>HG995172.1:10065000-11434583 GCA_905333005.2 Lycaena phlaeas | reverse complement strand
ATAGATATAAAAATGTATTCTACTTAATTGGATCCTTTGAAAATATAATTTAACCCGGCTGATGGCGTCGTCATAGTCCTTTAAAAAAAAACTGATTTCCTGGACAGTTGAAAACTTTCGGAACTTGATTTTAGTCATACTAAAAACTATGAAGAGTTCTTTACCACCATTGCGCGAAGACATTGAAGGAGGATTTCTCCAATATTACAATAGAATATTTCACCACAGATATTGTCATTTCTAAAAAATATAATCACAGTAATAAGAAGCGGTTTAGTCAATAATCGTACATTATTAAGGCAAGACATTAAAGAAGTCGATGGGTTTTAATAGACAGACGAGTAATAGACGTAATGGGACGAATGTCCTTTCAAACGAGACCTTTCCGTGATAATTGTGGGTTGCGTGCCACCGCATCAAAGTAAATGCGATATAAAACTCTATTTTATTACTCTAAATTGACATAAATTTGTCAAAAATTGTATTATCGTTAATTTGAGAAGAAACTATCTTGTTATTAACCTATTCCAATGGTGATGAGGGTAAGATAAGGTAGGGGTGAAAAATGCAACTGTTTTTGATATTCAGTGTACAAAAATTGGTTAAGTATAAAATCAGTAGGTACCTACATCTGTAATAATATGGTTTTTTTTATGAATGTATTAGCATATAGAAGTGACAGTAAGCTAGTCACACTGCTGAAGAACCGATGAGCGATAGCCTAGTAGTGGAGTTCTAGAATTAAAACCACGTTTGGTATCCTGCCTGCCAGGCCCGCTACAAAAGCCTATCGGGTTGTTTGCGAGTGGCAAGGAATCTTATCGTTCATTCAGAAAGGCCTATGTTCAGTAGTGGACGGATAAAGGCTGTTGATGATGATGATTAGGTGACGCTTCATAGGCGAATTTGACCTACTGGTCTCTAGTAGGTCAAATTCGCCACTCACTTAGGTAAAAAATAGAAACGGAGGTTAGTATAAAAAGTGGAATGAACTTCAAATTATAATGTACGCCGGTGCTGTACTCTCGACTGCAAGACTGCATGAATACCACCATCCCGAGATGTGGTATCTTGCATACTATCCCTGTGGAACAGCTTTGTATGTCCCGGAGAGAATGGCAATACAGGCAGTGTAATTACTGTTATCTTTTACTTAAGAAATTAAAAAAAAAAAAATAGTTTGGATACAGTTTGCCTATCGTACTAACATAAAAATATAATAGTTGATATTAATGAAATTGAAATTTATATTAATATCTAGCTGGGTACCCATATCAATTTCTAAATTTCAACATATTATGAGAACACACGAGTCACCACAAGACGAGACTTAAGTGGTATATAAATCCTTGATTAATATTGGTTTGTACAAGAAAATTATATTCTTTGTAACTTTGACTGGCTTGCCTTGGATTTAAATGCTCGACTTCATAAATAAATGTTCTATTTATAACCATCTGTTGACTTTTATTTTCTTATTTTAATTGTAACATTTGAGTGCAAAAATGTCAATAATAATTACCGAATGTCATAGTTGCTCGGTTAAATTGTTGCATTCTATTCAATAACAGATGGCAGTGTACTCATACATCGAATAATATTACCTTTAATAAGTATAATTGTAAAGAATTAAAAAAAAAGTTTTAGAATTCGCACAGTTTTTATTCTTTATATAATTTGAGCTATTAAATATTTTTTATTGATAAAAATTGCATTTGAAAAGGATTCGATTAAATACGTAAAAGTTGTTTTAATGTTATAATCTATAATTATAATTTATTAGGACTTATAATTATTAAACCTTTATGAAATGTATAAAGAGCTATTATAATATTATAAAAAAAAATACTTTGAGGTATAATAATTATTTAGCGACTGCAAATAGTCGCCATTAAGCAAATTGAAACTTTCGCACTGATGCTAATAGCAATAACTCCCTTGGTATTATTAATTACAACAGTAGTAACAACAGTACTTACTGCTAATTTGCTTATTCACTAAGTGACCGTTAAATTACAGTATGACTTATATAAAATGGATTATTATGACACATATTTACAAAGATATGGTGCTTGCGTTTGTCGTATTTTGCTTTACATTACATATTATTATTATAGTGGTTACAACATTACTAAAGGGTTTCTAAAGTATAATTTATTCTTACATGATATTTGGTATATTTTATATTACTTGGTATTTATTGTTATAGTATTTTAGTTAAAATTTATCAAACGTAGGCTACACATACTTGGAGACTTCGTAGCAGTGCAGCATATTGCATTCTATTGTAAATTATTATGAGACAAGTATCCTAAAATGCCTAGACTAGCCCCAGGAAAACTCTTTTAAGTTCAAGGATCACACTGAGCACTTCATGTGGCTCGTTTCCCAGTTTGCCTACCCAGCTAATAAAAGTTAGACTGCTAAAGCAGTATGTTGACAAACATCTGAATAGTGGTCACGTGCTGTGTTGGGATGAAGGCAGCTGGTGGCGGCTGGCGCTGGCTGGGGGCGGCTGGGCGGCGGGAAGGCGGCACCGACCCGCCTCGCAGATTGTTGCCACACTAACGAACCCTTCAATAGTAAGGTTATGCTTTTTATAAAACAACATTCAAATAACAAATAAGCGCGGTATTTTATAAAAATAAATACAGAAATATGTTTTTGATACTTTTATACAACTGTTTATACGAGAGGGCAATTTTATTTAAGTATTACTTAAATATTGCAATGACAATAGTTTTAATAACAAACGTTACATATACAATTTTATGAATATTTTTATAAATTACAGAAAACACTATCCCAATTGAATCGGGTCAAAAAATCACATTAAAATTCCTTATTTTTATTGATTAGTCCTTTTTTGTCTTTAACGCCGGGAAATACGCTTAGAAATCCCGCGGGGGAGGGGTTCTCCCTAGGCAGGTATGTGGGACTTGCTGCGCCCGAAAGATGGTAAATGGAGGCAGCTCTACCGCTAATGCCGCCTTTGGTGAGGTGCCCCGGATCTACAAGCAACAGGGCACCTCGGCGGCTAGTCAGTCTCTCAGGGGACCGACGCCACCTCCACCGAGGGGTTGCCCCGCACTACAGAACAGCCCCTTCAAACGTCGGGACAGTACAATGAGGCCAGGATCCCGTCCTTGTCCCTTGCTTCTTGCTCTTTTGCCCCACCGCCACGACAAGGCTTGAACCATGGTGGGGAATATTGGTTAGTCCACTCTAGTACTGCCAAGTGCCATTCCTCAACATGGAATTAGCCCTGGTTGAGACAAAGCTGCTGTCCTCCTGTTCCTTTAAGCTAACAACATCATCTTCTGCTTCTCCTAACGAGAAGAGTACTGGATGCTGCCTACTAGTCCAATTGACACCATAAACAGATTACAGAGCGGTTATTACACTTTTGGTGCCTCGACTGCGCTTCGATGACAACAAATGGAGAATTAACTGTGTTATTCAACGCATACTATCATTAAATATTAAAACCTTACATCTAAATAAATTTTGTTTGTACTTATGCGTAGCAAAAATTTTAATGACATTGATATATTACCGCAGACATTGCACAACACATAACAGATTCTCTAAAGTTGATACGTCATCGTGTATTACACGATGTTCCCGCAGTAAAATTGCGAGCGTTTTACAGCTCCATAAATAATGGTCAGTAAGTCGGTCGGTATTGTCGATTTTGACAAATTGCCCCTCTCGCTCGCCGCCGCATTGTTGGCTACCGAAGCAGCGAGATCCTTTGTCATCGTTAAACACAATACCGCGACATTACCCAATGACTATTGTCTGTATCATTTTCACCTCTGCTCCCGTTGATGTGCATAGAGTAGATAAACGGATCTATTTCTATTAATATTTTGTTTTTAATTCTAATTTAATTTCTATTTAAATTCGCACTTGTAAAGAATTGTGCTCGTTGGATCATCTGGAAATGGATGGTTTTTTTGCTAATTGTACTCAATATTTATCGTTTAATAACAAAATTGTTTGCATAATAATAGCTTAGAAGTTCTTTCTGAAAAAATTTAGAAACGTTTAGACTTTTCACAGGATCTATGATAGGTACAGCCTGAAACCTCTCATCTCTATGCGTACTTAAAAAAAAGTAAAGTATCAACCCTTATAATATGTCCCACTGCTGGGCACGGGTCTCCTCCTCGAAATCAGGCGAGGAGGGTATTGGGGCATAGTTCAGCAAGACAATGCAGGTTGGTGAACTTCATATACCTTCGATGACTTAATCTCATCAGACATGCAGGTTTCCACACGATGTTTTCCTTCACCAGCGCTTACCTAGCTAACAATAAATAAATATATAAGTATAATGAAACAACATTTCCGTTTCTGGTACTTTGCTGCAGCCATGGTTACGAGAGGACTGAGGTGTCAAACGTCCTAACTTTACAAAGTTATGCGAAATCACACTATGATATCAATCACATGAAATCAAAATCATTCACTTGCTTTGTTCCTATTTGGTATATTTTCTTGTGGATCTAGCACGTATTTTATGTCAACGACTAGAAATGAATGTCGGAATAATCAAGCGGGCCACAAGAGGCATTGGTGCTGTATGATAAATGGCAAAATTTGCCCGCCACAGGACTTTATAGCATTTTATACTATTGATATAAAAGATCAGTTTGTATAGAATCAAATAATGTTCAAGATAAAAGTAAACATAAGATGAATGTTACTGCTACCTGGGTCTTAAGGTATCTATAGAGTATAGACATATCAAAACTATAAAATGAGATTTACAACTAGTATTATTATAGGTGTTTTATCATATTATTTATATGTACTTTTATTTTATAAATAAATAATGTTTAACCATTAGAATATTATTATGAATAAAAAATAATACCTATGAATGTTGACTTTTCCCTAACCCCCTATGGGCCATCAGAAACTCAGAAACCGCAATAAACCCGACAGTATAGCTGTCAGTTTATGCTGATATTATGATATGGTTTACAAAATAATGGCATTACTGTAATGTATTTGCATGTTCATAAAAAGTTTAATATATTAGCTGCCATTAATTAAACCGTAGCTTACTAAATTGACAACGGACCACACACAGAGAGCAAGATACCAAAAAAAATGCTGTAGTTTTTTGCAATTTTGCTGAGCCCATTTTGCTAAACTGAAGTATAGTAAGTAAGTATAGTAAGTAGTGATTATTTTTAAATATCATAATGGATTTTATGTGGATATTAAAATATTGATTACCAATTAATATTAATTTTTAAATATCAGTTTTATGTGTAGGTACACAAATCACAATATTGATGGTCACTGTACTTGTTTTTTTAAATACCACAAATTACTATCAATGAAAACTGACCTAAAACAACATGAGGTGGTCACGACTCGGCTTTAAACGAACAGTCGAAGCCGACTATCGACGCCCATTAACATCCACATAACCAGAGGTTATGCACATGTGTTGCCCTCCTTTTCCCTATGCCAATGACGTGACAGCTTTAAACTGTCAATTTACGGCGATTTCATGCCCAGTCTTAAAAAACCACTGAGGGAAAATAATATAATATAACCTCGGTGGGAAGACGATCTTCGTGCAGAGGTCGGTTCGTGGTGGATGGTCAGAAATGCAAGACCGTCTTGGCGTTCTTTGAAGGAGGCCTATGTTCAGCCTTGTGTCGGACGGCCTACAGAGAGCCGACGACTAAATGTCACGATTATGGCGGTGCCATCAAGGGTGTGCCGGACTCTGCCCAGCACACCCTTGAGGTGTACACGAGATGGGCGGCGTTGCGTCATGATTGACGTCTGACGTCTGTCATGGGAGGGGACTTGTCTTAGTCGAGGGTCATCACCGCGATGCTCGGCTGTGATGAGTCCTGGAAGGCAATGGCCTCCTTCTGCGAGACAGTAATGTCCCAGAAGGAGAGGTGAGAGAGGAGGCCGCCGATGTGGCCTCCCCTCGTAGACGACGAACAGGGGTGCGCCGAAGGCGTTACTTAATGCGCTTCCAGTAACTCTCCTGTGCTCGTGTCGGGCCCTGGATGGGAACCCAGGCCCCGTAGAAGACACGACGTCATGGGGACTGCCAAGTGGTAGCTGGGCAGTCAGGCTGTTGAACCATCACGTATCGTCACAAAGTTTGTATTTGAAATTGGCTTTTTTAATTTATATTTTATTCGAAATAATAAAAAATTTATGAATCTTAGTGTACAGCAAAACGCTAGGAAATTACGAAGTTTGATATTTCAGTTCGCTTAAGAAAGACCATTGCTATTGTAAAATACCACGAATAAAAACATAAACCAATTTTTGTCAATAGCCTTTAGAACTAGATCATAAGCTTTAAAATAAAGTTGAATCATATATTTTTATGATGCCGTAAATAATTTATTGCGTTGCTACTAAAAATAGGTTAAAGAAATATTATTGTTGATATAGGAATTATTGAAGCAGATATTTTAAATTTCAAACCTTGGGTGCTTTTCGTAAAAAAAAATCTTTCAAGTTAATGTAATGAACAAATAAACACACTATTATTCCTTTATTAAGTACACCAAGAACCGAATATTTTATTTATTTTACGTTATCTAATTGTTCTGTAAAGAGGGTGTGAACCGTGTCCCCGGCACTCCCTCTAAACTTGTACATATTTGCTTTAAAATTGAAACGAACAATACTATTGTGCCTTTATAAAAATAAATTACTGTGAAAATGAAATAAAAACTACGTCCCCTACTATTAGGAGATGATGTAGCGATATTCTGCGCGGGCGCAGCATTTGGTGTAGAAATGCCAATACTAACAATTTGGATCGTATTTCATTGAAATAAAGATTAGAATTAGTTAAAACTATATAGAATAGCAAAATGGAATGTATAGAAGACGTGAATGGCGAATCAAGTATAAAAAACGCATAAATCAAAGTCAAAAAGGCATAGAGAATGGGCAGAGAAGCGGCCGCGAGTTATTTGTCACCAGCTGTTGATCCGCGACTGCCGACTGCCGAGGACTGACAAAGCATTATTCGTTCCCATCAATAATATGGGTAATTTTGTCACATTAGTGAGACGTATTGAACTATTGTAATATTTTGAGGAATTACATTCGAAATCTTATTGTTATTTGATTCTTTATTAGATGTATCGAAGGGTAAGTATGTTTTATTTGATTGTTAATGAAATAAAAGTCAATCTCCGAGGTCCTTTTACAAGGTATTAATTGAAGAAATTAATAGTAGTTTTAAGAGAAGTTTTATTATGTTAATTAATACCAAATAAGTTAGTTATAGCTTAATGTTTTCTAATTAAACACCGCACAGAGGGCGCTTTTGTGTTCCTTATCTGCTTGGAAATTATCATCTTGCTAATTATTTGCATCAAACGTTCGCCGATAACATACTGATGAATTGGCAGCGCAATTGATGCTAATGACTCCATAAATTACGTGGATGTTTATAGGGAAGAAGGCTGAGTCGAATTTCACGATTTCACCACAGAGAAAGGAAGTAAAATTCATTAAAATCGACTCTCATAATTGGTGGATACTTCCTAAAAAGCCAAATAGAGATATGGTATACATTTTATATTGACAGATAGTCATTTGTTATTTGCCATTGGTGGGATCAAATATCAACATCGGAAGTATGAATTATTATTTGTTGGTGACATCGACCAAATATCAATTGCCTGGACCTGGCACTATGCTTATTTTTCATGTAAAAACTAGGTAAAGGATCGATGGAAGGTAGATTGGAATTTTTTTATTTTTTTTTAGTTTTGTATAACAGTTTTATGTGTAAACTGTTTAGGACTTATATGTGCGTAACGTTCTCTTAATATTTTGTAATATGTCTATTTCTTACCGCCGAGCTTTTATTGGCATTGCTTGGCAGAAAACGATGGTGAAAATAGCATCTTGGTTGTGCACCGGATATGAGAGTAAATTATGGTCCAGCTTGGTCTGACACGCTGATGCTTGTCTCGGATAATCTTCCAGTGTTCAAAGTCGTTTAATCCGACTCCCGAATCCCAACCTATGACTATAATCAGGTATTTGTAATATTTTTTTTCCAAAGTTGACTGATAAAAACGTCCATCCGTATATGTACTAAACGTATTGACTATTGCACACGCAGTGACATGTGTACGACTGCGTTCGTCGCAGGGAGCTTGCGGTCGCGTACAGCGCCATCTGCCACATAATTACTTCCTACGCATTCATAAACTGCCACTGGCTTTTGTTGTTTACCTACGTTTAATTTTTTAAAGGGCAATTACGTAATAAAGAAATAAAAAGTACACTACAGGCTTAAAACGAATAGAAAGTTTCGTTTCCCTCCATCTTCAAACTGCCGTAAAATTGACAGTTTGCCACGGACTAACCGCAACATTTTTGTATTTAAAGTACGTTAGAACTTATTTTATTTATGACATTTTGTTATTACTTTTGAAACACTGTTTGAGGAATTAAATTTATTGCCTTCACACCATCATCATCATTATTATCATCAGTCTTTTCCGACCACTGCTGAACATAATATTATGCCCTTTAATGCACGCCATTATTATAATAAATAATAATATTATATAATCTATATATGTACATGTTAAAAATATGTTGCACTAATTAATCGATATAAAATTGATATAAGATTTATGTATAATTGTTATTTGCTGTAAGAATATTATAATAACAGTTTGCAATGCGTCTTTCACTACTCGACGCTAGATAGCGCTCTTTCCTTTCAGTTGGAAATTCAACTTAGAAATTAGAATAGTATGTTACTATAAATGCTACAATTTTTATATTGCTTTTAATTTATGGAGAGTTCTAAATGTTTCAAATATCAGTAACAATCAAGAGTAATAATATTCAAGTAACAACCGTGACACCAACATCAAGTTATCATTGTAATATTTTATGATTATTTCTTATTATAACATTAAGTGCCATACATAACAACACTGCACAAATTCGTCAAAAGCACTAGAAAACAACACTATACAAGTTATGACCTAGCTTTTCTTCAGTTGCATATAATCGATCTCTACTTCTCATCATCACCTTATTCCTTTGTGAGTAATAACAAGTAATACATACACAGAGCAGCATTGTTTTTTAGAAGTAAAGCCGAGCAGATACAAAAAAAAAAACTTTACGCGTGATTGAAGTATATCTTCAATAAAATAAGAAATAAATAATCTGATAATTAAACTATATACAATAGTTGCCATATAAGTCAAGAAGTGTGGAGTACCTATATCACATAATATTATACTCACGACAAATACAAAATACTATTTTTGAATATAGAATAATACTTTACTTCCGTCAAGAAAAATCTAAGTTGTCGTCCAGTCGCACTAGAGGTTTTACTTAAAAAACTTTTTGTAGAGTTTAGTTTCAATGAAATAAAACCAAAGCAATATTTTCTCCAAATAAGAAAGTATTTTCAGTAACAAGAACATAATATTGTCAATAGATCATACAAAAAATTGTTTATTAAGGCATACATTGTATGCCCCTTATTTATTACGAACAAAAATCTTAATGTCACAGTACAACAGCTAATTAGATATTAATCAACGGTTTTCTTACATATCACTAAAATCATTAGAGCCCATTATTGTATCACCAATTAAACTCGTCGAGGCATACGATTATTGTTTGGTATAATTAAATCAAAACACGCGAGTTCACGTGAAAACAGCAGAATACGGGTGTCCAAACATTTACTAAGAGACGCGTTGACTTCCATCGGAGCGCTCTAATTCAATTAATTTATTTCAGCCACCAATTTAAGAACAACAGCGAAGCGACCAAGCGCACAAAATTCATACAAAATACGACTATTTATTATTTTCTCTTTGTGCCCGCGGAAAGGCGGCGCCGAGCACAATACTACCCCATTATATTGATAAAACAATAAAGGCTTTATTAAAAAGACATTCAATATTTTATTCCCGTTTAATTTCACACCGAACCAATTATAAAACAAAAACGAAAATATGGAAGATAATTTACGGTTGTGATTTATTTTAATTTTAGCATTTTACTTTTCAATAATATTTTCCAAATATTTTACACCGATATTTTAGAAAGGTAATTCTTTTGTACATAAACATTATAAGTCCATTGAATAAATTACTTTTTATAGCTCAGTATCTTTAAACAATTTCAACAGCTCGTGTAACTAATTTGTGTGTGTTCTATAAAACATCAATTATTATCGATTATATATTTTTTGTTATTCTCATTGTCACAGAGAAAGTTCTCTTAGCGCAGAGAAACTCTACAATTTGAAATCACACAATCTTAACAACACTATGTTTGAAATTTATAAATCTGAAAGTGTGTTTGTTTGTTGGTTGGTTACTTGGTTTTCTTAAACTCAAAAATGGGTAATGGAACACCATAATTTTTATACCAAAAATATCATCATCATCTCCAGGTTATGTTTCGTACGATATCGTGAATTGTATCTACTACATCAGGAGACAATAAATTATTGCTGATGTATATTTTTTTTAACTATGATACCTAACTACCATCCCTTTCGACTAAACGTATTGGCCACGAATACATCCTTAGTAGTGCTAAGGATAATTAGCTGTTACTTCTTGGATCCACATTGGTAAATCAGCCATTCTACGGGATAACACGAAATCTATAAAATTTGTGTTCAAAATATAATTAAGTCAGATAAAAATTAAATTTAAACGTATTATGCAGTAATACGTTTAAATTTAATACTGCTTCAATCTTTGAAGTGAAGTTTGAACTACAGCATAAAACTAATAATATCATACGTATCTGGCATCAGCATATTTAACGTGAAGACAGCAAAATTGAGTGTGAGGTTTGGCGTTAAATCTAAAACTATTTCAAAAATTTCAAGGGGTCCGAGTCACGCGCCATCTGTCGCGTGAATTGAGACATTTTTGCAAAATAGCGCCATAATTACATACTTCCGTATCCGGCGGCGCGTGCGCAGACGTCACCGCACCGCCCACAAGTTCGGGAATTTATGAAATTTAACACTGTTTTGCATTCATTAACCAACATTATCGAGCATATTCCTTGTGGTCATAAATTATTTTATGTATTTCATATTTTACTCGTAATGGGCAATATGGCCACATAAGGATCTTAATATTGCCAGACATTCGATAGGTGCTGATAGAAAAACGGGTATATTAGAGTATTATTTCTACTCGAAGCGATTGTTTTTGGACCTTGAACGCAGGAAATATTAAATGTGAAATTTAAGTTTTTTAGATACATATTTCAATAGATGCTTTAAAATTATGGTAGATATAAGAAAATAAAAACTTTTATACAAAAAGCATGTTCTTAGAGTATTTTATATTATTCTTTGTACTGTGTGTACAAATAGGATATGAGTGCCAGTCGATATATGTGAGGGAAAGTTAATGTGTAAACAAACCCAATGAAAATCGTTCTAACACTGCTTTTATTATCAAAAAGTTACAAATATATACTAATTGCATTTATACAAACATATAAATGTGTGTGTGAAATATTGCTTGTGAGCCACCTAAATTGGCAAGATGCTGACTTTTATTTTCTGCTGAACGGTAACCCGTACATCTTGCCGGCCCAAAAAAAGAGAAATTTAAACAATATAATATGTATAACAAGAAGATACAATAATAATGTAAACAGTAAAATAAAGGTAAGTTATAACTTATAGTGTTAAGTGTAGTTCTTGGCTGCACTATTCTGGCGAAATATCCGGGATGTCTAGTCGCATGGATCGTGGTCGTATCCTCGGAGGTGCCTGGGTGGCTTCCATCTGATCTTCTCTCGTGACTACCGCCATCGGGATAGAGTCTGTGGCATTATTCGTTACCACTGGGGCTATTCTCGGGCTTGTTTTAATTCTGCGACATCGTGTGATCAAGAATACGCATCCTGCGAGTATGATTAATCCAAGTACTGAGTACATGATCGAGTACTGATGAACGTCATGTATACTGAGCGGTACGCTTTCTTGCTCTTTTAAGTTAGAGATCTGAGTCTTCACTTTTCGCCACTCCTCTCCATGATCTTCGGGTGTAAATTGCTCGAGTATTGAAGTGTTGACGATGGAGTTCAGTATCGAAATCTCTGGAAGTTCTTGAATACTCTCTTGAATGTTGACACGACTTAGGTAGTTATTATGGCCGAATATGAAAAATGTGTCACCCTTTATTGTACAACCTTGACTGATATTTAATATACCGTTCCCGGTAAGTGACTTTATTGTCATTTCTGTCTCGACACAAAATATGCGCACCGTGCATGTTATACAACAAGCGAAGAGCCACCTGTTACCACCATGTAACTTGATCCATCGCTCGCGACACGCCGTCTGCCTTTTAATACACATTGTTTTATTATATTTACTCAGGTTACAAATTGATTGTGTTAATTGTAACTCGTAAATCGGTTTATCTATAGAGCATAATAACTTGTTTGTCCGAGTCTTGATACAATTTTGAACGTCCGATTCCGTTAGAGGAAGGAACAGGTCCCTTTGTAGATTAAATGCAATATAGGATGTTATAAACTGCACGATGTAGTTTTGCTTAGGAAGACCTATGACCTTGTCTAGTTCAAAGGTATCCTTATTCACCAGAGGGATCTTGATTTCAATTATTACATAAGAGGAGCCAATGTCGCTGCTAGTCTTCATTAACTTGTATAACTCCTTAAAATCATGCTTGTCAGCGGGCAAAGCAGCATTAGGTATGTGTCGGTATATAATGTTTATCTGCTCTTCCAATTGTTCTGGAGGCAATAAGTGAGCATTCATATAACCATTTGCGAGATCTGTTAAGGTGTCGATGACACTTTCCTGCATGTTTCTGATGTTAGAGATGATGATCATGGCCGAGAGGGATGATGATAAAATATGTAATTCGGTGAAAGTTACCTTTTGTAACCGATTGGTACTAAGGGCGACATCCTGCAGATACTTCTGAACCAGGTTAAATTGTTTGTTCATAATAGCTTCGTTTCTTTTAAGGATGTTATATTGAGCTTCTATGACACTTGTTTGATTTTTCAATAGAAGCTGAAGATGATTTTCGTTGTAGGAAATTTTCTCTATGTCCTTTTCGTATTTCCTTGCAAACCGTTCATCTAGGACCCCAAATAAGGAGTTCGCCACATAGCCAACACCATTAATCAGCCCCCTCTTCTGTCTTCCATGAGCACTGTTTTTGAGAATATTATTATAATGCTGGATTTCCGATAATTCGTGCTGTAGTTGATATATGATACTTTTGTATTGTGTCGGAAGCTCAGCTGTTGTGTGTAGGTATTCTTCCAAATGACCGACATAATCCTGCACGTGACCTAATGCTGACCAATACGTACTCAGGTTATAATAAACAATTAATTTCCATTCATCGCGTATTAGATTCATTTCACACATTCTGTCAAAATAAATGTCTTGAGTATTATTCAATGTACTTATGTTGTATGAACACTGAGAAGGGGTACATAGATATAGAAACATCATCATCGTAAACAATGTTCTGAAAGGTCTTCTCGTTGTACGCCTTGTATTTTGTTGGCTTGGTGCTGAGTTGGCTGTAATGATGTCATGAGACGTGGAAGAAGAATCTTTGTCTGTCTGTTGCTCTGAGTTTTCTTCCTTAACTGGTAGAAGGGATAATTTTAAGATTGGTCTTTGAATAATTCCATTTTTGGTCTTGAGAGACACCACACGTACGTATCCGTCCTTGTCAGGGTGAACATCGATAACTCTACCCATATACCACTTACCAGGAGGTAAGTTTTCGTCTTTAATGAGGACAATGTCGTCGACCTCAATATTTTTAGAGGGTGTTCTCCACTTAGATCGAACTTGCAACTGTTGTAAATAGTCTGACGACCATTTCTTCCAAAATTGTTTATTGATGGTTTGGATCATTTGCCATCTGGTTGTCAAGTTCATCTGACTGGGATCCGTCTGTGGCCTCGAAATGAGTGATCCTCCAACTAGGAAATGTCCTGGTGTTAGATATTCGTCGTCAGGACTTTCAGTTAGGGTAAGTAGAGGTCGAGAGTTAAGGCAGGCTTCTATCTGGTGAAGTAATGTTATAAATTCTTCATACGTGAGCCTTTGCTCACCTATCACCCGACGTAGGTGATATTTAAAACTTTTGACAGCAGCCTCCCATAGTCCTCCTGCGGAAGGGTAGGCTGGCGCGTTAAAGTGCCACTGTATGTTGTACTCCGTGACGTTGCTCAAGAATTCTTCATTGATATTATTTCGGATCTCATTGTATTCCTTATTTAATTCTTTGGAAGCTCCGATGAAATTTCTGCCTTGATCGCTGTACATATGTTTGGGCACAGCTCTCCTGGCACAGAAACGTCTAAATGCTGCCAAAAATCCAGGAGTGCTCAGATCAGACACCAGTTCTAAATGAACCGCCTTTGTAGAAAGACAAACAAATACGGCTACGTAGGCTTTGTGTGTCCGCACTCCACGTCCCTTGTTCGCTTTGATGTCGAAGGCCCCCGTAAAATCCACTCCACAATGTGTGAAGGCGCGAGAAGGAGTGACTCGA
The DNA here is from genome assembly GCA_905333005.2 of Lycaena phlaeas. Classification (NCBI taxonomy): domain Eukaryota; kingdom Metazoa; phylum Arthropoda; class Insecta; order Lepidoptera; family Lycaenidae; genus Lycaena; species Lycaena phlaeas. Next base: position 11,419,992 of record HG995172.1, on the reverse strand, counting down.
GGTTCTGGTAAATCAGCCATAATCTGAGATCGTTTCTCCCCCTTGAAACGTTGACATATCACACACTTGCGAAGTTCTTTTTTTACCGTGCGTAGTCCACTAAGGATCCAGTAATTCTCCCGTATATATGACAAAGTCAAGCTCGGACCACCGTGAAGCGTGGCGGAGTGAGCATGCTGTATAATGAGTCCTGTGAGTCTGCCATTACTAGGCAGAATAGATGGGTGCTTGGCTGACTGACTGAGTAATGAGTTGTTTAGTCTTCCGCCAACTTTTAGGAGCCCATCGCCAGGATCGATAAAGGGGCAGAGGCTCAGTAGTTTACTGGATCTTCTTAGCCTATCTCGCTTTTGTAGTTGTTGAATTTCTTCTTCAAATTCTATAAATTGTACTGTTTTAATAATTAAATTCAATGCATGTTGTTTTTCCGATGACGATAAGTATTTTTGCAGAGGTATGTTTTTATTTTGTAGCCATTGTGTGAAACGCAATAGCCAACCGATTATTGCTATTATGCGCCGTATTGAGCTAAATTCATTTAATAATTTTAGGATTAAATCGTGTTTATAAGATAAGGCTGCGTTTACACTACTTTTCTTGATTTCTAATTCTGTTGATTCATAAATTCGATTTTTGATCTTGTCGGGATTAAATGTCAATAACCATTCTGGCCCATGCCACCACAAAAGATGTTCTGATAATTGCTGTGATGATAATCCTCTTGTGGCGCAGTCTGCAGGATTATCTTCAGAACACACATGGTGCCATGATGAAGATGGAATTATGTTGAGTATTGATCGAACCCTGTTGCCAACGAATGTCTTCCATCTATTCACATCTCCACGAATCCAACCAAGAACCACCATGGAATCAGTCCAGGCATACATTTGAATATCTTCAGGCATCGTGTCCATTACCTTCTTCATAAGCCTTGATAGTAATAATGCGCCACATAGCTCAAGTTTGGGCAATGTTAGTTTGTTTTTCAAAGGCGCTACCTTTGTTTTAGCGATCATGAGTGTCGATGTGTATTCGCCTCTATCAGTTATTGTGATAGCGTAAATAGAGCAAGCATATGCCGCTTCGGATGCGTCACAAAAGCCATGGATGACGTAATGCTTCTTATCGCCCAAGTATCTTGGGATTTTCAGCTTGTCTATGTTCTGAAAATCATGCTTAAGCTTTCTCCACTCGCGAGTTATGCTTTCTGCCAAGTTTGTATCCCATCCTGCCGTTTTTTCAGACCATGTTCGTTGGAACAAGAGCTTCGCCCTCACAGAGAGAGGACAGAGAAAGCCAATGGGATCATAAATCTTTGCTATTTTCGATAACAACTGTCGTTTTGTTATGACGTCATCACTGGACTCATTTTCATAAACATTTTTGAATACAAAAATGTCTGACGAAGGGACCCAACGCAAACCCAAGGTCTTTCGGTTTTCCAATCCCTTAAAGTCGAATGGTTTGTCAAGTTGATCAGCTGATAAGTCTTTAGTTAATTCTATGGTATTACTAGACCATTTCCGAATATTCATGCCGGCGCCTTTTAATATTTCGATTAGTTCCCACTGTAGCTTCTTTACTTTAGCGATGTCATCTGAGCCTTCCAGCAGATCATCCATATAAAGTGACGTCATCAATGCTGCGGAAGCCATCGGAAACTTGTGTGCGTCATCTACCGCTAGTTGCCTTAATGTTCGCATTGCGAGGTATGGTGCCGCCTTCGTACCATATGTAACTGTTGTTAATTGATACTCCTTGAGCGGTTCCTCTTGTGAGCTGCGCCATATGATGCATTGCAAATGTTGATCCATCTCTCGGACTCTTAATTGACGGAACATCTTTTCAATATCAGCAGTTATGACGTATTTATGCTGACGCCATACTAAGATCAGATGCTGTAAGTCCCGTTGCAAGTTTGGGCCACTCTCCATTAAATCGTTGAGACTTTTTCCACTCGATGTCTTCGATGACGCGTTGAAAACTGTTCTCAGTTGAGTCGTAGTAGAATCAAGTTTTCTTACGCCGTGGTGAGGTAAGTAACACATTAAGGTACTGTGTTGTTTGACTATAGACATGTGACCTTGTTGTTCGTATTCCAGCATAAACCCTTTATAGTTTTCCGAATATTTTTTATCTCTAGACATCTTGTTTTCCAAATTGTAAAACTGTGCAATTGCCTTCGGCTTAGATTGACCTAAATATTGTTCAAATCCAGGCTTCATTGGAAGAGCAACTTCGTATCTACCATTAGATAACCGTCTTGTGGTGGACTGGTAAAGTCGCTCACAATATTGTTCTTCTGGTTTCAATTCAGTAGCCATATCGCTGATATCTTCGAGCTCCCAGTATTGAGAAATGTCTGATAAATCGGTGATTACAACATGACACTGGAACGTTTTCACGTTTCCCGAAAGTATCCAACCCAGTCTTGTTTGTTGAGCTATAGGTGCCATGTTTGGGCCCTTGATTAGACCGTTCATGATGATCTCAGAGTATATGCTTGCGTCTAATAGCAGATCAATAGGGCCAGAGACGTTGTACTCAGGATCAGCTAGCTGCATATGTTGTAAATGAGGCCATGACTCCTTACTGAATGACACGTTCGGCAGGTTACTGATGACGTGATTGATTACTAATGCGTCAGTTGTGAATTCGTAATTTTGGTAAATAGATTGGCATTCGAGCGTGACAACTCCCTTGCCGTATTTTGTCCCATTCCCAATTCCAGATACTGTTGCCTGATATCTTCGTCTAGGCAAGCCCAGCATCTGAGCAGCCTTCTCAGATATGAGCGATATCTGAGAGCCCTGGTCCAGAAGGCATCGTAATTTTAAGTATGTGCCATCTATAGCCTTGACATTGACAGATATCGTGGTCAATAAAATCTCCTCATCCGCTGTGGCGATGTGATTAACGCTATGATGTTTTGCGTCTTGTTGCGTTGAAATTTGAAGTTTTTTCATCGCTGGGGTTGAACGTACGGACGATGACCCCGTAATCACATCCGTCGACTTGCTTGCTGATGTTGATAATTGTTGTTCCATATTCACATATGCGTCATGCAGCATTGTATTATGATTGTTTTGACAAACCTTGCATTTTTTTGTCGATGTGCATGAAACGTTATTATGTAAGTGCAGACAATTGTGGCAAATATTGAATTTCTTGACGGTCATTAACCGCTCGTCTGGTGTAAAACTGATGAATTTGTTACACTTATATAAATAATGCTTGTTGTTGCATATGGGACAATTAAACGAGCATGTCGCGATGGCTTGAAATTCTCTGTTTGGTAATTTTCCATATCGATGATTACTAATATGTTGAAAATGAGGCTTGCATGTTTTGCTAATATATGGTTTTTGTTGGTAAGGTTTTTTAGTCGATGATGAAATTTCGCGATCCTTTCTATGTAAAGGCTCTAGAGCGTTGAATTTGCTCTCCAAGAAGTTCATGAGCTCAGAAAGAGATGGTAAATCTCGTGGTGATCTTCGCGCTTCCTTATAACTGCAGTAGGTTTCAGTGTCCAGTTTTGTAGCTATGATATGGACTAAAAACGGATCCCATGTGTTTGTGTCAATGCCTAAGTTCTGTATGGCATGGATACATTCCATTGATGTGTCGTAAAGACGTCGAATTTCGTATGAAGATTGTTTTGAGCAACTGGTTGATTTAGGAATAACTCAATCTGTTTAGTGAACAGCAGTTGTGGGTTGTTATATCTATGTGTTAATATATCCCACGCTGTGTCATAATTGTCTGATGAGATGTTCAAATGCTGAATAAGTCGCTCAGCATCTCCTCGTAACTTGCTTTTTAGATGCTGCATTTTTTTGAGTTTTCGTAAGGAAATTGTTGTTATGAATGCTTTCTACATAAAGATCGTAGAATGTAGGCCATTGTGTGTATGAGCCTGTAAACGTAGGAATGTCGAGTTGTGGTGTCGAATGCTGGATATGCACCCTTGAATCTAATTTAAGATTCAATGCCTTCTTAATGCTCTTGTATGATTGTTCGTAGGCATCAAACTCCTCATCATATTGAGTATCTGAACCTTGGAGAATGTGATCTATTTGTAGATGCAAAGTATCGATTGCATTCCATCGTGATTGTATGTTTCGTAGCTCATCTTCCAACTCCCACTTGTCCCGAATTTCCTCAACCTTTATCCTGTTCACTTGCCGAATAAAAGCTCGGAAGTTGGTTCTTTGAAGAGATATTAGTTCCGCTGCTTGACCTTCGCATGTGGGCAAGGTCATCTTTGTCCTGGATGTCGAAGGTAGGAAAAGCCTCTCTTGTCGTTTAGGTGGTACCGTTAATGTAGGTTCCGCTTCTGGTGTTGGAGATATCGAAGGTTCTGTTCTCACAGGAACGAAGGATGCAATCTTGCTACGCACGAAGTCAAAGTAGTTTTTCGCCTTGTGATATTGATTTTCCGTGAAATAGGGATCGGTGTCATTTTTGTAGGCGGATATTTTGTCGTCGGTTAACTGAATCTCGGCCCATAATTTGTCCAATTTGTCGAGCCTGTCGTCTAGATACTTGCGAGTCTTCCTAGTAGCGGAATCCTTGTTAAAATTTGTTTCGATTTTCTCAATTGCCTCAAGAAGCTCTTGTTGACGCTGAAGTAGGCTGTCCATGTTGTAGATGCTTACTTGAAATGTTCACGAGATAAATGAAGAGAAGGTAATATACTGCTCTGCTGTGCTGAAGTAGTGTAGCTTTTCTCAGTGGTTCGGGCCACTCAATGTCCTTGTGAATCAAGCACGACCTTTCTGCGCCTTCTCAATTGAACTGGTGAAACCCGCTTCTGGGAGGCCAGTCAACCGATTCGCAGTCGCACAAAACCACAAAGAACACGAAGTGACGTTAGCGTAAGAGCCACTGATTAGGTTTTCTTTTTTCTGAATCTTTTAATGTTGATGGCGATCCAAAAACCAAATTGTTTTTCCACAGGATCCAAGGCCCAATTGTTGCTCGAAGGACCAAATTGTTGCTCGAAGGACCAAATTGTTGCTCGAAGGACCAAATTGTTGCTCGAAGGACCAAATTGTTGCTCGAAGGACCAAATTGTTGCTCGAAGGACCAAATTGTACTGTGTGTACAAATAGGATATGAGTGCCAGTCGATATATGTGAGGGAAAGTTAATGTGTAAACAAACCCAATGAAAATCGTTCTAACACTGCTTTTATTATCAAAAAGTTACAAATATATACTAATTGCATTTATACAAACATATAAATGTGTGTGTGAAATATTGCTTGTGAGCCACCTAAATTGGCAAGATGCTGACTTTTATTTTCTGCTGAACGGTAACCCGTACATTCTTAATAGATGAAAACATTGTAATACAAAATGAAACTTAAAGAATCACTTAAATTATGGGTTGTTTATAAAGTTCATTTGTTGATACTTTATTTGACACGGGAGGGATGCGCTGACACGTGCTCTGGTCTGCAGAGGTACCGCCATGACTTGTTTCTCCCGTGCAAGGGCAAGACACCCAGTGTAGATTGACTGTATGGTACCGACAATTGCTAGCGTATGTCTCAGAATAGGCAACACATAAATGAGTTGTCTAGACTAGTTGAAGGTCAACTAGTTTATGTTCAGAACTTCTTCGGCCACTTAACATGAGGTGGTAAGTCCGCCATTTGAATAGGCAAATTCAAATAACATAAATAAATCAGGCGGAGTGAGCGACGATGGTCCAGTGGTGGATGGACTCGCCCTCTTACGCGAGAGGTTCCGGGTTCGATCCTAACTCCCCCGTGTGTGCCTTGAAATGGGTTTTTCTAAATTTCTAAGTGCACCCTAAACACGAGACAATCGCTTGCTCACCGGTGAAAGAAATCATCAAATTTACCAACCCGCACTGGGCCAGCGTGGTGAACTATTGGCCCATTACCCTCCTCGCCTGATTTCGAGGAGGAGACCCGTGCCCAGCGATGGACTTGAAGGGTTGATACTTTTAAATAAATCAGGAATGATATTTTATAAGCATAGAATCTACATTATATTTTAGATTGATTGAATCACTTTTTGATAATGCGATGGATATTCAAAGAAAACCGTTTTTATTGCCATCCTATGTAACTGACTGACAAATATTAAGGTTAACCTTAATGATAGTCGTGTGGCGCTACAAAAACTGTCATTCCGTAGGCCCAGGGTAACAATCTGCTATGTCACAAATATGCACGTGACCTCCTAATTCATTATTAGAATTCTTGTCACCGAGCCGTAAATTACGAGTGAGGTTAATGAACAGTAGACAATGTAGAATGATTATGGAAAATAAATTAGTTTACTTAAAAATCCGTTAAGTAATGCTATTTTGAGATAATTGAGAATCCAAATCAAAAGAAAGTAAAGCTAAGTAGTCTATATATCTTAGATAGGTATACCTAGTTATTTTACAAAGAATTACCATATGAAAGCAATGTAGTTCTAGCTCATTTAAAATATTTGAATAAAAACGTGTTGGCGTTCACTGAGGGAGGCCTTAATTCAGCAGTGGACGGATAAAGACTAATGGTCATAATAATGATGAATATAAAACGTCATTATTATTAAATATTATTTTGGTAAATGAAAAAGAGATAGTGAATAGTAATAATAATAATAATAACACGTATAGCAAGACTGTGGCGAAGCCTGCAAGTGTGGTAGACGCTATACAAATTTAAAAATCATTTTCGTACTTTAAGAAATCAAAGCTGCAAAAACTTTTAAGCAGCCATGCTGACAGATGTTTAAAAATATAATAAAATGTGCTAAATACTATTTTTATATGATGGAAATCGGTGTATATACCTATGATACTAATATGCTTCCCAGGACGCCATACATACAGATATATTAAATTAAAAGACTTATCCTTACCTGTGACGAGTGATAGTCTGTGTCCGATTCTGAACCCTGCGGTTTTTTGAAATGTGTTTTTCTAAATTTCTAAGTGCACCTAAACAAAAGACCATCGCTCGATCATCATTGAAGGAGAACATACTTAGGGTCAACAAATTAAAAATGTTTGAAGGTGTGTGAAGTTCACCAACCTCGACTGGACCAGAGCTTTGGCGAACAATGGTCTAATACCCTCCTCGCTTGATTTCGAGGAGACCCGTGCCTAGCAGTGGAACATATTATATAGCTTGATACTTTTCCTTACTTTTTTGCTTGTGACGCAAGCTCAACTAATGCTTCGTATGTCACATTTGAATGTGGAATAAATAAGTATTCTAAAGAAATAATATTTATATTATTAAATAACAAGGGTTTGACGACAATCATGTGGCGTCGTTTGATTGGTTGCTCCTCGGCTCCGACAAAGCTGGTATTAGCATCCACTCTGTCATTCAGCGCGTACACCTCATTCCTATTCTGTTCACCGTTGGTATGGTAATGTGTTCAATCGTTTTCCAATTTAGTTCGATACATAAAGGTATTCTGAGAGACATCAAATATTCACAAAGTCAGTGCAGAACACAGAACACTCAGCAGGTTTTACTTTAAGGTTTGTTGCGGTTTCACTGGAAATATAATCAATCTTAAAATTCTTGAAATAATAATAAAATTGTATAATTCACATAACTGATAGATTTATATACACTGGCTATATTATATAGCTATATAATATAGCCAGGGGACACGGCTTTTCTTGTAATATCAGGTAATTTAGTGCTTTGTCTAAGCATTAGCTCTTATGATGAGGTGTTCTTGTAGTTTTAAAAGAAAAAAAAAACTTTATAAGAGATACTTTAAATATAGCAAAACATTAAAAATTTCATAATTTTGTTTCTTTTTGAACCTTAGAATGGATAAACAATTTTTTTTTACCTTCATCACAACTTTATATAAAATTAACAACGATTTTCGTTATCAATCGAAGTTTCAAAAAACATGACTTCAAAACGATGGTAGCCAGGCACTCTTGAATTTAAATCAACACTATATTTGCAGATGTAAATAAACTTTACCCCAATGCAAAGTGCTGAGAACACCCATAGATTTGCACACGACACGATTACTTTCAAACATCAAAAAGAGCAAAATGAAGCCGAAACTAATAAAGTGACGCAATAGGAGATTGCTTTAATGTTTAAACCCCAACGAGGGCTGATTGAAACGCTCCCCTAAGCTGCAAATAGCCTAGTTCTCATTTTAGTGAATGGGAACTCTAATTTGCATCTTCCTTTGAGTTTTTGTTGCGGAAAATAAATAATGAGAAAAGTGGAGTTGAATTATCTCTGAACAAATATATACTAATGTTAAATAGATATAATTTAAATACGATGTTAGAGATTATACGTTTTCTACTTGCGTTAAATTTTAAGTTCAAACCTTAAAAGTTGATAATGTATAAATAGTAATAAAAACTATATTTTTCTAAAGTTGTTAAGTGTAACGTATTCAAAATAATAAAAAGATACCGTAAATTACTCAACCTACTCAACATAATATCTTGCGGAAATTTTACAATATCGCACGTTTTAGACTTGTAATGAAAAAAGCCGTAACTAACGACAAAACATAATGTTATCAAATATTCCCACGTAAGTGACTGTGTTTTAGAGAATAAATTCTTTAAACCTATAAAGTTTTAAATAGATTTGAAAGGTGTCCGCAATTTCGCAGTCTCCGGGTTCACTTGAGTATTCCGCGTGGGGCGCTGGGAGCAATTTGCTGTCATTATTTTATCACGTCACAAAAAGACGAGCGGTATTAGCGTCAGCGTATTTACAAATTTTAAATTCGCCCGACATTATGTGTGAAAACACGACGCCCTTTATGAGGGTAGTATACATATTTGGCGGATGTTTATTTTTTAGCTATTCGTAACGTGACTTTAGTCATTTCGTCTCCCTTATCTTTGATTTGTAACCGTATCCAGGGATGGTGATTATTTCTATAGCCAATGTCTCTCTATTAATTAGCATTTTAAAGATAAAAGAGTGTTCAAAATTGGTCAGGTAGTTTTTAAGTTAATTCGTAACAATAAAAAAAAAATCACGCTTTCGTTGCGTCATTTAACTATTAAATTTGTCGTATGCTTTACTTTGATAGTGTTTATACCCGTCACGGCCGTTTCGGATAGAGTTAAGGAAGAGTAAATCCAAAATCGTCACAAATATTTTATATTGGTTTCGAAGAAACGGTGAGATAGTGGTAATTATGAAAAAAGAAGAAAAGTCAGCCAGTGACAAGCGTGAACATAATAATATGTTCATTCCATTTAATTCTAAATGTATTAATATTTTTTTAACCAACACTGTCATAATCATCATCAGCAGCATTTGTGCATCCATTGCCTAATATATACTCCTTCAATGAACGCTTAGACTCGTATGAAAGACGGACCGTTTTACAGGAATTTAATTTATAATATTTTAGAAATTTGTAAAATCTGTTTTTAATGTTCTATAAATAATTTATAAGTTCTTTTTTTATTTTAAGTGCGTACTAATTTTTTTTAAATAAATTGCGAAATTACACGGGCCCTAGTTAAGATGGTTTGTACTTAATAGCACAAGATCTTCTACATTCTAGATTTCTCTTCAGATCTTTTTTAATACCTTTTTTTACTTTCATAGTAATTTTAATATTCTACGTTAAAATATACTCATTTAATTGGTGTGGCTAAACTAAAGAGTTGTTTTTATTCAGTTGATTAGTGCCGCCAAGTTGGTAGCAGATTTATTATCTCCCAGAAGCTGGGTGTCAAATGGCGGTGTAGCGGTGTGGCGGATGTGTATGACGGAGTGCCGCACTAAATTATAACATTTTAACCTGACAGCCCTTGTCACGCTTATATGAAAAACATTTTTTATTCATTTCACGCGAACAGAGAGATTTGACTTGTGTTTACGTTATTGATTTATTTTACTTTTACTTATTTTGTTGTGTTAAGATAGTTATTGAAAAAATGACAATAATATTAGGCGGTTATTATTAACCATTAGCGTAAACAAATTTACCTTGGAGTTCCTAGGTCTCAAGACGAGGCATACGATTTTTTTTGTCAGTACAATAATTGATCCAGTACAATCCGCTGTTTTAAGCAAACTAAGTTAGCTAGGTGAATTAAATTTTAGTACGTTATTAACATGACAACGTCTTATAACTCGATGGAGCCGGCTGCACACAAAAACCATAACTCATGCGGCGCTACCTCGCTCTGAGGCGTTCCATTTAAGGCTTGATGTGTAAGTGAGAGCGCGGAACGAGCGACAAAGAGGCACGATCGGCCCATCAGTATTTTCTTATGACGTAGTCACGTTCAACTTTCGTCACTAAGCCGACTTTACAGACAATCGATTTTTTTATTTGTTTCTAATTATTCCGAAAATACCATGTATTCTTGCCTCGAAATTTTCAGAAACTATAGTAATGCAAGTAGCATTACTATAGCTTCTGAAAATATCGCGAATCTAGCGAAGTGGGAAAAATCATGTTAATATTGATGATTATTATATGATTTATTTTATTCTTTTACCACTTATGCCGCATACGCGTTAGTGTTACTTAGTCTTTCATCTCTCATGTTTGCGCACGGATGTAAATCTCATCGAAAATGTGTGAAAAGGGGCTGATCGAGCGTAGAAATAATTTTCGAGTGCGTTATCCTCTCTAATGAGGTACATAAGTACGCGAGATAGGTGGGCGGGTAGGTCTAACTTTTTCCATAGAAAAGACATGCAAGCTACACCTTTTATAAAGTTCATACCTATCTTTAAAATTTTATATTATTATGCATAATGAACTATGATGAACTAACTAGAATAATAATTTATGGATACAAAAACATTTTGCATATTCATGTAACACTTGTTAAGCTTTGGAAATTTTGCTGTGGATAGTTACGGTGGTTTTACTTTTAACATTGTTAACTACTTATTGACTTTTTAACTTAATATTTCATCATAATATTTATTGTTTATTTAGCCTTACTCCATTATTTTTTATCATAATTATACCTTATCCCATTATCTTTAAGTATGGTTAATTGGTATTTATAAGTGTTGAATATTATATTATAATTTGTTTGTATTTATTTGTTCCAGTGTATGTGTTGTATACAAATCTTTTCTTATCTAGGATTGTAAATTATGTCGAGAGAAATGTTGATTTTTTTTATTATTTCATTTTTTTTGTGTCTTTACTCATTAAGGCGTCTCACCAATATATTGCCTAAATACGATAGATATCTGAAACTTTATCTCCTTTTTCATTATATATATACGGAAAATTATTTTTCCATGACAAGTACCTACGCTTAATAAATTTAATAATTCTATATTGTTTTCAACAGTTTACATTTATTAGAAACAGGCGAAGAAAATATTCAAAAACTTTTATACATAACAATTTATATTGTGTACACTTTAGTCGTATGCATTATTGTCAATTTTGTATAATTATAATAACATTTCATGCTTAACGTTTTTTATTAAAAATTATTAATGTAGGAAGCTCCATAGATTGTCTGTTCTCAGAAGCTTATTCGTTAAAATGTGACTGTTGAAAGACGAGCGACTGTGGCATTAAATGTGTTGACTGGCTGAATAATAACAACATATAAATTATTAGTTAATTAGATGTTTAATTAAATAATAATGATTGTACTTAAAATTCTATTTACATTTGTATAAGTTTTACAATTAATATTTTTATTTGCAATTTGTTTTTCATACATATTATAATGAAATACTGCATAATATCATGTAAAATATCGAGAAGATGAGCGCACATTTAAAAATTTTTACATGTTCATTCATCATATTTATTCTTTTTAATATTTACGACAATTTCATTCATTAAGAGTGACAAAGCGGGATTTATTTCGGAATAAAGTGCTTGTATGATAGTAGAACTCTATCTATCCCACTTCTGGGGGCCTAGAGAGAATGCCATTAAGAAAGCATTAGCGAAGTTCGAAAATGTTAAATGTATGGAATTGACATAAGGCCGCGCTTAATCACGTGGTCCATCCTATACATTTTATCGTTTCGAACTTCGTTAACGCTTTCTTAATGACATTTTGGCTAGGCCCCCTGATCTTTATCCCAGCACGACTAATGTTACAGTCAATGTACAAAACATTTTCAGCAGCAAACAAACAACTATGCAATATACATAATAATCACAACTATATGGATTACTTTACATTATTTGAAACATATTTCTAATAATCACGGACACGCTAAGAAAATAAAACATTTTCTTCGAATCGCCCAATTCGAAAAGATGTTAGAAGATTTTATGTTGCGAGTTGTTAAAATTTTTGCCGTTTGTGCATATCGTTTCCTTTGCATATTGAGGAATGGCAGATTAATGTGAGTTCGTGGAATTCGATATTACTTCTGAAGGGGGTCTAAAACTCATGATTTACTGCGACCGGGTTGTGTTGTTAAAAAGTTGTAAAGTGCTTGTATTTCCGTCGTCTTGCAACATTGTAACCGCAATTCTCTATCTCCTAACAGCGTTCCTTGATAAGCCTCGTTTGATTTGCAAGTTACAGCTTCCTATAAATAAATGTCTATGAAATTTGAATATATATATAATAAACCCAAATATTACTAAAATATTATGATAAAAGAAACAATTAAAATCGTAAACTATAATTCTAATACTAATATTATAAACGCGAAAGTTCGTAAGTATGGATGGTTGTTACTCTTTCACGTAAAAACTACTAAATAGATTTTCATGAAACTTTACAACTATATAGCTTCATCAGAGTAACACACAGGCTATAATTTATCACCGTACTCCAACGGGAACGGGAAGTACGCGGGTGAAACCGCGGGGCCCTGCTAGTACTTAATATTGAAGTTTAATGTTATCATTATTGCTATAACGTGATTTACGTATTTGAGTGGCACTTCTCTTCTTATCGGTGTTTGATCCACATGATCAAACACCGATAAGAAAAGCTGACGATTCTCATCTCTGTCCAGTTATAATTAGCTGAGGACCATAGATCACGTTCTATTCTTCTGTTGCGTGTATACATAGCGGTGTCTATGCAGTTCATAAATTTATAAAATGCATAGACTAAGGGCCTGTTTCACAATCTCCAGTTAAGTTCCCAATAGGATATCGGCAACATATTTGACAGATACTCCATACTCTATCCTCTCTATCTTGAAACAGGCCTTAAATCAATAAACAATTTGTCGTAATTAGTTTTATACTCGTAAATAATTATGTTGTAAAGCCGTAGACGATGCGCTTTACGGAGTTTTTGTTTAGAATATTAAATAAATATAAAGACATGAATATTAAACGAAACCGAAAGCGTAACAATTGTTACGCGCCATTAATATTTTATCCTGTTTTTGTAATTTGTAACATGAACTAACATTATTATAATGTCGTTACGATATCTTCTGGTCTCCGCGGCCTCCTTATTGTCAAACGCACGTGACTTTGTGATGACAGTAACAGGTTGAGTATCGATCAACGTTGACAAAATGTCCATCAATATGACAATTATATTAAAGTAGTAAATAGTAAAGTGAGATGAACAGATGGCTGATGGGCCATTAAGGTTCAAGTGGAGGCCGCTTTTAGGTAGACGAAGTGTTGGTCGGCCATTAACCAGATGGGAAGACGATCTCCGTGCAGTGGCAGGTACGCGTTGGATGCGAGTAGCAAGAGATCGCTCGTCTTGGCGTTCATTGAGGTAGGTCTATATTCAGCAGTCGACAGATAAAGGCTGATGATGATGATAAAGTAGCAAAGTAGCAACCTATATATTATATCCCACTGCTGGTCACCGGTCTCCTTTTCCAGGCGACGAGGGTATCGGGCCATAGTTCACCGAGGCGCTGGGCCAATGCGGGTTGGTGAACTTCACACACTTTAAATCTCATCAAGCATGCATATTTCCTCACGGTATTGTCCTTAACCTGTAAGCGAGCGATGGTTTTGGTGCACATATAAATTTAGAAAAAACCCATTTCATTGCACCAATGGAGGTTACTGGTCAGGATCGAGCCCGGACCTTCTCGCTAAACAGGCTGAGCTCATCTACCCATCATATACCATCGTCGCTCACATCGTTAACGTGTAGTAATTGTGGGATAAAATTTATTACTATACAGTGTGATTTTTTTGAAGAACGGGCATATTCAAGTAGCGTATATAGCTAACGATCCTCATTCCAAAAATATATCACAAAAAAGTAAAGTTTCAATCCTTTATGTCCCACTGCTGGACACGGGTCTCCTCCTCAATTTTTTATATATCACAATTAATTAATTTTTTTTCAAAATTATCTTTCACAATTGGTCTAATATTGCCATTATTTTATACCTACCACTAACGTCTAAATTTAGCAGGCAAAGTGCACGTGATAATATAATATTCTAAGTCCAACAATGCATTACCTACATTTGTCTATACTTTGTTATTTGTGGTTTTTTTTGTGAATATAATTTTCTTTGATTAGTAAAACCAAGTTCTATCACGTCCCTGATTATGTCTGTTCTTCAAAAAATCACCCTGTATATTTTATACATGTCATTTAGGTATTAATTGACATACATAGCGCCACCGTGGCGGCTTTTGTACAACGTAAACGGGTCAAATATATTTTATAGGAGCACAGAGCAGGGTCGTTATAATTAGCAGCGATAGTTTGCGAATCTTGTTAATATATTGACGACTTTTCCAAGAAGGACCTTTGCATATGTTTCTGCGGCATCCTTTTTGAGGCGCCAAAATTTACGGCCCTTTATTAATCACTCAAATTTCTGTAATATGATATCCATAAGTCTTTAGATAACATAGTTCGCTACAATGTTGTAGAGAACTGCAGTAAAGTATAGTCTTAATTGATATGCTTAATAATGTATTTTTTAACCTTAGAATTTTGGGAGGAGAGTTGATTTTAATAAGAGAATATTTTAATACATTGAGAATTTTGTTCGGTGGCAATATTTTGGCAAAAGTACTCTATCAAAGAAAGAAAATATAGATAATAATAATAATATAGAATATATATATTATACTCTATGGTAGAGTGAATAATGGCTTTAAATTTTAATTTTTTTATTTTACATAATATATGTTTCGGTTATCTGTCGTTGTTTTCATCAATGTCGGCTGATCTTATTAAGATATACACAAATAAGGTAAAAATATATCACCATATTCTTTATTCGACTGCCGTCTGCCGCTATATCATTATCAACCTTTGGCTATTCATTATTGGACATAGGCCTCTTACAAGGAACGACAAGACCGTCGATCCTCCACTACTTTGAACTAGAACCACCCACTACACGAAGACCGCTATCCCATATTTTTTATATCATCATCATCAATCTTCATCCATCCACTGCTTAACATGGCCTTCCTAATAAAAGGCAAGACGACTGATTCTTTGCGCCTCGAAACCAACACGGACCGCCCACTGCACGTAGATATTCGTGTCTCCTTGACCGACCAACACTTCTTCCAAATCTGGCCTCCACTCTTTGATATACCTATTAGATTTAAATAATTGTCCAAACCTCATAAGTAAATACTTACTGGATGACGATTTTTTTCCTGCCTGCCTTTTTTTAGGCCTGATGGCCTCTAAGCTCAATCGGTAGGTAGGTGAGCAGATGGCTCACCTAGTAAAATTCGAGTCCAGTGGGTATAGACTATGCCACTTGTACGAGAGGTTCCGGTTACGATCCTGACCGCCGCGTGTGCCTTGGAATTGGTTTTTCTAAATTTCAAAGTACACCCTAAGCGCAAGATCATGGCTTGCTCAATGGCGAAGGAAAATATCGTGAGGAAACCTGCATGCTTGATAAAATTAAAATTCTTTGAAGGTATTTAAAGTTCATCAACCCGCATTGGACTAGTTTACTAGATGTACTAGTATGATGAATAGATGTAATAGTACGATGAACTATGGCCCATTACCCTCCTCGCCTGATTTCGAGTAGACAACCCGTGCAATGTAATGGGGAATACTTTGCTTTAAATACTATTCTCAAATAGGGGCCTGAAAATGCGGCGAAATGGTTCCAGTAAAGGATGGTACGGCAGTGTTTGCTTCGCGCTCGACTTGGCGGACTGCCATGCCCCCAGATACTTACTATTAGCAAATTAAGAATTTTAGTCCAAAAATATCTGCTATGCGTTGCTTACAAAAGTCTAATACTTGCTCGTCTCAAGCGTCCAACACATTAACAGACCTGTAAAGTCATACTAAAGTTGTTGCACATTTGAATTTTATTGAAGTGTAACCGGAACACCTGTTGAAGGAAACATAAATTTTATGTCTAGCTTTCGTGTTGGTTCCTTTGTCATGCCCATGGTGTTTACGGTTGGCTGGGCACGGCTGTAACTTTCATATGAATGGCATTTTAAAATAGATAAATCTGACAAAGTACTTACAGTTATGGATAAACTTTAATTACTTTGATCATATTATACGCTTTGCACTTGTAAAATAATATTGATATAATTAATATTGTTTGGATGTTAAAATAATGTTTGAAACTGCATATCCTATCTTAAAAGCCTTTCATCTGTATAATGCTACGTTATAAATAAGTGATTAAATACTTCAATAGTAATTATCAACAGCTATCCGAAGACGTCTGTCTTCGGAATCTAAATTAGTAACAGTAATATAAAATTGCAACAATTTTAACAATTCTGACGTTCGTCTAGCCCCTTAGTAAAAGTAAAAGTCTTATCATATAAGATGTCCTAGAAATCCTAAAACACGACGTCAATATTTTTATGTAAATGTGATTGATAACTTACAGACAACAGCTTTCAATCGACCTTCTGTATTGTTTTCTGACAAACACCCATGGTTCTCGATTATTTTAAATATATAAATAAATAATAGGTAAATAAGACCACTGCTCGCCTGAGCACGTTATCGTGTTTCGAGTTGCGTGCGGTTTGTGCGTCCACAACGAGTATTGCAACATGTCACATTCGACATAATAAGATCACCCTATTCATGTATCATCATTATCATAACTATCCATTCACTGTTAAACATAGGCCTCCTTCAATGAACGTCAAGACAAACGATGTTTTGCCACTCGCGTCCAACACGGACCTGCCACTACAGGGAGATCGTCTTCCCATCTGGGTACACTGACGAACACTTCAATGCGACCTCGACTCTTAAATCTATAATGATACATCTATATGAAATACTTCTACCATCATTCAATTGTTGGACATCCTTCTTCAAATAATACTAGAAAATATTGAACGCGCGCCGTAAACTTGTAACAAACATTTTGTAATGTCTAAAGGGTCTTGGTTTCATTATATTATGTAAAGCTCTTCATAAAGCGGCTTACGTGACTTTTGTTGACAAGTTTAAAAATTGTATATACATACTCGTTGATCGGAATAGTTACCAACATCTTTAATTTTTATTATACAATCCCACATTTCCATCCGTGAAGTAATTTTCTTGTTTTGGTAATAAGGCCCTTATTTAGATGAAACACCTGTGTTTCTGTTGTCAGCGTGTGTTGAAATCGTTTATGAATGGGCAGCGTTGACTACCTATCATTGCGTTTATTATCTTGTTTTTACTTTGAATTAAAAAAATAAAATTCTACGCATTGCGTGCAAACTTACTGAATAAGATTAGTATCGTATTCATACACGTTTTATAAAGGCACCTTGTAATTTTAAATTATGCAACCATTCATATAAAACAATTTTACTTTATCAAAATTCACGTTATCGTGAGCCAACTTACCATATAAGGGAGAGGACGTGATTCGACTACATCCGAGGGTTCATCTCGCTCAATCAGATTCGGGAGTAATTCGCTTAGGGGTTATAAATCTGCGTTTAGATCCAGTACGGGACTTAACTTCGTTATGAGGCCTCAATAATGTCCCATAAATATAATTTAGAAGTCAAAAGATTAATTAAACTTAAACTCGACGTATATAATTATATTTGTTGAAATTAATTCTGTAATTTAATTTAGCTTGGATTTTAATGTAATCTAATCTTAGTGAAGTAACTGAACTAGAATTTAGTATTTTTTAAAACACTATCGTTCCGTGAGGCCATCAACTGTGTCTATCTGTCTCTTTACGTAGTCAATAGTGAATAAATCTGTAGATTTATTTTATGATCAAAGTAAATCGAAAGCAAACCTTTTTTTCTCGACAGCAAACTACAATCTACCGGAGTTTTGAAGTCTTGTCAAAGAATTGCATATTTTAAATCGAAAAATGATTAATTTGCGGTTCAACTGGTTACCGTGATTTTACCGCCTGCACCTTACGCCTGCCAACTTCCAGTTTAGTGCTTATTACAGACAACACAAGAAGCTATCAGTTCGATATAAACGGTATAAACACAGAAAGGTGCAAAAGCATATTCAGTCTACACCTTTTAAATCGATATCAAATTGAATACCAAGAATCAAAAGCAAAATTACGTTTTTAAAAAATACTTTTAAAAATACCCACTATCATTACTTAACTCGTAAGTAATATTCGTTACTATAATTAGCATTTAACGCACCAAAAGTCGTAAGAAACATGATTGCTCACGTGAGCAATAAATAAATAATGTTGCTAATTGCTTTTGCTTTCAACATACCCGCGTCATTTGTTTAGAATATCGCAATTTGTATTTCATGTAACCAGACTTACTTATTAGTAAGTTATTAGTCGTAAGTGCGATAAATAGTTTGCACCACTTGAAACTATGTGTTGGTATTAGTACTGATGTGATATTAGTACTGTTTTAGATAAGAGGTAAAGTACTACTATTTATATATTTTGGAAAATTTAGATTTCCTATGAACGTCAATTGTCTAAGTCCATTTGATTGCGTCAAGAAATTCTCCTTAACTCCTGATAGTAAAGCCAGTGAAAAGTGTAATAAGTTCGGATATGGAAATTATTAATTCGCCATAATTTATAATTAATTTTGGGTTGAAGATATGAGAATGATATCGATATTTGACGGATAAGATCTTTACAAGTAATTTTTTGGCTCTTATAAGTCTACTGTTTATAGGCACGCAACTAAGTCAATTTCTGCATTTGTTAGGCAGGTTAATATCTACACACCTGGTAGACTATCTCCAAATTCAAGCTTGTTAGCTTCTGAACAGTGAATAGTGAATACAGAATAGATAATATTCTGCGTAGTACTTCACTTTAAATTTGGAAATTTAAAACATCCGAGACCAAAATCCTATTTGCTTATATCTAATATTTATTCGATTACAAGCAAGTAACTTGTTTCACGTCTGAGCTTTTTATTTCATCAGTTTGATGGACGTTGCAATTTTTTATATAACAAGCTCATTAAGTATAATGCAGCAGTAGATAGAGGCATCAATAAGGGACACATCAGACCACCGTTGAGTGTCATTAATAAAGCAGTATTACTAGATGTAATGGAGTCTGCGGCTGGTGCAGATGAGTTTGGTTTTTACGGCACGAGCGGCCCACCCACAGGCGACATCTCCCGTCCTCATCATTTGTGGTTTCAATTCACTTTTTACGAACGTCGCCCTCGCAAACTATTATACCGAAAATGTCGTAATACAATCTTACAGTACGCGAAATTGAACTCACGCAACGAAATTATAAATATGCATTTCGGATTTAATTTTTGTGGACATAGGATGATGTTTTAGTTGATATCGTTGATTAAAAAGTAGTGGGACTTGATCCGAGTGTTTGAATGGTGTTTGGATTAATATAAAAGCAATAGTAAATACGACTCAACTGTTTGGTAAAAATACTTTTTTAATGAACGAAATTTACTTTTTTTATCTTTTACACCTTAACCACAACAAATAGATCTCGTGACTAGTATTTTCTACCATGCTCTACCGGATAGAGATTGCACATTAAATTAATCATTGTAATTTAAGGTTTTGAAGTGCAAAAATTTTGCTGATCACTTTCAGGTAGGGGGAAATCTTCGCCACCATGGTTCAAGCCTTGGGGTTCAGTAGCCTAGGGAGACCCCAACACCTTGGGCGAAGCGAATTGAGCCGACGCGAGGGGGCTCTTTGAACCCCTCTTATAAGAAAAAGGGACAACAGAGCAGGGGGCAAGGGGTGAGTATTGTCCAGACGTTGGGAGTGGTTGTTCTGTGGTGCGAGGCAACGGCTCTGTGGAGGTGGTGCCGGTCCCCTGAGGGACTGACTAGCCGTCAAGGTGTCCCGTTGCTTGTAGATCCAGTGCACCTTACCAAGGGCGCCAGTGGTGGCACTCGCCGGGTTTTAGTGGGTAGAGCTGCGTGCACTTACCAGCTTTCGGGTGCAGTAAGCCCCACATACCCGCCTGGGGAGATTCACTCCCCAGCGGGATGCGTCCGTGCATTTCCGGCGTAATAAAAAGAACAAGAAAAGAAGGGGAAATCTTACATGTTCCCGTCACCGACATGCTAAAGTATTTGAATTTGAAAAAAATTGTCATTGTGACATTTCAATTTTTAGTATGAAAATTAAAATTTCATAATGTCATTATACTAAGTTATAACTTTTCACTTCTGTTGTATAAAGTATTAATAGAAGGTTACAATCAACTCATTGACTTGACACCAATGTCAAACAGATGACAAAAATATTGATAATGATGATGAAATTAAGTCACCGAAGGCGAAGCTGCGGCAAACAGCTAGTATGTTAATAAAATTACCACATCTTACGCTTCAAAAGCGCCACATAACGTGTTTGTCCATACAATGATAAATGGACTTCCTTTCATTGAAGTTGCATTATGCATGCATTACACTTACCTATAAATATTTTATATGAGTATTTGTAGCAGACAGAATAACAAAGTGATTTTTGTGTTTATGATATTAAAATTACACAGCAATACCATAGATATGTAACTTGACTGCTCAGTATCATATGTAATCTCATAAGCGATTATTAGTTATGAGCGATGGTGGTCCAGTGGTGGAAGGACTCGGCCTCCTATGCGAGAGGTTCCGGGTTCGGTCCTGACCTCCCCGTGTGTGCCTTGAAATGGGTTTTTCTAAATTTCTAAGTGCACACGAGACCATCGTTCGCTCACCGGTGAAGGAAAACATCGTGAGGAAACCTGCATGCCTGATGAGATTGAAAGTCTTTGAAGGTATGTGAAGTTCACTAACCCGCACTGGGCCAGCGCTGTGAACTATTGGCCCATTACCCTCCTCGCCTGATTTCGAGGAGGAGACACGTGCCCAGCAGTGGGACATAAAGGGTTGATACTTTACTTTTTTACCATAGATATATTAATATCATATATTATATTTTTTTTAATTTTTCACCTTTTTAGACGGATTCAAAAAAGGAAGAGGTTGCTCTATTCAACTGTATATAAAATAGGTATGTTTTTTGAGCGGCTCTTCAATTCGGATATTTAGAAGTTCAAATTAAGAAGGTTACTAAAGTACACGATGGTCCAGTGGGTACGGGCTCGACCTTCTGAGTAAAAGGGTAAGAGAGAGAGTAAGCGGGTCCGAGCTCGATCCTGAACCCCCTGGGGTGCCGTGGGTATTTCTAGATTTCGATCACCGGTGGCGAAAAAAATCGTAAGGAAAACTGCATGTCTGACAAGATTGAATGCATATGAAATTCACCAACCCGCATTGGGCCAGTCCATCATTGAACTATAGCCCAATACCCTTCTCGTCTGATTTCGAAGAGAATAGCCGTGCCCAGCAGTGGAACATATCATATATTCTCCATGGTTTCCTGTTTTAGTAGGCAATTACAAAATTAGAACAATCTATTTTAAGGCACAACACGGAACCAGAATCGAAACCGGATCTTCTCGCTCAAGAGCCCGACACGTACCCACTGGACCATCGTCTCTCATTACTGTATTACCTGTAATTTCTTCACTCCATAAATAATTTATTCGTGTCAACTGATTTAAAAATTAATCTGAGATGCATTCAGATGAGTGATGGCTTTATTTCAGATCTAGCTCACGTGGTAGATAATTACTATCAAGTCGATTAGGTCATTCACTTTCCGTGCTAGGCTGCAGCTTGCTCTGAATTATATCGATTACTTTAACATACTGGTTTTTTTATCAAAGTTATTTCACTGTCATTATTGTCTCTTTTGTCATTAATTTATTAAGCAATTACGTTGTCAATAAACTCAATAATTTGTATGTTTTACAAAGACTGCGTTAAAATGTTTTTAATACAATTTTCATTTATTCTTTTACAATTAATCATAATTTTACTATTCACATAGGTAATATGTATTTCTTTGATTGAGTAAAACCTACATTTATGTCAATTATTTATGTTACTTATTCTATGATCATCATCATAATCATCATCATCAGCCTCTATCCGTCCACTGCTTAACATAGGCCTCCCTCAATGAACGCCCAAGACGACCGATCCCTTGCTACTCGCATCCAACGCGGACCTGCCACTGCACGGAGATCGTCTTGCCATCTGATATTCTATGATATCTTTTGTAAATTATATCCACTTGTTACTTACATTTTACTCACCTTAAATTTTCACTTTTATTATTTATTTTACTGTTATACTTTTCCTGTGACTACAGGCTGGATCTCGTAAAGATCTTATTTTTCCGCAATACATGTAATCATTATTTGTGATGAACCAGAATTTATGGTCTTTGGAAATAGTTTGTAGAGTAACAACTAAGCTACACTATGTATATCAATATGCTTTCAGTAACATTCACCGACATATTCACAGCAATATTTCATGTATTATTTCAGATTTCATCTCAGCATGTGTATTGTCACGTGACCTTCGTTTAAATTTTCGATATTTAGAAATTGCTTTATCATCAGTTATTAACAGCAGATCTAATAAGACTTTAATTTACCCTCTTTAAGGAGAAAGTGGAATTTATGAAAGTTTTACTAAATCATATCACATATTTAGGCTAAATATTATCTCGAAATATTTTAGCGTCCAATGAATATGTGTAATAATAATTTTGGGATGGCTACTATAAGATTAAATCCATGCCATGCAATCTCAAATGATGTAATAAAAATACAGAGTCCACACGGAAAATATATATTCAATTTATAAAATCAATATCAGGCAATCATCGCACAACTTTGTACATACAATGTAGATATAATTAGTAAATTGATGTACAAATTCAAAGCTAACAAAATACCAATTTATATTATGAAACCTAAAGCATTTTATACACATCGTTGGCTTTTATTCGTTACAGAAGGCATTTTATTTATCCAAATTAATTAACATTCATTTCCATTTAATTTAAACATACAGATTTTTTGTAATATTTGTACAAAAGACAATGAAAGCTTTGAAATAATTGTAAATTAGGAACCAAACATTCGTAATAGATTGTTAATTTTTTAATATAGTTACTATTGCATATTTGAATAATTATATCTTTTTACAAGATTCTAGCTTCATAATAACGAACAATTATACTTTTTATATAAATATCTATTCCTTATGTAAATTCTGTTGACCTGTTGAGGTAATAATGATCTATGTATACATTAGACATATTAAATTATTTAATAAATTATAACTGCGATTTTGAAATAAGTGTGAATCTACTTACTCTATTTAACCATACAATTTCTAACTATAATAATAGATAATATTTAATAATATCTATACTGTACACTCAAGTCTCACCACATACACTACGACAATAGATGTCGCGCCACCGAGTTCGTTACATTATTTAATATTTATACAGTGTTTGATATGTGCTATGTACAGATGGCAGCGGCGAGGGCTCGCGCGGCCAGCGGTATCACAGGAGCGACGGGGCATGGTGCGGCACGGCGAGCGCCGCGGGCCCCCGTCACACCAGGGGCCCCGGCTTCACGTCCAGCGGATGGTCCGGCGATCGGCCCCCCATCCCACCCTCGCCTTGACTATTCTCCTCCGAGTCAGAACAGGATTCTGAACTGCCCTTCTTCCCGCCGTTGTGCGTTTTCACATGCTTTGCTAAATGGTCCGACCTCATGAAACGCTTGTTGCACACCGGACACGCGAACCTCTTTTCCCCCGTGTGAGTGCGGAGGTGTCTTTGCAATTCGTCCGACCGTGTGAACCTTTTGCCGCAAAATAACCAATTACATACGAATGGCCTTTCTCCTGTATGCCAGCGTAAATGGGCCTTAAGGTGGGACGTTTTACCGTATACTTTTCCACATCCGGGTATATGACAACTGTGGATATTCTTTTTACGAAGATGAGCCCCGGCAGGACCTAGTCGCTCTGCTTCTTGACAGTTTGGACAGTCGCAGGTGGCTCGCCCGGCGTATCTCCTCTGCGACCTAGGTGAGGGAGCCTGCGCGGGGGGAGCTGGAGAGCCGGGCGTGTGGAGACCAAACGATCCTTGAGAAGGTAGTACCGATTTATATGCGTCCTGGAGAAGATGTGGCGCTGGTGGCAGCAGGTGCGCTCCACCCGATAAGGAATGTGTTAGCTGGGAGTAATCTTGACCTGCATAATTTGCCATCTGTCCGCCAACATCTAGCCAGCCACTGTGTACGTCCCACCAGGTGCTCCCAACTGCGCTCACGCCTCCCATTTCTGCTGCTTTAAGTGCACCGCTTCCACCACCACCCCCCACATTGAAGGGCCACGATTCGTAAGGATGTCTCGAGTACATGGATCCGAGGCTAGCGCTCGATTCACTTTTGCCGAGGAGTTGATCACCCGATGAAGGGAAGTATAGGTCGTTGCCGTAGGAGGGCGCCGCGGCACACGACGTCGGAGGCCGGCCATAAGGAGTACAAGAGGGCGCCTGTGACCGGGGCGTCCCGCCGGCTCCCGGCGGCGAGTGGGCCCCGGGACTCTTCTTCCATGGGTGGAATCCCTTTCCGACCGCCGCATCGGCCAAAGGCGGGGGCGACTTGCTCGATAGCTTGTTACATTGCGCCGCCAGCATAGCCAGAGGCGTCCCGCGTAAGCTCGGATGTTCCTGGAAAGATGAACAATCAATAATTAATTATTTGAAATAAATTAAAAATCGTTTTAGTTCTTAATTAACTGGCCCCGGACCGTGAGAATCGGTCGGAAACAATTTATGTTCTAAATGGACATGTATGTGTTTGGCTCGGGGCACCGGGGAACAATAAACCTGTGAAGTCGCTGGTGTGGTTTACAATTAGTCGGTGCGATGACAGCTTCTTACCGCTACCGCCGCGCCGCGCCACAGGACGTCGTAATTAATAAATTCTAACAAAGCCTCCGGCGATGCCGGGAATAGCGTCAACACTTATTTGCATTCTCTTTCGAAATCTGAACAATGCGTATTAAGACTACATTGTGGTTTTTAATCACGCGGTTGCCAATAAAAAAATAATAGTTCTAATTAATTAGTTTTTATTCATGTTTTTTCAACATCAAAATTGGATATCAAAACTTAATTACTTAAACGTGTTTGCCAAACGAGCGTATCGTATTAATCACTTCTGGACATAAGTATTCTTCGCGACTACTCATCCGTAAGATTGGTTACAACTTACGACATCTAAACTGACGTGGAAAAATGGAAATTTATGCTCTATTATTCAAAACAACCATTGCAAAATATGAGATACCTTCAAGGATGCAACCTGGCTGGGCAAATGAAACGATTCATCATTGCTTATTTGTAATTCGAGTTTTTTTATTACAGTTTATTTAAATAAGTTCCAATTTATTCGAATCGTTAAAAATTATATTGAAAATTTAAATATTTTTTTTAGAAAATAATAAATCATAATATATTTTTTCGTGGCATCACATAAAACAGCTTTATTCACCTTCAAACATGCAAAATACATAATCAGACACCGGTGTAAATTTCACCGGGTAACGCGAACGGGAGACTGTACATCCGACCGGATATTTCACCCCAATCCGGAGACAAAGGCTCGATAAAAAAGCTTCATTGTGCATCACATAGGGCGGGGAACCACGCCCATTACATTGTGATTGGTGCAGCTGGCGCTATACTAGGCCTTGAGGTGCCGCTTACGCTTAGGTTTAGACGGATTTTAGTTAATTCCTTTTCAATGTAAAATCTTTAACGTATTTTGATTAATTTGTAATTTATCTTTTTATTTACCATCGGTAGGTATTGTTGAAAAAATATATGATAATATCTACCGTATTTAAATAATATCAAAAATATGTATACTCTCTTTAGTGTGAAGTAGGTGACTGATTATTAAATAAATTTTTTCTGTTCTAATCCCGATCGTTCGCATCACGCAAGAAAGTGCAATAAGTGTGAAATATAAAATAAGATGAAACCCTTTGATAAGAGAAAAAAACAACTTGATCTCTCCGTGATACGGCGCTTCATGTCTGTGAAGGTCAATTAAAGTGGTTTAGCAGCTCGAAGCCATGGACAATATCCTTCGTAATATCTCATGTACATAATAATATCATTACCCAAAATCTCTTTGCGCTGTAATATTGGTAATTGCATGACTAATAAAAATATATTAGCATGAAAAAAATTATAAAACTTTATGTAGCGAGTAATTTTTTAACAGTAGCTATTGTGTACTTTCATTATACGAATATCTGTTAAAAGTAATTTGAAAGATAACGTAATGTTTTGGCGTAAATTATAGCTTATTAAAAGTTTATTAGCAAGTTAAATGGTAGTAATAAGTCTTTATTAAAGTTTTGTTTCCGCGATGAAAACTTTTATAGCGCTTAATAGTTTTGGGAATTGCTCGCCATCAGCATTTGTATGTTAAATATTTGAACAGCGAAAAGAAATCTTAGAAAACAAAATATGTAGGTTTCTAAAAATAGTAAAAAAAAAACACTTTTAAACAACTTTTTTGCGTAGCTTATAGAGTAATAACTAGGTTGTGTATGTAGCAGTACTTTATATATGAAATACTAAAAGATATTAAAAGTACCAGTAGGTACCTACCTAATTATTTATCTACATAGGTAGGTACAGCACGTATCAAGAAGCCACATTTTAACACGTCATCAAGAAAACCATACACCCCTAATATAAATATTAGCAAAATAAAATGTGATTTAAAGTCTCCAACACAAATTAAAATAATTCAATTCACAATTTTATTTACAATACTTAATTTAATTACAAAAGTGCACCACTTATGCTTAAGTAATTTAAAGGTAATGTCCCGAGAATCGGAGAGGTCATAATTACTCTAGGCATTATAATCCATTTGGGCGCGGGCCCGAGTGATATCGGTAATTGGTCACCTGACTCAGGCCAGATTGATCAAAGTGATGAGGCCAAGCCGACGCGGCGCCGCTCCGCATTATACTTGATGGCCTTTTCCTTGTCAAAAATGACGAAGATCTGACGTAAAAAATGGTTGGAAATCAGTTTCGTTACGGGTCAGGTAAGTTATATGAATAATGACGTGTCGCTTTTCTTTCTTTTGATGTTTCTAGTAAATTGTGAGTTCAGATATATATATTTTTTTTAATTTTTTTAGTTCTTCATTTATGAGAAAAAAATAAAAACCAAAAAATATGTGATGACGTCACTTATGTGGCAGAATGAGGTAGTTAGGTTTGCTTAGCGTTCCAATATAATACTAAAATAAATTCTAGTAAATGATACTTGCGAATGCATATTTATTCCTGATTCCTTACGGCTTTTTAAAACTTTTGATTCGTTGGAATTAAACGCGATATTTCCCCATTCGAATATCGAATATATTAATTTCGTATACATATAGGATTATAATTTTTTATTAAACATTTAAATTAAGTGGTCTTTAAAAGCACAGATACATTGCGATACTGAACACTTTCTATACTAACAAAATAAAAATAAAAATTACGCACATAAAAAAAAAATTAAATGCCAGAGGAATTAATTAAACTTATGCACGCACTTGTATTTTTTATAAATCTACAATTATAAAAATAGTTTTTTTAATAAAAATATTTACCAATAAATAACTCGTCAGACGAAGCGTCAACGGCCACGTAAAAGCTGCGTTCACAAAACAATCGAGCCACAATATTGTAACCTTATTAGGACAGGGGTTTTACTTTCAGTACAGAAATAATAACAAAAAAAAAAGAACCAAGAAAATATTATAAAACGTATAGACACAAAAGGTGATTCATGCTCGATAGCAGAACACCTTATGATGCACAAAGTTTAGGCGGTGCGTGTGCGATATACATTAATAACACATTTTTATGCTATTGCATACACATAAGTTGCATGCTAAAACAAGTTCACAATTTGCCAATAGCCTGTTATGACATTATCGACATTAAAACTTATATTATGTGAGAATAAAACGTGATTTACCGCGACTAAGATTGGATACTTTAAAATGATGTACCAAATTACGATGAAATGAATATTCAAGCGAAACGCTTAGCCGTTATTAAGATGATCGTGAAGTCGTTAAACCAAATTGTATTTTATAAAACTCATAACTATACTTATGACGTAATATTTTCCGACAACTCGTTATTCAGTATTAAGTCAAATGTTCATAATTGTGCGTTCAGTAAATTGTTCTTATTTAATAAGAAAGTAATGAAATTTTTATACTCTTCATAATTGAAATAACAACTAATAAAAATAATAATAATAATAGGGTCTCGAAATTGCATGTGATTTTATACATGCATTTTAGTGGCCGGTCTATGTAGGATACGTACCGAGTGGCCGTCGCGTCGCGGCGTTCATTAAGGGAGCATACAGCAGTGGATGGGTAAAAGCTGATGATAATGATGATGATGATTTAAGTATACTTATACATTATTCTCTGCCTAAGATGAGCTTCGAATGAGGAAAAAATCAAAAAATCTTTAAACATAATATGGGTAATATTGTATAATTCAGGATCCGGAAAAAATGTCTAAATGCTCACTCGGTACTGCATATTCGTAGGAAAAGAAAGAAAAAAAAGAAAGAATAAGGGTATTCGATTTTTAAATTTTGCTGTAAATTTAATAAGTAGAGTTTTCTAAACGGTAGTCACTTACTTTCTATAACGTCATTTCTCACAACAATTGCGGTCAAAGTCTCACTAGAATAAACAGGGTTGCTGAACTCACAGCGAGAGAAAATTGCCGATAGCTAATTGCACAATTACGGAATTATCTAGTTAATTCCGGGTGAAGTGTTACGCGGCGCCGTCGCGACGCACTCAACCCCGACCCCCAACCCTCCGGTGCTACCCCTAAACCCCCAAACCCCTAGGACCCCAAACCCCTCAACGGCTCTAATGCACGATACACCATTCTAATGCAAACTAACTCGTGGTAAATTTATGACATATTGTCTGCTCGTGACGTTGAAGCTAAATTAACTGTATTTGAAAGCGCAGAATCTGTTAAGCAGAATATTATGGTAATAAAAATTATTTCACTTTTGATTTACCGTGATGGCATTAATGGGATTTATTTTATTTCGGCTTTTTATAAACATTTATAAGTGGGATGTTTCTATATAAGATGATAAAATAAAAACCAGTTGCGGAAGCAGAGAAACTTTGGACGTATAAAAATGTGAACACATTATACTTAGTCTACGCAATGTCTGTCGGCCACTAACCAGATAAGAAGACGATCCGTGGTAGATGATAAAATTTATAGGACGGACCACGTGATTAAGCGCAGCCTTATGTCAATCCCATATTTTATCATTTTCGAACTTCGCTAACGCTTTCTTAATGGCATTTTGGCTAGGCACCCAGGCTATGTTCGATGAGAGTGGCAATTTATCGGTCGTCTAGGCGTTCCTTGATAGATGCCTATTTAAGTAGTCGAGGGTTACAGCTGATGATGATATTGAGGATCAAAACTGAAATTTTCATATTTTTATGCAACGGACGGATAGAGGCTGATGATGATGAAAGTCACAAAATCTTTATAATATGAGGATAGCGATGACTTATCAAAAGTAATTTTTGGTAATTCATAAATATTTCATTAGTACATAGTACATTTTACATCCAATTAACGAGAATCGTCAAATTACATTATAATTTGAAACAAGTCTATAATGAAGTCACCTAATTACTGGCGTCGGGGCAAGGGGTTTTTGTTTCTGTCGCCAGCTATCTGACACTTATGAGGGGTGCTATCGATTTTCGAGGTCATTATCTGATTCGAGTCACCATCAGCTGGACTGAGTCGAGCGCGAGTGAAAATGATCACATTCTTAAAGTATTTCTAGGTGCTCATAGTTGAGTAGCTCATAGAATCGATTCTCGTAAATTTCAAAAATCGGTTTGTCAACATTTTTTCACCACACCGAATCTTAGTATGTATACGTACCTACTTAATACTAATATTATGATCCTGTGATGGTTTTGTTATTTTTTTTTATTTTTTTGAAAGCTCTTATCTAATGAACCATTCACATTTTAAGGAAGTTTATTTCTGGGACGCGTGTAAACGCAATAAACAGTTAGTATTCTATGGACAGCTATTTTGTAGTTAATTTATAATAGTTACCGCGGTTGTGTTAAAACTACTAAGGGCCTGTTTCACAATCTCCAGATAAGTTACCAATAGGCTATCGGCAACATATTTGACAGATACTTCATACTCTATCTGTCAAATATGTTGCCGATAGCCTATTGGGAACTTATCTGGAGATTGTAAAACGGTCCCTAAGTGTAATAAAATTAAAATGGATTTTTCAAAATAAAATGGAAAGTTTGTAGGTTATTTTAATATATGTACACAGCGCAATTATGTACACCATCTGGCAAGTCTGTACTAGATACGGTGTATTGTAGAAATGTATAAAAATAAAAAACCCGGTAATCTCAATCATTATTTCATCATTAAACGTCTCACACGCGAGTCTGCACGATCAACCCGACAATGACTCAATACTGGCCTTCACCAACTGTCAGATTCAAAAAGGTTAATTCAAATCACGTGTTAAACTGCAATTAAAATTATTTCATAATTAAACATTTTAATCATTTGATATCTTTAAAATAGGCTTTTCAATTTCACATTTCATTATTTTAAGTTCATTTATTTTATTTCATAGAACTTGTGTTCATCTAACACTAGTCGATTTGAGAAGATACAGAGAATGAGCAGTGAAAGATATTAAGGAAGAATATAAAAATTATTATATAAAGTATAAGAATTATTGAGTACAAGTTTCACTTATAATAAATAGGTATTGCGTGCACAAAATTCTCTTTCAGATAATCTCTTGTGGTTTTCTATAAACATTTTCAAAGTATTTCTGAAATATGAAGACACAATATAACAATGAACTTTTAAATTATAATTACGTGAGAAACGCAAGGAACATCATATAAATTATAAACGCTATTATATTCAATTAGTAAATTTCTTATTTAAGATTTTTAATAAGTATATAATATAACCACCTAAGTATGCAGAATCGTTTATTTTACCATTATTTTTCGGGCTATTGAGTATAGAAGTCTCTATATTGTGTAATTAGACTTTTATATCTATTATGTTATGTCTATATTGCTTTTTAATTTTTCTAGACCAAAAAGAAACTACCAAAGACTTTTTTGTGTCAAGTCTAGACAGCTAATCCATTCGTTTTACACACAAGCTTTGACTTTTTTGTGCCAAGGAGGCAACCGAGCAGCCCAGATGACCGATGCCTAAAGACATCCGCACGACCAAGTTTTGCAAGTACGTTGCCCCCTTTTCCCTGTTGGAAGGGTCCAATGGGCCACCGGGAACTCAAGCAGAATAAAAGAAACGTGACAGCATATCTGTCACTTTACGTCGTTAATATGTAAGGTACCACCTCGGTTGGACAGGCCAAATTTGACTACTAAGCAGTATGACCACCTCTTAACAATACCTTCTCCACCTTACCGCTTGAGAGAATCGCCACAAAAACTGTGACATGTTTTTTATAAAATACTTTTTTATTCTTTTTCTTATTACCAAAGTAGGTGAAAACGTGAACGTATATAAATTCTCTTGCTATCTTTGTACCGTCGGAGCCCGCGGCTAGTACGGTAACAGGCTTGTCGGACACATTATAAAATTTCCTAAAGAATTTTTTTGCTGATATTGATAAGTTTTTTGAGTTCCGTAACATTCTAGAATCGCTGGAGGTCTTGTTTTTATTATTTTAAGTAACAGCAAAATAAAGTCTAGTGACGAGAACCTTTAGCTTGTCAATATTTTACATCGGCTTGGTCTGTAATAGGTATACGGGAAGTTATTGTTTTTTGATCAAGTCAAACATTATAAATGTGAAATAACTGTATCCATATGTGTCTCAGGAGAACGGATGATTGATGGGTTAATAAGATTCAATAGCAGATGCAGGGTTAAGAATTAAGACGAAATATTGGTAGGAAATATAGGTAAACCAGATAAGGCGACGATCTCCGTACAATCGCTGGTTCATATTGGATGCGGTTCGCAAGGGATATCAGGTCATCTTAGGCCTCCTTCAATGTACCTACACATTGAGGCCTATGTTGCTTTGTCATCCACTCTCGTCTAAAAAACCGAGACTTTTTTATTAAATGAATAATATTATGTCATAAAGCTTAAACAGACAGTATTCGAGAAAATTTCGAAGTACAAAATCAAAGTGGTCAAATTTCGACCCATGCATTTTCTTTTTACAAAAACGTTGATTTATAAGTTCTAACAAGAATCACACATTTCAGTAAATAGCCCGTGACCAAAAACTGATCCCTCATGGACACATGTATGGACGTCACGGGCCAGTAATTTCCCTTTAAATAAATAATTTGAGGCACAATTTGAGGACGCCATGTGGGCGCGGGCCTAATGACTGGCGGTTTCACGCCTTCACTCTAGACGCAAATTGACATACGATATAACTTGTTATAAATGTACTGTTTACGGAATACGTGTTAGAAAGGGGAACATATTATAATGGTTTACCTTATTTTTTATGATTTTTTTTTCGAAAGGTCTAGACTTTTAGGCCTGATGGCCTTTAAGCTCAATCGGTAGGTAATTTTTTTTTTTTTTTTTATGATCTGTGCTTAGTTACATATAGAAATATTTTGTATAAAAAAAATCGTATAGATATAGGTATATATATATTATACAGTATATATTATATGTAAGCCTGAATCAAAGTAATGTATAAATACTATAACTACTACTAATATTGCCAGGCGCTTACAACGTATAGGATTAGTTCTTTAAATAATGTCCATATTTTTATAAGTCTGCTTACAGTATAAAAACTGTTGTCATGGCTCATTATAAAGTGCGCTAAGTGTAATGAAACAACTTCTTACGGATTTTATCGCGGTTTATTTAGTTTTCAGTTGTTGCTGTAAAGTGTCCGAAACTTCAGGCTCATAAAAAACTAAATAAACCGCGATAAAATCCGTAAAAAGTTGTTACAATGTTATACAATAATTACAATGAGTGAAATTCACCTAAGAAAACAATGAGTGTGCTGAGATTTAATACACGAAAAAAAGAGAGAAGAAAAGCGCTGTCAAAGCTTTGTGTATACATTAAAATTCTTTCGAAATTCTCGCCTTTTAGTATACAAAATATCTTTGAGAAGTATATAACACTTCATAACTTATAATACTTTTTAATTTACGCTATTTAAACAAAAACATGTTCCAATATTTTGCGTGATGGAATCTGTTGAAAAATATTAAAGTGACGGGCCGACCTTTAGCAGTTCGGATAATAGGAGGTACAATTTTAAAAACCAGTTTCAAGCCTCGATAAAAAACCGAAAGAAATACAAGGGATCACATTATATTTCCTTTGTTCCTTTATTGGTACATGACTTATATAAATCGTGAACATACATGTACTAAATATAAAAGTAGCTGTACTTAATCGTTCAAATGATAGTATGATGCGTTTGAATGTTCCTGTCACAAACCATTTTTACTCTACTTGATTAGTATTCAGATGATAGGTTTTGTCGATTGGTAAATGGACGGAAATAATATATGTCAATCTATAGTAATATTAGCCGCGCATTTCCCGATATATCCATAGAGCAACGCGAGACCTCCTTCCTCCTTACGGTGTAGGAAGACCGCGTTGCTTTAAGGATATATCATATAGTGAGAGTACAAACTTCATTGTAATATTTTAGACTGTAAAGACTTTGACGTATCTCGTCTTGTTATGAAATAACTTTTTACGCGGCTTGTTGGATAAAATCCTTATATTTTTTTACGGATTTTCACGGAATATTATCATGTTAGTTATATTAAAGAGATAGTTTACAAAGCGTATGATTTTTCAAGGTCGTATTGCAGAACGTAGTAAAACATTGCGTGAGCCATCCACGTCGCCCTCGGCTCGACTCTCAACTGACAGTTCCGAGAAAACATCGTTAAAGTCACGTATTTTTGGTAGCAGGATAATTCCAGTAATTCAAACTGGAATTATAATAATTAGTACCGTTTACGGAATCGTAACAAACATAAGACGATATACGAGGGAGTCGTTTAGTTTAATTTAATCATGATTAAAATTTCCAGTGTAGTTTATAGATGTTTAAATACTTTCTCAGCAACATCCTAGCTATCATTTTTAGTGGCTACACGTGGGCTATACATTAGAATCATCAGAAAATTATTAATCGTGTCTAAAATTTAAATAGACAGTTTTGACGTTTTTATTATTTTTTATTTCGAATTGCGGTAGGTATTGTTTAATTAAAGTTAATTAATGGAGTTCGCGTCAGTTAAACGGTGAACAATTGGTCATAAAGTGATACAATGAATAAAATAATTAATGACCATGTTAGCTGTGTATGACGGAAAGAATATAATAATTATTACCGAGATATGCGCTGTGCCGTATTTCAAGCAGCATGCATTCCACCCTATTGCATACAAGCAAAAAGCTTTGCTGTGTGTTTGAGAAGGAAAAGACAAGCAGTGTAATTGCTGGGTGATACTTTAACATGTTATATCTCAGGATAGGAAACACAAATGAGTTGCCTGGACTAGTTTGATGTAAGCTAGTTTTTATTTATAGCCGTCGTCAACCACTTACCATCAAGTCTGCATAAACATAAAAAGATTAAGATGACCTTAGATATTATGTCAGTCAGAAATGTCAAATATCATAAAAACTTTATCAATCAAAAAGCATATCTAAAACCTTGGTCCGTAGGGTACTAGCGCTTTAAGGCTTTTAAGGAAATAATTAAAAGGTTAGTCGCCATCACAAGAGACTGAAGAGCTGGCAGCTACCTTGGACAAAGAATTAGTCTAGCTGTACAAAGGGGGAACGCTGCCAGTATCTTCGGAACTTTGCCTAAAGGGACTCATTTTAATAAATTAAAAAAAAATATTATATTTTAGAAGTAGAATAAAAATATGTCACTAAAAATATGTTGAAATACCAGGCTCTCATAAAAATTTGATTAAAATTGTAATAAAAAAAATATATATTATAATTTCAGGATTCATCCAAATTCTTCTTAAGACTTTACACAATGGAAGTCATAAAATAGGAAGTGTGGTTTTATTTTATTAAAATATTTATTTTATTCACCCTTGCCCTGCTAGAGGTCAGGCTATTAAATATAGTTTTTTTATATAAGTTTTTGAGGTCGCTGATAAAATCATGTGTGAACTTTAGGCTTTTCAGTTGCGTGACAAAATGGAATAGAAAAAACGTTTGTGTGATTACAAATGCTACAAGCTGACTATTTATAATATCCGGAGCATCCTTATTTCCTTTGAAACAAGAGTCAAATTTATGTATTTTTATAGACTCTAATTAGTTATGAAATTATGCTTTAATAATTACGACAAGCCCTTAGGGCCCTGTTCAGAATACAGTGTAACGCTCTGCCAGCAATAAAAATTACTTTTAATTATATAGTTCTACTTCCTGTTATTTCTCTTACTTAGATTATTTACCGGGTACTACTTCATATTTTTATACTTGTAAAATTTACATTAATTATCGTTTTAAGTGAAATAATTTTTGATGTCGAATTGATGTTGATTTCTAAAAGAAATGAAGCTTTCATGAGAATTATTGCTGGTACTCTTTATTTTCCATTAATAAAATAAAGTGATTTATTATGCGATTTCTTTATTGTCGAAAAATGTTCAAGTATTTAATATAACGTATCTCATATCTATTATACATACTTTGTTATAAAACGAGGCAAGCGAGACCTAATACCCAATATATTATATCGCTCTAATAGTGATAACATAACAATGGCGGTTACATAAGTAATAAATAACAAACTATAATTTTCTATTACGAACAAATTCGAAACGTACAATCGTTAGTCGGCTCAGATGCGATTATCTGTAACGCTGAGTGTTCCATCGTCACGTACTTGCGGCAAGAACAAAGACTCCGTAAAACAATGAACGGCCACAAAAAGTCCTATAATTCAATTTGCATCCCGCTAGATGTAATTGTCGAGAAGTGTGGGTACCCCGAGCCGCGGGCGACGATCCATGAGAACTGCTTTCCACTTTTCAACACTTCGGAGAATCGATTAAATTCACGCCTTTATCGACTTTAGTTGCAAATCGATATTGCCCAACGAGTGAGATGAAATGTATCTTGTATGTCGACATCAAGTCAGTGAAGTGACTCGCGCATTATTATGATAATACAGGCGGAGTCGATGGTATCGCTATCCGCTCTCATAACACAATTGAATTAGCATAGCAGTGTCGGTCGCGGCGGGCGGTCGCAGCCACGCGACCACCAATACACATTTTATATCCGATCCCATTAATACATCCTCGATATCGATTTTATTCGTCTAACATGCAGCACTATAATAATCGATATCATGTGTAGCAAAATTTTATTATGCAGCTCTACAACGAGTAATTGCGCAATTCTATGAATGTAAAAATATGGGTTATGCTTTTATCTGATGCTATGTTGTTGTTTTACGGGTATATAGACCATATCAACACAATATTGAAAAACTCAACTAACAGTGAATAATGTCAAGCTTATTAGAATTCTTACACGAAAGTATTCACAATGCCAAACAAACATAAAAATCATTTTGTAGTTTTTTTTTTTTTTTTAATTTTAGTTATTACACACTTTGACTAATCAGTTGACTATTTTTCACCTGGGATCACTTTAAGTTAAATAATTAAATCATATTTATTTTTAAGCTAGAGTAACCATAACATTTTTTTCATAATAGAGGTCAGGCTTTAATATATTGACATTGATACTTACATAATAAAAAGCGAAATATTCGCGCAAAATAAAAAACAAAATGGCAAAAAATTGCTGCAATCGTGAAATTGTTTACTAGATAAAAATCTGCATAGTTATGTCCACTTATACAGTACTCAATATAGAGCTATTACGGGCGTTTGAATGCTCAATTTATAACCACAATTGGTTCTAACCTGTAGGTTTGCAACAGTACGTGAAATAGGACTAAACGCTTGTGGCTGGAACAGGTTATGAATGAGAGCCGGCGTGTTGAATGGAGGGACCACAGACCACAAGCGCTGCAGCTGCAAGTTCATTACATACGCTGGATAATTGGAGTCAGCCTGTCCTTTGCATACTGT
This sequence comes from Lycaena phlaeas, assembly GCA_905333005.2. Classification (NCBI taxonomy): domain Eukaryota; kingdom Metazoa; phylum Arthropoda; class Insecta; order Lepidoptera; family Lycaenidae; genus Lycaena; species Lycaena phlaeas. The sequence continues at coordinate 11,382,489 of HG995172.1, read as the reverse complement.
CTATATTAAGCTACAAAATATTATAATATTTTAAAGTTATAAATCATGTCACTACGAAGAGATATCGCAATTTGACAATAAATTACTCAAACGAGAACTAAATATAATTATAATTCAATTATAAATAAAACAAAAATGTTTAAGCCTATCTTATAATCCGGTTTAAGTTATACTTGGTATTTGTAGTATTTTTCTATAATACTAAGGGCCTGTTTCACAATCTCCCTTTAAGTTCCCTATAGGCTATTGGCAACATATTTGACAGATGTTTGACAGATAGAGTATGGAGTATCTGTCAAACATCTGTCAAATATGTTGCCAATAGCCTATAGGGAACTTAAAGGGAGATTGTGAAACAGGCCCTTAATATATAGGATAGCTTCTATTAATAAGTATTTATCTTAAAGATTATTATTGTTTCGATACAAGGCAATGTTCAGTGCTAAATAAATTCAGTTGCAAGTACGTGTTAGTATATCCGATTTTAAACTTAAAAGCGTCCGATATATGTTTTAAGATCCCTTAACAAAAAGAGATAAAATATAACTGATAGCCCATATCAATCAACAGTCATTTAAACTTTGACAAACTGCACAAAAATCGTTGACAAAACCATCACAGGCATGCGATTTAAGGCCCTCGAGTGAAGAGTATTCATGGGACGGAGGACGTAAAATATGACTCCGGAGGGGCCGACCCTCTAATGATGAGATTTAAAAGCTCTCTTTAACAAATCCATTCCCAGATCTCGTTTTACTTCCGTAAACACTAGTGAAATCGAATTATTTTTATTATTATTATTATTTTATTATATTTATGTAATGCAATGTTATATTAATACGGTCTATTGAATTTTAAAGATTCTTCAGCAATTGAGATGATAATTTTTGTCATGCCAATAACATTTAATTTTAATAAAGTCTTATATTAATTGTTGTCTTCGTAAATTGGTATAATTGATAGAATATACTGTCGGTCCTTGATGTAAATTCATGTTATAGCCACTATAATGAAACTTTATATACACTTTTTCCACTATTTATTTTATATTTAATTTGTAACTGTTATAATATATAGTATAAATAGTGGAAAAAGTGTATATAAAGTTTCATTATACCTAGTGGGTATTCGTAAATTGGAACGTTAAAATTGTATTTAGAACGTTAAAGTTGTAATTTTAACGTTCCAATTTACGAATACCCACTGTATTCGTAAATTGGAACGTTAAAATTGTATGTGCCATTATTGAGATACGAACCGACACATTTTACAGGAGATGACAATATAATGAATTGAATTTAGAAGCCACCCCAAGTATCAACAAAGACTGCAGCTAATGGCCACTTGGCTGCAAGAACCATCGTGTCACCCAACCACGGTCTTTCACAATAACAAATTGCAACGGAAAATTTACAGTAAAATGCCGGATATAGTTGATAGTTGCAATTTCCGATAGTACTTACAACGGATATAATAGGTATACGTTTTGCAGTTTGGTATTGCAAAAATTACACTTTTAATGATTACTTAGGTTTCTGTACAAATAAAGTTTGCTTATATACGTTTGTAAATAGGCAAGAATGGCATAGGTTATATTTTAGATGAGCTTTGTAGAAATTCCAGTAATGTTTTATTTGACCTTTTAAAAACCATAAATTAGAAAGTCATACGCGCGAAGCCGTAGACTTCTAATCGCGATAATGTAACCTACCTTAACATATTAAGGAAAATGTTTTGCCGATGCAGCTTTTATGTCGGCTTGGATTTTTATATTTTACTAGCGGTTTCGCTCTCTTATTTCGCGTTACCTTGACAGTACGAGTATCTTTTATTGTTTTTATCTTAGAACATTAATATGTCTAGATGGAGTGTCGCCCTACAATCAAAACAAAAAAAACTGGCCAACATTTTCAAACTTGTGTTCGTGAATAGTGATACCAACTACTACAGTTCTCCCATAACCATCCTTTTTAATCTCGTTACACTTCAACACAAACCTTCATTATAAATAAAAAATAAATAATGTGAAAAATAAATTCATGCGTATTCTATGACAGCGGAACGGATATTAAACACGGAGAAAGCATTTTGTCAGAGGCCAACAGTTGGACGCTTTTTTTTTTGGACGTGTTTTCCGCGCGACACTCTACCTAAACATATTATTGATCTAAGGTTTTTATAAGCTAAATAATCATTAAAATCCACTAAGCAATTTTTGCGTGAGAGTAACAAGCATCCATACAAACATTCACGCTTATAATACTAGTAGGATTCGGTGAAATGTTATTAAAAGTAGGGTTTTTTGATAACACTGATCTAACGTTATTTGTCTCAAATCTATCTTCTGGGTAAATGATCTCTAAATCTGCAGTTTAGTCTTAATAGGCTGTAAGAATAATTTAAGAAAGTATTTTCTACATATACAAAAGCACTATCGACGTGTTTATTGTGATCAAAATGGACAGTCACTGCTGGATAGGGTTGGATATCAGATGTGGTGTGCTTATGAGATTGGCTGAATGCATAAGGCGCGGTGGGGGGCCCGAGAAACACCAGGGTGCCTCGCTTTCTTCCTTTGTGCCCTGACCGATGTGCTAAATTAATTGTTCCCCGACTAAGTGATGCTATTGAAAGATATGGTGACTATTCTATTCGTTCGGCGCCCGAGTATTATAGATAAAATTTGTACAAATGTTTTTAACATTTGAAACAAAGCTAAATTATGTAATACAAATAATAATACTGAGTTATATTATATAGAAGTTAAACTTAGATGGGTGGTATTAGGATTTTTTTGTCACGTAAAAGCGTTACTTCCGCGTAAATTGACGACCTCTGTGGCTCATTGGTTAGCACCTTGGTACTCAAGCCGGTAACGAGTTCGAATACACCGAAACAAAAAGTTTCTGCGTTTTTGAGTCATGGATATGTATTAAATATGTGTATTATATAATAAACATCTTAAATATATGTATTAATATAAAAATAATTAAATATATGTGTTTATGTTGTCTGGTAAACGTAACACAAGTTCTTCGGAAATTTATCACGGGACCAAATTGACGTGGTGTAAAAGCGTTCATAGATAAATTAAAATTAAAAAATAGCAACACGTCTATGACGCCTTGGAAGTAACATCATGTCTATTATAATGAAACAACTTTTACGGATTTTATCGCGGTTTATTTAGTTTTTTACAAGCCCGACGTTTCGGAAACTTTACAGCAACCATGGTCACGGGAGGACTGAGGTGTCAGAGGTCCTACTGTTACAAAGTTATTCGAAACTACCCTATGATACAACAATATTTTATTTAGTCCTATCTATGCAGAAGGTGCTAACTAAGTCTCTAAGTCGATAAAATCCGTAAAAGTTGTTTTATTATAATGAGTGAAATTCGCGTAAACATAAGAAAACAATCATGTCTATTGTCATGACAGCAAATGGAATGGCATTGTTATTTCCGTTCCTTATCCAGTTTTTACTCTACCAATCGTGATCATTCATAGGATTTTAATGCCAATGATGCAGTTAATGATGCCAAAACGCTGCCACCAATAAACTGCAATCTATTCCAGATTATTCAAGTGATTTATTATAATGATATAATTGCAGTGGCCGGTCTTCTTTGATGTCTTGGAATAACAAGGGATCAGACGTCGATGCGTTCATAGAGGTAGGCCTATGTTTGGCAGTAGACAGATAGAGGCTCATGATGATTATGACAAAGGATGTAATTATTTAAAAATACCTTAATTTTCTTATAATACACAAAACCAAAAGTGTTTGAGAATAGGGCATAAAACAAAAGTAAAGTATAAGATCTTAAATGTCACCCACTGTCCAAATACAACCCTTGTAATTTTGGTTGGGAGAAGGGGAGGTGTGAATGGAAAACAACTTGCCAAATATATGGAAAATCTTTCAAGTTTGACCAATGTTGAGAGGGTTTTTCTATTCACATTTCCCTACATTAAATCAGACAAGTTGCCACAGGAGAATAAAATTAGATTAAAATTAAATAACATGTTACACTGTGCAGGTAACAACAATTGTATTGTTCTTAATGGAACTAAAACAAATATAAATATTATTGACATTAATAACATTTTAAAATTTGACATTAATAATAATTTGACATATGATAGGTATTTCCTATCTCAATTTTACAAAAGACAAATAGCAGCCTCGCTATTATATTTTTTATCATTAAGTCCAGCCAAGTATTTGGCTAATCCGACCACTGTTTTATTTGAACAGTGTGATAATAAAAGCAATAATATTACTAGTTTGGAATATGTTCCAAATAATTTAAACTAGACTATAAGACAATAGAGGAAATCTCTAGCCCATTAGTTAATAAGGATACAAAAACTTTTCATGTAAATTTAAAGAAAATTAATGAAAATAAATTAAATAAAAAATCATGTTCATTGAACCTGGTGCATCAAAATCTACAAGGAATGTTTGGCAAAGATCTAGAAATTGAACTGTTTTTAAAAAAGTACAATATAGATGTACTGTGTGTTACGGAACACTGGTTGAAAAAGTTTGAAATTATGTTTAACTTCAGTGAGCATCAGGTGGCAAGTTCGTTCAGTAGAGAAAAAGCCATAAGAGGTGGCTCGCTAATAATAACTAGAGATAAATTAAAATATAAGGAACGTAAGGATATAGTGGGCCTCTCTGCTGAGCGTACTACTGAAATAGCCTGTGTAGAGATGGAGCGCCTTATTATTGTAAGCGTATACAGACCACCAAATGGATTATATGATTCTTTTGAGAAAATTATGGAACAACTATTAATTAAAATATGTGGATCCAACAAGTACATATTCATCTGTGGTGACTTTAATATTAATTTATTAGAAAATAATTCAACCACAGTTAGATTCACATCATTGTTAAAATCATATAATTTGACAAATCTCTTTTCCGAACCTACAAGAATTTGTAGTTCCACAGCTACATGCATTGATAATATTTTTAGTAATGTAGCTCCAACCCGTAAAGAAATTATTAACAAGTTGAATTCTGATCACTGTGGTCAATTAGCCGAATTTCATTTAAGTTTTGGCAATATAAATTGTAAGAAAAAAAATGTGCTTATTCCCGTGAATGTAAGACGTATTGAGAAATTTAGGAGTAGTTTAATAGCTAATATTCCATATTTGACAGATCGAAATAGTCCAGACCTAGCCTTTAGTGAATTGTTTAAATTAATTAATACACATTTTAAAGCCATTTTCACCCCCAAAACGGTCAGTTCTATAAATAAAAAGGGCTTTAACGATTGGGCAACAGCAGGAATCCGTATTAGCAGAAGTAAACTGTATGATTTATACCAAGAACGGACATACAATCAATGTCAAACATTTAAACAGTATGTAAAAATGTATTCAAAAACATTCAAAAAACTTTGCATTGCGGCTAAATCACTTTATATTAAGGAAAAAATTAAAAACGCAAGCAATAAAATTAAAACAACTTGGAAAATAATAAATGACGAAACAGGAAGAGCCGGTAGTCATAGCTCCGAATTTAATTTAAATATTGAAAATAGAATAATAAAGTCTGACGAGGAAGTTGCAACAGTGTTTGAAAAATACTTTGCTGACATTCCAATTTCAACAACAAAAAATTTAATTTCATGTCCTGCCACTGCTGAATCATTGCTTAAAAACAATGTTGACAGTTGTAAAGCTAACTTTAAGTTTAAAGAGATAGGACCAAAAGATATTATAAATACTTTTAAACTATTAAATAATAAAAACACTGCGGATCTATGGGGTATATCTGTAAAAATCACCAAGTCCATAGTTGATATTATAGCACCTCATCTAGCAAATATTTTTAATAAATGTATTGAAAGTGGCGTTTTTCCTGACTTGATGAAGCATAGTAAAGTTTTGCCCCTTTTAAAATCTGGTAGCACATCGGATGTAACTAATTTTCGGCCAATATCTATACTCCCAACATTTAGTAAAGTATTTGAAAAAATTATGTTAAACCAGTTACTATATCACTTTGAAAACAATATGTTACTGCACAAAAACCAATTTGGATTCAGAAAGGGTTGCTCCACAACAGACGCTGGTGTAAATTTAATTAATCACATTTATGAGGCCTGGGAGAAGTCACATGATGCGTTGGGAGTTTTCTGTGACTTGTCCAAGGCGTTTGATTGTGTACAGCATGAGACATTAATTAGGAAATTACGCCACTATGGAATAGAAGGTACGGCACTGCATATTTTGAGTTCATATCTTAACAATAGGACTCAAAGGGTACAAATAAATAACAAAAAATCCTCCGGGACTAAAATAGAGATGGGGGTTCCACAAGGGTCAATTTTAGGTCCGTTTCTTTTTTTAGTTTATATAAATGATTTAACATATCTGGTTAAAGACAATCAAGAGATAGTGTTATTTGCTGATGATACTTCACTGATTTTTAAAATAAAGCGAAAATTAGATATACATTATGACGAAGTAAACTACACTCTCTCTAGGATGTTACATTGGTTCAGCGTTAATAATCTACTTTTGAATAGTAACAAAACAAAATGTATAAAATTTTCCTTGACAAAAATTAAGCAAATGCAAACCAATGTACTTTTAGACAATGAGAACTTGGAATTGGTAGACTCTACAGTTTTTCTAGGCATAACTTTAGATCGTAAGTTACAGTGGGGACCCCATATAGCTAAACTAGCGAACAGACTCAGTTCAGCTGCATATGCAGTGAGAAAAATAAGACAGCTAACTGATGAAGATACGGCACGAATAGTTTATTTTAGCTATTTTCATAGCATTATGTCTTATGGGATACTATTATGGGGAAATGCTGCCGATGTAGACAGTGTTTTTGTGCTACAGAAGCGGGCTATCCGTGCAATTTACAAATTGCCCCCCTACTCATCATTAAGAGAGAAATTTAAAGAGATAGGAATTCTGACAGTTGCTTCTCAATACATTTTAGATAATTTACTGTACGTCCGGAAGAATATAAATGATTTCAATAGGAAAAGCGACATTCATAGTAGGGATATACGTAATAAACACAGGCTAGATGCCCCAGTGATTAGACTTGCAAAAGTAAGCAACTCTTTTAAAGGAAACTGTATACGCTTTTACAATAGGATCCCAGAAAACGTTAAAAATCTATCAATCAATAAATTTAAAAAAGTTATTAAAGAGCGCTTGTGTGGTAAAGGATATTACAAAGTAAAAGACTTCATTGAAGATACCACACCTTGGGAATAGGGCGTTCCTCCCAGGCATGCAGATAAAAAAGTGTATTTTAAGACTAATTAATAATTATTATTTCGATGACACGAACTCTTGGGATTGTATTGCTCTTTTATCAATTGTCTATCTAGATTGTGGGTAAACTTTGAGCCTGCAGTGTTTTTAACTAAACTTGTGTAAAGGTGAAACGTATGACATGTCATGCTCGCTTATGCCATTGCAGTGGTGGCGTTGTGGGATGGGTCTTTCACTTCCCTCTAATATGTGGAAGAGGTTGATGCTGGCTCACGCGTCCTGGCCTGTGTGGAGGTGCTGCTGTGGTGGCTGGTCGTGTTATGCGATTTCTACCTAGCTGATTTTCTTTTTTTTTTATTAACATCCTCTGGTTTGTTTTGGATGCTGCGGGGTCTAAATTTACCTACTCATTAATCTTAGGCTAGTGTGCAATTATTTTTAAATATTTTATATTTTAAAAAAGAGCAACCCAGCAGAGTTTCTCACTATACTAATAAAGTATTATGTATTTTATTTTTTGTATGAAAATATGAAAAGATTAGTTCCACTGAGTTTGTTTCGCCGGTTCTTCTCAGTGGGCTTGCTTTGGAACCGGTGGTAGACTCAATTGACTTTCAAAAAGATACTTTGATTGTACTATTTTGAATAAAAAATTTGACTTTGACTTTGACTTTGACTAACCCTTTATATCCCACTGCTGGGCACGGGTCTCTTCCTCAGAATCAGGCGAGGAGGGTAATGGGCCATAGTTCACCGATGCGCTGGCTCAGTGCGGGTTGGTGAACTTCACATACTTCAAAGACTTTTAATCTCATCACGCATGCAGGTTTCCTCACGATGTTTTCATTCACCGGTGAGCGAGCGATGGTCTCGTGTTTGGGGTGCAATTAGAAATTTAGAAAAACCCATTTCAAGGCACACACGGGGCAGGATCGAACCCGGAACTTCTCGCATAAAATGCCGAGTCCATCCACCAATGGACCACAGTCGCTGAGAACAGGGTATACAAGTCAATTTTACTGCTAAAATACGTTAATTGTACTAAAATTTTACACACTCCTAAAACCTATATTGCAGTCGATAAAACATCTAATCGACGCGTTGTTAATTAAACTTATTAATTAGGCGTCTTTTAAAATAACCTCCAATAGGTATTGAAAGGGAGCGATGACGGCTCGGCGGCGTCGGCGTCTGTCCCGTGACTTGCAACTCTCCGTCATTACGGACAACTAACAAGCCAGGTTAATGCAGTGAGTTGCTGAATCTCTCACATTTTGATCAAGCTACTAATACAAAGGGATAGAATACATTTTCGCTCATCAAAAACTCACACAGAAGCCGCCTTGGGCCATTTTGATGACATTAATGAAGATCAAATATTTTTGAAGTGTAATGGTCATGGCAATATTGGTATTATATTGGGCTTCCATTCGAACAATTTATTGAAAAGACTTTTAAAGATAATGTATTAGTGATTATTATCTTCTGTGATCAGCATCGTCGCATTTTCTGATCAGTACTTATACACCAGCTCTGTTCATTACACTATTTCAATAAGCAGTAACTCGAAAATAATTTCATTATAATTGAGACTAATTGAATTTAAAAATGAGATTAGGAATACATATTTTCAGTACAAAAAGTTAGAGTAAATGCGCAACTACAAATGCTAATATTTGCTCTCGGCACTTAGCATAATTTTGATGTTCGTATTTGTCTGAATCTTCCTTTGAAAAACCGAACTATTACCGAATATAAAAATTATTCGTAATATAAAAAAATATATATTTGTTAAAAAGTATTTAAGTGTACATAAACTAAATTAAGTTTAGTTTATTGTGAAAGTAGTACATAGTTTTAGTAAACGAAAGAAACCCCTATTTTTGTAGCAGTTACATATTTTCTGACAAAATAAAAAAGACTGACATAAACAATCACAAATTTTTTCACAAATGACAAATTAAACTAAATTTCTTAAAAAAATATGATTTAAATTTTACGTTATCAAGAATAAACTTCACATATCGCGTTTACACAAACACTTTATACACATAGCTCCAACCGAAAAAAAAACTTTATAAGCCAATTTTAACTATACGTCTTTTGTCTGTGTTTCCTTTGTGATCTGTTTGAATCACAATAATAATCTAGATCAAAACACTTTTACTTTAGCCGTTGCGATTGAGAAACATAAATAAATTAATAAAAATGAAAACACCTGCTCGAGATCGCGTTTGCAGAACTATTATAGCACTACACTAACTCATATAATTGTGTGAAATTGACCGACGCATTGTTTACGTGCGAGGCAAATAAATAATATTTTTTCGCGTACAAAACAGGTTTAAATTTAGTACTAAGCTTGTGTACTTACATAGTAAGACTTACCATTAAAAAAGGTTTATGATCCTCACGTTGTTAGCGTGGATATTCGTGTGTGACGTCTGTACCGAATGTGACGTCAAAACGTGATTGTGTCACAGACTTTGCGAGCTAATCATTGATTGTAGAGTTATTAATACAAATAATAATAATCTATGGACGCTTTTACACCACGTCAATCTGGTCCCGTGCTAAGTACTCGAAGAGACTCGTGTTACGGGTACCAGACAACGGAAATACATATATTTAATACTTTTTATATTAATATTTATATTTAAGATTTTTATTATATAATACACATATTTAATACACATCCATGACCCGGGAACACATAAACTTTTTTGTTTCCTGGCGGGATTCGAACCCGCAACCTCCGGCTTAAGCGCCAACGCGCTAACCATTGAGCCACAGAGGTCGATTAAAATGTAAACTATTTAAAACGGGATATTTACCATGTTTTTTGTTATCATTACTCGTTCACCTATTTACATATTCCGTTTTAAATAGTTTAAATAATGAAAATAGCCATGTTAATTTAAAATCATAGATGGTAGAGTTATTACCAACTTAAAATAGGATCAGGTTCACAAATTCTTTGATTTGTAGTTATAGATTTTATGCTACAGATCATTTTCGGAAATATATGTCACTTAAATAACAAAAATGGTTTGGTCTCGCTCAAAACTATACCAGTACTAAGTTTTTCGAAAAAGAAGTAGAGAAAGAAAGAAAAAGAAGATTATTTTATATAGATACATGATTGTCGATTATAAATAAAAATAATTATTAAAACAAGATATTTCGCAAAGCAATATTATGTAATATCAATAAAATGTAAGTTATTGCTTACAATTGTTTAAGCAATTGAGGTAATTGGATATTTATAATTTTAAGAATACTTTATTACTATTAAGTAAATTCTGAGTAAACATTCTAACACGCTAGTATAATTTCATATACATTTGTTACTGTATGTAAACGATATTGAGTATGATTCTGAATAAGGCATGTCTTAGAATTCCACCAAAGTTATACAATAATGCACCTGAGTTATTCCCAAATTGTATTTTAGTGATTCCGTTCATATACATGACAAAAGAGAGTCCTAAAACTACGTTGTCCGTGTGCCTGTTTGTCTATTAGTCAAATTAAAACCTATTAAAGTTAAGATTTTTCATTAACCAGATGGGAAGACGATCTCCGTGCAGTGGCAGGTCCGTGTTGGATGCGAGTAGCAAGGGATCGGTCGTCTTGGCGTTCATTGAGGGAGGCCTATATTCAGCAGTGGACGGAGAAATGATGATGCTGATGATTATGATGATCATGGTGAAAGTTAAGATGGATGAAGGCTGATGATAATGATGAAAGTTTAAATATTATAAAAACCAATTCACAATCATTTTAGCATTTTAGCAACGTGTGTATTGTCACATACATAAAGTCATTGAGGAATTCCATTTTATCCTCCAGTAAAAATTAAATAGGCATTCATTTAACGAGTCTTTGTTTATTTCAGCACGTTTCCTTTCATTCTTAATTGGAATTTGAAACTACATTGCAGTTCGAATTGGTAAGGAATTTAGGGTGATGACAATTCTCGACGTGTGGAAGAAAAAAAATTTGGACTCTTACTATGTAACGGTAGAATATGAAAAAATGTTAATTCTGTCAGAAATGAAACTTAATTGGGTTTTATTACCACGAATTGTATGGAAATTGCCTTTGGTGTAATTTGCAGTTTTTATGTACTTTTGAGTATATTCACTTGTGGTTGAGATCACTGATCTTAACGCTAACACTTAAAACGATTTTCTAAATTCTAATAACTGAGCGCAAGAGCAACCATTTTAATGTGGGCTTCTTAAATGTTTTTATATTATAATTAGAAGCATATAATGCATGTAAATATATTATTTATATAATAATTAGAAGTAGGTAAAAAGTAGAAAAAAATATTTGATTAATTTTATTTGAGAATTTTTCTCAAATAATTTTCTCAATTAATCAAATATTTTTTTAAATTGTAAATTCTAAACTTGCAACAAACAAAAACGAAAGAAGACGAAACTAATTAAAAAAAAACGAAACATAGTTTCGCGCCTATTTGGCTCTTATTTCTTAAATTTACATTTATTCCATCTTATTTCATTAATATCCTACTTTTATTAGCATTACTAACTATTAAAAGGTCATTCGTGGTTACAACAGGAAGCAGTATACCTAAACTGTGGTCAAGCCTGTGTTTTACACCACGCAATATTGAACATTCAGAGACAACGCTTCGCATATTAAACAGCCATAAAAATCAATATTATTTCACACAATATTAGTTATGCAAACAGGATGCATGCAATTTTGATCCATTTTTAGGGTTCCTTAAAGTAGTGTATAAAACCCCGTTAAAAAAATAAACAGTCTTAAGGCGAGGCACCCGAAGTTAATTTCCACGCCGGATCGCCCGTTTCACATAGTTTCAATGAGATGGCTTAATTTACTTATTTGCTCAAACAAAAGAGAAAAAAGACAAATGAATAGACATGAAATCATAAGCGACGAAAGAATAAATCGAATTATATAAAATAAAATACACAACTAAATAACATGACTTTTCCCAATTCGCTAGGGAAATAGAATTACTGTCTATGAGTTGATATAGAATAGAATATGATGAAAAATAACATATTAAAATTTCATTCACGTTATCTTACTTTGTTACCAGCAAAAGGCAGTGTAGCCAGAAAGAATGCATAGACTTTTAAAGCTTTTTCTTCGATCGCTATACTGTCAAAAGTTTGCCACAAACGTTCAAATAATTAATATAGTTCGGTAGAACCTTTCGTTTGCGTGTCCAACACGCACTTGACCGATTTTTTTTTATTTCCATACTATTTACTACAATGTAAGTATTCATGACGCTCGCAATGATTAACGGATCGATGGTCATTAAATTTGATATTTAACACAATAATGAGACTGTAAACAAAAATTTATTGGCCTATAAAAGCAATCGAATAAAACGTTACCTAAGCGCATACAATGTCTATAGTACTTGTAAGTAATCTAGAGGTAAGACGTAATCTATTTATACCAGTATTTCTATGGAAAATTTTCACTACAATTACCTTTTATTAATAAGTTAAGTAGGTAAATCGACCGCTGGTGACATGTCGACAGAAATGAAGACATCTGGATATCTTATTAAGGTGACTCATCTATACCTATCGTGACATTACGCATCCTACCAGTCCTAGTAATATTATAAACACGAAAGTTTATAAGTATGGATGTTTGTTACTCTTTCACGTAGAAACTACTGAATGGATTCTCATGAAACTTTACAATGACATAGCTTATACATCAGAATAACACATAGGCTATAATTTGTCACCATACTCCCACGGGAATGCGAAGTACGCGGGTGAAACCGCGGGGCGCTGCTAGTTAAATATATTTCTGAAGGGGTCGGCGCCAACGATTACACGGTCAGTCCCAAGCTTTGTTGTGCACTGTAAAAGCATAATAAAGCTTGGCGGGAATTGAGGATGACACACAAACAAATGAGTGTAAAGAGTGTGGTAAATATGCAAAATAATATTGTATATTGAAGTGAAAACTTATTTTTTTTATAGGCTGTGAGTGAGGCTAATCCATCACACTACGAGATGAAAGGCTCGATTGAAACTCGGGGCTGCCGCGTGCCGCTCTTCACTGATGTGTTATATGTTCAATCTATATGTAATAATTGTTATTATTAACTGTTCAATAGTCTATTGTTCAATATCAATTATGTTGACAGTTTTAGGTTTACATTTTTGCTTTTACTCAAGGAAGCACACATATTTTAGGGTAATGGGCTAGCTAGGGTAGTTCACCGTTGCGCTGGCCCAATGCCGGTTGGAATCTTGTTTATTCCCGATATCAACTAACCTTGTTGGATATCTAAAGGTTGATTCCATCGATTTCTAAAGAATAATTCAGGCAATTATCAGCCATTACTTTGCGAATAGCCGGAGATCAGTCGTTTTGGCGTTCAACGAACCTGGATCTAAGCGAACACACTAAGGAAGGAAGCTATTTTTAAATTGCTATAATTAAGTTCATTAATTGCTATCATTAACTTAATACAATTGTATTTAGATATAGCTTTATTTTACACTAGTTTGCTGTTCTACTTTGTTTGTTATCTAGTTGGTGAATTTCAGGTTAGTTGCGGGCCTAAAATAGCGACATGTCTATATCATCTTATCGGACATTTTTAACCGACTTAAAAAAAAGAAGGAGTTTCTCAATTCGTCTGTATTTTTTTTTCATCGCTTTTACCAATGAGCGTAGTTTTTAATGTGAAATAATACTGCATTAATTATAATAATAATAATAAATCTTTATTGCAGAAAATGTCTTCCATTATTATTTACTTACTTATAAATTATTTACTTCAGTTTCAAATTTTTTGGTAGTTTTTGGTTTGATTCAAGCGAACAACCAAAGAAACAGCTCTACATTTCAAAGACAAGACACTCTCATTAAAGTGTAAACTCAACATTCAATTCGAAATGGATGGCTTTTTGGCGGCAATAATTCTTGCGCACGCATAAATCGTGACACGCCTGTCTTGACAGATTTGCACATCATTAGCCATTTTTTTTACTATTTCCAAGAGGCGTCGAGCATTGTTAAATTTGTCGACGAACCGTTGACGGATTCTCGCGTAAATAACCTCTCAGATTTAATGAACTTCAAGACTTTACGTCTAATAAAGGCGTAATTAAGTATCATTATTTATTATTAGCATAATCGTGTTAATTAATTGCGTTAGCATTCAACATCATTAATCCGTGACCATGCATAAATAAATAATACGGATCGTTTTCCTTCATTTCATCCATTAGTGCGTTAAATACCGTTTACAATTTACATTGCAAATCGCTCATAACCGTCGTGATACTTCAATCAGTTTTGATTGGCAATGCTCAGCCATTTAAAGTTATCACTATGTAGAGCGAAAGAGATAAATAATCATTTTTACATTTCTTATTGTATGGATGGTAATAAATATTTACGACTAGCAGTGCCCCGCCGTTTTATCCGCGTACTTCCCGTTCCAGTGGAAATGCGAAGATAAATTATAGCCTATGTGCTATTCAGATGTATAAGCTATATTATTGTAAAGTTTCATTGAAATCCAATCTGTAGTTTTTACGTGAATGAGTAACAAACATCCATACTAACAAACTTTCACGTTTATAATATTAGTAGTATTAATTAATATTATCATGAACCCCGTTGAAGTGGGGCTGGTCATAGAATCAGAATAACGGGTGGTCGATAGGCCAATGAGGTTCAAGAGTGGAGGCCGTGTAGACGAAGTGTTGGTCGGCCATTATTCAGGTGGGAAGACGATCTCCGTGCAGTGGCCGGTCCACGTTCGATGCGAGTGGCAAGGGATCGCTCGTCTTAGCGTTCATTAGAGGCCAATGTTCAGCAAGGGACGGATAAAGGCTGACGATGATGATGATTAATTTAAATATCCTTTTTAAAAGGATAAAAAATGAAATTATGGAATGCATTATGTTTATACATTTAGAACGTATTTATATCAGCTGAGAAAGATTTCTATTTAGTAGAATAAAAACTTTGTAAAAATGACTTTGTAAAAATGAATGATTTGAAAAGACTCTAAGAAATATGATCATTTAAATCTACTAAAAGATAATACAATTTCAGCTTTGACAAAGTTATAACCATAAAGAAATAATTCTGAGTCTTACATTTTTTTTTGTAATACAAGAAGAAAGTGTTAAAATAAACGTTGGTACTAAAATAGCAACCGAAACCGTGAAGAGTATTTAATGGTTGGTTGGTATGTCGTTTCACGCAGTAAATATAATTTCCCCGACAGCTTCATTTAAATACCTTTTGTCAATGAACGGGTTAAACAAGACGCGTCTGCGATAAAAAAGATATATGGGGGCGCTGTCGCTACCGTATGGAACAGATTTTTCCATAATTGGTTCATGTGACAAATGCCTATATTAAGATTTTAAATTTCTAATCACGGCCGGATTTAAACTAAATGCCACCTCTGGGCACCGAAAAATAAATACTGTCTACAAACTAATAGTTATACAGTACAATAGTAAAACAAAAGAAAAAAAATACTATAATATTATATAATTATATTATATCTTCACGGAAATAAATTAGTGACATTATTTTAATGATTTATTTATGTTAAAAATGCCACAATTAAAATTCACGCTTCGTAAATTAAATTTCTCAAATTTTCTTAAATTAAAAATTGTCAAAATCAATTAAAAGTAATATTGATAAGACTGTTTTTTTTCCAAATTTTGCCGCCCTAGATTATTTGCCGCTCTGGGCACTCGCCCCAACTGCCCCTAGTATAAGTCCACCACTGTAATGCCTTTTACTCTAGACCTATTCGATTTTACTTTTATTAAGGACTCGGCCTAATATGCAAGAGGTACCGGGTTCGATCCTGATCCCTCGTGTGTACCTAGAAATGGATTTTTCTACATTTCTAAGTGCACCCTAAAATCCGAGACAATCGAAGCTCACCAGTGAAGGAAAACATGGTGAGGAAACCTGCATGCTTGATGAGATTAAAAAGTCTTTGAAGGTATGTAAAGTTACCCTCCTCGCCTGATTTCGAGGCGGAGATCCGTTCCCAGCAGTAACACATAATAGGGTAGATACTTTAGTTACCTTAAGCCTCACAACGTCATCATAAAATAGGATAGCACGTCTGCCTGTCCAAGTAACCTTAATAATAATAATAATAATAATAAAAGCTGTAAATCCACTTCATAAAAGTCCGTATTACGCAAATAAAATAAAAGGTACCTCGCAAAAAATCTGACCAATCCTAAATAACTGTCAACATCACTTAAAGTTCTTAATCCGTAAAGCAACAAAAATCAAAATGTGACACATCAGCACTCTTTTGTGTTCCAGTAATAGCATCTTGTAATAGCAACCCTATTCTTTGGCACTACTTGTGTCAGCCCTTAACCCAATAAAAAAAAATGGTTCGGATTTGTCGATTTCGCCATGGCACTCGGGAGGATGACAATGCACAAGCACCTTAATCTCCACAACAGCCATTTAGTGGCATTACAAATAAAAGTTTGTCGGTCGCCGGTTCGACTCAATGCCACAATAGCCATTGACGGGACGCCATGCTGCGACGCCATGAATGGGCCAAAAAAATCTATTAGACACGCATAATGGGTACAGAGCGGAGTGGAGTTCCTGATTGATGTACGGATGTGAATAACTGTTTATTGAATATTATTGATTTTGTCACTTGGATTATAAGTTCTCTTTCCTAAGTTTGATTGATTGTTTTAGCTTTATCTTAAAAATATTGCATGGGGCTTGCGTTGATGAGGACAAAATTAGTATAATCAAACGATAACTAAAAAAGATTAATAATTTATATGTCAAAGAGATTTCAAGATAACATTTTAATTTAACGGTTTAGATTCTATTTCAAACTAATATAATATGTAATGTATGTTCTGACTCCATTGTTGATGTATGGTGAAACATTGAAAATTTAAAGATTATTTGAATGGTAAATCATCTGGAACAATGCCTTATTGTTCTACACGACTCATACATTGAAAGCCATGCAATACGGTAGAGTCTGTGGAAACACATGGACAATGTCTTCCATTATAACCATATAAGTAAAGATCAATAAACCGCGAATAAAATTATAAAAAGTAGTTTTTTTATTATTTCTTTATGTTCAATACCCTGAGATAGTAGTTAACTAGCCCGTCGAGCACATAACCGAATAAAGTAGTGATATGAGCCATAAGATACTGGTCAGTGATTAATCACTAATGAGATAGCAATTGGTCCTATTAGTGATCAGTGTCTATGTCCCATTGTCCAATCATGTAACAGTGGCCTTCAGTTTCACAAGTTTCTCGGAATTTGTTATCACACAAAACTCATAACGTTACCGCTCTACTCCAGTTAACTATACTCGACGGAGGTTTTAACTAATGTGTCTGATATCAAAGGGCAAGGGAAATTTTGATGAAAAAAATAACAAATAAATCAAGGGGCATCTTAAAGTATATTAGCAAAACTAACGTCTGACGCAGCTAAGGTTATTGTAGAGATTATAGTTTTGCATCTATGATTGCTAAGCTTTCGGCAAACCTTTCTTTCAATAATAAATTAATGATTATATTATTAATTATTATGTATTAGGTGTAATTAAGTTAAGGGAACAGGCTTCCATATCTGAAGAGACAAATACCCCTATAAATAAATAAAGTTTAAAAGAATGTTTCAACTACTAATCTTACAAAGAGTTTTATATATAATAATATATATTGATATTATTTTATTTTTATTGTTAATATCATCACAAACCGTATCCTTCTTCCACTCTTGAATTTTTTTTATTAAATAAAAAAGAACTATTTCTTTCCTCCTCCTTCCTTGCACAAAGGGTACGCGAACCCTATTTATTACTAAGATTCCGCTGTCCGACCGTCTGTCACCGGGCTGTACTCATGAACCGTGATAGACAGTTTTTTTTCACAGATGATAATTTTTACTACCGCTACAATTACAAATACTAAATAAACGGAATAAAAAGTGATTTTTTTTTAGTTTTTTCTCTTGATTTTAATAATTTCAACCTGTAGACGCTTGAAACAGTCCCATGTTATTTTGTTATTATGTTATAACTATCGCTTCTTATAACCACACTAATCGTCCTTTTTGTGACTTCAATAAGTGTCTAATTTATAATGCAATCCTTCGTGCGTTAGTCCGACTCGCGCTTGGCCGGTTTTCTTCTTATATTTTTAGCCTTTGTAATGTTTTCTTTCTTGTTTACTATTACAAACAACTCCAAAATATTAATCTTCCAATATTTGTAAAAACCAATTAGTAGTATCTCCAAAACAAGAGCTAGATCTTTGATTATAAATACCACGTATTAACGAAAATGATTTTTTTTAAACCAGTAGTGTTTGTTAAGATATTTGGTCATTGTTTTAAGAAAGGCATCTCAAAATACTAAAGCTATTGTTACATGTTATGTATTATTAACCATTATCCGTCGGCAACAGAAACTGTGGAAAGAATTTAGCTTTAGTACCTATTTCTAACGCGCCAACCCTTATAAGTTATCTATTTTATCTATATAGTTATATCTTACTTCTTACTAATATTACCCATTATAAACGAGAAAGTCTGTAAGTATGGATATTTGTTACTCTTTAACGTAAAAACGACGTTTAATGCATACATTAAAAAATAGACAATACATAGAAGTTACTTATATGAAAATAAATAAAGTATAATAGATACAAAGATAGATAGAGATAATTTAAAAGTATTTGCAATAAATCAATGTTTGCCAAACCAAATAAGGCATTTGACATAATACTTATCATAAAGTCACACTAGAGTAAGTTATATGCTTTGACACTTACGATGGATTTATTGGAGGGCGCCGGCATCGGCGCATACATGTCTGTAATCATTGTCCACTAGCACAAACACATCATCAAAACGTATATTTTTATTCGAACGTAAATACGTGGTCACATCACGTCGTGTCCGTGCGGCGGCGCGCGAGTATCGGCGTACGTGCACCGCGGCGAGCGTACGGGGCGGAGTGGGCGGGCCATTGCCATTCCAACCTCTTATATAACCCCGCCCACACCGCGGCACCGCCCACAAGGTCGCCTATATCGATCGCACGCGCTCAAGACTCCATTTTATTTCACTCCCTCGATTTGCATAAACTTTCAAACTGCCGATAAGCTGACGTAACTTTAAGATTGAGACGACTTTGGACTTACAATTATTTTTATTTTTAAATGAAATTAATTTTTGTTATTTTATTAGTCCACCTAGTAATTTCTTGAGTTAACTTAGATAGTTCAACTCAATTTGCGTGCAGCGCTACACACATAGGTGTGTGTGTGCGCTTGTTTAAATTAATTTAAAAATATACAATATGAATACTTCATCCTCACATTTTTAGTATGGTTATAATATGAGAAAAAAATATGACATGTTTTAGTCTGGCCGACCTACTACATCTATTGCAGGCTACTTACTATCTACTACTACTAACCAGACTAGACAGATCCTGTATTTTATCAACTAGACAACTTATACCTACATTGGTACTTATATATTTCTGTACCTATCATAAGTCATAACTACCTACATGATATTATATATCTAATATAATATCATATAGTCTAGATAGTCTAAACACCCAGACACAGAACAAATGATCATGCTCATCACACAAACATTTGTACTGGGTGGGAATCGAACCCAAGACCTTCTGGTTTACAACAGACCAGGTAGTAGTAGAATCTAGAACTAGACACAGTTATAATTTCCCGTGACAGTTAACTCGTTTAAACAACGTCGCCTCCATTCCCACTTTTCACACAATGATGAATAATGATTGGCTTGATTGAGCGTAACATTTTTTTACCGGCGCGATTGGTCATGTGAGAATAAACTGTTGTATCCCTTGTCAATCATCATTATCAGCGTGTTTTAGCTGTGCAGTTCTAATGTCAGTTCCAAATGTCAAGTAGGTACTTGAAGAATTCTGGAAAATTCTGATACTGTTCTGTATATTGTTCTGTTATGTAAAATATTCATTAAAAGCTATCATAGGTATACCTACAAAAATAATAAAATATAGGCTGTGTACAATTTGGATTTGTGTGCAAATGTTTTTATATTCATTTGTTAATCATAAAGGGGGGGGGGGGGATCTCCATGCAGTGGTCGGTCTGTGTCGCTTACAAGTGGTAAGGGATAGGTCGTCTTGGCGTTAATTGAATGAGGCTTATGCTCAACAATAGATAGATAGAGGCTGATAATAATTATGATGAAAAAAAATGTATAAAAATAAATATACTTATTATAAATAATGTTAAATTATAACGTTATAATATATAACATAAATCCAACTTTTTGAATAAATGATTGATGATTCATTTCAACGTGAATGATTCAATGATGGCTAAGCTTCCCCACCATGGTTCAGGCCTTGTCGTGGCGGTGGGGCTCGGTAGCCTAGGGTGACCCCAACACCTTGGGCGAAGCTAATTGAGCCAAGGGGGGCTCTTTGTATCCCTCTTATAAGAAGAGGGGACAAAAGAGCAGGGGGCAAGGGGTGAGGATGGGAACCTCACCTCATCGTACTGTCCCGACTTTGGGAGTGGTTGTTCTGTAGTGCGGAACAACCGCTCTGTGGAGGTGGCGTCTGAGGGACTGACTAGCCGTCGAGGTGCCCTGTTGCTTGCAGATCCGGGGCACCTCACCAGAGGCGGCATTGGTGGCACTCGCCGGGTTTTAGTGGGTAGAGCTGCGTCCACTTACCATTTTTCGGGCGCAGCTAGTCCCACATACCCGCCTGGGGAGACCCACTCCCCAGCGGTATGCGTCAGTGCATTTCCCGGCGTAAAAGAAAAAAAAAGGCTAAGCTTCAGCTTTGCTAGCACACGGGCTATAGGTAGGTCGGTACCTACTCTGAATGCACTAAACACATTAGGTACAATGAAAAAACATTTTACAGATTATACTTCAGTTTAGGATGTTTACGTTCCCGGCGTTTGGACGACACAATTTGCATCACTACCAATAAAGACATATTGAACACTTGATTGGTTACATTTTTATTAATTTTTGCTTTATTTGATTCTAATAACATTATATATTATTGACTTCATAATAAACTTTATATATTTATGAGATGCCACGGCCTGGAAACTCGTTAATCGCTCATACAGCATACAACATCGCATAGCATTAGAACACAAATGACCCCAACACGATAGGTAATTCCAACCACATGTTCCCCTTCCCCAACAAGGTGTTAAACATAATGAAATACCGAAAAAGGTCCATAAACAAGAAAATCATAATTGAACATAAAACACCGATTTCAAAAAAATATGGCGCCCTTCTCCCGCTAATTCTAAGAGAACTTTAAAATAGCTTAAGCGGCTAATAGTTTTCTGACACGCATAACGGGACTCTCCCCTCTGATAAGGTGAAACATCCCTTCTATGATGGAAAGGAAATGACAGTCGTGAGACATTATAGGTGCATTAGGGTAAAATGTTGGTAGGTAGGTAGGTAGGTTGGTAGGTAGTTTGGTTGTGGGCGTGTCCTATAACGAAATAAAACGCTCGCCCGGCGATAGGCGACCGTGCGAACTCATAATGCAATAAACATTTTAATTTTGGCACCAACTCACGCTGGGATGTAAAATTACAAGAGGGAAAGAAATCAAATTACTCGGATGTTTCTTGTTATTTTTTAACGAGGGATTTTACAGATATAAAAAAAATTGAATTGATTTTTTTTATTCTTTTATTTTATGAAGGCCACCCATCGCAAGATTAAGCCGGGTTAAATTGAATTGATAAAAGGACAAACTTGGACTTAATTGTCAGCGTATTTCTTGAATATATACATAGGTATACAACTTAATAAAAGATAAATAGATAAAGTCTTTTCGACTACGTTTATCCGAGCGTAGCCTAATTAGAAAGAAAAAAGAAATTAAAATAAAATTCATTCATATTAATAAATGAGTCTCTTAAACCTCATACTTGTTTTAACTTGAAGTTAAAACAAGTATTTCAATGTTAACAAACTGTGTAACTTTACATTTATATTTCAATAATTTGAATCTGATATTTGAAAAAAAAATGATATTTGATTTGAGTTGAAATTGACCGGCGCCGTAAAAACACAAATGACCGGCGGAAATGAACGGAAGTGAGCGACGCCGGAGCCTATCATCGTCGATTCGCCGCTTGCAGTATCCATCCAAATACACCTACACCAAATACATTACAACTGTCTAAACATATACTCAAATATACATATAAGGTCTCAAAATAAACATCATTATTAAGGCTGTAAGTCTTAGTTTACTCAGAAGAAGCTTATTTAATAATAAAAGTTAAAAATATTCACCTACTAGTGTATTAAAATAAGTACATACAATACAACGTTAGCTGTTGCACGCAGCTTCGCCTGCGTCAAATATTTAAAACGGGTCCCTAGCTTTTGGAAAATTTAATATAGCCTATGTACCGGGGATAGTGTAGCTTACCAACAGTGAAAGTATTTTTCAAATCGGTCAAAGCTTTGGAGCCTATTCAATACAAACAAACAATCAAATCTTTCCTCTTTATAATATTCATGACATAATATGAATAGGAAATAAAATAATAGCTTACAATTCACATAAATCGATGGACCCTTTTAAATAGATGGACGACTATTCCTATGTAGGTTCATTTCGTGGGGCACATTATTATATTTATTCTGTTGAAAAATATAATTTTAAAATAATTTGCAAACATTAAAAATAAATTTGATAAAAAAGCGGTGCTTTGCTTGCCTTTGCGGTGCCTTTCTTTTTACCATAAGCGCAAATCTTTTTGGAAAATTTTGCGCGGTGCCTTAAAATCTGGCGAGGAGGTATCGTTTGCGATGATAATCTCGTTGGGCTGTCGGGCTGTCGCGTCAACTTTAATACCTATCTCCTGTTAAACATGACACGACAAGCTGCAGTTAAACAATACTAAACACCGTAACTACGAGTCATTGATAAAGTTTCTAGCAAACGTGTTATTAGAAAGTGTGTGAAATACACCGACTAAATAATATACACCAAGAATAAATATATATTTTATATAAGTTTAACAGCGTTTAGGTAATGACAAACATTTAAGTTATAATTACGTATGCAAAATATTTTCAAAATATACCCATTTATATTTTAGATTATTATATGCAATTTAGTATTTAGTAATTTAAATAATGGTATTAAATTATTTAATCTATGTCGAAATCTTAACCTGTTGCATTTTTTATAGTTAAATAAGTTTTATACATTTTTGTCATTGTTATTAATTTAATTTTTAATCTCTAAGTTGTAATAGCACTGACATTAGTTTATATAAATTTATTTTTGATTTCATAACTCCAGTGCATACTGTCTTATCTCCCTATTTAGACTTTTTTTATTACGTCACTGCGTAAAACTATGAAGCTTGATCAGTTACCATGCGGCTTAAATGTGATTTAGAAATTTACAGTAATCAGATTTCTATGACTTTATAACACTAATGTTTTAACAAACGAATAAAGGATATAGAGACTAATAAAAGTATGTTCAAAATAAATCTTTTAAAGAGAAAGAATTAAAGTAGAAGTAAGACTGGATGACCACATTAATCACGGCGGGAGGAGTCCGCCCCTCACCTAATATCACTGTATCCTTTGTCTTCACCTATCTGTAATGTACGTTCGACAACCCACCATGAATTCTCAATGCATTAGAAAATGTTACGCTTTTTTTTAGTTATTTTACGCTTTTTCGTAATAAAACTATTCATCATCATCATGAGCCTTTATCCGTCCAATGCTGAACATAGGCAAATGCTATAATAATACTGAAAGAAATGCATATCCAAGATATTTAATATTGTTTATATACATAACGTAAACATCAACTAGTGATTTTATGTTTCAACTTTCTTCGTTTTGACGCTGTAATATTTAGATAGCTGAGTGGATTCTGTTTTGATAACATTTTACTTTAGCAATCTTCCTCTGAACAAGCTTGTACTCAATTTACATTTAAAGGCATTCTAGGATATTATGTGTTATTCATATCCCGATTGTCTATAGTTCGACCACACGCACACAAAGACTGCCCACGGCTTCAATACATATTGTATTTAAACCATGAAATTATATGGTATCTAATGTTTGTTAGATGTAAAACAAACGATTGTTTTGATTCAATATGCTACCACAATTCATCAGAGCAACTTTCACTCAACGCCCAAGAAAATCCAAGATTATGAATTATCATACTTTGAAAGATATTTTTACATAAGATTTCCACGTATTTCTTACTTTTTAAACTTATCAGATTTCTTATCTGTATATTTTTAGGTTTCTAGTTTTTAGTCGTCATAAATCAGTTCAAATTGAAGCAAAAACCATCTACTCATCATCATCATCATTGTTTGTCAAAATATTTCAAACGCTGACATCACATACAGCACCACATACAGTACCATTCAAAATCTACGTAACAGTGACGTCACAGGAAACAGCGTGGAATACAATACTATGTATGTGGTTCGTAAAAGTTCGTTCGTTCTCTTTGTTCTCAAAGTGCAGATAATGTACGGAATGTCTTATTACACGCGCCTGTGTCGTTTGAACTTCCAGTTACCTTCCTTTTACAAATCGTTATTTTATGCAAACTCGAGCTGTTGCTGACCAACAATGGCTGCGTGCGCAGCTTACCTCCGGCACTTTACATCTTAATGATTTGAAATATCGTAGCTATGTACAGTTAGAGACACAAGTTTGGAAATGAGCTTTTAAAGTTATTATATGAAAAATAATCTTTAATTTTGAATGATATTTAAATACTATTTTATGCCAAATATTACATAAATTATTGTTATTGTATTTAAATGCCGTATTGTTGAGTGTGAAATTAAAAACTTTGTTAAAATATTGCGTGCTTCAATTGGTATATATATAATAAGTTGTTAATAGGAAAATCATAATCATCATCATCAGCCTTTACCAGTCCTCTGCTGAACATAAGTCTCCCTCAATGAACGCCAAGACGACCAATCCCTATTATAAAATAATGAAATAAAATTTAAAAATGCTTTGTTTACATATATTACATTTATTATTGTGTTCTAATTTCTTGCCAAATGTGAAGTGATGAATTTTATTATATATTATATACTAATTACCACTACAAATATATGAACTTAATAAAACTATTTTATTTTCTGACCGTAACAAATGCGTACTTGAAAGTACTTCCCGCAGCAAACAGCTTTTACGCTAAGATTATGGTTATATTGACGATAATTGTGAACTGTTATTAAAATATCCATTATAGGACAACCTTCAATACTAAATGATCTAGGTTCGTAAAATAATATAGCCTATTTCATTTAAGCACCTTTTTATGGAAACTAAAATATTAAATTGGTTTTTAAAGTATTCGACATAATGTTTATGACTTGATTAATGTTTATAAGTTACGTCCATAATTTTTAAATTTATAAAAGTGCCATACTCGGTGTAATGGAAAACCATTCCATCAATTGTCATGAATAAAATATCAATTCTTGGGGCGAATTTATAATTAGCCTTGCCTCTGTAAATAGCCTTAAGCTTAATATCGACTATATATAATATATCAAGAATATTATAAACTATTAAAAAACTCGTTATCCGAAAGTTTATTAGATGGAGCTTATATCTATGATAATTTTGTTATTATTGTGATCCCGTTTTTGTTTATCGCTGAACATATGAAGACCTCTTTGCATTGATAAGACCTCTAGGCGAACCTCGCAGTGCTGTTAGTAGTTAGCCCGATGTTAAGCGCAATGATGCGCATGTTTGTGTGAGTGTGCAGTTTCGAGCGTTTTTTTGTAGTTTCCATACTGACTGATGCTTCTTGTACTGTGACATATTGAGTCTCTTTCAAAAAAGAAACGTGGATAGCAGGGCTGCCGCTTTTTTATATATAATTTAATCTCCATCATCAACCTTTTTCAAAATTTGATCTAAACTTACGAAAATCATTCAACTTCAAATACAATTTGGCAATAACTTAAACTAATGAATTAAAAACTTCTTTGTAAAAATAACTGTGGTTGACATTGCCATAGGACATTGCTAATATTCATCTTTGAGTGTGGTGAGAATCATGGTGTGTGTTAAACTTCATTTAATTAGTTTAATGTATTTATAATGCATTATGCACTTTTCTTGGCTTAATCTTTGACTACCAAATGCCAAATTCCTTCGATTGCGCCTAAATCCTGGTAGAAAAAGGTGCAAATTTATTGCTTCACGTATTTATAAATTAAAATAAAATTAAGTTACCAGATAAAAAGTGATATACCTGGTTACCCTGGTTATGATGATTTAGAGTTTGGATTAATCGCTCATAAATCACAATGGCACATGCAGTAAATAAATTCCAAAAGAAAACGTTCGAGATAGCAAAATAGTTCAACACAAGGTATTATTTGACGCTAAAGCATTCGAAATAACAGTAATCAATGTTTAAGTTAAAAATAACAGTTATTACTAGTTTAACTGAAGAATGTACTGCAATCACGTGGCACTGGGCACGCGCAGCCGCGTCGAATGAATTACTCACACCTTTCAGCAATACCTCAGTATCGATATGACGAAGAATCGATTACCGATTTCGTCATCCGATATTTTCGATTATTCGATATAATTTCCTGCGATCGTGAGCGCGACATTCTTTTTCTATTGTTTTTAGAATACTTTGTTATGTTTTATTATTTAGGGATCTGTAAATTGCGTCACTTGTTAGCTTATCGCCTAAATGTGACATAGTGTGACAAGGGGGGTCAAAATGTTGTGACGTGTTAAAATTCAAAATCTATAACGCGAAATTTAAACTAAACGTGAACTTAAAATTTACAAAACTTGATCTACATATTTATTAATAATTTACCACATTCGCTATGAGATTATCTCACAATCAACAACAATTTACTTCAAAATATTTGATTTTATTAAAGAGTACCTATAATATGATAAAAGTAAAAAATAACAGTTTTCTTTCGATTATTTTGAAATACATAAATACAATTGAAAAATTTGTGACTTCACATCGGGGGGAGGGGATTCTGAAATTGTGACCTGAGACAAGGACGGGGGAAGAGATAAAAAGTCCTACAATTATTGTGACGTAATTTGTAGATGGATAAATGAAAGTTTTATACTTACTTATGCTCTTATAAGCTATTAATAACGCTAGGTTAAGGATATTGTTTGGTGTTTTTTAAATTTTAAAGCAGTCTTTGAAAATTGATTTTATTTTTTAAATATCTAACTTAGACGAAATAAAGTATCATCATACTATAGTTATCGTACTATAGTTTCCAAACTATATGATATCAGTAGTACAAATTATACATTTTTTTATGTTGATGGCAAACTAATGGTAAGTAACTAATGGTATTTTTTATTTCTTAGCCAATGTTGATCACATTGGCTAAGAAATAAAAATAATTTTATAATAAATTAATTTATATTAAATCATCGTTTCGTGAACATAGCTTAAGGTTATTTTATCCTAATAAATAAGTCTAAAATAAAAGCTAAGTGAGTGAAATAAATATATTAAAACGATTCAACAATAATATCAAAATATAACTTATTTGCATATATCATTATTAAATCGCACATAATATTTATAGTAAGTTTGCACTATACGGTATTAGGTAATCAACAAGACAATTAGCAAGTACTAAAGATGTTAGAATGTAATAAATTTAGTACTTACTAAGATCTTCATGTCCTTGTGATCCGCGGACACGGGGTCGATACTAACCTGAAATAAAAGATGACAAAATAAAAATAAAAGTATGATTTGTAATATGATTACTTAAATAAAATCTGGCCTTATGATCAGCTGGTTAAGGGCATAACATGCTTGAAAAATTTGAATTATAAGTGAAATATATTATGCTAGTTAGGTAATATAATAAATTGATATAACCAGTCATAATATAATTATAGTGATAAATTAGATATTAAATTATCGCCGACAGCAGCTTTCTTTGAAGTGTGAGGCGTTCTTGTTACTCAACATATAACTTTTGTGACAACAGCGCTGGAAGCCGACCTCAGATTTTTTTTTTGAAAGTTCTAGACTTTTAGGCGTAAATCCGACCTCAGATATAGCTAGAACAAACCTATGAAGAAGAATAATTCATAAAAAAAGCCGAAACGCAACTATGTTTAACGAGCTTTCGCTTTCGTTATAAGTATAGGACGTATTGCTATTTGCTAGAAATTTTGCAAGATAAATGAATTTGAAAAAATGATTAAACTGAGTACCAAAGTGTAGTGTGGAGTAAGAATAGAGTTTGTGTTCAGTTAAGCTTAAGATTTTTGAGTCTTTATAAATTGTCACTCAACAATTAATAATCTTGGTTTATGATGTTAACTGTGTGTATATATTATAATATAATGCTAATTGTTAAAATGTATATTAGGTAGATACTTTAGAAACTCTGTCATCACAGGTGACACTTCCAATTACTCATTATGTAAATCATCAAATTAACATACACAGGTAGAATTTACATAATGTTTTATGGTTACAAATTTAATTATCCACCATAAAATGACTTGAGTGAATTCACTTTTATGCGAAAAAGATTACACTGGGGTGTTTCGTTTTCTATTACCATTGATGATACAAAAACAAAAACTAATTAGAAAGTCCCTAAAAAGTTAATATCATAAGTCGTACACGAGCGAATTTAATTTGGAGCGTTTTTAATTATGGCGGGATTGAGGCCGGTTTCGGCGCCGAGCGGCCGCCAGCCCTGTAATTATGGGCCCCGTAATTGCGGGCCCCGAGTGCCCCGCGCGGGAGCGGGGCCTCGTCCTTGCTCTAGACTCTAGAGTCTAGCGTATGCCAACGCCATTAAAATTAGCATGGACTCTTTTTGAGTCAAAGAGCTTAAAACTTATCTTCTTCCTTCTCCTAATAAGGTAGTCCTAAAGTCTACTGACAGAAATATTTTTGTAAAGTGAATAGTGGACAAAAACCTTCGTTAAGTAAACATCATTGTATAAAAGTAATACTATACCTAGTCATAAATTACAGGAGTCAAAGGAATAAATTAAACATGTAGTTGAATTAAAACAGCCATGGGCCGATTAAGGCTGATGATGATGGCGATGATCATAATATAATATATTGTTATTTCAGCAATTATTTTACGTCTCTCTCTCTATCTATTTCTTTCTCTCTCTGATAAATTATTCCCTTAATGTAAAATTATATTTGCGAAGCAATTCGCAATTAGAATTATATTTTCTCTAATAAATATTTCCATATCCATTTTATGTTGTTTAATTATGATTTTGGAATAATAACTTAATAACTACAACCGCAAAGTCATTACTTATTTTATCATCACACTTTAACACTATAAATATTACAGATATTATACGATATACCAGCCTTAAAAGGATTTCATTTAATTATGATGACTAGCGTCGAAAATACTTTTAGTGCACATTATAATAATTATGCTTTTAGAAGGAAGCTGCTCAATAAAACCTTCCGTTTAAAAGCCCTTGCTTTATTTGTCTAATATATTATTTTTTTTGTATTTTTCGTAAAGTATGATTAAAAATATTTACTTTTTTATTTCAACAATTCAACGAAACATGTTTTAAGGTGGTTTGTTTTTTTAGTTAATCTCCAGTAAAATCCAGTAGTCAATAGTGGAGGAACATTGGACTTTCATCATATAAGCGGAAAATGAATATAACTTTTCAGAAATTTAGATTCCCGTCTAGTTTTTATCAAATCAAATATTATTTATTTCGTTCTCAAATTACATAGCATTTGAAATATGCCAATTTTTTTATAAGCTAATGCTAGATTTGCAAAATAGCAGTTTTCCCCAGAGAAGAATACTACCTTTATCACGTCTTTATAGTTCAAATATACTCAGATAAAGTACTTTTATGCCTGGTTTTCATGAGAGCTTCATGTCCGGGAGAGACACATCTAGCTTATGATAAATATTATCAAATATATTTTTAAATGTCGTTACAATGTAGTTACAAATGTAGCCGGAAATAATGGCGTGTTTATACTGATGCCACTAAAGATATCACAACGAGCGCACACAACTCACACCGACCTGTGATTTTAGACGTTATGTATGATCATAATTGCAATGTGTTTATCGTGTATTTTGTAATTCTACATTTTTTCATATTGTTTACATGTCTTTACTATAATTCTACAAAAATGAAGAGCTTGATTCAATTAATCGTTATCTTTACTAATATTATAAATAGGAAAACTTTGTTTGTTTGGTTGTGATGAATAAACTCAAAAAGTATTGGACTGATTTCAAAAATTCTTTCACCATTCGAAAGCTACATTATCCACGAGTAACATAGGCTAAATTTTATTCTGGAAAGAAAATAGGGTTCCGTAAGATATTTGGGTTTTTCGGACACAAGGTGTAAAAATCAACCAGAAAAGAGAAAAATTACTTATTTTGCGTACTAAGATCCCGTTGTAAAAGATAGTTAGAAGACAGTTAGTTACTAATACTTTTGTGGATGACAATGTAGAGAATTAATTTTTCGAATTCTCTATATTTCTGTATGAGAGAAACGATAGGTAGGTAATGTTAAAATTGGAATCTAATAAAAATAACAATGCAATACTTGACTATTGTTATTTAGAAATTCAATATTAAATATTTTACAATAATGATCGAATTAAGCAACGCTTGCTCTCAAGACCAAATAGAAATATCAATGCCTAATACATTCCTAATATTAGTTATTACTTAATAATACATATAACTAAATGGTATTAATAAGCCTATTCATGTTTCAGGGAACAATATAGTTTCGGTATCAACATCTATAATGGGAAATGTGAGCAGTGCATTGTGAAGTCAGCGACCGGGCGAGCCGACGGGCGGTGTTTGTGCGCCGTAATCATACGTAATCACACCAATTAAATATTTTTATTCCCATTCTTTCTTTGTAGTGTTACCTCGTTTTCGTGTCCTTTGTTTGGCCATATTGAAACGTGTTTAATATTATAATATTGTGTTGCGATAGACTAAGGCGCTTTGTATGTTTGATATAGTTTCATATTTTCAATGTGAATGTTTTTTATTTGAAGTTGACTAGAAAGTTTAAATAAAGATATTTCGAATCAAATAACGATTGAGTAGGAAAAGTCAGTAGTGCATTGATTAGTATTTACTCCGTAAGTACAAACTTAACTAAAACTATAAACATCAAACAAGTTAAAGAGAGTTACCTATAACATGGTTATTTCTTGACGTTCTTCGAGGAATATACTCATACTAGACTACGTATAGCAGTATTTACAATGAGTTTCATAAACTTCCGGTATATCATCATCTTTATTAATCCACTGCTGAACATAGGCCTCCCTCAATGAACGCCAAGACGACCGTTGCCACTCGCATCTTACACGAACCGGCCACTGCTCAGATATCCGGTATATGCATATATTTAAATAAACAAAATGTTATTATTTCTGACATGCCCAAGTTAAATGCTAGCTATTAACAAATCCTGTTCCGATCGACGTGAAAATGACTTTGCCTGTTTGTTCGTTACACGACGCTTACACGCTTCATCAGCGTGAAATATTAGACGCGCTTGTACGTGAACGGACATGATTTACGTCAATTTTTTCTAACACTAGAAATGTGTTAGTATTACGAGAAAATTCTAGAAGAAAACTAGTGTATACATATTTATTAATATCCATATTTACGCCTTGTCAGTATATTATGTAGTATATTTGCAGCACAGACAATGAAAAGAAGGCAGTAGCGTTTAATACGCGCTTGTACGTGAACAGACATGATTTACGTAATTTTTTTCTGACACTAGAAATGTGTTAGTGTTACGAAAAAATTCTAGAAGAAAACTACTATATACACATTTCTTATATCCATATTTCCGCTCTGTATATACAGCACATAATGAAAAGATAGTAGCGTTTCTAAGGTTTATTGAATGGAACTTATATCCTGAGCTAAAATCGTGGAATGTGCTTTTAAAAGGAAATGTCCACAGATATTTGGAGGCGAGTTTTCGAAGTCTCTATTCAAAACTGGTCATAACAGGCTGGTACAGTTGATCTTTTGACCGCAATAACTAATCTCTGAGCTATACGAGGGAACTGTCGTCTTGGCGTTCATTGGGAAGCCTATGTTCAGCAGTGGACTGATAAAGGCTGATGATGATGACGATAAAGTTGTACGAGTAGTCAGAAAATCCTGATTGATGTTAACTTTAAAAAAATATACGAATAAAAAAAATTGCTTTTATGCGAATACGTCTCAGTAAAATATTGATCAAACAATAAAATTTTGGAAAAAAACAAAGATGTTTGGAAGAAACAAGTGACCAATCGACCTCTAATTGTTATTAATGTCATAAAATTAAGTAGCTATAATAGGTTATAAGACACAAATATTAATATTTAATCCCCCAAAGAGAACGGTTTATTTAAATTTCATAAAATAAACGTGGCGCAATAAGTAATTTGTCAATGTAGATTAATTTCATCGATAAAATTCGAATCGATCTGAACTCGGGCGGATACAATTACGGACCGCATTTATTAACCGACTAGTTTACAACGGGTGTAAGCTTTAAGCGTATGGATATTAAAATTGATACAGAAATTTCCGCCTCGATATAAATAATATTGAAAAGGAAGTTTTAATAAACAAAAACAATTTAATAAACATAATTAACGTAGAAACAAAATATCCTACTACATATAAATATCCTACTAATAATATATATCCTACTACGTAGAAAACTTAACATACACTGTGTGTGCGTCGTGCAGGACTGTAAAATAGTAGTTATGTAACTCACAAAACACGATTAGGTAAAAATCATCTCTCGATGATACTCTCGATTGATTCCGATTTTCGACTGATCTGCACTTATTATCTGATAATGTTTGATTAGTTATGTGACATACATGTACGCTAATTCATACAGATATTTTACACAAACTATATGTAAATTTTCCTAAATAGCAGATTTTAAATAAGAAACTACAAATAGTTTTTTCTTGTATTGTAAATGGTATCTCATTATAAGAAGGTTCCATAGTTTTCTTCCACTATTAACGAAAAAGAAGATATTCTTCTACAAATCAACATTACCATTCTAGTTTCTACTAATCATTATCCCATAAAACTTTCATTTAAGGCAGTTAAGAATGTGCGCCCATGACTTGTGAGAGAAGACTGTTATAAAGGTATTTTCGTAGAGCTATGAAATGCATAGCACATTTCAATTACTTATATATTTCATTGGATATTTAGATCATTAATATATTATATATATTTTAAGTATGTTGTCATAGTACTTGGAAGAAAATGGTCTATCAATTTCTTTTGAAAAAATTAAAGAAAAAAGACATTTACTTTGGCTATAAAAATCACAATCTCAAAAGATATAATACATATTCATTTCCTCATGCGTGGTAATAGGCATGTCTACTTCTGCGGTTCGATCTGCAATGCGGTCTAAGTAAGTTACCATAGGTCAAGGCTAGTCTAGGGATAATGTTAATCAGACTTTCACGTTTAATAGATTTATAGTAATCGTTAATTAAATAGTTGTCTTCTGACTGTATCAATTTAGTATAAAAGGACACCAACGGCGGTCTTTTTATGTATTCCACAACCAATATTATCAGTGATACATAAATTATTATTAGAACTTTTTAAATGTGTTCGCCGAAGCTCTATTCTAATGCGGGTTGGTGAGCTTCGAACACTTTCGAAGACTTAATATCATTTGACTACATGTCACGTTTCCTCACGATGTTTTCCTTCACCAGTGAGCTAACGATGGTCTCATGTTCAAGTAGAAATTAAGAATAGCCACTATAGTAACCACCGACGATCAATTAATATTTAGTTTTTTAATTGTACGTAGAAATAATTTCGTATAGATTTAAAAGTCTACAAGCAGTTGGGTTTAACAATCTGAAAAGTTTTTAAAATATTTTCTTAATTTTTATTTTAAGAGGAATGCTTATCATGTATGTAGAAAGATAGAATTGAAGCAGGGTTATATACAGATAGCGAAAATTTTATAGTTTTTAGTAATTTATCACACATAATATTTTATATGAAATCACCAAAATCATTACCTCGTTGAAGTAATTGTTGTTGACATTATGTGAGACGGGGTGCGGGCCCCCGTGCTGGTAATACGCACAGTTCATATCGGCCCATCAGATTACAGCCCGGGAAAACGTCACACGCGACACTAGTTTTTCATGAACCACGGAACAATTATATCGTAACGAATCGATGCCGCGGACGAATCTCGCCGACTAATTGTAGGGTTTGGTGGCCGACTGAGCGCGTGCCCCCTCTCGCTCGCACATCTCGTCTCTCCCTCTGTGCTGCGCTGTTTTGTTTGTTTGGTCGCGGGGCGGGTCGCGCAGGGCGGCTGCGAGGGCGGGCGTTCCACAAAACTAATATACGATAACGCAAGTTTAACAAATGTTATCAAACGCCGTATTTAAATAATATGAAACAATGGACATTACATGATTTTTACATAAAAATTGACTTCATTCAGTTTACTTCTATTTACTTCTACTGATTAAAGCTTTATCATTAGCTATGGTCAGGAATGGGTTTACTTTAACGTTAATATAAGATTGTTTCATTAACCCCAAAAAAAATCAATTTCATGATATTACTTTATTGTGTTAAACACAGATTGAACGTGTATTTAAGTAAGAGTTTGTGTAATTGCAGCCAAGGGTGGTACCTTTCGCTCACATAACACGAGTAAATTGACAGCTACGATGCCGCTTTACTCGGAAAAGGAGAGCAACGCATCTGTATAACCTCTGGTTTTGGGGATGTCTAATGGCGTCGGTCAGCATAGCTTCGACTGCTTAAGCTCCGACTGCTCGCTTGCCTCCATTAAAAGCTTTTAAAAGTAATATTAACCTTCTTTAAATTACGCTTTGCTTAGTTTTACATAATATATATAATAAAATATACACTCTGTATATATCTAAACAATTATGTTTCTTGAATTATTGTTTACTTGAAGTCATAAGTAAGTAATAAGGTAATGTATATATTTACCGTCCTACTACGTTTATTCTTTAGCCGTATCTATTGCCTTTTAGATCATAATCATAATCTCATACCTTCAAATTGTTATTTTAAATTAAGAAACTATAATGTTAACGACCCTCCTACGTTGAACTCGGCATTGGTCTCCTTCTCTGTGCCATAGTTCTCATGCTTTGGCCCAATGCGTGTTGGTGAATTCACACACCTACAAAAACTTTTATCTCGTTAGACATACAGGTTTCCACAAAATGTGTTCATTCACTGGTGAGTGAGCGATGACGTATGTTCAGTTACAGTTAAAAATTTATAAAAATCTGTATTATTTTAATGGCACCTCTCGGGGCTCTCAGGATTAGAATCGAATCTCGCTCAAGAGACTAAGCATGTGCTCGAAAGACTTGAGATTCGGTTCAATTTATTACTTTAACGCTTTACCATACACTTTTAGGCTTATCATAAAAAAATCACAAATTAATAAATTTGAAATTCATCGCCACAAGGTATTTAAACTATAATAAAACCGTTTAATAAAAATAATCGTTGTGAAAAGGTGTCAGCTGTTTCATAACATATCACGAAAATCAAAGTATTTTTTCGCCTGACAAAAGTAATAAACGTTTCCGGTTATAAAGTACATGTGATCGCCCCGGCACTATTATCAAATTGGTCCATTTTTTATCCCCGGACCCCGATCCGGGGGCGGATACGCCTCGTATGACAGGATGCACTTTTCTCCTCTATGCGAAATACGTGATAGAACAGATGTTTTATTTTGATTTTCTTGTACCATTTTTAATTTACTGTCAGAAGAGCTTTTTCACTATAATTGAATTCATTAAGTGTTTTTTATTTTAATTTAAGTGTGATGCTAATATATTACATTATTGACAGGATCTCTACATTGTATTTAGTTTGTTTTATATTATTTTTTACCATTTTTATTGCAATTTCACAAAGATTAACTTTCTTATTAATTTGTTTTTTTTATTATATCTATGGACGCTTTTACACCACGTCAATCTGGTCCCGTGCTAAGTTCTCAAAGAGACATGTGTTACGGGTACCGGACAACGGAAATACATATATTTAATACTTTTATATTAATACATATATTTAAGATTTTTATGATATAATACACATATTTAATACACATCCATGACTGAGGAACATAGAAACTTTTTTGTTCCCTGGCGGGATTCGAACCCGCTACCTTGGGGCTTGAACGTCAACGCGCTAACCACTGAACCAGAGAGGTTGTCGTTATCGTCTGCACCGACATTCTGCTGTTTTTCTAGAAGAAAAACATGACAGGCAGTGTGATTACTGGCACCAAGACTTAACATCGTGTGTCTCAAAGAACAGCCCGGGAAGAACTGAGTAGCTATAGGAGTACCTGGAGTAGTTCATATAAAACATTAGCTATGTTTTAAAGATTAAGGCAACACGCCTTCGTGCGAAATACAACCACTTCATGGGACGTTTTGTTTCTATGTTTTTGACATAGTTTTAGATGCTATCATCTTTACAAGTAATTGTTAAACAATTTTTCACGATTTGTATTTTTCATTTTTTTATTTGGGTACTAGAAGTAGTAGATAAAAAGTAGGTATATGTTACACATCCAGTGTCCTGTGGTAGTTTACTTTTTTACACTTTTTAGTTTGCACTTTGCAGCACGAAAACTTAAAGAACTATTTATACTAAAGATATTTATACTTTAAATTACTTACCTACACCTAATAAAACGGGTCACTGTAAAGGAACTAGGTCGTGGTTATTTAGAAAACCTTTTTCGAATATCTTACGATTATTTGTACGGACAAGGGGTTGTGAGCTAAATATAGCTGACACTGTGGTCGTTATTTATGGACACCCCCTTATTCGCAACTACAACACGGCGGCGTGACGTCACGACGCCAACATGACGTCACACTTCAATTACAAAATAGGAATGGCCGATCTTTTGGATTGCAAACTGAAATGAATTCTATATCTTTTCCTGGTTATTTTAAATCGTGTTTAATTGTAAGTATTTACGAATGCGAATTAATATAATAATGTAGGTTAAAATAGAATCAGTGAGAAAAAAATAAGAAAACAAATTTTCTATAACATTGATAATAAGGTGACAAGCCAACTAAGATATGTCACGAATGCTAAGCATTTTGTGGAATATAGAACACTCGTATTTCGCAAATTATAGTGATTACGGGGTACACGGGAGGAGGTCTAAGGGGAGTGGTGCGGGGTGAGGAGAGCGGCGCGTGCTTATGTAATTATTGTAATTCGTGCGCAGGCGTCGCTCCCGCCGCGTTCTCGCCGTGCTTTCTATTATGCTGGGGTTTTGTTCCGATGGCTTTTACTGTGACGTGTCACATAGATTTTTTACTGTTTCTGATATCTGCATCTATGTTTTTCGTTTTGGTACCGGGTTTTCATTGCTACTAATTAGCAGCTAGTTTATATAGGAATACTAACTTTATACCTATGACTTCCTACATTACCTCATCGAGTAGGATTTACAGCTAAGCAATTTTATGATGTTTATTTCTCTCTGTAAATGTTGAACTAGTTTGTATTCAGATCAAATTCTGACATATTTATCTATGTAGCTTGAAAGAGAAAGAAGATGAAAAATAATTCTGACTGCTGTTCTGTTGACTGCTTCTGTTACATCAAATGAGCATGAGATATTGATAAGATCCAATAAGGTGATCCCGATACATAATATTCACAGAGAAAATAAGTTTTCACTGTGAATTTCTAAATTTAAATAATAAAATAGTACCAAAAATCCATTGTACAGCTGGTTAGTAACGAGCACGAGTCTGCGCGTGCGCATATGGCGACACCGCCCCATCCCGCCCAGCCTCAGAGCAAATATCAAATAACATTAACAATGTAAGTATACACAACTTTTTATTCTCTATTCGCAATTGTACAAAATAATTATATAGCAAGATCGAAACACATTTGACCATTGCTAACGTTATGTTAGTATATTTGTATTGTAAGACTTTTTTGGGCTTATTATATGCAATAAGCCCCTTTTTATCATCATCATCATCATCATCATCATCAGCCTTTATCCGTCCACTACTGAACAAAGGCCTCCTTCAATGAACGCCAAGACGACCGATCCCTGCCACACTTATATCGTCTAAGTATTTATTTTTATTATTAATATTCATGTTTATTCCTTACATTATATTTATTTTATAAACGAAGCCTCCCGAAACATAGATACGAGAGTGTATACGACCAAAACTCTATCTGTGCCAAGTCCACGTGAAGTCTCTATACTTCACGTGGACTCTCTAGACAACTACTTACATTATATGTCAATTATACGTGACCTACTTTCCAGTCTCTAAAATATTAACACCCATATTTCAGAAGCGTACTTAGCTAAGTATTGAAACAATACAATGCAAAGAACACTTCTATTTATGCGCTCCTGGTGTCAATAGTCGGGTTTTATATGGGTTTGATAGACGCACAGTTGCGGATTTCATTTAAGTATTGTCTATGAATTGGTTTGAATGATGCGTTCGGAAGTACCACGACACCTCAAACTATTGTTTGTGAATACGGGTATAAAACTACTTAAAAAAAATATTGCGAATAAAAACCCTTCGATTATGACGTAAATGCAAATGAATAACCTTGCACTTATAATACTAAAGTATAATATTATAATTTGAAACATATTTAACAGTTAGTTCTAACAGTAAAGTTTGTCAAAGGGCACATGTGCAATATCTTGTTGCATTATACGAACTTCCTGATCTCGAACAATAAAATTTCTCTATACCATATTAGAAACCGGTGTTAAGGTAACAAAGGGTATTTAATTTTGATGAAATACTTCTTAAATTGTACACATGTTACGCATGGTATAGGTTATAAGGATAAGTATCATTTCTTATTTTTTTCGAAAGGTCTAGACTTTTAGGCCTGGCGGCCTTTAAGCTCAATCGGTAGGTATAGATAAGCATGCTAAAGTGGCAATATGCTAGTCTCTTATACGACCTGTGGGCTTATAGGGTGAAGGCTTCCTTCAGGATGAATAAGGGTCAGTTGACTAACTAGACGGGGCGAAGATTTGCGAGCAGTGACCGGTTCTGGTTTTTGCGCGTGACGGGAGAGTCGACCGCGGCGTTCATTGAAGAAATTTAATGTCAGTTGACAGAAAAACAATGACAATGATAATGATAATAGATAGCCTATTATCATTATCACGATTGATCAATATCGACAAGCTTGCGATACGTTATACAAATGTTTTTATTTATTTAAGGCACCGCTCCACCGCGGCGCATTGAGAGGCTATGTATATTGGTCAAGCATTGCTTTTCAGAAAAAATATGATTGTCTCCACTATAAACCACGGAAAGTTTACGCACGCATTCTTTTACATTTTCTTGCAAAGTAAAGCTTAAAGGCGCCTCTCTACCGCGGCGCACGGAGGGTATGTGAGTATACGAAGCCTCTTCGTTCTCTGTGCTGGAGCCTCGACTTCACACATGCCTAAAAATCAGTTATTTCTCCCATGGATAAGTTCCTTTATGAATAGCCTGGGCAATTCATACGCTGCATATGAAGTTGTGAGTTAGAATGGTTATTTTCATTACTTAAACTATTTAAAACCGGACGCAAACACCATACAATTTTTTTATTATTTTGCGATGATCGATATTTCGGTATTTATTCTCGTAAACAAAATATTCGGAGACACTATCATAATATCGAGCTTCAGATAATAAAGAAAAAATGGCAAATATCCAGTTTTAAATAGTTTCTGTTTTTTAGCCTTAAACGTAAGATAGTTGGTACCAACGCCCCTCTTTTTTCTGAAATACAGAAAAGTTGTTTCATTAAAGAAATAAAAAAGATGTTGGATCAAGACAGACAGCACAGCTTAATTTCTCAACGGTTAACTATTTTTAAATACTCAGTGTAACAACCTTTCGAATGTAAATTCTTTTTACGTTTAGTAAATAGAATAAAGTGATCGTCTCGTTAGCCACTTCATGAAGCTAGTTGGAACAATTCTGTTTTAAAATTAAGCTGAATACATTATTTAAACATAGGTGTAATTAGGAGTGGTTGACCTCACTTAAGTCAAACGCCTGGCACAAATTCGTCGTCGCAATTTGCGGCATTTACTTACATGTTTTGGCACTGCCATTTTAAACATGCAATGTATTTTTCAAACAATTATCGAAATTATTGTTTATCCTATTTAAAATTCACTCGAGTTTTGCTAAATTATGGTGGTTTTTTTTAATACGTAGTAACTTACTAAGACTGTTCTGCTAAATTCCAACCGAGCATATTTTACTCCACATTATATTAACTGAAATATCGCCATTGTTTTTAGATATAATCAGATTAAAATATTACCTAATCTTAAGTCATAACTTAGCTCATATTAGAAATAATGAGCGTTTTACGAATAAGGTAATATATACAGTAGAAACTCGATTAACCGGACTAATTGTTGTCGTTAGGCATTCGGATAATCGAAAATCCGGATAATCGAATGTATGAAGAATAGCGGGGCTTGCGCATATGTAGTACATAATGTTATGTTTTTATTAAAAATAACAAATATATATTAAGTAACGAAAATCAATGTTAATTAAGAAATTATTAAGATAATACTAAAATAATTTTACATTAATCATGAAATAAAACATATAATTTATTAACAACATGTATTTGGCAATTTGCGTTGGGTAATCATGAAATAGAATAAGAAGTATGTATGTTTAATTTGGTTTAAAATATTTGGGAATTATCATTTGACGGGAGTCGTCCTGTGAGTCGTACTCGTGACCATGGTTGCTGTAAAGTATCCGAAACGTCGGGCTTGTAAAAAACTAAATAAGCCGCGATAAAATACGTAAATTACTAACTAAAACAATAATGAGTGGCACACAAATACAAATTCAACTTGTCCAAATCCCGTCGATCGGTAGTCCGGATAATCGCGAATCCGGATAACTGAGGGCCGGATAATCGAGTTTCTACTGTAATACTAACTGTTGCCCATGTTACTTCTAGTACCTCCGAGAATATGTGTACAAAGTTTCATGACGATCGGTTCAGTAGTCTTCGCGTGAAAGCGTAAAAACCATCCCTACTTTCACATTTATAATATTAGTAAGGAATACCTATCTAAGTAGGGAAATAAACAAGACGAAAACTGGAACGTAAATGAAAGCTCCAAGTGAAGCGGGAATAAATAGAAGCATTGCACTTCAATTAGACTTAGGACCTGTTTCACAATCTCCAGATAAGTGCCGAATAGGCTATCGGCAACATATTTGACAGATACTACATACTCTATCTGTCAAATATGTTGCCAATAGCCTATTCGGCACTTATCTGGGGATTGTGAAACAGGCCCTTACATATTATAGACCCGAATTCCAAATATAAAGTATAACCCACATAGCAAACGTTCCATATTCAAAGTCAAAATATTATCCCAATATCACTCGCAACACGTATACTTTTGAACGGGAACGTAAATGAATGTTCCAAATTAACGGGGAGTAAATAGACGCATTGCACTTCAGTTAGACTTACTTACATATAAACCCGAATTCGAAATATAAAATATAACCCACAGGACAAACGTTCCATATTCAAACTCAAAATATTGTCCCAATATCACTCGCAACACGTATACTTTTGTAACAGTAATCCTCATTCAGTAAGCCCATTCATACAACTCACAATGGGACATTTGATTATCCCTATGCAAAATCCATTTAATCCCGGAACAAAGCACGGCTTCCGCTGCATGAGCAAGTGTTGACAATGATAAGATGTTCACTTGACGGATATTGAAACGTCAACACTCCAAATAGTTGACAAACATAATGGGATTACGTACGAAATTTGTTTGGAAATATAGAAAATTATCTAATAGTAATCTCAGGAACATTTCTATAAAGTGTCACTTGTTTGAATGGAAGTCCATTCCCACACCTACGGTTCAAGTGTACTTCAATGTGTATCCGAGTTATCTTAAGCCGGATCATATTAAATTGAAAAAAGTTTATGAAATTTCAATAAAATTGTCATAAGCGGAACTTATTGTCTCAAAAGGATAAAGACCATGGTCCAGAGGTTTTTAATCTTTTTTATACCTAATTTGTAATCATTAGAGGTGTGATATTAGTCTGAATAATCCATGTGTTGAAAACTTTAAATATATTCATATTGAACAGATTGAAATTTTTTGTCCAAACATAGTTTTGGCTCATATTGCCCATGTACCTCGCTTGACTTAAGATCAGTGCCCAGTATTGGGACATTTTATATCAAAGCGTTACAAAAGGATTTTCTGTTAAATCCTACTAATGTTATAAATGCGAAGGTCTGTGAAGAT
Organism: Lycaena phlaeas; assembly: GCA_905333005.2. NCBI lineage: Eukaryota > Metazoa > Arthropoda > Insecta > Lepidoptera > Lycaenidae > Lycaena > Lycaena phlaeas. The sequence goes on along the minus strand of HG995172.1, from coordinate 11,339,626 downwards.
GTTTGTTACTCTTTAGTTGTAAAAACTACTGAACGGATTTTGATGAAACTTCATAATAATATAGCTTATACATCAGATTAACACATAGGCTATAATGTATCCCACGGGAATGGGAAGTACGCGGGTGAAGCCGCGGGGCGCTACTAGTTCTTAAATAACATCCTTCATATTACTTAAACTTGACTTTAATAGGAAAGTCTCATTATCGCCTATATTTTTATACATATATACAAACATAAGTTAGAACGGCCTTTCGTCATGACCGTGTACCGAAACGTTGAAACTGCAAAAAATATTGCGTTGTAAAATTAATAAAACTTAACTTATATTAATTTAGTGAAAGAGAAAGAAGTTGATAATATTTATTACACCTGTGCATACTGATGATAATTAGAGCACATACACTTATTCAGAGGCAAGGCCGCGGAAATGGCGGCCGACGCGATTCCAAACAACAAAATAAAGCATGTAGTAATAATGGTGTTTCCACCCCGTAACAATAACTACATAATAGTCGAGTGCTTTTACGAGCTTTTGTGAGAGTCGAAGCTCCTACTTGGCGTTTTTGTGATGGACGCCCGAGTACCGTCCCGTTTTATGACTGTGAATATTTTATTGAATACTTATTCCACATGAGATTGCACGTTGACTGGAAAGAGGCCTTAAATCCTTTTAGTGTTTGTGCCTTCGTCGTATTGTTTGGTCGCGCATTGACACTGTTACCTTCTGAAACGTGAAATATTGCTTTTTGAAAATAAAAATCAGTTTTAAATTGTTTAGTTTGAGCGACGATGGTCCAGTAGTGGACGGACTCGGCCTCTTATGCGAGAGGTTCCGGGTTCGATCCTGACCCCCCCGTGTGTGCCTTGAAATGGGTTTTTCTTAATTTCTAAGTGCACCCAAACACGAGACCCTCGCTCGCTCACCGGTGAAAGAAAACATCGTGAGGAAACCTGCATGCCTAATGAGACTGAAGGTCTTTGAAGGTATGTGAAGTTCACCAACCCGCACTGGGCCAGCGCGGTGAACTAATGGCCCATTACCCTCCTCGCCTGATTTCGAGGAGGAGACCCGTACCCAGCAGTGGGACATAAAGGGTTGGTACTTTACTTTTATTAAAATTGTTTACTTTTATTGTAAAAAGTAAGAATATAAACTAAATTGAAATTATAATTTTTCAAGTAGAATACGGAGTAGTAGAATACGGCTGTTTCAGAGTTATATATAACGCAATCGCAGCAGTAAAGCTTAAACTCCGTCAAGGGTAGACGTCATGATGATAGTACTGGACCACTTGGGATATGTACATTTATATTTTATAAATAATTTCTCTCACAATTAAATTAGTGCGATTGTTTAAAAACATTTACTATATGTATATATGTATTATGTCGTGACATTCATTGAGGGAGCCCTATGTTCAGCAGTGGACGGTAAGGGGCTGATGATGATATACCTATTAGCTGATCCAGTAAACGTCGTTTTCTCATGTTAATTAGTTAGATAGTAAAGTTGGTAGTAAAGATATTAGATAAGAACACCGTAATCACCAAGCTGTATAAAAGATACTTTAGCACCTATTCTCATATCTGCAAAATACACATAAATCAATTCATAAGAAATTGTTGAGTTATTTGTGTGTGAGTGCGAACTGCGAGCACACACACCATTACCCTAGAATTATATATAATATGCACGGTACCTATATTATGTATATATTTTTACACACTTAAAGCATATGATACAATGATCATCATCATCATCATTATTATCAGCCTTTGTCAGTCTACTGCTGAACATAGACTTCCCTTAATGAACTCCACAACGATCAATCCCTTGCCACTTGGATCCAACACGATACAATAATAGAAAAGTAGCCTTATAATTCCCACGGCTGGGCAACGCGTCTTCTGTTCGAAATCGTGAGGAGGGTATCGGGCCATAGTTCACCGAGACGCTGGCCCAATTTGGGTTAGCGAACTTCACGCACCTTCAAAGACTTTAAATCTCATCAGGTATGCACTTATATGTCACGATGTTTTCCTTCACCGGTGAGCGAGCGATGGATTTGTGCTTAGGGTGCACTTAGAAGTTTATAAAAATGCCATTTTAAGGGTTACAGTTACAGGATCGATCTTGGACCATCTTGCTCAAGGGGTTGAGCATATGAATGAATGAATGAATGAATGAATGAATCTTTACCCACTGGACCATCGTCTCATTATATATAATAATAATAATATCTATGCAATGAGAGTAAGGATTAATTATTAATTTTCAATAAATTAATAATGCACTTATTTCTAGTGATGGCGAGATATAGATGCGGCGTTGTTAAGATAATATTAATAGCGGCTATTAAACCGCGAAACAGTCTGCGGAAGACTTCATTAATTTTCCTCCACGGTATACGCCCTAAACGACCAAGATGGCTCGTCGATAGATTTATTAATAATTAATCATAACCACAGGGTCAGAATGTATTTTTTAATTTAATTATTCGAATTAAATTATAGGTAACTAAGTATGTTTGAAATGCAAGGCGCTTGAGGATAGGTAAGAAAAGGTGTTCTGGAATATTATTTTATGAGGCCTCCAACTTCGATAAAAATAGCAACCCATATATGTCCCACTGCTGGGCAACGGATCGAAATCAGGCGAGGAGGGTATCGGGCCATAGTTCACCGAGGCGCTGGTCCAATGCGGTTTGGCAAACATCACACACCTTCAAAGACTTAATCTCGTCAGGCGTGCATGTTTCCTCAGGATGTTTGTTTTCCTTAACCAATTAGCAAGCGATGGGTTCGTGTTCAGGGTGCACTTAGATATTTAGAAACCCCCATTTTACGGCACCAAAGGGGGAGAGGGGGGTCAGGTCACTTAATTCAATTTCAATTCGAGCATTGGGCCAGGGTCTCTGTGCACTATGGCCCGATACCGATTTGTATTATTGATGATGATTATATATAGTTTTAAAGAATATATAAAAAAAATATATAAAAAATATATTAATAAAACAGTAATTACTACCAGCCCGCAGCTATATCTATTATCTTGCAGAAACTGATTCTTGTAGTTCATTCATTCGGAATATGAGCAATGAAAAATTGTACTAACTCGTTTTCAATTTTCATTTTTTTTATATAAATATTTTATTTTTAAAAATTAATTCTTGCAACTGTTTAACTGTTAAAAAAATAACTTATACATTATAAATTTCTACTATATAGAACTTAGAAGTGTATCTAAGAACAACATGTTATTAAATTAATTCCTTACGTCAAATAAAGTATATCAAAGTCAGAAAGTTTTAAGTACAACAAGCCAAAAAACATTTCAAACATTAAAATCAAACTTCACCGTTTCTCACACATTTGTAAAATAAATCTCAAATGTGGCACCGTAAAAGTAACAATTAGTTAATAATTATAACCCCTGATATATAATTTTACAGATATCCATTAAAATTTATCAAAAGTTGAAAACAACAAAGTCTGGGAAACACAAATCAAACCGGGATTGCCGGAGGCTCGGTAAATCACCGCGCTTAGGCCTTCTTAGCTTTTCTAGATAAAGATTTATCTCGTAATAACATGTTGCTTTTCACTAAATCAACCTCCGAATTATCCGGTAGAGGAACAATGATTAATCGGCTGTTGGCTGCCGTAATGACGGAGTGATGCACGCCATATCTAACTCATCTAATATATAACACCTCGTTAAAATTTCACTTCTACTATTTGTATTGGTTCTTATTTATAATTGTATTTCCCATTCTAATCCATACCAAATAATAATGTCATTCATGTCATGAAAATGTTCTACTTATTCTTTTCGCTTGTCCGAATGCGCTATTCATTGTATTGTTTTTATTGTATTTCATACGTTTCGGATGATTTCGGATACTTTTCACAGTGACAAAAAGAGTCCAAGCAAGTAAATAAATTTAATAAGCTACGATAAAATACATAACTTGTTTCATTATAATTTACTAGCTGTTGCACATAGCTTCGCGTGTGTCAACTAAGATTTGAAACGGGTCCTTCACTTAAAAAAAATATATATCCTATGTTCACCGGGGATAGTGTAGCTTACCAACAGTGAAAGAATTTTTTAAATCGGTCAAGTATTTTCGGAGCCTACTCAAAACAAACAAACAATCAAAGCTTTCCTCTTTATAATATTAGTATATATATTAATGAAATTCGTGTAAACATTAGAAAAGATATGAAAACAGTGTTAATATGGACGATTATAAAATTTGCATGATGACGCATAGAGGCTGACGATGATAATGATGATGATGATGTGATAATTATTAATATAAGAGACAAAACGACTATACCAAATAAATACAATCAAAACGCTATCACAGAGACCATAGGCCATAGAGCGTCGACATCGCCTTCACTACGATTACCTTTAATTAAAAGCTATCTTCAATTAAACTTACACGCTACGATATATCTCATCGAAATAAAACACACATTATATTCATCTAGGAAGTCTTTATTAAGATTGCGAGTGGAAACAGGCGGGGCCACGAGCTGAATTATGACTGCTAGATTATTACATATTTCGGCGTTATGGAATGAAAAATATTCCCAGCGTATCATTTATTATATTTAAAAAAATTAATGATTTCACGCTAGACAATATTTTGGCAAACATCCCCGAAATCTATCTAGATATTATCGATGTGACGAAACATATTTAAGCTTACATCATATTATACACCTCAAAAGTGCAGGTATAACTTTAATCGATTATATTGATGTTATTATAATGCCTATTTCAAGGTACAATAGGTTCAGGATTGAACCCAGACCCTCTCGCTTAAAAGGCCGTGCTCATATCCACTGGATCATCGTTGCTTTTTTATCACATTTTTTATAGCATAAAGGGGCAAACGTACGTCAACTTGCGACTATCGACGCCCATTAACATCCACATAACCAGACGTTATGCAGATTGCAGATGCGTATGCCCTACTTTTCCCTATACCCCCTAATGGGCCACTGGAAACTCACAAACTTAACAACACAAACAGCTTAGCTGTCACTTTACGTCAACTTCATTTGAGGTTCCTTCCCGATCGTGGCGGCTCAAGTTGGCTGCAAAGCAGCATGGCACTTACTTACACTACTACTCATTACTAATGACATTAAACATAAGTTTCGATAGTAATAACTTAAGTCACAACGGCTACTCCGAAAAGAAATTATTGGTGTAATAATTTATGAAACAAAATCATACTCTTTATAACAATCCATAGAAATGTATGATCTCCTGTCTTCCAACAGATAATGTCATAAACAAATAATCCCATAACATCCCGCTCTGTCTGCCAAGGAATTCGGCGAAATACTGAAGTTTGCATATTCTCGTTGGCCATATTTCAACAATAATGATAGCGGGCGAGCGTGATAATAATTGTTATTACTATACGCATCTGCTATTATTTTATAATTGAGGGCTTTTTGATACAACCCTGCAATTATAAGGACAGCCTCGAGCTACGAGCAACATGCAACGAGGTGAGCGTTTTTGCCCCGATCCGTTCACCAATTTGGGATGCATACTCGTGCATACTCATGCATGGGATGCATACTCATGCATGTATCATTCACAAGTCACATCTCATCGGGAGAATAATCACGATAGTAACCAACTTTATGGGGAAGTATCTGAGTTTTTTAAACTTGTTCCATTCGGATGTTTGTATTTTTCCCTACTTGTAGTGTGATAAGATTTATTTACAGGCCAATGGCTTAACTTTGACTTAAGTCAATACCACCCGGCTGATAGAGTGGCCAAGCTGTCAGACATTTTACAATGCAGTGGCGGGTTCGAATCCCATCAAGTGCAGACTATTTTCATAGCGAAATGCACAAGCGTGTATTTACAGAAATTACTTAAATTTGTATTGACAATAAGACCTTAATGATGATGAGGCACTGCACATATGTAATATAAAATTTATTTCCAGCCAAATTTAGAATACCATTAATAACTTGCGATGTAGCGAATAAATACTTTTGATTAACCCGAGCATTAATCGGACGAAAATCTATACGCCGCAATCTCGAGTCCTGAGAACGGAGAGTTCATTATTTATTATGAATATTAGTCAATTTTTATTTAGTCAAAAAAAGCGGGGAGAGACGAGCGCCTGCTGCAATTAACCGATCCAACCCTATAATTATGGTCAGTAAATTTCTGGACGCATCCTGGCGCGGGTCGTGTATATTGTTTTATCTGCTCACTTGGATTAACTGACTAAGCTAACCTAATTCTGTGTTATAATAGCTGAAAATGTGTTTTTAATGCATAATTATTTTGCGTTGTAATAGTTGTAAAGCATTGTATATGATGATTGTGTATGATAATTTGTAATTTTAAGCTAAAGCAGCATGTTTCGGGAGCTAGCTTTGTCTATTTCTTCTACTAAGCTTAATTAAAATTAATTACGTAGTAATCCCAAATTCCTTGTACGCAGGCGCGTAATCAGACCTAAAGGTCTAGACTTAGAATACAGCATCGCATGTATACAGGGTCCTCGAGTGGTTCCTGACCTGGAAGTTCCCTACCCAAAATAAAACCACTGCATGGGCCTTTAGCCATTTTTTGAGGTTCTTAGATATGTGAAGTGGCCCCAGCAAATGCCAGACTACTCCTAAGAGCAGACTGCTCGGTCGCCACTAAGCAGTACCCGCGACGTCGTGCCATACTGAGCCCAGGTTACATATATAGGGTGTTATTGAAGACGTATTACCACTTTCTATGCACCCCTGTATGTCGCGGGTGGAGGCCTCTTCAGCAGCCTCCTCTCTCATCCGATCATCAGCCTCTTTCTGTGACATCACCATAGTGGGGGACCATTACCATTAGTCCTGTATTCATCATCACCGAGAATCGAGATGATGACACTAGACAAAGACAAGTCCTCTCCGATAGAGATCCATTATCTATGCAAATAGCCAACATAATAGGTGCGTAAAACTAGCGAACCCCACAGACGTTGTCATTTAGGCATTTCATGTGATAAGGATAAAAAACAAAGTATGAAATGGAAGACGAATAACATAATTTCATGGACTGCAGATCTGCCAGGCTGATTTGTAAATCTAAACCAAACAGGACGCCACCCAAATGCATACAAAAAAAAACATTCAAATCGGTTCAGTCATTCCAGAGGATTTAAGTGACATACACACGTACAGAAGAATTATATATGTTATGTAAAGAGAATGGCTATATAGTTTCCTAGAGCAGAACACGCGCTGATGTTAAAGATGCTATAAAGTAAAAAAATACAGGGATACAGTCAAATTAAGTAATTTACATTTGCATTTTGATAAATATTAATAGACTACAAATTGTTAGAAGCACAATGGCGGGGAGCTTTCAGCTGCGATACTTCATTTAATAGAACGAATGTTTAATTAGTTGTTATCTCTACATCGCACGGAACCCTCTTATTTTTCCTGTTTGTATGTAAAGATAAAACATTTTGCCTTCATCACGTATTTAATTGTCAGAAAGAATTTTCTTTCTTTTAGCTTGAATTGTTCAAAATGTATAAAAATAGTAATACTCAACACTACATTGCGAGTATAACATATACTAGAAGCGCCTCGCAGTTTCACCCCCGTACTCACACACGTGCTAGTACAGGGATAAATTATAGCTTATGTCACTCACAAATAATACGACTTAAGTCAAAATAGGTTCAGTAGATTCATAGATAAAATAATTAATAATTCCCAAACCATCACAGTGTTTTATTACTTCTATGATAATGTCACTGAATACTGAATAATTATAAATCACACTATGCAATATTTGCACCTCTGTATTTTAAACGATCATAACATATAAAGATCTTTAAATATTATTCTATTAAATAATAGAAGTAAAGAAATATAAATATTATAATTATTGTTAATATTGTTACATAGTTATAAAATGTAATTTTATAAAGATAGATAAAAAAATGTCAGTAATAGAGACTAGTGAAAACATATGAGTTATGACTTAGAATAATTATGAAATGAAATTTAATAATTAATACAAAAAATATATTAATTTTATAATGTCACATGTGTGTCACACACAGCATGTCAGTATCGCGAATCTATAAGATTTTAACCAACCAAAAAATGCTCAACGCGGCTAAAGAAATTTTCACGTCAAAAATATTTTAAAACAAGCAGCGTCCCGCGGTTTTACCTTTCCCATTCCCGTGGGACTACGGATATACATTATAGCCTATGTATTATTCTGATGTGTAAGCTATATAATACTAAAGTTTCATGATAATCCATTCAGTAGTTTTTAGGTGGAAAACAAACATCCAAACTTACAAACTTTCGTATTTATAATATTAGTGGGATACAATCAAATACTTATACTACGCCAAAGCGTATTAGCGTCTAACAAGCTATAGCGTGTTTAATATGCTAATTAAATACTAGAGAAAACATTGTTCTCTAATATTCATTTCACATTTCAAATCCTATTCACATTTCATCGACTGCATCGATAAATCAGGACGTTTTCGAACATAATCGAACATGGTTTTTTACGATTTCCTTGCATAAATGTATACATTAGCATACGATACCATAACTGGAGAATTGAGACCGAAACGTGTCGATCTCTCACCCCTATCCATTCACAATCAGAGTGTCGTGACACATAACGTTTGTGTTTGGTCGTGATTTGATACACAATGGAATGCTTGTCATGACTCCGCAGAATGTGAGGCCATTCATGATCTACGCTTGCCGGTTATTAAATCTATGCATTCTAGTAACGAATAATTATTACAATTTTATCATTGTAAGTCTAAGCCTTAGATCAATAATATGTCTAGATAGAGTGTCGCGCGGAAAAAACGTCCAAAAATATAGCGTCCAACTGTTGGCCTCTAAATGCTTTCTCCGTGATTAGTATCAGTCCTGATGTCATCGAATACGCATGAATTGTTACGCATTATTGTTTTTATTTATAATGAAGGTTTGTGTTGAAGTGTAATGAGATTAAAAAGGATGATTATGGGATAATTGTAGTAGCTGGTATTACGAACTATATACACTATTCACGAACATATGTTTGAAAATGTTGGCCTGTTCTTTTGTTTTGATTGTAGGGCGACACTCCATCTAGACATATTAATGATCTAAGGTCTAAGCTTTTATGACTGTGATTCCGTGCAGTGGTCCTTGTTGCATGCGAGTGGCAAGGGATCAGTCGTCTTGGCGTTCATAGAGGGAGGCCTATGTCAGCAGTGGATGGATAAAGACTGATGATGATGATGATGATGATGCATCAAACATTAGAAATAAGTCCTTAGCAAGGCTTCTCTACATTACTAAACTGTAACGATTGTTCTGGAATCGTCCTTAATATTTTTCATGTCGTGTTTAATGTCAGTTGAGAAGGCTAATGATGAATGAACTAAAGTCTAAGCTTTCGCGGTTTAAAGTTTAAATGCTATCAAACCCGTATCTTATTTGAACTTCAATAATTTCTTCCGTCATGATCAATGAAATGCCTTCCGCAATGAACGCCAAGACGACCAACGCAATGCCACTTGACAATTTCTCTCATAAAAGCACCTAATTAAGAATTACCTACTATATTGTTGTTTTCTTATATTTACGCGAATTTCACTCATTATAATGAAACAACTTTTACGGATTTTATCGCGGTTTACCAAGATGCATGAAGACCATGGTTGCTGTAAAGTATCTGAAACGTCGGGCTCATAAAAAACTAAACAAACCGCGATAAAATCCGTAAAAGTTGTTTCATTATAATACTATATTGTTGTCAATCCATAATAGAAACATCTTAAAAGTACACGTTGTAAGAAATCTAGGGTAAACTATATTTTAATAACATTATCGGTGTAAATCGGCGTATTGTCGGCGTAATCTGGCCGGCTATGCGCTTGCTAGGTGTTAGCCCATAACAATTATATGCATGTTCATTTCATGTTAACATTACAAAAGGATCACGTACACTACGGTACTTTACGAGTGCATTAGGTTATATTTTCATTTATTGAAATTCATTTATTTATATATTGCGTTCCTGCTAATTATTGTTTCTGCTACTACCTCCAGTTGATACCGCATAGTACATTCACGATCTTTGTATCTTTTTTTAATAAAAACCTTTAGTGGGCCTTACTTAACGAATTTATTAGCCGAATAATTAGTCGAGTCATTTTAAGAATTATATTCAACATTCATTTTTATTTATACAGATATACGGCGGCTTTCAATATCCTATCTAACTTAAAATTTTGACGAATTTTCTAAAAAAATGTGTCAAAATTTCAAGATAGATAAGAAATTTTTAAGATAGATAGGATATTGAAAGCCGCCGATAGAGACATCGAGACTTATCTTGCATCTTAAGTATCAAAGTAACGCAAACATAATACGAATTAGCTGCTGGAGTGAACTAATTATAGCTTTTCGATGAGATTGACCTCTCAAGCATTACTATTAATCTTGTCACATGGCTACGTCATATCAAGTCTACCAAAGTTTGTAGGTCCGTCCGAGGGCGTATGTAACAATCGGGACGAATGGCGACCTGCGACCTGCAATTTGCATACAATGTGGTGCGTGGGCGAGGAGCGCTCTCGAGCGCTTCGTATGTTTTATTTTAGTTTGTTGTATCATAACATGCATTGAAACTCATACGTTGTAAACATCCTAGAACATCGCTTTGTGTTTTATTGTAACGGGAAAATGAGGCGTTAGAGCATGGATATAGGTTGATTACATCAGTCATTGGAGGTTACATGTCTCTAGCCTCATCACCATGCTCGTTGACGTGTCCGAAATGGCGATGGCCTCCTTCTGCGAGGTGGTTATGACTCAGAAGTAGGGTGCGTAGAAGGCGCTACTTAATTAGTCTTCAGTCATGTCCTTAAAAAAAATCAGTCATAAAAAATATTAATCCATGAAAAGATTAAAAGTTAACAAAAGTAAATTATTATTCATTAAAGTTGTTAATACAAATTAATAAATAAATTACTAAAATAGATGTTGTCATAATTATTTTAAATTGTATTTTTAATTTAGTTTACTTTTTTATTGCATTGCCTAGATACAAAAGGATGTTTTGTAAAATTCTCCTCAAAAATAACAGTATTCCTGCCGCTTTGTGAAAATACAATAATAAATACACGTTAGGATTTTGAGATAATTAATAAATTAATTATTGCTTCATTATCAATTGCATCGAAAGTAAGTAAGTATGTAATTATTATTTCAACAGAAATTAAATATTAATTAAGTGATTAACATTCAACAATAATTGAAGTCTAGTCTAAATCTAATTATTCGATAGTAAGTCAGAAGTATTTTTCTCTGAATCGATTAATCTCATTGCCACATCAAACGCTAGTTTATTCTCAACATCAAATACCTCAGCCTTATTTGCTCGTGTGTAGTTTCGTTTGTGAGGATTTAATTACTACGTACGGTCTAACATGCAGACGGAATGTCTTATTCTTATTTATAATATACTTTAATTTCTAAAACAAATCTTTATAACTGAATACAGCGAAATATGTAAAAATACATCGTTACACGAAGTTTTATAAAAGTCGATAGCTATAAAACTTTAATTAAGGTGCGGCTCCACCGCGGCGCACAGATACACAGGACAATCAGAATACAAGAAAATGTTAATTAATTCGTAGCGCATCTGTGAGTTGCAGTGGAGACAATCTAATACATTTTATTCAAAGCGAAGCTTGACAATTATTACCGAGCGCCTGTACGCCGCGGTGGAGCCGCGCCTTTAATTCCTATGTCCAGCACGGGATTTTTTTGTTATTATTACTACTTTCGTTTAAAATTTAAAATTAATTTAAATTCACACCGGAAGTAGTAATAACTTTTTAACTTTAACTTACTTAATTATTAACTAATATTTATATTTCTTACAGTATCATTCAGAACTTGAGCTTTCAGCTCTTATACTATTTCTATACCAATATTTTTTTGTAGAATATTTTATACACTAATAGCTAACTAAATATTATGAGCATCCACAATACATTAAGGATATCAGTAGGCGTGATCGGCCATGTGTATTTCAATCGGTAATTTTTCAGCGCGTGTACCGCAATGCAGTTGCCAGGAAGATTTATGGAGGACTTCACCCTACAGTCGCTTCGAATCAACCGTGATTAATGCTTTCGTCTATTTACTGCCCCTTCCACTATCGGACAAGTTGAGTCTACGTTGTTTTCGAATCTTTTTGAATATTCACCAGTTTTGTTTGATGTTGTTTGATGAAACATCAATTTAGGGGCCCAATAATCCTATAGCCATGTATTTTAGCCATACTGTATCATTATCAGCTTTTGTCCTTCTACTTCTGATGTCTTTGTTAAGAGGTAGTGCCATGCTGCAAACCAAATTGGGCAAGACCACGTGGTATCACTCGCTCACATTCAATCTATGTCGCGTTTTGTGCGGTTTGTGAGTTTTTGGTGGGATGGAGGGATGGAGAGAAGGATAGCAAAGCAGATGCTTTTGTGTACCTCTTGTTGTGTGGATGTTTATAGGCATCGATAGTCGTAAGGCTTTGACTGTTCGTTTACCTTCCTATTCTATAAAAAAATGCCCTTCTCCAATGAATGACAAAACGATCGATCCCTTGCCGCTCACATTCAACACGGATCAACTACTGCACGGTGATCGTCTACCCACTTGGTTAATGGCCAACAAACTCTTAGTCTATCTAAACGAGTCTCCAATCTTGGTCCTTTTTGGCCCATCTTCCATCAGTATAATCCTTACAGTTAAGGAGGTTAAAAATACATATTAGTAATTCATGTGTATATAGTAACTTCAGTTAGTAGCAAATCACTAGCAAATAGTAGGTACTCTACTAATATTATAAAGAGGAAAAATCTGATTGTTTGCGTTGAATATAATCCTTGACTACTGGATGGATTTCGAAAATTCATTGGTCTCTCAAATTGGCTTTTCGACGAAATTGTTGTCAATTTTTAAATAAACATCCAGACTCAAATTGAATTTAAAACTTCCCCGGGAAAGTTGTGGTGTTTTTTTAGTTTGGAGCCAGTAATATTAACATGGAATTCAAGCTAGTGCCTCGAGCGACAGCTATAAATCCGAAAGATTTTGTGATTATTACTAAATCACTCAAACATCAACAACAAGATTGAGAACATAATATTATGAACAGCTGAATTTGGGAAGGTTTTTTTTATGGTACAAGGTGACAAACGAGCAGTCGAAGCTGCTACAACCGTTACACATCCACACAATCAGACTTTATGCAGATAAGATTCTTATCACCATAATGTTTAATCCTTTATAATAACTTAGCTAATTATCTAGTTCTCTTATACTAATTATCAAAAGAAATTGTCACAACAACCAAGAACTAAACCAACAAAGAGATTTGCCAGAGAACTAAAGTTAATATCACGCGAAGAGTAAGCTAGTTGAGGTAGCAGTGGGCTGGTTAGACACTCGGGAGAACGGATGGCGGATGGACCAATAAGGTTCAAGAGTGGAGGCTAACTTTAGATGAAGTATTGGTCAGCCATTAACCAGATGGGAAGACGATCTGTATGAGACCCGATGAAGGAGCCGGTCCGTGTTAAATGCGAGTTGCAAGAGGTCAGTCGTCTTGACGTCCATTGATGGGGCCTATGTTAGCGGATGGAATGAAGGTTGATGATGATGAACCAAAAACCACTGGGTTAATTACACTACAGATTTCAAACATGAGGCCCATAACACCAAACAAATCGGTTATCACAGTATGTTTAGGCAGATGACGCGGAACGCGTTAATTTACCATCGCACTCGAGTTCTCATGCTGGTTCTGGGGTGCCAGGGTGACGGGGTGCCTTGGTGCCTACGCTATTGGGGTGACGGCGTGACGGGGTAACGGACCGATGGGGTACGCACCAGTTGACCACATTACGAGCGCGACAAAGCGGGGAGATCCCCAGGGACTATTTATCAAATGATCATTTGATTTTCTTGTGTTTGATCACTGAGCACATTAGAATTTGCAATACTTATTTTGACTATGGGGCTTTATTTGTTCTTAATTTAATTTACTCAAGATAGCGAGACTTATTCTAAGTTTTTTCTTTAAATAAAGTAACGACAGTAATTACAACAAAAACTCATTTAAGCAAGTTCAATTCAATAAAATAATCAACATAATATATCTTATAAATATTTTTTTTTATTTAAAAAAACATTAATAACATATATTTTCTATATAAACAAAGATACACATTTAAATGTCAAATGCCAATGTTACAAAATACAAATCATTAAATAAGCCATAGAGTAATTTGATACTATGGAAAAAATAAGCATTCCTATAAGCAGTCAGACGAAGATGTCATGTATGACATATTAATGGAATCATTTTAAATTCCATTATACTTTATTTATAACAATATTATTTTTAAATAAAATAATCACTAACAGTATTGTCAACAGATACACTTTTCATCTAATCCAAGAATCAAACTGTGCAAAATTTCCCCACCCTCAATGATCTTATAAAATACGATCTGTTTTGATTGTGGCCTGGGGCACAAATCAATTAGGGCCCCCCGAGGCCCCCCGTAGCGCTTCGCCCGCGACACCCGAACCAGTGGCTCGTTTTATGACACATCTCACAACGACTCCCCTTATTAACATTCACAAACTTTATTAGGACCAATTGATGCCTTTATGACGCCAATGTAATTGATTGGTTATTTTATAATGCTAATCGAGCGGCAATCAGTGGAAATAAATATCGACCACCGTGAGATTGTTATCATTATTAATAATCAAGCATATAATTAAAAATGAAATTTTTCTCTGAATGGCCAAAAAATAAACAATGTTAGCCGGAACCTTAGTGGCTTCAGGCCATGCGTTCTGCTAAACGTGTGCTAAGCCAGCCCAGTGTCACTTCAAGGAGTTTAGTTCTCTGGCGGTAGACTTCGTTTTTGCATCCCATCAGCCAAAAAAACACCTAGCATAGCACAATGCATAGCCGATGCTGCGCCTTTAGATAGACTAAGTGTTGATCGAGGTGTCATTTGATAGAAAGAGGATTTCCACGCAGTGGCCGTTCGTGTTAGAAGCGAGTGGCAATCAGTCGTCTTAGCGTTTATTAAAGGTGACCTATATTCAGCAGTGGACGGATATAGGCTGATGATGATGGATATTACCTTGTCGTCTGTGAAGCATCACAGCTAGAGAGGACTGAGTCAGTGCGGAAATTAACGTCTTCATCCTCGCTATATTTAGAGAACCTAGTTGATTGTAAATTCATGAATTATACCCAACTAAGAGTCACTTTGGAATTATCCTTGAAGAAATCGCACGTTATCAGTAATTATGATGAACCATATCTTAGTTATTATAATATGGTTGTTGTGTGTAGTTGTTATGAACTCTCAGGTAGCTAATAGAATGTATCTAATTAATAAAAAACATCTTAATAATGATGATAATGATGATCATGTTTTTTTTAAACAATAAAACGAAAAATACACACCTGAAATATAATTTGCAAATTAGATGATCTTTGAATTATCTTTTTAATTCTCTATGCCACCAGTTTTAAAATAACGGCCAGTTGTAAAACACTTATTTCTTTAATATTTATTTTATGTAAATTTAATGTCCCACTATAAAGTTAATCATATAATTGCAAATTACGCAATCAATTATGCTGATATAAATTTAATAAATCATCTAATGATTATCTAACTAGAACCGTATATAATTCGGAAAAAATCCTGTGTAGATTCTATTAACTTTTGACTCTGAAAGTAACAAACCCGATTTAAAACTTAAGCATCGAATGTAATAAAAAGTAAAGTATCAATCCATATTATGTCCCGGTGCTGGGCACGGGTCTCCTTCTCGAAATCAGGTGAGGAGGGTGGCCCAATGCACGTCGGTGAACTTTACACACCTTCAACAACTTTTAACCTCATCATCTATGCCGGTTTCCTCGCAATTTTTTCCTTCACCGGTGAGCGATCAATGGTTCCGTGTTTAGGGTGCACTTAGAAATTTAGTAAATCCCATTTCAAGGCACCACGGGGTCAGGATCAAACCCGGACCCTCTTGCTTGTGAGACCGAGCCCATTACCCACTGGACCATCGTGGCTCGAATATCGACAATCTACTAATAGTTGCTCATATGTAATCTCATTAGAGATTCATCTAATCGGTTCGCCAAATTAGATCAGCTTTGCGAGGACTGACTTCCCCCGATGCGACCCCCGACGATCTACTAATAGTTTAAATATTAGTATAATGTTGATTATTTTTTAGTTTTTAATAGCAGAAATTGCAGCTAAGGCTTTAAGCAGTTGGATTTCAATATAACACTATAAGAGAATGCTTAGCATTCACTTGTCACAAACCAGACTATATTATTTATCTGTCAAACAGAGCTAGACTTCAGGTTGACAGATAATACATTAATACAGATGCATTGCAAGTAGCACTCAGACGCTAATAATTATTATTATTATTGTCAAGATTCTTAAAGCTCTCCGTACTGTATTATCTATTTAAAAGTACAATTTAAATGTCGTATTTACAAGCAGTGTGTTTATGTAGTATTTATAACATATCGGTACCCTTATACCATAGATTATAATTAATTATTAGCATAACATATTAATCGAATTAAACGCATTATAAAATCGATTTTCTATTAATCATCGTAATCGTAATATAAAATATAATAGAAAATAAGGATAATAGAGACCGCCGGCGACAGGGTCGTTTCCCACGCCGCCACAGATAATTTACTTCTTTTTTGTTTTAGAGAAAATAAATTAAGTTTTGGTAATCAGGCGGCGCCCGATTCCTGACCTTCTTGCGATATTTCTAAAACGCTATTACAAATACATTTATATTGCCACCACAAAAAATCTCTCGGGCAATTTTCGCCATATAATGAGGGCATTATGGGGAATTTTGTTTTACCAACATAATAATACCGCCTTTTATTCGGGCGAAGGACTCGGTTTTAGGAGACAGTATTATTCCTGATGAGATTTTCGTGCTCAAATTTAAAGCTAAATTGCAACCATTAAGGATCGTTTCGGGTCATGATTGTTAAGGTCAATACGCCAATAACCTTATCATTATCCCAGTATGTGTGGATTATGAATTGAGATAATTATTGTTTTTAAGGACTCATTCTTATAAAAATATTTTCAAGAATCATTTATAGCTTAATTTAAGACATATAATAAAATCATTTCCACGTCAAAAATTTAGAATTACCCAAAAAAGTATTTAAAATCGAAGAGGATTAACAAAGTAAAGGAAAATGTATAAAGATAGAGTCCAAAAGACCATTTTCGGAATTATAGATAACATAACTGTTTTATTAAATCTTTAATAAACACACAAATCAGTGAAGATGATATTTTCTCTGAAACGACTGCCATTTAAACTTCTCAGTCTTAAAACAATTTACACTTTTATCATCATTTTCAATCGATCCATCAACTACTGGACATAGGCCACTGTCAATAAAGGCCTACACTCCAGAAACACAAATTCAAATATTTTACTGGATTTACGAAATTGTGTCTGTAAACTTTCTTCGTGTGATGAATGCTGGCTGCATGTCCGAAAAAGCATGACTCAAGGTCACGTTCCACTCGAGCCGAGATAGAGAGGCTCGATCGGCCTAAGCGTTCGGCTTGTGACACATTATAACGTTATACGTCAAGTTTGCAGACAACGTCATTTTTTTCGTATCTTTAAATCCATTTGGTGTGTATTTAACGGCAATTTAATAATATTATACCTAAATAATAATAAAAAATACATAACAAAATATCCCTCTAACCTCTAAGCATGCCTCCTATCTAACATACGTATAGTCTTAAAGCTTTGAGCTATTGCGGCTACAAAACGTATTGTTCCCTGATTACATAATTGAAAAGGCTGTGTACGCCGGACAGCGGTAAGTGCGCGGCCATTACGCCGTCACCGAGCGCACCCGAGCGCTCCCGACTCCCTCCTAGATCACGACTCTAATCCCATTCATTATCTGCACTTACATAATAAACCATGTTCTTTGTTCGCGGAAACTGTATCGGTTATAAGAAACGTTTAACAATTGATTCGAAATTTAAATTAATAATAATTGATTTCTTCATAAATTAATAATTTCATTAGCACTGATTAATTTTGGAATGGAAATTATTCAGTACTAATAGTGTAACGAGGCAATAACTTTTTATTATTTTTTCAACTTTGTAATACAATATTATATTAATAAAAATGCACCAGCCGATTTAAAATTATTCTTGTATATTTATGAAATTAATGTTAGGCTAGCCTAACAGCTGACATAAGTATTTTTTACTAATATTATGTCATTATTGTTGATTTTGATTATCAAATCAAATCAAATCAAAAATATCTTTATTACGTAGGTACAACTTGTACACTTGAAATAAGTCAAAACATAAGTAGTCAATAAGTAGTAATAGTATAAAAAAAAAAAAACTCGTTTGAGATGCAGGATCCCCTAAGAAAAACGAGAAAAAAACTTAGGGGTTGCTCTTTTGTCAATAAAATGAGTACATAATATTTTATAAATACAACATGTAACATCATATCTTAAGAGTGAGTGTCTTATTCCCAAGGTGTGGTATCTTCAATAAAATCTTTTATTTCGTAATAGGCTTTACCACACAAACGTTCCTTAACAATTTTCTTAAATTTATTAATGGAAAGATTTTGAACGTTTTCTGGGATCCTATTGTAAAAACGTATACATTGTCCCATAAACGAAGTGCTAACTTTATTCAGTCTAAAGAATGGAACATTTAATTTATTTTTGTTTCTAGTATTTATATTGTGGTTGTCGCATTTTTTTACAAATTCATTAATATTTTTACGGACATACATCACATTAGCAAATATGTATTGAGAAGCGACAGTCAAGATGGCAATTTCTTTAAATTTATCTCTCAATGATACACGGGGGCCCAAACAATATATGGCTCGAATAGCTCGCTTCTGCAACAAGAAGATCGTATTAATATCCGCGGCATTCCCCCACAGTAGAATGCCGTAAGACATAATACTGTGGAAATATGCATGATATACTAATCGCGCCGTATTTTCATCCGTTATGATTCTTATTTTCTTAACTGCAAAAGCTGCAGTACCGAGCCTACTTGCCAACGTGGCTATATGTGGCGCCCACTGTAGCTTAGTATCTATGGTAATTCCGAGAAATTTGGTTGAATCCACCAAGTCCATCACCTCTCCGTTAAGTGATACACTAGTTTGCACCTGCTTAACATTAGGGAGCGTAAATTTTATCAGTTTTGTTTTATTTGAGTTAAGCAATAAGTTATTGGCGCTAAACCAATGCACCATGTTCGAAAGAGCATTGTTTACCTCGTCAAAGACCATTTGCTGTCGTTTAATTTTAAAAATTACAGATGTATCATCAGCAAACAATACAATTTCATGTTTATCCTTCATGAGTGAAGCCAAGTCATTTATATAAACAAGGAAGAGAAATGGACCAAGAATGGATCCTTGAGGCACCCCCATTTTTATTTTGGTACCAGAGGAACTTTTACCATTTATAATTACTTTTTGAGTTCTATTATTTAAATAAGATGTCAATAGTTTAAGTTCAGCACCCCTGATACCATAGTGGTGCAATTTCCTGATCAACGTCGCATGTTCAACATAGTCGAAAGCTTTGGACAAATCACAGAATACACCTAGAGCATCCTGGGACTCCTCCCAAGCTGTAAATATATATTTTAGAAGATCAACTCCCGCATCTGTTGTAGATCTACCTTTAGTAAATCCGAATTGCTGTTTATGTAGTAAAAAATATAATAGACTATAAAAATTATTTTAACTGAGTTAAACTTAACTTTCACTAAAGGACGAATATGGGAATCATCCAAAACTAAGATATATACCAATTATTAAAAAATTGAATCACATTTCGTATATTATAAGTGAAAGTTAAAATCCGTCGAATAAAGTCTTAAGAATAATGAACAATCAAAGTGACGTGAAATATTTTTACATACCATAAACTAAAGTCAACTCTTACGCTGATTTTAATTTATAATACGACTGGACGTAGTCCCTATAATTGGCGATTTTGTGCAATTTATGTCGATTCGGTAAATTTACGACCAGCGGACAAGTGGGCGACTTTTTACTCGACGTAACAAAATTAAGTCTGGTTTTCAATTAAAATTTTATGTTATGCAAATTACCCCCAATTATATTCCATTAAACAACAACACAACAAGCCCATATTCGATATGAAGGTGTTTTATTAACTTAATATTTTCATATTTGCCATTGTATTATATCCGCATTTAATTTAAAATCTTAAAATATTCACTATATATACTACTGTAAGTGTATAAATAGTTAGCCAAGCTAGTTTATTAAAGTCAGCAATTGAAATAAATATTTGAGTTATTTTACCTGTCTATTTCTCCGTTATTGTTTTTTTAGGTGTTTTAAAACCGAGTAAATGTTTTCATTCAATCGATTCTTAATCGAACACGAAGTCGGAGAAAGTAGTTCAGTGAACGCCGGATCGATAGCTTGTTTCAATTTCTTAACTGCGTGCTAAAATCATGTTATACATTTGTTGCACATTGTTGCAAAATAACTTAATTTTGGATGCAGAAGTTACTCTTCGAAGTAATTAATTTGATAATAAAACAATGGCTGCGAATAGAAGTGAAACAAGTAATATATAATTGTGGTGTTGTAAAAATTAAAAGTACAATATTTACTTGAATTTTTTAATTTTTAGCGTATTTTTTATATAGTATGTCTATAATTTTCCCTTCAAAAATTGAGTGATTATTATAAAAATACTTATCATTAGTTTTAATACGAGAGCAAATGTAAGTGAGCGCTGACAAAGATGTAGGCAACTAAAATTGTAAAAGAAATTGCTCAAATACCACAATTTGATGAACTTTCGAAATCGTCAAGTCTGCGAATTGTATTGAAGTGCGGCCGAAATAGCCCGGAATAGCCCGAGATATCCCGAGATATCCGCTCGTATGACGCGGACATATTTATGTGGCCACGCCCACCGCGGCTCCGTTTGTATTTATTTGGTGCCTATTTATTTGTATTTGCCTTTGCTTTTGAATTATGCATGAGCTAACATTTCCGTCGTGTGTAGGCAGCGTGACGCCACAGCCCCTTGGTGTTTTGGGGGTTTGGAGTTTAGTTTCATTCAGGTATTGACAGGAGACAGTTGATCAACGATATTTGAACTGTATCTTCTTTGGACAAAGGTATGAAGGGACACGCATTTTCTATAAAAAACATTTGGAGGTTAGGTGCATAAAGCTAATAAATAAGCTTAGACTGTTTACAGAAAACCGTCTGTCTACACTCCGAATTTTTAGCGTGTATTACAGTTTTGATTTTTTTTCTCACCAAGAAGTACGAACATAATCAGAAAATGAAATTTTCAAAATAAATAAAAATATTTATTCTAAAAAAATAATTGTTCTTACTTTTTTACTGGAACATTTAATCGTGATTCACTCCAAGGATTGTAATTTGATGTCTACAAATAAAGACATTTTTAATTAGAAATTTCCAACGTTCACACGGGCTTAATTAAGTACGAATGGAATTATTAATTACAGTATATACCTACATACAGGTAAATCACGGGCATGGGCCCGTATCGATTGGCCCCGCCCCCTTGCGTCAACCGGCCCGCGGTGATATCACGCTTTTGTCTCATTCAATGAGACACTCATGAATATTCAATACTGTAATACTTTATGTAATAAATTATTACATATACCTCGTAGGTTAGTGCCCTCGTAGATGCGTTTTTGTCTTGTCACGTGAATGGACGTCACGTGACAATAGCAGGTTCGAATCCCGCCAGGTGTGATGAATATAGTATTCATGACTGGGTCATAGATGCAAAAAAGTATCAACCCACATATATATCCCACTGCTGGGAAAGGGTCTCCACCTCATAATCAGGCGAGGAGGGTAATGGGCCGTAGTTCACCGATGCGCTGGCCCAGTGCGGGTTGGTGAACTTCACATACCTTCAAAGACTTTCAATCTCATCAGGCATGCAGGTTTCCTCACGATGTTTTCCTTCACCCTTGAGCGAGCGATGGTCTCGTGTTTGGGGTGCACTTAGAAATTTATAAAAACCCATTTCAAGGCACACACGGGGGGTCAGGATCGAGCCCAGAACCTCTCGCGTAAGAGGCCGAGTCCATCCACCGCTGGACAATCGTCGCTCATTCATGTACATACGTAATATTTTCGTCTCTATTTAGTAGAGTAGATAGTAGAGTAGGTAATACCTACTTGAAGCGACTTTTGAGCGACGGTGGTCCTGTGAGTATCCGCTTGGCCTCCTAAGCGAGAAGGTCCGGATTCGATCCTGACCCACTGTAATGCTGTGAAACGATTTTTCTAAATTTCTAAGTGCACCCTAAACAATACCATCGCTTGCTCACCGGTGAAGGAAAACATCTTGAGGAAACCTGAATGCCTGATGAGTATAGTCTTTGACGGTATGTAAAGTTCACCAAACCACTTTGGGCCAGCGTCTCGGTGAACTATGGCCTGATACCCTTCCTCGACTGAATTCGAGGAGAATGCCCAAGCCCAGCGGTGGGATATACTTATATGGGTTGCTACTTTACTTTTTTTTACCTATTTGTAAGGCAGACGGTTGTGTCGCGATATGTGGAAGAATTTGGGGGAGGCCTTTGCCCTGCAGTGGGACAGCATAGGCTACAAAAATAACATAATATATCCTTTAACTTCATAATAGTCAAAAATGGAGTAATAGAATAATAGCTTAGAAACTGACTGTACCGAAGAATGATAAAGTGGTACAAAGTGACACGACGTCGGATCCGTCGCGGTCACGGGCCGTTGGTCTCCTCCATAAATCATGAAACCGCACGCGATATTAAACGACCACTTTGTATACTATTACCGCGGGCACGAATCGGGACAGACAGATATGACATACACACATCATCATCATCATAAGCATCATCATCATCATCTATTATCAGTAAAAAAAGTAAAATAGCAACCTATATATGACCCACTGCTGGGCGCAGTTCTCCTCCTCGATATCAGGCGAGGTATGAATTCCACTGAGTTTGTTTATTCTACTAAGATTGTTTACCCGGTTCTTCTCAGTGAGCTTGCTTTGGAACCGGTGGTATATTCAATTGACGTTCAAAAAGATACTTTGACTTTCCATAGTTCACCGAGGTTCACCCAATGTGGATTGAATTTCACATGCCTTCAAAGACTTTTAATCTCACCAGGCATACATGTTTCCTCACGATACTTTCCTTCACCGAAGAACGAGCGATGGTCTTGTGCTTATGGTGCACTTATAAAATTTAGAAAAACTATTTCAAGGCACCACAACCCCGTCAGGATTGAACCCGGATCCTCTCGCTCAAGAGGCCGTACCCACTGGATGATCGTGGCTTTATT
Organism: Lycaena phlaeas; assembly: GCA_905333005.2. Lineage (NCBI taxonomy): Eukaryota > Metazoa > Arthropoda > Insecta > Lepidoptera > Lycaenidae > Lycaena > Lycaena phlaeas. The sequence goes on along the minus strand of HG995172.1, from coordinate 11,316,038 downwards.
ATCAATATCATATCATATCATCATTAGCATCATCATCATCATCATAATCAACGACCGACACGGAAACAATAACACTTATAATATAAACATACCATTATTTATAATAGTAATACAAATTCTTCGGAAACTTACCACGGGACTAGATTGACGTGGTGTGAAAGCGTCCATAGTTATTATTATTGATTATTATTATTATTATTGCATAAGTCGTACAAAAAACGGTTACTAGTATGATAATAAAATGAAAAAATGTATTAAACACTATCTACAAAATTATAACATTTATATCTTAAGTTATATCAAACTAGACAGGTAATATGACGATAAATTATAGAAAATAAAATAAAAGAAAAGTCTTAAAGCGATAACTTGTCTCAATAGTTTTCATGTAGCCAGTGAACTATGCGTAAAGCATTTAACCACGCCTTCAATTATTCATTGATCATATAATTTCATAACAATGATATTTAGTGAGTCATATAATAACATCATTTCGGCATCGTGACTCAAGTAAACGCCATTTACCTTACAAATTATATGTTCTAATTAATTTATTGCTGGCTTATATGACTAAGGGCCTGTTTCACAATCTCCAGATAAGTTCCCAATAGGCTATCGGCAACATATTTGACAGATACTTGACAGATACTCCATACTCTATCTGTCAAATATGTTGCCGATAGGCTATTGGGAACTTATCTGGAGATTGTGAAACAGGCCCTAATTCATCTTAAAGTTTAACTAGTAATAGTTATATCATAACCATAGCCTACTTTATTGTTTATATTAAATTTTATTATTATTAGATTTTCATCATTTGGATTGAAGACAATAAATTTTGAGTATTTTTTGGATCTATAATTTGCGTAGCACGTTTTATATTTGAGTTTTTGTATGAGGAGCAATCTTACAGGTGAATTTGATGTTTATTATATAGTTAATTCTTCAATTGATATGAAAGCTTTGAGTTAACTTTTAAATATGGAAAATGAACCGGAAACAAAAAAAAAGCTTTTTAGCGAATAAAGGATAATATGGATATTTTGTGTAAGTTGAATAAGCAGACTACACATCTACTACTCAGCATCACCCATCCAATTTAAGCTTTACTATTTTTCCAATGACTTTCTTTCAAAACCATAATATAATATTATGTAATACCTTCAGAACTTTTATCGTTCAAAACTATATAGTCTATTATAATCGAATATATTACAAGCTGTTTTGCCAGCAGTTTCGCCTGCGTTAACTTTGATTTGATTTTTTTTCATAAAAAGTAACATAGGAATGTTATTTCTAATACCTCCAAGAAAATGTGTACAAACTTAAAAACTTACAAAAATGTATGATGATCGATTGAGTAGTTTTCGCGTGTAAGCGTAACAAACAATCCTACTTTCACATTTATATCAATATTAACTAGGGACATGTTGAAAGAAAATTTAACATACAATAACACTTCTAATACATAAAAACCGTTCAGCTTTAGATTTAAGTTCATAGAAACAATAGACTGTAATTAAATGTGGCAAAAAATGTAATATGTCTCAATCTTGGAGTATGAGTCGTTTTCAATAACAATGCCTTAATTGTACGAGTCAACAAGGCTGGGATAAACAGCTACGATCAATTATGTATATGGATATATTAGATGAGGTAGGAAGACCAACAACCTGATATTAAATGGTCACTGTTCATGAAACTAGCCTAGAAGTAGACAGTCCATGCATTTGCTATCTCTTAGGATTGTGTCGTAACTAGGGGATTCGATCCCGGGCGATTTTTCTAATCCCGGGATTTCGGGATTAGCTACAGTCAATCCCGGGATCCCGGGATAGTCCCGGGATTGTATTAGTGACAGAATGTAGTAACAAAAATGCAGTAAAACATGACAAAAATATTTTTTTATTTCTTTTTGATGTATGAGGAAATCTCATACTTAAGTTTTAAGTCCTCAAAAGGCGGTTAAACAAAATTATACTTCCCTCTTATAAAAAAAAAACAAACTAGGAACATTCTGTGAATAATTTATGAAACTAATAATAAACTTAAAAAAATCGACTTCTTTAATATACCTATTGTGTATTATAAATATGAAAGTAGGCATGTTTGTTACTCCTTCACGAGAAAACTTTCCAACCTACTACAAGTAACATAGGAATCGTAACACAAAATATATTATACTAGTAGCGTCCCGCGGTTTCACTCGCGTACTTCCCATTTCCGTGGGAGTACGGGGATAAATATATATGTTATTCTCATGTATCACTACATATTATAAAACAAAGTCGCTTTTTCTGTCCCTATATCCCTTTGTACGCTTAAATCTTTAAAACTATGCAACGGATTTTGATGTGGTTTTTTTTAGTAGATAGGACAATTCAAGAGGAAGGTTTATGTATATAATTTATTAAGTTTTTATATACATTGGCTAAGATATAACAATAATTATTGAAGGTGTCGGGAAATATCGTGTATATGTCGGGATATATATATTACCAGCTGTTACCCGCGGCTTCGTCCGCGTTAGCCAAAAAATCGTTTTCTTTTATGTTCTACTTGTTCTAGGAGAATATGTGTACAAAATTTCATGATGATCGGTTGAGCAGTTCGTGAAAGCGTAACAAACATCCCGACTTTCACATTAGTAAGGATTCTATCCATCGTGGCTTATTTTCGTATAAACAAGCGCGTGATCTAAAGCTCAATAATATGCTAAAAAATTATCATCATAATGGACTCACCATTATCGCCTTCAAACAATATTTAAATTAATTTCATTTAGACAGAGTGAAAATTAATATAGAAAAAATCCATGCAGTACCAAAATTATGTCGTCAACGAAGAAACGTTTTTCAGTTTATAAATGTAAATAAAAGTTTAAAAGCTCGTGACACAAATTCCTGTTATTTTACAAGAAATCAAGAAACATGTTTATAGATGCTATGGTTGGACAAGGGCGTCTTCGGTTAATGTTTTCATTAAAAGCAACAAGCTTTCCTTCTTATGCCTCCCCCTATTGTTACCGCAGGGGAAATTAGCCAGCACTTTGTTTTAGCCGATCTTGCACTTTGGGGGAGCGCAGATCCCTTCAAAGTGGGCCGGACTTGAATGCTCTTCCTTATATACCTCAACATTGTTCAATTCATTCTGTAGTCCCTTTATGTCTAGAGCCATAAATTTTCCTTTTGTGCCAATAAAATTTTATGATGGAACAACAAATTTTTAAAGTAGAACATTTATATGAAAAATTATGCATAACATACAAACAATAAGTACTAAAACCTTTGGAAATTAACAATATTTGAAAAATATTGGTCGTATTTATCAACACCCAAAATTTAAGAAAACAATGTCCTTAGAATATTATATTGAGAAAAATATTCTCAACGTCCTTAATGCTATAAATGTAGTATTAGCCTTTATTTGTATTTAGTATTTAATAACGCAGACAGCGAAGGTCTAGAAATTTGGTAAAAATGTTAAATGGGGTTTTCTAAATTTTTCGGTGCACCTAAAAATCGCCATTGAAGCAAAACATCATGAGGCAACCTGCATGCATCATAAGATTTAGTCTTTGAAGATGTGTGAATTCACCAATCTGCATTGGACCAGCTCATCGGTGCACTATAGCTCAAATATTAACATTCCCCCTCGTCTGAAATCGAGGAGGAGACCCGTGGGCAATAGTGGGATATTAAAGGGCTAATGTTATTATTTTTGTCTTTTATGAGTAAGGGCCGTAGCCGGTTCGTGTTGGATGCGAGTGGTAAGGGACCATTCGTCTTGGCGTTCATTCAGGTACGCCTATGTTCAGTGGACGGATAAAGGCTGATGATGATGATAATGATAATGAAGAGTAAGGACAACAAATTTGTTGCAGTTAAAAATATTCTTGTCATGTAAAAAATGATCTGTGAGCATTTGAAAGTGTTTCTGTCACAGATGTATGATTAACGTTGGATGCCACTCACATACCTTCGCGGCCGCCCGTTACAAGTTCATCCTATTTAAATTTAGCGCGGCGCGTGCCGGGCGTCCCGGGGGTGCGACTGCGGCGCGCGGGGGGCTGGGGGCGGCGCTGGCCACCATCACTCAAGCGACGAAAATTGACGGAAAATGGGCGGACACAGCTCGCCGCGACGTCATCAATAACCGTCTGACGGTCACCGCGTACGCTCGACACCAGAAACGCATAATATCCTGTCCTTCATCGGGACATAGTCTTATTGTATAATAAAAAAACACGCACACAAATAATAGCACGGCACGATCGCAGATATATTTTAATGAGCAAATAGTAGCTGTACGCACGCTTACCGAGTAATCTCGGACAATATCTCGAACAAGGATTATTGAGATGCAATCTAGCGGCTATCGATCGTCCGTAATTCTCTTGCATTCGCCGTATCGCAACCTCTCATTACATCAAACTCAATCTTTTGACGATACCTCATTAAATAGTAGCGTCTTCCTCTTCGCAAATACAATGGATTTTCATTTATCGGGAGCACAAAAAGGCATTTCAAACGATGTGTGATATTTGTTAGTTATAAGAATAATTGATGGTATGCGAAAGCCCGATTCGATTTTGAAAATTACCTATAATTAGAGTGTATCTCACTCGTGGCTTGAGCTGGGAACTGAAGCTAATATTCCAGTAGCATTTACAAAGTAACGGCAAGCGAAGGCGACGGACGCAAATTGCCGGAGGAGCTGCCACTACGCAAATTGTAGTGCGTCCGACCGATCGATTGTTCACTACCTAAGTGCTCTAAACTTTCTACTGGGACTTTGGCATTACGTTCACTATTTGCCTATGTAACGTAATTACGTCTTGTTTTGTTTCTATTTCAGATCTTTGCTAAAGTTAAACAGATTTGTTTGAAAATATTTTAGTTCTATGCACGGCCTGTAAGTAAATGTTCAGATGCTCTAGACAAGTGGCTTTTACGTTTATAGAATACTAGCTATTGCTACCAGCTTTACCTGCGTTAACTAAGATTTACAACGGGATGTTAGTACGCAAAATAAGTAACTTTTCTGGTTGATTTTTTACACCTTGTATCCTAAAAACCCAAATATCTTACGGAACCCTATTATTATTATTTTCGGAATAAAATTTAGCTTATGTTACTCGTGGATAATGTAGCTTTCGAATGGTAAAAGAATTTTTGAAATCGGTCTAGTACTTTTTGAGCCTATTCATTACAACCAAACAAACAAACATAGTCTTATTACAAAAAACTAAATAAACCTCAACTCAAACCAGAACTATCAAGACCAGGTTTATCTGTAAAACCATGGTCTAAGCTTGTTTGTATTATAAAACTTGTCTCCCTTATTACAAAATAGCTATAAACCATGGTCTAAGTAAAAATGGTATTACGAAATGTGGTTTAGCGATAAACTATGGACTAAATCATGGTCTAACTTTAAACTTCAGCGATCCCTAGTTTAACGAAGGTCTAAATTACTAAATCTGATGTGACAAAGCTTCTCTTTTACGTAATATCATCTTTTCCATTTTGTATTGTCGTTTTAATTCGAAAAGGGATATTAATATGGTAAATCTAAAATGATATTGCTATCTATTTGCTTTTTTGTTAATTGTTATGGTTTAATATTTTGACGCGTGAGAATGTTACGTTTCGATGCACGTACTTACTTTAAAAATTAATTCGACAAAATTTAATAAAATGCTTGAACCTAAACCAAGCTAAAATCTTCATAATAACTAAATAATCAAAATAACCAGGTCTCAATATTTTAAATTTTCTTAAACATCACCTAATCATTAGCGTATTATTAAAAACTTTTTTGTTTTGGCAAAAGGAACGTTTTAATATAATGTTGTCACAGTGACCGAATGACATTTGTATTAAATGATGGTACTAAGAAGACCACGGTTTATATAAGTTTTGTAATACAAACAAATTTAGACCATGGTTTTGCAGATAAACCACATTTTGTGATATTATTTTCACGTAAACCATGGTTTATAGGAGTTTAAACCAGGTTTTTTTAATTAAACCGCTTTTTGTAATAAGGCAGACAAAGTTTTCCTCTTAATAATATTAGTGTAGATGTAGATGTAGAAAAACATCAATGTTGCCTGACATTTGCTTTCTACAATGTTGTCGAAAGAAAATGTCAATCTCATATATTGACGTTTCTATTCTATTATATTCTATAAGATATCTATTTGAGTCTAAGGGTCTTGACTTTAAATTGTGCACCCCTGAGGGCTTAGACAAAGTAACATCGCTTCGTAGCGGATTGATACCGAAGTTCGTCATTGTCTTTGAGTTATCAATGACAATTTCCCAACCATAGATATTGACAATAACGAGCGATGACCAATAGACAGTTTGTGATTTTATTACGCGACCACAGTACGCGACTTAATATGTCAACTGTCAAATGTATGGGACATTTTATTATTTATGAACTTCGTTATAGTTTTTTTTTAATGTCATTTTGTCTAAGTAGCCTGTATAACAATAAGAATATATAAATATACATATACAAAATATTTTTTTTATAATAGGTTTTTATGATTTTTAAGTTTTAAGAAAGAACAGGTAATATTTGTTACTTCCAATCACATGTAAATTATAGTTTCGAGCTATAGGTTCTCTGGCCTTAATATCATTCATACATTAAAATATATTTAAATAATTACTTATTCATTTACTCACCCCATACAACATACTTTGCGACATTTCTCTACTTGTATAATAAGGTGGAAAGCTTGTTTCTTCTTTTACACTTTTACTTTGTTTAAAAGATTATTTATTTTTTGCATTTTCGAAGAAAACTCTATTGTGGAGAAAAGTGTTTTACTGGTGGGCGAATCACCAGGGAACCGTACTAACGCAGTATTTTATTAAATGCTATGAATAACCTGTTAAAATATATTTTAATGTAGGCTGAAAGACTGAAAAAACAGACACCAATTAATATTATTAGCCGGTATCCACCGCCTCTCAAAGGCCATACCAATGGACAAATGGCTGATTTATCAATGATTGACTCTGTGGTCCTGTGAAAGATATTAGACTAGCGTACAGACCTCTACTTATACCTTGCCTTTGTATATCCCATCCTGGTGTTAGGTTTCGACGATGAAGGCAAATTTCGAAAGCTAAATAATTACTTACTTTTCATTTTGTCAAGGTATAGATGTTTTCACCATACTATAATAATAATATGTATATACAAGTTACCAACAGTTTTTGAATATATTGAAAATCATTGAGTAAGTATTGCAAGAGCGCGGTAGAAAACGGTGTAATTGCGCATTATCTGGTGACCCGGGGTGTGAGCGCCCGCGAGCCAGCCCCGCGGTCGCCGCATTATCTCACAAACATTACTTTAATACTCGGTAAATACTTTTGGTATTTCGTTTAAAGTGTGAAGATCGTTTAAAAAAAATACTAGTCAATATATTAATAAGTCCGATATATTATCACATATAAATATGATGGTATAATTATGATTTTGGATGAATAGAGTCGGATGAAATAATACGGGTTTTGGAAGGTAGGTCCTTGCAGACAAGGTACAAATATACATATTCCTGATCTAAACCTTTGGTTTGTTACATTATCTGGTAAATTAATTATGCTCATAGATAGCTAAAAGTGAACTGAAGAATACAAAATATATACGCTATTGGATTTAAAATATTATGAAGATATGCCTTATAACTTATAATTTGTTATACTTTTCTATTGCTAGCTAATAATATAAAATTCTATCAAGTTTATAGTGTACCGATAATTATTATATGCAAGGATCAAGGACAAAGGATCAATATCCGTAGCGAAACTCAAACAAACCCGAAATAAAACGCAAGAAACCCGAAGCGTAACTCGAATAAACTCGAAGCGAAAGTCGAACCATCCCGAGGCGTTGATCAGACCAGATAGCACAGCAAAACTTACAAACATGGACATGCAGGGTGGAAGTCACGGACCTCAACTCTATCCGACTGAAGAGAGAGAGAGAGAGACAGAAGAGAAAGACCAAGCTATAGGTTATATAGAATAATGGACTTACTGACATCCATGTATAGAATACAAGTTTCATAAAATTACATGAATTGTCATTGATGTATGAATAATAAACTAGAAGTGATTGATGGGGGAAATATACATTTTTTTCCTCCACTAATCACTGATAAAAATGATATTCACATTTCGTAAATTATACCTTTCCAAATGTATATGCATTTCGAAAGGTTACGTATATAATAACTTATCATAGACCAGTATTGGTTTAGTAATGATAAGTACTATTTTATTAGAAAACACAAGTTCCATACATTTTTGTTATTATTAAATAGTGGATACATTTGTTAATTCTATATATTATATGAAAGCTACAAAGTATATTGTCATTTTATTTTTATATTTATTTGAATTTAAATTATCATCAGTATAAATATTATAAACAGTATAACAGATGTGATATAATAAAATACACTTGAATATATTCATCATCATCAGCCTCTATGGACCACTCCTGAACCTGCAATAAACGCAGATATTTAACAATAAATATCAATAATTACCAAGTAGATGTGATTGATAAAGTGATTCTTCCTAAAATATAATTAAGATCTAAATTATTATATCAAAATTTTTGATGCATTTTTATAACCGGCCAGTCACATTAGACTGTGCTATTTTCAGGAGTCATTGGCAGTAATGGCCAAGTTTAAAGTTAGCGATAACTTTAAAATGACCCGATTGCCATAAACAAAAAAGTTAAAGTTGTATCATAGACCACTGGTGTGGTGTACTCTTTAGATTAATATTCTTTTGTGCGTCTACTTGATGCTTCTAATTGCTTATCCACTTACAATTCGGAATTTTGAATGTCGATCATTCTTTTGCCATGAAAAACTGATGAATATAATACAAAAGAGATATAAGCGCAAGTGATCATGCAATGAACAATAAGTGTAAAACATAAACAATTATATTTCACACGCTTCGTTCATTTCATCTCCTACTTTAGTAATTCGTTCGTTTCGTTGAGACAATGTTAAAGGATGTCGGGGGAGCGTGTCGCGTCGGGCCTTTGATGTGGCCGCTGACACGACCAATTGTGGCGAAAATTAATCATCTGGTATGACGGGAATGCGAGATGCTATCTGCTCGCCCTTTTGATTTCAATAATGCGATCTAAAGAGTCCGTCCTTGGATATTATACAGTGTAATCTCAATCCGCTGGGCAAAGCTTAAGGAACCCCCAGGTAGCTTCAATATCATCAGCCTTTCACCGTCCACTGCTGAACAAAGGCTTCCCTTCATGAACGCCAAGATGATCAATCACTTGCCACTCGCATCCAACGCGGAATAAGGTTCAACAGTGGAGGCCGCGGTTAGATAGACGAAGCGTTGGTCCGCCATTAACCAGGCGGGAAGACGATCTCAAATTTAATTCGACGTAGAAACATCGTCAATTTCGACCTTTTTTCGTCAACTGTTAGACAAAAACTTCTTTCAATAAATGACGACTTGGATTAGCATCTGCATTTTGTAGCCCAGATTTTAATATCAGCAGGTCCTATCGGTCTACTGGACTCTTCTTTTTAGGAGAGCGAGAGCGAGCATAAACTACTAGTTTTAGTATCGTTGCTTTTTATTTGCATATTAGTTGCTGATATGTATTGTGGAGAATAGGAGAAACATCTCTGTGTAAGTAAAAGTGTCCGTAAAAAAAGTTAAAAAAAGTTCCGTGAAAAAATCGGGAAATTATATATATATATATATATATATATTGTCCGTATATAGAGGTACACTGTTAACTTTTCGCTTTGATTCTTCTGGTCTCTACACTCCATAGTTGCTGAGAGTCATTATGACTTGGACATACTGCAAGTCGATATCTTTATAATTATTGACTTTATACATATTATAAAACTAAGTTGCTTTTTCTGTCGCTATATCCCTTTGTACGCTTAAATCTTTAAAACCACGCAACGGATTTTGAAGCGGTTTTCTTTAATGGATAGGACAATTCAAGAGGAAGGTTTATGTACATAATTTATTAAGTTTTTATATACATTGGCTAAGATATAACAATAATTATAGGAGGTGTCGGAAAAAAATTGGCCGTCTGGAAGTTTCCAACGAAAACGCTGCCTAAACCCTTTCAGATGTAACAAAATAATGTATGATGGAATTGTGTATCTTAAATAAGTCTATAAAAAAGTCCGCGATGGCATATGTCTATCTCTTAGGGATATCATACTATATCCATTTAATACTTTAAAAAATGGACAATTATAACGCGATAATTTGAAAGTTATTTACACAAATACGGTATGAATCCTTATCATTTTAAATCAGTTAATTAGCTGGAGCACTTAATGAAGATTATTTTTCCCCTTTACATCATGCAAATTAAATGAATACTTTAGAAGATATGGCAATATCAAAATAATACGCAAGAAAATAAATCGTGTTGCCGTGATTTGAGAGGGCAGTGTAATTTGTAATAGTATCCTAAATAGTAAATATGCATGCAGAAAGTCTGCGAAGGAATTTATTATGTCTTTATATTCAAGATACAATTTTATATCCATTTTAATACCAAAACTTAGTCATTATTAAAATTATTATTATTATTAACATGATAAATCCGTAAACCTAAGTTCACGCGGGCGAAGCTGCGGGTAACAGCTAGTATCAAATAAAAATTAATCCTTATCTCGGACGTCCACTGTTAGACAAATATTTCTTTCACAGTGCCAAGATCTTTAGTAAGTATACATTATTTAATTTAATAATTATTATTATTATAAAAAAACTGTAGAATTATTTGTCTTCGATTCTTGTGGTGACAAATATCGTAATATATCACTCAAGAGTCGGATCGGATGGTTATACAGATTACCTCATACAACAAAACTTACAAATATTACCTCTTAGTAAAAAAAAAACTTACGAATGCATCGATTTGCCTGACGAAGGAAATGACTAGACATTAAAGCGTGTAATTTCACGCGAAATAACAGTAAGAGACCATAATAAACTAATTTAGGATCGTTACCTAATATGCCGGAAATCGCTCACCTTAGGACCCCCTAACATATCGCAAACGGCTTTATCCCGAATATAGTAGAATGTATTAAATAGTTTGCGGTTGTTAAACGCCCGCGGTTCTCCCTACGATTGTTGACATATGGCTAATATGCTTCGCCACATGCTTTAACGATGCTTTTGATACATCAATACGTAAAAAATGCAATAACAGTTTGTTGTTTTTTGTTAAATTCTAATTTCAAACACATCGCAAACTCGTGGTCTATTTACACGGTTTCAATGTGTTATAATTTTGCTGATGTTCTCGTAATAAGTCAGGTTTTATGGAGGAAATAAAAGAATACTTATAATGGATTGACTACAAAGTCAGAACCAGTTATGACTGTTCTGGTGGTACGACACCATCATCATCGAAAGGCCTTGCGGAATATTCTATTTCTTCAACCAATTTTAAACAACCGATAGTACATAAAGAATCAAAGATTTTTTGGACAGCTTTAGTGATAGTATAAATTATTATAAAACAAAAGAAATCTTCTCTAGAACTAGATATAACGTGGATATATATTATGTCAATTTATTAATACATTAAAACAACCACATCATCAATGCATTTCAAATTACAAAAACACAAACAGTAATTAGAAAGTAAAGTAATAAAATACTTCGCGTGTCCCAGCGAAGCCTATTTGAGGTGCTATTTACTTAAAAATTCAAGTGATTGGCCCAATTAAGCCCTCCGTTTTTCCTCCAAGTATTTCGTTTATAGGTGAATTTTAAATACGCCTAGACTATAATCACTTTAATTTCAGGATATAGCCGGTACTTTAATTATCTGTACTTATCTATGAAAGGTGTTCGAATTCACGCGCGTATCGATAACTGTGAAAATCTTATAACTTTAATTAAACTTTAATTAATAGTCTTGTCCTTCAATTAAACCGGCCAATTTTCAACTTTATTGTTTTAAAATATCAATAGAACATGTAATATATTACACATTATAATATGTAATAAATCGTCAATACGTTTCTTCGAAAAATTTACACTGATATCATGAGAGGAGGATAATAATGAAGCAATTTTTATACATATTATATAGCGATTTAAGATTGTTGCATACTCGACATTTAGGATACTTTATAACAACCATATTCTGCAACGATATTGGCACAAATAGTGCCATTCTGCTTTGCATATAAATTGGTAGAGTACAATGGGATGAAACCTCTTGTTCTCATAATACACCTAGTCATTATAAAGTAACAGCATTGCTGTCGCGAGTCATGTGGTTTCTGTTCCGGATGACCCGTTGGGGGTTAACGAAAAGGAGGACAACGCATCTGAATTTCTGATTATATGCATGTATTATGGCGTCGACTGCTCTATTTGCTATATGCTATAAAAAATACAAGAGAGAATATTGATAAAACAGCTTAGCTTTCAGTTGAAACGTAAACGATTAAGACAGTGATGATTTTTCTATGCGTTTTTTCGAATCCAAAATTACTAGTGCAACATTCATTTTTCATTGTTTTTACATCAAACGTTTCCATAAATCATATATGTAAGTAGTAATTAAACGTAACCACTAAGATTTTGTGGTCCTATATAATTAATTCGAAGATGAATTAACGATTATTGTCGGATACGCTCGGAACGTGTGGAGATGTTTATGTTATAATTATTATTATATTAATGATCTTATACGTTTCCGATAAAACTATTGTTGATGAATCGTTATAATTAAATGTGTTTAAATGCTATTGTGGTTACGAACAACTTTTCATCATTATAATTTGTTTAAGAATGTTAAATGGCCGAAAACGAGAGTCGAGGAATTCTATTCGTGAAAGGATAGGAAATTCTAAATCTAAAGGTGATCGTGGATCAAAGTTTACCAAGACATCCCATAGGATGACTTGGTAAACTTTTAAAAATCCCTCAGCTTATTTAAACTATGATTAACCATGGTTTTCCTACGACAATAATTTGAGGGACTTAAAACACGATTATACTGAGACCTAGGGTCGCCAACCGTTCTTTAAAATAGAATATTTTAATATCATATAGGCGTACTCTATAATTTATAACAATGATAGAGAACGCTTAAATGAAAACGCTCTTTTTTAATATTCTAGCCATAAGTGATGAGAAGAGAGGAAAATGGCTTCATTAAAATTGATTAATAAAGAGCTCTAGATTAATTTAAAATTAATAAATAAATCTATAAAAATACCGAAAAATACACTTAACTTTTTACAATATTCAATTATTGAAACTCTTTATTTACCAGATTAATTGTAATCAGATATACTCGATTCTCTCTTTCTTCTTATAAAAGTTGGCAACCCTAACTTAGAACCCTTAAGAACAAATTTTGATTAGACACTATATCACCAATGAACAATTCAAGGTGCAATTCTTGAATAGCGGAAGAGTTTAATGAAACATACAGATATCATATAAAAATATTCGCATTAAGTAAGTAAAAGGACAAGACAAGCATTTTTAATATTAATGAATTTTAAAAATAAGTTTGCGATTAATAAAATCCTGTTTGTTATTAATCTTGCACAGGGCTAATAAATCACTATAAATTACCCCATAAAATTGTTTTTTCTCACATCTCCTCTGAACGATTGTAAGAAAATTATAATAATTGTACGCTCTATAATTATGTGATGTAAGGATCGGATATATAGCGGTCAATATGAATTTATGTAAAATATCGAGCAATAAATTAGCATTTTATGACGTCGGTGCTGCGCGATATCTCTGTTTAGGATCAGTTCGCCAACGAACCGTTGGGATGGTTGTGAATGTCAAATATTATATCACTGGTGGTCATTTTTTAGAGGAGAAGAGGTACATGGATAGTCAGATCACGGGCTTCCATAGATACCCGCCACACTAGGAGATTAGCAAGAGCGTTGCCAGTCTATTAAATATAAATACGCACTTTTACGAGGTCTCTAAGTCATGTAATACATAGAATGTTAGTTATATATTATGATAATAAAATATTATCAGGCACTATGGCCCATAGATATATATTATATGAATATTGAAATTTACCCAAATTAATACCTTAATTGAACTAAATTTTAGATGTTGTATAATTAAATTATTATATTTATATATAAAGATTATATTCTCTGATCTGTTGCCATCTACGATCACCGTACTAAAGTCTTGCCGTGATCATGGCGAATGAAAAATTACTGAAATATCGGGACCTCAATAAATCTATAAACGCGGTAAGCACCTGAATAAATATATATTTAAATTTTTGAAAAATTGCTCAGCCTTGTAGTATCCGTAAAAAAATTGTAGACCAATTCTCAATATATCTCCGTGCTAAATGCACGTTAGCATTTTACTTTATACATATAGTTATCTCTTCAAAGACAAGTGGCATAAACACTAAATAAATAGAATAGAATATTTCCATTCCCATACAAATGACACTAGCTGAAAGCTACATTAACATTTGTTGTTATATAACATCTACATCTACATTTATCAGTGTGAAGGTCTCCCGCGTTAGATTAGGAAACGATATATCTAGACTAAGTACTTCATTTTTACCCTTCGATAAAAGCAATGAACTGAAAATGTCTTAATCAGTTTAAAACCAAAGCAAAAATCAAACAAAAAATATCAACGAATACTTTAAGTTAAATAAAAACTAGCGATTCAAAGAAGTCCTTGGTGCTTGAGAATGTTGAAAGTGCTACCTAAACTAAACCTAACAATTAAATTACAGTCAGTAAAGTAAATTACATTGGAAACAAACAAGAGGCTAGAGGTAATATAAAAATGGTAGCTAAATGCCACGAATTTGAACAAAGAATCATAATATTACCTATAAGTGGCGCCATAGCTCAAGAAGTAGATAATTACATAATTACGGCCAAGCGAATTAATTCGAAAACTACGAGCAATCCGAACCGATATAATTGGTATAATATACAAAGATTGCTAACACTAAACAATTTCTCGGTACTATTCCTACATGTTTTTTTTAAACAAGTCACGTTTATTTTTGACATACCTTTGCCCAAAGTGATGTACTATTTGATAACGATGGTATATGGAAATGGCACTTGGGTCACGCTACTGTCTGCATAGCTCTTCCTTGCTCTTGCTTGTTACTCCCGTAAAACAGCTTTGCTGTATTTCGGAGAGAATAAGACAGGTGGTGGAATTACTTCCCCTAAAACCATCTTATCTCTCAGAAAAGGCAGCACGTATACGAGCTTGCCTGGTCTCAGGTTAACTTGTTTATGTTCTTTGACAAAGCTTCCACTTCATGTCTTTTTTTCGAAAGGTCTAGATTTTTAGGCCTGACCGCCTTTAAGCTCAATCGGTAGGTACTTCATGTCTACCCGTTTACCTATCGAACTATCATAAAAAAACTTGTGTGATAAAGGTTAATTCTTGACATGTTTTATAATGCGGGCCTGGGGCCATTCGGCCGACACTATGTCTAATAAATTTATGGACCTCCATTTTCATGTTGATCGGCGCTCGAAATAATAATCGTCGCGCTTCGGGCACAGCTCGTGATACGACCTATCGAAGGGTTATCATTTCTTTGAATTTCGAGCTTTAATAATCGTTTAAGTATTGGTAATTTAAGGTCACTGTCATTGACCCCGTCTATTGATCGCATGTAAGATATTTAATTGGGTTAAAAAAATTTAAAACTATCTAAAATTATTTATAACAAAATTTGAACGTACGTACGTCAAATACCTGCATGAAAATTTTGATAAAGTAGGTTTTCATTTCAAGTACGTTGCGAGTGATCTAATTTTGAATATGAGTAATAATTATTGTTGATTCAGAGAATCGACAGTCTCAGCGTTGTTTAAAGAGTCCTTACATTAAACACTGGACGGAAAAGAGCCGTTAATGATGATGAATATTAAGTAACATATTATCACATTAGCTTTATGATTAAATGTTTTGATAATCTTATTCATTTGGCCTGTATAAATAACGCGGAAACGGGATGCCGTGTGCAGTGATGTAGAAACATACGGGGTCAGAGATCACGGATTAGTGATACTTGAGCAAGTATTCATTATCGCAGATGCAAAATCGGTGATAATTATATAAATTTAAAATCAATTTCGGCTGTATAAGATTTGGCCAGTCAAAAAAATATTTCCATTACGATTTTAAAACAAATAACAATGTGAAAAAATTGAGATTGTTGGCTAAGTTATTATATCTGCAGCGAATAATTCCTGCGGATATAATATGTAAAAATACAAATGTAGATATGCAAAAGTAAATCCACAAGGATGTATTTTTATATTTTCATAAATTCTTTTCCAACTCACCGTAACTGGGTTAGCGTAAAGAATTATTCGAGTAGGTATAAATATTTACGAATAAAAATATCCGACTACTAAAACATTTTTACAATACAAAGTATCGTCATGGTTAATAAAAAAAACTCTTGTACAATACAATTGATATCTTTCACCCATTCGCCATATTGAATCTGCCACGTGGCGTTAACATGTGAAAAGTAAACTGCTTTTTTATGGAAATGGCGCCATTTATTCGCGAAAGTAAAATATGCTCGACGACAAAACGACTTGTCCCGGAAATGAAACACTCCACCGGGCACGAGACTTTTGGATGTTTTATCTGTTTTTCATTCTTTTTTTGAGAGTGAAGCATTGGTTTTTTTTTTATGAAAATAAGAATTTAGTTCAGTGATGAATTCATCGTACATTGGTTTAGTAGAGCGAACGAAATAATCAATAGAAGTCCAGATGTCTTTCTCTTATAATAAGGAGCTCTTACCTCAAAGAAGCAAAACTAGACACCAAGTACCATTTCATCATCATAAGCCTCCCCAAATGAACGCCAAGACTTTGCCACTCGCATCCAACACGGACCAGCAACTGCACGGAGATCGTCTTCATCCGGTTAATTGCCGATCAATACTTCGTCTACCTTAACGCGGCCTCCACTCTTGAACCTTATTGGCCCATCGAACATCCGTCCTTCTGAATGTATGACCAGTCCACTGCCACTTCAACTAGCTTATTTATTATTATTATAGTACCGTTTACTGATAAACATTCTTAATAATGACAGACGATCAGTTGGTGGAGTAGTACTCGAACATAGTAGGAAAGTAGAGCCGATAAACGCTACTGCCGGTCAATAATGTCGTATCTACTTATATCTGGATACTTAGCTAAACTCGGCTAGGTATGATTACGCTCCATTACAAGCTATCTTGTCATTTTCTCCAATGGTTCTAACTTCGTGTCATAAAATTTCAATAGCTTCGACGCCTTAAGCAATACTCAAACATATTCAAATCGATTTGACAAATACATTGGCCTAGTATCGGGATTAGACGTCAGTGTACATGCAGAGTTTCTCGTCAATTGCAACATAAAATACATGTTATGTGGTCTACACCATTTTGGTTATTTATCTATACGTTTTACCGGTTGAAGGCATGAGTGGTACACAGGGATGATGATGATGATACACTAGTCGGGGGCCAAATCAGATAAGTCGTACAAGTTTTGCCTATCCAGAGAAGTAAGGTGGAATGTTCGAGGCCAGTGACTACCGGGCCCAGCCCTGTGTTTCGCAGACACTGAAATTGTTTGACGGAATAGCGCAGCATATCCTCTTATCAGTAGGAGGTATAAGAGTTAGTTTGTTTATTTTAACGCGCCAATAGGCTGAAATTAATTCACTATGCTGTGAGAATGTTTTTGCATTTATTACCCTAATTTAAAATAAGTTATTACATTACAAACCTACATTGACATTTACTTTTTATTTTAAAATTGCATTTTATTTTAAAACTTCTTCAATTTAATCAGTTTGCCCGTACACACAAGTTTTAACAATTTTTCCAGTTAGGTTAATTTTCTGTAATTATTAAGAAATATGTATTAATTTAAATAAATGAATAATATTCCTAAATTGAATTCCGATTAATTGGTTAAAATAAGTTTGGAAACGGTCTGGTATCTCGGTGATCTCGTACGGATATAATTGGTTTTACACCGCCGGTTCGCCGGCCGTACTACAACTGGTTTTGCTTACACCGGAATATTCAATTTCAAAATATTCATAATTCGTTTTTTAATACCTTATTTCTTCATTTTCACATGTATACGATGTTTTAAGTTTAAATAGCCCGTGAATCGCACATATATTAATCTCGTCGATAAAATATACAAAAATGTTTAAGAATGTAGTAGGTCTGTAATAGATTTATATCAAAAGCGACAATAGGTGGTCTTTATTGGTGATAAGATTAAATATTTGTATTTTTGTATCATTGTACTCGTATGTATTCTTTCAATTTTTTTTCTTACTATATAAACCTGACTCGTAACTATGTCACCATCGATTTCCTATCAATTATTATCTTATGTATATTTGTTGAGCATTTATCCCAATTTAATAAGAATTAATTGTTTGAGGTAAATGTAGTGCTAAAAACAGAAACACAGATCAAAGTGTGTTTATGTCTGTATGTTTTATACATATTTCATTTGACCATCACAATTTTCATTTTTCTTTACCTGTATGCATTCCATCACATTATCTCTTCAGCCTTTACAATATGTAATTACATGTATGATATAATCAAATGACAATTTCAATTGCCATTTTAATATGAGAAATCGAATGTACGTTAAACGCATAGATAAACAGCTGAATACAGTAGCCGATACCTATTAATTGATAGTTTCAAACTGGACAACTAAATGTCAAACAACATGCGCACGCACAGCGAAATAACAGCAATTTGGGGGGACGCAGACGTTCGCACTGAACGACGGAAGGCTGTCACGGGGGCAATTACAGTACCGAGAAGACATTAGTTCTGAACTATTTATGTAAAATAAGAGCAGCCTCACGTACGGGGAAACGGCCATTGCACGCATCTCTCATTAAGCACTTTAGAGTAATTTGAAGAAAAAGTTGGACTGAGTCCATCGCGTGGCCAATTAAAATGCTGCGCCACCGATCCGGACAGGCCAACGGTATTCCGCTTCTATATTCATCTGGACGTGTTTCAATTGCTGGTATCCTGCTATATAATTGTCCTGGATGTCTTAGAACTGTTTGATAATTGAGGGATGTTAACGGCACTAGATTTACCAGTCCTCTTACCTCTAGAGCCCGTTACATCGTCTCATGATGTGTACAATTTAAACTTCATGTAAGTATTGCTACATCGAACATTTTCTGGAATGAATGAATAAGTACATGAAATACTTTATTGTGCACACAATTTGTTAAATTTGAGTAACTCTAGCAAAATATTTGTATTAGTTTAAATATTAATAGGATGTTGTCAATACTTAAAAGTCCATTTTTTATGGTTTTTTTTATATTTTTTATTTTAAGATATGATGAGAGAGAGAGAGAGCTGTATTTAAAATTTCTTTGGCAAGAACGTAATTTGAAAGTATAATTTTCATACTTATCAAAATAAATTAATATTATGTCAATCACATTTTTTTTACCACCACACACTGATTTTAGGTATTTATTTTAGAGGTATCTAAACACTATCTACGTTATGATATTTTTAAAGCGCAGTAATCGGCTAGCAGTTTCCTTGTAACATCATAATATACACGGAATAAATCTTCTACTATATTAAAATATTAACTAGAACTCCACTACAATCTTTAAAAACTATAGAAACACTTGTAAGTCCAAAAATACACTCAAACTCCGTATCTCTCGAGTCATGAGCACCTGAAGCTCGAGGTGAGCGTGACTCGTGAAACCCTGTCCTGTTGAGGTCCTGTCCGGTAAGACGGGTTCGCCCGTAACGTAACAATGGCGACGTAATTTCATTCGATTAACATGTCACTTTAACAACAATTTTAGAGGTTTAACACCAATATGAGATTTTTATATCTCAACTCCTTGACTTGACTGTTAAAAAATCGAGTTACAGTCGAGTAACAGTTGTGGAATCTCGAATCATGTGTGATCGTAGTTCGATTTTTCGCTCTACGTTGCCGACGTCGCGTCGCTTGCCTAGAGGTGAAAGATTTTTTTTGCATGCTTTGTCTGACTAGATAAAAAGTTATCAACAATATGTGGCCTAAACCTTCTATTAAACGGAAGACCATCATCATCATCATCATTATCATCACTCTTTATCCGTCCATGCTGAACATACGCCTCCTAAATGAACGCCTTAGCGTTCATTGAAGGATCCCTTGCCACTCGCATTCAAAACGTAAGATACCTACATTCGAGCTATTAATATCTTATATTTTATAATATAGAGTTGTTGAAGAAGTTGAGAAGTTGTTGCCCGCGGCTTCGCCCGCGTTAGAAAAAAATCCTTTTTTTTTTATATATCCTATGTTACTTCGACCTCCGAGAATATGTGTCCCTACTAAAGTTTCATGATTGTGTAGTTTTCACGTGAAAGCATAACAAACATCCCAACTTTCACATTTGTTTTATAAAAGGATTTGAGTGTAGATTTTTTTTTTATATTTTTACAATAATGCGCTCGCTTATCACAGCAAGAGATAATAATTTTAAATCCTATTTTTACAACTAACTTACTTCTTAGCTAACACTAGAGCGACGATGGTCTTATTTTGATCCTGAGAGTCTAAGATTGGTTCGCCCTCTTGATTAAAAGGTCCGAGTTTAATCCTGACTCCTTTCTGACCTAGTATGGTGGCCTTAAATTGGGTTTTTGTAAATTTCAAAATGCATATGAACATTAGACTATCGCTCTCCCACTGGTGAATAAAAATATCGAGAGGAAACCTACATGTCTAATGAGATTAAGTCTTTGAAGATGTGTGAAGTTTCACTAACAAGGCACCAGCAGGCATTGGGCTAACTATTGCCCAAACTTTCCTGGTCTGATTTCGAGAGAGACACGTGCCTAGCAGTAGGAATTGCAAGGATTTACTTTTTTAACACCAGGAGGACTTTACTTTCTTAACACCAGGACAGAAGAATATAAAACAAAGTTTATGTTTTAGGTAGACTTAAATAAAATTTTACATACATAATATATTTTTGATAAAGAATCGATAAATTTTCCTCTTATCGTGGTTAAACCTTTTTTTTTACTCCTTGTACAAACAAATTGTTGTGTAACTAAGTTTTGTAAATATATTCAGAATAAGATTGTCTTTAATACATTTATACTCATAAACAAACATTGATACTCATAAAAGATAAAATACTAATCAAAACTACAAAACAAAACTAACATTAAATAATAATTAAAACTAATCGAGAAAAAAATAATTTAAAATTATATTCATACGGTCTAGCAAATGGTCAGACTTTACTTATACTAATTAAGCCGACATCAATCACGACGCACAAAACACTGTTAGTTTTGCCGCCGAATTATTAATTACATTCTCACAAAAAACTCACACGGGTCCGAAACGCATAAATTTCTTCCTTTTTCACCGCACAAAGGGACCGTGTTCTAACACTAAACAGATTAGCCGCCCGACGCGGCATAATTTTTGGCGCCAGTAGTCCCATCGCTAGATTAAACTAATATGAAAAGGAAATTGAGTAGAAAATGGCCGAAGGTTCTATGTGTCATTAGGGATTGGTCACGGGCCCGGACCGGGTCAAAATCAGGCCTACCTTATTTATTGGACTTTATTCAATTAATAGCTTAAGTAGCTTTACGAGGTGATGCTAATGTTCGTTACTAATGTAAATGGGATGTTTTTGATAACATTTTTATTTTAAGTACCTATTAGGTTCTGTATTGTTATCCCAACCAAATAAATAAATGTTACTTTTTATTAACTTTTTGTTATGTTTATGGGAAATTGATTTATACATTTACTACTTTTTAAATGCCGACAGAAAATCGGATATAAAATATGTGAAAAGTTAATGTATTTAAGTATTTTGAAAATTTAAAAAAAACGAACTTTGGACTAACCTTAACTTAAACTTAACCTCATAATATAGGCTTATAGCTTTATTAATAAAGGATTAAAAAAAATTGATGTTAATCATAGACTATGTTATAACGTTACTGAACCTCGTTTGTGGAAATTTTAACATGATCATGTTATGTGCTTTCTAAATGCTTACGAATAGTTTTGTTAAAGCGTTTCAGCAATCCCCGGCGGGTCCACTCGACCCACCCGACCCAGGAGGGCGAGCCCTATGAATAGTAATAGAGGTTAGGGCTCAAGGGACCCAGTCATACCTCTTATGGTGCGTGCTAAATCAACGATACCCGCCGGCACTCTTAACCGTTATAGACTAATAAGTGTATTGACATCGTGTATACAATAAATGGGAATATACTTAAGTTGGTAAGCCGGTGTAACGCTGTTAGTTTTGTTAAGTCAAAGTAAGGTCCATTAGACCTCACTTGTCTGTATAATAAGTAACGAAAGTTAGTGTTAAATATGTAGTTGTACTGTAACACAATTAATTGTTATTGTTTTAGCTTAGTCAATAAAAGTGTATAGCCGGCCTTATAAAACACATGTTAACACGGCCGGGGTTGTGATTTGTGTTTTAGTGAAAAACACGATAAGATAAACGTCCCAACATTTGGCTGGGTTGTGTATAAACGGCTCGTGCGGTGGACTCACATTCATGAGTAGGTCCGGTGAGGAGGCCTTGCCGCTCATGGTGGCGCATGTCACTCACTCACAACACTCGCGGCGCGGCGCAGGAGCGCGGGCGGTCGTACGCTGGGCGCGCGACTGCGGTCCCCACCGCACCACACAAACCCCCACCGCTACCGGCTGCCACATTTCTCACTGTAATTTGCGTGCTCGTTTTTTACCATCATTACTCCCTCGTTTTGTTTTACGTATTATCGAGTGCATCCCGCTCACACCGTCCGCCATGCGCGCCGAGCGCCGCCCAGATAATAGCCGCGTGCAATTACGCCTCGAATGCGACGATACGAACCGCACCCTGCCGTAGATCGAGTAGCGACATCTAGTGCCGAGCGGCCGAAGCACAGGTGTGATTAAAGCTTGATAATTGCCGCTGAAAATAATTTCCATCCACTGCAGTGCAAAATATTTTTGACTAAAATCAAAAGTTATAAAAATACAGCCATAAAAATTAAAAGGATATAATATAACTGTTGTTTATCTCTTTTATTAAATATTTTGTTTCATACGAGTTTTATTGGATAATTTTTCATTTATTTTAGAATAATATTTGGTTGGTTTTGTAACCAATGCTGTTTTTTTTAATATTTATCAATGTAGCGTATGAAAGTTCAATTATTATATTTTGTACGTTCATATTTTGGTCGACATCGTTTGTAATATTGTAAGCTTATTATAATTATCGTAGTAGGTACGTATTTGTGTGCTACGCAGCTCGTAGTACTTACTGATCGTAGAGCTAGCGTAATATAGAGATAGATTATGTTAAAACCATTTATTCTAAAAGACACCAGTGTATTTGAAATTGATATATTTTACTATGTTGTTTGACATTGAAACTTTAAAATAAATTCCAGCAAGTTAGTTTCGGTAGTAAGTACCATATTTTATTTTGACAATATTATATATCTTATTGTCAAAAAAGCTATAGTTGGATTATAAAATATGCTTTTACAATTAACTAGTGTAGGTATAAATTTTGTATTGATTGGTTTTAAATAAAGTTTAGTTAAGTGTATTAGTAAACTGAGACATTGGATGAATTATCGTTAAATTTATCTTAAACGTAATTCTTTGACAAAAACATGCATAATTTATTAAACTGAATAATCTTAATGTTGCATATTATGTTTACTTATATTAAGGTGTTTTGGCACTGCTAACCACCTTTTTTTCTATGTTGAGTTAAAATAGACGTAAATAAATTCAAACATAAATTAACTATTTCATAAACATAAATTAAAAGTTTATTATTAAAACAACGAAATTTTAAGTTTACTTTTATTCTTAAAAATATAGGTACAAAATTTACAACACTAACCATAAGGCACATCACAATTTCATGTGGTAACTGTAACGATAACGTCATCAACGGAAAAACACAGGCGTAATTTAAACATAACTTATTTGATAAGTAACAAAAAAAATCACTTTAGTGTCAACTATAAAACTCACTTTCAGTCTTACTGTCCTATAGCCACGGGTGGCTGTAAACTATAGTGTCCCTGAAACACGTAGTTGTCTTTCGACGCGCACTGGTAAGGTAGAGGGGTAGAGTACTGCTGGTAGAACCTGTGATCTCTACCTGGAGC
This sequence comes from Lycaena phlaeas, assembly GCA_905333005.2. Lineage (NCBI taxonomy): Eukaryota > Metazoa > Arthropoda > Insecta > Lepidoptera > Lycaenidae > Lycaena > Lycaena phlaeas. Next base: position 11,291,717 of record HG995172.1, on the reverse strand, counting down.
CCGAGCGTAAAGGGAATCCTGGTGAACCTCTGGACACCAACCACTGCCGTACACGACACTACCACTCCCGAACATTGGGGCACTGTTGTAACTTGGGTTCGATGGAACGTGGGGCGCAACTGTAGCGTAGTTCAACATCTGCTTCGGAACTGAGCTGGCCACCGGCACTGTCCCGTAGTTGGAGCTCCCAGTGGACACAACTGGGCCTTGGTCAATCTTCTCCTCAACTGGCTTCGGAGACTCCGACTTTTCATCTTCTTTAGATTTCTTATTCTTTCTAGAAACGTTTGCGTGGGTTTTCACATGCTTAGCTAAATGATCGGACCTCATGAAACGTTTCGTGCACAATTGACAAGCGAATCTTTTCTCCCCGGTGTGTGTACGGAGATGTCTTTGCAACTCGTCGGAGCGAGTGAAACGTTTGCCACAAAATAGCCAATTGCACACGAATGGCCGTTCGCCAGTGTGCCACCGAAGATGAGCTTTTAGGTGAGAGGTTTTTCCGTAAACTTTTCCACATCCAGGAACATGGCATACGTGTTCTCGCTTTGCACCGTCTTTTCCAAAATTTGGTCCAAATCCTGCAGCTTCAGTAAGGCAGTTCGGGCAGCGGCATTTCGCGCATCTTCTTTGAAGTTCTCGCGCCTCCTCTGTCGTGGTATTTGTTGGCCAGTATGATGAATATTGGGGATATGGTAGTTCTCGCCATGTAGTTCCACACCATGCTCCCGACGAAGCACTGCTGCACGAAGAGTAGTCCGAAGCCGGTGATAACACATCACTCCTCCCATATGTGCATCCATAACCTCCCACCACGTTCATCATCTGTAAACAAATATTAATTGTTATAATATATAAAATAATGTAATCACATTTTTAAACGACATTTTTAGATGATTTCAATATCAAGAAACGTTTATTTTAAACAAATATAGATTTATCTAACTAATACATCAAAATCATATTTTGAAATGAAAATTATAGTGTAATCGTTTTAATGTTATTGAACGTGAATGTAAGAGGGCGTGGGCGGGCGGACCGACCTGTTGTGCGGGCGGATCCACGTATTGCATTTCCGGTGTTGGTGACAACGTAGCGCAAAGAGCCTTCAACTGGATAATTACAGGGCGGCACACCGCTCGCGCCGAGACGTTTTTAATAACTGGCTTGGCATAGACGTAACGAGCGGTTGTCACCTCGCCCCGCGCCCCTCGCATCCCCCGCGCGCCCCGCCGCCGAAGCTGCGCGCGCGCACCCTGGCCGCCTCTCCCCCGCCCCGCGACGCAGCCTCCGCCACACCCCTCCCCGCCCGTGAATTATGAGCTTACGTGTAACATGTAAAAAGCTGTTTGCACAACTTCGATAGTCTTGTTTCTGTTTACACAAAATTATTTAGTTTAATTTTCTTCTGTTTCACGTTGGAGATACGAAAGAGAAGGCATTTTTAAAATTATTTAGACAATGAATTTTAATTCATTAAATTTGTAAATTCAATTTGCCTATCTAGGTACATAATATATTGTCTTGTTTGATATTAATAGATTTGTGATCACTAATTAAATATATTTACAAATTCATGTTGCCTATCTACATAATATTTGATATTAAAAGATTTGTGATCAATAATTATCTATTACTGTAATTTATATATGACTACTAGACTTGACGTGGAACTTAACCTCAACTTCGCACTGTCTCAATGGCGAAAAATAAGCACCATCATGAACACAACACATCAAAAACTACATTTTACTAGAGGACTCCTTCTGTAACCATGGTTGCTGTAAAAACTGAACCGCGATAAAATCTGTAAAATTTATATCATTAAAATGTAAGCTCTAGTCGGCCCACGCCTTATTCGGCCCGCTAGAATTAATAGGACCTTCTAGAAAGTTCGACATACTACACTACTGCCGTATGAAAATAACTACATTTTAATATTGAAAAGATTACACAGTATACAAATTAAACTTACAACTTACACCAAACGGAATAATCTCTGCATACACGCATTTATGCGAAATTCTATTTTGTTACATAGACTCACAGATTTATAAATATATTTATAAATCTGTGCATAGACTACATAAATTAATAAAATTGGAGCGTCAGTAAATTAGTTTTAATATCATTCATAATTAAGTTACTTTGTCACGTTGCAAAACTATTGTTTAATAATAATTAACATTATATTCTGCGTTCAAATAAAACAAAAACGTTTAATTATAATAATTATCATCAATTAAACTGTACAACAACCTCATAATTAAATATTGAAAACACCAAATAGTTATTTCTCTTCCAAACTCAAATGCTTTAATTTTTTTCTATTTCGGCCGAGTTAGCTGAGATATGATTTATGCAGATACGAATGGAGCCAAACCTTTAATTACAGGTTGTTAAAATATGGCAGTTTCTTAAAACGATTGTCTTGCTTTTGTTTTAGCCGCGTGTATTCCTTTAACGATTCATCTTCATAATTTTTTGATATCTCCGAATCGAAACCTGTACAGTAATATTTTCCAGTACCGGTTAGCTTTTGTTGTTCTTAGATTTACAATTACAATCTTATTGAGATATACGATTTTATTGCGAATTCATTTATAAACAAAGAGACAAACAAATATTTTCAAATATTAACAATTACTTATATTAACATTTATTTATTTTTGTGATAACCTAGGGATTCTGACAATTTAAAGAATGTTTATAAATTGTTTATTTTTATATAATAAAAGCCTAAATATTAATTACTTTTGCTTAGATAAGTCGAATGTATAGTATAAATTTTACATTTTAAAGTAAATCAAATTAAATAATTTAAACTGCATTTCAAATTTCGCTCCAAATCATTTTTCAGGAGTCTTGTCGTCTTGTACTGTCAAACAACGTGAAACTGGGTAATTTTAGATTTCGTTGATAAAAAATACGGCTTCTTAGTTTTATATTGATGGTGCGGTGCCTGTATGCTTTGATCGGGTTTGTTTTAAGTAAAGATAAGATAAATGCACTGATGTAGAGTTGCTATTCTTTATACTATTAGTTTCGCCATTTGTCGATTTATTTTAACGTTAACGGAGAAACCTTTAGTCATAAGGTAGAATAATTATTACTATCAGAATATAAGGAATTATATTTTCACCAAATTAATCGTAATAGTTGGATTGCTTAGTGAAAGCTGTTTTCAAATTCTAATTGTAGAATAGCTTTGTTTTAGAACTACGATTTTTATTATTAATAGAAAAAGTACATCACATAGGGATACTTTTTTATTTAGTAGTTGTTTGTGTGCTAAAGATGATTGAAATGTATATATTACTAATTACTATACCTTAAATTGATTTTATAGATACGACGCCATGCAGTCTAACATAAAAGCTTAAAAACTTCATACATAGAGAATGAACCTGTCTGATAAAGAAATGTTTCAAAGTAAAAAATTTAAGGTGTGAGCGTTTCATAAAACAAAATACAACCTGAATTTCTCAGAAGGTACTACTGTATTTCATGCTCGGTGAAATACAATCAACAATACTTAAACCCAACAACCTGTGGACATATTTACGACAGCATAGAACAAAAGCAATGTAAATGCTTCTGAACATAGCTTTAAAGCTAGTACCGTTTATCAATACAATTTATTATAGAATTCTACAGCGCTGAATTTTAAACAAACTTGCTACTGTCCGGTGCAGTCAGTTTTGGACAAAGACGTCATGCAGCGGACAATGCTGGCTACTAATGCGCTATGATCGTTCTCGTCACATCATAAATCTCGGCTACTGGGTTTTTGTAATGTAATACGAGCTCAAAAACGCCGAGCCCCAAAAGAACAATCCGACAGGTCGGCTTATTTCAACTGTTGACATTTATCTTGTTAATGTGTCCTGTGGCGATGCGAAACTCATAAAGTATTTGAATATCACTGCTTACCTACTTTTAGGATTGAAAGTAAGCTTAGATAGTGTCTATCGATTATTAACGAGGTGATCTCCGTGCAGTAACCAGTCCGTGTTGGATGCGAGTAACAATGGATAGGTCGTCTTGGCATCCATTTCGATGATGATGTTGTTGATGATGGTAATGAAGCAATACAGTAAATAATTTGTAGATATAAGTTCTTTTGTAAATTTTTTGGATTCAGGAAAAACGAAAAAACAATAAAATCCTTGTTGCGAACAATTAATCCGAAGGTACGATGTTCTCATTTTTTTTTCATATTACTGGAACACAAACATATTAATACAAAAGTTTTCATGAATTTATAATAAGTATAAATTAATTCTACTATTAACAAACGTATTATACATTTTCTATATACAATTCACATTCTAAATTGTCGTTTTATCCGTGAGTCTTGTTGACCATTGGAATGCATTTTTGAATTTCAAGATCGATTGAGCACCTAACTTCCGTTCAAATGAGGGATATTTTACACTAATTGCAGGTTTCATATGTCGAGGGCGGGTAATTGGTTTCATCGTACTTCACTTCCTGTCTTTTGCTCATCTCAACGTCTTTGTGGCGAATCGTAAGTACCGACTGAGGTGTCGGGTTGCACCCTTTGTGATCAGCACCCACTATGAGAACGATATAGGAAAGGAATTGGAAAGAAAGCGTTTGGAAAATTATTTATTTCGTATTGTTATCGAAATAAAAAAGGTACGTAAAGGTAACATACAAATAATTAATGCTAAAACTTGATTTTAAAAATATTTACTTTACGACGGAATTCTGCCGACTTGAATCTGTATGTCAGCAAGGGAAAGTTGTACATTTATTTATACATACATTAATAATTATTACATATCTGTATATAAGACACATATATTATACATGGTATCTAAACGTGTTTTTTGCATTAGCTATATATTTCATAAAGCTAGAAAGCGCTGCAAAGATAAACTTAAATAAACATCCAGTAAGCAAACTGAAAAGAACATTAAAATTATGTATCGATAAAAACCGAAAAAAATAGAATCGTATTCGATTTCGAATAAGTTTTATATTGCATCTGTATCAAAACGGACGCTTGCTATCTGATCGGAACTTCGCTCTGTTTCCCTTTATATTAAAGGAGTGAAGATCGTTGGGATTTTATTGTATAAGTGTAACAAGATCACTCGCATACCTGTTCTCACAATGCAGATAAGTTCGCACCAAGTGCTATTCCCTCGTCAGGATAACAAAAACGCGTACGCAACTTGAAAAAACCAAAGCCTTTGTACTCTGTGTCAAAAAGACATGGCAACATTTTTTATGATATAATGCTCAAAGTTCGTTCTCGAATTTTTTTATATTTTTTCTAAATGACAAGTACGGATTGTGTCATTTGTTAATATGATTATTGAATGTAGTTTTTAAATTTGAAAGTAGTATAAAAACAAGTAAACCCTAATATCTTACTCCTATCCTTTTTTTTTCTTTAACGCTGGGAAATGCATGTAGGCATCCTGCGGAGGAGTGGGTCTCCCCAGAGGGTATGTGGGACTCGCTGCGCCCGATCTCTACCCACTAAAACCCGGCGATTGCCACCAATGCCGCCTTTGGTGAGATACCCTGGATCTGCTAGCAATAGGGCATCTCGACGGCTAGTCAATCTCTAAGAGGACCGACGCCACCTCCACAGAGGTACACCATACCACAAAAAGACAGACACAATGAGGTGAGGTTCACTTTCTCGCCCCTTGGCCCCTGATCTTTTGCCCCCTCTTCTTATAAGAGGGGTACAAAGAGCCCCCTTGGCTCAATTAGCTTCGCCCAAGGCTTTGGGCTCACCCTAGGCTACTGAGATTTTATTTTTATTTTTTTATTTTTTCTTTATGATGATGAGATGGTGGGGAATATGTTACTCCTATCGTACTCCTTTCCTATCCTACTTCTATCTATTTCTATTCTACATTCTATCCTACAAAATACTACTTATTATAAACATGAGTTTGTAAGAATATATGGATGTATATTTGTTTCTCTTTCAGGTAAAAACTTCTAAACACACTTTACTTTTTACGCGCGATTGAAGTAAAACTTCATAAAAATAATAATAATCATAATTTATGGTGACCCGATATAAGACTTTTATTAAATATTTAATAATAACGTAAATGACTTGTTAAACTTACGGCTGATGCAAGTTACTTTTTTTTATAGAATATAATATAGCATACTGAGCTACATTACCTACTTCAGTCAAAAAGATTAAACAATTATTATTGTAGAGAACAAATCTCTTCTTAACCTTTCCATTCATAAACATATTCGTAAAATGTCAACTTTTCAACTTTCATTTTATTCAATTGACGACCTCTGTGGCTCAATGGTTATCGCGTTGCCGCTGAAGCCCGAGGTAGCGGATTCGAATCCGCCAGGAAACAAAATGTTTCTATGTTTATATTATGTATTTCCGTTGTCTGGTTTTTCGAGGATTTACCATGGGACTAGATTGACGTGGTGTAAAAGCGTACATAGATTGTATTTTGATTTCATCTATATACATTGTCTTACTAACCTCGAGCTTAAATCATAGTCCGTATTATTAATAAATAAAATGGCCATGACAATATTAGCCTAGCAACATAGTAAAATTTAATGTCTTCGCATTGTTAAAAAAAAGTGACGTCCAAGGGACCGACGGAGTAGGCGCCCTGTGGTGCAGCGGTAGCCTTCAAAGCCTCTTTCTAGTGACAGCCGAAATTACCCCAAATCCGAGACCGACCAACCTTAGTTTGTTTAACATAACAAGCCGTTACAAACGCGCTGTTAATTATCGAACGCTGATAGTCACATATAATATTCGCAACATATTTTTTTTTGTTTTCCTGACATTATAAGACAACATTTTTCATATTTGAGCTCTAAAAACGGTGGATTAAAAAATAATAGATAAATTAACAATATTAATTGAAAGACTTTTACATAGGTAGGTTACCGTAGTTTCCCGTCGCCTACAGATCCGGGTCCCTTAGATATAGCGGCTGAAGGCTCACGCGGCGGTTTTAGTGGAGTAGTGCACCCAATGCGAGTCCCCACACACGCCAGCGCGCCCAAGGCCCTGGTTGAGACCGAAAAGGATTTCCGCTGCGTCATTTAGAAAAAAGTAAGTCTACCGTCTATAGTCTATACGATGAAATACGTAGTCAAATTGAGGTTGAATTTATTGTTTTTTTTTAATATATGTCGCAGTCATCTGGTTGAATCAGTCATTTAATTATATCACTAGCGCATTAATCAAATGACGACATTTAATTAAATCACTAGGCCAAAAGTTGATTGAACAAGCGTCGCTCAACGTCCAACTAGATAGCGGATTGTAACATAGACCTTTGAATAGAGCGGACGTAAAATCAGTCAGGTGATTGTAATTTAGTTCATTTTTTTACCACCGCGGCGTTAGTTGTCACCAAAACAAATTTGGCGTAAAACAGCTCGCGCAGATAGCACTGTCTTGATATTTTTTTGACTAAATTTATTTTATAGTGACTTATTTGTAATAAAATAGTATGACAGCACGGATTTACCTATTAATACGCCGCCGCCGGCTACTTAAAAAAAAAATTGAGGTGAAACTAACTGAATACGAACAACATAATCAAAGTTAGTTGAATGTTATGGCTCAGTTTATGTGTGAGAATATGGGCTTTGTAAGTTAGTTTTCTTGTTGCCATGAACACAATTACAACTTATTATGATTTTATATTCATGTCCTCATTATTTTTATGTAATGGAGCTCGTAAAACTTATGGTCACCCTAAACAAACATTACAAAGTCGGGTATATGCCATTCAACGACAATGCTAAATGACGTTCAGTCAAGACGTTGAACGTTACATTCAACAACTTGACGAGTTGTCCTTTAGTCATTTAATTAAATGTCGTCATTTGATTAACGCGCTAGTGATACAATCAAATGACTGATTCAACCAGATGACTGCGACATATATATATATATATATATATATATATATATATATATATATATATATATATATATATATATATATATATATTTACGCGAATTAACTAAAACTTACTTTTTCATTACACTTACATTAACACTTATAATAAATTCACCATCAGAAAGTTCTCGAAATGACAGCATTTATCTCCTTGTACGTGTTGTCGTACTCCTTGATACGCTTGCTAAATGATAAACCACAAGTTCATCATCCAGATGATATCTATTGATACTGATTGATGTTATGAGAACGCGCAATAATTAATTATTTATAATGTGTTATGTTGCTGACGCCGCACAATGTAGGTGTACGATGAGCCTGTACACTCCTTTTAATGAGGAGTCACAATCAATTAAACAGTTGCTGTGTTAACCGACTTACCTATATATAGAAAATCGAATAAATCGTTACCTATATTTCCTTATTTTTTTCTTAACGCCGGGAAATGCACTTAGGCATATCACTGGGGAGTGGGTCTCCCCAGGCGGGTATGGGGGACTCGCTGCGTCTGAAAGATAGTAAGTGGACGCAGCTCTACCCACTGAAACCCGGCCAGTGCCACCAACGCCGCCTTTGGTGAGGTGCCCCGGATCTGCTAGCAACAGGACACCTCAACGACTAGACAGTCCCTAGGGGACCGACGCCACCTTCAGAAAGAGGTTGCCCCGCACCACAGAACATCAACGAGGGGACAATAAAATGAGACGAGTTTCCCGTCCTCGCTCCTTGCCCACTTTTCTTATAAGAGGACTACAAAGAGCCCCCTTGGCTCATTTCGCTTCGCCCAAGGTGCTGGCTCACCCTAGGCTACTGAGCCCGGAACCCCACCGCCACGACGAGGCCTGAACCATGGTGGGGTTACTTATAATTCCTACATTCTTTCCCACTAACATTACCTCTTAATTCATTTGTTTAAACTAAAACACGATTGCATAGATATGAAGTACCTTTCACAATCTCCACAAACAAGTCCTCCCGTGACCATGGTTGCTGTAAATTTTCCGAAACGTCGGGCTTGTAAAAAACTAAATAAACCGCGATAAAGTCCGTAAAAGTTGTTTCATTATAATACCTTTCACAATGTCATTCTAATATTTTTTGGAATTAAGAATGAAAAGCCGAAACAAAATATCCTCGACGTCATCTGAATATTGATGCGCATTGCGCCATCTATGAGGATAATAATAAACTAGCAGTTACATGCAGTTTCAACCGCGTTAACGTTTAGGTTAGACATGGATTAGACGTAGTCATCCGAACTGGTGTCTGATGATGATTAATGATTAGTAGGTATAATATGTATTAGTTATTACGCCTTCGTCGCATACTTTGGGTCCGCCGACCATTGTGATAATAAAAACAATAAAATCGACATTGAAGGGGTAATCGCAAAAGGTATTTTTGTTAAATATATTTTTCCTTTTTCCTCTACTTTATTAACGGCACAGGTAGATGAATTAAATATTCAAAGAATATTTAGTTATTTATTAAGTACCTATTTACTTTAAAAATGATTAAATAAACAAACATGAAATAAAATTAATTTACGGACTGCTTTAAAACAAATGTGATTTTTTGTTGGCGTGGTAGGTATATGTATTGGTATCGTATAATAATAGTAGGGAAACCTGAGTGTGAGTCCGATTCGCACTTGGCAGGTTATTACTAAGAATCGCGCGTTTTATTATGCATAAAGCATGCAGATATAATTGTAAATAGAATACAACAGAATATAGGTATGTGTTGGTTGTTTTTTTAGGCCTGGTGGCCTTTAATTATATTACTTTACTCTATGGCATTTAATTTCAATCGGTAGGTATGTCTAAGTTGATTTGCCATCACATCTCGCACATTATGATCATGCCGATTTCAAAGAAGTTTAGTTCTTTTTCATTAGTATCAACTCATTAGCCTTTTGACTATCGACTAAATCTACCGTCGGCTCCAAGTCGAGCCCGCTAGGAATAAAAGACGAAACAAACTCAGCGGAAGTATTTTCTTAAACATTTGTCACTTATGGTAGTGGTATAATAATACAAAACATTTGCAAATCAAGAACTTTATTTATAGCACACATCCACAAAACATATTACATTATATATACCATTTCTGTAATAAATAAATAAAAAATATCTAGTTGATAATATAATTAAATAACTGAAAAAGAAATATTACACAAGAAATGATTGTAAGTATATAAATGATTCTTTATAACCTCATGACAAGTAGGAATAAATAAATACATGAGAAAATGAGGTAATGATAATTGTATTTTCGGGATACATGAGAATAATTCAAATGGAAAATAAACTTGTTACAAGATTTTATGGATGTCTATTAACTTTTATTCAAGTAATACAGCAATTATAATTTAATGAGCCACTAAATAATGATTTAATAATTATTATTTTTTTACTGTCAAATCCAAATCATAAACATAAAAAAAAATTCTTCATATACCTTAAAAAATTAAATAAATTCATTATATACAACTAAATGCAAAAATATTTATAATAATAATCAATCATTAAAAAATAGTTAAGGACGTAAGAATGTTCAAATAAAAATATTAATGTTCTAGAATAAATGGAAAAATTTGAAATTGGGAGGCATTAGAATAACTATAGTAATTGATGAACTAAGTTTGTTAGTTGCGGACACAGTGTTATGTTAAATGCGCCTCATAGTAGTTATAGAAAAATGTATTTTTTTTTTCTCTAATTATGATAGAATAACCCCTTGTATGTAACCCCGTGGACTCAGCTACACCGAAAGGCTATCATAGCCGGACCAAAAAGTATACTTTTTCTTTGAAGGTTGCTAATTGGTATTGGTAATGCAGTATTAGGACGTTACATATAAACACTAAAAATGACCATGTATATACCCATGTCCCACAAACTTTACGTCAGAACGGCACTCACTCGATTACTTGTGTTGTGAACCAATAATTCACTTATTAATCTCCATGATTGTGACGCAATTCACAAATGGTTACATTCTTCTAATATTTTGAACTTTTTGCAATGACATATTGCAAATAATCTTAGGAACCTAATATAATCTACACTAAAGAATATTATAATCTATTTCAGAATACAAAAGTTATAGAATATACAAAACTAGTATAGTATTTACTTACACAATTACTCATTTGACACACTAAAAAATAATGCGTTTTAAATTTGATGTATATTTACTTATAATTCCATTCACTCAAAGCTTATTCGAAAATTTATAAAACGTTACTAACAAATTGGCAGAATTTAATACACCACTTGCATCCTAAAAATAATTTTATTTTTACATAGAATGTATTTTTTTTCCAAAATTTCAACATAATTTAACACAACATTTTTTATTCATTAAAATAAAATTACTTATTCAATAATTTATACATTATGTATTATAAATGAGATATTAAAAAAAATGGTTTTATTAAATTAAACAAAAATATCATTTAAATTGAGTAGAAGAAGAAATGATATAAATATCCATAACCCAAAATCCAATTAAATATTTCATTATTGGATAGGTTTCAGATATGATTACCAAAATCTTCTGAAAGGTTAAATCACTGGCACATTACAGATTTAAACAAAATGAAGTATTTATTTTATATGTACACATTTACTTAACAATAACAAAGAAAATGACAGCAACCAATAACAGTGGTCATATTAAATATAATTTTTTAAGCCACCATAGAGATGTAGACCATAAGCAAATGTAAACTTTTGGCCCAAAAATAAGCTGATGTAAAAATATAATGAGAAAAGGATTCACTATTCCTATAAAAAAGGTTTGACAATATTCAGATATTAGTTTATAACTCGTCTCTTAGTAGTGTGTATCTGTTTTTGGAAGGCGCTAACTTCTTGAATGTAGACTCTGGGGGTGTTGTCACTTTTACATTATGATCAACAACCTGCGGAGTTTCTGGGCCATAATGGAATTCTCTGTAAAAAAATATATTATAAATATATTAACTCACATCTAATATCGACCTGCATTGCATAGTAGCTGTGATAATGACCCTTCAGTGCATAAAGAGACACAGTGGCTCCATAGGTAATGACTCAGAGGACGACCTAGCCAAACATGGAGCACACATGCAAGTCAAAGACAATGAACCATTACCATACAGCCAGTAAAGAGCCTAGGTTAGAATGCATGCAAGAACACAACACAAATAGTTCTCGATGAATAGAAATTTTTCCGTCAACTAGTGGTCTTTTTAAACAATCAAAACTGTGTCTGATTGCAGACACTTGAATAAGACAAAGTCAATACAGACAGTCTGCTTTTCCAGATCTTGCGTAGCCGAAGAAGAAACAGCAGCCTACATATTCATAGAGTACACAGGAGTAGCACTGTCAAGAGAAGAAGACAAGATCTGTGCTCGCATTAAAAAACTGCTAGCCTTCTTATGGGAGCTCAACTGGCAGGTAAAGGCTCAGGCTCACATTAAATTAAATAGATATGAAAGCATCAAGTTGCAAGAGCAACCTGACTCCAAGTATTAAGTAGTTATTGATACACAATGGCTCTTCTAAGAGCTTTTAAGTTATAGTTCAAATCCTAAAAATGTTTAGGATAAGAAGTAAAGTCTCAACAGGCTTAAATTGAATCACCTTTACTAACATTATTGACTTTATAAAATGTTTTATATAAAATGTTACACTTACCTATGCAATTTACCAGAATACAGATCTTGAAGAAACTGTTTCAGTTTCCCTGGCTTTTCCATATCATTGTAGTCAGGGAACAGGTACATGTGTCTGAAGGAATCTATAGCGATCAACGGCAGATCAGAAGTGGATTTACCCAGATGATGTAGTGGATGTTCAAAACGCTTTCCATCCGCGGTCAAGAAATTAATACTTTCTATAAACAAAGTAAAAAGTTGTCTTTAAGTAAGGCTTGTCCTTTCACACAATCACCTTTATTATACACAATAAAAACAATTTGATAAGGGAATGATGATAATGAAATAAATAAACAAAAATAAAGGTACAATACAAACAGTTATCTAAGTACAGCTTAAGTTTTATCAAAACAATGGCATGTAACAAAAGATAAAGGCTTGATAAGATCCTTATCAAAATATGAAGAACATGGACAGAAAGTATACTTTACTTTGGTACACATGATTATCACTAAAATTATTTCATTATAGGTAATATTTACCATTTTCACTTATGTTTTGCAGAGTTTAATTTAAGTCTTAATTACTGGTGAAAGTGGACTGGTGGGGTTGCACTGTGCCGGGGTTATGTCTGCTTGAGTACCAATAAACTACTTGTTTCTCTAGTGAGAAATTGGCAGGACATGCAGTGTAATTACTGAAACTGAATCTAAGCATATTATGTCTTAGGACAGCCAACTCATTCATGAGTCACCTAATCAATTTGTTTCTGTTCATGCGTGACACTGAGCACTTACCATCATGTGGTTTACCCCTTTGCCTATAAAGAAACAAAAAAAAAACAAAAGCATTGTCGCAGATGACAATGCAGATCAGATGTCTACGAATTTTTTGATCAAGACTTACTATATACCTACTCTGTTTTTACTAACTACTCTGTATTTAATTTTAAAGGATTATAAGAAACATTGGTCGATTTATTCTACTATAAAATGGTTGTTACGTTTCTTGTGCTATTAATCACATTATTGTAGCAATGGATTTAATGGTCTCAAATAACACAATATGTATTAATTGGTTTCCAATTATTTTTTCCCTTAATTGGCATTTTTGGTTCAACTGAAGCTACTAAACCATATTCAAACTGTGTAGATCTTTGACAGAGTCACCATCTACTTGATAAATATAACAACAATTTTAAACTATGTATAAAATTGGTTCACATTTTTTTTTCTTATGTTTAATCAAATTTTACTACCATTATAATAAAAATGATACTGCAATAAAACTATTTCTATAATAGTATACATACGTTTTTCTGATTCCAGTTCTCTGCTAATTACTTCTTTGTACTTTTTAATGCTCTCTGTGTCAGTGGGGTGGTGGAATAATATAAGGAAAGGCAGTCCTTCTTCTGTTAGTTCTTCAGCATTTTCAAATGTAATCTCACGGACCAAGGGTATGCATTTCTTTTGTACCCAGGAGTATAATTCATCAAAGTTCAATAACGATCCAGTATATGTTTCGTCTGGTTCTGTTGATCTTTTCTTGTCAGGTCTAAACACAACTATAGGTTGACCTGTAAAACATAAATGTTATATAGATCACTTAAAAGAATGCAGTGTAACAAAAGAAATTACATAAAAACACTGTACCATTTAAAGAAGGCCGACATAAACAACAATATTAAACAACATACAATATTCTGAGAAACCTCGATCATGAACACTTATTCCTATTAGAATATATACATTGGAAAATCACTAATCCGACACTAATAAAAACCAGAGGCTACCAATCTATTGGAATTTACATTTGGCCCACCGAATTGTATAGAAAAATTTGTTTTATAAAGAAAATATCTTCATCCCTTTTTCACTTATTTCTATATCAGTAACTCAGTATTTTTATAACAGAAATTAGTTGTACCTAGAAACTTGAAATTGGTACAGGAGTTACTTACGTAAAGTACTAGAAGTGAGCACAAAGAAAAGATTTACACAGGGTGAAACAAGGGGACGAAGTTTATATGGATTTTTCTCCCAATGATGATTTTTAAAAGCCAAATTAATAAGATTCCATTGTATATTACATATATTTTTATTTGAATTTTTAATACCAAAAGATTTCTATTTTAGATTACATTATGAACAAGCTATCTTACCTGGTGGATGCATTTGTTGAGAAGCATCACCAAAACCTGCATGGAACAAACACTCATCCTTAAGATTAGCGGCAACTTTTCTCAAGACTTCATATTCTGGCTGATCTCTCCTATCCATATAACCAATAATGTGCCTTCTATCGTCACTCAAATCAAGAAGTTCTTTTAATGATGAGAATGTTATAATGGAATCTGTTAATTGTTTCTTAATGAATTCTGCAAAAGCCTCAACCGAACGTTGTCCTGAAAATTATAAAAATGTTTATATAAAATAAGCAAACTGAATTAAATGTGTTTTATTTGATATGAAAAAAACTGATATCAGTCAGTCCACTGGCAAT
This sequence comes from Lycaena phlaeas, assembly GCA_905333005.2. Classification (NCBI taxonomy): domain Eukaryota; kingdom Metazoa; phylum Arthropoda; class Insecta; order Lepidoptera; family Lycaenidae; genus Lycaena; species Lycaena phlaeas. The sequence goes on along the minus strand of HG995172.1, from coordinate 11,276,609 downwards.
TTTATTGAACAACAAAATGCTTGTTTTCCTCTTATCATTTGAATAAAGGGAAAAATCTGTTTCTTCCCTTATCAAAACATTGTTATATCTAGATGTATAATAAACCTCATTAATTTATCTTTGCTAAAAATATATTTTTATTTAGTTAAGCTAACATCACCCTACAACAGCACTTAGCTAATGTATGTTTGTCACATATACTTTAAAGCAAGGACATATGAAGACATCAATAATTATACAGTAGTATTTATATTATTTATACAAATACATATGTGCTACATTAAATTAAGAATTTTAAATCAGTTTAAGCTTAAAAATATAAATTTATAATAAAATTGTATGTTATTAACCTAGACTACTGACCTGGTGACAGAACACTAAATAAATTATATCATTAAAAGTTATGTCATCAGACCATCCATTTTATCAAATTCAAATACATATATTATATTAAATGAATTCATTACCTCTGTATTCTTTCTTGGCGGGTAAACCATTCCTGAAGAGCTTTAGTGTAGGATACTTAGATATATGAAACCTTGTTGCTATAGCTCCCTCTTTATCACAATCTACTTTCCCCATTACTACCTTTCCGGGGTCATAACCTGCTTTCGACACTTCGTCTGCCGCATCATCGAAAATCGGCATTAGCATATTGCTAAATTTACACCATTCCGCGTAAAAATTAATAAAAACTATTTCATTAGAAGCTGAAAAAATAAACAAGTTAGTGGGAACTTTTATTACATTTTAATTTGGTAAAACACAACAAGCTTACCTAAGACCATATCTAAATTGCTTTGAGTAATTTGTACAGCACCGCTATCGGTCGGATTGTAGAAACTGTGACAGATCTGAAATAAAACATATAGCGATATCTAACACCGATCAATTAAGACTTATTAAAGCATTTAATTAGCATTCCATATTTTATACGTGGTGCTACCGAGTTCCATAGGAAAATAAACTTTAACATACCAACACGAGCGCTGTTGCTAATATTTTGTAACTAAACATATTTTCAATTTTGCTATACATGCTTTTGGTACACTAAATATCACTATTGAATATTATATTAATTCGTGACATTAATAGATTCCAATTTATACACTCGGACGCCAACTATATCCGAAATCTGATTTACACCGCAAGTCTCAACCTAAAAAAAAATTCGTATGGTCAATGCCCAATGGAGACAAATTGACAAATAGCAATCAGCCAAATGTAAAAAGTGATGTGACATGTCGAATGTCGATCTTTAAAAAGATCGATTATAAAGAAGAACGTTCTTTATTTTATTTATATTAAAGTATATATTTTTATAAAATAAACGTTTCATTGTTTATTTTACTTAACAAAATAAGTTTTAAGTAATTAGTGGGATAGAATATCGATTTGTTTCTAAAAAGTAAATCTATTAAAAAACAAAAACTTAAAATAGCAATGATTAAATGATTTTCTCGACTTTTTCAATAAATAATAAATAAACTATTCTCAAAAATAAAATATTAAAATTATTGTAACTAAAAAAACTTTTATGCATTTTAGTTTATATAATTTTTACATAAGATTTACCGCAATAAAATCTATAAAATTTGTTAATCTTTATAAAAAATCAGTTGTCTGTAAAGTCGGTTTACTGACGAACGTGACAACGTCATAAGAAAATACTGATATTCACTTGCACTTCAAGCCGTAAATGGAACACCTCAGAGCGAGGTAACGCCGCATATGTCATGTTTTTTTATGCGTGCAGCCGGCTCCATCAAATTATTATGGGTTATTGGTAGTTGCATATTAAAAATCAAAAACTTAAAATAGCGATGATTAAATGATTTTCTCGACTTTTTCCATAGATAGATAAACTATTCTCCATTTACATTATTTTTCATAAACAGAAAATTTCAAATTAAAATATTAAAATTATTGTAACTAAAAAAACTTTTATGGAGTTTAGTTGATAAAATTTTTACATTAATATTTACCGCAATAAAATCTATAAAATTTGTTTCAGTATAATAGTAAAAATCGCATGAACATTAAAAAAAATCGGTTGTCTGTAAAGTCGGTTTACTGACGATAGTTAAACGTGACAACGTCATAAGAAAATACTGATGGGCTGATTGTGCTTCTTTGTCGCTCGTTCCTCGCTCTCACTTGCACTTCAAGCCGTAAATTCGCTCCATAAAATTATTATGCGTTGTCACGTCAAAAATACAATTAAAATATTTATAAATAGGACACAAGTTGACGAAACTCGATTTCTAACATCGTTATCATTTGCTCCAATACAAAGTATCCTATCTATATACTTGACATGGCAATAATAATACAGAGCGTGAGAGAGATGTAAAATATGATAATGGCCATAAATGTGGAAGTGACAGACAGAAAACCTTTTGTCACTTTTTGCGTAAAGATTGTATGACCTTTTTTTTCGATTCGAGGAAAAAACCTTCTTAAAGATCATTAGACTCTCTTCGGGGGAAGAGCCTAGGGTATGTGGTTAATGGGTTACGTATCGCTGGAGGGTATGCAGGAAATGCTGCAGTCAACTGAACAGTCTAAAATATGAATCTTCCCGACCTGTGGGCAGCTTAGAATGTGTATAACGTTGCGCTTGCACGTTACCTTATTTTAAGTTAATAATTAAATAATAAATAAGTCTTAACTCTTAAACTTAATACTGCCAATGACATAAGCGCTTTGAAATCCAATAATTGTGATAAGTAATATATCTCTCTTAAATAAAATCAATTTATCTGTTACAATTAATAATCCTAAATCTAATAATTTAATCTAATCTTTGAACTAAAATAACAAAATATCTGCATTAAATCTAACTAATTATAAAGTCAGTTTGACATTTAACTGTAGAATGGATCTTTGGTTTGAACGATAGATAGCCTGTGCTGAGGATATGGTTTTTACTTTTTGACTTCCGGGGCTTTTTGACCGGGTTGCGTGAGTATGGCCAAACCTTCGAGGCTAACCCTCGAAAATTAAACACGGTTTAAATTTCGCTGGGAATTTGCTGGAATAACTACCTTGGATAGCCTTATACCTACCTAGTGATAAGAACACAACAGCCGGACGGCTGAATTACCGGCGTTGAATACCGTTGGAGATCTCCCCGTGTCCATGTAGTCCATTAAAGTAGTCAAGCCATCCTCGCCAGGAGTCACCAGTCAGGCCAGTGTCCTTCCTTATCATAATACTACTAATACTACATAATATACGCTATCGGAACGTGGGTCAGCTGAAGAAAAATTTTGGTTCGAAAATATGGTACCCTACAGCATATTCCGAACCCCTAACTTTTATCTGATCGCATCACGGGTCCTACCACCCACCAAACGCGACAAATGAACTTGGACAAGACGAAAGTCATGTTTAACGAACACGTTCTCTAGGGATGAACAACGCCGATGGCATAACTCTCGAAACAGTGCAAGAGTATGTCTACCTAGGACATACTTTGCAGCTAGGTGGCCATAACTTCGAGAAGGAAGCCTATAGGAGGATTCAATTAGGATGGGCAGCATTCAGGAAGCTTCGCCATATTTTCACGTCGTCTATACAGCAGAGTTTGAAGCCAAGCTACCCGTGATGTCCTATCAGGCCGAGACGTGGCCCCTTAATCTACGGCTGGTGAGCGTAGCTCCATAGCTCCATGGCACGTTGAGCAAGTTTGCTCAACGTGCTATGGAGCGTGCTATGCTGGGTGTTTCTTTGGCAGATAGGATTCGAAACGGATACAGAGAATTAAAGTTACCGATACCACGCGAAGAAAAAGCATGTTGAAGTGGCTGTGGGCTAGTCACACTCAGAAGATCGAACGGCCGATGGGCCAATAAGGTTCAAGAGTACAGGCCGCGTTTAGGTAGACGAAGTGTTGGTCTGCCATTAACCAGATGGAAAGAAGATCTCCATGCAATGGCCGGTCCGCGTTGGATGTGAGTAGCAAGGGATCGGTCTTCTTGGCGTTCATTGAGTGTAACCTGTTTAGCAGTGGACGGATAAAGGCTGATGATGATGATGAATGTGTTACGTAACCCACCTAGTCCCACCACCTTTGATGTCCACGTCAATCATGTCCGTTTTGAGCGCAGTCTAGTGTTTAGTTTTTATTCTCTATCCAATTTTTATTCCCAAGTTATTGTTACTATTTAAATTATACTAGGTCCATGACTTCGTCCGCGGTAGCAAGACATTTTTTTTATTAAAGGTATCCTTTTTTTTCGAATAGACCTATGCTATTGGTCTTCACGCTTCATCGGAAGAGTAGATGAGCAGATGGCATCATCTAAGAATTTTTATGAGTCTCCCCCATCAGTCGTAAAGTCGAAATTGACCGCACGGCTTCTGGCATCGGATCGGAATCATGTTAATTCTACTTATTAGTAACCTCCGAGAATATGTGTACCAAGTTCATGATAATCGATTGAGTAGTTTTCGCGTGAAAGCGTAACAAACATCCCTAGTTTCACATTTATAATATTAATTATAGGAAGGATAATTATTATCACTTAGTAACGAGTACAGGGAATATAAAATAAGAATCTTAATCAAAGTCATATTACTGGATAACTATAGCAAAATAATAGTCATTTTCTATTAATATTTGATGTGTTAATTAAATCTTTAAAAATGACAAGGAATAAAATAATAGATGTAAAAATACAAAACTCAATAAAAATGTTTATTTAAAAAAGTATTTGAAACATACAAATAAGCTGCAGTTAAAAATGGACGGAATTAGTCAATACTTGAATAAGTACACTTATACAATATTCACACTAAAATTGTTTTCTTAGTTTTATCAACCTATTGTCTAATAACTTTTCGTTTATTTTATGTATTTTCTTCATTCATGCTTCTGCACAGTCAACTGCATAGACAAATATAATAAAAAAATAACTTTGTATATTTAAATCTTAAATAAGCTGCAGTTAAAAATGGACGGAATTAGTCAATACTTAAATAAGTACACTTATATAATATTCACACTAAAATTGTTTTCTTAGTTATTAACCTATTGTCTAATAACTTTTCGTTTATTTTATGTATTTTCTTCATTCATGCTTCTGCACAGTCAACTGCATAGACAAAATATAATAAAAAAATAACTTTGTATATTTAAATCTTAAAAGGTAAAGTAATATAATATACAAAATAAGTATACTTAATTAATTCATATTGTAAACATGAAAAATCTTACTAAATAAAAATATCTAACTAAATAAATTTTGCGTTTTTTGCTGCCGTAGGCACAATGGTGTTAAAAGGAATGATGTCCTTTAGTAAAAGATATCTGCATGTATCATTTGTAGAGATAAAAAAGCCTTATGAGTTTTGCTTTTTTGTAGAATGATTGTGATTATCTAAATTTGTGTGTATGTGTCGCAGTCATCTGGTTTAATCAGTCATTTGATTGTATCACTAGCCGTTAATCGAATGACGACATTTAATTGAATGACTAAACGACAACTCGTCAAGTTGTTGAATGTAACATTCAACGTCTTGACTGAACGTCATTTAGCATTGTCGTTGAATGAGATATAGCTGACTTTGTAATGTTTTTTAGAGTGACCATAAGTTCGCAACTCAAAAGGTAGCATCCTTTACATAACAAAAATGGAGGACATGACATGACACACCTTATTGTGACTTTATATTGTATTTTAAGTGTTAAGATAGGCTAAAAATATATGATATTTTTTTTAAAGTAATGTTTTAAAATATGGAAGTCTCTATGATTCCAGAAAGTTGTTAACTTAAGTCTTTGTCACCTTGTGAAATGAGAGTTTAGGTAATCACAGGATCAGTTTCTAGCTATCTGCGCGGGCTCTTTTACGCCAAGATTGTTTTAGTGACTACTAACGCCGCGGTGGGAAAAAATGAACTAAATTACAATTACCTGACTGATTTTACGTCCGCTATGTTCAAAGGGCTATGTTACAATCCGCTATCTAGTTGGACGTTAAGCGAATCTTGTTCAATTAACGTTCAGCCTAGTCATTCAACTAAATGTCGTCTTTTGATTAACGCGCTAGTGATACAATCAAATGACTGATTTAACCAGATGACTGCGACATATGCATTATGACAGATAAGAGCATGGCATATAAGGCTTTATATCAAGGTATTTTTGAACTGGTGTTTAACTATATGTGATATCAAAATAAATTTGATATTTTGTGAGAGAAAATTATTTTTTCTGGAACTTAAATAATGTTGTTCAATTAGGCATTCCAATTCAAATAATATGAAATGAGTCATGAGGTACAAACTGTAGGTGCAGCATAATATGAATTTTCTGCAGGTTCATTAAGTGTGATTATACTATTTTTGATGCCATTTCTTAAAATTATGATCAAAAATTTAAAAAATTATAAAACCCTACATTCCAAATAAACTTGCTAGCCAGTCAAAATGTTTATATAAATTAATTATGGGACATCTACTCTAAAAAATGCTTAAGACAATAACTTTAGGCTTGTTATCAGGATAAATAGTCCTTGTAACATAATTGATGTTGGCTTAACTATTTCACTGCCATTCTGAAAACAAAAAAAAAATATTTTTTAAACTAACAGGAATTTAATGTAAATTTTATAAATTTATAATAAATACAATGAAGCATTATATAAAGCGATCTACATGCATTTGGGTTGCTATTACATAGGTATCTCAAGATATTGCATTATATCTCAAGAAACTTCCTGTCTAACCAGATTCAGCCGAAGACCAGTATTATCAATGGAGTGACTGCTTATCTGACTTTCACTTTGTTGGGTGATACAGTACCCCATGGTAAGATTGGTTATCAGACTCTTGGGCTTCTAAAGACCCATAACAACTCTCAATGATTTGCAAATGACAGTGAGGACCAATGGCTTAATGCTTTGCGAGGCGTGAAGTAGTATGTAGAGATGGTCGCCCATCCACGGACTAAACTCAACGAGCATTGCTTAATCTGATGAATCACGGCCACTGCCACTGAGCCACAAGCTCTTCACTCTCTCGAAATGAACTTATAATTACATAATAAAATAAATCAAATCATAATTTATTATAATATAATGAAACAACTTTTACGGATTTTATCGCAATTTATAAGTTGTTTCATTATAATGAGTGAAATTCACATAAACATAATTTATTATAAATAAGTCTTTAATTGAAGTCTGTTTTTGGGCAACTTGTATTTAGAGTTCTGGGAGGCATAGTGGATTTTGGAAGATTATTGGATATCTCTATCGATGTCCGGATTATAATCTTTTACTCTACTCTACTACATTTTCTCTTACTTGTGAATATTTCATATTATTTATCTACATTATGTATGTAGATAAATAATAATTAATTTGAATTTCTTTGGATGTGATGTGTGTGATATGATATTTAATGTACTTAAGCCACATAACTCTTGTTTATTTTGCCAAATTATTATTGATATATATAAGATGTAATTTATTGTATTTATAAGAGGTATGATGTACTTACTATAACATAATAGTTGCACCTGTCTCCCTGACAACAGTCAGAACAATGCCAATCTTGATACCAAATATGTGTACACAGGGGCATATAATGCTGTCTTATTGTCGCACACTCTGTTTTATTAGAACAACGTTTTGATACATAATATTGTTTCAATGCTCCCTGGGACCAGTATGGAGTGCTTCCCCATTTAATTTCAGTTAAACATACATCTTGATTATATTCACAAATTTTTAAAGTTTTTGTGCATTTTTCACCATTATGTTCTTGATTATGACATACATAACACTCAAGAGCTAGCACTGAAAAATTAATGAGATAATGGTATAATATATATAATGCTTTTTAATTTATGTACAATTCTTTGACTTACCATTTGTGATATATGTAAGCAAGAAAAGTATAACAGCTATTGATACTATATTCTTATCCATTGTTTTGATTGTGAGATATTATAATTTTAAATACATTAGCTATAATCTGTAGTAATTCTAATAAGACATATCAATTACTACACAATATAACTAAAATCATGGGTGTGGCTTAAATTACAATTCTTCAACAAACGGCAAGCGCCTCTAGAAACAACAGTCAACAGCTTTTTTTTAAATGATGGGCGAATGGCGATGGCAAATGGCATTTGTCATTTTTTTGTAGATGATTCCTGTTGGAATCGGCTAAGACCATAGACCTTGATGCCGTGTCTGACGTAAAATACATATTACAGTCTATTAGAAGCGCGGATTCACCCTTTACACATGGATGTAGTATATAACATGCATTACGCATGGATGTAGTTATATATTATTACGTCCATTTTCGGGCATTAGTCGCAGGACTTTATAAGTGGCGCGGACTATATGACTTATGAGTTGTCAGTTATGTGATATGTCATTTGTCAAATAAAATTGTTATAATTTGTTCGTACTTCATTACGTCTATTCTGGAATTTGAGAAAAATTCAAATAATTAAATCTAATTATTTTTTTATATATTCCTTTTTGAATATTTATAAAACCATACTTTTGAAATATGGAAGGAATTTTATGGAAATGGACCAATTACTGGAATGGTAATTAAATTGAAGGGGCAAGCTTTCGCATTAATTTGAGCACATTCAAATAATATGGAACATATTGCAGGTTGGCAAACGAGATGGTTTATTTTGGAGAATGGTGTGTTATCTTATTACAAGTCTCGGGAGGAAGTTAATCAAGGATGTAAGGGTTCTGTGAAAGTATCTGTCTGTCAAATAAATGGTTAGTTTTGCAATAAAATATATTTTGTCCAAGGGCAGTAGTATACATTATGAAACAATAATTGGTTAACTCTTCCAAGTGGTGAAGTATCATTGTCTCAAGTATTCAATGTCAAGAGTCCCATGAACAGTAATAGAAGGAAAAAGATTAGTCATGATGTTTTTTTGTTTGTTGAATTTATGTGTAAGTAAACATTACTTAAGACAAAATTTTATCTTTCAGTAAATAATATTGATGCTACACGCTTAGATTTAGTTATTCCTGGTCAACAACATTTATATTTAAGAGCACCTTCACCACAGGACCGACAGAAATGGCTTGTTGCTTTAGGAAGTGCAAAAGCTTGCGTAGAATCCTTAGTAGAATCAAAAGGTAATTTTCTTTTTTATCTTTATGATAAGTACTAACTTAGTTAAAAATAAATATGAAAATAATTTATTTACATATAAATATAAATTGTGTAAATTTATGGTTCGGTACTCTCTTTATATACAATTGAGCATATATAAATATTTAATGAGCTTATACATGACTCACCTGTATTTTAATGTGGGCATTGAAAAATATAAGAGTTGCTATAAGAAATTGGCTTTATTTAAAGACCATTTATTATACACATACCATTCCTACATATTTATTCATGTTGATTGCAGTTTTGAACAATGAGGATTCTTTAAATCACAAGAAATCTGAATTACATTTGTATTGTGACTTACTTATGCAACAAGTGCATGCAGTGAAAAGTGCTGCATTAGCAGAAGGTGGCCCAGAAATTCAGGTAAATAATATCATAATATCGTCATATAAACAAATACTATTTTATTATGAAACTCATGCTCAGAGCATTTGATAGATTTTTAATGAAGCTATTTATCAGAGAACCAACATATTTTTTTATTGAAAAATGATCACATCTATAATAGTATATCCTTATTTTTTGTTACAACAACAGTAAATTTTAATATATTATGTGTTAAAAAAATCTATTAAGGGCACTTAATTTTTTTTTTTAGAAAATGGAAGATGAATCTAGTCTTTTGAAGGCAACATGTGATACATTTATACGAACACTTGAAGACATCATGAAGCTCAGCAATAATCCAGGACCCAACTGCACTCATTTTGAAATCCCCGTTGCAACAAATAAATTACAAATGAGTCATAAAAATGTAACTAGATCCCTATCCCAAGAAAATAGATGAGTAGGTATTTATTTAAAATTAAAACAGCATCAGATAAGAGATTTATTCTTTACACAAATATAGTTGGTCTAGTGAACTTAATTTGTATTAAGACTTATTATTATGCATTTACAAATTATTGGAAAAATCAGTTCTTTGCCAGATAAACAGGTGTGTATAATAAATGACATCTATTATTAATTCTGTGATAAAATTTGTTATAATACTTGTAGTTTCTCTATTACAGCACTAAAAAGTACTGCTTTAGCATGCATGCAATCAATATCAACTCCGTGGAAGGAAATTAGCAAGTTTTTTCTTAAATGTAATAGTTCAATGCCAATTGATTGATTTCATGTCGTAAAATAATTGAAAAAGTTGATTCAGACTGATAAAATATGATAGTGATAAAAATTAATATAAGTATGGATGATGGTATAAATATTTGTTATTCTTTAAATTCTACATAAAAAATAAAATAAAAGCATGTTTGTTTCAACATTGAACAAGTTCAAAATATACTTGAAAACTAATTCAGTTTGAATTGCTTTAGCACCATTCCGAATTGTGCTCTATTAAAATGCATTAAAATCTGTAATTGAAGAACTACTAGTATGTATTAGTTGTTGATGTATTGTTTTTTTAGGGACCATCCTTAAATTGTCACATGTTAAGGGGGAAGGGTCCTAGATTTTGTTAATACTAAATGTTTTGTTTTAGTTATACCTTGAAATGTCTGTTACTAAAACACGAATTATAAATAACAAAAAAAAAATAAAAGATAAAAATTAAAACTAATATCAATATACTAAAAATGCAGTGTTACACCACACTAGGGAGGGGGGAGTCTCACAAATGTGACCCAACTGGACAAGGACAGGGGAAGGGTCAAAATTTTTTTTTATGGATGGGCCCCTTATTTGTTGGATCTGTTATAGCAACATTATTTTTATTATTTTATCTATTTTCACAAAAAGTTAATACATTCCAATTTAATAATGTATTTTTATTTTTAATAGTTTTATAAAAATAAAACATTATATACGAAAAACATCTTTTATTTATGTATGAATAATAACTACCATATAGGCTCCCCAAATCTTAAAACAGTTTTTTCTTGAGTATCCAACTCCATGCCCACTTTCTTTCTCATATAAAATATAGTACAATCTCGGTTCGTGCACAATACTTCTTCATGTAAGCTACCCTGGCATCTTTGACATTCAGTCCAAAGCCTAGAAAATTTGTCTTGTAGTTGCCTCAATTTAAATATTTCTGTTATATACAATGGACCTTCCTTATTCAAGCAGTGATTGCATAAAGCTTTTTTTGTGTCATTGGGCATAACAGTCTTGCATCCAATACATTTTTCCTTCTTTTTAGTGAATGCAGCCAGTGCTCCTACTTTAGATGTCACCATTGCTTTTGTTCTAGTATGTTCACCTTTCAGAAGCAATGACTCTGCTTTATCTCCAAGTATTGGTTCAAAAATTCTTAATAATGGTTTTGATAATTGGTTTTCTAAGTAATAATTGAAATCTATTGGAATACTATTTTCTAATACATATATTGGATCTTCAGCTTTCATATAGGCAGGTGTGTTTTTAGCAGCACAACATAACACATATGGTACTCTGTCACCTAGTTTGGGAGCAGTTCCTGCATCACGCTTCTTCATCTTATTTGCCAGTTCAACATGAGCTTGTTTTGCAGCATAATCATTCTTTGTGAGCTCTTTTGTAACTACAAGTTGTGAAATATCAATGCGGTTGCAAAGTAAATCAGATATAATTTGTTTTGCATAATTTACAGCTCCATCTGGATCTCTATCAATTAATAGTTTTTGAAGACATGTACTCATCATGTTAGATACTAGTGGACAATTGTCTCGCCTTACAGTCTCTATACCTTTACAATCCATTTTATCATATTTCTCTGGTTTAGTAAAGTATAGTCCAGCATATCTCTTTTTATTTATTAACAGGTATGGATAATATACTTTTTCAAATTCAAGTTTGATTGGTTTTACAAATTTGGATGTAACAAAATCGGCTGCTTCTCGTCCAAGCTCCATACTCTCTTCCAGAGTTTTCACTCCAAATTTGACCATGACAGAATCTGTGTCACCATAAATGACCATAGCATCTTCTTTGTAACCATTTGCTTTAGTGTACTTCTTTTCAACTTCCGATTTAGTAAATTCTATCATAGTCCTTCCATAAGCTGTAACACTTCCAGATATCTCTAAACAAGGTAATTTTCCCACTTGTGCACCAGTGAAACCATACACAGAATTTGCACTTATTTTAAGGGCTAGCTGCCGCCCATCCAAAACAGATCTTTTGAATGGATCTTTTTCATCCTTCAACTCTGCTTTAGCTTTTTTACGAGCAGCTAATAGTGATTCTAAAATTTCAGGCAGTAACCCTTTCCTTACATTTGCCTTTACAAACATATTTTTAGTTGGTGTGGTGGTTATATCATCAGGATTCAAATTAATATCTTTTTGCAAGTTAGGTTGTAGTAAAGTTGTGTAACATAAATTATGAGCCATCATAATACTTGGATATAAAGAAGCAAAATCTAATGTTGATATGGGATCAGCATAATACCCTCGCTTGGGTTCTATAACAGTTGCACCCTCAAACTGATCATCTGAACCATGACCTTGATATGCTGGCATTAAATATCCAGCATCTTTTGCTTTCCTCAATAGTTGACTGACCACTTTAATTTGCTGACCCCTTGTTAAAAGACACAGTAAAGGCACTCCAGTGACTCTTGCCATTTCCATATAATTTATGATACACATTAACTTGTTAAGCAATTTTAGGGGCAAATATGCATCCTTTAAGCAATACATAGCCAATCGTCTTCTTGTTTGTTCATTTTCATTTTGCAAGTCACTAATAATACTGTGATGTACATCCTCCTTTTGCTCTTGAAGAAAATGATAACTTACTGCATTTAATGTATAGGACCTTAACTTGTATTCTCTGACAAGAACAAGTAATAAATCGAATGGGACTCTGCCTTCAAAATTGATGCTTTTATTTTCTCTTCTTCCCATTTGCTTAGACTGCAAAACAGAATCTTTAATAACAGATCTTATGTTTCTTATTCTACTTAAGAAGTCAAAGTTATCAACTTTTAAGTGTTTTGCTCTATTAATAAGATATGGCCAGTCAAAATTACTGATGTTATAACCAGTGATTATATCAGGGTCCAGTTCTCGGAAGAAGTCTGACCATTTAGACAACATCTCAGATTCTGACTGAAAACTAAAAACTTGTGACCCGACAATCGGTGCACAAGTATTTAAAGTGAAGACATTTCTTAAATATGGTTCTGTTTCTCCCTGTTTGATTACCATTGAAGCAATTTGTATAACTGGATCCTTGTCAGGTTCTGGGAAAACTCCTTTCCTGCCAGCACATTCAATATCAAAGCTTAATATTCTGAATGGTGCCACCTTTAACCACTCTCCTTCAGGTTGATGGGCAATAAATTCATTCCATGCTACATCAACTTCTATTTGACATCTTGATTCAGGCTTAGCTACGCTATTCTTTGATCGGATTGACCATTTTCCAGTGGGAAGTTCAATCCAGCTACATCCAACTACAGAAGTGTCAACCATAAATCTGATGTCAAAATCAATATTAGTCTCATAAAACATTGGATCCATTAAACCATATGATGTTGGCTGTTTTTCAATAAGACGTTTTGCTGGAGCTATCAGTTTTGGTAGGGCTACTGATATTCTTGCAAAAGTTATTTCAGTGTCACCTTTGTAATACATAATAGATTTAGCTTTTACCAATCTCACTTCTAACACAGTTTCTTTTATGTTATCTTTATTGGATCGTAAGTCTTCTAGGATAGCTGTGTTTAGATTTGATTTAAGGGTGAAGCATGAAGTTTCTTTAAAATCGACAGGTACCGTTACATAAAAATATGGAGTAAAACCATGAACATGACAACAAACTGAATTTCCATCTACAGTGACTCCATACATCCTCATAATAGGAACAGGACCAATCTGAGACCCAGGCATACCTTGAAAAGGCTGCCCATTATAGTGATCTATATCCAACTGTTGAAATGCAAGCGCAGAGGTCTTAGGATTAATTTCTGGAGGACTTGGTCGCGACCATTTAACATTTGTTGTTTGATTATCAGGACCTTCACCGAAAATTTCCTCAGACTCAAATTCGCATTCCATTCCTGCAAGCTGCTCTTCAAAACTACAAGGCACTTCATTATCTTCGTCATCGTCATTTGATTTAAATCTTTTTGGTGGAGGGCCTTTATATTGTTTTTTATTATTCATTGATAAGCTATTTCAATTTCAATCCTCAGTATGATCTTATTTTTTCGTACTTTGGTGATTGGTCTCTGGCAGACGCAGTTCTAAACATAGAGTATATAAATTATAAACACTACGCTGTGGTTCTGACTTCTGAAACACTTACAGAAAATATTAAATGGAAATCAGTTTAGAAGAAAAGAAAAATTCGCGCCATATCACATCTGTGATCTGTCACAGAGTTTTTTTATTCGTTCCTGATGGAACCGGCAAAGACCAGAGGCCATGCTACAATGTCACATTCAATGGCCAGTAAAATACACATAGTCTGTTGAGAAACGTCAGGAAACGCCAAGAAACGTGGTTTTTCCCTTCACGTTACTATGAACTAAGTATCACTTCCAAATCTATCCATCCAGAACAGTCCAATACAGTATTCGCCAACCAACTACATTATAATAATAATATATAATATGGATTAAGTTTTTGAAACAAATACTATAGGAAACCTCCAGAACAGTCCTATTACATAAATAGAAAACACACACGAAAACAATAATTCTCCACAGTGTACTACGGACGGATCCACACGTTTGTGGCTTGCCGCAAGCTCCAAGTCTTTACAAGTCACATGCATGTGGACGCCTCACAAGCACTTGCGACAAATTCTCTTTTGTTTCCTTTGGCTTGTGCACAATACCGACACTCGTTGGATCGGCCACAAACCATTGCAAACCTACGCAAGCCAAGACAAACTCTGTAACCATACATTTGAATTTGTAAAGGCTTGCCAAGCCTCGGCAAGCGTGCGGTTCCTGCTTTTGATTTTACTTCTCAGCGCCATCTATGTTTCTATTAGATAATTAATTAAAAATACAAATCATTTTTGCTAGTTTAATAATTGCATTCTAGATGGCGTTGTTATGAAATTTTTACACGTTTAAAATACATAGTATTTTCTTTAAGTCGTTTTTTACAAGATTATTGTGGTCTGCGCAAAAATACTGTCTAAGCAGAACTGTCTTAACCACCGATCTACAAAGCCGTAAATAGCCTTTTTTGCGCCCTGTGCGAGCTTCTATAACTGCGCCCTTAGCAAACCGAAAAAAATAATAGTCCTGCCTGGTCTGGCCATTCTTGCGCCCCCCAGAGTCTACGCCCTGTGCCTGGGCACCGGCGGCATCGCCCTATTTACCGCTCCGCCAATCTACAGTTACATAATAGCATAATATTAACAACAACATAATCTATAGAAGTTCATGTATGGTGTAGATCTATTGTACAATAATTATATTATAATGATAATATTATTTTGAAAGAAAGAAAGAAAAACGCTTTTATTATTCACAACAACACACCAACAATATACTTTTTTACTTCAATATAATATTATTGTGAACTTCACAAACCTTCACAGACTTTTAATCTCATCAGGCATGCAGGTTTCCTCACGATGTTTTCCTTCACCGATTAGCGATAATAATTGGTCTTGTCTTTAGGACGTAGGGGAGCCTGTTGTACTTTGAACAGTTTTTGACAATTTGATTTAAAATAAATAAATATTGAGGTCAAGATTGACCAAATATACACATGTGTAAAGATCAGTTATTTAATTACTTATTACAAATATAAAATGATAGATTTTTTTAGTTTAGTTGAGAGTTTGAAACAGAGAGTACAACAGACTGGATGTACCTTAAACCGCACCTGTTGTACCTTGAACACACAAAGTCTGAATCAAGAAAAAGATTGTAATTTGCAATTACAGGTTTACTTTTTGGTGGTAGATTATCATATCAACACTAATTAACAATCAAAATAGTTAAAAACATTAAACTAAATTGAATGCAGATGAACGAGCCAAACTCGTAGCTTCTGGTTTACGAAGTGAAAGTTCATCCTTAAAACGTTTCCTTAATAATTGCAGCCAAAACATTTCCGCCATTTTGTTTGAATCCCATTCAGTTAGATGATTAGATGATGAGACTTGATTCCATTAGACTTTCCAAATTGATAGGCCAGTATTTGGACGTCTTTCAAAGTGAGACCAAACTGGAGATTTGCTGCTTCTTTGATATACTGCACGAGAAGGTTTTCCTGGTTTTACATAAACATTGAAAAATCTAATGTTGATATGGGATCAGCATAATACCCTCGCTTGGGTTCTATAACAGTTGCACCCTCAAACTGATCATCTGAACCATGACCTTGATATGCTGGCATTAAATATCCAGCATCTTTTGCTTTCCTCAATAGTTGACTGACCACTTTAATTTGCTGACCCCTTGTTAAAAGACACAGTAAAGGCACTCCAGTGACTCTTGCCATTTCCATATAATTTATGATACACATTAACTTGTTAAGCAATTTTAGGGGCAAATATGCATCCTTTAAGCAATACATAGCCAATCGTCTTCTTGTTTGTTCATTTTCATTTTGCAAGTCACTAATAATACTGTGATGTACATCCTCCTTTTGCTCTTGAAGAAAATGATAACTTACTGCATTTAATGTATAGGACCTTAACTTGTATTCTCTGACAAGAACAAGTAATAAATCGAATGGGACTCTGCCTTCAAAATTGATGCTTTTATTTTCTCTTCTTCCCATTTGCTTAGACTGCAAAACAGAATCTTTAATAACAGATCTTATGTTTCTTATTCTACTTATTTAATTACTTATTACAAATATAAAATGATAGATTTTTTTAGTTTAGTTGAGAGTTTGAAACAGAGAGTACAACAGACTGGATGTACCTTAAACCGCACCTGTTGTACCTTGAACACACAAAGTCTGAATCAAGAAAAAGATTGTAATTTGCAATTACAGGTTTACTTTTTGGTGGTAGATTATCATATCAACACTAATTAACAATCAAAATAGTTAAAAACATTAAACTAAATTGAATGCAGATGAACGAGCCAAACTCGTAGCTTCTGGTTTACGAAGTGAAAGTTCATCCTTAAAACGTTTCCTTAATAATTGCAGCCAAAACATTTCCGCCATTTTGTTTGAATCCCATTCAGTTAGATGATTAGATGATGAGACTTGATTCCATTAGACTTTCCAAATTGATAGGCCAGTATTTGGACGTCTTTCAAAGTGAGACCAAACTGGAGATTTGCTGCTTCTTTGATATACTGCACGAGAAGGTTTTCCTGGTTTTCATTTAAAACTTTCTTTACCGAAAGATCTTTACGCAGATGGGTCATAACACCCTCAAAGTGCTTCGTGAAATATTGAAATGTTTAGATGCACCATAAAGGGTAATTTTTTTCTCTTTTATTATTCTTATAGCATTATCCAATATATTTCTGTCTAATGAAAAAAAAAAATATTTTAATTTTTTATAAGTATTTGTTACTTACATGATAAAATAAATACAAAACAATAATAAATATTTACTGTTCAAGGTATCTACAACTACCCTGATGTACCTTGACCAGTGTCCAAAGTACAACGTCAGTTGGGTGGTCAAGGTACAACAGCGGAGGGTTCATTTATAATAGGCTTCGTAAGCACACTTTGAATTGAGGTTAGGTTTTAATTACCACAGCATTTAATAGAGGAATAAACCAAGAACGAATTGCAAACAAAGTATTTTTGACAAATAAATATCGTGTTAAATAAATTGGCATAAAGTTCTATCTAATTATCGTACTTTTTAAGCAAAAAATCAATAATTACCTTTTACATAAACATTGACGCGGTGCCAACGTATCGTAACTAACTTTACGATTCCGGGTTCGATCCTGACCCGTCCATGTGTGCCTTGAAATGGGTTTTTCTAAATTTCTAAGTGCACACGAGACAATCGTTCGCTCACCGGTGAAGGAAAACATCGTGAGGAAACCTGCACGCCTGATGAGATTGAAAGTCTTTGAAGGTATGCGAAGTTCACCAACCCGCACTGGGCCAGCGCGGTGGACTATTGGCCCATTACCCTCCTCGCCTGATTTCGAGGAAGGAGGCCCGTGCCCAGCAGTGGGACATAATATAAGGGCTGATACTTTTTTTTACTTCTCATGCGCACATTTGGGTGACACGTAGTATTTATATTAATTGATATAAATTATTATTACATAATTATAAAAAATGCTCCTCAAATTTTGAAGTGAAAACTTTCTTAACCGTGCTAGGCAGCGTTGTGTGTTTTCGGTTAAAGGGAAAATCTTAAAGGTTCGCGTGATACGTCGCTGACATGATTAGAATCATATAATAATCATTTATTATGTTTTCATTATGCAATTAATTTTCTTTTGTAATAACTCTGGGTTATAAGTTTCTATTCTTATTGGTAGTTTCTGTAAATGTCAATTTATTTTATTTTTTTTATATTGTAAGTTCCACAGATTTATAAATAAAGACAGATGGAGCATGCCGAACACCCGAGTGTAGTTTCAAAGCAAATACAAATTCAAATTCAAAAGCTCTCTCGAGTGCTTGACATAGCGTCGTACTCTAAACGTCTACTAGATTGTATTCGTTTTTTTCACTCACGTGTTCGGCATGCTCCATCTGTCTTTATTTATAAAGTAGGTAGGTCAGTTATTTTTTTACCTATTCGTTAGTCACTTTAGTTAGATCGTGTATTGTTTATTTGTGAAAAAATATACAGAAATGCAGTTTTCGATGAGAAGGGCTTTGGAAGTGATAAATTGTAAGCTTTTGATAGTTTATTAAGCTTTTCTGTATGAACAAATTCATTGTAAAAATGTATTACTATGTTTGTTTTACCACCTAAAATCTAAATTTATTTTTGAAGGTATGTATTACATCTGAACGAATGGAAATTAACGTGTTCTGTCTTTTCTTATGAATTCATTCTTATCAATTTGGTACCATATATCTTTTGTTCTAACATCAATATGTAAATCATATGACATTCGTTCTTGGAATTGATGAATAGAATAAACTCATTCATTATTATACAGCAATAAAAGTGAACGCACAAGCAAGTCGTTTGTTGTTTTACGTTTACGACGACCAGCTGCATCGGTTCGCTATCTTTATTGGCTGCATTCACCAGATAAAGGATAAAAGTATCCATTGACCTCAGCGTCGACACCACAACGCCTTGGTATATTGGTTTAAAGGCCAATTAGTATGACAGTTATGAGTACTTAGGTCCGTGGGAAAAAGATGTCGCATCTGTTCGTCTTTACTATAATAAAAGAAGTTTATGATGAATTGTTGAATGAAAGCGACGATGGTCCAGCGGTGAATGGACTCGGCCTCTTATGCGAGAGGTCCGGGTTCGATCCTGAACATTTCAAGGCACACACGGGGTGTGCCTTGAATGGGTTTTTCTAATTTCTAAGTGCACCCCAAACACCGGTAAAGGAAAACATCGTGAGGAAACCTGCATGCCTGATGAGATTGAAAGTCTTTGAAGGTGTGTGAAGTTCACCAACCCGCACTGGGCCAGCGCGGTGAACTATTGGCTCATTTCCCTCTTCGCCTGATTTCGAGAAGGAGACCCGTGCCCAGCAGTGGGACATAAAGGGTTGATACTTTACTTTTTTTACTTTACTATTGGCCTTGTTCAACTGGCAAAGGCAGGTTTAAATAGGTTTCCACTACATTACAAAACTAAATGAATCTTTTTTTATAAAGATTAAAAAAAAACAACGAAAAATTAGAGTATTACAAATTTATTATTGGATATAATTACTTATTTTTATTACTACAAATACTATTTGCAATTTATTGTCGCTGTGAGTTGAATTTAATCATTTAGCAATAGTAAAAGTAACTTAAGTAATAATTTCCTTCATTATAGATGCTGTACTGATTCTTCTCAGCTACTATGATCCATATAATATTTTATCTAATCTATATCAAAATTCGTAGGATATTAAATTCATCTTAATTGAAAGAAGTTATTACATTATCAAAATTATTTCATCGTCATCGTCAGCCTTTATCCGTTCACAGCTGAACATAGGTCTCCCTCAATAAACTCTATTATGACCGGTTCCTTCTCGCATTCAATACGGACTGACCCTGCAAGGAGATCATCCCCTCACCTGGTAAAATGTAGCCGGTCAACACGTGTTAAAATAAAAAGTTGTTTAAAAATTAAAAACTAACAGCGAAAATAACAAAACCTTCGACAATATCTAGCACCGCGAAATAAAACTGAAAAACATGGGAAATATTGCGACTTCGACTGTATTAAGAATGGGTCTGCTGACTTCAAGAACCAAGATTTAGAACCAAGATTAGAAGAACCTATACGACCCTACGATCGAGATCGAAAAATACGATCCGACGTCATCGTCTTCTTAAAAGTTTATCCATATAATGAAAATTTTACGGATTTTATCGCGGTCATTATGTTTTCTATATGCCGTTTGTATACATTACAGACGTTTGTATACATTACACAATCAATGATGATGGTATGATCCTGACAATGGTAGCTCCACTGTCAGGGGAGGAACTATTCCTCGGTCAGTCTTCCCGTGACCATGGTTGCTATAAAGTATTTGAAACGACGGACATGAAAACCATTAATATACGTAAAAGTTGTTTCATTATAATGAGTGAAATTACCTTAAATATTAGAAAACAAAAGTTTAAAAAAGCGAAAAAAGGGTTTTCGCCTATAATAATTGGCACGTTTGCATTATAGGCTTAATTTGTGATTTTTATATTTTATTCAATATTATTTTAATGACTATGATATCTACATCTACACTAATATTATAAAGAGGAAAACTTTTTTGTTTGTTTGGTTGTAATGAATAGGCTCAAAAAGTACTGGACCGATTTCAAAAATTCTTTCACCATTCGAAAGCTACATTATCCACGAGTAACATAGTGTAAGGTTTCGTTTACTTTGTTTACATTTGCTTATAATAATTTTGGCATTTTTAATTTCTTGCACTGGCCACACTGGGAATTCAAAGAATAAGTGGGGTAGGAAGGTATTAAGAGGGGCAGTCTTGCGGACTAGGGGGCAGTCGGTCTCAGGCCGTCATTGTGGTTTAATAAGTGTTGTTGATATTGTTACTAGTTGGATAAGAGTTCAGAAAATATAGTGCTATTGGATTAAAAATGATTTTGGTATAATATTTGGAATATGGTATTTCACTGTTACTGGTTGTTTTTCTGAAGAGTCTTACATCTCAGAAGTGGAACACCGTCGGAAATTCCGTAAGTACACGCCTGCAATATTTTTTTTTTCTTCTTACACTACGTAATGCATATACTTATTAAGGAAAGAAAGTTTAATTCATAACTACTAGAAACATTTCGTAGCGATTAGCAGCGACCTACCCTCAGGAGTATATTTGATGTGTTCTTTAGAAAACCCATGTCTCTAGCTCATTTAAGAATCAATTAGAAATTATCAAAGTTATAGATATATAATTTTCACGTCATGGACATTTAAACTTACAAATAAAATAGGAATGCCTGTTTCTAATATTAAACTAACCGGTTTTTGCTACATGCGTAGGAGTATAATACAATATATGGCACCTACATAATATACCAAAGTAACGTTTTACAATTTTGTCTGTCTGTTCGTTCCGGCTAGTCTCTGTAATGGCTGGACCGGTTTTGACGGGACTTTTTTTTGGCGGGTAACTGTTATAACGAGTAACTTAATACAAAAATAATAATAATTATCGTCAAACGATACCGTACATATTTTTATCAAAATGAGGGTACATTGGAAAATTAGCCAAGGGTGTAAGAACTACTAAATATACACAGGAGCTTTGAAAGGGAATAAAAAAAAAAATATGCCCGTTTTGTCTAGAGTGCACCGTTTAGTAGATGCCGACTATTATTTATGTTATTTTGTTATATTTTTTTAACATAATCCTTTTTTTTGGTTTCATGTAACGAGTTATGGATTGATGTGAACATGGAATAGGGAACTTGGAGAAGTCTAGCGACTCCTCAACGAGATCATTCTCACACTAGGCGTCAAGGTCGCAGCCGCAGCCTCAGCCGTAATTGGCCGAGAGCGGGTAGGTGTCGAGACCATAGCAGCAGCCAAAGCCGCAACCGCCGGCTGCTGGAGCGCTAACTGGCATTAAGGCATAAAGAGGAGCATCTCCTTCGTATGACGCTGCAATTGCGAAGGACAGCGAGCAATGGCGTCGCAGCAGCGAGCGACGCAACTACCGCAGCAAGGAGATGGAACCAAGTAGGCGCAGCTGTGGCAGGTTGCCGGGCCCGTATGATAAATTTATTTTTAGCTGTTAGTATTGGCGGTACGCTCGTAGAAGTTTACGTTGATCTTGGTAGTCAGGCGACATTGATTAGGCAATCCACCTATAAACAGCTTGGATTTATTCATGATCATACTGAATCGTGTTGAGAGGTTTTGGTAATAGCTTGGACACAGTTTAATGTTTTATGCAAGGTAGTAGATGATTGTAAATCTAGGCGAAGACTACGAATGCTTAGAAAAAGTCCGTATAGTGATAGATGGTATGCTTAAGGAAGGGATCATTAGGGAGTCTGTTTGGAACTAAGCAAGAGTTGAGGATTATATATTTGAGTGATAAAATAGGACTTAGACTCTCATTATTCGTTAACTTTCGTTACATATTCTATGACATGTAGATAGTAGGTACATAAATTGAACGAATTTAATATTGGTTTATATTATATATTAGGTGATAGGTGTTTTATACACAGTATATTACCCGGTATTGTTACAGACAGAGAGCGGGTGTAGGCCGTGGTTTTAGGCCACCACTCGATTGGATACACAAACATAAATGGATATTGTTTATTGTTTAACTTCACATATAGGATCTTTATAGTGATCACTTATGATCGTCTTAGCGGCTAAGTTTATAATGAGCGTTCGCAACGCGCCCATGTCCGAGAAGATACCCACGAAGAAAAGAAACTCTTCTGGGTTCCTATCATTCTTTTCATTGTGATCAATAATTCACAAAGTCACTTAAATCTATAGCAATTAATTTCAAAGCGTTTTTGTCATTTATATATTCTTTTACATTATAATAGGATTTTAATAAGTTTCTGTTTAATGATAAATCTAAATTTATTAATTGACAACTGTTTTATACTGTCGGGAAGTTTATTATAAAAACTTATATTATTATAACGTATATAATTACCCGCAAAGGAGTAGCTCATTTTATGGAGCCTTGAGCTGGGCACAGCAAGTTTATTTTTATTTCCAGTATTTAACATTGCGTTGATCACATTATTCTTGAATTTTTGGATATTTTTGTGTACATACATAAGATTTTCAAAAATAGATGGGCTATACAATGTCATAACATTTACTGTTTTAAATTTATCTCTAAGTGTGTCTTTTGGACCCAAATCATATATTTCACGAACAGCTCTTTTCAGCAGAACGAATATAGCATCAATATCGGCAGCATTACCCCGTAATAGGATACAATGACATAATAATAATAATATTTTTTTTAATAATGCTGTTAAAGTAACCAAAATAAACTAAACCTAGCTGTATTTACGTCAGTTAATTGTCGAATATTTTAATGCAAATGCTGCAGATGAAAGTCTGTTGGATAAACTAGATATGTGAGGGTCGCACTGTAGCATCTAAATTAATTCCTAGAAATACCGTAGTACTCCATATTTAATTCTTCATTGTTAATATTTACAGTTGTTTTATTTAACATTAGGCAAAGTGAATTTAAGACATTTCGTTTAAAAATAGGTTATTGGCATTGTACCATTTTACAATTTTAGAAAGAGCATTGTTCACATCGTCAGTTACAGGTTGCCGCCTATGTGTCTTTAAAATAACTGATGTGTCATCTGCGAACAATAATATTCCATGTTTATCATTTAGAAGATACGGTAAGTCATTAATATAAATAAGAGATTGTTTTCCATTCACGTCTACCTTCTGGATTATATCACTTAAATAAGAATTAATTAAATCTAGCGCGATATCTTCTATGCCGTAGTGATAAAGCTTCCTGACCAATGTTTTATGCTGTACACAATATTAGATAGCCTTAGATAGATTACGTAAAATGCCTAATGCATCATGTGAATTCCTCTCAGGCTTAAAAAAAATAGTCTGTATTAATTCTCCAGCCTGCATCAGTTGTAGAGCGACCGCGTATGAAACCGAATTGTTTACTATGCAGTAATTTATTTCTATAAAATGATTCATTGATTGATTTAGAATAATCTTTTCAAAAATTATGCTAAACGTAGGTAATACGGATATCGGTCTAAAATTTGTGGGATCTAAAGTACTACCTGATTTAAACAACAGGATTATTTTGCTATGTTTCATTAAGTCAGGAAATACACCACAATCAATGCAGTTCTTTTTAGGATTTATCAATTTATAGGTTTGATAATATAATTTCTGATGCGGTAACATGATTGAATTGAAAGGTATTATAACATTCAGGTACATTGTTTTAAAAAAAAAAGGAAATGGCGGCAACAGGTGAAGAGTTCGGAGATAAGATATTTAAAAGAAGTAGCTTTTGCGAAATCTGACGTGATAGTTGTTTCATACATTTAATTTAACATCTTTGTTTTGTGGTTTGACTATTCCTATTTCATTTTTAATAATTTTCCAAGTCTTTTAAATAATATTACTTCTGTTTTTAATTTTTGAACTTGTATGTTGTGATTTTATAAATGGATGAAGTGATTTAAAAATTATAAGTATATATAGATTGATCACAAATACAAACAACTAAAACAATGATAATGTCCAACACCATGACAAATAGCAGATCAATTACATTAAATAATAATATGTTAGAATAACAATTGTTTAACAAAAAAAATACATATTCAAAAGCAAAAACATTTCATTAAACATTAGGAAGAGGTTTGTGGGAAATATGGTGGTTGGCCCCAAAGGGAGATCTCCGACCGAGCGAGGTGCAATGCTCGGCCAGGCCGAAGCCCACTAGCTAGCATGTCAGATGTCGTATATATAGCGACCGGGCGCTGGAACTCTGATAGCGCGATTCAGGATTGTGGCGCTGTGATTGGTCCGCCACATCACTCCCCCCCCGAAGACCGGAGGTCGGTATCTTGAGTCTTGTGCTTGAGTCGCCAGTGCCAGTGAGTCCCAGTGAGTCGGAACTGTGCTGCTGCTTGCACGGGGCTCCAGTGAGTTGGAGTGCTGCTGCCGTGCGGGGCTGATACTACGTGCTGCTGACCAGGAGAGATGAGTGCTCTGCTTGCTGACCGGTCCGTGGTAGTGTGATAACCCGTTGAAGCCGGTGAGGGTTTGACCAGGCCGCGGTGCGTTGAGGCTAGTGGTCGAAGTACCCGAAAAGGCTTGAAGCTGGCTGGCGTGGTGCGGAGGGGTGGGGAGTGATGATGATGAATGTCCAGAAAGAAAAACAACCACAACACAACCACCATATTCCCACAGGTTTATTCAATTATTCAATCTTATATTTGGAGCATTGCATTCTATGGAAGTGAGTCATGGACACTGACGCAAAAAGATAGGAAAATAAAAGTCTTCATAATGTGGTTCTGGAGAAGGATTAAGGGGATAAAATTAACAGAAATGGTGACAAACGCAAAAGTTTTGGAGATAGTGAAAGAGGAAAGAAATATTATTAAAACTGTTAGAACCGAGGAGGAAATTTGATTGGTCACCTGATATGACATGACTTCTAAAAATATAGAGGGAAAGATTGATGGAAAAAGAGGAAGAGGTAGACCGAGGAGAAATGGAGATAGAGATGTTGTGATTTAATGACTCTGCAATTTCTCTTAGTTTTTTAGAAAAGGTTTGACATAATTGCAAAACTCTTCACTTGTATAGTATTGTCTTTCCGCATATAGATCTTACAACATTCGCCTATTTTTAAGTATTTCTGATGTTGCCCAGTTATTGAACATCATTGTATCGCTAACTAATAATGTTTTAGGGGTAAATATTGATTGAAAAATTGGAGTATGCTATACATGATAAAATTGGTAGACTTTTAATTAAGGTATGTCTCAAATTGTTCAAACGATCTAATCTTACTGGAATATTTTGTGCTTATTTATACTTATTCTTTTATTTGGAAATTTCATCAGCTGTCCACAATGCTGAATCTAATTTATTAATTATAGATTTACACTAGTAGACGTTATTCTTGTAGGTTCCATAAACATGTTATTAAGATTGTAAGATTAAAAAAAAAAAATATTAATCTGAAAATGATTCCAATCCGTTTAAAAAAAATTACATTGAAGTCTGCGCACACGATTAATAGTTTTTTTATTAGAATTTGGTGATTTAAGTAGGACCTTTTCCATTACTTTTTCAAAAATATCAGAAGAACCTAATGGAGGTCTATATGCTAAAGTTACAATGAATAATGCAAATCAACACAAATGATAAAGGATGGATAATTTGATGGATAGTTTTATGGACAATTTAATGGATAAAGAATGGATAATTGGATGGATAAAGGATGGATAATTGGATGGATAAAGGATAGATTATAAGACTGTAATAAATGTGTTATAGTAATAAGTGTATGTAATTATGTATGTTTATAAAAAAATTGTAAACTATATTTTGAAAGGAGCAACCCAACAGAGTTTCTTGCTGAATTCTTCTTATGTACTATACTAGTATAGTACTATGTATTGTTTGTATTACAATTTTTTGTAATATTGTATTTGAAAAGACTAGTTCCACTGAGTTTGTTTCGCCGGTTCTTCTCAGTGGACTTACTTTGGAACCGGTGGTAGACTCAATTGACCTTCAAAAAGATACTTGGATAGTACTATATTTTTTTTGAACTCGAATGTATTTTTATAAATGTATAAATTCAAGCTTTGGTTTCTTGGTCCGCCGAGTGTAAGGTTCCACCTGGTCCGTGTATGAGGACATACACGTTATCAGGATGGACGAGTGTAAGGTTTCGTTTACTTTGTTTACATTTGCTTATAATAATTTTGGCATTTTTAATTTCTTGCACTGGCCACACTGGGAATTCAAAGAATAAGTGGGGTAGGAAGGTATTAAGAGGGGCAGTCTTGCGGACTAGGGGGCAGTCGGTCTCAGGCCGTCATTGTGGTTTAATAAGTGTTGTTGATATTGTTACTAGTTGGATAAGAGTTCAGAAAATATAGTGCTATTGGATTAAAAATGATTTTGGAATAAATATGGTATTTCACTGTTACTGGTTGTTTTTCTGAAGAGTCTTACAATAGGCTAAATTTTATTCTGAAAAAACATAGGGTTCCGTATGATGTTTGGGTTTTTCGGACACAAGGTGTAAAAAATCAACTCGAAAAGATACTTATTTTGCGTACGCTGCCTAAACTATAAAAGATAGAACCATAGAATGTTCCAATTAATTGTAGATCTTATAAATATTTACAAAAAAGTCCGCAACACACTATACCTATCTATGTCGAGTGAGGCACAACGACCATTTTTTTATTTAGAAATTATATTAAATTATGTATATAGACTTACATACACGTTTATTTTACTCATGCTTTTAATCCTTAAGATATAAAGCTAAAGAGTTATTTGAACGCGCTAATCTCAGGAACTATCGGTCGGATTTGAATGAAACATTTCAGTGCTAGATAGCCCATTTATCGATAAAGATATATCATCCCTCTAAGATCCCGTTGTAAATCTTAGTTAACGCAGGCGAAGCTGCGGGCAACAGCTAGTTAATAGATATATTGTTAAATTAAATAACTTAAGCTATTTATTACGTGGCAGCTTACAAACGCTGTTCCGTGGCTCTATGTTTTTAAATGACGCAGCGGAAATCCTTTTCGGACCCAACCAGAGCCTTGGACGCGCTGGCGTGTGTGGGGACTTGCATTGGGTGCACTACCGCACTAAAACCGCTGCGTGAGCCTTCAGCCGTTATCTGAGGGACCCGGATCTGCAGGCGATGGGAAACCCTTAGCGACTTGGCTTTATGTATTCAATAACGGATAAAGCTTACAAAGAATTTAGCTAGTTGTAAAAAAATAAGATAAATGTGATTTTGTAAAAATCATCAGTTCTAAAAGTAAAATCAGTACAATAGGATATCTATTAATTTAGGCTTTACAAGAGATATAAAGGATACGTTATGTATACGTACCTAAATACAAAATAACTTTAATGAATGTGCCAAAACCACAAGTCGGCCGTAGTCGAGCCAAACGATAGTTGTTACCAAGTCAACATTTTGTTCATGTTTCATTGTATATGGCCAGTACTAAAGTGCAAATATAATTATAACAAAATTAGATAACACGGAGCACGTCTAAAAATATCTGCTCTAGTTGTTTGACCTTCATGTTGGAACGGAAATAGACTGCATACTTACTAAATACTTGCAGAAGTATTAATATGGCATTCAATAGGTTGCCTATATAACAGCCAAGGGATGTGAAATCTCATATTTTTCATAATTCAAACTATAATAATAATTTATCTCTAAGCCTAATTTGATTTAGATCTGATCGACTGTTGGCAGAATTAAGTAAGAAACATCCATTCTACATTTTGAATATAATAAATATTATTAAGGTGATAAATAAATATATATATATATATATATATATATTGATGACCTCTGTGGCTTAATGGCTAGCGCGTTGGCATTTAAGCCGGAGGTTGCGGGTTCGAATCCCGCCAGGGAACAAAAAAGTTTCTGTGTTCCTGGGTCATGGTATTAAATATGTGTATTATATAATAAAAATCTTAAATATAAGTATTATTATAAAACGTATTAAATATATGTATTTCCGTTGTCTAATGTCTGGTACCCCGTAACACAAGTCTCTTTGAGTACTTACCACGGGACCGGATTGACGTGGTGTAAAAAGCGTCCATAGATATTAATATTATTATATATTTTGTCATCATCTCTAGCAATAATTGCAAAATAGGTAGTAGTGACCAATTGGGTAGAGGATAAGAGCCCTTCGGATACGATACCGCCCAATGCACTTAAAATTTGCTTACCGGTGAAGAAAAACATCTTGAGGGAACCTGTATATCTAATGATATTAAATACCTCGAGTGTGTGTAAAGCTCATTTCGCTTTGGGCTATCGTTTAAGTGACTTATGGCCTAACATCCTCCTCGACAGATTTCGAGGAGACCCAGTGGATGTGTGTAGATAGATATATTAATGATCATAGTAACTAGTAAGCAATACAAGGTAGGTCCTTTTGATTGTAGGTCCTTTTGATTTATATTGATATATAGTGGTTCGGTACTCATGTCATTTTTTTTCGGTCAGAACTCAGAGCTATGCTTATGGCCCTAATGGCCTTAGTGCTTGGTCGGTAGTGGGGTGAGCCTGTTGGTTTCACCCTGTGATATGGTAAGTACTCCCCGCCAGCCGTGGAGTGCGACTTCTACGGCTTCTGCCTTCTTGGGGTCGGGTTTGTTCCTGTGGCCGGTTCATGCCTTCGGATCATCACCGTCGGATGAAAACAATATTACTGTCGTGTGTATCTATACTACTCAGAGTTTATTTTAATTATATAAGACCAAAAAGTTTTAAATTAGTTTTGAAGCTTACAGGAAGTCTACTTATTATTTTGAATAAGTTTCTTTTTCAACTATAAAAATATCCTTCGTGAAGCTGGAATTAATCAATCACTTTTTAAATACAGAGTAACAAAAACATCTATCAAATGATAGATGTTGTATGATATTAAAACCGCATACATATACATATATGTATGCGGTTTTAATATCATACAAGTTTGATAAAGTCTTCTTAACTAAAATGTTTGTATTGCTAACAAATTATATTAAAGTAATAAATAAATAAATAAATGATTCGGTAGACGAAGTGTTGGTCGATCATTAAGCAGCTGGGAAGACGATCTACGTGCTGTGGCCGGTACCTGTTGAATGTCGGTAGCAAGGGATCGGTCGTCTTGGCGTTCGTTGAGGGACGTCTATGTTCAGCATTGAACAGATAAGGGCTGATATTGATGAAATAAATGAATGATTGTCCAGCAGTGAAACGCTGATGATGATATTGAATACTTCGATACAAAAGATTATAGAATACTCGAGTATCGGCAGGATATGACGGAGGTGAGTGAGCCGATTGTTATGTGTGTGCTATCTTATCTAGGGAATGCGCCATCCCTCGATGGGCCTTTTACTAATACAAAGGAATACAAAAGACGCAATTGTTTCGAAACTATGCATTTCGTCATCGGTTTTATTGATACCAATAATGCGTATTATTGTTAACAGTTTATTCACTTTTGACAGAGGCCGGTGACAACGCAGTGGCCGCGTATTCGAATACCGCCAAAGTTTCCGAGTATGCACTGATCAGTTCATTTGACCCAAGACCGTGGCCCGTGGAAGAACATATTCACGGTCCTTAGCAGTAGCCAGAAAAAACGACGAAGAAGAAGAAGAAAAAGGATATATTATACATTTCTTAATTTATTTATCTTAATATGAATCTTACTGTACTGAATGCGGATATCCTTCCAAGGAAATGAACTTCTGCCATTCTGGCACACTGCCACTTCATAATACTTATTACTTATCATTATTCTATATGTGTATTTCATTCCAGTTTTATATCGTCAAAACATATATAACTGCTTATATTGAACAAAAATAATCTTCACGTTTTCCATTTTCCCTATTCTTTAAATACGAAACTGGCTAGTGTCAATGCTGCCTAAGAAATAAACGTGGTCACCCTTTTCCTTTATATAGACAGGTCCCAGACTGGTCGCCTGGGACCGCCAGGAACCTAGGCTCTGTGGTAGGCTATGTGCTAGTGGTTTGACTGGTCACTGAAGTAATAGCAGTTCAACCAACCCGTGATCTGTATGCACGTCTCATTCGCCAATCAGTTATCAATGGCAATCAGTCGGCTAATCGGAACGCAGAAGAGGTGCAGTGTTGCAGCACAGATTTTGCGGAATTGGTTTTCACACAAAACATAACATAACGCTCTATTCCAGTTGTAATATGCTCGATGTATTAGTGATGACTTCGTTATATCAACCAGGGAACCTTGAGTACAATATTGCGTTACTCAGTTTTTATATAGAATGTATTAATTAAAATATTTGATTAGATACGGCTTGGTATATAAATATGCAAAATATGTTGCGCTGGCGCCGATTGAAATTGCTTTGATTGAGCTCATTAGTTCTACATGTGCTCTGAGATCGTCCTGATACATACAGATACATTATAGATAGGAGATAGGCCCCGTTTGCTGCGGCTAGTCAGGAAAATGTGACGTTCAGAGACAACGATGCAATCTCTGATCTAACTAGTGCGTACTTTTTATCATTATTTTCTTATTATTGATGCGTTTACCGTTAATCTCTATATCAACCTATATATTTTTTTAGAAAGCGATTCTTATATACGACATAGTAATAATAGAAGGAGAAATTTATACAGTAATTATATTGTAATAAATGTCCCCATAAGTACGCTCAAGAATGATTGCTTGACCCCATTTCAAATGATTTCGTCCGAAACACAAAATATTCTTCAATATAAGTTCCCTGGAAGTGCGTAAAGATAGGCATGCTATAGAAATGCTGCAGCGGATAGTAGATGCAAGACATAATTTAGTTTTAATTTTTTTTCAGCGTCAACAGCGTATCAAGGTAGAGAGATGTATTTTATTGTTCTATGTGTGATGATGATCTATATTATTGTAAAGTTTTATCAAAATCCATTCAGTAGTTGTCAAAGAATAATAAAACAAATAATATTCTTTTGGTAAAAGAAAATGATAAACAAATTTAACAAATGTATCATAAAATCTTCGAAGACATAATATTAACTTCATACGTTGTGCCTATGTAACAGATAACGTGAACATTATTTTTACCCTCTTTATGACGTCATATTAAATTGAAACTTTTTAAGGACAATACAATTTGCCATAGAGCACGATCGACCTTCCTTCGGAAAATTTGCAAGCTCTTCAAATCGAAGCTATTATTACGTCGTTTCAAAGTTTTTCGTCTGTGTGTTGCATGTCGCGTGACGGTCGGCCGCGGAGTGTATAGACTATTACTTATTTGTGCCAGTGCTCCAAATTTTAGATTTTTATACCCTTATAGAATATTGTCCCTTATAGCAAGGGATAATATATTATAGCCTGATAGTCTTGGCGTTCATTAAGTTCCTATGTTTAGCAGTGGACGGATAAAGGCTGATGATGATGATGATAGAATATTGTTCCGAAAATGTTTAGTTAAATGTCTACGATATGAAATAAAGTTTCACTTTTACCGTGGTTTCATAAAACCACAGTTCTTTTTACTATCGTTCACTTGGGACTCAAACTCGCGATCTTGCGTATTGATCTGCCGTCTATTCCATTGCATGTGTCGCTCACAATTATCGTCTACAATAGATTACTGTGCCATGTTCTGCGTATTATTCACTCCTCATATGGTATCAGGACATAGATCGAGTCTTTGTTGTGGTGTAATTTATTTTATTCCAATGTACAGAGAACATTCTGCATGGCACTGACGTCTGTAACGAGCAGGAAACATCACGGCTCGATCTTAAATGTAATAAAGATCTTAATTACATATTTATATCAATATCTCTATTAATTGTATGAACATTTGCGCATTATATCTATTATCTTATTCGATGGCACTTAATATTTAACTTTGACCTTTCATCAACATCATCATCATCAGCCTCTATCCGTCCACTGCTGAACATAGGCCTCCCTCAATGAACGCCAAGACGACCGATCCTTTGCTACTCGCATCCAACGCGGACCTGCCACTGCACGGAGATCGTCTTCCCATCTGGTTAATGGCCGACCAACACTTCGTCTACCTAAACGCGGCCTCCACTCTTGAACCTTAATGGCCCATCGACCTTTAGTAGTGCGTTTTAATTAGACCAGTCACCAGAGTGAAGTTCGCTAATGTGATTTCGTATTTACATAAAGTTATTTTCTATATTATATAGCACTTTTTAATTTAAAAAAACCGGCGAAAGGAATTCAGTGGAACGATTTTTTTTAAATATTCTATACCAAAGTTACATGTTATCGCTGAAGGCGTGGGAAGAACGCCCTATTCCCAAGGTGGTATCTTTCTGGAAATCTTGTACTTAATTATATCTTTTGCCCGCAAC
The DNA here is from genome assembly GCA_905333005.2 of Lycaena phlaeas. NCBI lineage: Eukaryota > Metazoa > Arthropoda > Insecta > Lepidoptera > Lycaenidae > Lycaena > Lycaena phlaeas. Next base: position 11,243,258 of record HG995172.1, on the reverse strand, counting down.
GCACTTTAAAGCAGTGTATATAGTCAGACGACTGGATGTCATGATTGTGGCGTGGCGGTGGACTCTGCCCTGCACACCCTCGAGATGAGCGGCGCTGCGTCATGATTTGACGTCTGTAAACGGAGGGACTTGTGTCTGAAGATCGTCATCACCGCGATGCTCGGTAGTGACTTGTCCTGGACGGCGATGGCCTCCTTCGATAAGACAGTGATGTCCCAGGAGGCGCTACTTAATGCGCTTCTAATAACGCCCGTGCTCGTGTCGGACTCTGGATGGGTACCCGGGCCCCGGCTAGACACGACGTCGTGGGAACTGCTAAGTGTTTGCTGCTGTTGTGTCGACGGGCAGTCTCCCCCTATATCTAAAGAATCTGGCCTTGTCGGGTCCAGTCTGGGGAAGGCGGGGGTTAATAGGGAATAGAAGAGTTGTGTGGATGTCTACGGCTCTAAGGCTCTAATGCTCTAAGGCTCTCCTACAACTCGGTTGCCAAAAAAAGAGCGTAAGCCTATACTTGATAATTGATAGAGTCTCAGGAAATATTATAATGAAGAATGCCATCACTCCATACGTGGTTAATTTTGAATTGCGTCTGACCATAAATGTGGCTGATAAAAAGTATCGAAAATCTGGCAGAGGCGCACTTTGTTTTTAATTAATTTTATTATCTATCCTTCCATCGACTGGCTCTTTTATTGAAATCCTAGATAGTCAATCCCGTCCCGCGCATCCAGCCAGGACCAATAATTAATCGTTCCAACGTCGTGCCAAAATAGTCGTGTTCGGTGTAACATGTCTAAATGAATGTAGTGTCCCCTTATCGCTCAATACGAAACATTTTAACAAATTATAGAATGATAACCCATTTAGTATCTTAAGTAATGAAGCGTCAAAAAATAATTATCATTTTAGTTGTAATTGCTTGTTTTATATGAATATGAATGGAGTTAGCGTAACCAAGTGTCCGAGATATCCGGCAAATTACAGAAGCTATCTTACTTCTTATCGTGACCCTTGACACGCTATTTAGTTCATATGATCTAGTATACCTAGTGTTTTTAATTGATGCAAGTAATTATGAGACGAGAATTAGAGAAAATTGTATAAATTTTTTTGTCTACTTTTTCAGTAAATTCATATTTTCTTATTTTATTGTGAATTAATGTTTCCGCATTATTGTATGCATTGTTCTCAACAGAGAAAGAGACCAGTTTTAACAGTAAAACAAAATTATATATGAAAAAAAGAAAAAATATTGTTTAGGTACTTTAAAATCAAGGTTGTTGAAAAAATTGTTATTATAAATGATATGGTGGTCAAAAAAATAAACCATTGTGTTATAAGTGATCGCCTCAATATCATATTGTGCTTGAATTTATCTAAATCATTCATAAAAAAATCATTTGTTAAGTTTTTATGAATGGCGGTGGAGTTCATCGACTTGCGTGGCCTCAAGACCAAGCGGATCTAAAGGAAGTGAATGATAGGTACACGAATGGTTTCTTATCAAAACGCGTGTAGTGACAAAAAGTCATTGGTATATCTAGTGAACTTTGGCCTTCGTATCAAAAAAATATTAAAATAATTACTCGAGCAAACTACGCCGGGAAAATTTGATAAGCTACAGCAGAATGAGTTTTATTTATGTCACTGGGTTGTCATAGAGTGATAGGATCTGTGTAACGTAGCGTCTGATACCTTTATGCAGAATCCGTCTGTGGAAGTGTGGCTTATCGCTTCGTTTGTAGTTAAATTGTTGCGTGCTTGGTCAAAAGGATTATGCCGCCATCATAAGCATACAAGGAATTTTCTGGAATATCATGTTTTAGAATTCGTAGCGTAGATTTTTATTACTGACTAGCAGCGCCCCGCGGTTTGGGAGTACAGAAATAAATTATGGCCTATGTGTTATTCTGATGTATAAGCTATATAATTGTAAACGCTGTGGCGTGGTACCTCCGGGTAAGCTTGTCATCTTGCTTATTTCACCAGTGAAACAGCTTTGCTGTGTTGCGAAGAGGGCAAGACTGGCAGTGTCACTGTCACAGATTTTGAAATGTTATGGATCGTGCAAGAAGGTTTTTTTAATTATTATTGGAATCAATCAGGCAGATTGTTAAGTGCAAAGCATAATGAGAGGCAGTACTCTTGCGTCTCAAATAAACATATCCTGATGGTCCAGTGGGTATGGATTCAGTCTCTTATGCGAGAGCCACCCATGTGTGCCTTCAAATGGGTTTTTTTAAATTTCTAAGCGCACCCTAAGCACGAGACCATCGCTCGCTCACCGGTGAATGAAAACATCGTGAGGAAACCTGCATGTCTAAAGAGATTAAAAGTCTTCCAAGGTATGTAAAGTTCACCAACCGGCATTGGACCAGCGCCTCGGTGAACTATGATCCGATACCCTCCTCGCCTGATTTCGAGGAGACCCGTGCCCAGCAGTGGGACACATTATATAGGTTGCTACTTTATTTTTTTTACTTTTACATGAGCGAATGACCACATACCATCAGCTGGCACGTTTGCCAGTTTATCTATCCACCTGAGATAATATACGCTGTATCCGATAATGACATATTAGAACTGGTGTTTGGATAAAGATAATGGCCGTGATAACGAGTGCGTGGGCATCGTGCGTCAATTTGCTTAGCGGAATATCGTCAGCGCTCTCAGCAGTGTCCCTTACATCCATGACGTCATAAGCGTAATTCCTATTAAATGAACATCCAAGTAAATATTTGACTTTGGTGTTTATTCGATTCGAAATTCGAATTTAATTCGATGGAGCCGGCTGCACGCACGAAAAAACATGACTCATGCGGCGTTAGCTCGAACTGAGGCGTTCCATTTAAGGCTTGAAGTGGAAGCGAGAGCGTGGAACGAGCGACAAGTGGCACAATCGGCCCATCATTATTTTCTTATGACATTGTCACGTTCAACTATCGTCAGTTAACCGATTGTACAAACAACCGATTTTTTTATAATATCATGAAGCAAATGAATAGAAGCCTTCTGGCGACTAAGGATGTCCAAAAACATCCACACAAGCAGAGGTTATGCAGATGCGTTGCCCTACTTTTCCATATACTAGCCCATGAAACAGTTGAATTTACTAGTAGTAACTAGTCATGAAACTAGCTTATGTTGGGCGACGTCGACACTTACCATCAGGTGTAAGGGGTACCATGCTGCTTTGCAGCCAAATTGGACCAGCACGACCAGGGAGGAACCTCTCGCTCACATGAAATCGGCGTCGGCGTATAGTGACAGCTAAGCTGTTGCGTTTCGTGCGGTTTGTCAGTTTCCGGTGACCCAATGGGGAGGGAAAGAGAAAAGGAGGGCCACGTATCTGGGCGTTGACCAAAAGGGGGGAGTCAATATTCGCAAGGCTTCGACTGTTCGTTTGCCCTTCTATGCTTAAAAAAAGATAGACCACCTGCCAGTTTGTCTATGCAACTAATATAAAATATCTAGTTTTTGGTATACTATAAGCTATCAAATACCTATATCAACTAGGCTTAAAACTTGCAAACCATATAATATTTCCAAACACGTCTTAGAATAATTTTATATGAAACATCACAATATGTAGGACTATTTTATGTCTATACTAATATTATAAACAGGAAAACCTTGTTTGTTTGTAATGAATAGGCTCAAAAAGCGATTTGAAAAATTCTATTACCGTTTGCAACGAGTGACATAGGCTAAATTTTATTCTGAAAAAATAGGGTTCCGTAAGATATTTGGGGTTTTCGGACACAAGGTGTAAAAAATCAACTAGAAAAGTTACTTATTTTGCGTACTAAGATCCCGTTATAAATCTTAGTTGAAGCAGGCGAAGCTGCGGGCAACAGCTAGTATAATATAAATCTATTCTAAGAATCTTATTATTTAATGTCGTGCAAAATAAGTAGACATTTTCCGTGTATTGAGTCACACAATCATTTATATATAGTTTAAGCATAGCTAGAAACTATAGCATATTTTCTCAGAAGAAATATAAACATTTTCAGAACTGTGATTCAAGATAAGAACTGATGACTGGGATGTGTGATTCCAGAACTTAGCCCACGCGATCCGTGAATCACTTGAGAGGGCTTCCATGTGGTCATTGGTGAGTCATAGTGTGTACTGGACGACATTTTGTAAATGGATCCATTTTTTTTCCTCTTACGTCAACCATTTTGGTGTTGTAATGGTTTAGACTGAGCGGAGACAATAAGCTCTGGATGTTTTTCAAGGATACATTTTATATAAAGTTAGACTAAATAATTATTAAAAAAGACGTGTGGCACTCGGGGACTGCCGCGGTAATGCTATTGCATAGCATTTTGTATCAACTTATGCAATTATAATTATTTATTTATTTTAATTATTAATGCAGTATTTCTTTTTCTTTGATATTAATTCAAGTTACACTTTTTGAGCGTGGTGACCGATAAGAAAACATTTTTTTTTCCTTTATTAAATAAATAAAAAAATATAAATATTTTAAACAATATTAACTAATATTGTTTAAAATATTTTTATTATTTTACAATACATGTGTTATATTTTATTGTTATTCGTGCGAGCTTCGTAGTGTCGTACAATACGTCTAGTTGCAAGCACACAAACACCGTGTCGAAGACTGCCGAAAAGAAACGACGTTAGACGATGCATGCATCGTCTAACGTCGTTTCTTTTCGGCCACACCTCCGTGCCCGTCGGAGTGGGGAGCGTTATGATTTATTTTCGTTACGGAATTTCTGTACTCGGTCCCCGCGCTCAAGGCCCGCGATAGAAGCTATGCAATAGCTTAAAAGCTGTGTTTGTCTGTTATTAGATCTACATCCTAATATGATAATTTATGTATAATTTAACTTACTATATTCGATGTATATCTGTTGGTGAACCAATAAATAAAAAAAAAACATACTTACAGTCGAATTGATAACCTCCTCCTTTTTTTGAAGTCGGTTAAAAATAATAATATAACGACCTATATGTATATATAAAGTATTTAAAACGGGATATTTACCATGTTTTTTAATATTGTTTTGCGGAGCTCGATATTTCGACATTGTCTACGAATGTCATGTTCACGAGACTGAAGTATGCGGGTAGATGTTGAAGGCGTTAGAGGTGTCCGTACCGGACTACCTCCTTTCTCGTACGTTTGCTGCGTAAACATTGGTCACGTCCCCTACTATTGTCTTTTTCACCCGTACCATTGTCACTTTATCAAGTACACTCAACATATTTTGATCCTGTGTTCGACACACGAAGCTCACCGTGTCAGTTCGTAGACAATTTCGAAATATCGAGCTCCGCAAAACAATATTAAAAAACATGGTAAATATCCCGTTTTAAATACTTTAAATAATGAAAATAACCATGTTAATTTAAAATCCTATATATGTATATAGTTTTGTTAGTAAAAGCTCCAAGGGTAATGATTTTTCTGACTATCTATTATCTTCTAACATCGAGAATATAATCGGAATAGAGTATTGTAAAGAGGTAGTTCCATGCTGCTTTGCAGCTGAATTGGGCCGGCACGACCGGGGTGGTACCTCTCGCTCACATAATACGTAAAGTGACAGATATACTGTCGCGTTTCGTGCGGTTTGTGAGTTTCCGGTGGCACATGGGATAGGGAAAAGGAGGATAGGGATAGGGAATAGGGAAAAGTTATACGAAGTTATACAATAACTCATAGTTAATATACATAGGTATATTATTCGCACTATGCAGATATTTGTAGACATTAAATTTTTTTTTCTCCGTGGTGCATTGCAGCTGGGCTTCACCTGGCTGCTATCTTCTTTTTTTCTTGACTTTGTTAGTCACTGCAATCCTGTACTGTCTCCCGCTTTGAACAGGGAGGGAAACTGGAATTTTTCCTACTCCTCCTAAATTCTTCTGATTAATTTCGTTGCGGGTCCCAAGGCAGTGTTTAACGTATCCCCCGGGCTCCCGGAGATCGTATCAAAGGGTCATTTGGTGGTTGCCGCTGTCGATCCTGGCTATACAGGAGTTGCAGCGGTGGGAAAGTGTGGTGGGCCAAGCCCGACAAAAAAAAAAAAAAAAAAAAAAAAAAAAAGGGAAAAGGAGTGCAACGCATCTGCATAACCTTTGGTTGTGTGGATGTTAATGGGCGTCGATAGTTGCAAGGCTTCGGTAGTTCGTTTGCCCTCCTATACTATAAAAAAGAGTGGAAACGTTGGGCTTTGAATGAAAATGAATTCTGCCTTTATGCTGTGACGCTGCGTCAGTTGGTCGACAGATGGTCATGTATGAATAGCCGATGGAACGGACACTTAAATAGACACCGGTTGGTTGAATTGCAATTACATCAGTGACACATCACTGACTGGTTTCGTGTAGTTTTATGGCTCACATTTAGTGGATTCATTCCCGGATGATTTTTCGAATCCCGGGATTTCGGGATTAGCTACAATCTCGGGCTCCTGGGAGTCCGTAGCCCCGGGATGATTAGTAATGGAATGTGGTAACAAAAATGCAGTAAAACATGTCATAATCATTTTTTTTATTTATCTGTTAGTTTTGTTAGGACATCGAATTTTTGAGTTTAGAGACCTCAAAAGGCGGTTATACAAAATTATACTTCCTTTTTATAAAAAAATCAAACTAGGTACTTTTGTAAACAATTTATGAAACTGATAATAAACTTTAAAAAATCGATTTTTTTACTTAAAATGTGAAAGATCAGATCAGATCTTTACTTAAAATGTGAAATCCCGAGATCCGGGATCGCGGGATCGAATCCTCTACTCACATTACTAGGTTCTTATTCCTGTTATGTTATTGATAGAATGGACGGCAAACTACCAAATTCTGAACCTATACGACCTCGTCAGGGATTAGTACAGACAACTCTTTCATAAGTTGTCTATGACGCAATTTAGTTTGAGTGCTAGTAATTAGGTACACTGCTTGTCCTGCTGCACTAAAGAAATTGTTAAACATAATATGTAAATTCTGTAAAAAAGTGACATCCAAAGTATATACGGAATATACACAGGCTAGATGTCTTTCTATATGATCTTGGAAAATATAATTAAATAAATAGGTTTTATTGTCACGTATTGACCATAAAATCACTAAGTAAATCACTAAGATTCAGGTGGGCTTTAAGCGCCATCTTGAAAAAAGATTTTGGCCGATATGATGGAATCTTGGCACTCTAGGGCGTAAAAGTTACGTCCTTAAAGTAACTCTATAAAATATGCATTCTTGCATCAACAATAATTATAATCAAGAAAATTATTGCTTGTTATTCATGTTAGAGAAGATTGACAGAAATCCAAATTATATATAACATTCGTCAATGGTTTATCATGCGACGTAAATTGAGCCCAGACAATTGAAATGTATCAAGGTTTCCTCTCAATTATAGACAGACTGACAGGGGTCGTTGGGTTAATAAGACCAATCAGCCCTTGAGTTTGGTGTGTAACACGCAAATCATCCTTTGACGGCCAGAGTAATTTATAAAAGGCAGTGAAAGTATGCTACAATTGAGTATCAAAAGATTTAATTTTTAGAATTACATAGTTACTTTTATAGAATTGGGTTTTAGCGGCCTCTTAAGCGAGAGTGTCAGGGTTCGATCCTGACCCCCTGTTGTGCATGAAATATTTTTTTAAATTTCTAAGTGCACCCTAAAAACGGATCACCGTTCGCTCACCGATGAAGAAAAACATCGTGAGGAAACATGCACGCCTAATGAGATTGACAGTCTTTGAAGGTGTGTGAAGTTCACAATAATATTATTATGAAGCAAAATTACGGAAATTTCATCAAGATTTAAGGGGATGACGAGTGACGCCTGAACCTCGTCTTTATCCGGCGCTGTCCCTAATTTGTCCCTAATTTGATAGAAAAAATCTCCTAAACTTTTAGGAAAAAAGCGAGACGAAGGCAAGATTCGGGCTTCGCCTGTCATACGCCTTGTTGTGGTCGAGGACACAGAATACTTGAGCGCAATGCGGGTCGATTATAGAAGAACAACATTCAAGTTCACGGTTGCTAGCCGATGATTAAATAAAATATAGGTCTTTTAGATCTATCGTAAATATAGTCTGAATTTAATTAAAAATAATGAGACAGTGTTACAATGTATCAGTATATTACTTTAGGTTCCATGTAATTCATTGCAATTATGTCGTGTACAGTTTCGTATTATTTTAACGGTTTATTGTTTACTAGCTGAGGCCTGCAGCTTCGCCTGCTATGTTACGCCCGATTTCTGAAAGGCTGATCAACGCAAAAATTTACTAATCAACTGTCAAACTGGTAATGAATGCATTGCTAGATTGCTACGTTGGTCAAAGAGTATGTCAACTAATATGCCTGTTAATGGCGGTTAAAATACGATTTTAGAGTCAAATGCCAGCTTTCATTGTAGTGGCTATGTCAACTGACAGGCTGATCAAATTAAGTAATTTAACCATGCTTCTAGCAACTCATTTGACACTTAAAAAGAGATTTGACAGTTGATTCTTAATTTTTGCGTGGATTAACCTATCGGAAACCGGGCGTGAGTCTTGAGAAGTTCTCCAAACCGCATTAGGCCAGCGCATCAGTGAACTACCGATGAACAGCCTCCTCGTCTGATTTCGAGTAGTGGAATGTATATGGGTTGTAATGTATATGTTTCCTTTTTATAATATCGGTATATATTAGCACAATTAAATAAAATCTATACTTAATGTAGATAAGAGTATATAATAAGACGCTGGATCACCGACGCCAGTGTGTCGGAGAGCCTTACTCATCGTAAAAGAAAATGTAGACAAAATAAATTAATAAGGCTGAGGGACGCCCACGCTATACTCACGATAACAAAGGCAAAACCACAATTTATTTTATTTTTTCCATTCATTTGCTTATTCCACTTTTGTGTTTTAGTTCCCGTTTTTATGCAAAGTAGGCCAAATAATCTTTCATTCTTTTCAAGGGAGTACCACTTAAAAATGTTTTAAGGAAAATCCATAGTCATCAGACTATTTTTGAGCAGAGAACCTTTCTATTTAAGTCTTCATTTTCTCTCTTTAAGGTCAGATGCTGATGGCTCAATAGCCTTCTTACCTGATTTTGAGGAGGAGACCCGTGACCAGCAGTGGGACAAACATTTAATATAAATCGTATAATATTAATTAAAAATCGTCACATTTTAAAAATAGAGCTGAAATTGGAAAATCGGATTTAAAATTAAACATCATTATGTCCATGCATGACAAAGCAAACTCTTAACATTTTCAGTTCCTGATAATATATAAATTTTACTTTTGCGTACTGCCTACGAATTCTGAGAAAACATAGTCATACACGATGACAGCATCCGCCGAAATCATCGATGACATCTGAATGGTTATGGATAATGCCCACATCATCAGAGTCATTTTTCATCAGGACGTTATCATTCTCGGGTATCTGTCAATTGAATTACAAAATAACATAGATATAAATCCATCGACAAAGCAACCTATTATATTCCAAAGTTGAAAACATCAAGTTATTAATTAAAAAAAAAGAACAACATTTATAAAAAAAATATTATAGTAGGAAGAACTCACGTGGTACGTTATTAACGCCATCTAAGATGCCCAAGAAGTCCGAAGTGCCGAAACAGGATAAGTAGATTATAAGTGAGCAAACGACCAGTCTATCTGGGACGTTAATAGACAACTTACTCACCAAAACTCTGTCATGTTCAAGCATAGAGTTATCTCTACGCTTGAAAATGACAGAGTTTGGGCGGTGGTGGTATCCTTCTGCGAGTCAATAAAGTCACGGCGGATTTGGTGGACGCGATACATATGCCTCTTGCCATCTTCATGATCTGGGAGCAGGGTCAGGATGGGAAACTGTCTCCATTACATAATCCCAGCGGCGTTGGGGTATGTAGAGGATGCCAGGGCTACCTTCTGAGTGAAAGAGTGATGATGATCATAGACCCCCTTATAAGAAAAGGGGACAACGGAGCAGAGGGCAAGGGGTGAGGATGGGAACTTCACCTTATCGTAATGTCCAGACGTTGTGAGAGGTTGTTCTGTGGTGCAGGGCAACCGATCTGTGGAGGTGGCGTCGGTCCCCAGAGACACTGACTAGCCGCCAAGGTGCCCCGTTGCTTGTAGATCCGGGGCACCTCACCTAAGAGTAGAGTTGCGTCCTTACCATCTTTTGAGCACAGCGAGTCCCACCTGCCTGGGGAGACCCACTCCCTAGCGGGATGTGTCAGTGCATTTGCCGGCGTAAAAGAACAAAAAAGGGTACCCAACTATAAGCAACTAAAGGCACTAGTGTTTTTAGCGGGTAGTGGCTTAGTGTCGAGCCTCACAGAGCCGCTAGATTCTGGGCTGGCGGAAAATAGTTAATGCATTTACATATATATATGAGTCGTTATAAATCTCATCGCCAATGATTCCATTGCTTGTCTTCCTTTCTTCCGAAACACGAATGAGATAAGCATATTGGTGAAAACGGGTAGCTTAAGAGTATTCCGCCCACCGGTCTCACGAGAGGGTGAGACCTCTGTTCAGGATGTAGTAGAGTCAACAAAGAAAAGTAATATATTAAGGATTTTATCGCGGTTAGTTATGATTTATATATTTATTTTCTTGGTTGCGCTCCAGTATTATAAAGTATCTAAAACTTACGATATGCTTAATTTAAAATAAATAGTTTTCAGCGATAAAGTTCCCTTTGCGCTAACTTTGTTACTTTTAATTCATAATTTTGTATTTGTTTATTTGTGTGTGTACAATAAAGTATATTCCTATTTCCTTCATTCATTCATGTGTGAATGATGATCAGTGAAATTGGTGCAAACATAATAAAACATGACATTAAAAGCACCGCAATTCTTAGACTATTAAGTCGGTTATTTCATAAATCATAAACATATAAAATCATGAATAATAAATGTCAAACGGTTCAGGAGATAAATGCTATATCCGGAAATGAGTAGTAAAACACGTAGTAAAATGCAAATGTTTATTACGCGATAGTAAAATCACTTTATTGTTTATGATTTACAAACTTACATTTCGCACACCTAGATCTAAAGAGGTATTAACTCAAAAAAGCATTTTTTTCAGAAATGACTAAAAACTAATTACTGTGTCCCTGCACATTGCAGAAGTGTTCTGAATACAAATATGCTTTTACCATGCAGTTACAATAAGTGTGATAGAGAGATATCCAGCTTTTCTCATGTATGGGGGCTAAAAATTGGATTTTCGGAGTTATTTCCCTATTTATACACTATGTATTATATATTTATTTTGATATTTTGAGTTGAGCCTGTTTTGGTTAATCAAGTTCTGAGTTAGCTCTTTTTTGAAGAGAAAACTGAAATTTAAAATACAATAGTATTTTGTATTATTAATAATTAGTCAGAGTAATTGATTGCACTCTGACCATAAGGGGGTCCTGTTGGATGATAAATATGCAAAAAACATTAGTAGTAATAAAATTAATCAATACTATAAAATGAACTAATATCACATACGCCTATGATAAAAAAATATTTATTTTTCTCATAAAATATTATATTAAAAAAAACAATATAAAAATATTGGAAATTCCTATTCAAAAAAATAATTAATAAATGCACATAATATAATAAAATCACAATTTTACAAAATATTACTCAAGACTGTGAAATTTTGGAGCAATACAAAGAAAAAAAAACCTCAATATGATGTAATATTTTAAAGCAGTAAAACAATTTTGTGTATTATGGGTAAAACAATAATCTACTTAGGTGTTGATTTTTTAAATGTGGTTAATATCCCTTGTTGCTGAAGATTAACAAAACTTCATATGACTAAAAATAAATGATCAACTTTAGACTTATAAATAGAATTGAAATTAAATACTTTGAGATACTGAGATGAGAATACTTATTGGTGATCATCCTTATTGAAATTACGATTAATTATTAGTAATTCCTACTAAGTAATTGACAACTTTGTTGACAAATCCCCAATATGCATCAAAAATATTTTGCCTTGAAACTTCGTCAATCCTGTCTTTACATTTAAGTCTACATTTTTCTCCACAGAGTCAAACTCATTTCTCTTTTACATTTTTCTTAGATTTAGACAGAGATTGGTACGCTTTGCCTGAATTTCTTAGCTTTTTATAACTTTCGAGCAAAGTGGAAGCACTTTGCTGGTTTGCGTACCCTCTTTTTGCCCTTTTTTCGATCTCGGGATTTTGGGTAATAGTTTTAGAAACTGCATCATTTTGAGCATCATCTGTTTCTGACGAACTACTACATTTAGAAGAACTTGAGCTGCTTTTGCTGCTACTACTGCTAGTGCTAGACGAAGAAGACGATGATGATTCAGGTATCCACTTAGGTGGAAGATTATTTTTGTGAGCCAATCGAAAATTGGGATTCTCATCGGAGTCGTCAATATAACTTTCTTCACTTCGAATTGCTGAAAGATAATAATTTGGTGCTGCATAATTTTGTTGGTTAAACGTGCTAGGGATAGATGTATCAACCACTGATAAGTGGGTACGAGTTTTCTTAGATGAGACTTCACTATAGAACATTATATCCAAGTTATTCAGGGTCTCATGTTGTGTAGAAATGATGGGAGGAACAGTGTTTCCTTATCCCAGTTTTCTACATATTTACCAAAAATCGACCACGTCTCATTGTTTTCCTGAAAAAAGGCAATACCTATTGTATTTACATTTATTACAAAAGCTATTTAAGCAGCTATAAATTTAATTTTTTTATCCCATTAGTGATATTGTAAAGTAATATTTCGGGGTTACCATCTAAAGAGATTTAACTCAAAAATTTGCAATAAAAATTCCAACAAATTCATTAAATTCGAAGACGAATATAAAATTATACGAATTTAAAATATATCCTTCTTTTAAAACCAAAGGAGTTCAACTAAGGTAGGTTTTTAAACAAATTAAAGAGTTTAAAATATAACTCAACAAAACAGAGTCAATTACAAATTCGAAAATGTTTCACCAATATGGCGACAACTCAACATAAAAATAAATAGTTTGCTAACCTTGCCAGCAATACGGGTTTAATTCAAAAAATTGTATCTATTTAATACTCAGCAACCACCAAAAAAGCGTTAATTCAAAAAAATACTACTTAAAATTTCAGCAATATAAATACAACTCAAAATAACGCCAGTTTATTTATAATGGGCACATACACTTCGCTCTTAATTCTGATTGCAACTAGCAATGTCCCTGTTTTGGTGGAGGGCTAGCGGACGCGTTCGTTATTCTATATGGATACTCAGCGTCATCTAGTATGAAATAGCAGACATATTTTTAAATCTGTTTTATTGGTCGATAGGCTTTTAGTTCGGGAATTGAATGGTGTGTATAACTCAAATTTGTCGATTTTTGAGTTGACTCCCTTTAGATCTAGATGTGCGATTTCATCAACAATAAACATTGTACACATCTTTGTTGTTAATGTAATGTCACAGATTTATAAATCTGTGTGTAATGTTATTAAATACAAGTGTCATATTGGTGGACTGAACTGTACTTGATAAATGTATAATCATTTAAAGTAATTTTTCAGCTTATACAAAGGAAACCAGCATGCCTGAAGAGATTGTAAATTTTGGAAGGTATGTGAAGTTCACCAACACGCATTGGTTCAGCGCATCGGTGAACTATGGCCTATATTACTCTCCTCGCATTGCCCAGCAGTGGGACATATTATATGGGTTGATACTTTTATACAGTCATCACATCTAAGAGTTTTGCTCTTTTTATAAGTCTCATTTTAAAACACGCGATACAGCCCCAATAGACAAGTGGCATAAACGCTAAACGAATAGAATAGAATAAGTTTATTGTATGGGGATGACACTAGCTTACGACATGACTGTAATTTAACAGCTAGTGGTATTCCCATACAATAAGTATTCTATTCTATTCTATTTATTTAGCGTTTGTGCCACTTGTCTAGGGGGGCTGTTTAGACATCTCAATGTATGGTAATGGTACCAAACCGTAAAGCTATACAGTCTTGCCATAATATGCCTTTTTTGCACATAAATAGCTAGTAGGGAGGTGAAAATAAAAGTAAATTCTTTTTAAAAGTAGTGGGTACACACGGCGCCACGTCAAGCTTTATGCTGCCAATATAGCGTCGCATCACCCCGTATATATTTTCAGTACAATAAGAGATCTAGATTAACTAGCCCGTATAGCTTGATCATCTTCATGTGAACCTATGATGTTCCTATTAAAAAAAATAAGAACTATTAGATACCATTTAAATAATCTGTAATGAAAAAAAAGTGAATTCTCATAAAAAATATCGATTAAATCGCATAATTCACTTATAATAATAATATTGAATCTGTAATAAGGTCAGGTACAGACAAACCTAGTTTCGATATTTTCCCGCGATAACCTTAGTATTTTGTTACTTAACCTGGCTGGTATTTTCCGCAGATTCATTACAATAATGATTGACAGCCTTTATCTTAACGGTCCGATGTATGGAGAACTTTAACGATGACATACATTTATTATATATGACATTTTTATGATTCCTGGCTTAAATAAAAAACATATTTCTTAGCTCTTTAGTTTTAGGCTTAAATTGAAAAGGTCGTGAAACGGTCTAGCTTAGGAACTTGTGATATTCAAGATTTTTTAATATCATTAAAATTGATCATAGGTAAATATTGAAAACTAATGAAATGCGTAGATCCAATTCTTAGATCATTAATATGTCTTGATGAAGTGTCGCCCTACAATCAAAACAAAAAAAAACTGGCCAACATTTCAAACATGTGTTCGTAAATAGTGATACCAGCTACTACAGTTCTCCCATAATCATCCTTTTTAGTCTCGTTACACTTCAACACAAACCTTCATTATAAATAAAAACAGTAATGCCTAACAATTAATGTGTATTCTATGACAGCGGGACGGATACTAAACACAGAGAAAGCATTTAGAGACTAACAGTTGGACGCTATTTTTTTGGACGTGTTTTCCGTCGACACTCTATCTACTACATATTATTGATCTAAGATCCAATTGTATAAAATCTAATAACAAAATATTTAATGTGTATACTGAATTTTATCATAATGTATTGTATTATTTACGTTATTAATTATAATATATTAAAAATTATACAATAATTCAACGATTTGTGAAATTCCAAAATAGATTGAAATATGATATACCACAGAAAAAATCCCTTCACTGGCAAATAATAAATGAAATAACTCATATTACAAAAGATGAAAAATTATAGGTGTGCGTACATTCAAAAGGATGAAAGTAGCGGCATAGTGGCATCACGACACGACAGCGTCATATCATCTTCCGTCATGCCATTCGAGTACCAGCCAGTTGATGCTTTAAAATAATTTTTCATCAATCCAAACTGACTTTTCTGAGCGGATAATCCTAACAAACTAGCTACTTTTTAAATTCTAGTATTATTCCAAGCACGCGCACCAACTGAGAAATAGTGTATTTATGATGATCACATGCAGATATGTGAATCAAATGCTTTTTATATTCACCCGATGCAGTCCTAATGGGATGTGCCGTCATCGCGTCTGAAAAGCTCTGGTTAATATAACTGGGCGTCGCTTACTCACGATTATTAGGCGTTTCGTATGTGAGACACATGTTGAATTGTTGCATTCACAATTTAACGAATGCCATGTATACAAATGTCGCATTAAATCGCGTCCAGACGATCTGTCTCACTTGCTTAGGATCTTCTGATAATTGAGATAACAATTGTCACGAAGTATTTTTTGTTTTGTGTAGAGTGAAGCGAAGATTTTTGTTTGTAAAAATTTCGTCTTTATTATTTTTTTAACTAAATTACTTATATTTACGAAAATACACTTAGTATGATGAAACAACTTTTACGGATTTTATCGCGGTTTATTTACCATGGTTGCTGTAAAGTTTCCGAAACGTCGGGCTTGTAAAAAACTAAATAAACCGCGATAAAATCCGTAAAAGTTGTTTCATTATAATGAGTGAAATTCGCGTAAACCTAAGAAAACAATTTACACTTAGTATGATTTATTGCATATGACAAATACAATACTTATCAGCCTTTAGTCCACTTCTAACAATATCGTTACAATATAATTATTCTGTCAATTATATATGTAATATACGATATATTTAATTATATGTTTGCATTGTAATGTCAGTTTAAAGTAGAGCCATGTCATTCGAAATAATAAAACTTACCCTTACTATTACATATTATTATTATGTCACAATTAAGACAATGGCGAATTCTTGAAGTTTAAAATTTAAGAAAAACCTTTGAGCCAGACGCGCTAAATATTTCCGTGTTCGCTGAACGTACGTATGTTCTCAAGCTATGACAGATTGATCTGGAAGAAAGTTAGATCGTATGTATAATATTCACGATTTAAAAAAATAAGAAAAAAATCTATAACAAAGTTGCATAGAATTCATGATCTGCATGCATTCAAGAAGTAATAAGCATCGAAATGACGTATGAATAGTTAAACAGGTTAATGAATAAATAAATTTGGATCGATTAATTCCAATAAAAGCTTAAAAGATTAAAATTAATAACATATCAGAGATATGATATAGAACAATGGCTTTTTGTTAAGATTAGATTGATTTAGGCGGATCAAGGAATGGGAAATTTTACAATAATCTTTATTGGTCTAATAATTTAGATAAATTATGATAATAGAGAGTCAAATCATGTATTGGTTTTTTATTTATTTTTTCTGAGAAATGTCCCCAATCCATCATATTTTAACTCAGTTTGCTTGGAATTATAACAGGAATGCGTAGACCATATAATATTCGTGGCGCATCATACACAATAAATTATATAAACGTCATCTAATAAATGTTAGGTGTGTTTCGTCCAAAAAGAACAAAACAATATCTGGACAAATGAAATTCAGACCCTTACCATTCGTTTTGTTGTTTAGGACTGTTTTTTTTTTAATTTTAAGAACACACAAAATAGTTTCAGTAATTGCAAACAAATCTTTTGTAATACAGCAATTCATCATCATCATCATCATCATAAGCATTTATCCGTCTCCTGTTGAACATCGATTTCCGAACGAACGTGAAGACCCTTACCACTCTCATCCAACAGGGACCGGCCACTGCACTGAGATCCTCTTTCCACCTTATCACCTCATTTGCTTTATTAAATTGTATATCATAAGCATCGACCACATAACCCATAGACTCCTAATAACATGGGAACGGGTTCTGGCGACATATCTGACTATAGTTCCGATGTGAGCTGTTAACAATGTACTCAAACTATAAAGTATATCCATTTCTTTTTAACGTTCCGTGATTAATAATGTATGACATTGAATTAGCTAATGACAGCATTGCAAGCCTTTCGTCTCACCTCAGCTAGTTGCCAGAATGCATTTAATACGGAAAATCAAACATTAGGAGTCTATAGGTTGTGTGGTCGATGATCATAAGTATCAAAATATTAAGCATATTATATAGGCGTTTAATTTTGCATTTTCTAGATATAGGTATATAATATATACATCTAATCCGAAAGACTTGAGTTGCCTGCATGAGCCGTCTGGATTTTATATCACTTGTCTATGGATCCTAAAAAAAGATAAAAGTTGGTCTGAAATACTTGTTTTCTTTTCGCCGAGTCGGCTAGATAGCATTATAGTTTTAAAAAGTGACTTTTTAGTTTTAATAATCTCAAATAAAATGTAAGGTATAATACTTCAGTAGGTACTTGGGAAATAATAAATAAATACAGAATGTATATATTTTCTTAAAAGAGTGAGTGAGAGAGTGTTTTTTAAAAAACGTAACCTTTTTATTGAGAACCTAAGGTCTATGAGTCTTTGGATCAGAGTGATTAAAATATGTTGTATGTCAACAACAAAAAAATATGGAAATAGTTTTATAAATATACATCCATGCTGGCATCTTAAATATGTGTATTAATACGGATCTACCAGTGATTAGTATTCAAGGACGGCTGGCGTCTCAAATTGGGACTTCTATTAAAATATGGATATCGTACTCACTCAAGTTTCTATTACTATATATTATTATACACTATATTTAAGACGACCTCTGTGGCTCAGTGATAAGCGCGTTGGTGCACAAGCCGGAGGTAGCGGGTTCGAATCGTCAGGGAACACAAAAAAGTTTCTGTGTTCCTGGGTCATGGATGTGTATTAAATATGTGTATTATATAATAAAAATCTTAAATATAAGAATTAATATAAAAAGTATTTAAATATATTTATTTCCATTGTCTGGTAGCCGTAACACAAGTTTCTTAGGCCAGATTGACGTGGTGTAAAAGCGTTCATAGATATTATTATTATTATTATTATTATCATTCGATTTAAACTTAATACATATGTGATAGAAAATGTTACGTGTGATAGCGACTAGCGGACTCGACAGACTTCGTTCTGTCAAAAATATTTGGTATGTAGCAGTTTTTTGTTCCTACCTATTTTATCTCAAAGAGAAATGAACTATCCTATCTTTTAAGTTGGAAAAAAGCACACATTTTAAAAGAAAATACATTAAAATCGGTTCAGTAGTTTCGGAGTTCATCCCGGACAAACATCGTGACACTGGAATTATATATAATAGATATTTAGGTGGATATAAAACTAGACAGCATATTGAAATTCGTGAATCGTGCCATGTTCTCTTTTGGAAGTGACATAAAATTGGCGGCCGCGTGTCACTTTTGTTTTTATGAATGCTTTTACCATAACACTTTCGAAATATCGAGGACCATAAACATTATCGGTAGGAGCGCCGTGTCTGCATGCACAAACGTTTCACTCATATGGATAATGTAGCTTCTATCCAGATAGAGCTAGTTGTGTAATCCGGGCCCGAAAAATATCGACTGCATCGGTTGTGTTTTGCTTGTTTTCCAGTGAAATAGTCTTAATTATTATTGCGTTTTGGAAAAAAAAATAAGATAATAATAATTAATGACATTGTCAGTTAAAATATAAATAATGTAATAAGAGCACACAAGGGCCTTGTTTATGGTCATGTGATGTTAACGACGTACGTAAGGATGCGCTGTGCATCATTCCCGACTACATGAATATCATCTGGCATGTTTCTCCCGTGAGATAGCTTTACTGTTTTAGAGGGAAGTCTCTAGCAAACTCAAGTCTCAGCTAAGCTTCGCTCTTCGGCTCTTCGGTAAGACAAGCAGGGTTACTACCGGCATCGAGATCATAGGCATCTTGTGTCTCAGGACTCTCAGGATAGGCAGCATAGATGAGTCGTCCGGGCTAGTTAAAGGTATACTAGTTTAAGTTCATGGCCGATGTCTACCACTTACTAACACGTGGCACGACTATCATCATCAAAAGCCTTTATCCATCCACTGCTGAACATAGGCCTCCCTCAATAAATAGAAGAGGACCGATCTCTTGCCACTCGCATCCAATTTTTTTTTTCGAAAGGTCTAAGCTCTACTTTTAGGCCTAATGGCCTTTAAGCTCAATCGGTAGGTAAAGCATGTAACTATGACTTGCCTATTAAATAATATAAATAAAATTAAGTGGCCGTTTTGCCACGGTAAAAATATGTATAAGGAATTGGCACATTAGATCGCATGCCGTCACTTCGATATTGGCTTTTATTAATGAGTATAGTTATGATTTATGGGCAAATGTAATTAGATCAATTCTATCATTTATAAATTGTTTAGTTGAGAAATGCTTGGCAGTTGGTGATGTATTATCATTAATGTCCTCCGCTGGCGCCGTGTCGCGATTGCCGCCGATCATGGGAAATTACATACCTTACAGATACTTGCAAATAAATAATTATTTGCGTCTAATTGCGTTGTAATCTCGAGAATTTTCTAGATCTTGTTTAGATACACAATTATGATTGATGATGAATTTATATAATATATAGTTTTTGAGTAGGTATAGATGTAGCATTAAAATTAGCAACCGATTTTAAATTTTGCACCACTTTGCTAAGTTTCCACTAAATTTTATTATAAAAATATAAATCATCATTTCTGTTAAGGCTGTAAAGCAAGGAATCAAGTTAGGCACTGCAGATTTGCAGATAGTAGGCATCAACGGCTAACACCAATATTATTGACAATAATATAAAAGTTGTCAATAATTTTTAGAAATAGTTATAAAACTTGATTCCCTAGACAATACCATTAAAATTTATCAAAGTCTAAGAATTTATCAGAGTTGATAGGGTGGATAGGGTAGGTACTAATTATAAAGAATATAATCTAAAGCAAGAAACAAGCGATTTAGATCCGTTATTTAATTATAGAAATGTTACTTTCGGACGAAGTACTCGAAAATAATTTCCACGCTAAATCTGCGCATTTCACATATTTTCGATGAGTTTTCTTATTAGATTAGATTTATTTTTAGAGAAAATTATAGTTTAATTTCCTTCTGTGCGCAGACAAAAGAGACGTATGCGGTATAAGCGGAGAAAGTATGAAATAAATCATAATGAATATATAAACTATAAAAATATATTATGTATGTATCTACTACTAACATGATTTATCCCAATTCACTAGATAATTAGTATTACCATCGTTACTGAAAATGTCGAAGCATATAAATAAATACATTATAATATAGTTTCAGAATGAGTAGCAAAAAATAAAAAGGACACTTCTTTGAATTTTTAATTTATCGGGGATTTACCAATCGTGTTAGAATAAAATATAATGACAAATAACATACTAAAATTTCTTTAGTTAACTTTCAAGTACCTGGTTTTTTGTTTTGTTTTATATATTGT
This sequence comes from Lycaena phlaeas, assembly GCA_905333005.2. Taxonomy (NCBI): domain Eukaryota; kingdom Metazoa; phylum Arthropoda; class Insecta; order Lepidoptera; family Lycaenidae; genus Lycaena; species Lycaena phlaeas. Next base: position 11,222,423 of record HG995172.1, on the reverse strand, counting down.
GATAATATGATAATATGATAAAGGTTTTCATTCAAAAAAAATCTTGAAAAAAAAAGGAAAAAAAATAATCGGATTGGAGATACGAACCAGGGCCTTTTCGATTCATAATTGCCTAATTTCTCAATTAAGCTATCATGACATATTACTTGACAGCGAAATTTAAGTTTGTATTCTAAATATATTTTATCATTGTCTCAAAACACGGATGAAAAAAAAGTTTTCTAAAAATGTATCCAGGCTCTATATTATTATTATATCTATTTATAACCGTTTTTAACCCGTGTATACAAAAAAATATACTGCTTAAAATTCGAACGTTTCGTCTTTAGTAGAACAAAACTGAGAATGTGTTTGATTATTTGTTCGTCAATACATCTATATAGTTTTTTGTAAATATTTGTTTAACAAAATGACAAAAGGTTGTAAATTACCTTTACTGACGCAAATTAAAATCCCCCAAGAGATGACAACGGCCACACGATGTTGTTAACATATTTATGATTACACTATAGTATATATTACTAGTAAAGAAACAACAATATGATAATTATGTCCGTTTAATCATACAGACATAACAAGATATATTATTCCTGAATCAATTGTGCGTAGGTAACTAATACTAAACACGATGATTGGCAAAATTTTAGACTATCAACGTAGCCTAGGCCCCGTTCGCTCGAGCGGTTTATACTGAGCGATAAAAAATTATTTAAATAAGACGAATGGATACCCATGTATTTGTTCGCATTAAGGCGTTTTTAAAGTGCCGCGCTATTTTACGAGCGTTATTAGATTTTCAACGTTGAGCGTTGCACGTTTCGAATTTAGCATTCGGAACTCGCAGCTCACGCCAACATCGGGATTTAACGCGACGCTTATAAAGCGCTCGTCGAACGGGACCTAAACGAAAGGCGACTGAAATTTCGATGACGAAAATGTATGTTATTCTGGTAAGTTATATATAAACCGCTCTTACTATCACAATATAGTTAATGAGATTTATCGGTGGAAGGTATGTAATGTGCTCCCGACTGCAAGAATTGTTTCTGCTTTTCTGATACCAGCCCAGGAAATTTATACAAACTCTATCTTCTTTGTCTATCCTGAGCGCTAGGTTTTAGTGCCAGTAAATAACACTGCCTGCCATGCTCTATCGGAACATAGCAAAGCCGTTGAATATGAATACTTTTCTGAACAGCCCCCCTAGACAAGTGGCGCAAACGCTAAACGAATAGAATAGAATACTTATCGTATGGGAATGACACTAGCTTACGAAATGTAATTTGCCTTAAGGAATATATTAATAATAATAATCGTTTTAACGAAGTGCAAATTTATGGCCAAGTGGCCCTTAGATATTCTGCTTTTTTTACAAACAAAATCATTATATGCTTTAACTGGATGAGCGTTCGTCAATTTTTTTTCAATAACACTAAGGCGTTAGAGTACTTCGCAAATGAATAGATTAAGCAGCTTTTCCGTGTTTCCGAAATAAAAACTGATGATACGCGCACTGAGATCTTGCTCAAGTAGGCAGCGTGATTCACTAAAATGTATTATAGTCTGGTACCTAAATGTGATACGATTTTTTTATTGTATTTGTACAATTAGTTAGGTACTAATATAATATGCATTAGTGTCCAATTTATATGTCGCACCGTAGCAGGCAATTCATTACTGTGTCATTACCGCTTTAGTACAGTAAATCAATAATGTCAGATAACGATCTACGTCTTACAAGGTATCTGATGTGATTTGCCAGACCGCAACCTTTGTTGTACGGCGCCTGTTTATCGCTCGAGTATAATTACGTAGTACATAAATACTAAACTCAGGATAAGAGCTAGTTTTATGGTCTGGAATTTTATATGTAACATTTTTCAACGTATATAATACGTGTCACCGAGGAGAGCAATACACCACACCATGGTTGAGGTCTTGTCGTGGCGGTGGGGCTCAGTAGCCCAGGGTGACCCCAACTCAGTGGCGTAACTACAAGGTGGCAAGTCGGCAAAATGCCACGGGCCCCCAGCTGAAAGGGGCCCCCGGTCGGAGGAGAATTCCAACTCCCAACATTTATTATTACACATTTAGAAAAAAAAAATGTGTCTTTCCTAGTATCCGATGAATTTGCCACGGGCCCCAAACGTTATAGTTACGCCACTGCCTCAACTTATTCTTTCTTTGTACCCCTCTTATAAGAGGTTGTTCTGTGGTGCGGGGCAACCCCTCTTGTGTAGGTGACGTCGGTCCCCTAAGGAACTAACTAGCCGTCGAGGTGCCCTGTTGCTTGTAGAACCGGGGCACATCACCGAAGGCGACATTGTGGCACTCGCAGGGCTTTAGTGGGTAGAGCTGCATCCACTTACCAGCTTTCGGGAGCAGCTAGTCCGACATACCCGCCTGGGGGGACCCACTCCCCCGCAGAATGCCTAAGCGCATTTCCCGAGAAAAAAAAAACGAGAACAATACACCACATGAACGATGATGGTCCAGTGGGTATGGGAGTAATCTCTTGTGTGAGGTTCCGGGTTCGATCAACACCCCCTGTGGTGCCTTAAAGTTAAGTTTAAAATTTCTAATTGCACCCTAAACACTCGACCGTCGCTCGCTCATCGATGAAGGAAAACATCACGAGGAAACCTGCATGCCTGATGAGATTAAAAGTCTTTGAAGGTGTGTGAAGCTCACCAACTCACATTGGGCCAGCGCATTGATGAGCTATGGCCTTCTTCACCTGATTTCGGGAAGGAAAACCGTGCCCACTAGCGGGGCATAATATATAGATATATTATGCCCCGCGATATACTAGATATTTAACTTTTTTATCACATTAATTCCTATGATATGTTCGATATTTCTAGCTAGCAGACAATGAAAGAATATTATAAAGAACGAAATAACATCAGTCCGAAAGTAAAGCCAAAAATTACTTTGTCAGTATATTCTGGTATATTTTTAGACAGTGTTATATTCCTCGAATTTCGGATTTAACATTAAAGGAAAATATATTTGGAATGTATATTGAAGCTAACGTTCAAATTATTTGGATGAAAACTTTTCTGGAAATTCGCCAACCGTTCCCATATAGAGCTGAATGAAACAAATGTAACAAAAAATAGGCCCATATATTAACTAGGATTGATATTTATGGTGGGTGGGAGATAGCAATAAACTTAACTGGAGATCGTACAGAATTCTACTGAGATATAGTTTAGTTTAGTACGTTAGATTGGAAATGATTTTTGCTGATGATTCTGTCAAGCTCAAGAATAATTAATACAATGCCTAATTAAAATTGGTCTGTCATTTTTGACGTGAAAACGTGTAATAAATCGATACTACTGGCTGCATGCATGAAAAAGATGACGTCATTGTCCTGTTAGCTCATTGTCGCGTTCCGCAAGCGAGAGCGCGGCACGAACAAGAGAGAAACACGATCGGCTCAGTTCGGTTCGTGCAGCATGTAATGTTTGATGTTTGCCACGTCAAACTACCGCCCATAGGCCGACTTTCATGAACTCAATGAACGCCAAAACGATCGTTCCCTTCCACGCTTTCAACACGGACCAACCACTGCTCGGAGATCGTCTTTGATTGTTGAATAGTTTTTATTATAAAACTAGCTGTTGCCCGCAGCTTCGCCTGCATTAACTAAGATTTACAACGGGATCTTAGTACGCAAAATAAGTAACTTTTCTGGTTGATTTTTTACACCTTGTGTCCGAAAAACCCAAATATCTTACGAATCCCTATTTTTTTTTCTTCAGAATAAAATTTAGCCTATGTTACTCGTGGATAATGTAGCTTTCGAATGGTGAAAGAATTTTTGAAATCGGTCCAGTACTTTTTGAGCCTATTCATTACAACCAAACAAACAAACAAATTTTTCTCTTTATAATATTAGTGTAGATGTAGATGTAGATGAAAGACACATTTTAACGTAAGATTTTGTTATAATTAACATTTAAAATTTGCAGAGCTCATCTTGTGGACATCTTGTAAACTTTTTCGTACTATATCGTATTTTCCTTTTAGATTTGTTAAATTCCACTACTACTTGCTATATATTTTCTTTTAGAACAACTTAACAAAAAAATATACATCGTACATTAAAAGAACTAATATAAAATAACTACTTTTGTATCATAAGTATATGTAGAGTTTTGACTGAATATTATTTTTCCAACTTCGTAGTACAGGTACGTAGGCGTGCTACGGAACGCGTCATTATCAACGACGAGGAAACTTGCGAGTTAAGATTGCGAGTCGAGTAGGTGAGATACATAATATTATGCGCATTCATAGTATGAGTTTGTAAGTAAGTACAGGGTGTATTTTTTACAGATTTTAGTCGGTTCGATTTCCGGGTGTAGCAAGTGAATTTTCGAATTTTGAATACAAACAGTATTCTTCTCTATCTTTCTTCTCATATACATAATCTAGGAATATTTCATGAGATTGAGACATGAGATTTATATTTTCAGTATTAATAGTACTTTTCTTTTCAAGTGGCACAAAAGTGGTAAAAATAGATGCGCAAGCGAAAGAAGCTACGAAATTCAATTAATGTAATTTGATGATTTTTAATATTTCTGATATAAAAAAATAACTGAAATACCATGTTAAAAAACTATGGAACAGCTATTAGATTAAAGATAATTAGAGTGCATTGTACGATATAAGAAAATCAATTTATGAAAAATGTAATTTACAAGTAGATAATAGAAGAGATGAAATAGTTTTAAATATATTAAGAATAGGTCACTGTAACGTCACACATAATTAAACATCTTATTACTAAAATTCCAAAGAATAAAAGTTCCAGATGTGATAGTGAGCTGAATATAAAACATCTATTAATTGATTGCCCAATGTTTAACACAGAGAGAAATATTGTTAAAGTTTCTAAGACGTTAAAAGAATATTAATTATCAGATTGTAAAAATACACTTCAGTTTTCAAGATTAACGAACTATTATAACCTTGTAGTCGTTAATGACCATTGAGGTTAAAAGTGACTTTAAATAAATAAATAAAAAACAGGCCATGTACCTAGTAAGAATATTATGATTATGTAAAAATTTTAATGATTTCAGTTGGTACGGAACCTTTCGTAAGCGTATGCTAATTTTATTGAGATTTATAAGATCAACAAATTAGTATATATCATTTTGGTGTGTTGTTTACGTAGATTTTAAAAACTTCCCAGATCATTCTAGAACTCTCCAGATCATTCAAAAATTTTCTAGATCATCCTAGAATTTTGTAGAACATGATCGATCAGAAACATCCAAAAGTTTCCTGAACAATCCAGACCATTTTAGATCAATAAGTCTCACATTTTCAAATTTAACATCTTTCAACCCCCGTATCTGTTACACCCTTATAATTATCGATTTGCAACTGAGATTAGCGCGTTCAAACAAACCCCTTTTTACCAATCCTTTTTCGCGATAAAAAGTAGCCAATGTCCTTTTCCAAGCTATGGTCTATATGTGTACTAAATTTCATAAAAATCCATGCAGTAGCTTAGGCATAAAATATTTTTGTTCATTCACGTAAGTATTTGAAAATACACAAGCATAATTTACAAACGCCTGCGTTAAATAGATCGATAGAATAATCGATAACAATTCCAATTATATTGTGTAATCGATAAAACGTAGAGTAAAATAATCGTGGATTCCTAATGACGTTGCGATTACTAGATAATAGTCTAGAGAGATAAGTGGTCCATTATTTTAATACACATAATATAAACAATGTTACCTTTCTGTTATCCATGTACTTGGAACAAAGGTATATATTATCCAATAACGATACCTACAACAATATAACGACGTAGCCGTAACAATAAAATTTACTTCCTTAAGTTATTGTGCTATATTAAATCTTTGTATATATAACTAAGTGTTGCCCGCAGCTTCACCTGCATTAACTGTGATGGTGTATAGACTTATAGCCTTTCTCGATAAATAGGCTATCTAACACTGAAATAATCATTCAAATCCGACTAATAGTTCCTGAGATTATCGCGTTCAAACAAACCCCTTTTTACCGAACCTTTTTCTCGATAAAAAGTAGCCCATGTCCTTTCCCAAGCTCTGGTCTATATGTGTACTAAACATAAAAATCCGTGCAGTGGTTTAGGCGTGAAAGCTAAACAGACAGATAGACAGAGTTACTTTCGCATAATTTTAAGTAGATCCCTACTTAATTTTGATTGAAGCGATTTTAATTGAGTTCTATATGCCGGTATAGTACTCGACTGCCGTTGTGTTTAATCCATATATCAGTCAAATTAGATCAGCCTCGAGAGAACTGACTTCTCCCGATGCGACGACCCCAAGGGATTTTTTGTGTGAACTTGAGAGTTACAATAGCCTCGGACATAACAGCCCCCCTAGACACGTGGCACAAACGCTTAACGAATAGAAATGGAATAGAATACTTATTGTATGGGAATGACACTAGCTTACAACATGTAATTTGACAGCTATTGTTATTCTCATACAATAAGTATTCTATTCTATTTCTATTCGTTTAGCGTTTGCCACTTGTCTAGAGGAGCTGTTTTCTTTGTTAGAACTTCGCACTAGTAATAATGTAATGATTATTACTTTACACAATCATAATTTTGTAATAAACTAGCAAAGACTTTGAAAAATGTTTTAGATTTAGATTTTTTTTAGATTAAAGATGCGTGTAAAGAAGTGAATTAATAAAATTTATAATTTCCATATAGGCTTATTCTTCTAAAGCTGGATTATTTTACTAATCACACAAAATCAAATCAAATCAAATCAATCATCCAAAAAATCCATCCATCCATACCAATTATACTTACCATACCAACCATCTTGCTAGTTTTCCTTTGAAACAGCTTTACTGTGTTCGGAGAAAAGGTCAAGACAGTTTAGAGAGTTTTTTTGAACTTGCGTCAGGACACGTGTCGTGAACTTCGTAAGACTGATCGAAAATTCGTAAGACTACGATAGTGTAACTATTGATTTTTCTGAGAGATAAACTTTTTAATGTAATATACTGTCATGTATGTGTACGATAGCCCAAAAAATTTTAGTAGGTAGTAAATATTCTACCACATAAATGATAGTACTTTTATAATGATAATTAAAGCAATTCGTGCAAAAAAAAAACCTAACCATTCCAAAATATTATCAAAAATGCATAAAGTTAGTATTCAAGTTTTCACTTCTGCCAGCAATTCCGGAGAGCAGCCCGTCATTTTTTTATTGGCACAGAGACGTAACATCATGTTTTAGTAGGGTCAAAAGGTCGCCAAACCTAATAGCCGGACAAACCAGCCATCTTGGCCGGACATTTGAGTAGAAAGACCGGACACCCAACATTATTGGGGATTTTGTCTCAGTATTGATAGACACAACATAAAATTGTACATAAATCAAGCTTTTTTATGAGTTATGATTTTTTTAAATTCTAGTGAACTAGTAGATAAAATCGAATGCCAATTCAGTCTTAGCATGAGATTGATTTGGCATCGCTCGTTTGCGAAATGTAAAAAGTCTAACAGAAGCCGGATCCGCAATCAAAAAGCCTATGTCCGGCTTTATCCGGACACCTGGCAACCCTAGGTCTTAGTAAAGGATTATGTTCATAGGAAACTTCGTTCACTTATCACCAGGTGGCACTCTGTTCCTTTGCTCAACAAAATAACATACAAAACTAATTGTGAAGTGTCATTTTATTCGAAAGTTATCGTAAAAGGATTTTTTTATCTATAGTAAGCTATTTAGCTACTATTTTTGATATATCTTCGGTTTTTTTCGTCATGTACTGTAATAAGTTTCACTTTTTACACACTTGCATTAGTGGTTGAAGATTTGAAGCGACATTAATGAAATCACAGATAATAATTGATATAAGTTCTGTTCTTAATATTTCTATGAATGAAATGATATTAACGTAAAATATCTTACAGCCTACAACCATAATTATTATAAACTATTATATATTATTATAAACTTATAAGTGACAATAATAAAATATGTGATTCATTGGAACAGTGAGTCAACAATCTATGCAATGTGTTTTCTTTTTTTACACTGATTTTTATGGACACCAATTGCAGTGGTGAGTAATGGTCACGTGATCATGTTCTTTATCTTAGATAAAAAGGTTGCTAGAAAAGAGGTTGGCTTAGTAATCATGAATTAATCCGATCACGGCATTGCTAGCTTTATCGACTTACAATGACTACTTTAATAGCCCATAGATTTTTCGCGGTAAACTATCTCTTTCTAAATCAATTTTGCAGAACGATAAATATACATAATATAGCGATACTTTCACATTTGTATTGTTGTTGTATTAAGCAAGTGTAGGCAGATAGTATTTAAATTAATATAATTAAATAAACTAAATAAGAAAAAAAAAATGCAGAATTCTAAAAATAGCTTTAAACTATAATATTATTATTATTGTTATTGCCATAAACTATAATATAATATATAGTCAAAACGCGGAAGAAAAAACGGAAGGAAGCATTAATAGATTTTTTAATAGTTTATTAGGTTTTTTGTGTATATTATTTAGTATTTACATTTAAGTGTTAATTCGCGCACTAGTTCCGGTGTTAAAAATGTGTGACAAAATGCTTTACGAATATTTATATGCTAATTTAATGTTAATTTTTTAAATTACACCGATGACCCGTACTTATGTTACATCAATAATTAAATCAATATAACGATAGCATATTTTATGAATTAGGTTTTTTTTTGAACTGCCCCTCCAGACAAGTGCCAAACGTTAAACGAATAGAAATAGAATAGAATACATATTATATGGGAATGACACTTTTACGACACGTAATTTGAGCAGCTATTGTTATCCCATACAATAAGTATTCTATTCTATTTCTATTCGTTTAGCGTTTGTCACTTGCCTAGAAGGGATGTCTCAGATGAGACAATGAAGGCAATGCACTCTTGGAAAATATTGGTTGGTTGGTTAACTAAAAACTTAAAGTTTTTATTTTTAATGAACCCAACTAGAATTTCAGTACCTCAGTGTAAATAATATTTCAAACTGTTAGTAAAAACAGATGCAATTTGCAAATCTATGTTGATGTGACATGTGCTGATTTATTTAAATTTCCTCATGTTTACTGAATAGTAAGTTCGCAGTATTTACTGGAGCTCGTAAAGTTGTCAAACAACATTATCTAGGATGCATTCATTTGCCGGTGTCAAATGTTGTCGATAATGGAACTCAAAGATATTGCAACGAATGCGTGTGGTCCGATTGGTGCAATTGGCGCAACTCGTCGGAGCGCGGGCTGCGTCGGGTGCACGCCGGTCGCAGGCCGCAGCGGTATCTCGCGCGGGAGGCTGGCCTGAACAGGTCCGACGCACGCGCGGGGCAGAGTCGCTCAGCGGCCGGCGACGGAGCGACCGACCATGGCTCGCCACTCAGTGCACGCGTCGCCTCGCTGCTGTCGGCCTGCGTGGCTCTCCAAACCACGCACTATCTCGTACGCCGGCTATCCCCACTTACGTATTACTACCGAATCACGAGCGCATTTCTAATAGCTTGACTGAATAAATGTTGAAAATTCAAATTTATACTTTCGTGTGAACCCGTAGTTTGTGCAAGTTCATTTTCACCAGCTTTTCCGAGTGTTACCTGTGTGTTGTTTACTGAATCGTATATTGACGGAATAAGGAAATTTGATCTATAATTAAGGTAACTATAGTCAGTAATTTTTATTTTATAATTTAATACTTTATTGATAGGTGTTAATTAAGATGCATGTCTATAATTTTATTAGAAAGTTCCTTGCGAACAACGAACAAGTTGAAACTACACGTACGCGTTTATGAGAACGTAAGTACCTACTTATTCAAGTCGATGTAACGTCGTAATGTTGAAGCAAGTTAAATACTGTCCGATACAACAAATATTGAATGTTAACAGATGAGTCTAAACTCTAAAACATAAGTGATCAAAACTTTTCCTTCTTCGTACGCAATCACGATATCTCTGTTTGCTTAACTGGAAAAATGTCTCGACCGAGTGCAAGTTTAAATAAACTACATATACATATTATTAAATTTGTGTCTGCATATTTAATTCTAATTAGTTATTATTATTTATTATTATGCTCAATGAAAGTTTCATTAATTTAAGTATTTAAGAATTTCTAACAAATATTAACTATCTATTATAAATGAAGATAACAAACAATGGTTAACTTCGAACTACTTCAACTTAATTAAATAATATTATTATATCAAATCTTTTAATCTATAAAGCATTTTACATCCATCGGCTTTGATTTCCATATTAGTTTGAGACACATAAATGGTTTCAAAATATTTATAAACATTGTTCTTCTTAAATGAAAGTTATCTGTTATACATATACCATATTTCTATTTATAAATCTTATAAACTATATACTAGGAAGGAAAATAAAATAATTTCAAATATATAAAAGTTGTTGTTTTCAATATAATATAATATTTATAATATAATATATTTGATGATCACTCACTTTTTTTTATATTATTTTTTACACTAGCAACGACTATAAAACTGAGAAATATGTGCAAATATAGCACTCTAGGCCTATGTTCAGCAGTGGACGGATAAAGGCTGATGATGATGATAGCACTCTAATTATTGTAACTCATTAAAGTACTTCTCTATTAGACATATAATATTGCCACATCAAATATTAATAAAAAATATAAAATCACGAATATATTGGAAATGCTTTGAACGATACAAGACACCAATTAAAGCTAAAGTACATACGTTACACATCTTCTGTGCTATTCAATTTGAAAGGTCACTCAGAATTCGAACTCCGCATCTCTAAACAAGGCAGACAACAGTCCACAGTATATTGCTTGGCCGTTTGTTTGGGTTAAGCAAGGTTTCCATGACCCACATTTGGTTTCATCAAAAACCATTTGAGACGACTTAAACCAGCGAAGGGCTACTTATTACCAGCTAAATTAAATTAGTAGATATTATTCGTGGTAATTTTTATCTACATAATATTATAATTTACCCGATTTCTTTTTTTTAAATTCGGAATTCGATCACTACCAAAGATTTTGGACTACTTATAAAACATTTTGTTGCAACTATAGATAGTCGTTAGCTTTTATTGAGGGAGGCCTATGTTCAGCTGTGGAGGGATAAAAGCTGATGATGATCATGATATATAGTCTTTTAGGACTTAGGGTTTTTTAATGTTTTTTTTTTAATTTTACATAATACGAAGTAATTTATAAGTAGAATGAAATTTTATGAAAACGGAAACAGAAATAACGATTGCGATCAGTCGTGAATAATTTTATAATCAAACCTTTTTAGATTGGCTGCAATTGCTAGGAAGACATTAAATACTCTGATTTGCATCATCACTATGTATGTCGGGAACAGTTTCGTTTTGATTTTTGGGACAAAGATTGCAAAAATTAAAATGTGGCTGTTAAACTTAAAAATTGTAAAGATCTGATGCGAAACAAATTGTTTTAGTATAAGCCCTTAAAATGTTTGAATATTGAAGTTTATATTTTAACTGTCTACCTACTATTATTCCGTTTCAACTTACTTTTACTTACATCGATTGATCTGCAACGTTACTACTACTACCTAAAATAAAAAAGTCATTTGTTTTTAGTTTCTTTAATCTTAATAAGGATTATGGATATGGATTAGGCCTATGCAAACTAAATTATTTGGATTTTTCTTTTATTTCTCATTTCGTTTCTTCGAATTATCGTATGCTATGCATGTAAATGCCAATATATAATTAATCAATTCTTGTCTAACATTTATTAAGGCTCGCTTTGTCTTGACTAAGCTCTGCGAAGAACTGAGATATACCTAAAAATGTCTTATTATAAATGAGTCATAAAAGACAATGCACTCAATATAATCAATAAGTTCCCAGATAAAAAACATTTCATTCAGCGATTATTAAGTGGCAAATGCAAATAATAATAATTGATGAAGAAAAAAATTTTGCTCGATTTTGATTGGGTTATTTGAATCACTCCAGTGTTGCAAATTAGAAGGGACAAGTAAATGTTAATATTTAATAGTGTCAATGACTTTCAACTGTCAAACCCTGAGCGTTGAGTAACTTCTAGTAATGAATATCGGAGCCGGTGCATCGGTCGGTGTGAATTGGAATGTTACAGTATTCTGTAATCGATATTACTAGTAACGTATTTATAGTAACTCCTGGTTTTATATACGTTACTATTATTGTCTCATTATTCTAGAATTATTCTGTGCTAGTAACACTAAAATTGTATTACAGTAATGAAATGTTATATTGCCATTATTCAAATGGTTTCGATCGTAATAGAAAAGGGTTACGAGGGTACGCAGTCGTAGATTTAAATAGAGTCAGTATAATGACGACCTCTGTGGCTCAATGGTTGGCCCGTTGGCGCACAATCCCGAAGGTAGCGGAATCGAATCTCGCTAGGCAACAAAAATGTTATCTATTTAGGAATACGTTATATTATGTGTGTTTTGTTTAAAATTACACGGTGTTCTGGGGGCTTAGCCAAAATGCCATTAAAAAAGCGTTAGCGAAGTTCGAAAATGATAAAATGTATGGGATTGACATAATGCCGCGCTTAATCACGTGGTCCATCATATACATTTTATCATTTCGACTTCGCTAACGCTTTCTTAATGGCATTTTTGCTAGGCTCCCAGGCCTTAGACCGTGGTCATCACTATAATCACTATGACAAGTCTCTTATATCTTATCTTTATTTCTTCTCTTATTATTATAGGTCAATGTACTCGTATAGGTGGTTATCAAATATAAAGTCATAATTGTCACGCTAGGCAAGCGTGTTGGTTTTGTAAGAGGTTTTGCCATGATGCAGCCGAATTGGGTCAACATGATCGGTGTGATATCTCTCGCACACATAATACCGGCGTAAAGTGACAGCTATGCTGACGCGTTTCGTGCGCTTTGTAAGTTTCCGGCGGATCATTGCGGGTAGGGTTGCCAGGCGTCTAGATAAAGTAAAACAAAAGATAAAAAGAAAACATAGGCATGCTTTTGATTGCGTGTCCAGCACAATTGTACGGTGTCCAGCTTTTATTAGACTTTTTACATTTTGCAAACGAGCGATGCCAAATTAATCTTAGGCTAAGACTGTCTTGGCATTTGATTTTATTTACTATTTCACTATAATTTAACAAATTGTATGATGCTCCTAAAAAAGCTTTAGACAATTTCTTTGTCAAAAAATCCTCAATAAACTTGGGTGTCCGGTCTTTCTACCCAAATGTCCGGCCAAGATGATGGGTCTGCTATTGGTTTGGCGACCTGGCAACCCTAATTGCGGGGCATAGTGTAAAAGAAGTTCGGATGTCTATAGGCGTCGGTACTAGACATAAGGCTGCGATTGCTCGTTCAGCCCGTAGGAACGAAGTTCCTTCGGCTAAAAAGAAAGATATTATACACTACTCGCTTGTGTATGCGACTATCGCGCCTGCGCACGTCTCATTTAACGCACTTTTTCCACGGATTTTTTCTTACGGTTATCCTATCACATTTTTTTCAGTTCGGTCGCGCAGCAAAATCCCTATCCCCTCCAAGCCTGCCGTAAGGAACTTCGTTCCAAAAAAAAAATAGAAATTTCTGGTAACTCCCGGGAAATATATCGGGACTTATAATTTATAACGGGACGGTAACTTTCGGGAGCCTCGTTGCTTATTTTGTATAAATAGCCATCATTCGGGAGAACCATGTACTTGATTGCACTCTCTCCTTGTCAGAGAACTGTTCTCAAGTGGGCGATTTAGTCACGACTTGACGCCTTTGTTCTCACAACCATTATAGGATAAATTGTATCTTATGTTATAAATGTGAAAGTGTATTTGTTTGTCCTTCTTTCACGCTGCAACCAAATAGACGAACGGCACACAATGTGTCATTTTACCCTGGAATATATTGCGATACCTAAAACCCATGTAAATAATTTATTGAATGTCCCATTTATATGCGTTATGATTATTATTTACAAGTATAAGTATCTACGGGAGTCTAGCCAGTTCTAATATTTATATTATTACTAATATCCAGGTTGAGTATATTCCTATGTATCATATGAAAATATTATTTATTGTTTCAATTTATATTAGATATTTTTTACTTGCTATTTTGATTATATTATTACACTATAATGTAATAATATAAACCAATATTTCATTATCTCCGTAAACATGTCTTAACGTATTAATTACTCATTGAAACATTACTATCATAAAATCTATTTGGTCATTACAATAATTATCCTTCTATTGTCAAATAATAAAATCATTATCCAATATTTTTCTAAAGACTTACCCTTATATTAATTTTAATTAATTAAGTTTAAATTTAAGAATATTCTGTATAAAAAAATTATTACCTAGTAAAATATCGTAAATATAATTATAGTAATAATTAAGTATAGTTATAATTAAAACGCCAAATTTTAAAAAAAATATGTTTTATTTTTATATAAAATTTTATAATTTTTCGATTTTGTTACATAGTAATAACGTCATAATTTCTGATTCATTCCTTTATTGAAATGGGTTACATTATTCTAACATGATATCAGTGGTCATTAATTTTCAAATTATGAGTTGATAACATTCTAGAATAGATAAGTGAAATAAATAATTTCACAAACTGATACAAATAAGTGACGTTTGCAGTGATAAGGATACCATTTGCATAATATCTAACGAAATCGTGATTTTCTCGCAGACTGACACAAAATACGCTACTTACGCACTACCGGGGTAGTACTCGAACAAAACACTCATTGAGAAATCATATTTTATTACATTCAGGAACAATACATTACTTATTAAACATTTTAAGCTGAAATAAAGTAAAATTATTCGACCAAAATTCAGAACTGAATCAGTAATTTATTCAATTAGATGGAATTCAAAATTCGAATATTTTTGTTTTGCCTAAAGTTTCGTGCTAGACTTAAAGCTGGGGTTTTACAATCTTAGTACACTTGGATCTAGAGCGCTTGGTATAAATACAAAAATCTGAGTTGTCTCGGATGATATACAATTTTTTTTATATTTAACACTAGCTGTTACCCGCAGCTTCGCCCGCGTGAACTTAGGTTTACGGGCTTATCATGTCTGATGATGATCATTTTCTATTTTAATAATTACTAAGTTTTTGTATTAAAATGAATATATATGTCATCTTGAACATAAAGACATATATCCCTTCGCAGATTTTCTGTAGGCATATTTAGGATATATAATACTATTATTGTATATTCCACCATACGTTGATAATATTATTACATCTACCAGAGTTGATACACTACGGCCTTAGACACCAGACAACCGCCCGCGCCCGTTCGTATCACAGCAACACGATTTATTTTCTTCTGCATTATTTTAATTTTGCCATATCTCCTAAAGTATTCATTTAATTTGCATGATGTAAAGGGCAAAAATAATCTTCATAAAATGCACATGCCAATTAACTGATTTAAAATGATAAGGATTCATACCGTATTTGTGTAAATAACTTTCAAATTATCACGTTATAATTGCCCATTTTTTTAAGTATTAAATGGATATAGTATGATATCCCTAAGAGATAGACATATGCCATCGCGGACTTTTTTGTAGACCTATTTAAGATACACAATTCCACCATACATTATTTTGTTATATCTCAAAGGGTTTAGGCAGCGTTTTCGTTGAAAACTCCCAAGCGGCCTACTTTTTCCCGACACCTTCAACTATTATTGTTATATCTTAGCCAATGTATATAAAAACTTAATAAATTATATACATAAACCTTCCTCTTGAATTGTCCTATCTATTAAAAAAAACCGCATCAAAATCCGTTGCATAGTTTTAAAGATTTAAGCGTACAAAGGGATATAGGGACAGAAAAAGCGACTTTGTTTTATAAGGGAAGTAATTAAATGAACGGCATTATAAATTTTGGAGGGGCAAAAAAAAATCGGCATTTAAATAATTTGGTTGGCATACAAAGATTTTGTACGCAATAAAATAAGCCGGTAGCAATTCTTGTTCCGCAAATAATTTTGATAATGGTCGAAAATAAAATCATAAATAAGCAGCTTACAATATTATGACCTCGCATAATAAACATTCATCGGGCAAAATAAATACTTGAGCGGCACATTTCTTTGCATTACATTTTATGTCCTATGTTCACACCGGTGTAGGTTTGCGCTATTTACCGCTAGATAGTGTTGTAAGTATGTTATTGAACAAAATTATAAAAATTGAAGAAGAAATTAATAAACTATATTATCATTCTTAGTAAAAGACTAGTGAATTAATTCAGGTCATGACGTCGTCAAATCCTGTGTTCAGCAGTGGTCCGTCCACTAAAGGCTGATAATATGATGATGAAATTTTTTTCTTCAAGATTTTGTTTTGTTTCAGTTTCGTAGATTTATGTAGATAGTAGATATATTATGCAGATATTAAAAATTGTAGGTGGTGTGTAAAATAAACAAGCAGTTCAAAAACTTGCAATATTCAATTCAATCATTACCTACAAAAATCAAATCAAATTAAAACATTCAATACGCAAGAATGGATCCACAATTTTAAACTTATTTGTTACAAAACGTACAGCTCTACGGTTAACACTGTCCGCGCGCGCTCAGGCTGTACGCTGTCGTTCGTAAGTTCAAATCCTCTTCAAACCATTATCTATGAATTTCTTCTTTTGTTTGTTTATACATTTTTAAATAATATTTTTTGTTATTACAATAATTATAAATACGATTTACAAACTAAAATTTTGTATAAAAATTGAATAAGAAATTAATAAATTATATTATTATTCTTAATAAAGGACCAGGGAATTAATTCAAATCATGACGTCATCAAATCCTGTGGACTGGGCTATAACGCAGAATTTAATGAAAAAGAAAGTTGCTTGAAGTTATATTCATGCTACTTATATAAGCAGCACAAAATTATTTTTTTTGCTTACCCTCCGAGTGCTTACCAAAATTTTATTAAACAGGAGCAGCACATTGCCCCTCTTTTAATTAATATGCCTTTAAAAAATAATTACAGCCATAAAAAATGACAAAAATTGCTGCTTGATTTTAAAATGTTTGCTGAACATAAGTTGCCGCTCAATTAGCTATTTCTGCTACCAGATTATATTTTTCTGCTCACAAAAATACGAATATTATGCTAGTCGTTTAAATAACAACCGTTTTATAATATGTAGTGATTAATTTCGTGAAAGGATGGCGCTTCCTACTATTAACATTCTTTGCCCACAGTGAAAAAGTATTTATATTCGATGCATCATACTATACGGAACACATACTATTCATAGATAATATTTTTCAGTCGGGACCTATGTCATCGTTTTCAGAGAAAGAAATATGAGTCACTTGTGTAGGCGCACCCTTAATCATTATATCGCTATCGATTCCTCTAACTTCCGGAATTTATTCACACATCGAAATGAGGTCAATTTTTTTATTGGGACGAAGATCCTTACGGCAGGCTTAGAAGGGATAGGGATTTTGCTGGGCGACCGAACCGAAAAAAATGTGATAGTAAAACCGTAAGAAAAAGTGCGTGGAATAAAAAGTACTCGCTTGTGTATGCGACAGTCGCATACACAAGCGAGTAGTATATGTATCTTTCTTTTTAGCCGAAGGAACTTTGTTCCTACCTGGTGTCCCACGACACCACATTTTCATCTTTGGGAGTCTTTGAATATATCAAGACTCCCAAGGTTTGTAATATTAACTTTGCATTCGTTTAATATCGCATAGCTTTTTTAAGAGTGTATAAGTAGTGCTGCATGCTGCTTTACCTTTCGCTCACATACCGGCGTAAAGTGTCAGCTATGCTGTCAAATTTTGTGTGGTTTGTGAATTTCCGGTGACGCATTGGGGCTTAGGGAGTTGAAAGTGCACATGCTTAGAGACGTCGGTAGTCAGCTTAGGGTCCGCCTTGCTTTTTTTATAATATAAAAACATAGTCTCAAACAATTAATGTGTCTTTTACTTCCTAACTATCACTAATGACTTATCTATCTAAGTAATAAACGAACATATTAATTAATTTTTATTGTTAGCTTCGGATACCACAGTTGACATGTTCACAACGAACAAAACACATTTTATCCAGTCATGTTCAAAATACTTTGAAAATATCTATGTATAATAATATAGTAATAAAAAAAAAATGTTTAGAATATTATAAATTTTACTTATTTTATGTACGTCTTGGCTTAGCTGTAGGTACAGAGAATTGTAATAAAAGTATACGTATAATTAAGATTTTGACAATATGCTTCTACAAACATTGATCGAGGTAGTATCTACTACCTACCCGTTCGCGTTACGTATGTTCTCGGACTCAAACACAACTCGCTCCGACTCCACCATTGCATTTCTAATTTCTACGATTATCAATATCTCTAACAAAGTTGTAGCGGAGCCTATAATAGCTATATAAAGCTTACCGCAAGTATCTGTCTTGTTACACTGAAGTAATGAATATTCATTCACTTACGACGTTCTTGTTGTAAATGTCCGAAGGTACAGGAGGTAAAATATGTAATGTCCCTTATGACCAGTTTTACCTGTTCGCATTTCAAAAGAACCGAATTATTATTTCTTAATAATTTTCTTATCAATAAAACAAGATTTTGTAAATCGGGAAATCGAATGGGATTTATTTTATTATTATTATATATTTAAATTATCTTAATTAGATGTTACATGTACAAACAAAAATAAAATTACGGTATTAATTAAGTAAGTAAGCTTTAGTTAATAATATTCACAAAAAAACAACATTTATGATTATGTGGTGATGTTAATCAGTTTATAAATTAATATACCACAATATATTATTTAGTCACTTGAACTTATTTTTTATTGTATCTAACATATTAACAATCGCTAATTTATAACTTAACAAGTTAGTCATATAACAATTAGTTTTACAACCACGTAGTAATTGAATTGTAATTTTTTGTGCCTATTCTGTTTAAGTATAAACGGTAAGAAAAAATGGTTACAGGTAGGGTTGCCAGGATGTTAAACCTAATAGTCGGACAGACCAGCCAGTTTGACCGGTCACCGGACATTTGGGTAGAAAGACTAGACATCCTACATTATTGAGGATTTTGTCTCAGTATTAATAGGTACGACCAATAAATGTATGTAAAATCAAGCCTTTTTTGATTAGCCTAAGACTGATTTGGCATCGCTCGTTTGCGAAATGTAAAAAGCCGGACAAGCCAAACACCGTTTATTTTGGCCGGACACAATGAAAAATCCTACCTATGTCCGGCTTTATCCGGACGCCTGGCAACCCTAGTTCCAGGTAACTTTATGCTCTGGGCAAAGGGAAACACTTGACTTGGTTGACTTTTTGCAACAATTGGACACATTTTACGATTGTTTAAGTTGTGACAAAGGGTAGGAACAAATATTTCTTTGGTTATTTGCTTTTAATGTCAAGTAAGAATTGTTAGCGGTGTAGTGTACAAACTAAGAATATTTAAAATAAGTATTCATAATTTTTATTTTACCATTGCATTGTTTTATTATAAAAGCTGAATTTGTTATTATAGAAGGTAGTATGAATTACAATGTACCATAAACTGACAAATAACTGCCAGGGGAACGATATAAAAGGTCTGATTGCAAACTAAATTCTTCGCCAATTTACGATTTCGATCTTTTGTTTTTATCTTGCAAAGGCAATTTGTTTCAAGCTTATAAAAAATTCTATCGAAGCTTTCTTATTAATTAAACATTGAAAAATCCCATAGAATGACGAAATAAATACAGGAAAACTGAGAAAAACGTACGTTGTTTTACGTAGTTTACAATAGTGTTTTTGAGTTTTGGCGGCAAAAGACGGTTCTTCTTCTTTTTTTTTTGGCATACGATCGCCTTTTGAGACAATCTGCCACAAAGGACAGTTATATTACGCGTTATCGCCAGGCGTCATCTACATGACGTGAGCGTGACAAATATTTTATATATTATGCTACAGATAATGTTGGTAAGTAGTGAAAGCTAACCGCCGCGGCCGTCTAAATTGCTATTAACATTTGTGTTGATTACTTCAATAGACTAATAATATATATTTATATACCAAAATTCTTCGCTTAGGCTTAAATTATTTATGATAATAACGAATATTAACTTACAAAATCAAAGCTTATGTAATATTGTGAAATTATTAATCATTACATTAATCATCGCAATAATAATATGCGTAATAATTTTATTAATACGTTTCCGGACAACTCAGAAAATGAATGAATGAATGAATATTCTTTATTGCATACTCACAAATATACAAAAGAAAAATATGTTTTCATCTAAAATAAACGCATTTTAGATGAAAACACATTTTTCTGAGTTGTCCGGAAACATATTCATGAGACATTGGATTGCAAGCGCTATTAGAACTCCGTTTTTAACGTGAATATAAAGTAGGTAAAGCATTGTTTTCGTTATTTATTTGCATCACAGATATGATAATGATACAGAAATAATATGTGATGTAGGATGAAATATTGAGATATAAGTTTATTTTGACTCTCATGAGATAGTAACGAAATAATGCAGTCCTTTGTTCTTCTGACAACTCACACACGGCAGATCCTAAAGTATGGCAACCGCCGACTAAACAACTGATACACAGTAATATATTTCTAAATAAATACACATTATGAAAAAATTAGGCCCATATACAGAAAATATGCCCATCCTCAACACACAAACATTTATCCTGGGTAGGAATCGAACCCACGACCTTGTAGTTAAGCAGTCACGGTCACTAACCACTCAACTAACAGAGCAGGGTCCAGGCTAGGAATTAGTAACTGTTCTTTGATTTGCATTTACCAAGAGCTCTCATTAAACAGATGGGAAGACGATCTCCGTGCAGTGGCAGGTCCGCGTCGCAGGTCGCATCCAGCGAGTAGCAAGGGATCGGTCGTCTTGGCGTTCATTGAGGAAGGCCTATGTTCAGCAGTGGACGGATAAAGGCTGATGATGATGAAGAGCTCTTAAAAAATAGATAGTAATATAAACTTAAGCTAGACTTACGTGAGTTTATCATTTACACGAACATTATCTGTAACATAAATATAGATTAATTTGAAGAATTTCAATTTTATCGATGCTATGAAAGCGATTTGATCTATCTTGATTGTCTCATCAACGTTGCATTCCGATAATGTCATTAACTCGCCGATCGATTTTGTGCGAATTTCCTCATATGAGAATTTTGTATCTGTGCAAAACTTTATCACCTCTTTTTCTTTTCTACAATGCACTGGAATTATTATATACAGCCATTAGCTGCAGTTGGTGGGTTTGTCACTAGGTAATTGAGAGCACCTAGTTTTGTGACATATAACACTAATATTAAGTTTAGTAGTAAATTAGTAGTACTTGTAGCAACGACAACTTTACTAGTACATTCTATTTTATGTCAGTGTTATAAACCATGTGTGATTGCATCAAATTGAACTTTCCATTATCATTCATTTCATAAAAGATGTTAATAAAATTGCCAGTATATTAAAAACGTAGAAAATATATTTTCACAATTTTTGGCGTTTTCTTTATTCGCAAATGTATTATATTAAACGTCTTAATATGTGGGCTTTAAAATAGATCGTGTAAAACTATAAAAAATAAATATGTATTCAACTACTATAAAGAACTACTATAAAGAACTATCTATAAAGAAAATACAGTTACATTTGATATCAGTAGGTTATGGAATTTATAATAAGTACTAAGAGTTTCTTTGCAGAATATTAAAATATTTTTATATTTTTTTCATATTTTTTCATATGTTTCAGATAATTTACAGTAACCAGGAGGAATATCTTAATGAGCCGCAAACAAATCCGTAAAAGTCGGTTTATTATAATTAGTAAAACTCGCGTACACAATAAAAAATCCTATTAAGCTCCTTTTTTTGTAACGTAGGGTAATTATTTAGGCTAGTTGTCTTCTTGGGTCTGTACTGATGAATATTGTACTGAATAATAATATTGTTATAAAAGTATTATCCAATAATCACACCAGAAGTAAAGTATCAACCCCTTTTTTCGAAAGGACCTATGCTGTTGGCCTTAATGCCTTAAAGCTACATCGAAAAAGTAGATGAGCAGATGGCTTATCTATATATTATGTCCCATACTCCCCGAAATTAGACGAGTAAAATAAATAAAAAAATTGCTACTTAAGTTCGCAATTTTAATTATTAATTACCAATTATAAATGCAATTTATTTATTTATTTTATTAATACTTTCAAAGTGCATTGTGCTAATTTAAAATAAACATGCGTCGCTCAGTCATTACGAATTCAAATTCATAAATAAAATTTGCACCATTGTGTTATGAATGGGCAATAATAAAGCGTACGAAACAGTTTGTAACGACACTCATTCATTTACAATAAATACACGAATAGCCCTCGACGGTCGACCCTGTTATCATAATCACAAGTGGGTTTGTCTGAACTCGATCCATGTTTACGGACTTGTGAAACAGACTCTAACGCAATAACTGAGAAACGAATCAAATGTAATGGTAATGGTTATAATAAAAGCAGAATTTGTTGCGGCTGGTCACGTAGCTAACGAGATTGTTAGACTGAATGTTTTTGTTGTGTATACAATAGGCGAATCTTACATTACGTAGATACGTCGCGGATGTGTTTATGGACATATTGACGTCACGATGGATCTATGATTGTTAACCCGTTTAACCTGGCAATTATGATTAAAACAGTCAATTAATTAATAATAATACATTAATCCTACCAATATTATAAATGCGACAGTAGGTAATATTTGTTACTCTTTCACGTAAAAACAACTGAATGGATTTGAATGAAACTTTACGGTAATATAGCTTACACATCAGAATAATATACAGGCTACAATTTATCACCGTACTCCCACGGGGATGGGAGATACGCGTGTGAAACCGCGGGACGCTGCTTGTACTTCTATACTAATACGTGTTGGTATATCAGTCGAAAGGTTTAGCTTTTATCTTTTCTTTGCTGAGGGTGGTCTAGAAGTCTTGATAGGAATAAAGTAATCCTTGATCAATGCTATCGTAAAGTATCCAAAAGGTCAAGCATGTAAAAATCATTATAATAATAAAATCCGAAAAATATCAATCGTTATATTCATCATTATAATGACTAAAATTAGCGTAAACGTTATAAAACAATATGAGAGTAAGGTGATTCATCATCATCATCATCATCATCATCATCATCATCATCATCATCATCATCATCATCATCATCATCATCATCATCATCATCATCATCATCAATCATCATCATCATCAATATTAATCCGGTCTCTGTTGAACATAGGCCTCGATAAAAGACCGATCCCTTGCAACTTGCATTCAACACGGATCGGCCACTGCTCGGAGATCGTCTTCCCACCTGGTTAATAAATAAAAAAATAAATTATTAAGACATAATTTTGCAGGGGTAGA
The DNA here is from genome assembly GCA_905333005.2 of Lycaena phlaeas. NCBI lineage: Eukaryota > Metazoa > Arthropoda > Insecta > Lepidoptera > Lycaenidae > Lycaena > Lycaena phlaeas. The sequence goes on along the minus strand of HG995172.1, from coordinate 11,198,843 downwards.
TAAATAAAATAATACATTCGAATGAATTAAGAGGGAATCCATTGCTGCTCCAGCATGCAATGAAACTGTATATTATTATTATTATTACTTGATACACACGACAGTTAGGTACTTGTCGTACGTCTTCTTATTGCAAACAATACCATAACATTGACACTTTATCTTATTGAATACCATAGAAACCATTTATTGAATACAGTCACAGGTGACTAAGAATTTATCCGTGCAGAGCACCACTACGTTGCAAGGTGTAAACGCAAAAGGCTATTGAATTTTAAGCCTTAAACGTAGGGCCCCGGAGCTAGACTTGTTGTGTGGAATGTAAAAAAGTGTTGGTTTCGGTTTGCTGGCGACAATCTGGCTGCGTGGGCACTATCGGTAGAGGCGAGGTCGCGCCGCTCACCCTGCTATCGTGTTTGCGTGTGCTTCATTAAATCTATTAATAATTCATCTCGTATCTTACCCTATTGTTCTTTGGTGATATTTTCCGTTGCATTCACCTTCGATGCACTATTAATGTAAAAGGGGACGATGACTTCAGTTCATCTGATTGGTGAATTCAATGACCTTTTAAATATATTTATTTGTACTTTTTTTACGTTGGCCGCATGTTTGTGCGTGGGTACAGTTTATGTATCTGCGTCGTGCGGGGAAAGATATTGGACATAATTTTGCAACAAAAAAAAAAAATAAAGTTTTGTTTCCTGATCTGTATTGTTTTTGAACAGCTATTCCTTGGATTTGGATACCACATAAGATTCCTCATTCTTTGATTATACATTTCTAAAGTTAGACCTCTTGTGGGACGATACGTTTTATCGGTACACATAATTTTGTCAGAACAGTTTCTAACCGCAAATAAAAACGTTTCTAACTGCAAATATAATATAATAATAAATATTATTTCTTTAGGGGTATGATACCCTTGGTAAATCTGTAGGAACTTGTGTTACACGTAATACCTGTAAGAATAAGCAAATATTTAGAAATGAATTAAAGTTTTCAAACAGGACTCTAAAATATACCTCTTAAGTCTAAGGTGACGAAAGAATGTTCTTACTTCTTAGTTCCAAGCTACTTACTTATACCTAGTCCCACACGAATTTTGCTGTGGGTGTGTTAATTTTATTGTAAAATTACCATACTTTTGAATGAATAAACTATATTACTAGGAGGATGAGTACCTGTTTGATTACTAGCAGCATCTCGCGGTTTTACCCGTGTACTTCCCATTCCCCTGGGAATTATAACCTATATTATTCTGATATATAAACTGGACTATTGTAAAGTTTTATTAAAATCCATACAGTAGCTTTTGCGTAAAAGTGAAAACATACAAAAACTTGTTCAGGTATATATAATAGGATTTTGGAAAGATGCTATGCATTGGTGGAAAACACCGATGATGATGATGATGATGATGATTAATTCATTGCACTTGGCTCAGACTGTTTACGCTTAGCGGTATTCTAGTAACCACTCCTTATTTGACACATCCTGTGCCACACCTTGTAATGGTTACTAACTCTAATGCCTCTATACCACAACATATTAATAATTGTGCCAACCACTTGTTACCGTTAATAATTGATTGTGTTTTTGCCCTTTGAAATTAAGGTTTAAAGATTGAAATCGCAATAGCGAAGGTTGGATTAACAAGTTCAGAAGTGTTCCAATATGCAATAGCTTTAAGGCCTTAGGGCCAACAGCATAGGTCCTTTCGAAAAAAAAAAAACTAACTTATTTATTAAAGATTATCTCCTCGAAAGTAAACGAGGAGGGTTATTGGGCCATACTTTAGCGATGCTCTGGCCCAATGTGTTGGTTGTCTTCAAACACATTCAGAGACTCAACCTTATCAGGCATCTCCACAGACTCACGATGTTTTTTTCCACCTGGGAGTTCTGGCTTACTTGCCCCCCTAGACACGTGGCACAAACGCTAAACAAATAGAAATAGAATAGAATAGTTATTATATGGAAATGACACTAGTTTACGACATGTAATTTGAGCAGCTATTGTTATTCCCATATAATAAGAATTCTATTCTATTTCTATTCGTTTAGCGTTTGCCACTTGTCTAGAGGGGCTGCTGTTACTTGCATGACAATGAGAAAAATACTTTTAAGTTTTGATTTTGGCCCTGAATGAATGTTTGTTAGATGCAGGATTAATTATTACTTTTACAACTGCATTGCTATAATTGCAGCAGTGTCGAAAGATTACTGCTATAAAGGATGAAACCTGTTTGATTCAATTCAATTCTAGGCGTTTGTGTAGGCCTATTATAGTCTATATTAAAAATACTTATAAAGTAATATTATGTCTTTTTTTTATGTAATACTCATTCAAAGTTATAGCTTTAAATAATCAAGTACATCCAGAATTTCAAGACCACGAGGAATATAATTAAAATTTGTCTGTCTGCCTGATATAGTGGTTGCTAATTCAAGTGATGGTTACAAGGCAAAAATTTACCAAAATAATTATAAAATTTGAGATACTAATTTACAAGTAATATTTAAGAGATCGTGGCGTTCATCGAGGAATGCCTATGGTTAGCAGTGGATGGATAAAGGCTGATGATGATGATGAATTGCGAGAATGTGACGTATAACATTATTAATATATCTCCCTCCGGATTCGAATTTTTCGAATTTCGATTTCGAACCAGCATTCTTTACGTGAAGTGACTTTACCGCTACACCAGTTTGTCATGATGGAAATAATTATTCGGATAAACGAAAACATGGTTGCCAATGATATGTCCATACAACCTTAATGGAGATGCAGTGTTTGAGGTTGTTAATTCAATTAGCTGGTCATGCTAACCGCCTTCCGTCAACGGTTCATTGTTACCATATAACGAAACTTTACAATAAACCAACTCAACAGCATGGTCTTTTGGTATTCTCAAAATATTCACATGATAACAATTTTATAATTGATATTAATAATAGGTTGTGTCTGTTATAAAATATCTGGAGATTGATAGATTTGACGATCACTAATATGAAAATCTGATGAAGACAAACCTACAATTAAAATTAAAATTAAATAAAAAATAAAAAAAAACCCTACGCAAAAAATACTTATCCTTAAAAAGTGAAAAATAATTGTCTTTTATTATTTTTTAGAAACCCAATAAATAATATATGTTTATGGAAATGAAACCTGAAAAATATTTAACAAGTCGTCTCTTAACATTATATTTTCTAATGAAAAGTGAGAATAAACTATGTAGGTACCTAAATACTCAATTTACCAATATTTTTTTTCATCATTCCCAAATAAACATAGATTTTTTTGTAGAGGCTTAAGTTCACGACGGGTAACAACACCCCTCTTTTTGCGTCGGGGGTTAAATATGAAGATAACGTAGAAGTGACTTAATTTCGAATAAATATTTTCTTGTTAACTTCCTCTGTCCGTAAGATTTTTTTTGACGCCGACACATACCTATCTAAAACTTCTGGATGTAAAAGCTTATATTATTTCCAAACACACATAGAAAACCATTTTAACGATCTACGTACAATGGCCGGTCCGTGTTGAATGCGAATGAACGGTGAACGAATAAAGTCTGATGATGATGGTAATGATGATGATAGAGCTAATGAATCATCTAATAATACTTTAAACTAGCAGCGCCCCGCGGTTTCACCCACGTACTTCCCATTCCCGTGGGAGTACGGGGATTAATTATAGCCCATGTGTTATTCTGATGTATGAGATATATTACTGTAAAGTTTCAATAAAATCCATTCTGTTAATTTGTACGTAAAAAAGTAACAAACATCCATACTCACATACTTTCACGTTTATAATTTTAGTAAGATTTAATTTGTTTACAAAGTTGAGTAAATAAAAATAATTACACAATATTATGATCTACACCTACTTATTTTTAGCTACCAACTTATGTATGTAAGGATTTTAATATACTTTTTTGTATATAACTATATATATTATGCTGTGTCTGCTGCTATGTTTTACAATAATGGCCGTCCCTTATACGTCCCACGTTGTGAGTTCAACAAAATGTCACTTTATACACGCACGGTAAATTTTTGCATAAAGACAAAGGAAATTTAAGAGCGATAAACAAATTCAGGTGACAATATCACACAATTAAAATATACATGCACACCACAAGCGACCATTATGCCCACTGGTCTCCTTGAGATCAGGTTTTGTTTGGGCCATAGTTCACCCTGAGCTGGCCCCATGCGGTTGACTTCCCAACCCTCAAAGACTTATTCATACGAGACGCGCAAATTTTGGAGTTTTTACGCAAGAGCTTTTCGAAGAAACAAGCTAAGTTTGGGCTCGAAATGAACTGGTAAAATTGGGAAAACTCAAATTAGAGGCAGTGGTCAGAATCGAAGCCGGAGCCTAAGAGTCTGGTTACCACAGATAGTACTAAAATATATATATCCATTGTTTATCTATGGATCTGACGCGGTCCAAAATTAGCATAGATAAGGAGGTTATTATTACAGATTTCTGTCAATATTTGTTAAAGATAAAGCTGCTGCAGCGGGATAATCGCTGTGTTCATGAGATTATGATAGTCGAGACCGCTTTATTTACTGAACGGCTGTATCAATGACACTTAAATTGTGTTAAGTTAAAACATTGTAATATCGTAAATGTGTTTTAAATTAAATTCGATCGGGTTAAAATATTGATGCAACTTAAAATCTAAATTCACTGTTTGTTATTAGTATAAGACTGCTAGGAGCGCCCCTGGCTTCACTCGCTCAATTCCCGTTCTCGTAAGAATACGGGGGTATATAAATAGTGTTATTCGCATGCTACTTCTGCGATAATATCTGCTAGATAAAGTGATATAAGCTTAAACGCGCAACAAATAAACAAACAATCAAATTTCCAACATTAAGTTATTTCAAAAATTTGGAATTTGCTTAATGTGTTTATTACCGAGAGCTGATTACCATTTTTGATTTTAATTAATATCTGTAGATTGACTGTCAAAGTTCTAAATAACAAAATCATTGGAGAGATAACCCACAAATAATCTAGGTGCACAAATAACTATTGGATGGTCACTATGACTGTTAAAAGATAGAGAATAGTTCTAAATTATATACTACTGTTTATGAAGCGATTAAAAAAAAACGCTTCTTATCGTGTAGGAATAACAGATTTTGTACATAATAATAAAAAAGGCTTTACCACTTCCAGTGATATATACAATAAAATCATATTTGTTAATATTTTGAGACTCTTTGCTATAATATACTTTTCTGCTCGTGGCTGAATATTATTAAAAAAAATTCTCAAACACAGTTCCATAGGTTTTTGTTTACAAAAGAATTTTGCGAATTTGAATAATGATATTATTAAGTAAATCAAGGCTAGTGTTTACTAAAAGTAGGTCAGGTATTCTAATCAAGCTTACATCGTTATCCGATTAATCCAATCCAATTACCTTACAGTGACGTCCATGTTTCGTTGCGAATTACTCGATACTCGAAATCGAATAAGGAAACGCGTGACCCGGAACTACACCCCGAGTTACCGCCCTTGCGGATCGTCGAACTTGCCGAGAAAAAACCCGATCTCGTTTCGCCGCTCGTGTACAGTTAGACGGGGCATTAAGTAATCCAAGCCGAGAGAATCGAGATAAGGTTGCGCACGCGTGAAATAAATCCGAGTTTTTGTACCGCGTTCCATTCGTCTGGTATGCACGTGTCGAAGATATTTCGAGTGGTTAGCCTTACGCCGACCTTGCCGCAGCCACTATGGGTGCTTCTGTGAAAGTAGGTGACGGCAGCATTGTCACTATCGCCATCTTAACGTGGCCCTACAGATTAAAAATCAGCTTTCTAAATTCACTCGTAAGCCACATTGATTCGTGAATATGATAGATGGCGGCTTTACGGTTTGTTATGAATATTAAGTTTCACTAAAATTGTGTCGAGTGATTGCCGCGATTGTAATGATCGAAAGGAAATTTATTATTTATTATACTTTGCGGTTATTATTGTAATAATATTATATCTTACTAGCTGCCCCGACAGACTTCGTTCTGCCAAAAGTACTACTCGTAATATCGCTGTAAGAAAACGGGGGTTGATCTTAGAAGGATCCATGCCACGTCATAAAAAAAATAAAAATGGAAAATTTTGTCAATAAAATAAATATATATTGGGGTGAGTCACCCTTATCATTTAGGGGATGAAAAATAGATGTTGGCCGATTCTCATAGATACCGGATAAGCACAAAAAATTTCATCAAAATCGGTCAAGCCGTTTCGGAGGAGTATGGCAACGAAAACTGTGACACGAGAATTTTATATAATAGATTTGCTTATTATACAATAAATATTTTGACGTTGACACATATAATAAAGTCAAAGTCAAAAAAAAAAATATTCAAAGAAAAAGGGACCATCAAAGTATATTTTTGGACGTCAATTGAGTCAACCATGCACCGGCTTCAAAGCAAGCACACCGAAAAGAGCCGGAGAAACAAACTCAGTGGAACTAATCTTTTCAATTATTCTATTACAAAAAGTGAAATACATACTACTATACTGGTATAGTATAAGAGAAGAATCTAGCAAGAAACTCTGTTGGGTATCTCTTTCCAAAATTTAGCTATTAATGTTATAAAAATAAATTAAGCTTTTACAGTACCTACATATTTTTGACCACATATAAAAACAAATTCATATTGTTTTGCAATATATCAATACGTTTTTTATAACTTAAAAATGTAAAGTCATCTTTAGTTGTATATTAGGTGGAACTTTCGACAAGCAACAAAGATTGATAAGTTTATCATGTCCTATTTTGCTATTGACCTAAAACAATTTATCGTATGATAATATTGTTGATTTTTTATAATGACGATGCTTAGTATATTTAAAAAATATTATAACAATGCATTTCATAATGTTAAGTAATTGACACAACGGGTATATATTTTATAGCGTACTAGCAGCGCCCCGCGTACTTTCCCATTCCCTTGGGACTTGGGAGTATAATGTAGTAGTAGTAGTATAATGTAAAATAAGGTATAATGTGTTATTATGATGTGTGTGCAATAATTATTGTAAGGTTTTATAAAAATCAATTCCGTAGTTTTTTCGCATTTATAATATAAGTTGCATTTTATTTTGGGAAAAGTAAAAAAAGCTTGTCAATTAAATTATAACATGCCTCATAATATTATATTACTTGTGTTGCCGTTAAAATGTGAAAATATTTCCTCATCTCTTTTATCAAAACACACACACCTTTTACTCGTTTTACATGTATAATATTAATTTAATGAAATACATTTCTATGTATAGATTATTAATTTAATTTGGTATACATCAAGCTGTTACATAACGAAACGATTCTACGAATATTATTGTATCAATGTGCCGAAACTATGTGTCGGTTTTTTATGATTCTATATTTTTGAGGAGTATTATTGAGGGACAGAGGTGTGACGTTATCTGATGTTACAAAGTTATGTCAAATTCATCATAATTTTATATTATTGTACAATAATTGATACTTACATTTATTACCTACAAAGGCTTCAAAATTCAGTTATTCTTCGAACATCCGTGGTGAAAGCGCAAAAGAATACAGTAAGAGAATATAAATTATTCCTATTAAATAGGATGACACTGAGATAAATAAAAATAGATCTTTCTACGTGAAGTGAATTTAATTCAAATCTGTTCAGACATCAATTCAAAAAAAATGAAACGAACAACGTTTTACAGATATTAGGGAGATTATGCATACTTATTGGCCTAGACAGCGTGTAAGAAAAGGCCAATAGGGATACAATTTTCATATTTTTTTGCTGACGTTACTAAAATACCAGTAGTAGTCAATAAATAATGTGTAAAACGACAACGGCAGTAGTGTTAATACGGTACAGTTATTAGGCGAGTGAAGACTTGATTGGTTCAAATGAGAACCTAATTACATATCGGAGGTTTCATTAACAAGAACGAGTTTACTTGTTAATATCGAAATCACGAACCGTTTTTTTCTATCGCTCAAGGGTAAATATAAATGGTGTTCATTTTTAGCCTTCATATATACAACAGTTTATTATATTGCAAAGTACGGCCAGCTGGTTGAGTGATACTTAAGACACTGTTCGCGAGTTCGAATACTGCCAAGTGTAAATAATTTGTATGACGAATAGATGTCTGCACTGGGTCACGAATGTGTATTTAAAATAGATTTTTAATTAACATGGTTACTTTCATTAATAAAACTATTTACAATGTATATTAATCATATTTTATTTCGCGGCGCTCGATATTAAATCGTAATAAAATTAAAAAAAGACATGGTAAATATCCTGTCTTAAATAATTATATCTGTATTTATAACATTTTTATTTTTTTCCATTTCAAATACACGTGACACAATTTATTGCGAACACACTACCGGGCTAGGTTTACGCGATGTTTGTGGTGGATTGTTACAAAAAGTATATGGTATGAAACCTCCAGTTGGAAGTCGTTCTAGATGGAAAGTTTGAGATCCTGGTCCTAAGGGACGGGTCCTGGGGGACAGGTCCCGTTTTTTATTATTGTCAAAAGTAGGCAAACGCGCAGTCGGAGCCTAATATCGTGATTAAAGACGCCCATACACCTCTCCACAAACAGAGGTGCTCTTTTCCTATATGAGCCACCGGAAACACACAACGCGATAAAAAAAGCTGTCACTTAAATAGTATCGGCGTAAAGTGATAGCGAGCGAGAAGTAGCACTGCAGGCCCAATTTGGTTGCAATGCAGCATGCCACTACCTCTTACAGATTAGTCTATAGTCGTGGGACCTAGCTTTAGCAACGGTCGGGAAAAAGGCTAAAAATTATATACTCTAATAATATTGATACGGTAAAACCAAAGTACATTTAAAAATCACTGCATATTTTTTTGAGAAAATTCCTTATTTGTTTTAACAAATATATTTTACATGAACCCATTTTACCTTTTAACGCTCTCATCATCGCTGATGGCGCCTTTTTATCAACTCTAAATACCCGCCAATACTAACTGAAACTTTTTGAGACGTTGTATTAAATAACAGTTAATAAAATAAGAATAATAAGTACAAAAAATATCAACCTATATTCTATATTTCTATAATAAAAGGGTGAGTATAATTTAAAAAAAAATTGTCATGTGTCCAGGGCTTACGTTATTCCTTAATGGAAATAAGACCAGCAATATAGATGAAGCTTTTGAGTATAATATCCAGATCGTTTAGCTGTGAGTCAGATTGGCCTAAATTCAGTTCATCGCAGGAGCCTCATACTGCACTTAGTCGATACCATATGAAAACGAGTATTTATTAAACGATAAAATATATTCTCGACCTATAATTAGGATGGTTTCCACGCTTTTACCAATTTAGGCTACGACGAAAAGCTTCTGATAAATAAATTCATATTAATAGCCAAGTATTATTAATTACATGATTGGCTCTCACATGGATAGCATAGCCAATGTTGATTCTTGGGGCTTCGTAGTTGTATTGAATACTTTTACTGTATTAAAAGTATATAAAAATGTTAAAACGTGCTAATCTCTTCATCGGTATTTTTGCAAGGTGACGATTAATTGCGAGAGTTATAAAATTAGCATAACAACATTAAATCTGGCTTCGTTTGCATAATTAAGTATTTGAAAACGGGATATATATTAATAGTAATTAAATAGATGCTAGGAAACAACAACATTGTTCCCATTTAATGGTTGTTTTTAATTTTCTGCTGTCTGTACTTATTTTTTATTTGACGGAGGTTTGTAAATGCTTAATCTGTCTGGGCTGAATCCTAACTCGAAAGTACGTAAAGAAATTAAAAACATACACTCCACGTTGACCCAGTCTCGTGAGATAGATGCTTAAATGCTAGATATCTGTAGCTTCACTGCCAGTATCTCAATGTTCAAGGGGTAAAAACTCGTACAGTTTGACGAATCACGAGTAGCTGTTAATTAGAATGCCGTATTTTAGATAATATGCAACAAGGATGTCGATTCCGAATCGTAAACAAGCCGTATTTGGTCATTTCACAATATTTTTATAGTAAGAATATATTATATGTGGTTAAATTATTTGTCTTCTTCCGGGATTTCATGGTTCATGGCTTCTTTCATTATGAAATCCAATTTATCTCAATACAAAATGTGCACTCGCAAACACCAACGTTATACGTCAGGTAATCTATTACTCCCGAACCATTTATTCTTATTAGAAAAAATCACGTGATAATTACATTTAAAGTTATAAGAATTTGATTTACGTATGTGTAAAAATGTTATGCATCAAACAACGAAATAAAACCTTGACATCGAATTGTTATAATTCTGCAATCCTTACAATTATTATAATTGAATCGAGGAATTGTAACATTGTTGGCGATATTGTTCTCGTATGAGAAACAAAGCACATTTTACCGAATGCTTAGCTCTGCCTTCCTGGATTTTAGCACGGTGGTCCATTCGCTTTCTTCGCAGTACCTTATACATTTTTCAGTGTTTCTTTCGATACTGACTGGGTTTGACTCGTGACTACTTGTGAGTGATTTCGTTATGCGGCTTATGAACACAGTACGTATTTTTATATATTTTAGTGAAGTAACACAGTAGTAGATAAGTGAAAAAAAGTTCAAATATTATGTTTTTAATTGTAATTTAAAATATTGTTTATGATTATATAATACTATTCAGTATGTCCGTGCGTAAGGCGTTTTTCTTAATTTAAAATGAACGCAATTCTTACTGGACTTTTGTAATCGATATTGCTGTGGAGTCTTATGAAGAGCGATCTTTCAAGATTTGTGGAGATTAGAAAGTTTGACATTCTTATATTTTATCGTAAAAAAAGATGCAAAGACCGCCGCTAGATATGAAGGTGTAATCCATCTAATGGGCAGACCACGATAAGAGGATATTCGATATCCGTCGGTTCTCCAGTTATTTATTTAATGGTGGACGTGTAGAGTGATGATGATAATTGAAAGTCATTGTAATACGGTAGCCGTTCCAAACGAGTTTTTAATTAATTCAATCGCATGGTTGTGTATTTTATGATTTACGTGTGATGTGGCCAAATGTTTCTTTTATTACACTTAACAAGTATTATGGAATTCCTAATTCTTTATTGTATTTTTGAAGTTAACATCATCATCATTTCGTTGAAAAATTTCTGGCGTTGCATTCCTCAATACTCTCAGTATTAAGGGATGAAACGCCAGGATTTTTGGCCAGATTTCAAAATTTTCTTAAAATTGTCATGCTTAAAAAAATATTAAGATGATAATGCTTTTAATTTTTTTACTTTTTTACTTAAACTTAATTTTTGTATATTAATTATTTTTTTTACACGAATTTTTATGCGTTGCGTGTAAGTTACGCCATATTTATTGAGTCGAAGCGAGCGACGATGATTTTATTTGTATGGGTTCGGCCTCTTTTGAGAGAGATTTTCTTAATTTATAAGTATACCTTAAGCACAAGACGATCACTTAACAACAGGTTAACAGGCTAACAGGTGAAGGAAAAAATTCTGATGAGATTGAAACTTTTTGACGGCATATGAAGTTTACAAGCCCGCATTGGGCCAGCGCGTCGGTGAACTTTGGCTCAATCCCTACCCTACCCTTCTCGCCTAATTTCGAGAAGGAGATCCGTGTCAGCTGTAGGATATATATGGGTTGATACTATTGTGTCGTAATATACTGGTGGGAGGGATGCATGGGTATCATTTTGCGTATTTCTCCCGTAAAAGAGCTTTGATGTGTTTCGAAAAAAGGAGGTTAGAACTTAGTACTCAGATCTTTCTTTTGCTTAGAATGTAGGTGTTACAATTATTAAGATGTTACTTGTATTTATAAAGCTTCCTTTTCATTCTGTCCATAAAGCTTAAGCAAAAAATAATTGAATATAAAAATAAACTAATTTAAACTGGTACGAGTACAAGATTCAGCTGTCTATTAAAAAGTCATTTATAGAGTAGAGTTGTGTAGCATTTAAAACAAATAGTGTAATTACTGCCAACGAGACTTTACATCTTATGTCCTAGGATAGGTAAACACAGAGATGAGTTGCCTAGCTAGTTCTAGATAGGCAAGTGTTTTCTTGGTTGACATCGACCGTTTACCATCAGGCAGCACGTCTGCTCTACCTATCTAACTACCTAACTTTACTTACCTAACTTAGGAAATGTTTATATGTAATGTTAATACACGGCAAAAGAAATAAACTGCATATTAGACATATGCAGTTTATTTCTTTTGCCGTGTATTTCCAGTTGATGGTCGTTACGTGGTTATCGTGTAATTTCCAGAACCTAATCAGACTTTGTTCCTATAATGATGCTTTACAACCTCCACTAGCATTACAGGGTGCATCTTAGATGGTCACGATGCTTGTACCGATTACCGTTGATTGATATCTGTTAGGACATTCGCCATTTTCTTTTTCATGCTTTGATTTCTAAAGTAGCTTTTTAAAACTCTTCGAAAATAATATATACCGAAAGGATACAGAATATATTTAGTACCTACTATGGACTGATGTTTAGATATTTATAATGTATTGATGTAAAGAAAACGGCATATGTTTTTTGTATATTCATAATTTCTCGGTGTGTCACTGACTCCTCGTAAGGGGGGGGGGGGGCTATCACTCCAACCCGCTCGTAGGTCTCCTTCTAGGACATTACTGCCTAGCAGACCCAGTCCTCTCCTTCTTTTTTGTCTTACAAGTACACATGTATTAATAGAGGTAGGTACTGATATATCTATGTCTATTAATACATGCCGTGTATGCAATCAATGTGTTGGCGTTCATTGAGAGACGCCTATGTTTAACAATTTACAGATAAAGTCTGATGATGATGATGCAATTGATTTTATTGTGGTTTATTAAGCTTTTTACATACCTGACGTTTCGGACACAGCAAGCATGGACACATGCAATTATTGATCATAAAAAAGAAGTTTGCTTCTAATTGTCATGCTGATCAGTCGTGTCTACAATAGCAGAGCCAGACAACGTCACTACTGCGCATCACCTTACTACCTCATGTGATGAGGTTGCTAATTATTTTGACCTAATGAGAACGGCAAGCAGTCTGGGTTAGGTGTTGTGTTTCTCTTAGACCTAGTTTATCGAATGAATCAACTGCTAGTTTTCTGTGATCTTTGGGTCTTTTGTCTGTCTATTACATCAAGTAACGCGGACCTTCCTCCTCCTTATGGTGTCGGAGTTATTAGTCTTGACTCTTGAACAACTCAAAATATTTCAATGTAAATGTTACTTAAATATAGTACCAAATTTAAATCAAAACTTGCTGTTGTAGGCAGTTTCGCATTAACTCTTTACAACATCAGCTACTGAAAATCCTGTCAAAATCTCCCCAGCGCTTACGGGTTAGCCAGAACAAACAGACAGACAGAAAAAAAATTAAAATAATTCTTGATGGAAGTGCCTACATTCTTTCATATGCATTTAGTGAAAGGCTGTTAATTTGAAATTCCAGGCCGACACTTCAATTTTGTGAGTGACAATGGTCCAGCAGGTATGTGCTATCTCTTGAGGGAGAAGTCCGGGTTTGACTGACTCCCTGTGGTGCCTTGAAATGGATTTTTCTAAATTTCTAAGTGCACCTAAAATGCGTGACTATTGCTCACTCACTGGTGAAGGAAAACGTCGTGAGAAAACCTGCATACCAAATGAAATTAAAAAAGTTTTCGAAAGCGTGTGGAGTTTACCAAACCGCATTGGGCCAGCGCATCAGTTAACTATGGCCCACCCTTCTCGCCTGATTTGAATGAGACCTGTCCCCAGCTGTGAGGTGAATTATATAAGGGTTAATACTTTTTAAGTAAAAAAAAAACAGGAATATAAAGAGTAAAGTACGAAGCGGTAGCGTACGTAATCAAACTGTAGGTAACGTGAAAATAAAACCAAACTATACAGCCAACAGACACAGGCATCTAAAAGTAAAGTAATACTAGTTGTAATAGTATTACTAGCCTATTATTACTAGTCGTACTACTAGTTGAATTACTGATAAAACTTCTAGTTGTAGCTGCATCGAGTCAAGTACGAGTAAAGTGCAGTTAAGTAGTAGTAAATCAATCGCAGTACGGCATACCGTATGCGATCAAAATGAAGAAATGTCAGGTCTTGTGTTTTTTACTTCACCAAAAAACGCATTGCGGATGTCGAACCGGAACTACATAAATGGCCAGCGTAGATCGCCCGGCTTATTTATAAGATCATTTGAATGATATTTATAAAATGTAAACTAATCTGAATCACTTTTTATCCGAGGTTTATTAATAATGAATAGCTATGTCGAATTACGGGTCAACGTACTTTCGGAATGCTGTAAAAATGCACTAAGACATCTGATAGAGCTAGCGAAAAGGAATATCAATTTAAATATTAATATTAATCCTGGCCAATGGCTCGAACGTCCTTGAGTTTGCAGAGGTTAAAAGTATGGGAAGTTATGCCTATTGGATAAATTCTGGCAAAAAGCCCATTCCAGCTCTTGGCCTTTCACAGTAAGGCCTATTTACTAATGTGACAGGACAATTGTATTGTAAGTTGTAACATCGATTTAAGTATAAACACCACTTAAACGTGACATTTATTATTATATAATAGACAATGTGATAAAAGATTATTATTTATTAAATAATAGAGTATAAATATCAATAAACAGCTTCTATATGATATAATAAAGACATCTTAGAATAGGTTAATTGCTTGTCCATATGTTTTACACTAAAATATATTATATTTTATGCGATTAAAAATATCTTTATTTATAATATTATAGAAATGGCCTTCTAATGATCACGTTGTACGAAACGAATTACAGCGTTTTATTTTATTTCAAAATTTAAAATAAAATATAAATTTCCATTTTAATTATGTCAGAATATAGAAAAAGTTATGAAACTATTAGTAAGATTATAAGTCAATATATTGCACCGGCGAAGGAAAACATCGTGAGGAAACCTACATGCCTGATGAGATTGAAGGAATGTGAAGTTCACCAACCCGCATTGGGCCAGCGCATCAGGGAACTATGATGAACATTACCTCGCCTGATTTCGAGGAGGAGACCCGTGCCAACAGTGGGACATAATAAATTATAAGGGTTAATACTTTACTATTACTTTACACATATTGCATGATACGTCAATACATTCACTAAATATTGCCGACTCTATGGGTACGCCATGGTGGGGGGAAGCTATGTGGGACTCTCTGCGCCCGAAAACATAAATTGGATGCAGCTCTACCCATTAAACAACGGTGTTCTCCTCTTTGTCGACCACTTATCATCAGGTACCTTGGCACGTCTACAAGTTTATCTATCCAGCTAACATAAAAACAGGGCACCACACCTAGTATACCTATATACTTGTCTGGTGCCCGTCTCACTCTGTCACGTGCTATGGCCCTCCACACATATCTTCCAAAGCAGCTGTGCCTTGTCAGGATCTGACCAAGGTAGAAAAAGGTGATGCCGTGCTCCGGTCAATCCATTGCTTCAGGATTGGAACGACGGCTGAAACTGTGCGCCCCACGTAGGCCTAGTGCGTTCCAAGTTGATGGAAGATTTTCCTACTACATGGCTGGATCCGGGTGTAGGGTCGCCGAGGTTCGTGGAAGCATTAAGCTCCGCACTTTTCCAGAGAAGGATGTCTAATACCTCAGTTATCCCTTGATCCTGGTCACTATTTTCTGTGAAGTATCCAAAATGTTGGGAATCCAATTAAGTCTAGAATTTTTTTTAAATATATATTTATATTATGTCAACGTAGGTTTTGTGTATTAGATAGCTATCTCGTGTTTTTTTACTAAAATTGTATTTTTAGAGCTATTATTCTACGCAACATTTTAAAATAAGTAGGTATACAAAATGCTTAATATCCTAATGAAGTGTGTGTATTCTATAATATAATGAATTATTAAAATTTTAAACATAATTAACGAAGTTAAATTAATTCAATTAGGAAAATTCTATGATTATATTATGTTCTGCTATTAGATGTTTTTCGCAAGTTTAAATGTATTTTTATTAAAATACGAAAATTGAGATAAAAGTATGTTGTTTTTGTATATTTCATTATAATAAGTTCAAGGAAAAGTAGTTGAAAAATAAACAACATAAATAATATATAATAAACTATTAATTATTTTTATTATTTACTATTTTTATTATTTTTATTTACTAATAATTTTACTATTATTACTATAAATTACTAAATTATTAATTATTATTATTATTACATATTATGAGCCTCAGCGATAAAAGCTCCGACAAATTTAATTTCTAGCCATTTTGACCACTAACCTACTCGCTGACCAAATTTCCTCCATACAAAATATTTTTTATATCTTACCTTATCCCTTTGGGTTCTTAGTATTGCCACTACATAATATGTAATGTAATATACACTTGTAATATAAGGAAACACGACTGACTGAAATGTACTCGTATTATACCTGTACGTATTGAATGTTAAAGAACGACGAAGGCTTTGCTGGTATGGATTCGGCTTCTTGAGTGTGGTCCTGTGTTAAAATAAGTTTTTCTAATTTTGTGAATTCACCTGAAATTGAAACTATCGCTCGCTCACTGGCAAAGGAATACATCATTAGGAAAACTGCATGTCTGATAAGATTAAAAATCTTCGAAAGTATGTGAAACTCGCTAAACCATGTGGTATGGTGAACTTCTGGTTCAGCGTATCCGTGAAGTGTGGCCCAACACCCTCCTCGCCTAAATTCGAGGGGGTTCCGTGTCCAGCTGTGGGACAAGTTCATACTTTACTTTTTGTAACGCCTCAAGCTTACCCTGCATGGGTAAGCAATATATTACTCAGGCAGGACTCCATTAAATGAGTATTCAGTAGCCGAAGGCAGAATACTATTTATTGTCTTCATATAAAATGAATTAAAAATGATATCGGGCTCTTATTAATTCCAAATATAAGAATGCTAATAAATGCTAATAGGCAAACATAATTTTTTGCGTATATTTTTTGCGTTTATTTTCAATGCGTGATAAAAATAAGAAGCTCCTGTCCGACTCAGTAGGTATTGTGCTCTTTGAAAGACGCGAATGACTGCAAAAACGTATTTACACATTAAATCGTTTTTAATACAGTGCATTACATTATAATGACCTAATTAATAATAATTGGTATGTGTTTTTAAAGTAAATAGACATTAACTATTTCATTGGTTTTGCGGAACATTCCTAGACTACTAACTTCGTTCAACCAACTTTATTATCCACGTAATAAATTATTACATTAGTATCATTACTTATAGCAAACCATGTGTAATTGTTATAACGACAATTATATGAAAAAAAAATCAATTCACAAAGTAGACATCACAAAAGTAAGCCTCCAAAGTAGCGCGAAAACTTTTCGAAAAAAAAAACAAAAGTAAGATTTGCATTCCATTTATTATCCACACGGTTAATAGACTCGACAGTAATATAAACCATATGTTATAGCAACAAGACTTTATGTAAAAACCTATTAATATAAATGGGCTGAATTTGTTTAATATTACCTAAAATAATACAGAACTCGCATTCCAGATGCGTGCGTACGGGAGCGTGAGTGTGGTCATGTGGTCATGTGCTAATAATACTGGCATGACGTCTAACGGTGACGTGTTTACAGGTGTTGAGCGGGAGTCGCGTGCTGCGAGGGTGTGATGCGAGGGGCGCGCAGCGGCGTGCGCCGGCGCCGCGAGTAGCCGCGACCATGCGGGGCCCGCTCGCCGCACACGCCGCTTACCTGCTTACTCTAGCCGCCCTGCTCGCAAGCCCTGCATCTGCAGAATACAGCCAAGTGATCAGTAAGTTGTTTTATGTTATGCTAACGCCATCACAGAACACGGAAGCTTGGTAGATGTTACAAGAGGTTAAAGTTGATCGGTAATAGAAACCTCTAACGACAGGTGGAATAAAATACGCGCAGCGTGATAACGTCATGCCGTACGCCGTCACGACATTGTAGTCGATTATTACGAATGCGCACCGATGATTTTTCACCAATAAATATTCAATCTAGGTATCGGAAAAGTCACTTGTTGGTAGTAATAATCCGGGCAAGGGAAAAGTC
Organism: Lycaena phlaeas; assembly: GCA_905333005.2. Taxonomy (NCBI): domain Eukaryota; kingdom Metazoa; phylum Arthropoda; class Insecta; order Lepidoptera; family Lycaenidae; genus Lycaena; species Lycaena phlaeas. The sequence goes on along the minus strand of HG995172.1, from coordinate 11,180,675 downwards.
TTGAGTTGCCTCTCCTGAGACGTTCATTCTTTCCGAGTATTCGAAAGTTGAAATTGAACGAATCTGTTTCACGGATAGTCTCCTAGATAACTCCTTATGCTTATCTGTAAAATTTTGTTCAGTTTCAAACTTGGCAGAGTGACTTACTGTAAGTTAGTTGTAGATTGGCTCGATACTTACACTCGTATTCCAGAAGCATACTTGGCTAACCAATGAAACAACACTATGCAATGAACTCACTATCTATGCGCTAATCGTGTTTATAGTCGGGTTAGACACACGCACAGTGGCGTATTTCACTTAAGTGTTGTCTATGAATTGGTATGAACAACCCTATGCGTTCGTGAGTACAGTGACACCTCATAGCATTGTTCGTAAATGCAGGTGTTAGCAATTTCATCCCAGCGGTAAAAGTTTTATGACATTTGACATCCATTATTAGATGAACACGAAGTTATACAATAAGTGGAGCATTGCAGCTGGGCTTCACCTGGCTGCTATCTTCTTTTTTCTTGACTTTTATAAGTCACTGCAATCCTGTGCTGTCTCCCGCTTTGAACAGAGAGGGAAACTGGAATATTTCCTACTCCTAAATTCTTCTGATTAATTTCGTTGCGGGTCCCAAGGCAGTGTTTAACGTATCCCCCGGGCTCCCGGAGATCGTATCAAAGAGTCATTTGGTGGTTGCCGCTGTCGATCCTGGCTATACAGGAGTTGCAGTGGTGGGAACGAGTGGTGGGCCAAGCCCGATAAAAACATCCATTATTAGATATAAAATTTAATACTCTTTTCCCTCACAACCTTCCAATTATTTATCACTTCATACCAGCCACCCTGTTGTTTCACAGCATGTAGTAAGGTATGTAGTCTATCAATTAAGTGTTTTTATTGTTGTTGATCGAAACAAACAGTTAATATTAAGTAAACGTAAATTAATTTTCTTCATTGTTATGATGATATCTTTCCACTAATGGTCCTCTTTAGATGAAATTTTACTTAATACATCCTAATGTGAATGGATTTCAAAGTCACTTTATGCTTTTTGTACTCTAGGGAAATATGTGATAGGAAATGTAGTGAATCTTATGGTAGGGTATGGTTCCTGATAACGTACTCAGTAGCTCATATCAACTTTTGGCAAGTTCAAGGCTTATGAAATATAGATGTTTCTTTTAAAATAAGATAAACTTGATTTTTTTTATTCGAATGGCGTGATTTCAAATGGCATGACACTGTTATGCTGTGATGTCCCCTCTATAACGTTACTTTTGACTTTTTGTGAAGGCGCTTATATTATACTAGTAGCGCTCAACGGTTTTACCCCCGTTGTTGTGAGAGTACAGGAATTAATTATATTTCTGATAATAATGAACTATGATTATATTATAATAAACTTTTATCACAAATCTTATTTAATATCCCATCTAAAACTTTGCGAAAAAATCCTTTAATTTACCTTCCCCTTGTCTCCTCAAACTATAAACAAAATACTTTTATTTGGCGAGCGGGTAATAAATTCAATATATTTGCGAATGAATTTGATTTGGATCTCTTTAACACTAGCTGTGCGTCTGTTAGAAATTTGATTAGCGGTTCATTCTTTAACTCTCATTGATTGTATTGGTACTCTTGAGATAGATACACTAAGATAAACTAAAATAAATCAGTATTTTAATGGTATAATGTGGTTGATGACGTATCTCTGCTGTAATTGCTGTTTCTATATGTGGGGAACTATTGTTAGCTGTATGTTTCTATGTTAATTGTGTATATGTAATTGTTTAAGCTGTTGTTCCTCCTAAAAATTAAATAAATAAATAATATATATTAATTTAGCCGGGTGCTCTGAAATTGGCATTCTTCGTGTCTAGATGCATAAATTAAAACCTTATCAGCCACCGTTGGTTCTTGCACGTGTTTCTTCTTCTTTTTAGATTCTTTTATTCCTCGAGGAGCATATTATGGCCACTAGTCCTTTACTACAGCTTTCCATTTGAATATAAATGGCCAGCCTCTTTGCATGTACTTGGTAAATATATATTAGTTTTGTAACGACTAATAAGTGATTAAATAATGTCGAGGTCGTCATTATTTGCCGCTAAGTTATTACTGAGTTAATAATATAGTAACGTTTCCTGGTCAGACATTTAATATTTCATTCATTCATTTTCTCAATAATTTAAACATCAGAAGTGAAAATGCGTTTTAAATATAAACATTTATTATATTATCCATAAAAATATCAATATTAAGATTCACAGGTACATATTTTAAGATACATTCTTACTCACACTGCCCATACATTTACACACACTATCGCCATATTACACTTTACACATTAAAATAAACAATGGCTTACGTGAACTTACAATACAATTCGGGCAGAGCTTCATCCTCCTCAAACTCACAGACGCGAATGACCCCTCTAACAATTATACCCCGCTATTTAAAGGCAAACTTAATGGAAGGAAGGTCCTAACGCTCGGCCGTCCTACCCACACTATGAACGACTACGTCACGCCACACGCAGGTAAACTGGAACTTGTTCCCAGTTTCTGACTTATAGCCGCCAGATGGCGCTACGGTTGCTTACAATAACATAAAGCCATATCAAATATTAACAGCCTTATTGGTAGTTAATAGCCTCACCCGTATTCACAAACAATAATTTGAGATGTAACAGTACTCCCGAGCGCATAGGGTCGTTCAAACCAATTCATAGACAATAGTGAAATTTGTCACAGTGCGTGTCAAACCCAAACTATTGACACGAGGAGCGCATAGATAGTGCGTTCTTTGCATAGTGTTGATTCATTAGTTAGCCAAGTACGCTGCTTGAATACGCGTGTACTTACACTCACTGTATATGTACAAAATTCGGAGTTTTCGGTCAAAATTTAATTTCCACAATAGTATGATATGAGGAATTTTGCCGCAATTGGGGAAAAACTGCCATAATTTATAGAAATAAAAAAATACCGCACCAATAATACAACTGTCCTAATTCGGTAACTATTGTTAATAACCACAAATAGCAAGGTTGTTTCTTATGTCCAAACAAAATATTATGTAAACTTAAAAACTTTAAGTTTAGCTTAATAGTCTCTAATTTAAATTACTAAAAAAATTAAAGCATAAATCTTGCACAAATCATTGTCAACAACGGAAAACAGTCAATCGTATTGACGTAGTGAATTACTTAGCTTTCGCTTTAGATTTAATCTTAATGAAATTTATTAAAACTTAAAATAAACCTCAAAGTAGAGTTAACTGAATGTTTCTTTGTATAACGTAAACAATAAATAAACTCGCAAACTGACAATTAACACGGTAATTTTCCGTAGATAAGAAACGGGAGCTTGTTGTAAACATTTGTTGGATAATACGATATTACTTTATTAGGGATAAGTAGATGTAAGGAACAAACCTAAAAAATCTTTTTACTTGTAACATTTATTATTATAAGGGCCTGTTTCACAATCTCCAGATAAGTTCCGAATAGGCTATTCATAACATATTTGACAGATAGAGTATGGAGTATCTGTCAAATATGTTGCCGATAGCCTATTCGGAACTTATCTGGAGATTGTGAAACAGGCCCTAAGTGTAGGTAAAATTCAAATCCTACCATAATATTATAAATGCGAAAGTTTGTTAGTATGTTTGTTGCTCTTTCACGCAAAAACTCCTAAGTGAATTTTGATGAAACTTCATAATAATATAGCTTATACATCAGATTAACACATAATTCATCCCCGTATTCCCACGGGAACGCGGGATAATATAGACTATATCATCCCGCTAAAATGCCGTTGTAATTCTTTGTTAACGCAGGCGAAGCTGCGGGCAACAGCTAGTACTGGATAAATTACTAACTGACTTGACTTGACTCTTGCTAAAAATACATTAGCAGCAGCATCGTATCCCTGCCACTGGAAGAGGTTGACTCTTGGAACAAATATATACGGAAGCGGCATATCGAATCTCATCTCAGTGGGCGGGAGTTCCAAGAGTCAACCTCTATAAGAATAGAGATGGACTCTTGGAAAAAAATACACACGAAAGCGGTACGTCGCATTTCTTATGGCACTGGAAGATATTCTTCTTCTTCTTAAGGTGCTCCTCCAACTAGTGAAGGTTGTAGTGCAGTGAAGTGGAAGTGGATTTTTGCCTTGCGAGATTAAACTCGAGTTCTTTTCGCGCCAATTTTTTCCGTCATATCAAGTTGAAGCTCGTAGAATTAATTTAATTTCCTGATAAAAGACTCTATCCAAAAAGCTTAATATATAGAAAGAAATCAGTATAAAAAATCTCAATGACTTCTGAATGAAGAATGAATCTTAATCAGCATTGTAACGCTCTAATTAGTTTGACCAATCATTAAGGGTACAAGCTTTAATGATGGAGCGCGACTTGTTTTTTGTATTCATCTTTTCCTGTAACCTTTATTCCAAATATGATAAAAAAGGAATGCGATGTATTGCTTTGTTGTTGAGGGATAAATGTATATAATATGTGCTTATGTATTGTAAATCAAAAATTGCTTCTTGTTATACTTTTGTTGCGAGACATCTTTTGCTCGTCTCGAGCGCCTTGACAGCAAATAATATTATTTTATTATGCCGTAATATTTATTTACACTGTGGTAATATCCTTGCTATAAATTAAGGGCCTTTATTATATGTATATACTAGCTGTTGCCCGCAGCTTCGCCTGCGTTAACTAAGATTTACAACGGGATCTTAGCGGGATGATATATCTTTACCGATAAATGGGCTATCGAACACTGAAATGTTTCATTAAAATCCGACCGATAGTTCCTGAGATTAGCGCGTTCAAATAAACAAACTCTTTAGCTTCATATCTTAAGGATTAAAAGCACCAGTAAAATAAACTCGTTTAAATGTAGTCCAAAAAAATTAAATTTCTGAAAAAAATATGCTTGTTGTGCCTCACTCAACATAGATAGGTATAGTGTGTCGTGGACTTTTTTGTAGATATTTATAAGATCTACAATTAATTAGAACATTTTATGGTTCTATCTTTTATAGTTTAGGCACCGTTCGCAAAATAAATAACTTTTCTGGTTGATTTTTTACACCTCGTGTCCGAAAAACCCAAATATCTTACGGAACCCTGTTTTTTTCCAGAATAAAATTTAGCCTGTGTTACTCGTGGATAATGTAGGTTTCGAATGGTGAAAGAACTTTTAAAATCGGTCCTGTACTTTTTGAGCCTATTCATTACAACCAATGCATGTTTGTTAATACAAAATATTTGATAAATACGTCTCATCTGGTTATCAAATCGGCGAAGGACGATCTTCCACGGCTCTTAGACCATCACTATTGTTTATTCCATGCAATATATAGGGTGTAATTCTAAGTATAGATATACGCCTTAGCCATGTATTACTTTTCCGTTAAGTTACTTAGTAAGGAAACTTGCATGTGAGTGCTCTTTCTCGTGATAACTGAGAGTAACTCTGGTACACTCAACTATGTTTCTTTGAAATAAATTTCATCATTAACACTCGCAACCAACCTCAACCCAATTAACGATACCAATCCCCTACTTTTTTGTATCGTTAATCGTTTCAAATCGATACATGTATTTTGTAATTATGCAATTATTTAAGGACAAACTGTTGCTCGCAGATCCTCTTGCGTTAACTTAGATTTATATGAAAATAAAAAGAATATTTTATGGCATATACCAAGTGATTATGGTGCTACGTCATCATAATATCGTGATTTTTTCCCCGATTTTTTAAAATAAATAATAAAATAAAATACAAAACACGTGATTTTTTTATTGAAGTGTTGTACTAATGCACTAATGTTATATAATAGCACGGAACCCTTTGGTGCGAGTCGGATTTGCACTTTACTGCTTTTTTTATGATACTTGGTTAGGCAAATTGGCCAACTGAGAGTAAATGGTCAATATCGCCTTTAGTAACCAAGTTCTTATGGGACTAGCCCAGATAACTCCCTCAAGTGTTGCCTATCCAGGAACATAGGATGGTAAGCGTCGGTTCCGTATATTCTCTGCTAGCACTTCCTAACCTACCCTTCTTATCAAAACACAGAAGAGCTGTACAATGTAATAAATAGGCAGAACAGTGGCCCGAAATCAAATCTCTATTAAATTCGAGTGTATTTATAAAATACTAGCTGTTGCCCGCAGCTTCCCCTGCGTTAACTAAGATTTACAACGGGAGCTTAGTACGCAAAATAAGTAACTTTTCTGGTTGATTTTTTACACCTTGTGTCCGAAAAACCCAAATATCTTACGGAACCCTATTTTTTCCGAATAAAATGTAGTCTATGTTACTCGTGGATAATGTAGCTTTCGAATGGTGAAATAATTTTTAAAATCGGTCCAGTACTTTTTGAGCCTATTCATTACAACCAAACAAACAAACAAACAAACTAAGTTTTCCTCTTTATAATATTTATAATATAATATAAAATAAAATAAAATATAAAATACTAACTGTTAAACGCAGATTCGCCTGCGTTAACTAAGATTTGGAACGGGATCTGAGCGGGATAATATATTGTGCATGTATTATGCATATAAACCTTCCTATTTAATTGTTCTATCTATTAAAAAAACCGCATCAAAATCCGTTGCGTACTTTTGAAGATTTAAGCATACATACATAGGAAGCGACTTTGTTTTATACCATGAATAAATAAAGAAGATGTTTTGTGAACGGTTATTTCACTTTATTTAATTAGAAAAACTAGAGGAGACCGAAATCACGGACAGCTGCGGCATAAGATCGCGTGCTTTATCGATTTGTACTGCTGATACAGAACACGCACAGTTTTGAAACCAGTATAACTTTAAATTTACATTACTTTACATTTATAGATAAAAATTAACATTATAAACCGTTCAATCTGACTAAATGAATTCAATTACGAAACAGTCCAGTAATTAAAATTTTAGGGGACCATACCATAGATATTGGGAAAAGCTAATGTCGGTGTCATTGAGTTATAGGCCATTCAAAATTTTTTTCTCTCAGGAACCTTCCTTATGTCTCGTAAAGAAAAAATAATATGGCCATTTTAATAATTTTTAGAAATGTTCACGAATAAAAAATCTTCCCAAAACCATTATTTTTTTAATTTTTAGTAAAAAGTTTAGAAACATACCAACACTATGTAAGCAATTTCACATCTACTTGTAACGTAATGAGTGAAAGAAAAATAAATGAATTTAATTTACTTTACGAGATAGAGGGAGGTTCCTCAGAGAAAAAGTTTTGGAATGGCCTAGCACAACATCCTGTTTCGTTTGGTCCCTACTTTTCGGGACTGTATATATCATATCACGAGGAGGCAACTGTAGTAGAGACTAGTAGAGCTATTTGTTCAAATTACAATAATTATTCGTCACATTCTTACACAATACTTACATATTTCGTGTACATACGTAAATAGGTACGTGTATAACCATGGAATCAATTCGCGTATTTTCCAATAACACTTTATAATATCTTTGTTTAAAGTTTGTCTAACCATTTGTGTTGAGCTAATAATAGACACGAATTAGTATAACTAAATATAGAATGCTAGTATTTTTTATGGAATTCCTTAACCAAATTTGGCAAGGACGTTTCCAAGACTAACACACTTTTCATTCTAGTGTATTTATTATCATCATTTTAAATCGCGAAGCTATAATTATTTATCGCTGACGACACTAGCTTTTGTCGATGCCTTTATTTGCATAAGCTACTTTTCTGAAATGTATTTTATAATATAAATACTCAAAGGTAATAAAAATATGGATGCCTAATATATGTACACAAAAATGTATTTGACATATTCTTCTTTCGGTAAAATCTCTATACTTTACCAATAACCAAAGCCTCCTTCTTCTACGACATCACTACCCCGCAGAAGGAGGGGACCGCCTGCCATAGGCTCGCACTGGTGGTCATCGTTCTGATGATATGGTCATGAGAGCGACAGGTCAGCGCCAACCACAGCAATGAGGAGCAGCTTTGCTTCCACTCAAGCTGAACACTCAACCAGGATGCAGTGTTTCCAACTGCTTAATTTTTTTCCCCTAAGCCTTTTTTAAAATCCCCTAAATCCCAACCAATATATTTTTTAAAAATAAATAAGAAGTCTAAATAAAAGTTCATATTTCTAAGAAATTTTTACATTAAAAAAATCCTCTTTTCTAAATTCTTCCCCCTAAATTTATGGGAAAAACCACCAAGTTGGCATCACTGCCAGGATGTAGTCAGTGTTTCATTGTAGGTACATAGACTGTACCTGTAGTTAGATATTTATTTTTTAAAGTAAAACTTCTATTACATCGTTTCAAACTTTTTCGTCTGTGTGTTGCATGTCGCGTGACGGTTGGCCGCGCATTTTATTTTCGATTTTTATACCCTTAATGGAATATTATTACTATTTTTTTTAAGAATGTGTCACTTTTACCGTGGTTACATAAAACTACACAGTCCTTTTATTCTAAGATTTAAGCGTAATTGAATTAGAATAATTATTATATTTTTTAATACCAGTGTAGAATAAATGGTGGACGATAACGCGCTCATGACGATGTAAATAAAAAAGGCGAATTCAAAGAACAAAACAGATAACGTGCTCAAAGTAGTGTCTTCTGAGACCACATTTAATGCAAATCTAGCCGGTTTTTTTAGTACTCAAGTAGCGAAGAACAAATAAGCCGGATGTCAAAGATAGTCCGTAATAACAACAGTCGTTATAGTCATATTGTAGCAATAATTAAATATTTAAACACAATAAGAGATGTTTCTAAAAATATTAAGTGCAAAATCCTGTTCTGTGCGTAATCTTACACAAAAGACATTCCTTTTTTAATTTTTAATCAAATATTTAAAATATCACGTAAAAGGATGTGTATTACCCGAAGTGGAAAATAAAACACATTGTTTTAAATAACAAAAACTAATAATAAAACAACTTTCACGGATTTTATCGTTATTTATTAAGCAAAAAAGGTATGTAAAAATATTAAAACAATCGATAAAACCGTTAATGTTGTTTTATTTTATTGAGTGAAAATCGCATAAACATTAGAAAACATATTATTATGTGTAGCAGATACTACTCATAATAATATGTTAGATCTAGATCAGCATCAGCAAAATAAATGTTATTATGCAGTCATGTAAAAAGAAAACGCATTGAAATTTTTTATCTGTAAAATAAGAATTTTGGTGTGGGGTTTCACCCGCGTACTTTTCATTTCCGTGAGTTTACGGGGGTAAATTAACCTATGTCTTATTCTAATGTAAGCTATATAATTGTAAACTTTTTTTTAAGTTTTGCGTGAAAGAGTTACATCCATATTCTTACAAACTTACACGTTTATAATATTAGTAAAATTGTAAAGATTTCATATCAAAACATTTTTTTTTATAATGCGAGTTTGTAAGATCAGCCATCATTGACCGAAGCCACCTAGGCTGTCTTGAGACAAAACATTAGATAAAAAAAATATTTTTACATTAATTACTAAGGCCTTCGTTTACGTCACGTTTACGTAATAACAAAAAAATTCAAACATTCACACCGTTATGTTTACGTTTCGATATTTCTTGTGTCCACTTAAATGTTTCCGCATACCTTAAAGTTATTCCGAACATAGAATTACAAATATATAATTTCATTGGTATAAAACGTAACCACTTCGTAATAATGAATACGTCAACCTTGAAAAAAATCTCGTTGCCAAGCGGCAAGGAATATCACAAAATAGATATAAATATATATCCGCAAGCAAAAAAGTTCCCAAATAAATTTTTTAACAATATTTTTCAATAATTTAAATCTTTATTTATGCACGAAACAAGCCTGGAAAAATAAAAGGACATTAAATCTGTTTTATAATCATCTATCAGCAAATAATAATATTATGGATGTCCAAGATTGTTGAATGTTTTCCTAATGTATGAGCACACATTAATTGCTAAAATATTTACGGTGGCATCCGAAACTATTCCGTACGTATTAAGAATGCGGATCCAAAGCTTTTAATCAAGGTAAGTATACAACCAGCCGACAACCGGCTACGAGAAGCATCGAAACAGCCATCTTGCGAAATCACTTGCGAATTTGAGTATTTTAAATATGAACTATGTGAAGGCTGGAACTAATTATTGTTAAACATACAAATTATAATTATACGATTAATTGAATGTTAAGTCTGATTTGCGAGATAATTACGAGCAAATTTATCGCATGGCAACACAAGCTAATACTGGTCCATGACTTTTTCGTGAAACCGCGTTCAGTTACGGATAATAACAAATGATAAATTATGTGATATATCAACTTATACAACATTAGATTTATAATCATCATCACCTGTCCGTCCACTGCGGATATCTAACAGATTGAGACAGGCTTAGACCGGTTTGTAACGTTAAATTTACACACGTATCGTATTTCATAACAACTAAACGTTTACAAATATCAAGTGATACGTTACAAATATTTTTCTTTTCGATTACGACAAAAATATTTCGGCGCCAAAATATTGTGTTTAAGGCGTTATTAAGAAAACAAAAACTGTTCCATAGATATATTAATAATTGTTTGTGCATAAATAATATTTAAATGCCAATATATAATTTACATTACAAAAGTTTTAGGTGGAGTTAATTATAGAATATAAATGATATTCTATTATATAATCACAGTAGAGCTTGTAAGTGAAACGACCAAGTGCGAATTCGAACTTACGGGAAACATTCAAATCAAAATGTTATGGGAAATAGACAAAAGAGAATCGTTTAAATAATTTAAAATAAGAACTTTAACAATAAGTAATAGTTTAATAATGGTTTTTCTGTAAAATTAATAACATTTTATACATCACACATCTAACACTTATGTTCAGCAGGAGACGGATATGCGCTGATGATGATGATAATTATAACATCTAACACAAAATTCTGTTCTAAAATTTTTGTATATTTAAATAAATTCTACATTTCTCTTTCCAGTTTTATTAGTTTACGATGGTACGATACACTCTTACAACTCTGTATGGGTTTGCCTCGAAATGTCGTCATTTCGTCTGTTAATTCCGCTAAACAGCCTCGTAACGACATTGACTTTCACGTCACAAGCGTTAAGTGGTCCCCAATCAATAGGCATATGAATATGTAAATTCAGTTATACACGAAACGCTAGTAACACAACTAGATTAATTTTATAACCTTACAAATATGGACATACGCGTAATAGACATGGAGACGCCAACGCTGTCCATATTGGAAGAATCAGCGATAAATCAGAAAGAATGCTCAGATAACATATTGAGTAAATGTCCCATGTTGGCATGGTAAATTGGAATCTTCATGTCATAGCCATATTTAACGTTTTGACGTCCAATTCCGAATGATTGGGAATTTCTGTGTGCTTAGTGATCATTATTTACATATGTGATTCTTATAACCTCGAGTACCCTCAGTACCAAGGCTAGTCCCGTAGATATTGATTGCTCTTGAAGATGAGAAACGGCCAAATTCTTCTGTCAATATTCATCTATCAAACAGTGGTCAAATGACTATATTATAAAGTCGCAATTCGTACTATTACGTATATTATGTATGATTTAAACGTAAAAAAGCACCTTATCAACCTTTGCCGTAAAGAGATGTCCAGGGGCTCAACTAGTAGATAATTAATTGTTGACATCATTGAAAAAAAAGTCTTACATAATATTTACCGATGGAAAGGGCGCGCAGTACTGCGCTTCTGCTTTGGTCCTGCAGCCTGCCATCAGCTCGTTTCTGCCGTGAAACGTTCGGGAGAAGCGTAGAACAAGCATGCAATTACTGGCACAGAGTTATCATATGTCTCAGAATAGGCAACACATGGCAGCCTGGACTAGTTCTAGGTCCATGGACGACGTCGATAACTCACCATCAGATGGAACGGCTGCCATTATACTATTCAACTGACATACGTTTTTATTCAATGCTTTTAAACATTAATATGACGTTATCATTTTTACAGAAGGTCAACGCGCATCTTGTTCCAACGAGGGAGAAGCAGTTCGACTCCAAGACGCGAGGCTTGAGCAAGATTTTAGTCCTTGTTTCCGTTGCATCTGTAAGGTAAAATTATTTTTTTGATTCACATTATATCTTGTCAAATTAATATTACGTTAAAGACGTGCATCTTACATCATCATCATCATCAGCTTTTATCCGCTTTGCTAAACATGGGCTTCCCTCAATGAGCGCTAAGACCGCATGCCACTCGCATCCAGCACAGACTGGAAAGTTCAACTGAAATTAGATTAGCAGTGATGTAAGAAGAACTGGTTTTCAATGTTGAATAATGGTAAATAGCTTAAATCCTATGCAGGCTTATTTGTAAATGTCCAGTATCCTCGCAGTATTAGACAGCTAAAGGTGCTTCTAAGCGGGCAATCATTTCACTAAAATGTGTAAACGGCTGCTACAGGAAGGCCAGCAACAACATCGGCAACGACAGCCTGATTATGCAATATAATAAATATATTGGTATCATTTTTCCATATGCACATGTTTTGCATGGTCGATGCATTTTGGACGGTTTACTGCGTTTAAATATTATAGTGAGGGCTATTTATTGTAGCCACACATTACAGCAGTAAAAGTATTCCTAGTTTACAATCAACATAATAACAAACAACTGAGTTTTTATTAATTTTTGACATAAATATATATTGTAGCTAGTCCCGCTAAGTTGTTGATTATTTACAAATAACCTTTGTGCTAAGCCTAAGTATTTTCGAGTGCAATCCTGTCTTCAAATAGTAATTAATAATCTGTATTCTCAAACGATTCTACAGTTTAAAACCACGGTTACATAACTTTAACCGGTGTATAATGTCTAGCAGCCATGTGGCCGTTTAAGATTTATTTAACACACATTAGTATGCGTTTTGACGACACCTATAACTAAATAAATTTATCACGTACTAAGTGAAGAATAATTCCAACTCACACGTGCGACACTCACACCCATACAATAAGTAAGTAAGTAATTTAATAAGTGGCCTTCTGCGGTTCTTGGAAATAAAAAAAATCAGCTATTCAAAGTAGGCATATTTTAATCTTTCGAGTTGTGATAATAAATAACGGCGTACCTGTTTTAATTATTGACTCAAGCGACACATTAAAAGCATTATACATTCAAATTATAAAAAATATTATGATGGTTTTTTAATTGACGAAATAAGTTCGAAAATAGTCAATATACATATTAAGGATGTACATGATACAAGAAACCATCAGTTTATATTTTTAAAATATAAAATGCAATTTTAAAAATTATACGCAGCGTCATATCAGCAACTCGATAAGAAGACGATCTCCGTGCAACGGTCCGTGTTGGATGCGACTGGCAAAAGATCGGTTGTCTTGGAGTTAATTTTGGGTGGCTTAAATTCAGCAGTGGATGGATAAAGGCTGATGATGATGATAACAGCAACTAGAAACATGCCTTTTCACTTAGTAGCGCTTATTTTGGGTAAGAATGAAAACTTAATCGGCAACGCTTTTCTGTGTTAGTAGATACTTGTTTATTACAGTCTTGTATGTAATATTTTATGAAACGCAATTGCTAAAAGAATTCGTTATGATCTAGCTCTATACACAATAATATTTGCTAAAACAATGTTCAGTCATTAGTGAGAACTATGAAAATAAATACAAGTCTTCATACATCGGATCCTACTCGTATCTATTTATTTACTACACATTATTTACGATTAGTTTTGAGTTTTCGAGATCTAGGGGCCTACCTAAAATTTCAAACGTTAGGAAAGTTCGAAAATGATAAAATGTATTGGATTCACATAAGGCCGCGCTTAATCACGTGGTCCATCCTACACATTTAATCATTTCGAACTTCGCTAACGCTTTCTTATGGGCATTTTGGCATTTCTGTTGTTAGTGTTTTTGATACAACCCTCACGCTTTTAGTCTTTATTTACGTTTTTTTATCTTTATCTATTCGTTTGTTCACCGGTAAGGCTAACATCGTGACTAAGCCTGCAAAAAAACTTTAAGAAATTGAGGAAGATATTATTTTTGTTTAATATAAAAAAGTCACAGGGGACCGAAGAGCTGGCATCTACCTCTGACAAACCTTAGTTAAATCGACTCCTTTTAATAATATTATATTTTAGAATATATTATATTTTATAAGTAAGATATTATATATAATTTGTATATATACCAAACAAAATTTTTTGTAACTATTAAATACACATTAATTTAAAATCCTGTGGTGTAATGTTTTGGAATACATGCCATGTCATTATGACATGATGAATATTCCTGATAAACGAAACGGGACCCGATACGGATGTGAAAGTTGCGGTGACGAAATAATAATCGTTTATTTACGGTCCATTACAAGATTGTAATGCTTTTTGTTATAGCTCGTAATAAGATCTATACAGCGCGTGCTGTTTTAATGATACCGACGTACGCGCAAAAAGTACCAATGCGGAACCCGGTCGATAATTGCCATCCCTGGAATCCACTGCACCTGCTTCTAAGGTGGATTATTATGAACGTGATCTTGAAACTTTTTATTTCATTGGAAAAATTATTTGAAAAGTTTCAATAATATCAATCAAGCTAGAACAGTTAATGAGATTTAGTTTTAACAAGCAAAACTTTTATTACGTAAGATATTACGCTAAGAGGGATATTTCCGATTAGGGAAAATAAATTTAAATGTAATGGGATGACGCTGTTATTTATAGGTAAGTACGTAATAAGTTTGTATATGAAAATGTTTCTTTTGATGTCTTTTAGCGCCGAAAATTTTTCGTTAAAATACCAACTGTCAAAATGGGGCAATTTAACGGTCTAAGATACGCTATATAACACGACCTTCACCGAGATGCTTATTTGATGAAACTTGTTTTATATTAAATTTAATATGTCAATAAACATGTTGCATATGGGTTGCCTAAAAAAATTCAGTCCAGGATTCCAAATTCGTCAGGAGTTTCAAAATTCGTCAACCGGCATTCAGAACTGATTTTTCGCAGACTATCCTTTACCACCGTTTTCATAATGAAATAACCTTTAATATCATTTAATTTCAATTCAATAATCAGACCGGTGCAAAATGCTCTAGTATCGATTTACCTGTTTACACGTAGTAACCCGAGAGTTGTGACCAGAAAATAATAGGCAACCCAACGTTCTGACATTAGGTTGCCTATTATATTCTTTGGGCTTCAGACTTTCGATTGGTATAGAATTTGTCAAATAATCAAACCGGAGAAATGTTAAAAAAATTTTTTTTAAAATTATTAATTAATCATATCCTAGACTGATTTTTTTTAGGCAGCCCATAAGAACATGTTTATTGACATATTAAATTGAATATAAAATAAGTTTCATCAAATAATCATCTCGGTTAAGGTCGTTTTATATACCGTATCCTACGCTATAACCATTGCGTATACTCCAATAGAAGAGTCGGTTAAATAGATAAAAAGTAATTTTAAGTAGCCGCGGACGTGTGTACGTAAGGTTGAACACCTATGTACGCGTGTGGTATTTCCCCGTCGATCTCACCTCGTCGGATGACTTGCGCGGAATTCGAAAGCCCATCGCGAGATTTATCGCTAATTCTACATTAAAATATACACGTTCGCCAAACGGCCTTTTTTGTCGCGTGCTATACGAATCGTATCCTTCGAAGTTTACTGGACTAATGGACATGTTATCGCGGTGTAGACGGATGTTTTAGGTAGAGTGAATTAAATTCGTTTTGGTCGCTAAGTTCAATATTCCAGAGAGGTTTTATTTATGTCCTTGACTTGAATTAGGACTTAGGTTACCTGAAAATGAGTCTATTGCTATATAGTCTACTATTAAACTCATATGTAATAACTAGCCTTGATTTTAATAAAAGTTTTAATAATATATAATATACTAAGGCATAAAAAAATAATAAACATTTTAAAAACTTTCCACTGATCAATGGAACTTTTAAGTCAAGTAAAAAATTAATAACACTTTTTTTAATTCTCGTTCGTTTATGACGTCTATTTTACATACGTTTAAGTATCATTAAAATCGATGCATTCTAAACTATCAGAACATCGACATTTAACGATTAAGTATTTCTAGAATTAACGATAAAATATTTCAGACGAATAAATAGATTTTTTTTAAACTCGAGAGACTATAAATATTAAATAATTTAAAAGTAGAAACATGTGAGAATTGTATGGCGAACTGACCTCAGGGTACCATTAGCCTTTTTATACAAGAAGATAGCATCTCTCGGCTACTGCGCACCGCTTACGTTAATGAAGCATGTCATTTATTGCCTCTGCCTGCAACTCGCCATTATAGTAAATTTTAGTATGTCATTAAAATATCTCGAAGAATTCATTTTATATAGGTACGTCTATTTAGATTTATGGTCGGTGAAAGTACAAAATGAAAAATAATATAATATACTATTCTATATGTTAAAATTCAGAATTCTTATTAAGAAGGTAGGTTAATTTTAAAATGGAACTTCTTTAATTTTTATAGTTTTCTTGATGAGTGATTCTTGTATTTTTTTTCTTTAGTTTATATTATAATTAGTTAAGTTAAATAATAAATAATAAGGATCAATATACTTAATCAATATATTATATACAAGCTACGATGGGGTTGGCGTATCCGTGTGGATAAAACCCCTTTATTTCAATAAAGATAAAAAAATAATATAGTAAGCATTAAGCACTGCCTAAGGCTTTATAGCTGCGTTTGTTTTTGACAGCATGTTTTTTTTTATTGAGAAGAATTTAATTAATTAATAATTAATGAAAATTCAATTGTTAAAAAGAGTACCTACATGTCAGTATCTACATACAAATTTTAATTTTATTTGGTTGAAATACAAAAGTATATTTATGTCATCCTAGGTGTCAATATGAATAGAATTGAAAGTAAAGTATCTATAACTTAACATGTAAATATAAGTTATTTTTGTTGTGACCATAGTCTATTAATATCGCATAAATTGTTCTTTATAGTTACAAGTAAATTGCTGGGTCAAGTACCTGTAATGACAGTACGGCGCTGCCTTGGCTCGCGTCGGCTGATAGCAATTTTAATTTCAACAATGCTGTAACAGTGATTTTTTGCTCATTGTTTCTTGTGATACAAATTGAAAACGGATAATCTATTATTGAAGTATGTTCGATTATTTTTATAAGTAAATGATGTATTTTAAAATACTCGTAATGCATGCATTCTGCGGCTCTTATATTTTGAAGCTATTACTGAAGTCACAATGTAATAGTTTCAAAATTGAACGATAGAATATGTAAGTCGCAACGTAGAATAATTTTAATAAGTAAAAAAAAGTATTGGAATATCGCTGACATTGTCTCCCTCTATTAAATTGTAATTTCTTTTTTCATTCTCCTTTGTAAAATTTAAAAGAGATTTCGCTACATTATTCTCTATTTTTTTAGAAATTCTCCCCTCCAAGTGTTTAACTTGATTATATTTATTTACTACGTTTTAAAAAATAATATTTAAAATATTTTATCAAAATAAATATGTAATAATAACTTCTTATTCGTATAAAACAACCTTTATTTTAGGTAAATTTACTTTACTTTTCTTACAAGGATTGTAAATCTCGAGTATCTCAAAGATTATCTCTTAATATTTCTAAGAAAATTTTTCGAGAGACTTTAATGAGCGTCTAATGTTTTTGATTGCTTGTAATACAAAAAATACTTTTCATTGTATAATTATTAAGACACAATATGCTTTCTAATAGCCCAGAGCGAATAGACAGTTAATTATTATACATTGCAGTTTCAAATTCAAGTCGTAAAAGAGTTGTTCAAGTAATAGCACTTGAAAAATGTTTGTAATATTTAAATCATACAAATAAATCTTGTAAAATATGTTTTTTGGAACGAAGTTCCTTACGGCAGGCTTAGAGGGGATAGGGATTTTGCTGCGCGACCGAACTGAAAAAAATGTGATAGTAAAACCGTAAGAAAAAGTGCGTGGAATAAAAAGCGTTAAATGAGACGTGCGCAGGCGCGACAGTCGCATACACAAGCGAGTAGTGTATAATACCTTTCTTTTTAGCCGAAGGAACTTCGTTCCTACCTGGTGTCCCACGACACCACATTTCTTTATTTTTTTCATTTCAATATTTTTTTGCTTTTATTATGATAACTACCCTCAGTAAATATGCTGTCTTTTTATCTCTATATCAATTTATTTTAATAACCATCATACTCAGCAAACTCGCAACGGGATCCTGTCCCTATACAGCTGATTCGATTCTTATCAGATCTAACACCGATAACAATTGTTACTTCTTTGATAGGAATATAAAACAGATTACAATTAAACATGAACAAATATAAAATAGTACACTTTCCACTGAACTTAATTATTATATTTTAGCTTTAGAGAAAAAAAATGTAATTAGATTTAAAACGTTTATAGTGTGCGAAGTGCTTAACGTAACATACGTTGTTATCTCATCATCATCATCAGACTTAGCTTTTTTCCTCCATTGCTGGATTGTCCTACCGTGATTTGCCTCTTTCAATGAACGTAGAGGTGGCTTGTAGGTATATATTTGAATGTAGATAATCCGTTAGTTATTCGTCGCTTGTGTTAAAAAGGTAGAAAAAATATATGACTTTTAAAATGTTTTTTTTTTATGTTAAAATAATAAACTATTACTTATTATATAAAATATTACTTTTGTTAAAATAACATAGACGACTGTGCTCTAGAGGCCATCATAGTCGTCATATCATGATTCAACTATAATCTAATATATAACAAAAATATTAAAAAAAAATTACATCAAGTCATGCCTTGTACACACATATTATACCCTAGTACAAAACAAACAAAGCGTAGGAATAACGAAATAAATAATATTATATTTCACCTTGATATAGTATTACAAGAATCACACGCAGATGTAAAATGTGTACGTTAATAAGTCATAATTAATTTATAATTAAATTATAAAATTGAAATATTATAGTATATAAATAAATATAGAAAGGACGAAAAGTAGTCATGATGAGAGCATCGGGATATGACAGGACACATCACACGACATTATGGTGATATTATGGTAATGAAAGTGGTATCTACTTTACCACAACCGTGGTCATAGGAGACCACCATATTATTTACCCATAGCATTATCACAATGACTGAAACAAATCACTTAAATTAAAAAAAATGTCAAAAAAGTATATCAGCCTGTAAATAGCGTGCGGTGCGGGCCGAGTAGGGTATTGCAGGAGTAAATAAAAAAAATGATAATAAAAGTATTTCAGCCTGTATATAGTGTGCGATACGAATCGGGGGATCCGTAAGAGTACATTAAAAAAATAGTAAAAAACTATTTCAGCTTGTAAATAGTATGCGATTCTGGCCGGTAGGATACCGTAAGCGTAAATTTAAAAAAAAATGGTAAAAAAAGTATTTCAGCCTATAATAGTGTGAGATGCGGACCGAGTAGGTTACCGTAAGCGTAACTTTTTAAAAATGGTAAAAAAAGTATTTCAGCCTGTAAATAGTGTGCGATGCGGGCCGGGCAGGGTACCCGTGAAAGTGGGTAAGAGCTTGCAGGTGCCGCGAAGGCCTTGCCGCGAGCGCGCGGCATGCGGTCTCACCGGTTCTTCTACCGACGTGTGTTTTTTACACAACACACATTTAATACATTGTTATGTTTTACTATGATGCAAAAAATTCAAGTTCGATTCTGATATAAGATTTTTTTATTGAAGGTCTTTCGGTGTAAGGTTATGTGGTTGTATATCAGATATCCGTCCACAGATATAGGATTTTAATAATAATAATATCTATGGACGCTTTTATACCACGTCAATCTTTTTTTTTTTCTTTAACGCCGGGAAATGTACTAACGCATCCCGCAGGGGAGTGGGTCTCTCCAGGCGGGTATGTGGGACTAGCTGCGCTCGAAAGCTGGTAAGTAGACGCAGCTCTACCTACTAAAACCCGACGAGTGCCACCAATGCCGCCTTTGTTGAGGCGCCCCGGATCTAAAATGCCAAAAAAATACAACTCAAAAACAAAATGTTTAATGATGTTTAACGAACCAGTGACGTGAATAGCTTGATTCAAAACATACTCCACATACTTTATAACGTACAATTAGCTTGAATTGCGTACATATTATATTGTTATTGAGTGGCAATTTACTTAGAAATGTTCGCGGTAGAAAAAAAAGATGGCGCCAATCCACGCGTCAGTAGCTACTCGGCCTTGCGCTGTCGCCTTCCAGTAGTGCTATTCTGTAAGAAACGCAGCGCTGTCGCAACGCTGTGACAGCGCTGTGAATTCAACTTGGTATTCGCTAAGCTTGTCAAACCATATTAAACACCCTAGCAACGTCAACGCTGTGGGCGCGACGAGCTTGTGGCAGCGTTGCGAAAGCGCTGCGATTCTTACAGAATAGCACTGCAGGATCGTTTACTCGTCTAGCTGCAGTTACATTTAGTACTTGGGCTTAGGCCTACATTACGATCAATTACACGTAAATACCAAAAGTGACGGTGGTCGAGTGGTGGATGGACTCGGCTTCTTATGCGAGAGGCTCCGGGTTCGAACCTGACCTCCCCGTGTGTGGCTTGAAATGAGTTTTTCTAAACTTCTAAATGTACCCTGAACACGTGACCATCGTGAGGAAACCTGCATGCCTGATGAGATTAAAAGTCTTTAAAGGTATGTGAAGTTCACCAACCCGCATTGGGCCAGCGCATCGGTGAACTAAGGCCCATTACCCTCCTCGCGTGATTTCGAGGAGGAGACCCGTGCCCAGCTGTGGGATATATAAGGATTGATACATTTTATACGCAGTGCCGGGAATGTTAAAATCTAAACAAACCGTTGTATATAGTTAAAACTAAAAGTTCATTATTAGTTTAAAGTAAGCAAGTTCTAGCGCTTACAATGTCTTTTTTCTATAATAATAAATGCTTGTTTATAATGAACGTAATATCGTTTGTTATCTAAGTATCATAAAGTACTTATTTATCTAAAACCAGTATTTACCTTTTTGTCTAACGATTGCAGCGACCTTCATTATCCTTTTAAGGACATAACTGAAATGTACTCGAAGATTTATAGCTTATGATAGATGTGATCTATCATTACAAGGCGAGTGAGGAATCGATTTGAGGTTGATGATTGTAAATTTTAATTCTAGAATGATACATTCGATATATTATATACTTTTTTTCTACTAGAAATATATTGTTCGTGCAATATTGCTATTTGAATTTTTATATCTGTAATACGGGAAATCTGTGTAATCCGGTATTCTATAAAATACCTAGGTAATAATTGATCGACGTTAACGAACGATTAACTAAATTCTTATTTTATAATTAAAAATTAAATATATCTAAATCTATATTGGCGACCTCTGTAGCTGAAGGGTTAGCGCGTTGGCGCTCAAGCCGGAAGTAGCGGGTAACAAAAACAAAAAATTTATATGTTCCTGGGTTATGGATGTGTATTAAATATGTGTATTATAAAATAAAAATCTTAAATATATGCATTAATATAAAAACTTTTTTTTTTTTTTTTTTTGTTAACCGACTTCAAAAAAAAGGAGGAGGTTATCAATTCGACTGTATGTTTTTTGAAATATTTAAATTGATAATTATTGAAATAAAGTGTTTAGATTGATTAAAATCATTTCTTAATATTGAAATCATTGTATAAAGTGACACACACAGTGTTTGTGGCATATCTAATAAATTAACTCGTAAAAAACAATATCAAGTTCGACAAGTGTACCGGCTGTCAACGTTTGAACTGTGGATTTGAATTCTTCGAACCGGGGGAGTATTTTGTTTTAATTTTCTTAATTTTGTTGTTAAATAATTGACATACTATATTAGTATATTACACTACATCACAATAAATACTGCTCAGGGCTCTGAGCAACATCCACTACTCACCGGCTACGTTTATGTCTCATTTTGCTTGACATACCGTGGAAGCGAAATCGAGGACGAATTCACTTGCCCAGACAACATTTACTACAAATTCAACTCAACACATGAGACAAGAGAATACTTTGTAAAATAGTTATTCCTAAACTTCCGTTTTCCACCATATCTTAACCTTTTCTTCATAACCTTTTCTAAAAATTCTTCTATTTTTTTATTACTTTTGTTTTTATTAAATTTACTTCCCTTTAACTTTAAACTCCTACTTTACCTTAAGTCTTCATAAAACATAGTATTATCTTAACATACTCAGCTGTTTCTTGTCATTTTAGGTGTCACTTGAGTTATATCATGCAGACCCGTACTGCCATGGCCCGCCAGACTGAGGAACAACTCAGGCTGGCTCTCCAGGAGCTTAAGGTGTCAAAAGTGCAGTGTGAGCAGTTATTGAAAGAAAGAGATGACAATGAATGTGAAATGGTAACAATAATTAAAAAAAATACAGAACTAAAATGTGAACTATCCTCCCTATCAACTAAGTATGAAAACATACTTGACCAAAACCGGCAACTAGAACATATTGTTAATAGTTTTGATGAATGCAGAGAAGAATATGAAAACACATTAAAGAACACTGCTATGTTAAATAAAAAACTAACCGAGGCACAGGAATATATAAATCAACTTGAATTAGAAAAAGAAAATTTCAAAGCGGCCCAATCTAGGCATCTTTTTAACAAACTTATTGGGAGGTCATCAAATCCTACCTATAATAATATTTCAACTATAGACTTGACTGGTGATGATTCGATTACCTCCCATCACATGCCTAGCAAAAAAAAATTAAGAAAATACAAAAACATCCAGAAATATATTAAAAAAACACAGCACCTCTTATTTAAAAATAAAAAATTATATAGTAAAGTGACAAAATTAATAAAAAATAATAGTTTGATAAGAAATAAATACATATCCTATAAAACACAATATGACAATGTTAAGAGCATATACGAGGCTGAGACTTTTAAGCTGCAAACAGAATTAACAACATTATATGAGTCGTTGAGGTCAATTACAACAAAATATGAAATTGCACAAAAAGAAATAGCGGGACACATTTCAGCAATGAATGGTTTGATAGACTTATGTAATTATAATGAAGAACGAGTTGAATCTATGCAAAACTATAAGTGTAATTGTCAGTGTTCACCCACAAACCAATCAAGGCAGAGTGTTAACCCTAACCATAACCAGGTGCCTACAGAGCATATTCCTGAAAGCCTTGTGTGTAAAGAAATGTACCCCCTGTCTCCTTCACCTGTAAAAAATCATGTCAGTATCTACAGTGATGAGATAGGAAAAGATATGGGAGTGTTGTTGTACCGGTTATATCAGGGAGGGTCATTAACTAATAACTGCATGACCGGTGCTTCTCTTAGTCAAATTGTAGAAGCAATTGTTGGTAGTACCCACCGTCCAAATACAACGTTAATAATTATGACTGGCAGAAGGGGAAATGTGAACCAAAAAAAAATAGTAAAATTTATAGATTCATTAAATAGTTTACATAATATAAAAAGGGTAATTTTGTTCACATTTCCCTATATAAAAGCTTTGCCACAGGAAAACAAAATAAGACATAAATTAAATGTATTATTATATACTTTATCATGTAATAATAATTCTGTAGTTATAAATTCAAATAATAATTATACTAATAAGTTAGAAATAATTGACATTAATAACATAATTAATAGTAAATTTATTTTTAAGACTAACGATAAGTTTGACTTATCATATTATTTTAAACGACAAATAGCACTTTCGCTATCCACTTTTTTGTATATAGATCCAGCCAAGGATTTGGCTAAACAGACCACTGCTCCTATTGAGCAGTGTCACTTATTGACACAACAAAGCTTGGAATTCGTTCCAAATAATTTAAACTAGGTAATAAGACAAAAGAAATTATATCTTGCAATAAAATTAATAAATGTAATAAAATCATAACCACAGAGGTTACAGAAACAAATAGAAATAATTATTGTAATACTAACCTGGTGCATCAAAACATGCAAGGTATAGTCGGTAAAGAATTAGAGATAGAATTATTTACTAAATGTTATAGTATTGACATACTTTGTGTTACCGAACATTGGTTAAATAAAAATGAAGTTATCAATCTCAGTGATCACCAGGTGGCAAGCTCATTTAACAGAGAACATGCAATACGAGGTGGCTCCCTAATACTAACCAAATCAAATCTAAAAGCTAAAGAAAGAAAAGATATTGTGAGCCTGTCTGTTGAACGCACTATTGAAATAGCTTGTGTAGAGCTTGAGTGTCTTATTATTGTAAGCGTATACAGACCTCCTAGTGGGTTTTATGATACATTTGAACAAATTATGGAAGAAGTTCTTGTCAAGTTATGTGTATCAAAGAAATATTTAATTATATGTGGTGATTTCAACATTAATTTATTAGAAAAAAATCCTACCACTATCAGATTCATATCATTATTTAAATCATATAACCTTAGTAACTTATTCTTAGAACCCACTAGAATAACTTGCACCACAGCTACTTGTATAGATAATATATTTAGTAATGTAAAACCATACAGTCAATCTGTTATTAATAAACTTACTTCAGATCATTGTGGCTTGCAAGCTTCATTTAAAAACATATCTAAAGAAAATAATAACAAAAAGAAAGTAACGTTTGTCCCTGTAA
Organism: Lycaena phlaeas; assembly: GCA_905333005.2. Classification (NCBI taxonomy): domain Eukaryota; kingdom Metazoa; phylum Arthropoda; class Insecta; order Lepidoptera; family Lycaenidae; genus Lycaena; species Lycaena phlaeas. Next base: position 11,155,919 of record HG995172.1, on the reverse strand, counting down.
ACGAAAATCGTATTGAGAAGCTTAGGTGCAATATAACTGCTAAACTCTCGTATTTTGATTGCAACAAAAAAGACCCAAATATTCTGTATGGTAAATTATTTTATTTAATAAAAAATGTGTTTGACGTTATATTTGCACCTAAAATAAAAACAGTCAATGCAAAAAATCTTAAACCTTTTAATGAATGGGCGACTTTAGGAATTCATAGAAGTAGGCAGAGATTGTATGAACTTTATGATGAGAAGTCGTACAACACTAGTGAAGCGTTTAAGAAATATGTAAAAACATACTCTAAAATATTTAAAAAGGTATGTCTTAAAGCTAAATCTTTACATATTAAAAACATTATTTCGAAATCGGATTGTAAAATTAAAACAACGTGGAGCATAATTAATAGAGAAACTGGGAAAAATAAATACAAAAATACTGAATATTCCTTATATATTGATAATAAGCGAATAGATACTGATAAAGAGGTAGCAACTATTTTTAACGATTTTTTTGCTAATGTTCCACTGACAACAACTAAAAATCTTATATCTTCTCCTACCGTCGCCGAGACATTACTGAAAAAATGTGTCAAAGAAAATAAACATGTATTTAAATTTCAATTTATTTGCCCAAAAGATGTTATCAGTGCTTTTAAACTAATTAATGTTAAGAATACTACAGATTTGTGGGGCATGTCTGTAAAAATTATAAGACACATTGTGCATATCATTGCACCGACTTTAGCTATCATATTTAATGAGTGTATTGATTGTGGTGAATTTCCTGACTTAATGAAACACAGTAAAGTATTACCTCTTTTTAAATCGGGTAGCAGTACAGACCCTTCGAATTTCAGACCAATTTCCATTCTTCCAACTCTCAGTAAAATATTCGAAAAAATTATTTTAAATCAACTTTTACTGTTCTTTAATAAGCATGAGTTACTACATAAACAGCAATTCGGATTTACTAAAGGTAGATCTACAACAGATGCGGGAGTTGATCTTCTAAAATATATATTTACAGCTTGGGAGGAGTCCCAGGATGCTCTAGGTGTATTCTGTGATTTGTCCAAAGCTTTCGACTGTGTTGAACATGCGACGTTGATCAGGAAATTGCACCACTATGGTATCAGGGGTGCTGAACTTAAACTATTGACATCTTATTTAAATAATAGAACTCAAAAAGTAATTATAAATGGTAAAAGTTCCTCTGGTACCAAAATAAAAATGGGGGTGCCTCAAGGATCCATTCTTGGTCCATTTCTCTTCCTTGTTTATATAAATGACTTGGCTTCACTCATGAAGGATAAACATGAAATTGTATTGTTTGCTGATGATACATCTGTAATTTTTAAAATTAAACGACAGCAAATGGTCTTTGACGAGGTAAACAATGCTCTTTCGAACATGGTGCATTGGTTTAGCGCCAATAACTTATTGCTTAACTCAAATAAAACAAAACTGATAAAATTTACGCTCCCTAATGTTAAGCAGGTGCAAACTAGTGTATCACTTAACGGAGAGGTGATGGACTTGGTGGATTCAACCAAATTTCTCGGAATTACCATAGATACTAAGCTACAGTGGGCGCCACATATAGCCACGTTGGCAAGTAGGCTCGGTACTGCAGCTTTTGCAGTTAAGAAAATAAGAATCATAACGGATGAAAATACGGCGCGATTAGTATATCATGCATATTTCCACAGTATTATGTCTTACGGCATTCTACTGTGGGGGAATGCCGCGGATATTAATACGATCTTCTTGTTGCAGAAGCGAGCTATTCGAGCCATATATTGTTTAGGCCCCCGTGTATCATTGAGAGATAAATTTAAAGAAATTGCCATCTTGACTGTCGCTTCTCAATACATATTTGCTAATGTGATGTATGTCCGTAAAAATATTAATGAATTTGTAAAAAAATGCGACAACCACAATATAAATACCAGAAACAAAAATAAATTAAATGTTCCATTCTTTAGACTGAATAAAGTTAGTACTTCGTTTATGGGACAATGTATACGTTTTTACAATAGGATCCCAGAAAACGTTCAAAATCTTTCCATTAATAAATTTAAGAAAATTGTTAAGGAACGTTTGTGTGGTAAAGCCTATTACGAAATAAAAGATTTTATTGAAGATACCACACCTTGGGAATAAGACACTCACTCTTAAGATATGATGTTACATGTTGTATTTATAAAATATTATGTACTCATTTTATTGACAAAAGAGCAACCCCTAAGTTTTTTTCTCGTTTTTCTTAGGGGATCCTGCATCTCAAACGAGTTTTTTTTTTTTTTTTTTTTTTTTTTTTTTTTTTTTTTTTTTTATATACTATTACTACTTATTGACTACTTATGTTTTGACTTATTTCAAGTGTACAAGTTGTACCTACGTAATAAAGATATTTTTGATTTGATTTGATTGAAACATTAAACATAATATTATTATGTATTTTCGTTGTCTGGTACCCGCAACACAAGTTCTTCGGAAACTTACCATGGAATCAGAGTCACGTGGTGTAAAAGCGTCCACAAATATAAGAATAATAATTATTATTAAATAATTTCGAAGAGAACTCTTAATACCATTCAGTCCATTGTGTTGTCACATGAAACTTATGAAATTATAAAAAGTGAAGTTATAAAAAGAATTGTTAAATGAAAATCACCCGGCTTTCTCATTATTTGTGGTTACAACACCGCTTACATTGTATCATAATATTTCGACCTTTCAATCAACTTCCGTTTCATGCATTTAACATTAATGACATGACATCGATCACGCATACGTTTTTGGGTTACAAAATGTCGGCTGAATATTATTGACTCTTTAGCATTAAAAGAAAAAAATAAGTATTATTAACTAGTACCTGGTTGACCGAGCATTTGCTCGGTACCCTTAGTGATAAAATACGATAAAAATTTTCTTACAAAAAAAATATCTTAAAAAAAAGAAAAAAATAGACCTCGGACTGAAGATTCGAATCAGGCTTGTTCGGATATAACTGCCGTTCGTATTCTAATCATATTTTATCGATGCCTCAAAACACGGATAAAAAAAGTTTTCTAAAAATTTATCCTAGCTAGATCGATTTATGGCCGTTTTTAGCACATGTGTACAAAATTTCATGAAAATCGTTGGAGCCGTATATATATACAATATATATACAAGAATTGCTCGTTTAAAGGTATAAGATAAGATAAGATACAGGGCTAGTTTTGTACTTACAATTGAATTAAGTAAGGAAGTAAAGGGAAGATATGTTGGATGATTTCTGTCAGAGGATGTTACGTACACCAAAGTACATAATATTTTCTAATTATAGTAAAACATTTTTTACGGATTTTGTCGCGGTTAGTTGTGATTTTCACAAGCCCGACGTTTCTGATACTTTACAGCAATTATGGTCACTGGAGGTCTCATTATAATTATTACAATTTGCATGAAGATAAAAAAACACTATTTTCTAAGATATAAAATATTAGTTAACAGCTTTCAAGGCTTGGAGATATATATTTAGAATAAGTATATGAAAACAATATTTTTTCTTTAACTATTTGTATTAAATTCAAACAAAACTTGGATAACTAAGCTCGGGAATCGCAATAGTTTTTTGTACAAAAAAGCATTGAAACTCTCTTAGGAACTAAAGTAAAACTAGATAATAAAGTCCAATGTATACTTCAACTAACCTAGCGGTGAAACTTTCAGCAGTAAAATTCTGTTCAAGCAAATAAAACTGAGTTAATTCCAGGAACTCGCTTCTTTATTCGTATAAATAAAATAAATATTTTCTCTCTTCTTTCTTATTTCATTTGCTTATATTTTGTCCTAAAATTATTTTCGTGTTTTGTACTCCTCTTCTTTGAGAATTTATATTATGATTAATGTGTGTGCCTGTTTTTATGTGTCTCTGTTTTACTGTGTCTCATATACTGCCAAGTATGTATAAAAACAGACCCTTAAAATTATTCAGTCAAATCTAATATTTAGTCAAATTATAATATTATAAAATATTAATTATAATTTGACTAAAGTGGTTGAAACACTTGTTTTATACTTAAAACTTCTGCAATTGCGTATCCTTAAGCGATGATCCCACGCTGCGTTTTACGAGGGGGGGTCGTAATATACCACCAGTCTATTTACATTAATTTTATTTTATTACTTACTATTTATGACGCTGAGTGATTCTATTTTTAATAGTTCAATGACACGAGCTTATGCAACTATTATAAAAGGCTCTTTAATATGTGTAAGTTGCCGAATTATGGACGATGAGCACAGAATTACAAAATAATAATAATAATATTCTAGCTATTGCAGTTAAATCACACTAATCGTGAAAATAAACGGATGTCCTTGCTCAATATCCTGGTTAAATGTTCGTTTTTAATATTATAACAAAAACTCATATTTGTTATTGTATAAAAACTTCATCTCTTTCAAGATCAGTCTATTATATTATTATAAAAAAAAAAAAAATACTGAGGTAAGGGTTAGGTACATTGTATATTATTTTAGGGTTGCCATATTATACAGGCTATCTGTTTTAGAATTTTCGGGGGAACAAACGAAAACGAAGAAAATTATGTTATATATTTTCCCTTTCAAAACATCTGAAAGAATGCAGAAATTATCAACGCATTGAAACTATATGTAGCTAGGTACCATGGTATTTGTGAATTTCGGATAGTAAGGTGTAATTCCTGGCCTTGTCAACCTATTACAGACAACCTGGATACCGTGATAGTACAAAATGTGCCACGCTTGTAAATAACGACTGATTTATTTCCAAACATTTCACTGAATCTGAGACTATCCTAGTAGCCATTTTTCAACTTAACCACAAATTCTTTATGAATTATATTATATAACTAAGTTTAAAAATAATTCAATAAACATGAAAAATTATACGTACGTCAAAGGTAATATGGATATAGAGTTGCGCAAATTCCTGGAAGCGACAAGGATGTTGTGTTATCAGCTGTACAGGAAGCGGCCAGCTGCCGATCTACAACTAATCTGCTAATCAATGCCCGTTTATGGATTGCATAATATATTTTATTAAAACAAATTCTATATTACACAATGTTATTTAATATATAATAATTAACAGAGTTGCAAAAGCTTCTTTATTTTATTCAAGTATATACTTTTAACTTCCAACAATAAATATAATTATTCTTAATTTATTTTTTTATTTTACACATAGTGTTATTTTACTAGTATCTGAGAATGTTATTATTTACGATGTAGCTATAGGTCAGCATTTTTCATCATTTTATACTATTCAAAATATTAAAAAAAAAAAAAAAACTTGCTGTTGCCCGCAGTTTCACCCGCGCTATAAAAAGAATATGTCAATAATTTTACATGCTCTAAATATTAATTTTCTCTTCAATTTTCACACTTTATCACCGTTTAAACCTTCCCTGGACTTTCAAATATTTTTTAGTAATACTTTCGAATATTTTAAGGCTAAAGGCTACTTTAAGGCTATTAGCCCAATCGGTTCAGACGTTCTTGAGTTTTGACGGGACTAACGGACAGCAATTCAATTATAATATATTATATAATTATGATAAATCTGTGAATACATAACAGAGTTATTTATATGCACACGTTACTAAGTAAAAATATGTTTTTTTTAATTACAAGTCTATCACCAAGTGTAATTGATTCGAGAAAACTTTGATAAAGGTTTAATAACCTCTTTGGTGATAAATTCGCAATGTGACACAGATATTAAAATTAATTACTCGTTCATTATGACTTGTCTCGGTCGTGTCATTTAATTAATTTCAATTCGATTATCTTGGAATATAAATGAGAAATAATTCATCGTTATCAGACCGTTATTGTCCACTGCTGACCTTGAACCTCCCTTTTTCTGGCAATCTCCTTTGTCCCTTACCTGTCTCATCCATGTTTTGCCCCAGCCTTACTACGTCGTCGGTTCATCTCGCCATAGAACGTCCTGGACTTCCCCGTCTGAGTCTAAGCAACCATGCGGTTACTGCCGTAGACACCCTACCGCTACTCTAGGCAAGCATCCTGTCCAACTCCATTTGAATTCTGCAACCTTAGCAGTACTCTAGTGGTCTAGACTTGTAGTAGAGACGTTTTCTTCGACGTTTTTGGCTTTCGTACGACGTTGGAAATCGGTATTATGAATACGGCTTTGTAGTATCACACTGAAGCCTAGCATCACTTGTTTCATGTTCAATGGATCCATGGATAGATGCATAGATGGATGGATGGATGGATAGATGGATGGATGGATGGATCCTTTGTGCGACTCCTATTATGTACACAGCCTCCTGTGTGAGCGGGCGAGCCCTCATACATAAAGCAAAAAACTAACTATAATTAATGCAAATATTACATAGTCCAACTGTTACCTTCTTATAACCAAATCACTGATCAGTTTTTGAAGAATTTAGGTAATCGATACTATATAGTTAGGTAGGCTAAATAATCATAATTCCGTATATAACTAAAAACTAAGTTTAATAATCTATGGAGAACAGACTAGAGACAAATAAAAGGGTGACGTAATGAGTAACTGTTATTGATAATAAAAATTCCATAGACAAAGGGAACTGATAACACTTCGAGTTATATTCTATGGTCTTTGTATAAACCGAGAAAAACTAAAAACACTTAACATTCCTCTCATTATTGTAACTTGGATGGGACGGTTGTTACATCTACTTCAACTATCTTTGTAGCCATACATAACATGCTTTATGACTTTAGTATGTACATGTTTAAAGGAATCTGTTAATGTACACATAATTGCATCCTTGTAAAATAAGTTCCCATATTTATTTATTCTTCTTGCAAGAAGAAATAATATTTGAGATTAAAATGATTTTCTACACTAATATTATAAAGAGGAAAGATTTGTACCTATTTTTGTATGTTTGTAATGAATAGGCTCAAAAAGTACTGGGCCGATTTAAAAACTTCTTTCACCATTCGAAAGCTACATTATCGACGAGTAACATAGGCTAAATTTTATTCTGTTAAAAAATAGGGTTCCGTAAGATATTTTGGTTTTTCGGACACAAGGTGTAAAAAATGTCATTTCGCGTACTTAAGATCCTGTTGTAAATCTTAGTTAACGCAGGCGAAGCTGCGGGCAACAGCTAATATGATATATAATATTGTTATAAGTATTTAATGATCTGATCAACTTATATAACAATAAATATAATCACAAATGCACAAGGACTGCCTAATGCTGTGTAGTTTATTTCTTGCTTAATCAAATCTTTATCGTTTATAGTATTTTGTTTACTATTTTTTCCGTGACGTAGCTTTTTTTAGGAAATGGGGGAATGCGTACTTTTTGGATTTCAGTTTAGTTTATTTATTTTTAAGAACATATCCATAACAATCATAAGGGTATAGTAGACTTATAAATGGGCTCTTTTAAAAAAAACTAACATCAATTATTTATATATAACACGTTACATATTGTGTTTCACAGAAACATTTAGCTGTTGCTAATGGCTAATCTAAGATTGTTCTTGGCTAAAAGGCTATTTGTAAAGAAAATATAGAGAATCTAATACTATTAACCCCATCGTCACTTACCAAAAGATACGTCTGGCCCACTGCGGTAAATAATTGCCCAGTCGACAGGTTAAGGTGCATTTGTTTAAAACGAAAATAAATATTATACTCTTATAAGAATACATCTAAGAGATGCTTCTGATCTAAATTTTATCTGGATTACAAACAATAAACACCCAAGTGAGTGGGTGACCTCGAGTGTGTGAAAATATTGAAGAACGAGTAGAAACTTTTTTATTATACGTGAAACTTGTTTATTTAAAAAATCTGGGAATTATTTAATAGTGATATATTTTGGTGTTGTAATTTTTGTATTTATAAACGTTATAATAATACGCATGTGGTGCAGTGCAGCTGTCTGGCTGTCTTTCTTGCCTTTAATGATTGACTGAAAATATCTTCAGCTTTGACCAGGGAAACTGTAAAATACTTGCTACTCCTATCGAATTATTCTGATTAAACTCCTTGTAAGGCAGTTTTAAGGTACCTCAGGCTTTTTGACATCGTATTAAAGAGTCATATTATCGTACCTCGATCCTGGCTGCATGGGGAGTGAAGTTTTGAATTAGTGCCGAATCCGTAAAAATTATGTTATTATAACATACTGGTATTTTGCGTTCCTATCATTATTTTGTCGTCCTTTGTGATAAGCAGATAAATCATTTCACGTTTTTTATGATGAATGAATATAAAATGTTTATTTGTTAACCAAAACAAGTACAGGCGTTTATATAAATTCATGTAAATTTGATCATTAATCTTATTTAATGTTAAATAAAATTATGTAAGAAATATGTAAAATAGTTACTGAACTCGTCTGTTCGTCTTCGTCAAAACTAGTAAACCATGAAATAAACTCTAATACAGTATAACCTCGATAACTCAAACCTCGATAACTTTAAAACCTCTATAACTTCAAAAAATAATATGTTCCCTTCCCTTAACCTATCACTAATATGACCCTTGATAACTTAAAACCTCTATAACTTAAAATATTTTGTGTTTCTTTTGGACTTTAACTTATCGAGGTACTATTGTATGTCATTGTATTTCCCTGGGAAAGTAGATCAATATATTATGAACAATTATGAAATACGACATTGCAGGAAAACACTTTAGTATTTAAAAGAGATCAGGAGAGAAGAAATGTATTTGATTCGTAAGGGTTTTATTCTTTTTTGAAGCGAATTAAGAAATAGTTTCTTGCACATGTGTATAAAAGCTATTATTGAAATTAGGATAGAATTTAAACATTTTCGTTTTATTACTTTTTTAAGACAAAATACTTAATGCTAAGTATCGTTTAGGTAGACGAAGTGTTGGTCGGCCTTTAACCAGATGGGAAGACGATATCCGTGGAGTGGCTGGATCGTGTTGGATGTTAGTGGCAAGGGATCGGTCGTCTTGGCGTTCATTGAGTGAGGCCTATGTTCAGCAGTGGACGGATAAAAGCTGATGATGATGATTATCCTTAAGGGGGCATAAGACCGAACATAATGTGTCATATTATTAAGTGCAGTTGATTGTACCCTGTTATCTGCAGACCGAATTAATTTTGACGATTCATTTATGTCCTACTTTAATATATAATTATACTTTTATATATATTCTTACGTATATCTTAATATTGTATTAGTTATAAGATTTGTATATTATGACACGTGTTCTTAATAACTGGTCACGTCTTCACTAATCCCATGATGTATTTACTATTTATACACATTTTAATACTGTACAGTAAAATAAGCATACGTTTACAAATTATTCGTAAATATTTTTAGATAATATCAAGTTAATAATTCACCAATAGGGCAATTATTATAATCGATGAAAATATTTACTTTAATTCGATCATCCCGGGATCCAGCCAGGATCGAACCCGGACTCTTGCGAAAGAGGCTCAGCCCATACTCTGGACCATCGTTGCTCATTGCCATAAAACTTTTATATTTGTATTATGAACGTCTGTGGCATGTGCTGGGATAATATTTAGTAACCTACCTTTTGTCCTTTCTAATTCGACGGAAGTTTGAAGTGAAATAATTAGGTCAAAGTCAATTAAAAAATGCTCGAAATTGAATATCGGAACTTTTACAAATCACATAAAATATGATAGTATGTCAAGTCTGACCACAGCGTCACGTCACGTCTCCAACCGCAGTCAAGGTTGCCCCCTTTGAGGCCACGGACAGAAACCGGGACGGTGTTTGGTGTTAACGATAGTGAACGAATGTAAACACGCGCTGTTTGATCGTGTCTGCCGACCAATATGCTAATACATTTGCTGAACCCATCACCAAATATTAAGTAATCGCTTCCGCGACGTCTGTTGACTCAGTGGAATGTTTTAAACGAAATTTATTATCATTACCGCTTGGATTTGAGGAAAAATTATTCATATGCATAATTTTATCTTATTTATATATAATGTTGAAAATGTTCGACAGTACAGATGTTCGAAAAAGTTACGAGATTTCGATTTTAAGAAGCACAATAGATAAATTGCAATTTAAAATTATAATAATAGGGTTGTGTTTGATCAAGTTTGGTCGTCTTGTCGTTCATCGAGGCTTATGTTCAGTAGTGGACGGATAAAGGTTGTGGATAATGGTGATGATTTTAAAAGCTTTTAGAAACAAAAGCCTAATGGAATCCATAAAAACATACAAAAAGGTTAAGGCTTTTTCGATAAAATTTAATTTAAATGTGAATATTACAATATTGGCAAAGTTCTTAACAAATGGATTCATATTAAAAAAAAGTAATACTTACCTAAAATTGATTTTATATTGCAAGAACGACTCCAATCGCCAAAACATATTAAGAGGTCTTGTTCTAAATATACCTTTTTGCTCGTGTTTCTAATAAGTGAATCATGTTAAAAGCGAAAACTGTATTATGTCAAGAATTAAATGGGTGATGGCGTGACGTCACCAAAACCACTTAGCAACTAAATGACTGAATGACTCTCAGATCAACGTCTGACCTAGAAACAAGTGACATGTATACTTAAGGCCCACCGTCCTATTAGGGCAAATATCGAATTAAATGGGTTAACCTAAATACATCGCACAAGCGGACTGTTTACTTCTTCGATTACACCTCAATGCGCGTAGGAATAACATATCTTTTATGTTTTGGTGTAGGTATAATAATACTAGTACCATTTATTGCTCGCTTAAATTGCTTTATTTATTATTTTATGTAAGAGGCAGTGCCATGCTGCTTTGCAGCTGAATTGTGCAGCACTCACTCGCTCGCTCCCATATCGGCGAAAACCGACAGCAATGCTGTTGGGTTTCGAATGGTTTGTGAGTTTCCTGTTGCTCATTGGGGGTACTAAGAAAAGTAATAACTATCAGTCGATCAGTAATCTGTGAAGGAAAACATTGTGAGGAAAGCCTAGTGAGATTGAAAATCTTTGAAGGTATGTGAAATTCACCAACCCGTATTGGGCCAGCGCATTGGTGAACTATTGCCCATTACCCTCCTCGACTAATTTCGAGTAGGAGACCTGTGCCCAGCAGTGGGACATATAGGGGTTCATACTTTACATTAGTCAGTCCGGATACTACTGTAAATCTAAGTTAACGGGGCGAAGCTGCGGGAAACACCTAGTTTTATCAACGTGACGTGGTCATGGAAAATACTCATCTTACGAATATAAATTCCACGATATTATGAAGTCAATGAAATTCAAGTTAAAGTGGCATATCCTATATGACATCTCGTTTTTGATAAATGTTTTCGTGATTCACTTTAAAAAAAACCATAGGTATTAAGGCATTAAGCTCGATATTTGGCATAGAAATACTAAATAAGTTATTGTTGGTATTTTGCAGCGTCTTTGTGAATGGTTAATTAACCATTAATTAGGAATCGAAAAATAAAAAAAATATTATTTGATTCATTTATCTATGTACAACTGATGCTGCTATATTATAATAAATACTTAAAATGTTATTTAATCAGTTTAATAATGGTACAGGTTTATATTAAAAAACCACAACGTTTAACAGGTAATAAATTTGTTAGTAGGTATTTTATTAATATAAATTTATTCAATTTAGTATAAGGGTCAAACATAATTTATTTATGAGATATTTTTACATAATCTATACATAAAATATAATATAGATATGTACGAAAGGATGTTTGAAATATTTGGTCAATTTTGATAAACTCACGCAAGGAGTGTAGACTCTTACACCAGAAAAAGCTAAGAAACTATGAAAACGCGAAGAAGCGCCTTAAAAGCTTTTCTACATTAGTCTGTCAGGAAGCTTTTTATAAATTATAATGCTTCCTTAAACTTTTGACTGCTTAGCTTTTTTTTGTTAAGGAAGCTCACTATAAATTATAGTTTCCTGCAGAAAAGCTAGGATTTATAGCGAGATATCCAGGATATCTGCGACAACCTTTATTCAGAATTTTCATGATTCTGTAATAATTGAGAACGTATTTAAGATTAGAATCCTCTGGTATAGTCTAGAGACAGTACTGTTATCCCCGCTAACCTGCATACCTGGTAAGATGGTTACGTTCCTGACCATGGTTGCTGTAAAGTATGGCATGTAAAAATCTTAATGAACCGTGACAAAGTCCGTAAAAGCTGTTTCATATTCTGGTTCTTTTCAAATGTAATTGTTTTATTTTATTTTACAGAACGGATTCGTAGAGTGCTGGAAGGGGGCGGAAGAGTGTGGCTTAATGGATGACTGTGCTGTTGTGATGCCGCGGGAAGGCTGCTGCTTGCGGTGTAAAGGCTGCTGGTATAATGGCACGGAGCACGCATCGCACACAGAATGGGGGGAAGATGGGAAGCTGCTGCGATGTGAGGCGGGAGTCGTCACCATATCCAGGCCGGAGTGTTACGCGCCGTGCGACAGACCAAAGCATCAGCGGCACACGCACTATAATTGCCCCATTTGTGATGGTGAGTCAAAGAATTATATAGTAAAAAATTGGTGTAATATATAAGTATTAAGTACCTATCTACTTTCTTTTTCGATTAAGACGCCGTTGGCACTAGCGCTTTTTTACCGAGCGTTAAATAATTAACGTAATAAATGCATAATATCCATGTATAGGTTCACACGAACGCGGTTTTAAATTGTGGCGCTTTTTTGTTGCGCGACGCTTCTAAAGCGCTCGTTTGTACGGGGCCTAAAGGTGATAAGTTTAAATATAAATGACGTTGCGTAATAAAATGGCCAACGTCGCCTATGAAAATAAACGAGTATACCTGGAACTAGCCAACTTATTATGTGTTGCCTATCCTAATACATAAGACGCTAAGTCTCTGTCAGTCAATTACTGATTATTACGTCTCTCTCACCGAAACATAGCAAAGCTATTTCACAGAAGTAACAACATAGAGCAACCCTCCGACCGGCATCACTTTAGAAGTACGTAGTAGAATACGGCAACGGCTTAAAAGGATCTAAAATTATTTAATAAAATTTTAAATTAACATGGTTATTTTCATTATTTAAACTATTTAAAACGGGATATTTACCATGTTTTTTATCATTGTTTCGCGGAGCTCGATATTTCTACGAACGTCATGTTCACGAGAGTTCATGTTCTCGTGAACATGACATTCGTAGACAATGTCGAAATAGCGAGCTCCGCGAAACAATGATAAAAGACATGGTAAATATCCCGTTTTAAATAGTTTAAATTATTTAATAAAATGTGGAAAGGAATTTCCAAAATTACAAAAATAGATATAAGAAGATTTACTGATCTGATTGCTATATTAGTCATGTATGAAAGTGTTAATAAAAATATAAATTATACAATAATGTATCAAAACTCAAAAGAATTTACGATGGAATTTGTTCATTTTCCCCCATCGTTATAACTAAAAAACTAATGAGTAATTGAATCAAATTGGCCGTCAATCTATTTTATAACGCTTTAAAATTACAAACATTCTCAAAGAAGAAATCAAATGAATTTAATGACTCGAAAGAATGCACTTCTTTATTTCACGTAGCGTTTTCCCACCATACAAAAACCCAGTGTCGTGTGTGTGGCTAATTGGTACCCGCTGCCCTGTCTTGCCCACCCAGACATCACCTAAAAAACTTTAAACTCATTCAAAAACAAATATAAACCTACACGCCATAATAAAAGCAAAAGCCCTTCGATTTAGCCCTTAAACATTAACAAGTTTATTAATTCGAAAACAAATAATAGTAATCCCGACGATGACTGAAAGAAATTGCTTTGATAATGTCCGACACATTCCTGGCCGATGTTTTATTGGCTGTATATTTTATTCATTGCCTTCTTAGAGAACATCGAAGACTCTTGAATTATTAAACAATCGAGTGCAATAAAGTTTCATATATTAAAAATTATGACGTCATCACGATGCTGGCTTAAAGGTTTGTTTAATGACAGGGTTATGTTGGCATTGCAATAATTGTAAAACTAAAAAAGGATTCATCACTATCATCTGCCTTTATCCGTCCACTGCTGAACATAGGCTAATGAACGCCAAGACGACCGATCCCTTGCTACTCGCATCCAACGCGGACCTGCCACTGCACGGAGATCGTCTTCCCATCAGGTTAATGGCCGACCAACACTTTTATGAAACTAAAAAAATAAGGACCATTATTAGTATAGAACTATATCTGCGTATAATATATCATTATTTGAATGGAAATAATAAATCAATTCAAATTATATGTTAATAACTCCACATTATTGTATATTTAAAATTTTTGTGTAAGCATTAATAAGTGATATAGAGACGTATTATAAATTGCTCCAATTCATGACAATGATATAGTATGACATTTTAGTATTTTAGTAACAGATATAATATGACCATTAATCAAACCCATATTAGTTTAGATCTGTGTGCGTTAAAGTTACATATCGTTTGAATGCAAAATTAGAAATCAGCAAAGTGATCACAAGCAGATAAAACTGCTACTATCAAATATTTTTATAAGTAGTATTTATTTTCTTTACTATTACGTAATTTAAACTAGTAAGTTAGCGTAATATGTTTAATTGTTCTATTTTTTACTCCTTGTTTATGGATTGAATAGATCGACAAATCACACTTAAAAATGAAGAAATAACTATTTTGAATCAATGTGGTTTCAAAACAAAGTATACATAACGACGACCTCTGTGGCTCAATGGTTGGCGCACAAGCCAGAGGTAGCGGGTTAGAATCTCGCCAGGGAACAAAAAGTTTTCTGTATTCCTGGGTCATGGACGTGTATTAAATTTGTGTATTATATAATAAAAATCTTAAATACACGACGTATTAATATAAAAGTATTAAATATATATATTTCCTTTGTCTGCTACCCGTAACACAAGTTCTTCGGAAACCTAGCACGGGACCAGATTGACGTGGTGTAAAAACGTCTATAAATAGTATTATTATTATTATATAACATGTTAGACCATACATACAAAACGAAGCTTTGCGTATCAGTAGGTAATTGTAAAAATATTAAAATTCGTTTTGTTGTTGTATTAATAGTATATCAAAGATGAGTCTTTGTTCGGCCGCCCACACGCTGCGATTGACAATGGACGGGCAAGACGTTGCGCAGTAGCCGATCTTACAATGGACCGACCATAACTCGTTTAATACATAATGTTTATGGTGACTACCATCAGACTACAAAGTACCTTATTGATATGTCCGTCATTAATGAAAAGCCAAGAGTATTTTTATGTTATACTAGCTGTTGCACGCAGCTTCACCTGCGTTAACTAAGATATACAACGGGATCTTAGTACGCAAAATAAGTAACTTTTCTGGATGATTTTTTACACCTTGTGTCCGAAAAACCCAAATATCTTACGGAACCCTATTTTTTTTTCAGAATAAAATTTAGCCTATGTTACTCGTGGATAATGTAGCTTTCGAATGGTGAAAGAATTTTTGAAATCGGTCCAGTACTTTTTGAGCCTATTCATAACAACCAAAGAAACAAAGTTTTCCTCTTTATAATATTAGTATAGACGAAGGCAAACGATTTGTCAGAGCCTTTTAGTGACTACCGACGCTTACAACAAACGGTTATGCATATGCGTTACCCTACTTTTCCCTATCCCCCCAACGGGTCATATACAGCATAACTGTCTATTTTGGGAGCGAGAGGTACCCAGATAGTGCGAGCCCAATTCGGCTGCAAAGCAGCATGACACTACTTAGAAATACCAAAGTAATTGTTCGTTCTAACTTCACCTTGTTATGTTCAAAGAATCTATTAACCTTTTAACGACTCGTATATGTGGCGCCGTTTACTCATTGTATATATTATGAGAATCATTAGTGGATGACAAATGTGTCATGATACATCATTAAGATTGTTTTTTTTTAAATATGTTAGGACACTACACTTCCATCTGATCGCAAAGACAGAGTCTGTATTATGGCGGCTAGACAACTGATACACATATTATTATCCCTACTAATACATATTATAAATGCGAAAGTAACACTGTCTGTCTGTCTGTCTGTCTATTACGCTTTCACGCCTAAGCCACTGCACCGATTTTTATGAAATTTAATGCAAATGTAGACCAGAGCTTGGGAAAGGACACAATTAATATGCTACCTTTTTTAGCGAAAAAAGGCTTGGAGGGGTTTGTTTGAACGCGCTAATCTCAGGAACTATTGGTCAGATTTGAATGATTATTTCAGTTTCATATAGTATATACCATCCCGCCGAACCATATCACTATAAGTCGCCGTTATAAATCATAGTTAACGCAGGCGAAGCTGCGGGCAACAGCTAGTGTAAATACATGAATATTATAGATAACAGACACAGAACAAATGACAATGCTCATCACACACATTTGTCCTGGGTCGGAATCGAGCCTATGACCTTCACGTTTAGCAGTCAGGGTCACGGATCACTAGACTAACAGAGCAGGCTTTTATATATGTCTTACAATTTTATACCTATAGACGACCTCTGTAGCTCAGTGGTTAGCGCGTTGGCGCACAAGCAGGAGGTAGCGGGTTCGAATCTCGCCAGGAAACAAAAAAAGTTTGTTTGTTCCTGGGTCATGGATGTGTGATTTGTGTATTATATAATAAAAATCTTAAATATAAGTATTAATATAAAAGTATTAATTATTTGTATTTCCGTTGTCTGGTACCCGTAACATAAGTCTCTTTGAGTACTTACCACGGGACCATATTGACGTGGTGTAAAAGCGTCCATAGATATCATTACCTTTACTGAATTACAAAACATAAAACTATCGTTAAATTCTAGTGTGAAATTAGTCACAGGAATGATATAAAACATTATTGTACCTGTTCGTACTTTATGTACCAGCGAGGCATAATTGCCAACCTTTGTCTGAAACGGACCACCCAACACAAGTGACTGTGTGGTCGAATATGTTGAAATACTAAATGTAAGACAAAAGGAATGATTTGTACCATTTCTCAACTAAAATCTTATGGGGTTTTAAAATTATATATATTTGTGGCGGTCGGGAAGTCTCCCACGGCGTTGTGTCTCTATTATTGATCATAAATCAAAAAGTTAACAACCTACTTAAAAGGTTGAGGCGGGTGGGTTTTTGTCTGCGAGTCAAAGCCGCCGACGTCCTGGCTGCGGGCTCTCTGAGGTGAGCCCTGTGTTTGTTTGTTTTATGATCCCAACGGTGCATTAGGGTTTTTGCTTCTTTTACATCTTCTTCAGACTTATCAGTGTACCTTTTTATTTTGGGTCCGAGCAAAAACTCGATGGATTCAATGTTATTTATTAATGTATGGTTATTTAATGATCGTGAATAATCACAAGTTGTATATCGCTAAGATAGCTTAAAATATTGTTTTATGTTTATTACTTTTTGTATGTTGAATTTCAATTAACAATTCATTCTTTTTGTAACATTAATTTGAATTAGTCATGATACGTATCTAATCTACAGTTGCAAATAAATTGAAAAAAAAATGGAAAAAGTAACCAGTATCAGTCGTTGCATTTTTTTCGCCCGATTTTGAAAACTGGCCAATAATTGTTGATTATTCTCTGTTCATAAGGATTCTTATTCATATTAGGCAAAGTTATGGGATTGTAGTCACAGTATCTTACACCAGTAACTTAGCTATCCGGGAACCCACAACGATTTTTATGGAATACCCTACCACTATTGGTCAGCCGCGTCGAAAGAAGCCAGTGCAGTCAAGTTAATCTGAATTGGTATCAGATAAATGTTCCCTATAAGTAGAGGGAATAAAACACCTCAACCATGCTGTGTTTATAAACCGATACGTCTCAGAAACCTTCAAGAAAAGAGCATACTAACATTTGAAAGGCAACGCACCTGCTTCTTGTTCTTAGCGTGTCGATGGCTACTTAAATTTTATCCGCCCAGAACTCAGCTACGAGTATTCCATTCTCAGTAGCGTCCATTAAGTCCTGCAATGTGCAGGTGGTAGGGCACGCAGGACACGACATGAGATGGTCCATTGTTTGTGGGACGGCACCACACATGCACTCCATATTGGCGGGATCTGTGAATCCCCACCGAACACAGTTATCCTTGCTCCGGCCGACCTGAGTTCTAAGTCTATTCAAGCACTTCCAAGTCGGCCACGGCAGCTCGTGTCCAGGTGGAGGACTCTCGGACGGTGAGACAAAAGGCGTAGGGAGCGGAATGCTATCTCGCCACAGTCGAATTCTAGTTTGGGATCGGTTTCCTGAAAGAGGATGGACACAACTGGCGAAACTGTTGCGGCTTTTTAGCCTTTGCGGCACCGGGGTGTGATGGTGCATAGGATGTCGCGTATCCTTCTCCATATTAGCCCTTTCACTGGAGCATGCTACCGCTCTACGAACCTCTGGTGGAGCTATTCCTGTCAGGGGGTACAGCTTTGGGACCGGAGTTGGCTTTAAACAGCCAGTGATTATGCGGCATGTTTCATTTAAAGCTGTATCCACCAACTTTGCGTAAGCTGAGCGACTCCATACTGGGCTTGCATATTCACCTGCAGAGAAACAGAGTGCCAACCCAGAGGTTCGCATAACGCCTGGCGAAGCACCCCACCTCGTAGAGATCAGTTTACGTAATAAACTGTTAAACGCACCTGCTAATACAGTAATACTCTATGTGTCCTAGTAAGGTTTCACTTACCACCACGTAAACCGAGTGTTCGTATACCTATCCTTTTTTTATCGAAAAAGCTACGAGTAACTTCTAGTATATATAATTTAAAATATAGGCTAAATATTCAGGCTTAGTACATACATAGATTAAACTAAGGCAATGTTTTTAGACGCACGCTTTAAAACGTTGTACCTACTTTTTACTCATACTTACGTTACGTCTGTTTTATTGTTACATGAAATGATTTAAATATGGAATTCATCCAATGATCAAGACTGGTTATTATAATGTGTAACTTTTGTATGCCCTAACCTTTTCTTGCTTGCTCATGAATTTTGCAAACGCCTTTCAACAAGATTATCACTATAAAGTTTGACTTTGAAGAAATAAATGATAAAATATTCATATAAATTATAGAAGTTACAGTCATAGTGAATTTTATTTAATCATAATTATATCATCATTGCACAAACTGTTTGGATGCTAGTGGTGTGGGATCAGCAATCTTAGCGTACACACGTAAAGTATAAGCAAAGTTATATATACTTTTAAAAGTCTATACTACTTATAGTATAGCCTTTAAAAGTAAAGTAAAAGTAACCAGAAGGTAAACAAAGATCGAACAATTAGTCATCAATAAATATTCCAAGCGTTTTAAAGGTCTTTGTTGGAAATTCTCAAGCTGTACCTTCACCAACTCATCTATATGCCCTGAGCGTGTATCGTTATTATTGGCCGCGACAACGACCTGGAATTAAAATAATTAGCCGGTGATATACAGGCGCGTGTGGGGAATATCTTATTTGTTACATTACTGTAACGATGTGTTAGGACCAATTCGAATGTCTTAAGCACGTGGTTTATTATTGTCAGTGTGTTAAGGTTAGAGGTAAGAGAATAGAGGTTTTCTATTTGATAATGACATGACATGTGTATATATTATCGCTAAATTTGTTAATAATAACAAGCAGAATTTTGTACTTCTAAATACTTAAGAAATCAGCCCCTCTAGACATGTGGCAAACGCTCGATTCCATGCAGTTGCCTTTTCTCGATAACTCCATAGGGTTGCTGAAAAAATTTTGATGAACGTTTATTAAGACACATAAACTATATGGTTTTGTTTGTAAAAAAGTTTAACAGGAGTACAGTGATAAATTGTAGCCTATGTGCTATTCTGATGTAAAACTATGTCTTGTAAAGTTTCATCAAAATCCATTTTGATGAAACTTTACAATGACTTTCGCGTTTATAATATTAATAAAATAATCATTAAATCAGTAAATGACTTCAATTAAACGATATTAGGAAAGTTTGATACGTATATTCTAAGTATAGTAGATTTCATCATAATTTAAGTTCATCATTAGATCAATCAATATTTAACTCTTCTTGTGAATTTCTGCGTAATCGTAAATGTATTTTATTTAAATCATAATGTCATCACAAGTATGTTTACATTCAATTACATACATATTTCCAATCGTACTCATCAGCTTCCATTATATTCAAACACTCAGCAATACTTCACTACCATAAAAGCTTTTTGATCGAGTGCATTAAACAGTTACTTGTAAGATGCAGTCTACATGTATACAAAATACAGATTTGTTTCTTTACACGATCATGAGTGTCATAACTTGTATATTTCATGACATCTGTTCAACGGTTCAAACTCACGGAGTGCTTTATTAGTAACGTCTTAAAACCAAGATAAGATGCGTGCATTAAGACGAAAATAAAATCTACACTCGCTCCACATTTTTCAAATAGTTGCCACGAGCTTAATTTACTTTCAAACGCGTATGCGGCATAAGGGGCGAAAGTGAAAAACAAATCATATACTACTAAAGAAGTAAATAATTGTTAATTGTATTATAAATAAAAGTTGGATGCTAGTGGCAGGGGATCGATCGTCTTGGCGTTCATTGAGGGAGGCCTATGTTCAGAAGTGGACGGATAAAGGCTGACACCTCAGTCCTCCCATGACCATGGTTGCTGTAAAGTATCCGAAACGTCAGGCTCATAAAAAACTAAATAAACCGCGATAAAATCCGTAAAAGTTGTTTTATTATAAAAAATAAATCACTTTTATTCAACCCGCCGAACATGACCGATAACAGCGTGGAAGCTCCCGAATGCACATTCGGTTTCGGTCGTAGTTTCGGCAAGTTTGCTGCCGAAAACGAAACTAAACCGAAACCCGTGTTTTACCGAAACTCAACCGAAAACGAAACCGAAACCGAACATTCGGTCGGACACTAAAATTATTAATCGTTTTCTTCTATCTCAATTCTTTAGAATATAATATGATGAAATATAACATACTAAAATTTAATTCTCGTAGTAAACTAACTTTGCCATGGCGAAAGGTACACTGCCAAAAATTCGATTACTTCGTTTTAAAATGTATTTTTAAATGGTGTATCATTGGTTTTTTTATATTGTGATTCAGTTAAAAATCTTTATCTCTTACCTATGTAGTGGACGATAGTTTGAATAGTTATAAAAACTTATGATGTTATAAAGTCGTATAATAGAAGGGACGTAATCAGTTTTGGTCTTGACTCTTGAGTATTTGGACTTCGGCTGGACAGTCCTCCCTTACGAGGAGTAGTCCTCGCAAATCCCTCAAAAAGCGGCTGAGGGCACTCGCAGTGGTTTTGTTTTGGTTAGTCACTTAGTAAACTACCCAAGTGTGATCCTAGAATCTTACCCAAGATATTTGGATACATTAATGCATTTCCCAGTGTCAACAAAAAAAAAGTTAATTTCATCTGGAACCAGCTAACACAATTCATTCATACGCAGCATTTTGAGAAATGAAATGGAAAATTTGCCGGTTCTTAAGCCTTTTTGTGTTTTCTTCTCAAAATTTTACGTTTCAGATTAATATAGAGTGTATAACACAATTTAATTAACTGTTTTTTCCGCCCTATATGTTCTTATTCAACACGTTGTGCGGACCGCTACTAATTATAGAGGGTAAGATTTGAAAAGCTTACGAACGATTTTTTTTGTTAAGATAAGAAGTTCCGTAGCGCAGGCTCTTTGTGAGGCCTTCTCATTCATTAAGCCACTGATTGATTCATCGTCAGCCCGTATGGATGCCTTGGGTCACGATTGCGAAGGAATTCCGTTTTTTAAGCCCCTCAGACAATAGCCATTGTTGTCGTTTTTACAACCAACCACGATAATTATCGAAAGATTTAAATTAAAGGAAACTATGTGATAGTGTTTTCAATGGATGCGAACTTTGTTAAGACATTGTTATTAAATAAATAATTATAATTGTATGTAACTATGTGTTATTATAAAAATAAAGGGTAAAAGCTGATGATGATGATGACGATGATAATATTGTTGGAAAATTAATACAGGAAATATGGTATAAGTAATTTAAAAATGTCTTTTTTTAATGTCCAAGAACTTTTAGGGATTATTTTTTATGCAATATAAATTAAGTACGAAAATTATTTTCTACTGATTACGAAATTTTCACGAATGATAATAAAACAATTTTTACGGGTTTTCGGTTCACGATTGATAAACCATTATTCCTCCTCTGACCGCGGTTCCTCTAAAATATTCGGAAAAGTTTGTATGGGATTGTAAAAAGTCAATAATCCGTGATTTGACGCCGTTTCAATATGGACTATAGATATTTGTTACAAATAGATTTCATTTGAATGGGATGGAGATCCAATTTTTAGGGTTCGGTACTCAAAGGGTAAAACGGGAACGCTATTAATGTCAGTTGTCACCAAGCTGTATCTCATGAGCCTTTAACAACAAATACTATAAACAGAATAAAATCAATACTCAAGGGTATTGCTGTATTTAACCGAATCGTTGAGAGTATGAAAATATATAAATCCATAAAAAAAGTTTCAATTAAATGGGTATAAAACGTAAACATCATTTATGGTAATGAATTTTACGTGTAAAAAGCGAATTCACTTTTGAATTACTAATACAAATATTAGTTTATTTAAACGAAGGACGGATTCACGTAGGCAGGTAGCGTGACAGCGAACATTAACGCTGATAACGCTTTCCCTATTTTTCCAGAATGCGTCATCAACGGGCAGCGTGTTTGGGAGGGGCGTGACGTGCGTGTTCCCGAGGAGCCGTGCTTGTCCTGCCGCTGCGTGCACGGCGCGCTCTCGTGTGCCAAGCGGGCCTGTCCCGTTCTGCCATGCGTCGCCAGCCAGCAGTACAAGAAGCCGGGGGACTGCTGTCCGCGCTGCTTACATCCGAACGCTGATAAGATCTTACCAAGTATGATTTGATATCTGCCACAATTAGAATATTGATTATATCGCGATAACTAGATAGTATTTCAAGATACCTTGTTAATTTTATTAGTGTTTTGGGTCGGTTTTCTTGTTTTTTATTCCACTTATAAGTAGGTAAATTTCAAAACCAAATCGTTGAAAACAATTAAATGTTTGAATTGAAAATCATAAATGTTAATATTCTATTGTTAAGGGAAGTTCTGTGGAAGAATTTTATTTTAAATTTGCAATGACATAATATTATTGATAATCATTTTGCGGAGTTAATTGCAATCATGATGATTACTGTCATCATCATCAATCAGACGTGCCACTAATTTGTTATTACAAATTAAATTCAGAGATTTCTAAATTTGCCTGTCTTGCCTTAAAGGTAGATCAGAATGTCACAGGAAGATATTTGACTGCTCTCAATACAAGCCTGCTGGACCTTCTTAAAAGGTTCACTGAATTTCAAATTCATCTCTTTTTTCCGCATTGATTAGTAAAAATGTCAATCATATTGTAGTGAGCGAACTTATTCCAGTGGATATGGCCGTGGTCTCTTGAGCGATAGGTTCCGGGTTCGATCCTGACCCCCTGTGGTGCCTAGAAATTGGTTTTTCTAATCTTTCGAGTTCCACCTTAACATGAGACTATCGTTTGCTCGGAAAGTAAAACATCGTGAGGAAACACCTGATGAGATCGGAAGTCTTTGAAGGTGTGTAAAGTTTATCAAACATGGCCCAAGTGAAATATGGCCCAATACCTTTCTCCCCTGATTTTGAGGATATGTCCATGCCCAGCAGTGAGACATAATATGGGTCGAAACTTTTTTCCTTTTTTACTTAATGTAATAATGATTGGCATGAATAATAATGTATCCTAATACAGTTTCAGGAAGCTCGGACTTGAAGCCATGTGTCATGGGCAAGGAATACCATAGCCACCTCAGCGCGTTCCGAGTGGATCCATGCACGGATTGCACGTGCATGAACGGCACGTCAGTTTGCACCAGGCATACGTGCCCTGTCCTCACCTGTGGAGCACGGGCTATGCCACCTCCTCCTGACAAATGCTGTCCTGAATGTCCGAACATCGAAGAAGCAAAAGCAGCGTGTGTTGTGGCGGGAAAAACTTATCAGGTTTGTTATGACTTTTGTTTTTGTATCTGCCAATCTGTACACATCACAATACGACCGATTTGTACCGTTTGGACAACGTCTATTGGGTCTATAGACTATATCAATTATTATTATTCTTCTAGACCCGGACAGAAATTATAGTCTGTCTTCTTAATCCAAAAGCAATAAGCAGATTCTTTTTTCCAGAATTGCCTTCTATCGAGAAAATCGATAACCTCATTATATTAACCCTTTAACCGTTGACAAAAGATTTAAATGTTTAATATACAAATCATAGTATTTAATTGGAAATTCATAAAAATTAAAATATTGTATTTGCAGGATGGAGAAACTTGGCAATTAGATGCTTGCAAGTCCTGTGAGTGTCATGGTGGCGAACCGCGCTGTGCCATGGAGCAATGTCCCACGATGTCGTGTCCTCCAGATCAGATCCTCAAACAACTGCCTGGACAATGTTGTCCCAAATGCGAAGACAGGGATGGAATTTGTACAGTTTTCGGTGATCCACATTATAAAACCTTCGATGGAAAGTTCTACAGCTTTCAAGGCTCGTGCAAGTACCAACTGGTGTCCGATTGTATAAATCACACGTTTTCAATACGAATATCAAACGACGCTCGAAACACTACACATTCCTCTTGGACGCGTACGGCCACATTGCGGATCGGAGCCACCAAAATCAACATGGGAAAGAAAATGCGTGTCAAAGTGAACGGACAGAGAGTCACTATCCCTCATAGAATTAACGGAGTAGCAGAAATATCCCGTAGCAATGGAGCAGTGATTCTTACGTCTGTGATCGGTGTGCAAATACTTTGGGACGGAGATGGGTTTTTAGAAGTAACAGTATCTAGGTCATATAAAGGAAAGTTATGCGGCTTATGTGGAAATTTCAATTCGGTAGCGAGGGATGATATGCGGGCGAGGGACGGTCGACTATTAAACGATACATGGAGATTCGGATCATCGTGGAGAATTGGCGGCCGCCATGCGTGCACACGACGACAAGAGCGTCCCGGTCCAAACATTCGATGTCGCCAATCAAAGTTAACGAAGGTTCGACGATTGTGTCGAGCTTTCGACAAACAAGTGTTCGCAGAATGTGGCACCAAAGTGAATCCGCACAATTATAAGGAAGCGTGTCTTTTGGATGCATGCAGTTGTACTGGAGTTCGGTGTCACTGTGCTGCGTATAGAGCATATGCCAGGGAGTGCACACGCGTGGGAGCGGAACCGCATGATTGGTTACGAGCGGCATGGTGCGAAGGTCCTCCACCCCCTTGGCTAGGTCGTAGGCAAAAAGGTGTGAACGGGCGTGTCAAATCCAAAGATCCAAACCAGAGCCTCTTGGAGTTGGGCTCTATTCCTAAACGAAACACCAGTCGTTCCCGGCCTCCGCCGCCTCGTTTAATACCCTAGTTTAATAATGGCAACAGAAATCCTAGTCAATGTGCCGTCACGGCATAATAAGGTGAGCTTTTTTTCAATAAACGAGTATTCTGTTGATATTTTTAAGAATGTAGGCGAGCTATCAATTGCATGGCTAAAACGCAGGCGAGTTTAGTAATTATTTTACTTTTCATACACGTTAGTCAAAGTCAAAGTCAAGATTTTTATTCATAATAGTACCATCAAAGTATCTTTTTAAAGTCAATTGAGTGTACCACCTTACCAGTTACATAATATACTACTGCATTAATATAGTGATTCATGCGAAAAATATGAATTGGGGTTTTCCTGGTTTGATTATCGTCGTTACTCTAAATTATCTAATATCCTCTTATAAACTCGAATGTTACTAAGATTGTGTTGATAAGTGTTTGTTGACTATTTATGCGAAATCTACTAAATAGATTTTGATGAAACCTTAAAATAACATAGCTTACACATCAGAATAACACATCCTTACTTATCCTTACTATATTAATATTATAAATGCGAAAGTAACTCTGTCTGTTACGCTTACACGCCTAAACCACTGAACCGATTTTGATGAAACTTGGGACAGAGATAGATTAAAGCTTGGGAAAGGACATAGGCTACTTTTTGTTGCGAAATAAAACTTAGGGGGCTTTAAATAGGGGATGAAAGTTTAATGGAAATTCGTCATTATACATTGAAGATGACGCCATGAAACTTTGCATTTAGGCACTTGATAAGAATTAAATAACCATTAATAATTGTTCCACCGTTTTAAGGTTTTTACCTAAATGGGCATGAAATAGGAGATGGAAGTTCGCAGGGTAGTTCAAAAAAAAATCTGTCTGTGTTTACTATACGTACGTAGGGATTTGCGCTACTCCGAATTGAACGCGAGAGAAGCCGCGGGCAACAGCTAGTACGCTATAATTTATCTCCGTACTCCCACGATAAGAGGAAGTACGCGAGTAAACAGAACTAGTAGACACGATTATATTTATTTTCGGTGTTTTACTATATTTTTTTCCTTATGTAAACTAGTAGTAATTTCTTTATTGCATTTTTTTCCAGAATGTATTGAGACGGATTGTGAAGCGTGAAAGGGTCGTCTACAAGGAATCAAGATCTTATTACTTGAACAGTATTCGTAATCTACTTATAAAGTTATGTATGTTAATTAATATTTACAGCAAATATTATTGCCTCGCAAAAATATTTCTTTCAAAGGGCGGCAATATACCATGTATAAAACAAGGACAATTATATAAATATATTTTAGATTAATTTATTTCAATGTATGAATGTGTATTTTAAATTTATAGGTACTTATATAACCTAATATAACGTATAAGATTTGTTCTTACAGCTTATAGAAAGCATATTATGTAGGTTTTTGCTAAGAGTGCGACGGTAGGCTAATTTAGGTACTATTTATCAACGAAATGTGATAATTAGTTTTTGAATATGTCTTCAGATCGGTAAAGTAGTTCAAATTGAGATCTCATATTTAGTTATTTAATGGAATCTTAGACAAAACTATCCGAAGCCCAGACGCTAATACAACCATAGATCTTATCTAATGTGTAGTCTCTTTGTGAAAACTGCTTTCTATATGTCGAAGCTAGTATACTGACAAGTCGTATGTTCTGTACATATTCTTATCTATTCCATTTAAATTTTAATGTTTGTTAAGCATTTAGTTAAGGGTATTTGTATTTAATTTCAAAGCGTTACCAATGAATTTAAATTGACTTTAATGACTTAAAGGTTCTGAAATTCTATGACATTTATTGATTTATAAGTATTTTCGCTGTCGCGAAGTTCGTTATATTACTTCTGTTGACAGAATTGAGAGAGCTGTGTAATCTCTACGTTGTCTTTATTCTTTACTCATTTTACTAATATCTTCTTTTTTCCATCTAATACTTTTTTAATTTTTTAATTTATGTAATTCTATTGAAAAACAATTAATTTATATTTGTTTATTTAATTATCTTTTCCAAGAGACCTTATAATGTATGTGCCATTATAATTCTTTGCTAATTATAATAAGATGTTTATCCAATTTATACAGAACTTCAGAATAACAAAAGTATTTAAACAATAATATTCTTAATCACGACTGCTATTACTGCCTGAAATATGTATGATTAATAATTATTATATTTTAAGCTAAATGTATATTAAATTGCAATTACTAGTATATTTAAGTATATTATGTATTTTGCTTAAAACACTTTGGCTACATTACTTTTATATGTTGTTATATTTGTAAATGTATCCTGTTGTATATTAAACATATTTTTTTGATTCTTATATTATATTATTTTAAAAAACATTCCAATAGAAGTCAGACAAATCCAGGATGTTAGGACTATATGCTATCAAATCATGGACATTAAGTTTATTTTGTACTTGGACAATAAGTAACATTCTTAAATACATTTACACACATAACATTGACTCTTTATATTATAATTTTACTATTTTATACGTTTAATTTAAGCCGAATCTACGTTTTAAGTAGACTCGTAAATTATTTGGGAAAATGAATTATTTTATTATTTTAGGATTATACAAATGTCGCCATATTATTGATGTATTATAATTTTGAACTAGGAACATAATATATTGCTTAGAAATAAAGCAAATTATAATAATCCATAGTCTCCGTTTTATTTCAGTGAAATTAAAACATTCTATGAAATACTTTTAAACGAACATTATAACACAAAATCGCTATAGAAGATTGTTTAACTGTATTTATATCATCATATCGATCAAAATTGTATTTCTAGTAACTGTCGTTTCATATTATTCGATCATTTATACTTGGCCGAGCTGAAGTCAGCTGAACAGGCCAATTGATTTTCGTGTGCATTTATGCAGCTATCTTTAATACGGCCATGTAGATGTGCGAAGTGTACTTTTGATGCTTTATATGTAAAATATACAATGATCAAAGGATTAACAATAAATGAATAATAAATCTTTTTGGCTTTTAATTTTTCATTTTATATTTGTACAGGCAATAAAATGGACTTTCATATTACTATGACGACCTCTGTGGCTCAATGGTTAGACTAGCCCATGCAATTCAGGTTCTGGCCTTGTCGTGGCGGTGGGGCTTAGTAGCCCAGGATGAGTCCAGCACCTTGGGCGAAGCGAATTGAGCCGAAGGGGCTCTTTGCCTCTTGTAAGAAGAGAAGAGGTGCCCTGTTGCTAGTAGATCCGGGGTACCTCACCAAAGGCGGCATTGATGGCACTCGCCGGGTTTTATTGGGTAGAGCTGCGTCCACTTATCAGCTTTCGGGCGTAGCGAGTCCCACATACCCGCCTGGAGAGACCCAATCCCCTGCGGGTGCCTAAGCGCATTTCGCGGCGTTAAATAAAAAAAGGCAATTCATACATAATTTGTTGCCTTTCGTAAGATAAGATTTTGGTGCCAGTAATTTGACTGCCTGTTACTCCATAACATACCAAATTGTTTCCGGGAGCAAGCTAAACGTAAATCTCCCACAAATCTCAGAATAGACAACGCATAAATAGTTGTCTGGTCTGGCCTAGTGAGATCTTTTATGATCATAAGTGATGTTGACCACTTACCATCGGATGGCTTGGCTGCTAGTTTATCTAATCACCAAAAACAAATCGGTTGTCTGTAAAGTCGGTTTACCACGTAGTTACGACGATAGTTGAACGTGACAACGTCATAAGAAAACACCGATTGTGCCTCTTTGCCGCTCGTCCGGCGCTCTCGCTTGCACTTCACGCCTTAAATATAACGCCTCTGAGCGAGGTAACGCCGCAGGAGTAATGTTTTTTTCGATCGTGCAGCCAGCTCCATCGAATTATAAGACGTTGTCACGTCAAAAAAAGAGTATTATATCAAACAAGCAACTAATATTAATAATTGTTCTTCTATATTATTTATTATAATAATACTAGCGGACTCGACAGACTTCGTTCTGTCAAAACAATTAATTTGCAATAAATAAAATTACAATCTCAAATTTGAGAAATAAACTATCCTATCTTTTAAGTTGGAGAAAAGCACACATTTTAAAAGAAAAAACATTAAAATCGGTTAAGTGATTTAAGAGGAGTCCATTGAGGACAAACATTGTGACACGAGATTTATATATATTAAGATAATGTTCTTCCGCACAGTGGCGAACACTCGAGAATTATAATAGTTTTCTAGTGTCATGATATAGTTGGTGTATTGGACTTACTATAGGAAGGCTGTTTTATGTTCAAGTTCTCCAACTGGTTCCAGGTTTTAAACAAATGCTAGCTAAGACTTTCTAAACCTCGGCGTACACCTGGCTAAGTCAACATCGCTTCCTCGCTCACTACTCTTTTAGCAGGGTGCTTTGTAAGCTACGGCGTACACCTGGCTTCTAAGTCAACATTTTTTCCTCACTTGCGAAGGAATATATGGTAAGGATATTTGCAATCTTTGTGTTAAATTCGCTCATATTGGTCCATTGCTTATGCAAATATAGTTCCACTGAGTTTGTTTCGCCGGTTTTTCTCAGTGGGCTTGCTTTGGAACCGGTGGTAAACTCAATTGACGTTCAAAAAGATACTTTGATGGTACTATTTTGAATAAAATTGTTGACTTTTGACTTTAAATTATGGCCACATTATATCTTTTTTACCCTAATTTAGTGCAGTAGGTTCGCGTTCAGTGGGTAGGTCTATCTATTGTCTAATTCGGTATTATGACGTGAGCAACGGCTATTCCTTCAAACTTCAACCTTTTGATGATTGGAGTATTCTTGAAATTTAATTAGTCTCATAGAATAGTAACATAATAAAGATTTAACGATAACTATAATATATCTTTTACCGTATTAATAGAGAGTTCAACTTAACTGCGTTGAACTATCTATGATTCATCGTAATTCGTACGTCAGTCGTCAACGTATATTTAGTTCCCGATTACATTCTTTAAAATATACGCATATCAAAAATATGTTGTACCTCACAATAAATCAAAATAGACTCGAAATTACTAAAGAAGTCTTTATAGTGTTTAGCTTGTAGTTCAATTTTATTAAATGATCTTTCTTTGATATTCGTAAAATATATCTATAATGGCACCTACGCAAATAAACTCATAACATAATATACAATGTAGTCCAATAATATAAACTAAATCTAACTTTCAGTCTGTATTATTGTGTCACTTATAAAAGTGGTAGTATTTCATATGTAACGATTGTTTGCGATTGGCCGCCGGCCAACTATACTTTATGACGTCAGAACTATCTAGGACAATTTGGCATATAGTTCAAAAGCGCCACTATTATTTTTATCATAAAATCTCTAAAATCATATTTCGGTGGATGTTATTTTAAGATTTTGTCACATATCTATGACGATCTAAAAATGTTTCGCCTACGCGAGATCCTAAAACTGATGGAAAGAGAGATTTAGCTACGAATCTTAATCCACTAATATTACCTAGATATTATTTTATTTATTATGAATTAATTCCAATTTCAAAGCGCTGAATGTTATTTCCGACATGCTAATGCTACAACAGACGTCAATGAAAATTGATGATTGTGATATATATTGTATTAAAATTTGAAATTTCGTAATTCTCTAATAGTTTTCATTTTTTTAAGTTTTCATTTAAATAATATAGAATTTGATGCACCTCTATTTATAAACATCATTTCATTAATTTATTTTTTTCTTTCACCTACTTTATTCTTTGATTAATCTTTACTTAATTAAAAATAATTCTAACTTCAGCTATGGAGAAGGAGTATAGGTAAGGACTATTGTAATGAAACCAAGTGATATATTAAGTTTTTTAATATAATAGTAGATATAAACATAACTCAGCCACGCGGCAGTTAAACAGAATATATTATTTGTACAAGATTTATTAAATTTTCAGCGAATTTACTGATTAGATTTTGTGTAGATTGTACGATTTGTCTATGATTAATCTTAAATTAAAGCATAAAAAAGTATAAAATAATAATAGATAGTAAAATTTTTATTCTCCGGTCATCATTTCCATGAATTCTGTAACAAAAAATGAGACATGCATTAATAATACATAATTTAAACCTCTTAGGAATTAATTATTTATTATAATTTATAACGCACCGTTAAAAATTAGGATGCGAATTTCGTAACGAAAATAATAAAGTTGACAAAGTTTAAATAATATTTACAGTTTATATATATATAGATATATATTAGATACTTTACTTAGATTCTACTCACTATCTTATTCTCGTGAACAAGATAGCTTAGTGGTCACATTCTCTTGGGTAGAGGCAGTGACCGATTAAGGCTTGACGCCGCCCTAGGCCCTGTTTATTTTGCCGCCCTTAATGCTAGAAAAAAGTAAAGTATCAACCCTTGTACTATGTCCCACTGCTGGGCCAGGGCGAAATTATTAAGATTTAGTCATTTTTAAAAGCTTTATATGCATGTGATATTCAGGAATGAAACAAAAAGTAAAGAACGTCATTCGGTAAAGACTATCATTAATCTTAAAAAAAACATAATCTTATTCATAGACTGAAAAGTAAATAAAAAAGTGAATTGTTATAGGTATATTCTATAGACAATTCTTTAAAAAAATAATCCAAACTCATTTTCAAAGGCAGTCTTCTTTACTTTTTTCGTCTCTGAAATTTCGTCTATCAAATCATGCCGCCCTAGGCCCGGGCCTCACGGGCCTATACGTAAATCCAGCACTGGGTAGAGGTAGCTCCGCGAAATTGTAGCGTAAAACATACTAAATATCCAGTTTTAAATATATTTTGTGATAAAATTTTGAGATTGCTAGGAGTGGCCTTTTTCTATTTTCACAATTCACACTTTATTACCATTGAGAAGGCAAACAAAAAGAAATTAAATATGTTACATGAGATGTCTTACCATCGAAGTCCACTGTACCGCTGCCGTCTGTATCAATTTCTTGGATAAGGCCATCGAGTTCATCGTCTGTTAATTGCTCATCCAGCTCACGGAGAATTTCGCGTAAGCTCGACGTGGGAATGTAACCATTGCCTGAAAGTAATATAAGAGGTTGGGTATATTATATCAAGTAACGTCTAATCTAAAATACGTGAAAAAACTTAATCCCATCATACAAGTAGATTAAAATATATTCTATTTAGCTATAGACATCTTTGCTTCAGCATTTCTTTTCTGAGATATAATACTTTTAAAAAAATGGTTGTGTGTAAAGTCGGCTTACGGACGGTAGTTTGACGTGACAACGTCAAATATTACATGCAGTACGAACCGAACTGAGACGATCGCTCGCGCCGATCATGCCTCTCGTTCGTTCCGAGCTCTCAATCGCGGAACGCTACATGACGTCATCTTTTTCGTGCATGCTACCCGTAATATCGAGTTATTAGACGTTGTCACGTCAAAAATATTAGTAGCATGGATGTTGATTAACTTGGTATACGTGCAACAATCGACAGTTGGACAATTCGACGGTCGGTTGGTCCAGTGGTCAGGTTACTGGACACTTTACGCAGAGGTCGCGGGTTCAAATTCCGCCATGTGCAGACTATTTATATGATGAATATGGAATTCTGCACCGGGCCATGGACGTGTATGTGTATTTATATATTTTTTAATTTATTTCTGTACCTAGTAAATACCTTTAACGTAAGTTCTTACGTTCCACGGGGCTAGGTTAACGTGGTGTGATTGGTGAATAATATTTATTATTAATTTTTCATCTACGAAAAAAAATGGCAACGTGTTTTGTTATAAAAAAAATGTTTACGACATTAAGCACTGCAGATATGTTTAAATATTGTTCAATTTTAATCATATTTCTATCTTTGAAACACTGACTATTGCTAGTGGTTAAATGCAGAGCCGTAAAAAGGGCGGTGCCACCGGTGCCCAGACACAGGGCGTAAGACTCTGGGGGGCGCAAGAACGGCCAGAAAAGACAGGAATATAATTTTTTTCGGTGTGCTAAGGGCGCAGTTATAGAATCTCGCACAGGGCGCAAAAAAGACTATTTACGGCTCTTGTTAAATGTTTGCAGATAAATAATCTAAGCCTTTTTTAACTTGTTCTGACAACAAAATAGATTTACTGTATCAATTCATATCGCCTTTTTTACGCCTAAGCATTTTTATTCTATCCCCTTAGAGTATGTTATTGGCAATTGTTTGGGATTTAAATATTTATATTTTGAAAATGTTATACTTTATATAGTCGTATTTACCACTTTGTAAATTCTGCAGTGGGCTCATTAAGAGAGCTATTTCGGTAGTCAGCCCAATTTGGCACACCTTGTGTCGCGATTGACAACCACTTATAGTTAATTTTGAGGCGCATACTTGAAATACTCAACGCCATTTAGGCAAAAAAATTGGTACATTATGGGACTGAAGACTATTTTCTGTGATGTATACCCAAAGCGCAGTTACCTGATATGATTAAAAAACACTTTTCGATGTTTCGGATATTTTTCTTCTTCTATGGAACTTACTACGTCAATCTCCCGTGGTAAGTTCTCGAAGAACTTGTGTTACTGGTAGCAGACAACGGACATATAATTAATATTTTTTGTAATATACATATTTTGTTCCCTGTCGGGATTCGAACCCGCTACTTCCGTCGTAAGTACCAACGCGCTAACCACTGAGCCACAAAGGTCGTTGAACTTTACAGCAACCATGTTCTTTTCTTAGCAATAATTGCTTTAAAGTATCCGAAAATTCGGTATGTAAAAAACTTAATAGGCCGCGGTTAAAAGCGTACAAGTGGTTTTATTGTCTTCATCTATAGATATTAATGAAAATATATAAAAATAGGAATCAATTATTGTACTAAACAACTAAATCCAAAAACAACACACTTTTCCGATGTAGCTTTAAGGCGATAAGGCCACCAGCAAAACCTTTCGAAAAAAAGTATAATAGAAGTATATGAATTTACATATGGGTTTAGTCCTGTTAAAAACTAGTGTTTATAAAAACTTTAACTATACTAATAATTTTTTTTCAATTTAAATCAGCTATATTATTTCATTGTATTATATATATTACAGTATATTTTTAATGAAATATTGTTGATTCATGTTTTGAGCTACGTCCGATTGATATCATCATCATCATCATCAGCCTTTATCCGTCCACTGCTGAACATAGGCCGATGGATATAATATATGGTAATTTTATACTTCTCTTACGAATCTTACAACCTTCTCATAAAAGTTGCTTATAAAGCAATTTTCTAGGCCAGAATGAAACAAAAAATATAAATAGATTTTTGATGAAAAAGCAAAGATTACTGTTATTACTATGCTATTATTACTGCACTATTTTATGATTGTTGTGAGTGATACTTGACTGTCTAGATTTAGTTTTACTTTTTGCCTTGCTCATCTGCTTGCTTATCAAACTGTACATACCTTCCTTATCGTATAATCTGAAAGCTTCCCTCAACTCTTTTTGCATGGCTTCAGCATCTTCTTCAACAATGAATTTAGCAGCGAGTGTGACGAATTCAGGAAACTCTAGACGACCGGATTCTGCAATAAAAATATATGCGTTTAAAACTATAATTATCATAAATTTTAAGGCTTGATAAAGTTCGTAAATTTTGTACATATTAATTATTTCTATTTCTGTCAGGACTCAATCGCAATATGCTTAAATTGCTTAAAATAAAACAAAATTTACTTAAGATGGTAGGAAGTAATTAGCGATAGTTTATTGTATAGGATATTCAAAGCTGTAAATGGTTAAAACTTACTGTCAGCGTCCACTTCCTCAATGAGCTCTTCTAGAATCTTCTTGTTGAAGGGCTGCCCCATCATCCGGAGGATATCAGCTACGAAGTCACATGGGATGCTGCCCGAGCGGTTGTGGTCAAACCCATCGAACGCCTTGCGAAGGACTGTAACAAACGACACCAATTGAGAACCCCATCACAGATTGCGCAAGTGTAAAATACAACACATACCCTCAACGTTTAGACTCATCGCGAATTAGTTTATTCAGTGAAAAAATAACGCTTTATACGATACACTGTTAGTAAAAGGCGTACTGATCGTTTGAAGAGCTGTGCTGAGATTAGGACAGCGGTTCAATGCTCTGAAATGCAGTGCGAATAAGTTGTGCAATGCGTCTATTTTTGGGTGTCGGCGTGTTGCACTGGCGGTGCGTGCCCGGTGGCGTAACGCATTATATAGGGCAGCCAGTGATAATTGGAAAAATACAATTGCAAATAGGTTAGTGTCTCGGTTTGTATGGCAATCAATGTAAGAGTATACGGGTTCGAATCAAACGGGACAAGTATTTATATGATGTATCTGTGTCATGATTATTGTATGTATGTTGAACGATTTTTTTTGACAAAAGCAACAGAGGCTTTTAAAATACTTAAGCACTTATAATTATCGAGGGAATTTGTGTGATAATTTTACATGTTTTTAAATTAATCATTCACGTCATTAAAAAAAAACATTTAAATACATTAAGGGCCTGTTTCACAATCTCCCTTTAAGTTCCCTATAGGCTATTGGCAACATATTTGACAGATGTTTGACAGATAGAGTATGGAGTATCTGTCAAATATCTGTCAAATATGTTGCCAATAGCCTATAGGGAACTTAAAGGGAAATTGTGAAACAGGCCCTAACAATTTTAAATGTTAATATGACCAACATTAAAAGAAAGTCAAAATTTCGTGTTCAACAAATTAAAAAGTCGTTCATACAAATGTTAATTAATAAATAAAGTTCAATAAAATGTTACGGATACATGTAGGTACATAATAACAGTACATTATTATTCAGACACAATGTCTGAGGGATTAACCCAGATGATCATGATCAATAAGGGATAGACAGTGCAGGTCAGTATTGTCATTAAGTCGTAACAGCCATTGCCAGATGATATTTTGTAATGTATATTAATATACCCGACACGTATTGGCATAATAATTAATAACGATATTATTAATTTTACATTAAGTATCGTTTTTCTTTTCGTTTCTTTATGATAAAAAAATAGTGTATATATTATGATATCAGGAGAAGATAATGAACAAGATCTTATTAGATAGGTTATGGCGAAATATCGAGCTCTACATAAAACAGTGAATAAGACGCTAAATATTTTTTTATTATTAAACAATGTTACTAAATATTTTAAAAGGAATCATGCTACATAGTATTTACGTATAAAATTTTCGATTCAATAAAAAAGGTATCATCGATAAATATTATTATTGGCTATACGAAGACAACTAACGAAAACCACATAAAGTTTCGTGAAAAATGTTAGCAGCTTTCAATTCCGGTATTAAATAAAAATATTACGAAATTAATGCAAATGAACAAATGTTCGTAAAATTTTACGATTTAAAATAAAGAAACATGAGCCATCGCTACAACCCTGAAGGTTACATGACAGCAGTAAACTCGCTGCAAGAGGCGACGGTAATAAAATCAGACGTCTTCATGCGTAGGCTTCCTAGACCATTATAAATTATTATGTATAATAAAACAAATACGTATTTATTAGCCAAGGTGTAATATATCCAACGTAAGGAAAATAAGATGCAAGACTCTACGAGTAGAGTGAAATTCACGTAACTATTCGGAAATACGACTTAATTTGAAAAGTGGTGCGGCCTTCGTTGTTATGATTTTTCAGATTCGGAGAGACGATAATTTTGTTGCTGAAACAATATTTTTATTGTCATAGTATTTATTGTGTTGGATGCGAGTGGCAAGGGATCGGTCGTTTTGGCGTTTATTGAGGGAAGCCTATGTTCAGCGGAAGATGGAGAGAGGCTGATGATAATGATGACAGTGACAATATTGTCAATATTTACATTTGGCGTCAATTTTGTAGTAAGATGTAGTGCCATGCGGCTTTGGAGCTGATTGGGCCGGCCTGACCGGGGTCGTACCTCTCGCTCACACGAAATTGGCGTAAAGTGGCAGCTATGCTGTCGCGTTTCGTGTGGTTTATGAATTTTACGGTTGCCTATTGGAGAGGTAGGCAAAAAGAAGGCAACGCATCTGCATAACCTCTGGTTGTGTGGATGTCAATGGGCGTCGATAGTCGCAAGGCTTCGACGGTTCGTTTGCCCTCCTATGCTATTAAAAAAATGGACATCTAACGATGTTATGTATTGTAAAGAATATGTTACGAGCGATTTGTACAGATAATCTGTATTACAGATGTAATAGGCAGTACCAAAAGTTTTAAATTTCGTATTATTATTGTCCATCGATCAAAATAAAATGTTAACTTCACTGTAAAACACCTTTTTTTTTTATGACGCAGCGGAAATCATTTAAGACCATACCAGGGCCTGGGTAGGCGCGCTGGCGTGTGTGGGGACTCGCATTTGGGTGCCCTACCCCACTAAAACCGCTGCGTGAGCCTTCAGCCGCTATCTGAGGGACCCGTATCTGCAGGCTAGCACGGGAAACCCTCAGCGACAGACTGGTCCCGGCGAGACCAGATTCTCCACAATAGGGGGACTGCCCGGCTACGACTTGGCAGTCCCCACGACGTCGTGTCTAGCAGGACCCGGGTTCCCATCCCGAGCCCGACACGAGCACAGGGGCGTTATTGTAAGCGCATTAAATAGCGCCTCCGACGCATCCCCGTTCGTCGTCTACGGGGGGAGGTCACGTCAGCGGCCTCCTCTCTCTCACTGTAAAACACCTTGAGTGTTTGATGTTAAATCGAATTGAGCATGCCAAACTCGCAACTCGGACTTTTTAAGCTGTCGTGCGAATGGGGCTTAAATATTTTCTGTCAATAATCTATACACAATAAATTTAATTCAGCTTTGATTTTTTTTCTGCAACAAATATTATGTACATGAAAACTTTTAAATTTTCATCTATTAGAGGGATACGCTCCTGGCAGTATGGGGCTTCCAAGACCATCATCTTATTACTCACGTTAAACAGCTATGCTGTATTTCAGAGAGGAGGGTAAGAAAAGCAGTGTAATTACTTGCACCGATACTTAATATCCTATACCTCGGGATACGAATGTCACGTAAATGAGTTGCCTAGCCTAGTTCCAGGTAAACTAGAACACTTCTCATAAAGTGGCAGATCTGACGATTCCAACGAGCACAAAAAAATTTAAAACTTAAACATTTTCCATAAAAATGTATATGTGGGCTCCGTGTATGCGTCATTGTTTGCTGACATTTTTATTGTAATTTAAAAACGTTTCGCTAAAACAAACACTCACCAAGTTGTATAAAACACCTGGAACAGGATTGTGCGGATTTTTTTCAAGAATGCAAAATAAAATTTAAATAAGTGCGCATTTCAAACTAATATTCCAATTCCCTCACAGTCAACCTTACCAAGAAACTTATATTCCCCGTCTTAAGGAATTGGCGAAACAATACAAAGATTTTGAGGGCTTTGAAAAATATGTTTCTACAAAAAAAATGTATATTTTACATTTTCATTTTATATTTGCTTATGTTATTTTGATTTAATGTATTATTAGATAGACAAACTGGTCGTGACAAACACCTGTTGCCTATCCTTAGACAAGAGTAATTACACTGCCTGTCCAGTGTCCTGTCCTTCTCTCCAAAATACAGCAAAGATGTTTCACAGAAAAAATGAAAACTTAACAGCTTACTACGTTTTCGTGTTGTATGTCTTAAGAACACAGGAGTATTCTACTGGATTCCGTTAAACTATTCTATGTCAAAATTATTTTGAGCAAGCTAAAATAAACAGTCTCAAGGTTGTAAATAAATAAAAAATACTTTTCATTTTACATAATTTATAACAACGATTTAATATGTGCAGCTGTTGTTATACAATTTGGCATGAGATACCATTTTTTTAATATTTTTATTTAATATTCAGATTTCTTGAATAGCAACATCTACATAAATAAAAATGAATCCCCGAAATATGTGTACGCACATAAATACGGAACCACTGCACCAAATTAGATTTTTATTTCTTGTGTTGATTAGTAAGTATGTTAAAAAAATGAGTACACAAACTTCAATGTATCTTATCTTAGTACATGTGATGTATGTCCATTAATATTGCTCGGTGCTTCGTGTTCATTGATTCAATACTTATATCGTATAAAAAAGATCACAGAAAAGAAGGTCGTCTCTCAGTGATAACGGTGGTCGATCGAACGGTGGGTGATGGTCGATCCAGCAGATTAAGCTACGATTGCTGGGGTTGGACGGTGATATCTGACTCCTCCGTGTTTTGGAAAGCACCTTAAGCTGTCGGTCCCAGCTAGCTTAATATATTTGACATTCGTTACAAAAGCCCTAAAGTCAGACAACCAGTCTCAACACTTTGTTGTGGCGGACAGATGACAGTTCCCCATTTAAAATATTGGCCAAATTTAGCTCAGAAAATGGTAAGTAGAAAAAGAAGAAAAATAATGATCATAACAATAATGTTGCCTGTAAGCACGATAATATGGAATTTACCATTTTCAAAGTTGTTTGAAGTTATATTCGACAAATTTGTAGACAGTAAAAAACCAAAGAAAGTCTTCTGCGCGCGATTCACTATAATGGCGTAACAATAACACTTATATGTATATTTTATGACTTTCATTTGTTAACGTTAATTCGCCAAGTATGTAATAGAGAATAGCTCTACACAAATTGGTTTATTCAGCAATTGAACCCAACGTTTGACCGA
This sequence comes from Lycaena phlaeas, assembly GCA_905333005.2. Taxonomy (NCBI): domain Eukaryota; kingdom Metazoa; phylum Arthropoda; class Insecta; order Lepidoptera; family Lycaenidae; genus Lycaena; species Lycaena phlaeas. The sequence continues at coordinate 11,115,682 of HG995172.1, read as the reverse complement.
GTAAGAATTCAGAAACGTATCTAATAAAATTTCGATTTATCTAAGTGGTTTACATTCTGGATTTTTAACAACAAAACAGTACCTTATCGAAACCGACAAACCATATATGTTGCTAATGCTTACGCGAATTTCACACATCAAAATGAAAGAATTCTTACAAATTTTTTACAATATTCCCCACGCTTCGGATACTTTACAGGTGACAGCAACCATGGTCTGTTGCATGATCACGGGAGGACTGCCGTGTCAGACCTCATAGAGTAGTTTCGAATAATTTTGTAACGTAGGACGTCTGACACCTCAGTCCTCCCGTGACTATTGCTGTTGTAAAGTATTCGAAACGTCGAGTATGTAAAAACTTAATAAGCTGCAATAAAAGTTGTTTATTATATTATTATTATGTACAGACAAACCATATCAAGCTCTGTTCTTAAAGTCCAAATATATAGTAGAATCAGACAGGGTTTTGTTTCGGTTGGAGCCCTAATGGCCATAATGTTTTATCGGATGTGGGGTTAGCCGGTTGGCTTCAACCTGTGATGAGAAAAAAATGGGGGGTTGCCCCCACCAGCCGTAAAGTGTGACTTCCACGGCTTTATGGCGTCAGGTTTGTTCCTGTGACGGGTCCATGCCTCACCACCATCGGATATCAGACATGGTCGGAATTCGAGGAGGCTGGGGCCACTTGGGAGTTGGGGCACACTTTTATAACTTATTGTAATTTTGAATTCAAAACTATTTTAAGGAGACTATAAAATAAGGCTTAAGTTTCGGAATTGATAAAAATTATTATAATTTGCGATATTTTTTATTTCAACATATATATTTCTTCTACAGCACAGGATTCGGTCCCGGGGCGGATCTCAAAAAGCCCGTATGTAGATCCGCCCATGAAGTTAGTAATACATAGCATGAATTTACCATAATTTCCTCTATAATTCATCGAAATAAAAATAAGCTCAAAAGCTGTAAGTCAAAACCATAGCAAATGGATAATAGAGGTTCCTACTGATATATAAAAAAGGCGAACATTAGTATAGCGTATAGTACCTAAATGTAAATTTTAAAAATATCATATCTTAAAATAAAATTTACGTAATAGAAGATTAAATATAATTTATGTTCTTGCAGCCATAAAAGTTTCATTATACAGCCGGTTAGTAAATTAACTGTAAACACGATTAGAAGTTTTGGACGTATATTACTCCTTGATGGCTAAACAAAGAAGATTATCCGCTAAATTGGCTGCCACCCAAGCATGTTGACGCGCTACGCCTGTCGAAACTACATTATTAATCCTGATATTATTTTTTGTAATAATATTATTACCTACGTGGGTGTAAAATGTATCCAAGTATATTAGAAGTTTGACTCATTGGTGCTATTTAAAAAGGTATTTTGAGTATTCTTTGTGTCTTTTATTTTATTTTTTCCTATGTTACTGACCTATGACCACTAGACACATAAGTTTACCTAAATTGTATCTATTCTATTGATCAAAATATTTTAATCACATAATAATGTGTGCATTATTAAATTGGTATTTTAAATAATCTTTATTGATTAATATAATAATGTTTAGATTTTTTATAGTCTTTAGATATTTCATTATCTTGATTATAATATATTGCCAATGTAATATTTCCATTACCGTAAAGCCTAATAGGCTTTCACAACCCCTACCCAGCATTGGGATACTTATGGCGATTTATTATTATTATTTATTATGACACATGTTTTTTCTCGTATTTATTATAACAAATAAATCTTTTTCTATTACTACAAAATTATTTTTGGCAATTGGTGAGGTATTATTCCGGTCACGGGCTCTTGAGTAGTAAATAAAATTGTAGACACTTCTATTTATTAATCAAATCAAACGCGTTTTTGGATTGTACTTATTCTTTATTTAAGATAAAATTTTTGTTTGTTGTGTTTGTGTTCTTCTTTTAAGTATTTACCCGTATGCTAGTAAATTAGTACATGCGATGTCGCAGGTAGCAGCTGGCTATTTCATAGTGGCTTACATATTACTAGGTCATTAAAGTTCTGAAATATAATCTAATACTTACTACCCCAAATATTATTATTTACCGATATTCAGTTAAAATACCTAGACTGTAGTTTAAAAACCAAGAGAGGTTATTTATCGTCATTCGTTCAGATCAGCATAAGAAAGCAAACAGGTAAACTAAAAGGCAACATACACCAAAGATATTAACGACAATTATTTTGTTGTTTAGTATCATCAAATGTCGCCCTTTACAAAGTCTGTCTAGAAATACAATTTTACAATTTGGTTGCCTGGGGACTTATACAAAGTAACATTAAAAAAATGATGTAATTGGCATTCGCGCTAAATCACGTGGCCAATCGTTATCGTAACAAAATCACAAACTGTATATTGGTTATCGATCATTATTGTCAGCATCTTATTGGCTATAAAATTGTCATTGATAACTCAAAGACGATGACGAATCTCGGTATCTTTCCGATACGAAACGATGTTACTTTGTCTAAGCCCTCTGCATTGGTGTCGCCACTTTATCTTTTTAATTGTATAGTAAAATCTATATGGAAATTAGTTAGTTTAGTAATTTTTCGCTCATGACGAACTTTTAATTTTTATTTGATAAGATTTTACTTTTATATCACTTCATATTTTCATACATCAGCTAATTATTGTTATATTATTTTATATAAAATAATTTTTAATCAATATCATCATACCTTATCCGTCTAATGCTAAACATAGGCCTCCCTCAATAAACGTCAATTTGGAAGTACACCAGCCACTCGCATCCAACATAACACAATAATTGTGTTGTGTTGGATGCGAGTGGCTGGTGTACTTAGTCATCTTTCGTTCGCGCTTTTGAATGTCAATAATAAATCCACATAAATCCCTCAAATAGTTCTTACTCAAAGGCTATGAGATTATAGTCAGAGAGCTATCAAGTGTTAAAGTATTTAGCATTTGGGTTACCAGAATTCAAGCGATTAAAAATTCTGAAACGTAGTGAGAACGCGAATTGTGTATACGCAGTACCTAATACATGAAGAAAAACCAAAAATACAAAACATGTTTTATTCAATTCAGTACTCATTGAACGTCAATTGAATCTATTAATTAAAAATCAGTCGACACTGAACGCCGCATGACCGCTGTAATAACGCTGTATGTATGCGCGATCCCTTACTTATTGAAGCAAAACCCGTTGACAAGTCTATTAACGACCAGCAATGTCACTCTCGTTGACAGGGCGTTAGCTCTCGAGATCCATTTAGCACCACGGTTATCCCACCTGCTCACCGTGTCAGCGTGTCACTCTGTATTCGTACGTATTCCGAGATTTCTATATATCCATACCAAAGAGGAATAATTTTAGAACCAGTAGGGCTATTCTGTAAGGTTGTTTTCGAATCTCGAAAGCGGAATCCGCGGTAATATGACGAATTTGACGGATTTGTATTTCTTAAAACTCGACTCTCTACCTATATCAATAAAGATCATTTTCGAAGTGACTTAATGTAAGCTCTATCACTCAGGTGAAGCTCGATATTGAAATAGTTTCTTACAGAATAGCCCTACTGTTCTGCATTTCCTATTTACCTACAAATTTTAGAAGCTAGGTAAAAAGTTTTGCTTGCTAGTTTTTATTTCTCTTTTGATCAAAATATGTTATAATTAATAATAAATTCAAATTTTTACATTATAATATTTTAATAGATTTTAATCTAAAATTTCATGTTTTTTATTTAAATTACTCTAATAAATATATACATGTGATAAGCTGATAATGAGAAGAGTAACAAGACATTGTAGACAATACGTAATCTAAAAGAATTTAAGCCACATTCATCATCATCAGCCTTTATCCATCCACTGCTGAACATAGGCCTCCCTCAATGAACTCCAAGACGAGCGATCCCTTGCCACTCGCATCCAATACGGACTGGACACTGCTCGAAGACCGTCTTCCCATCTGGTTAATGGTCGACCAACACTTCGCAATAAGACTCATCGGCCATCCGTTATCATGAGTGCGTGACTAACCCATTGCCACTTCAATGTGCTTAATTTTCGCATGATGTCGGTAGCTTTACTTCATACTCACATTAATGCACATTAATGCAGACTAAAATCTATCCATGTATTGTAGACAGTTTATATATTTATGAGCATTTTATAAATATGATGCTCTATGATGCGCAGTTTTCATATCTATCAATATTATTTATGATTTTACAACGACACAGAAAGGGTGGACCTGGATGTATGCTACTGTCACCAAACAAACATGTCGTGTAGTTTACGAATCTCTTACTACAGACGCATATACCTAATGATATCAATTCAATTACCGTAAACACGAATTTTTCATTGAGATTTGTTAATTGTGTATACAAGGAAGAAAATTGTTAAGGTTAAAAATTGCATTTATCTTATCTTAGTGTTTTGTTGTTCTCATTTTTGGGCGGGGGCCAAAATTGCAAATATTCGATATTTAAATACTTTTTGAATGCAATTACGACTACTTTAGATAAGTTAAAAATGTCTGTAGTATACATTGCTAGATGTTACCGACGATGTTCCAGTGCGTATGGGCTCAGCCTCTTCAGCGAGAGGGTCCGGGTTCGATCTTGACCCCCCAGTAGGGCCATAAAATGGTTTCCTAAAATTTCTAAGAGCGCTCTAAACACAAGACCTTAGCTCGCTCACCGATGAAGGAAAATATCGTAAGGAATTCGCATGCCTGATGAGTTTAAAATTATTTGTAGGCGTGTGAAATTCACCAACCCGCACTGGGCCAGCGTGGTGAACTATGACTCGACACCCTCTTCGCCTGATTTCGAGAAAGAGCCTTTGATCTCATTAGATCTCAACTTGAACTCATCGGCCATATAAAATTGAAGTCGAAATACCTAAAAAATCTTTAAAATCGTCATGATGTTAACAACGTAATTTTTATTAACTCCATCAACTTCTGACGCAGCCGTCAATCAACTCCCCGACAGTCGAGTTGTCGGCAAGATGTGTTCGTGAACTGTCGGCGAGAGTATTAAGTTTCTACATCAACTCAGACAGACTTTTATATGATTTCACATATTTATCTTACATTTAACTTTATATGAATACTTACTTACTGGACACGTACAAAACTATCACCCGTATTCACATACAATACTTTAAGGTGTCACAGTACTCCCGAATGGATAGAAAGAATCATTCAAACTAATCCACAGACTTAAACGAAATGCGTAACTGTGCCTCTGTCAAACCCATATAAAACCCAACTATTGACACCAGGGGCACATAGAAGCGTTCTTTGTATGGTATTGTTTCATTACTTAGCTAAGTAGGTTTCTGGAATATGGATGATAGTGTAATGGATTGAATTGCGAATCTACTTGAATACGCATTTTATCTGAATCGTTCCAGCCGGTAATGAGGAACGACAAGAAAATAATTATCTAACTTGTAGTTTTGTATTTATGCGCGAACAATGTCCGCAGCTTCGCCTGCGTTAACTATGATTTATAACGGCGACTTAGCGGGATGGTATATAGCCTTTTAGCCTTTCTCGATAAATAGGCTATCTGAAGCTAGGCTAACAGACAGACAGAGCTACTTTCGCATTTATAATATTAGTAGAGACTAGTAGATATGATAAAAAAGATTTTGGAAAATGAAGGGTCGATTTATAGGTCAGTTAATAAATATCAATATGTATATAAGACATATAAACTAAGATTAGGCCTAATTAATTAATTAACGAGTGCCCCGCGGTGGATATTGAGATAATTGATAGCTGAGCCTACGCGTATTTCACGAGAACAACATTATTATGCTGTGTTTGTTAAATATATGGCGGCAATTGTGTATTTGGGAAACGTCCAAGAAACTGAGATTTTTATGTTCGCTGGCCGTGTTTTATGTGAAAAGTAAATAAAATTTTATGACACAACAATGCGTACACTGTGCCTTACATTAACTACATTTAAGATTTATGCGCCTTCTGCAATATCTACCTACTCGTAAATTTTAAATTAGTATTATTACTCCGCTTACTTTTATAGCAATTATTATGACTCTCATAAAGATAAAAGACCTCTTCCATTTTAACGGATTCTGTATAAAAGAGGTGAAAAGCAGTGGTGTCGCTAATTAGTACTAGGGTGTATGTAATATAATATAAGCGCAGAAAGTATAAAATAATAATAATAATAATAATAATATAACTTTATTGCACACACATATTTTAAAATAATAATAATTTATACATAAAATGAAAAGGAGAAGTACAACAAGGCGAAAAAGGTATATAGCATGAATTTTCCTAATTAGCGAGACAAAAAATGTATAAGTATGAATACATTATATATTTCCGGAATAATTATCAAAAAGAAAGAAAAAAAAATCGACACTCCTTAGAAATAAAAAGCTAGTAGTGTAAACCTATGCATGTTCTTTAAAATATTTGATGAAAAATATTATACTTCAACTTCATTACCGTAATTTCTTTGCTTACAATATCGAACTTTACGCTGCCGAAAATTGGAATGCCACTTCTTAATTTAAAAATACACTATATCTTGAACATGGAGAATGAGTACCTTTTTTTTAGTATGGACTAAACTTTGTACATTGCCAATGTCGAGTATCAAGTCTATCGTAATCTATCTTTAATCTGTAATTTGGAGAAACGGCGGGAAACGCCAAGGGGCACGATTTCCCCCTTCACATCACCATCAATTAACTATCACTTCCAAATCCATCCGTCCAGAATAGTCCACTACAATATTTGCCAACCAATCACATATGGATTGAGTTTTTAAAACAAACATTACAGAAAACCGCCAGAACATTCCCATATAGAAAAACACTCCGGAACAATTCTCCGCCGAATTCGCCAACCAATCACAGTATAAATCGATTGCGTTTTTAAAACAAACACTATAGAAAACCACTCCGAACGAATAAAATAGAAAATAATAAATAATTAACGGAAAACAGAAAAAACAACTGCACGCCATGACGTTTCCCCCCGCCCACAACGAGTACCTTCTTATCAAGTCTTCTACGGGCTATAGTCTTCTAATCCTACAGCCTACTATTAACTATATTATATATGAGTAACATATGGTCCATATCATGTTTGTGAGTTCTTAATTTAAACATGTCTGGTGTGTTATCAAGTGCTACTATTTCTGGAGGAATTTCCAACTCCAGAATAGGTTTATGCCGGTTATTGCTTTGGTTGTCTATACTATATTTATTTGTCAGTACTGTTGGTGCCGTAGTTTTCATGATTTTTTATGTCATATGGCCGGTCAGGCTAATTTGCAAATGAGTAGAATCAATAATTTAAGCATTCCGGTAAAAAATAACGTTGCAATTGCTTATAGATCTAATAGAGCTTTGAGTCGAATTGTAGAAAAATTAATATTTCGTGTTCTTTATAAAAATGTTTTGTAACGACCTTATTCTTAAGGTCCTTACAAAACTTGCTTTATGTTATTATTACATGAATGTTATGTTATTATTCTTATCATCATCAGCCATCAGATCATTATCATCAGCCTTTATTCGTTCACGGCTGAACATAGGATGCCAAGACGACTAGTCCCTTGCCACTCGCATCCAACACAGACCAGCCACTACATCTGATTGATAGGCGGCTTATGTATATTATGCACACTTGTTACTGTCTAATTTACTTACCGGCGATTTGTTCTGGGGGGAGCTCATCAGCCTGAAATAAAGAATGGTAATATTAATTTCACAATTCAAACTACTAGCAGCGCCCCGCGGTTTCACCCGCGTACTTCCCGTTATCTTTGTGTTATTCTGATGTAAGCTATATTTTATTGTAAAGTTTCATTAAAATCTATTCAGTAGTTTTTACGTGAACGAGTTACAAACATACATCTATCCATTCATCCACACTTACAAACTTTCGAATGTATAATATGATAATCATATGCATTCAAATTCCAAAGTTTCATTATGATTTTTCCATTATGATTGTCATTGATAATTGGCAGTTTTAAAAATAATTTAGCATTTTTATGGTGTGAAGTGGGCTGAACAGAATATTATATCCGTCCCAGTATACTCAATCGAATAAGTATTTTTTTTTGTCTAAAATTAATACTTACTTATCCTTGTTCGAGAAATTTCAAAACTTTGTTATTTGCTTAGATTTAATAAGTTTCAATAAGTTGTAAGACCCAAGTCCAATAAGTATGTAGTATCAAAAAAGTTGCAACTTATAAGTTTGATTGGCAAGTTATAAGTTGCATCTTTGACGCTAATACAACTGAGTAGTAAGTAGGTAACCAACAAAGTTGTAAGTTTGATTATACACTAGGCCACTTATTTATTAGTCCCGATAATAATTCTAGCGTTTAGTATAACACACAACACTTCATATTCTTTATTATATAGGAAAAGTTTATTGTAAGAATGTTTTATCCAAAAGAAAGCTCATTTGCTGATAAGCATATAGTCGTAAGTAGTTGATGGTTTATGTTCTTTATTGATTAGTAGGATCTTTGTTATCTTTTAATACATAATATGAATACTCATTAGCTTGCTAGGGTACCTAACATAATATAATAAATAAACTTTAAAGTATACTTTAGTAAAATTCTTAGCAATTAACCAAAATAATAACAGTTCTGGAATTACTGTTTAATCCTTAATTTTTAAGTATTGATCAAATATATTTATAACATCGATACATAAATCACATAGCCATAACTTCATATTAAAATATACGTTTGTAACAGTATTTGATAGAGTTGAATAAAATATAACGCCTGAAATAGAACAGTGAAAGAAACATTCTTATAATTTCTTTTATATTTATAGCATACGAAGTGGGTGAATTCAACATTCTATAAAAATAGATCACACTGTAACGTTATACAGGTTTTTATATTAGAAATTGTGAATTCGGTATTTCGTCGAATAATATTCAGTTTTCTGAGATATCGTTGACGATTATAATGTATTAAAATAGAGAAATAAATACCTAATATGTATTTAATTATAATATTTTCTTTACATAGTATAAAACAAAGTCGCTTCATTTGTATGTATGCTTAAATCTTTCAAAGTCTGCAACGGATTTTGATGGGGTTTTTTAATTGATAGAACAATTCAACACGGACAATAATTATCCCGCTCAGATCCCGTTCTAAATCTTAGTAAACGCGGGCGAAGCTGCGGTTGACAGCTAGTTCAGATATATAATGACTACAATTTATAAGAATAATATATAATATCGCTTATAGAACGACCTTCCCGCGATAATAAAGTTTATTTTGCGAAGTTTATTCGTATGTAGGTCATATTCCAGTATACGCTGTTAGTAGAACGTAATAAATTTATTTAACTGCAAATGAAACTGAAATAGAATTATAGGTGTTGCGTCAACGTGTAATTATAATAAATTTTCCTGTACTTTAAATAATATTCCATATTGACGAAGGATTATTAACACGATGCAAGATAATTGATTTAATATATAGACTAAAAAACCCGTTTAAAAAGAGTAAATTTCAGAAAATTTAAACAATTTTTTTAAAATTGTTTTCTAGTATCTATGCGAATCTCACTCGATATAGTTAATGAAAAGTTTTTAAATAATGCTATCGCGTTTTGTTAAGATTTTCACGTTTCGAATACTTTACTGCAGCAATGATCACTTCCTTTTTTTATTATTAAATTATTGTAATTTGTTTGTAGTATGATTTTTAATATTGAACTCGATTTTCATGGACCTCTTTTTAATGTAACAAAAATGTGAATGTAAAAAATGTTTATTATAAAGAAAAAAAAATAGTTTTTCAAAACGATTTGATATTATTTTGAAGGCACCGTTTTTATTGACTGTATACTACTTTTACATTTTGAAACAACTTGAGTATTAACAACTTAAGATGATATATGAGTATATAAATAGTATTAACTGGTATACAATAAACAAGATAGATGGTTTAGCGCCAAAATTAATCAAGAAGGTTATCATGAATATCAAGATGGCCAACCAAATTTATGATTATTAGGCTTATCAGATTACAGATCACGGTCGTAGTATACGACACATACATCGAAGCTATATTGTGAAGCAGACGGCAAATTTTATTGTCCGATAAGACTCCGGTTAAGCAGTTATTAAAGGCTTGAAAGATGAAGCACGGCACCCTTTCGAAGGATCCCCGAAACCTACCCAGTCTTCTGTGTCGAGAACCATTTTTGATGTCACTAGTTAGCACTGTGAGACGCACAACACGACTGACCGCGAGTCTACCGATTCCAGCGTCCAGGGTTATTTTCTGCTGCTTTACGAGTTTGGCCTTTCGTATACTTTCACATAAAACTGGAGGCGGGGTGAGGGAGGGGGGAACGCGGCCCCCTAGTCTTCCCCGGTTCCTGCGCTTGCGCCGACCAATCGCGGGAGCCCCAAACGGCAGGATGCTAACGTATTTTTAGTCGGAAACGTGGTCAGGAAAAACGTAAACAAGCGGATCTTGCGCGGTGTAAGCAAATCCGCCCCGTCCTTCACTCCATGTTCGCTGTATCATTAAACATAAATAATGTATATTTCGAGCCGTTTGCCGTGTAGTTGTTTCATATTTGTACTTGAAATATTGGACGTACTGATTTGACGGACGATAAATATGAACTCGATATTGGGCGATTTTTCATGCACAAGACTTTATACTTCACTGTACAAAGTTGTTTCGGAAAATATTTGTATGAAATAATAAAAAGTAAAAACACGAGAGAACAGTATTTGCAGATATTCATGAAATCATCGATATTCGACTTGTGTTTTTGAATCACAGAACTTTGAAGCGTCCACTCTGACATTGACAATTCCGAAGGGATCTAAAGTCAAAAAAGAAGAAGTCGTTTTGACATATTTAACGAGACCGGTAACATGTGTGTGTATGAGATGGCAGGTCAGGCTACGATAACTACTAGCGGTGTTCATTTATCTCAATGAACGCCATCACGACACGAGCCTGTCAACACAGTGTCGTATTCTCAACATATTACGCCGCCAACTTGTTGTGCCGTCGCGTACGGCACAATAAGATCTCCGTGCAGTGGCCGCTTCGTGTTGCATGCAAGTCGCAAGGGATCTGTAGGGCTATTCTGTGAGGTCGTTTTCGAATCTCGAAAGCGGAATCCGCGGTGATAATACGAATTTGTATTCTTTAAAACTCGACTGTCTGTTTATATTAATAAAGTTCGCTTTCGAAGTGAGTAGTAAAGTTAGCTCTATCACTCAGGTGAAGCTCGATATCGAAATGGTTTTTACAGAATAGCACTACAGTCATCTTGCCGTTCATTGAGGGAGGAGGGCTATGTCCAACAGTAGACGAATAGAGGGAGATGATGTTGCTAGGAAATAATGCCCAATTAATCAAACGCAAATAGCAATAAAATTTATTTTATATATATAAATATATTATTATAGGTAAAACTTGTAATGAAACTATTTTCACGAATATTATCGGGGTTTTTAAGATTTTTACATGTCCAACGCCTGGGATACTTTACCAGGTATTGAAACTTCGAGTTTTTTGGCATTAAAGGGTAACGAACACACAACCATATATTCTCACAAACTTTTGCATTTATAATATCCTACTCATCCTCGAGTAGGATTTAAAAAGTTTATGCTTGAACTATCTAACGCTAATATAAGTAACCTACATAGACTTTTATTTAAATTTCTTATGAAAACTTTTAAAAAATCAGCTTAATATGATACGAATATTATTATTAACATCATCATCATCAGGCCCTATCCATCGCCTGCTAAACATAGGCTTTGCCAAGCGCCAAGACGGCCGATCCCTTGCCACTGGCATGCAAAACTGACCGGCCACTGCACGTTATCGTCCAGACTTGATATACATGTGTATTTAGTTGGGTATATTCTTCGCACTTAACCTGATAAATAGGCCATTAAATGTAAATAACTCATAATCATTCATCATTCATCTCAACTCAACTCTGTACAGAAATATAGGTCGTATCGGATATGCGCTTCATTATTGAATTCAGGCATCGACCACATAACCCATAGATTCTTAATAACAGGGGAACGTGTTCTGGCGACACATCTGACTTATAGTTCCGATGTAAGCCGTAAACAATGTACTCAAACTATCGTGTCGTCTCATTCTTTCCCGTTGCGAAATATATCCATTTCTTTTTAACGTTCCGTGATTTTTAATGTATGACATTGAATTAGCTAATCACAGCATTGCAACCCCTCTGTCTCACCTCAGCTTGTTGCCAAAATGCATTTAATACGAAAAATCAAACATTAGGAGTATATAGGCTGTGTGGTCGAAGAATTCAGCATTGTGAATTTTTTACACAATATGTAAAGCATCGATCAAATATTATAGCTGAGATACTGCGCGAATACTAAAAAGTGTCTCGACACAATTGTGCTTAAAACTGTTCTAAGCACAATTGTGAGTATGGTCTCTGGTAATAAATATTTACGTCTTCCGCGATGCGCGCATTCTATAATTTCATAAGCGTGAAACCCCAGATTGAAAATAGAACGTTACTGTTAAAGAATAAGGACGTAAATAAAAGAAAAGGATTTGACTTTTACTTTTTGACTTGCAACTTAGCAATGGCGTAGCATGGGACACTTTTTCGTCTTGGATTTTAAGGTAACAGTGTATTTAGGATATATTTGATCGATGATGGCTTTTTTATGTCTTAAGAAGGTAACCGATCAGTTGGAGCCTTGTGGTGACCACCAACGCCCATAGACATCCGCATAACCAAATGTTGTGCAGATGCGTTGACCTCGTTGACCGGAAACACACAAACCGCACTAAACGCGACAGCATTACTGTCACTTTACGCCGGTGTTATGTGAGCGAGAGTTTCCTCCCCGGTCGTGCCGGTCTAATTCGACTGCAAAAGCAGCATGCAGGTACCTCAAGTACTTTATACTTCGGAAGAAAGGCGACTTACGTCTCAGTATAGCAACGCATTATTGAGTTACCTGGAATAGACACGAGTGAAGACTGACAATCAAGTGGTACTTCCGTCTGTCTGTTTAGATATCGAACATAACAAATACTGTTGTTGATTATTGATCATCTGGACATCGATGGTCCAGTGGGTATGGATTCAGCCTCTTATGCGAGAGGTTCCGGGCACGATCCTCAACGCGCCGTGTGTGTCTTGAAATGCGTTTTTCTAACTTTCTAATTGCACCCTAAACACAAGACCATCGCTCGCCCACCGGTAACGGAAAACATCGTGAGGAAACCTGCATGCATGAGATTGAAAGTCTTTAAAGGTATTGTGGCGGACCAATCACAGTGCCACAATCCTAAATCGCGCTATCGGAATTCTACAATCTAATCGCTATAATATTATATACGACATTTGACACGCTAGCTAGTGGGCTTCGGAATTGCACCTCACTCGGTCGGAGATCTCCCTTTGGGGCCTATCACCATAATTCCCACAGTATGATAATTTTCCTAAGTCCCAATCCCCATTGGGCCAGAACTTCGGTGAACTATGGCCTGATTTAGAGGAAGAGACCCACGCCCAGCAATGGGACACATACCTAAGGGTTTATACTTAACTTTAACTTTACTTTTAAGTAGACATCCAATAATAGCAAAGCCTACGGCTGTAAATTCGTATTCAGTTATTTGTGTGTGTAGCCGTATTTATTTTCTGTCTGTATGCCACACTATTTGTCCGACAAAATGACATTCATACTAATGTGTATAAAAATTAAAATGACACAAATAGGACGTCAAAAAGTTTTTTCCTATCGTAAAAAATATATTGGACGACAATGATATACAATAAGTGGTCTAAAAATATACTGTCTTAAAATAATTAGTCAAAAGTAAAAATGTGAAATTATTATTTTGGGAGTATGACGGGGACAGCTGTACACAATGTTCTTTTTGTTCGGCGGGTTGAATGACCCATCCTGATAAACAGACAAAAGTAAAAACGATGACAAATAAAAACGCGGTCATTGCATTTCGTCATTTACAATCTTGTACGGTCATATCCTTTGACACGAACAAGCGATCATGGCGTGACCCATCCACGACAGTAGCGTGGTTGGGTTGCCTCCCGCCCTCACCCGCTACCTTGCTATGGGTATTCCGGATCACCATACCCCGGATGACAGCTCCTGTTACAACATAGAAGACCACTGAACATTGGCCTCCTTCAAAGAATACCACGACAGTTGATCCCTTGCCACGTTTAAACGCATCATCATTAATAAAGGTCATGATAAGATCGGCGGTGGCGAATTTTGTTACTTTTTTTATTTAAGAACAATTTCATATGTAAAGATGGCGGCTACCATCTTTTGGCTGTATTCCAAAAATATTGTTATTCAAATATCAGAATTTCTTGGAACTATATAAAATATATTTTTTTTAGCAAACAAATGAGTTGACAGGGCATGATAGCTGCGCATTTAATTTTTTATTGCTTTACCCTTAATTGTGTTGAATGTATTAAAATAATGTTATAGAAATCGAAGGTAAATACGAATATCTTTTTAGGCTATAATCTATATAAAAAGGTTACGTCAGATGCTTAAATCTTAAAACACCTGGAGATGTGTAGAAATATACTAAAATAGTAGCTCCTACGCCTCTCGTATTTATTTATTCGTCATTCAATAAAAACACCGAAGCCGCTAATCCACGCTGTCTGACATGAATTAAGATTCTTTTTGTTTCTTTGTCAGAAAGAAAAGCTGTCTAATCTATCTTTCGTGACAAAACAAACAAAAATATAACGTCCGTGTATAACCCCTCATAATATTTTGTATATCTTTTTGTATCTTTACTTGTTGTATGTTTATGATGGGACTGTTTTCATCTGCGTGAGTAGTTTTTTTTTTAAAGATTCTACGCTCAATAAAAACTAGACATCTACTGTCTTTAGGCGTGGCTACATGGCTCAAACCTTTAAGTTTTAGAGTATTTAAAGGCCCTTGTGGGTCCCTTACCTTTGGGGCCCTTGTGGGCTACCATCATCTAGATACGGGGCATTGATGAGAGCGCGGGTCCATCGATCACGGGACCGTCAGTTGGTAGAATCTTCGCCAAATATGGCGAAGGCGGTGTTGAGTGCATATACTGAATGTAAGGTTGAGTGTGCAGTGTATATTAAGGCAGGATAATCTGGATGGGACAGGCTAACGAGTATTAGCAACCGTGATAGGATCTGGAGAATCTATAGACAACCGTACTACCAAACGCAACGATGCGCCTGGATTGAGTTTGTAAGCTTCTGTACCCACTCAATCCAGCAAGTACAGACTTTGTAGAAAAAGAAGTTCAGTTAGACATATTATACTATTATATTCTTCTTTTATACAAAGATCATGAATGGCAACCATATGGCTGCATGTTACACAAATATTCTAAAACGTAATATAAGTAGAACAGGTACAAAATATAGATAATTCAACTCAATTTTACGCAGGGCACTACGTGTGTGAGCATTGTTGTCACACATATTTAATTTGTGTGGTAGTGACAGTTAACGTCTAAAGTCACACATAATTAATGTTCTATGAATAGGAGAGCAAACGAACAGTCGAAGCCTTTTGGCGACTATCGACGCACACAAACATCTACACAACCAGAGGTTATGCAGATGCGTTGGCCTCTTTTACCCAATCCCCCCACTCTGGCTACTGAAAACTCACAAACCACACAAAACGCGAAAGCATATCCGCTTTACGCTGGTATCATGTGAGTGGGATGTAGCAGAAATGCTGCTCTGTAGTCGAATCACACACACTATTTCATTTTAACAAAAAAGAGTCTCTTGCCAGAAAAAAAAAACAAAAAGAAATCGAAGTTATTATTTAAAATTTATTTAAAATTAATGTTTCGTTTTGATATATATTTTTGAATTTTAAAAATTAAAACAACTTACAACTTTGTAATTAAGAAAAAAAACCTTGATTCTTAATTTTGTAACTAAACAAAATTAAATATTTCGTTTATGTCGTAATTTCATACAAAAAGTTTAGAGTATTTAAAAAAGTTATCTAGAACTCGGATCATGATTAATAGAGCTCACTGATTCTCTTATCAACATTCAACACCTACGCCGCCCAAATGTTCACTGAAAGCCGGTGGAATAATATGTTTTAACGTAAAATAAATGTTCGCTAATGTATAGTCCAGTTGGTTTTATTGTGTGCGATTTCCAGCTTTATCCCGTACAGCTGGTTGTGGGATTATGGAGTATAAATAGATGATGGAGATCTACTTCAGTACGCGCCGCTTGCTTAACATTTTTGTATTCTTCCACCGTTTTGTGTGCGTTTTGTGTTTATCTTAACGTTGCGTGTGTGGTTACGATAGAATGTTATGATGAATAATACAGTTTTAGAATAAAGATGTATCTAATTAAGATTATTGTACGGTTCATCAATTTTTACCATCCAATGAATGTTCAATATTAAAGCTTGGTCTTAGGTTTAATTACGGTTTAGTGGCGTAGCTAGGTCTGGCTGGATAAAAGTGTGTGTGTGTAGCACACTCTATTGTAGTAAAACTTTATATTTAATATTTATCATTAACTTTACACTCTTTAGAGTCTTTTAAAAACATTATCAATAAATATTTCTTATTAATTTCTAATATTTAATTTAATTTATTCTAAGATAATTAAATTAATTTGTGAATTTCGTTTACAAGTAAATTTTGTTACTATGGTGAAACAACTTTCAGGCGTGATCTTCTAGCTCATATTTTATGCTATTTCAGAAAATTTGAATCGAAATGAAAATATGAAAGAAATATAATATGAATAAATCAATATTTCAAATTCAAATTATCTTGGTGCGTGCCTAAGAACGATAGAGATGGAATTATAAAAACACAATCTTTACGTTAAAATTATAAACATTAAACACGCATATTATGTTGCACACATAATGTAATGCTGAAAATACATTCACACTCATCTTATAATGTACTACATATTTATAATGATAATATTTTTAGGGGACAAATTTCTTACACAAAAATCCAACACAGTTGGATTACACAAAATTCCAACACAATATCTAATGGTATCATAACATACATATTATTGTTTTCTATTACCTAAGTAATTTTTGAACATAACTAGCAGCACCCCGCGGTTTCATTCGCGTACTACACATTCATACCCTCATGAAAAATATAGCGTGTAATAAATTATAGCGTAAGTGTTATTCCGGTGTATATAAGCTATATTATTGTAAAGCTTCATTACAATCCATTCAGTAGTTTTTACATGCAAGAGTAATGAACATACATCGATACACTCAAAAGACTTTTGCGTTTATAGCAAAGTATTTAGGAATACTTTGCTATAAACGCTTTAGGTTTTTAGGGTGGCATAAATTGAAGTTAATTAGAGTATTTACTTCTAGCTACCATAATATTGGTATAATAGGTGTTAAAAAAGTTTATCAAGCTATCTAATATTTAAGTATAATAAAAGGTTTTGACTTCATTTTTGTTTATGCGGAAAGACATTCTTCGGCCATGTTTTGAAACTTCTGACTTACATGCTACTTATCGTTAAAGCTTGATCTATGGTGGTTTTCAGCATTTAGCTGGAACGATGCCAGAGTTTTTATCCTTCTATAGTCCTCAAACAAAAAAGTATTCTCTGCTTTAAAAATATCACCCAAGGGGCCGCAGAAAATTCTTTCCATAGCTCAAGTCGAATGCTAAGTCACCTTTTGCCAAAAACAATGGAATCAATGAAAAAAAAAAAAGAACACTTTCAACATAAAATGTAACGCCAATTAGCTGGCCTATCAGCAAAATAATACTTGAATGCCATGACAACACATGGTGTGACTTAGTAACTTTTCTATTCCATTTCACCCATAGTCATAGATTTTAATGAATTCCGTAGGTATAATGTATCTGCTATTAACGGTCTTCTTGTGGTTATTGAGATCTTGAAAGTCAAAGTCCCGGATACTTTACTTTTTACAGCAACCATCGTCACTTGTCCTCCTGTCGGGTATGTGAAAATCTTAATAATCTGTATAATCCGTATTAATTGTTCAATATCAACATTATTTTTTTTAGCGCTGTTTTTTTTTTGTTTTTTAAAGATAGAGAAATCTGGGTGTACATAAATCATAAGTTATGAATTTTAGTATTAACATTGACGATTCACGGCTGCTTAATTTCCCGCGATAGTCAACTTTTTTCACTACGGAACTTTCTAGTCGTCTATCAGATTAGCACTTGAGTTTTTTTAAAGTCCAAATTTATTATTAGTATGACTGTGGAACGGCTGGCTGCGAGAGTTTAATGGATGAGTCAATCGAGGTATAAAATATATACTGGCATCTGGTCGACGTTCGAAATTTATGGTTCCGCCTATAACTACTACAAATGCAACTATACATGATTTAATGTTATGTTTAATTTCTTACGACACATTCAAACCATAGTGGATTGACATTAGTATTGCAAGGTTACAAACACAAATGTTTTTTTTTCAAAAAAAAATACATTAACACAGCATTTATGTCGGATCCTCACACTAGGCGTGGCCTGTCCTGTGATTTATTTGGTTAATTTTTATTATTTTCCTAATCAAAAGTCAGCGACACGTTTGATGTCATCAAATAGATAACTCCCTCAATGAACGCCAAGACGACCGATCCCTTGCTATTCGCATCCAACACGGACCTGCACTGCACGGAGATCGTCTTCCCATCTGGTTAATGGCCGACCAACACTTCGTCTACCTAAACGCGGCCTCCACTCTTGAATCTTAATGGCCCATCGGCCATCCGTTCTTCTGAGTGCGTGACCAGCCCATTGCCACTTCAACGTGCTTATTCTTCGCGTGATATCGGTAACTTTAATTCTTTGGCGGAGGTCTTCGTTTCGAATCCTATCTGCCAAAGAAACGCCCAGCACAGCACGCTCCATAGCACGTTGAGCTACGGCAAACTTGCGGATCAGTCGTAAATTAAGAGGCCACGTTTCGGCCCCGTAGGTCATCACGGGGAGAACGCATTGGTTGAAGACTTTCGGCTTCAAACTCTGCGGTATAGACGACGTGAGAATATGGCGAAGCTTCCTGAATGCTGCCCATCCTAATTGAATCCTCCTATCGGCTTCCCTCTCGAAGTTATGTCGACCTAGCTGCAAAGTATGCCCAAGGTAGACATACTCTTGCACGACTTCCAGGGTTTTGCCATCGACGTTAACAGGCCTAGGGAGAACGTGCTCATTGAACATGACTTTCGTCTTGTCCAAGTTCATCCTAAGGCCCACCCGTCGGGAGGATTCATTTAGACTGTGCAGCATCTCCTGCAAACCCTCCAGCGACTCGGCCAATATAACGATATCGTCGGCGAAACGAAGATGTGAGAGATACTCGCCGTTAATGTTTATGCCACATTCTGCCCAGTTTAAGGTCTTGAAGACGTCCTCCAAAGCATTTGTGAACAGTTTCGGGGAAAGAACATCCCCCTGTCACACACTCCTCGATGCAGTTGGATTGGTCTTAATTTTAATTATGTTGGTTGGAGGCTAATGGGCACACTTGCCATCTAATGGTAAGTTGTCAGACAAGTCTTGGCATTTCTTTCATGCGTTACCTACGTAAGAACTAAGATGATAAGTTTTGGTGCCAGTAATGACACTGCCAGTCCGGCCCTGTCTACTCTAAAAGACAGCAATTGCACTGCCAGTCCTGCCCTGTCTACCCTGGAAGCAAGCAATTACACTGCCAGACCTGCCATGCCTAACAAGACTCAGAAAGCTTGTTTATATTAGCACAATGCTAATTTAACTTGTGTATATACACACCAAGGTATATGGGTAAGTACTAAGTAGTTACAATTCAGCATCATAGCACGCCCTATCTATTTACTTTCATCATTTGAGGATAAATTTACACCCACAATTAAATAAACAAACAGACGTTACCGACAATAGCATGCAATGACCAATATACCTGTTCAAAGAATGACGTATCTACTTCTGCAAACGAATAATCCGCAATAGCGAAATAACACAAAAAGAATAATCATTTCGAAATGATCAAAGAATTTGTTCCTTTGAGTTCATTTAAATAAAAAAAATTGGCTGGTTGCCAAATATATTTTAATATGCACTGAATTTGAATATGATACTCAAAGTTAAATTCTCGTCAAGGGGCTTGTAATAATGAGTTGATAATTTATATGAATATGTAATAATGTTACAGGTAATCATCATTATCCTTGCAGTCTTTCTATTCACTCAAACTTGGATAATATTTAAATGATCTTTGTTGACATTCATATTAAAGGCATTTTATTTCTAAGCGCATAATATATTATATTATTATGTAGGTACTCATCACTTATAAAACACACTTTACCCATCTCATGTGTATAATATTGTGTACTAACTCTAACTGATAAACTAATCCCAGCACACGCCATCCACTTGACACGCTTGTCAAAAATCTTAACTCGGATCTATCTATAAAAGATATTTTTATGACTTGTTTGATATAAAACGCTTTCTCCAGGTCGTATATTATTGTCTTCTATTACTGGCTTCCATGGGCCATTAATTGCCTGTTATCATTCTCATAATAATATTATGGCAAGCGGTATGCTCACTCTAATAAATCTTATATTATATTAAGACCTTGGCGCCTGCTATATTATTATACTTAACTAATCTTTATCACAACTTCGTTCAAAAGTAAAAGTGTTGTCATTTTTTGGTAAATATTTTAAAGCAAATAAACCTTTACTCCAATAGTTAATTACAATTATTACAAGTTTGATTTTTGTTTTATAAATTTATGTTAGGACTACAGTTCTGGTGGTTTTCTACACTTAGTGTTTGTTTTAAAATTTAACCAAATGGGTCGAATGGCGTTTCCCGTTTTTACGCAGACTAAATGTATTTTACGTCAAACATAGCAGCATAACCTCTGGTCTTAGCCGGTTCCAACAGGAAAAAATATAACAAAAAGTCAGCAGAGGGAAACGTCAAAGCGCGCGGTTGTGTTTTTCCGGTTTTCCAATGGACGTAATAATATATAACAGGACCGCGAACTCGTAACAGAAAAACGAGCCGACAGAGATAGCCAGTGTTAGGGAGTGTGTCCCTTTCTTATAAGGTGACAATAAGATTTTGACAGGTGGGACAAATGTCTTTCAAAAATTCAAACTGTCAGGAAATGGGTATTGAAAATTTTTATTTAATTTTAATTTTTTTTATTGGTTTTTTTTTGTAAGGTTTTATATCCTACTAGTACATACTTGATGTATGCAGTTTTAAGCTGCATGAGTTTACCACGTCTGCCATAATATTATAAATCTCGAGTTTTTAAGTTCTTCAAAAGGCGCGTTTAGACCCGGCAGATATCGCAAGTTAGCTTGAATGCATTTAGGGTGCTTGAAAAATCTGACACAAGTATTATACTTACTTATAAACGAAAATGCCAACATTAGCAATGGTTAAAATCTGAAGAATAGTAGATGGATTACGAAATACATAATACAAATACTTCCATACTACAGACTTGACAGGAATCCGTCATCAGGTGGTCGAGATATCATTATCATCCCAAAATATTAACTGCAAATCTTAGGTTTACTCTCATAATAACGCATTGTTGAATTAAGATTACAAAACAACTAAAGATGCCATGGATTCAAACTGATTAAAATAAGTAGGAACGTGGGAAGTTTAGTACGGAGTCACTCTGTCTCACGTTCTGACCATTGCTTTTCGGATTGCTATTATTCCCCTCCAAGCCTGCCGTAAGGAACTTCGTTCCAAAAAATCATGGTCACCATAGTAGTTTGATTTACTAATTATGTTATTTAAGTAACCATAGCAACCATTACAATACAAAATGTCAAGATGACACTTAACTGGGCTACCATAAGAAATAAAAGAAATAAGCAAAAAATTAATTTATGTTTTCTTTTTGAATTGGAAATATATTTAAATAAATAAATTCAATTACAATTTCCTGACATACAATTGTCAAAATAATATTAAAAAGATAATTTTTTTCGATGAAATTTTTGATCAGCCAAAATTTTAAATAAAATACATTTTTAAGCTGGCAAGATAAAAGAACGAGACACACTCCCTACATATTGCTATCCCGCTCGGCTCGGATCAGCATCTGTGTAATGCCCATTAGAATATAATACTTAATGCGTTGAGTTAGTGTTCACTTTCGTAAATACATTTTTTCCGAGTAAGCCATCCTGTTATTATACTACATCCATGGGTTTTCCATTAATTAATTAGTCCGTAAGGGAGCTAAGCCAAAGAAGAAGAAGAAGAAGATTAATTGATTAGTATTTTCCAATTTATCGGTTCGAAGTGCTATTTTATAGTTTGTTTTAAAAACTTAATGCATATGTATTGTTATAATGTGATTGGTTGGAGAATATTATGGAAGACTGTTCTGGATGGATAGATTTGGATTTTGGAAGTGATAGTTAATCATTGATGGCGAGGTAAAGGGTGAAGCCGCGCCCCTTAGCTTTTCCCGTTCTTTCTCGAAATTGCAGAACAAAGAAGATTTTGTTACATTGAAAATTTATAACTGCATCGTGGCTGATAGTTTAAAAACTAATGCAACAAATTAAATAAAACAAAAAAAATCTATGTAGTCTGTGAAGTTGACAGCTTGTCATTCATGCTTGTTTTGAATTTTTGTTTTCATTGGTTTACATTTATTTTTATTTGATTTGTGTTAGATTTATAAAACAGTGAATAAGTTTTTTAAAAAATGGATAGCTATGTAGTATTATCCTTTATCGGTGAAGGGTCGTTTGGTCGAGTCTTTAAAGGAAAACATAAAGAAACTGACGCTATTGTAGCGTTAAAAGTTATAAGAAAAGTATGTTAAACTTCTTTAATATTCTAAACGAGAAAACAATTCCTTTATTGACTATATTATATATGTTACAGAAAGGTAGATCTACTAAAGACTTAAAGAATTTAAGGCAAGAATGCGACATACAGAGAGAATTAAATCATCCAAATATAATCCGAATGATAGATAGTTTTGATACGGAAACCGAACTGGTAGTCGTAACAGAGTATGCTGAAAAGGAACTTCATAGTATTTTGGCGAAAGAAGGATCTTTAAGTGAAGAACAAGTAAAGAAGATTACATGGGATTTGGTATCTGCATTATATTATCTACATTCCCATAGAGTTCTTCACAGGTAATAAATTTATCGTATTCTATATATCTCTTTTTATATTTAGGTAAGGTGTAATATAAATATCGCTTTTTACTTCAGTAGCAAGTAAATTTTTAATACATTCATCAAATAAAATACATTTCATATCAGTAGCTATATATTTGTTTTCGTTGCTTTTCCAGAGATTTAAAACCCCAAAATGTGCTATTAGATGGTAGTGGAAGAGCTAAGCTATGTGATTTTGGTTTGGCTAGAATAATGACCAATTCAACTCACATACTAACATCTATTAAGGGCACTCCTTTGTATATGGCTCCCGAGCTAATTGATGAAAAACCTTACGATCATCAGGTAGGTAATATTTTTGAGACAATGATACAACCCGAAAACACTGTCCTATTATCTATCTTAAGTTAGACTTAACTGCACACTGTGTACAAAAGATTAAGAAAATTGATTCAACAGTCAAAGAATATGACACAATATCTTGATATATATTATTTTTTACATCTTGTTATAACCTCTAACAGAGTTAGATACCTTTTAAGTGAACTTTAATTTTTCATGCTACTTACATTTATTTCTCTTATATTAGTTATTAAATTTTTTTTGCTACACAATATACATTTTAGTATAAAAGGTTTTTGAATTTTATTACTATATAGTTTACTTTGTATAAAAGTAATTCCATTAATGGTTTCAGGCTGATCTTTGGTCTCTTGGTTGTATTGTCTACGAGTTGATAGCTGGACAGCCACCATTTTGCACAATGTCTATATGGCAGCTGGTACGAATGATTAGACATAAACCTGTGCAGTGGCCCAGTTTTATAAGTGTAGATGCTCGCTCATTTCTACAGGTTGGTACTAGCATTATATAATAAATTGAAAATAAATTGTTTAACGCCCAGTTTCTAAAATGTTGATCAACACTTAAATTAACTAATCAACTGTCAAACTTGTTTTTAAGTGTTGAATGAGTTATTTGAACAACTACAATGAAAAGCTGGGAAATTTGAGTCTAGAATTGTATATAAACCACCATTAACAGCTATGTTAGTTAACATACAGTTTGACCAAAGTTTCAGAAACCGGGCGAAAATCTGCAACAGATTGAAGATTATAACTAGTAGTCATTATTTTAGCGACGATTTACGAAATCCATCATCCACTTTCCCCATATATGTAGTCAATAAATACATTTTTATCATCACATTTTCAGGGTTTATTGCATAAAGATCCAGTAAAAAGAATGAGTTGGCCGGAAATTTTAGTGCATCCATTTGTAGCAGGCCACATACATATTCTACCTGAAGATATTCAAAGTGATTCACCATTCACTAAACCACTATCCTGCAGTCAACAAGAAGCCAAGTTACTCCAAACTGAAAAACTAAACAAAAACACAAAGTAGGTTGAAATTGATTTGCTGATTTCTGTTTATTTATTGCTTAAAATATTTATGAAATGTAGAATTCAATGATTACCACTAACCACATTATTATTATTCATAATAATCACTAGTCACATTAATATATTTCTCATCACTGATTGGCGTTAACATAAAAAAACAATCTTTTAAAATTGAGTATTCATTATCTTGCTCACGTGGCTTGATTTATGATTGGTAAATGTCTCGTTTTTTTATTAATAAAAATAACTATGTTAATTTAAAATCTCAAAAATAAAATTTAGTATAATTCATCAATATGTACATCTACAGGAGCATCAAATTAGGAAGTGACATGAAAAGGGAAGGAAGAGAACATGATTTAAGAAATGTAAGAGTAATGCAAGCTATGGAGTGTGTTCCGATATCAGATGATGACAGTGTTCGAGCTACTAGTGCTTTTAGTGTGAGGGATAGCCTTAAAACGGATGACGAAGACCAATCACAACCCATAACTGCAGCTAATGCTAAATTGCTACGTCACGAATTTAATGTTATGAATAATTCCAATTTAGTTGTGTGTAATCTTGAAAATAACATGGCTCAACTGATGGGTGTAAATCAAAAGCAGGACAATACAATGCATAAAATTGATGAAGAAAAACACGATTTTAACAAAGATATATCAAATGAAATTCCAACAAATGCTAGCAGTGAAACAAAAGAAACTTCAGATATCAAACAAAAAGTAAAACCTACAGACACAGCATCACAAAGCTTGGAAAATCCAAAAAACTCCTCTAAATGTACCAGTGAAGTCAGTGCAGGACTTAGTAAAAGTGTCCCGCCATCTTACAAGCAGAAACTGTTGCAATTTTCGAAAGACAAACTAAGATTTGGCAGCGGTGGAAACAGATTGACCAGTAGCATTAAAAGGTCTTTCCGTTTTAGCAAAAGTTTTGACAAAAATAAATCAGAACTCCAAAGACGTACTAGTGAGCCCAATATTGAAATATCTACAGTAACAGATCACAAAAGTGATGCCATAGACAAAGTGAAATATTCTAAAGAAGACAAAGATGAAGATGTTGAAAAACGTGAAGTTATAGAGGAAATAGTAGATGACAAGGAAATTGCCAATAATGATTGCATTCCAAAGAGCACTGACAATCACGAAGGTAAACAAGTTTTTACTCATAATATTAATTTGTGATTCCAATATCTATATGCATGATGGTGTGTACTGGAATCTTTGAACTTAAGTAGTAAAGTATCAGTATATATAAAGACTTCAGGGTAAGATAATAAAATTTACCTATAACCCAAAATGGATTATTTTGTAATTTTGCACACATCGCGGTTCATAATTGATGACAATGTAATAATTAATTACCGCTCAATAATATATTTTTTTAAGTATATTTTCGCTTGCATTTTAAGTTATGCTAAAATAAATAAATGCACATCGACCACATAACCCGTAGACTCCTAATAACAGGGGAACGGGTTCTGGCGACACATCTGACTTATAGTTCCGATGTAAGCCGTAAACAATGTACTCAAACTATCGTGTCGTCTCATTCTTTCCCGTTGCGAAATATATCCATTTCTTTTTAACGTTCCGTGATTGGTAATGTATGACATTGGATTAGCTAATCACAGCATTGCAACCCGGGAGGGGTTGAGAATTTGATACGAAAATCAAACATTAGGAGTCTATAGGCTGTGTTGTCGATGTAAATGCATTAAATAACGAATAAACTGAAAAAAATACATTAAGACAACCTTACATAACCATCCACTTCTCTCTTTTTTTAATTATATGTATTTCAATTTGTTTCAGTTAAAGAGCCAACATCACTCGAGTTGGAGGAGTGGGAAGCGTTTTTGAATTCTAATATTAACGAAGTGATGGACGGCGACGTAGAGTCACTGACACAACTCAATATGGTAAGAATTAAACAACACATGGTAAGAATTAAATAACACAACAAATATCCCGCTTATAACAAGTACTGAAAGTTGATATTAACACTACAATGAAAACTTTTTTAAATAGTGTAAATAAGTTTTAATTGTATTGTTATCAATTATCACAAAATGTGAATTTCCATCATGAGTAGCGATGGTCCAGTGGTGTATGGACTCGGCCTCTTAAGCGAGAGGTTCCGGGTTTGATCCCGAGTTTTTATACATTTCTAAGTGCACCCCAAACACGAGACCATCGCTTGCTCACCGGCGAAGGAAAACACGTGAGGAAACCTGGATGCCAGATGAGGTTGAAAGTCTTTGAAGGTATAAGAAGTTCACCAACCAGCACTGGGCCAGCGCTTCGTGTACATGGCCCATTACCCTCCTCGCCTGATTTCGAGGAGGAGACCCGTGCCCAGCAGTGGGACATAAAAGGTTGATACTTTACTTTTATGAGTTTCCATCAAGGACCATCGGTACAATCAATCAGTTATACTGATAGTCGAGCATGATCGCTTAACCCATCGACCACATAACCCATAGACTCCTAATAACAAGGGAACGGGTTCCGGTGACACATCTAACTTATAGTTCCGATGTAAGCCGTAAACAATGTACTGAAACTATCGTGTCGTCTCATTCTTTCCCGTTGCGAAATATATCCATTTCTTTTTAACGTTCCGTGATTGGTAATGTATATATGTACATTGAATTAGCTAATCACAGCATTGCAACCCCTTTCGTCTCACCTCAGCTAGTTGCCAGAATGCATTTAATACGAAAAATCAAACATTAGGAGTCTATAGGTTGTGTGGTCGATGGCTTGACCTTACATCTGATTGATCATGATCATTTGGCAGGTGAGCATGGTGGTGAGGGTCGTGGAGAGCGCGGCGCGGGGCGGGCGGGGCGCGCGGGTGTGCGGCGCGGTCGCTGCCCTCTTGGCCCTGCCCGCGCTCTCGCATTCCTTACCGCGACACACGCTACTCAATATACAGGACGTAAGGGCATTTGATTGAAGAAAAAATATATGATTTTTTTTAAATGTAAGATGTACATAATATTGTCATATTTTATCTTCTTTACAGGTGTATCTAGAGGCAAAAGTTGTTTACAATTTTGTAGCAGCTATAAATTCATTGATGAAACACAGTAAAGACTCCGACGAAGGGACCGATGAAAGGTATAAAAAATATATTTTAATAATAATATTTTTATGCCATTTTTACAGCTGTATAATATTGTGCTTGTCTTGTGGTAAATTCCATAAGGTGTCCTGTAATGTAGAGTGATTTAAAACTTAGTAGTTTGAAGAGCCCCTAAGTATTGCGTAGCCCCTAAGCGTTTGAGAATTCGGGCGACGGTGAAATAAATAGATAAAGGCTTGTCGTGGCGGTGGGACTCAGTAGCCCAGGGTGACCCTAACACCTTGGGCGAGGCGAATTGAGCCGACGCGAAGGGGCTCGTGTACCCCTCTTATAAGAAGAGGGGACAAAAGAGCAGAGGGCAAGGGGTCAGGATGGGAACCTCACCTCATCGTACTGTCCCGACGTTGGGAGTGGTTGTTTTGTGGTGCGCGGCAACCGCTCTGTGGAGGTGGTGTCGGGCCCCTGAGGGACTGACTAGCCGTCGAGGTGCCCTGTTGTTTGTAGATCCGGGGCACCTTACTAAAGGCGACAGTGGTGGCACTCGCCGGGTTTTAGTGGGAAGAGCTGCGTCCACTTACCCGCCTGGGGAGACCCATTCCCCAACGGGATGCGTCAGTGCATTTCCCGGCGTAAAAGAAAAAAAAAACCGGTCCGCGTTGTAAGATAAATTTGTATCTAAATAAATTTTTATATTGACTATACAAAATGTTATATTATCCAAAGACTATTGCCTGGTGTCCGCAGAGTGCAGAGCGTGGGTCGCATGGTGGAGGTGTGCGCGTGGCTGTGCGTGCGCTCGTGCCGCGGCGTGCGTCAGTTCGCCACCGCCGTCGCCGCGCACGCCGCCTGCCCCGTCTTCACCGCGCTGCTCGTCTCGTGTAAGACTTCTGTACCACTATTATTAATATTAAGGACCATCCTATAGCTATACCTCAATAGTCAGTGCTTCGAGGAGGAGACCAGTTTCCGGCAATGGAATAAAGGTTAATGATGATGATATAAAAAAGTAAAGTATCAACCCATATGTACATTATGTCCCACTGCTAGACTCGCATTGATGATACAGTGTTGATAGAATGTTCATTGTCACGGACTAAATACTCAGTTGTTAGCACTTTCTGCGTTGATAGGACTAACCAAAAAATTGTTGTATCAATTAAGTTTCGAATAACTTTGTAATAGTGGGACGTCTGACACCTCAGTCCTCCCGTGACCATGGTTGCTGTAAAGTATCCGAAACGTTGGGCTTGTAAAACTTAATAAACCGCGATAAAATCCGTAAAAGTTGTTTCATTATGCATGAATTAATTTATACTGTAGGTACGTATAATAAGCGCGTCGAAGTGACAGTGGGCTGGACACCCACTTAAAAGAACGAATGGCCGATGGGCCAATAAGGTTCAAGAGTTGGGGCCGCGTTTAGGTGGCCAAGTGTTGGTCAGCCATTAATCAGGTGGGAAGACGACCTCCGTGCAGTTGCCGGTTCGCGTTGGATGCGAAGTGGCTAGAAATAGCTCGTCTTGGCGTTCATTGAGGGAGGCTTATGTTCAGCAGTGAGGTATAAGGGCTGTTGATGATGATGATGATAATGATAGATTCGGATCGGTCGTCTTAGCGTTTATTGAGGGAGGCCTTTGTTCAGCAGTGGACGGATAAAGGCTGATGATGATAATAATGATAGTTATTAAATGATTAAGATACTCAATGTCCTTACCTCAATGTTTTAATTTTCAGATCAAAAATCATCGCGGATCGTATTAAACGTCATAGGTATTTTCATAACAATCCTGCAAGACTTACCCGAACACGCCGAAATCGTCGAGAAAATACTGTTTGAAGATGAAACCTTCAATTTCTTGAGGCTTCTAGAACAACCGAGCGACGCTCTAAGAATGAGAGTTTGTATATTGATAAGTCTTTTGTGTACTTTTTCGTGTACCGCGTTTTCAGCAGCTATGGAATCGAAGTGGACTAAGAAAGAGAGCGATCGCTTAGAAGCGCTGCACAGTCACTGCAATGTAACACTGAACCGTGCTGCCAGGTTAGCCACAAAAGAACTCAGCAATATGCCCTTTTACTTGAGTTGAAAAAAGCATAAAAAGATATGGACAATCATATAAAATTCACCAATGTTATCCTGACGCACTTTATTATCTCAAATCTGTTAGTAGATCTTGAAAGTTGGTGATAATGTGAGACGAATTTAGTCACTATTTTAATCACTACTTTATCTACCGATCATTTTCTTTAACGATTATACTAGAAACTGATTAATCAATTAATCGTTCGATAGTTTTATGCATTCCTGATGTTTAACGAGAAATCTCTAGGACGCAAAAGCTTTAAAACTTTCTTATAATCGTATATTTTTGCGTAATATGTTAGCGTGAAATAATTGTAAGGATCAAGGCAATAGGGATATTGTCTATTAGTAGGTAAATAAAGTATGATAGAAATATGCACAAATTTCTAAATAAAGACAGCGAAAACCATCTAATAGACGTTTATAGTACGACGCTATGTCAAGCACTTGAGAGCGCTTTTGAATTTGTATTCGTTTTGTTGGCGTCACTGGCTTGTTCGGCATGCTCCATCTGTCTTTATTTATAAATCTGTGGAAACATGTATATAATATACGACTTCGGGTAAACTTCCCGTCACAAAGCCCCGTTCGCATAAACGCATATTACCATGCGTTAAAAAAAGTCTAAATGACACAAATTATTTTTATTTCTTTACTCGAGAGCCTTTTTTTAAGCGCTGTTAGATTTTCGACGTTGAGCGTAGGACGTTAGATCCAATTGAGCATGCGGAGTTCGCAACTCGTGCGAAATAACGTTGAGTTTTAAGTTTTAATGCTTATGAAGCGCTTGTGCGAACGGATCTTAGGTATGTCAAATTAATTTTATTTTTAATTTACGATTCGGTTTTATTTTAACTGTAATATTTTGATTACTTTCTGAATAATCCGCCTATTAATTATATATAGAAAATAGTTTTTACTCAAAATATCACATAATTATTTTTGAAACATTACAAACTTAATAAAACATACTTTTATTAAGTCTGTGATAATATAATGAGATCTGTTAACATTGATATTAGTAATCTCCCATTGAGATATATAATATACTCACCGATATTATTTAATGAGATTGTTTTGTTTGTTCTTGACTACCCCTAAAAGGTCGGAACTTATTTGCAGAGTTATTATTACATTTCTGATATCACTGCTGACTACAATGTATGTGCATTAATAAAATGTCTCCAATTTATACAACATTATGATATACACAATGTTGCTACGTTGTATTTTCATTGATATTATTTTTATAGAATAGAAGAAAAATGTTGATTTCAGATAAAAAATGCCCATGTATTATAGTTAGTTTGCTAGTTACAATACGATATAATAATGTTAGTACTCAGTGTTAGTATTTGACAAGAATACATTATAGTTTACATTTACATATACATTATATGTATAATACAAATAAAATTTTAGTAATTACTTTAGTTACTGTATCGAAGTAATATTGGTCGCCGAACAAAAACTAGTGGTTAATTGATTCAAATCGTAATAATTGAAAGAAATAAATATTATTCCACAATCACACCGGAGCATTTAAATTTAAGTGCTTACCTAGTGCCTAGGTAAGTTCGTTAGCATTTAAATTTAAGAAAAGATAAATGACCAGACGCTGACATCTATATTCATTATACAAATTATGCCCACTTGACGAGATTACGTAGCCCGACCACTTGACCGTCGAATAATTATAATTTTTGTCCTTGATAAAAATATGTTAAGAATTTTCTTATAAGTATTGCTTATTAATGATTATAGCATAAGTACTTACACTAAACTCATTAATGAATACTCATTTCGAAAGTATCAAGACCGTAAAACAA
Source organism: Lycaena phlaeas (assembly GCA_905333005.2). Classification (NCBI taxonomy): domain Eukaryota; kingdom Metazoa; phylum Arthropoda; class Insecta; order Lepidoptera; family Lycaenidae; genus Lycaena; species Lycaena phlaeas. The sequence continues at coordinate 11,083,992 of HG995172.1, read as the reverse complement.
CTATGACAGTATAAAAATATAATCAATTTTATTTTCGGAACGTGATAAAAATTTAATGATGTAAGTATATATTTATAACAATAGTTAAGATAATATGAATTTAATAAAATATGTTTATGCTAAAATATTTTTATACCACGTTAGCCATTAAAACAGGTGCCATATTATATAAAATATTCTAAAATGTTATTAAACATTATAATAAAATAAAAAATCATTGCCTTGAATTTTATTTCATCAACCCAAGGTCCTGCATGATGCATACTACATTTTAAGTACAAGCTATTACTATCATCATGGCGATTTAAAAGAGAAGAAAAAAAGAGAAGTGCCAATGTTTTACAGAAATAAAATATTTCAATAGCATTAATTTTGATATAGACACCCTTCCCTATCCACCTGAAAAAGTAATAGGTAAATTTTTAACTGTACGTAAAGTTAGGTAAAAAGGGAAATATATGAATAAGCACACCATAATAATAAAATTGATACCGAAAAGTTCGCCCTCGAATCTCCGAAGAATTTTTTTTTTACTTAAAACCACCAATTATCTCAGATTATACCTTTATTTCTCCCCTAGATTTGCTACGAATCATAAATTCTTACCAAATTTCTTAATTCTATGTGGACGTACCTTATAGGTTTTTATTTGACAGACAAACGAACAATTCTACAAGGGCTCTCGATTTGTAATTTGAGGAATAGAACTCTAGAAAAGGCAACAAAAGTCCACTTGTAGGTGGGTAACAGTTGTGCGAAGCTAGGATGAATCGCTTTTATCTAAGAAACAGCATATTTAACTATATTATATTTAAGAGTGCCAACTGCTAACCGCTACAAAACTAACGTCGGCCGCGCCTACAAATTCCAATTTGTCTTCATAATATATTTTTTAATTTTAAATTGAGCTTGAAATTGCTATGACGAATTTCGTCACTGCACTCCGTTCCTTTTTGACGCGTTCCTTTACAATAAACGATATAATAAAGGGTAATATAGTCATGTAGTTACTAATACGTCATAAGGAATGCAATTCGCAATTTTTAAAATGGGTGCTATTTCGGGTGCATATTTTTTATACCTACTAAGTGTTATGAAGTTATGTGCGTAAGATTTTGACGGTTCAATTTAGTAGCCATATAATATGCAGACAATGCGTACGTACTAACGTACACTCGAAGTAATGTTTGTAAGTTTGTTAGAAGATAATCTTTTAAGCTACTCATCGGATTTAAACAATTATGCCAACATAATGTCACATATCATCAATCGAAACATAATGGTGTGGAACCTTCAGTACAGCGTTTGCAGTTGAGTCCTTCTATGATCATGGTTGCTGTAAAGTATCCGAAGCATCGGTCATGTAAAAACCTTAACAAACCGCTATAAAATCTGTAAAACCTGTTTCATTATAATATTAGAAAACGTATTCAGTACATTGTGTAACATGTGAAATTCTAGATCATAAAACTAATTCCTAATCATTGGTCTGTACTTGGATACAACCGTAAATTTCAGTTAAGCGAGTAGAGCTAGTGTCAACTGCTAGTGTAAATAAAGGTGTAAGCTCATGTATCGCTGGGTGGCTGGTGGCCGGTGGGCGTGGAAGAAGTAAATGTCATAGTGTTACATAAGGGGGTGATCGGCCGGCCTCGTGCCGGTCGCTCGTACATTCACCGACTTTAAGATAATGCATATTCAAATCTTAACAGGCTGATGTCGTCACATCATGTTTATGATACAGATAAGGCAATTGCGCATGTATCAATTGATAGGCTGATTTATTTTTAATTTTAGGATATTTGTTTTAATATTTTTAAAAAGAGAATTGCACAACTTAAACGTTAACTGTTTGAAATGTATCTAAATATTAATGTGTAAGTATTGCAGGAATTTGTATATTATTACTTTTTCTCTTAAACTTTTAAAAACTGTAAAAGCGCCTTTTTTAATTTTACACGCAATCCACGAATAAGTAAAAACTACATTAAAGCGTTACGCCACAACTTTTAATTAGGTATAGAAAAAAATAATGTTTGTAAAGGATCGATAAGCGGATGTTGTATCGATAAGCTAACGAAATTGACCCCAATTTGACCAAAAATTTGATAGTACCTATGTTTTTTTTAATATTTTTCATTTTTTTTTTGTAAAATAGAGGATACTAACTTTATACTAAAACAAATTAAAAGTCCAAATAATTACGTTTTGCTCACGAAATAAATCAACAAACTGAGGTCAAAATGACTTTTTATTGGAAAATTGTACTTTTTTTTGCATTATCAATTTTTTTCAGACATGAGCGCATTTTTTTTGGCAGTTTAATTTTTATTTGTATACTATATTTGTTAACGTCTAAAGAACAGGATATAAAAAAGTCATCATGCTTAATTAATGCGCTCATAGTAAAATAAAACTTTTTTTAATCTTGAGCAGTCGTATACAAAAAATCCCATCGTATGCTATTACTGCTATCTTCATTTGATCTTGACTACCAGATGGTGAGATGATGGTCAGATGAATGTTTCATTTTTCTTGTGAGTTTTAATTTATTGCAAGCTAAGCCCTACAAAATATATAAGTAAAATTCAAAATAATTATCTTATAAAGTTGCATACTTATTTCAATTATGTTCTAAAAAAGAATAAGATAATTCTGGAAAATGAATTGTATTTTCTTTACGTATAAGGCGCATGCTATTCAAAAAACATAGTTTTTAAAATTTTCTAGAGGGGTCATGTTTCTTAGCTTATTGATATTATTAATATTATAATTAACTTATTCCTTTAATTTATATAAGACGCAAAAAAAAAATATTTTCGAGGAACACCTATAACACGCTTATTAGAACAAAGTCTTGACTATTAATACATTTCAAAAAATTGTTACTTCAATTCACAGCTTTAATTGTTATCAATTTTACACTTATCTTGTACTGAAAAGCTATAGATAACACTAAACTAGTGAATCGGTCATTTATTGATATCAACAGCATATGTCAAGCTCCTTGACATGTGCAATATCAATATTTTCATTCATTATTATTTTATTGGCTCGTCGATGGCTCTCATAAAGCGATTGTTTTATTCAAACCAGACTTCACTAACAATATTTGTGTTGCAAATCAACAATTTCCAACAGTACTCGTAAAAAAGTAAAGTGGAACTTGAAGCGAGGCCAAAAGTGTTCTAAAGTGGCATAGGTTTGGTGAAAAGTTATTAGATTCATCCACCGAAGCCGAGTGCCCTGTTAAAGTGGGTTGCTTTGAGAGTTTTCAGATTATTTTTCTATTTTCAATTTATATTTCGAACATGAATTGGCTGTAAAAGATATTGCTATATTCTTTATGGTTTATCTTCCATTTCTCAGTTCGTTTTTTGAGATTCTATTAAATGTGTAAAATATTGTTGAGATACAAATTTCAAATCACACGTGTCTACTCTTATACGACTAACATAAGAAAATAGAACAGTTGTTGTTTAAATTGTGTCATACGAAATACAATTTTTAGACTACAGGATAAATTGCACCTCTCGTGGCAGGAGGGTGGCTAGAAGAGGGGAAGAGTGAAAATTGGGTGAATTAGATAATAGATATTTAAAAATAAATACTCTAAACCAATGATGCTGAAAAACATAATGAGTTCAAGAAGAAACTCTTCGGAAGATTGCTAGTCGGTCTTCCTATGTTTAATAATGAAAAAAGATCGTTGAAATGGCATTGATTACACCAAATAACGAACGGCAGAATTAAAGACAATAAATTAATATTCAACAAAATACTTTATAAAATATTGTAAGTATTACAACTTTTATAGACCTTATGGAATACAACTTTTTCATTCTCAACCGAAGCCTAGTAACTAAGTTATAAAAATACCATCGCCTTATAGGTCTATGTTATTAAAGTAGTTTAAGCGTACTTACTTAATCTATTCAGGATAATGTTATCGGAAAATTTTGCAGTGACGCAAAGCTAGAGCCATGTGTTTATTAAGTTCAACAGTTCGAGAGGGTATCAAGTGATTACAATCTCATAACTAAATTTTAGACATACTTATATAAAAAGCAGTTTATTTCCGTTACCCGTAAGTTTTTACAATCTACCGTGGGATTAGGTCAACGGAATTATTAAAAGTAATATGTACCAATAATGACATTGTCGTGATATTTAAATACGACCGTATTCAAGAACCTAAAGTAAATTAATTTATGAATTCCCTCGAAGTCGTATTTATGTAAGAAGGAATATGCGGCCAGTGTTATAGCGGGCACCAGGAGGCAATATCTTGAATCTGTGCATAAAATATAATCTGTGGACATACATACATATAAATAAAAATGACTAGACTTCGCACGATAAGGGTTCCCAAAATAATTAGTTTATTTATTTTGAGAACTCAGTCTTCTGTCACTCATCTGCTAGTTTTCTAACTATATAATAAATCGAAAAAAATACATCTGAATTTGAGATGTACATTTGCTCCTACTTACTGTATTAAAAAAATTGTTCACGTGAAGGAAGAAAATATGTAGATGGAGGAATCTGTACATAATAAAATACATGTGGCGCTTGTACATAATAATATTACCTATGCTCTAGTTCACTAGCTCAAGTTTTCCTTTGGGGCTATTTTTAATAATAATGTTTTGGTGTTTGGTATCCTGATTGTTTATATAAACGACGTAGTATATTACAACACGACAAAAAGTCTTATGTTTTTATTGCTGATTTGTTTTGACGCTTGTTGTTCTATGGTGATGTCCTTGTTCTTATGTCGTGGCCCTCAATTGGTTTCCTGTTACGACGACACAAACAACATGAATGGCCATAGCTAAATTTTAGCAACAAAAAATTGTTTGTTATCTTGTCAAACTTTTGTGGAACGAATCACGAAAACAAGTCAAACTCGCAGCTCTATTTCCGCTCAGAGTTTCCAAAAAATAAATATTTCAATTAAATCGTGTAAAAATAACGTGCTACCAGTATTTTTGCTTTAAAAAAGTAGAGATGTAATATATTTGTAAAATTGCAATATAAAAATATAGTGTACTAGCTGTTGCACGCAGCTTCGCCTGCGTCAACTAAGATTTAAAACGAGTCCCTAACTTTTTAAATAAATATATATATCTTATAAATAGCCTTTTTTCACCGGGTATAGTGTAGCTTCCCAACAGTGAAATACTTTTTTAAATCGGTCTAGTAGTTTCGGAGCCTATTCAATATAAACAAACAATCAAATCTTTCCTCTTTATAATATTAGTATAGATAAATTTGAAAAAAAGGGGGATTTCTATGTTCATACCATAATATAGTTATTATAGCACTAAAGGCTATTAGCATTCACGTGCGCTTAAATGCATCGACAAATATCATTTATTGGTATTTACCGACGATGCATTCCAGCTATTATGGTGTTGTTGAACCCTAGAAGTGATCTAATACACCTAACAGAGGCGTTGACGTCAGCCCAGCATACCGCACCCGTACATAATACATTATTTATACGATATTTAGAAAATATCTTTACATTTGCTACTCATTACAGTCAGTGAATTTAATATTGTAACCTGAAAGGATAAGATAGGTTTTACGGTGTATATTGTAACCTCATACTTAGGGCGGTAAAAGTATATAATATTATGTGTAATAAATACATATTAATTCATTTTCAGACGTAAAGAGTAAAGAGGTAGTGCCATACTGCTTTGCAGCCGAATTTGCCGGCACGACCGGGGTGGTACCTCTCGCTCACATAATACGTAAAGTGACAGTTATGCTGTCGCGTTTCGTGCGGTTTGTCAGTTTCCGGTGGCCCATTGGGGGGATAAGGAAAAGGAGGGCAACGCATCTGCATAACCTTTGGTTGTGTGGATATTAATGGGCGTCGATAGTCGCAAGGCTTCGGCTGTTCGTTTGCCCTCCTATGTTATTAAAAAAAAAGTAAAATAGTCTTTTTATGACATTGACTCAAATCAGGAATTAAAAATATATCGAGCAGTAGATAGCCTTCACAGACTTAATATTCATTTATCGGTAATAGTTAGTGTATCAGTTGTATCGAAGAATTTGTGATATAAATTATATATATTTTTTTTATCGAAATGTTAGTAGAAACGATAAAAAAGCAAGAATTCTGTAAAAAGATAAAATGTAATATTGAAACAAGTAAATATAAATTCCATTCTGTGCTCAACGAACTGTAAAATGCTACGAAGGCGCGTCCTGAACAATATCTTGTAATTTATAACATAGTAAGCGATAAAGTCACACCAATATGTGAATTAATGGTAGGTATTGTAAAAAGAGTAAAGTTTCAACCCTTATATCCCACTGCTGGGCACGGGTCTCCTCCTCAAAAGCAGGCGAGGACGGTATTGGGCCATAGTTCACTGATGCGCCGGCCCCATGTGGGTTGGTAAACTTCACATACCTTCAAATACTTTGAATCTCTACAGGCAAGTAGGATTCCTCACGCTATTTTCCTTCACCGGTGAGCAAGCGATGGTCTCATGCTTAGTGCAAGTGCACCCCACTTAGAAATTTAGAAAAAAAGGAACTCATTTCAAGGCACAACAGGGTCCGGGCTCAATCCTGGCCGATTGAGCCCGGACGCATTCGCTTAAGAGATCGCTGGCCGCTGAACACTCGACCATCGCGGCTCACATTTGGTAGGTATACCAGATCTGTGTTAAATTATTTATTTATTTATTTATTTTGGCATCAAACAGTCATAGATATAACATAGTAAGTATATAATATAGTTTTACTACATAAAAGACAAACAGTGCCGAAAATTACAATATTAAGTAGGTGTAACCTTATAATATTATGTGCTAAGTTTAATATACAAATATGCTTAAATATAGGTATTTAAAAATGTCTGAGCAAATCCAAAAATTAAAAGGAGCAACATAAATTAAATCTACAGTACTAGTTAGCTTATGCAAGTTTAAGAAACAACCTTTTTTTAAACTTATTGTAGGAAATCCCAAACAAATCTATATCAGAAAATTGTTTATTATAGGAGCTTAGTGCTCGTGGGATAAAGCTATTTAGAGCATAGTTTTTTGTGTAGTGCGGTGGAACAAAAATATTTAATTTACGACAGGAACGAACGGGTAGCCGGAATTATATATAACTCATGTTTTTTGGAACGAAGTTCCTTACGGCAGGCTTGGAGGGAATAGGGATTTTGCTGCGCGATCGAACTGAAAAAAATGTGATAGTAAAACCGTAAGAAAAAGTGCGTGGAATAAAAAGCGTTAAATGAGACGTGCGCAGGCGCGACAGTCGCATACACAAGCGAGTAGTGTATAATACCTTTCTTTTTAGCCGAAGGAACTTCGTTCCTACCTGGTGTCCTACGACACCACATTTCTTTTATTTAAATTCTTTATTGAGAAAAGGTATACACCTAAATTATACGGTTAAGCCAGCTTTAACGTATGTTGAGTTTCTTCAATTTTATAGTTATAATATTTAAGTAGAGCAATGCTAACATAGACGAGACGTGACACAAAAGGCAACCTAAAATCCTTTTTTTGATGTCCATGGGTGGCTTCATCCATATAATATCTACCTTACTATAGGGCACGTGTCTCCTCCTCAAACTTCACGAACGTTCAGAGACCTTTAACCCAATCATCCCTGCAGGTTTCCTCACGATGTTTCCCTTCATAAGTGAACATGAGGTGGTCTCGTGCTAAGGATGCAACTTAGCACGAGACCACCTCATGTTGTTTTTGAGAAATTTAGGAAAACCACCACTTGTATACTTGATAGCACGAAATAAAATAGTACATGAATAAAAACCAATTAGGTAGTGTTTATATTCAGATACTATTTTAAAATGCAAACGTTTGTTAAATGGTAATGTCTCCTTCTCTATTCTCTAGTCTCTATACATAAGTAGGTTCTAAATCAAAACACTTGTAGTAGAGTACTCTCTACTACAAGAACCTACTCTACTTGTAGTAGAGTTTTATAATTTTGTGCGTTTGACAATGATAACATAACAAGAAAAATGTAACTGTCATAGGAACTTAATTTCGGGATAAAATATAGCCTATATTCTAATCCATGGTATAATCCTTCATCATTTCAACTTTTAACCTAATCGGTTCAGCCGTTTTGCCGTGAAAGGGCAAGAAACATCTAAGCTTACAAACTTAAAATTACAGCCATATATTTGTGATAGAAGCCTGTTCTAATATCTACTCATGTCATGAAACCATCATAAACGTTCTCTTTGAGATTTTCCTTACAGCAACAATAAGTATAAAGAAAAAATATGATAATGTTTGGACATAAAGAACGTAATGTAAAGAAATATACATAAAGCGTAATCAAAAGAAACGATCTTCAGCATCTTAACGTAAACAAACCACCAGATTCCGATGGTTAACCGATATGCTTTAATATGCCAACAAAGTGGTTGTAACAAAAAATGTCCTTGCGAATATAATCTCGCGATAAAATTTTGATAGCGCATTATCGGGTTTCGACTGTACACTGAGCACGTATTTGCGCGGCTACCGAAAGGTCATTGACCATATTCACTGTACCATTGGGTCATGAGTATTTTGACAACGCACAAATTATCTAATCGGCACGCGAGGACGCGAGGCCAACGACCCCTGGACCGTTTCCATTGGGTCTTGGACCGGTGCAACGAAAGTGAAATTTTAAGTATATGGCAACACCAAAATCGTAAAGGTTATATTATGTGGGTGTGGTCGCTAGGCTTTTTCACTTTCTGGGGTTGGATAATGGATATATAAGGTAATATTGGGTTGGCGTTCTATATGTCGCATGTATACATGCATATTAAACTAATATAATAATTAAAGGCGTTTTAAGTCCAAATCAAAAGCTGAGGTTTTTTTGCCTAATTCCTTGAAGCCTCTTAAATACGTCTGCGAAAATCTTTTTATCTTCGTGGGATACGTTCAGCAGAATATGAGACGTATAATTTTATTAATATTTAAGGAGGTTAATATTTTTGCAGTCAAAAAGAAAACTTCAGACGCTCTACACTTTTTGTTAGGCGTGCTGTTTAAGAACTGAAGTTAAAGAAAAAACCGCAGATAAATTATGTTTTTAATACGCATCAATTTTATATACTTGATCCGCAAAAATCAATAGATTTTAATAAAACTTAATAATAAATCGTTAAACGAACATGCAAGCTCGATAAAATAACATGTAAATGTACTATGCACTCTGCATGTTTATACGTACACTTCCACAATATTGATGAGAAAGAATTTGTTCTTAAATTAAGTGCTTACCTAGATTTTAGGCAAGTCATTGACCGCACATTATTCTATCAAGAGATTGCATATCGTATCACACAATCATACATTCAGTAACCTACATACGTTATAGGCATATTAGATTAAATTTGGAGGCGTATTTTGTGACTTAGTAACTACTTTATGAATATATTGCGTAACTGTACGAATCGATGATTCTAGATGATATTATATATTCTAGAAGTAAAAACCTTTTTTGAAAGATAAAACTGATTGAGGATTGAATGTACCGTTGGTTCTTGATGGTAATTCATGTTATGGCTACTACAATGAAACTTTTTTACACTTTATCCACTATTTATTGTATATACTATTACAATAATGACAATTGTAGTAGTTTGTTGGAAGAGTTCGTGGCGCAGTGGTAGCTGCCGCGCGGATCGATCCACCTGGCTAAGCAACGCTTGCCGAGGTTGGTCCTTAGATGGGTGACCATCTTTCCATACCGAGACTCCTCCGTGCACGTTAAACCGTTGGTCCCGGCTGTCATTCGTGGATCTTTGACAGTCGTTACGGGTCGTCAGAAGCCCGAGAATCAGACAACCTGTCTAACCGCGGGGTACCGTATCACCCAGTTACTGGGTTGTGGAGGTCCGACAGCAGTCACTCCATGTAAAATACTGGTATTCAGCTGAATCCGGTTAGACTGGAAGCCGACCCTAAAATATAGTTGGAAAAAGGCTAGGCAGGTGATGATGATGACTGTTATAATCACAAATTAAGCGACCGGTTTCGACAAAGTCATGAAGATGCCGCCATGGTGTAAAAAATTTTCATTGTAGTGGCTTTCTTGAAAAAAATTGTTAGGTGAAAACTATACGCACAAGAGGTCTTGAATACGAATAACGTAAAAATTACATTATATATAGTGTCATTACGAATGTTTAACTAAATATTATGTATAATGTTTCAATTAATATTTAAAAATATATATTTTCGGGTGCTTAGTTTTTTGCATTAGTAGAGAGCAAGGCAAGTCTCCGCTGAAAATTGCGATTGAAAGATTAACGAAATATTGAGACCTCAATAAAACTATAACGCACTAAGTGTAGTAGTTTGATAGTGATAGCGTTAGTTTAAAACAATATATTGTAAGTATATTTTAAGTAATTCAAATTTGTTTTAACAGAATATATTTTAAATCAATAATGGACGTAATGTAATGTTAAGAAAAAGGGGAATGAAAGTTGATTTGATTAAAGTGTAAGCGTACCTAACTGAAAAAAAAACACTAAGCTATCATGCAGACAAGTTTATTTGTATGATGACATTTTTTGTGACAGAGCTTTGTGTGAGCGCAAAAAATGACAAGTACAAAAATATTATGATGATACTAAAATTAAATATCATTACGTTTTTCACCGTAGCAAAAAAAGCTGGTCCTCGATGGTTGATTTGGAGAAGCATATATTGAGATAATCTCTTCTAAATTTCAAATAAATGTTATGAATGAAGTCAGCGTCTTATACAGTAACATGCGGTAGATTATATTATTATAACTTATCGGAATTTGTTGAATGTTTTGACTTCTAAGACGAACGTTACTACTTAAAATATATTATTTAATATTAAAGTATTATAATAATAATTGTTGTGTTGTTCCATCATATGTAGTTGTAATATTAACCTTGAATTTATTAGTCAATACAATAAAAATTTAACAATATTAAACATGGGCGATATTCATTTTTATTTATTAAGAGCAATCAAATGTTTAATACAGTATTAAAATATTATAGCACTTTTATTCTTGAATGAAATGGGACTCAATTATAACTTAAGAAAATGATAATAGATGGCGCTACTTGACGTGGTTTCATATTCAGGCACTACGCATACAATTTTCTTTTCAAAGAAGGAGGCAATCTCTAAAGAAATCGGGCATCTTGGCGTTCATTGAAAGCTGATGATGATAATGAATAAAGAAGTGCAGACTAATGTAAGAATATAATGGGTAAATATTAAAGAAATACAATAATATATTTAAAAATATTGTAACGGAAACAAAAAAAAATCTTTACTGTTTTATGGTTTGAGTTTTCGAGTCGACCAAATTGTCACAATAAGAAACTATGGTATCGTAATTATTGTAAACGGTTTTAATATTACACAATACGATTGCTAAGACTAATTAAAATTTCGTTAAGATATTGTAATATTCATCATAAGGTAATAAGTTTAATAGATGTTTCGATAAGGACCGCAAATTACTCATCACAAAATGATCAATGCATTTTTAATTGATACAGGTGCGTTGACCCTCCACTATAAATTAATTAGGGTTGTCGCCCGCCGCATTTTCTAAGAAACACGTCGATATAGTCATAATATCTACGTCGACATTTGACGCGTTTATCACCTCAAGGAAATATAGATCTTAATGGATCTGTATGAGGATCAAAATATCATACATGTGATATGCATACACGTGTTCATTTTGCTGAACCAATCACATTAATCAATCGTCAACGTCCTTGTGAGAGCAACGAACCCGGAACGATGATAATACCAGAAGTTATTCAATGACTGCTTATGTAAGCCCTTGATGGTCGATAGTGATGACCTTCAGTGTCAATAACATGTCCAGAGTCAATGACATTGGTATTTTAATTTGCGTATTAATGATTTATTAATAACTAAATTCATAATTGATTTTACTACAATCGTTTACGCGCGAGAAATGATTAATAGTTTTCTTTATTTTCTAGAATGTTTATTAATGTTAATAGAGGACCTGTATAATCTGTATTAATTTTGATTCTTATCGGTCCTTGCATTCGTTTATGATATCGATAGCGATGAAGGTCTTTCTAAGTACATAAGTTCCTACCGCCTCGAAACCTAATACTAATATTATCATTTTACGCAGCGCCCAGCAAGGAAAATAATTTAGAGTAATTTTTAAATGTTAGCTAATGCCAATATATTTTAATTTTTCATGCCAAATGAAGCGGTTTTTACTATAGAACAATGTAGTATACGACGAATGAATCTCTATGAATTCTTTCATATTATATAAAACTCGTTAAAAGTGCAGCAAGGATCGTCAAACGTCCCGTGCGAGTTGCAACTATAGTTAGAATTAAATTTTAATTAATTAATTAAAGATATATTCCTTTTTTTTACTATAATGTAAATTAATGACATCCGTTTTTATGCTGGAGCCAAACGAGCTGTCAAAGTTTTATAGTGACTACGAAGGCCCATAGACATTGAAACATAGTTGATGAGTTGCCTTCCTTTTGCCTATCAAGAGAGCTGACGTAACGTACAAAAACCGCACGCGACGGCACGACTTTACGCCGGTAATATATGAGCGAGAGGTAGCACCGTGGTCATGCCCAATGACCCAACTCAGATGCATTGCAGCAATGGCCACTAGTCACTACAGTTTACAAAATCCCTACAGCGTGCTGTAACCGTCCAAGTTAGAAGCTAGTGTTGGAGGATAGGCTGCCTTGGCATTCATTCAAATAGGCTAAGTTTGTAGTGGGTGGACACGTGTCACGTTAGAGTGACAATGTTATTTGTCACAAATTTTCGTATGATACAAGCTTTTCGCCTCTTATTTCATACGATGCCAAATTGATGACCCGTTTATTCTCCTGGGCCGTAACAAATTTATGAGGGTATGGCGTTAGCAATTTATGGATACTAAACCCTATACCAGATTCTATTATTGTATCTTTTAATTCTTTATTTCTTCTTCATATTATGTCATCATTATTTTTACCTTGCGTGTTACTGTATGATATTTTACTAATGTTAACCGTGATGGTCATTTTGACCGAAGGAATTAACACAGGGGTTTTTAAAGATTTAATTAAGCAAAGCATAAACAATGGAACATGTAAGTTGTAACTTGTAATCCTACTAATATTATTTTATCCTACTAATATTATAAATGTGAAAGTTTGTAAGTATAGATGTTTGTTACTCTTTCACGTAAAAACTACGGAATGGATTTTAATGAAACTTTACAATACATTAATAAAACTTTACAGCTAATAATACTTTTTTGAAACTTTACAGCTTATACATCAGAATAACACATATACTATAATTTATCCCCGTACTCTCACTGGAACGGGAAGTTAGCGGGTGAAACCGCGGGACGCTGCAAGTATAATATAAATTTTATAAACAACGTAGCAGAGGTAACAACCATCCACGTCTCAAGTGGCCAAACTTTGTTTATAGCCAAAGTTCATAGCGCTTCACTTTATAACTGATTTATAAACGTACTAGCTATTTTGCCTGCGGTTTCGCCCGCGTTAAACTATATTTACGGACGTAATTTTTTTTGTTATAAAAACACTCCTATACTTTTAATACCTCCAAGAATAAGAATTCTCATGATGATTGGGTTTTTGTCATCAGATCAGTTTTCGGGTAGCGTAGCGTAGCGGTAGGGTAAGGCGTAGCAATATTAAGATAATTTTATGTTTATTGATAATTAGCGAATAATTATCCCGCTAGTTTAAAATGTTTAAGATATAATACAAGAGTATTTCCTATTATCCCTGATTTTTAACAGACGGTATGAATATAAGTTTTGATCAATAGAGTTTAGTATTAGAAATATATATATATATATATATATATATATATATATATATATATACATATATATATATATATATATATATATATATATATATATATATATATATATATATATATATATATATATATATATAAACCGCGATAAAATCTGTAAAAGTTGTTTCATTATGAGTGAAATTCGCGTAAACATAAGAAAACAATATAAAGATATTCTACATTGGTAGTTATAATAAAAAACACTGTCCTTGATATATAAAAAATCAATGAACATTTTTTTTTCAACCATGCATTTGAGATCGTTTTGTCGTTATCGTTTTGTTATGACAAAAATTAATGAATAAAAACTTTATTTTTCAGACACAAGATTACTAACATAAGGCGATTATTGCTAAAAGATATTTCTCCCAATATACTTTACAGTTAAGGAAACTTTGAATTTGAAAATTGAATTTCCATTGCCCTAAGAAATTTACTTCGTAACCCTAGAATATTAATAAATTATACCTTAATAGTCTGGGTTTTTTATGAAAGCTTGAAGCTTTCCAAGTTCCAACCGGGGTAGGTCCCATGGTAAGTCAATAAGAGCTTGTGTTAGGGAGTATGAATGAAAATAAATTAAAGAAATTTATATAAATACATCAGACCAGGTACAGGTTCGATCCAGACCCCCCCATGTGTGCCTTGAAATAGGTTTTTCTAATTTCTAAGTGCACTCCAAACACGAGACCATCGCTCGCTCACCGGTGAAGGAAAACATCCTGTGGAAACCTGCATGCCTGATGAGATTGAAAGTCTTTGAAGGTATGTGAAGTTCACCAACTCGCACTGGGCCAGCGCGGTGAACTATTGGCCCATTACCCTCCTCGCCTGATTTCGAGGAGGAGACCCGTGCCCAGCAGTGGGACATAAAGCGTTGATACTTAACTTTACTTTACTTTACCAGGATCGTTAACGATTATAATAAACGATTTAGATTTTGATTTAGATGACGTAAACGATTTAGATTTTCTGTACCTACGCTTGGTTGCCGAGGTTGTCTTCATCACACCATTGAAATTAATGTTAGTTATTGAAAACATATTTCATAATAGCGTTAAACTATGTCAACGTAAATTCGCAACGAGCAGGAAAATGTCATAGGAAAATTTATGTGACAAAACCCATTATACTTTAAAAGTATGTATTGTAAAACTTTCCAAAGACTATAATGATCCCGATGATCTTATATTTTCTTAGCAAATGATCCAAAAATAAGGATCTAGTCTCAAAAACATGTTAAGTTTCTTTATTACATATTGATTATGTGTTATTCTGATGTGTAGGTAAGTTATCTTAATATATATATTTCTTGTGTGCGTGTGTATGTGACTGAACTCCTCCTAAACGGTTGGGCTGATTTTAATGAAATTTTCTGTGTACCTTCAGGTGGATTCGAGAATGGTTTAGATTCACAAATTAGCCCGGCAGATGGCGCTGCAGTTGGTATCTAGGTTATTTATCTATACTGCATCTAAAAAGCTGGATCACGGCGGGATCGTATTGTATATAAAAGGACAATGTCTGTTGGGTCCTCTAGTATTAATGTAAAGTTTTGTCAAAATTACATAGTACAATAATTTATGCGTGAAGAAACAAACATTCAATCATTCTTACAAATTTTCGCGTTTATAATATTAGTTGGAAAGAATGGCTAAGGTTAGGCTTAGTAAAATTCGACATAAAAAAACACAAATACTCGAACATGAAAAGGGCTTCCAAACATGGATTATATAATGGCATGAATGAACAAACAGTTGACAATTCTATAACTGACCTTGGGTTCTGTATGAGCTCAAAAGGGAAGCATTGAACAATGTTTAATCGAAATGACCCGAGAAAGTTCAAGGTCATAAGTGTCCGTCTCATTACTGCGAATTAATACACATTATAATATATTTATTTGTATTTTAGTTGAATTGGCAAACTGGCAAATGTGCCACCTGATGGTAAGTGCTTGACGTCGCCCATCAAGAAACTAGCTTAACTAAAACTAGTCCAAGTAACTCTTTTATGTTACCTATCCTAAGACTTAGTATCTTTAATTCTCGATATGGTCCCGGTGTCAGTAGTTCACAAAATACTACCTTTCGTACTCTCTCCGAAACACAGCAAAGCTGATTCGTGGGAGAAGCATGCAAGAAGCACTACCCACGGACCCAAGCAGCCGGGAGCGTAGCACATTGCATCCCTCCTAATGGTGAAATAAATTGACTATACTTTAAAGTCATATTGTTTATTGTAAGATTTGTAAGTAAGGCTGATGCCACGCACGATAGCAAGAAGGATAAGGTCGACCGCAGAGATAGAGATGTAGAGTAGATAGAGATGTAGATAGATAAGGATAGAGAGAAGATCTTTAATGCCCAGCAGTGGGCGGCGGTTGAAAAAAATATATTTGACTAATAATGATAATGAAGATGATTAATTTTGATGACACTGAATATGTAGGTTTACGTTTGAATTTTATCATCATCATATTAGTTGTCATTATCAAACAATAACGATTGATTCGTTGATGCAATGTCAGTAAAAGAGGTAAAGGAATAATTTAAGGTGTTAAAGAATGCAGAGATCAGACACTTTGCTAGATAGAGAGCAAATTGTAAACGGTTAGTGTCTAAAAAGGTTCTTATCGATTACTAGACACAAGCTAGCTTTTGTTTTAATTTTAATCCATTGTAGAAGAAAATAACGACTCAATCATGCAAAAAAAACTTAAGTTTTAACTTGCGAACTCTTAACACGACACAAAAGGAAGTTTGCATATATTCTCATATGCGAGAGTTATTAAGATCTATTCTTAGAAACCGGTGGCTTATGTGTTATTGCAGGCCTTCACGAGGATACAACAATCTTGCTATTTCTTTTAACGCATTCCTTCCTGTCTCTGCTATGTTTTGTTCTAAGGCCTGCAATATGTGCCTAAGATTACCGGATTTCACTATTTTCCTTTCACCTATTATTTAAAATATTCATAGAACATAGAGCTTAATGGATCCTATGTCGGTATTTTTGTGTTTTCAAACATATCTACCGGTGGTATATGATATTTATTAAAGGAATAAATACATTTTATTTCAGAATAAGGTCCATGTATTAACTTACAGCTAATAATTTTAATATTATTATTTGAACATTTTAAAACTTTTTAAAGCAGATAATTATGGACTTGCTCTACAGTAATGACCTTTACATGACATGATAGATACAAACCTATCCCAACCCAATCAAGACAGATGGTGGTGAATCGCATCTATCTGAGATTTCTTCAAATTTCAGCTTAGTCCAAGCAACTCTTTTATGTTACCTATCCTAAGACTTAGTATCTTTAATTCTCTATATGGTCCCGGTGTCAGTAGTTCACAAAATACTACCTGTCGTACTCTCTCCGAAACACAGCAAAGCTGTTTCGTGGGAGAAACATGCAAGAAGCACTACCCACGGACCCAAGCAGCCGGGAGCGTAGCACATTGCATCCCTCCTAATGGTGAAATAATTGTCTTGTTTGCTAATTTAATGTTATGAATTCTCACTTTTTGTTATTTTTAATTATTTAAAATTAAATAAATTGGTTAAAGAAAAGTGTCATTCTTTGGACACTTGCAAAGACACGTCTTCGAATCCCTACGGACAATCATCGAGGGCAAGATACCGGGTAGAAAGCCACCAGGAAGACCAAGGCGAAAATGGTTTGACGATATCAAGGAGTATACTGGACTAACATATAATAAGATAAAGAGTATGTCCCCTGATAGGACGAAGTACCGAATGCTTACCTTCAAACTTTAGTATGAAGATGATGATGATGATGATGATTAAAAATGACCACTAAGGTTTTTAATAATTATTAATTATGAATTTTAATATAAACTCATCTGCCGGGCGTCCTGTGCCGGTCAACATTTTTTTTTTAATTTGCTTTGTGTTAAAACTTGGCATTAGCCGCATCCAGATAAAAGGGCTTACAAAGTTCCCTTTAATAAGATCGCACCTTTACTCGGCACGTGTAAGCTGGCATGCGAACCCACGCCCAAGGTCAGGAGGGATGAATGGATGCTGTTTCTCCCTGCGCTCGCGCATGACGCTCGCATTGACCTTATATTTCATTATTAGTATTATGTAATTCACTTACCCGTCCATTTCAATTTTATGCTCTATTGCTTATTTGATTGGCCGTGTTTTTCAATTGTCTTAGTTATATTTTTACTAATTTCATGCTAGGATAGGTTGATTTTTATCAGATAGTATATTAAAATTAAGCACATAATCATCATTATTTATAATTAAAATTATTAAAATAGTACTAACCTCAGCATAGCCCATCTATTTTACGCATTACATCCAGCATTATATTTTTTTTGTTATTTAAATGATAGTAGGTATATCTAACTTTATAAGTAAATAATATTATATATGTATCCTAATACATAAAGAACCTAGCTCCTATGATACATACCAAACTAGAAGGAGCTTTACGATTGCAACCTTAAGGACTTCTTGTTGCAGAAATATATAATAATAGGTAAGTAGTAAAAACTATTCGATGCTGATTATACGCCAGGAAAGTTAATATAGTACACATTCTACACAACATAGTGTGGACAATATTCAAATGCACGTTTCCATGATTTGCAAAGACTTATGTAATATAATATTAAGCAATAATTAAAAAAAAATTAATTATATTTTTATTATAATATTTAAAAAAACATATTTGTGACCAAAAACACAAATACATATTTCAAAACCCCTAAAGTCATTGAAAAGTGTTCACGTCTTGTTAAATAAATATTCATAAATATTTGATAATCTCAGACATCTCATATTTTCAACGCCTCAGAAAACTCATAAACAACATGAATTGTAAATTGTATGTTAACTTGTCAAACTTTTGTGGAACGAATCACGAAAACAAGTCAAACTCGCAGCTTTATTTCCGCTCAGAGTTTCCAAAAAATCAATATTTCTATTAAATGTATTATGCCTAAAATCGTGTAAAAATAGCGTGCTACCAGTTTTTTTGCGTTGAAAAAGTAGAGTTGTAATATATTTGTAAAATTGCAATATAAAAATGTTGTATACTAGCTGTTGCCCGCAGCTTCGCCTGCGTTAACTAAGATTTACAACGGGATCTTAGTACGCAAAATAAGTAACTTTTCTGGATGATTTTTTGCAACTTTGTACAACAAAACCCAAATATCTTATGGAACCCTATTTTTTCCAGAATAAAATTTAGCCTATGTTACTCGTAGATAATGTAGCTATCAAACGGTGAAAGAATTTTTGAAATCGGTCTAGTACTTTTTGAGCCTGTTCATTACAACCAAACAAACAAAGTTTTCCTTTTTATAATATTAAGTATAGATAAAAGGTTTCATAATAGCTGAGATTATTACCAAATGAGCATTATGAAAGCGTGCAAAATTAAAATGTTATCTCGGTAGCCACTGGGCTAACGCACCGAACAATTTCATAAGGGCTAAGTTACGCAATCCTGTACCTAGTACGTCTATTGTGATTCGGTACTAACCAGGATATTTTTATTCCTCATGCTATCTAGAGAATGCCAGATGAAAGAAATGCCAGAAACAGTTACCGATATCACGCTCATAATATGCACGTTGAAGTGGCAAAGTACTGGTCACACACTCAGAAGAACGGATGGCCGATGGGCCAATAAGGTTCAAGAGCGGAGGCCGCGTTTAGGTCGGCCATTAACCAGGTGGGAAGACGATCTCCGTGCAGTGGCAAGCACAAGGAATGGCATCTTTTATTTGCCTAACCCTGTTATTGTTCGTGTATTTGTTTGTTATTTATTCTTTTATTGTTATTTAATAAAAGCTTATTTTTTACCTTAGAAATCTTGTCATTTTTCCGACGCTATTGTTCAAATTCAAGGTTAGGTTATATCTGTGACATTGCTAAATATTTTTTATGGGTTGGCTCGTTAATATTATGTCCACGAATGTTTTGTTTAGGTTTCTAAAATAAGTATTGCAATTAATAACAAAAAATGTTAGTTGTGTAAAAATAATTTTGTTCTGTGACAAAGTTTCAGCCATTTTGTTTGCAGTTGTTGAGTAGGTTGTCCTATATAGAGCTTGTTTGTCTTTGAAATAGGCTAAATAAAATAATAGTTCTTTGAAATGTTACTTTATACCAGCTACTAATAATTCTATTATTAAATTTTAGAATTATAATAAAGGCAGAGCTTAAATTTAGTATGACATAATAATGGGAGACCCTAATGTAATTCTTCGTCATCATCATCAGCTCTTATCTGTCCACTGCTGAACATAAGCTTTTTTTTCTTTAACTCCTAAAAATGCACTGAGGCATATCCCGCTGGGGAGTGGGTCTCCCCAGGCTGAGGATGTGGGACTCGCTGCGCCCGAAAGATAGAATTTTATGTCAGTTTGTTATCAGTTAATAGTTATCCATTAAAATCTATGACAATTTTTGGCAGGCGTCCGATCACCAGAAAGACATAATGAAGACCGCAGAAGAAAATAGAAACTAAAATATAATTTATAAATGGAACCAACAGCTACTTTAAATTACTGAGAGCCTTGACAAAGTAACGAAGACAGTTGCTAAGTTACTTAAAAAACTTTATATTTTGTGAAGAATTTCTAAGCTTTTAATTATGCTGTCTTTGATTGTCAGCCAGGCGAGTTGCAGCAAAAAATACGTTTTTGCTGCAAAATATGAGACTCTTCGTTAACATTATAAGTAATGCAACATTGTAACGCCTAGAGACTAAAGCTCATTATATCATGTAATATGTAAATCAATGGCCCTCTGCAATGCCAACAAAATGCACTTGGCCGTAACACTATGTTTATGTATACAACTCACATTTGGGTCAAAGACGCACATTCGTCATTAAGATGCTGCCTATAAGACCTTAAACATTGGTCCGTCTAGCCAAGTGCTCTAAGATGCCTAGACTACTAATTTAACGATGACAGACGATCAAACTTAGTTTACGTTGGTAACAACTCAAAGTAATAGTAGCATAATATTATGTCAAAGTCACAATAACTGTGTCTAAAATGGTAAAAAAAAAAAGTTAATAATCTGAAATAAATAAGAAACAAATATAATTTACTGTTAAACAATTATGAACCTATCTACTATTATTTTTTTATTTATTTGGATTATTTGTACAAAATAAATTTCATGTCTATATTTTAAACATCTTCCTTTTCTCTTTTGTGGTATATAAAACGGGCATCTATCTTAAGGTTTTTATGGTAATTAGCTTGAAAAGTTTATGTTTCACGATTGTTTCATAACGCTTTCATTCAATGTCACCAACCTGTTAAATAGTTTTATCCTATATGCAAGTGGGTCATGACCCCCTCATTACATATGTACGGTGCATGCATATCACACACGTGCTACACCACGTGAAAAATAAAGCATTGCGTGTGCAAATTGTTGATCGTACGTGCGAGTAACGTACCTTATTATTAGTTATCGATAAAAACCAACACTTATTTTTTGTGATTATTTTCATATGATACAAAGTAGTAAAGTAGGTAACAGTTAACATCGTTGTAATATTAGTGTTTCAGATAACGCTTCTAACGTTTGAAATTATATATTGCTTCATACTGAAAACATGTAGTAAGTGATAATTTTAGGACTTAAACTAGTCTAGTTTCAAATAAAAGCAAGGTTTAAATTTACTAGTAACTAAATATAATAAAAATGAATGCCTGAAATTGTATTTAAATAAAAATATGCACTTTATCCACCATGGCATATAAAGATATCTTAGTTTCATAAGAAATATTAATTGTAAGAGAATTAGGTACTAATGCTATCGATATTAATTTTAGTTTAATGATTAATTTAAAAAGAATATCACTACAAGGAATAAAAATTGAACGTCACCGGAATTATTGACAGGTGACTAATCATTGTAACAATGTAAATATTAAAATATTATGTAATGTAATATAAATAAAATAAGCTGATGTTTTTTTATATAAAATACCATTTTTCGGGCTCAGCGAGTCCCACATACCCGCCTGGGGAGACATACTCCCCAGGGGGATGCTTTAGTGCATTTCCCGGCGTAAAAGAAAAAAAGTTTTTGTAATAGCTAGAATTTACAGCTCCTTTTATCGCAAAATCGCTTGGTCGGTAGGTAAATTAAAATTTATTTCTATCATCTTCAACCTCTATCCGTCCGTTCCTGAAAATTAAAAAAATCGCATATAAATAGTTTTTTTGTTTTGAAAGATCGTTCCTCTTTATAAACAGAGCAGTCACAGCTGGTATAAAAATTCTGAATGCAGGATTAAATCTCCAAGTCCTATTATAACTTATGCTAACTCCGAAACCCAAAACACGATAATTGTTAGACGTCCGTAATCCGTGGTCTCCCTTTGCAAGCAATCAAACTTTTGCTTGTTATCAAATAAGGCGAATCTGTAGTTTGATATTTTTTGATAAATGCTATTACAGTTTTAAAGAAAAAACATTATTTCATCAGTATTATTACAGAAAATTTTGGATTTATTAACTATGTCCTTTGCCAAACACAGCAGAACGTGTGCACAAGTCCAAATATGTAGTTGCCAAATCTAATAAGCAATTGGCAAAAATACGAGTTCGACTTTAAAGAAAAAAATTGAATTTGTTCTAATTTCAAAAATACTATAAATTTGAATTCGTTTTTGTCTCGTTATTTATGTTTTATTTAGTTCATCTATTTAAAATGTTATGCTGTTGTCGTTCATTCTTAAAATATATTTCAAATGATAATATTATACATAGTTTGTGTGTTATGTCACTGTAATATAAATATTTGTGAGTTTGTTTAGTAAATAACCTGTCTCGGTGTTGTTGCGTTATAGAATTATGAACAAAAAACAAATATATTAACTCATGATTAATATTTATTATGACGGTTAATATAATATTAAATCAAAGTATATTACGATTACAAGTTCGCAAATTTATATTGTTCATGGTAATACTGATATTGATTTTATAAAGTGGATCATATAAATCTCTTGAAAACGAAACTTAGACGCATAAAACAGAATAAAATATGTAAGTTATCTGTTATTCTCAGATTGTTCAGAATGCAAGTAGATAATGTAGACAAATAAGTATTCTCAATGTGAACACAGACAAATTGAACGTCTAAAGGTGTTCTGCGACGGAAAATAACATGTCTAAAGCATCGAAGTAGCGGCAAAAAATGCACTTTCACATAAGCTGCACTAGTTATTTATAAGTGCAGTATCTTGCGCAATGTGACGTCATCAGGATAATAGTTCGCCTTGACCTTAGACTAGTGTCAGTGTGGCGCCGGGCGGCGTCTGCGCGTGCCCAGTTATATAACTCGTTACTGATGATAACCTCACAGGAAATTATAATTATTTTCTATTATAACTAGGTAACTAATATACGTTTCACATAAATTGCCTCAAACATCTCATTTAGTAAATTTTGCAAGAGCGTTTGGACTATTTTTTTTTTTTGATTTCGCAGTGGAAATCCCTTTCGGACCTGCCAGGGTCTCGGGTAGGGACACTGGCGTGTGTTGAGATTCGCATTAGGTGCACTACCCTGATAAAACCACTGTCATTGCCTTCAGCCGCTTTGAGAAGGACCCGGATCCACAAGTCCTCAACGGCAGACTGGCCCCGGCAAGGCCAAATTATTCAAATATAGCGGGGACTACCCGGACGATCTAAGCAGTCCCCATGACATCGTGTCTAGTGGGGCCCGGGTCCCATCCCGAGCCCGACACGAGCACAGGTTATTGGAAGTGCATTGAGTAGCGCCTCCGACGCACACCCGTTCGTCGCCTACGGAGGAGGCCACGTCGGCGGCCTCCTCTCTCACCCGTTGGCCGTTCGTCGGCCTCCTTCTTGGACATCACTGTCTCATAGAAGGAGGTCAATGCCGTTCAGGGCTTAGGAACTGTCCTTGCCCATTTTGGCCTATAGTATATTTTTGTTACACAAGTAATTACAATGGCGTATGCTGCATACGTAAAGCACATTTTATTTACATAGATAACTTTTAAGATGCAATTTAAATGACAGATACTAGTACGATCTTGTTTGGTATAATATGTTTAATGTGTAGAAATTATTAATAATCACTACTGACAATCTGTCCTAAGGAAGTAGGTTTTACATGACATCAGTCTTGCGAGTCATGGTCTTGTATGAATCTTCACGGTCTAAATTAATCGTAGACTCCATTTTGTAGGAGGTAGTGCCGCGTGCCGTGCTGCTTTGAAGCCAACATGGGCCGGCACAACCGGGGTTGCCTACCTACCTACTTCGCTCACATGATATAGGCTTAAAGTGTTATCCGTCCAATTTGAGAGTTGCTGTTAGTGCATTGGGTGGATAGGGAAGAAGAGGACAACATACATTTGCACGTAATTTTGAAATTATATAAACAATTGGTTTTCAAGAAACTATTCGCTCTGGATCCTTTGAAGTTCGTTCGAGGATGTGGCAGTGACCTAAAATGATATTACGCTGGCTCGTTTACCCCGCGCTATAAATACACCAGAAGGATCAATAATAGCACCTTGCGTACGGTTGTGTACGGAATCACATTACATCTGTTTATTATCATGTATAGAATGCAACACTGATTCTAGTAATGTAAGGCCATTAGATGTCAAGGTGACATCTCGTATAGGAAGCCTAGCATGACTTGTATATTATCTTTCATTGACTTTGATAACTTTGCATTTTGTCATTGGCAATTGACTGTAATGAATCCTACCGCCATACCATCCTA
Organism: Lycaena phlaeas; assembly: GCA_905333005.2. Lineage (NCBI taxonomy): Eukaryota > Metazoa > Arthropoda > Insecta > Lepidoptera > Lycaenidae > Lycaena > Lycaena phlaeas. Next base: position 11,059,282 of record HG995172.1, on the reverse strand, counting down.
TTTGTTGCTTAATTGTTTAGTATTTTTATTAGTTTATTGAAACAGATAGACCGTAGGAATAAAATGGTTTCATTTTGTATTCAAGATAAATTATGTATTAAAGTCTTATTTAAAAAATCTATATCTAACGTGTTTCCAATTATTTACAGAATAAGTATGTAAAAAGTAAAAGATAAATGGATTCATTACAGAAATAATCGAAAAAGATGTAGGCATGACTTAGGTAAGTAGAACTCACGAAGAAAGAAGGAAATAATAATATTTTTGCTGTAATTTTTCGACCTATTCGCCCCTAATTTATTTACGCCTTACCATGAAAATTTAAAAAAAAATGAGTTTTGCGGAATATTTGCTATTAAAAATTTACTTGGGTTCGCATATTATTCTGATATATTTATGAAATTAATTATTGTTAAAGAGTGGCTTAAAAATAATGCGATAACAGCTACACTGCCAGCGAAATTTAAATTGGTAAATATAATCCTAAGCTAGGATTATGAAAACTGTATTAGGTTCAATTTTAATTTTAACCTTTATCTATAGCCCATAAATAAAGAGAAGGTTAAGTGTTAAAAACCTATTAGCTAAGTTCAAAACCATATTTCTAAAAACAATATTCGACCTCGTAAGATGAAGTAATTTACGTGAATAAATAACAATGAAAAAATTTATTTTGGCAACCGTAAGGATGGCAAACGTGTTAACCTTGTAGTCTGCACGGCGCATTCGGTAGCCTAAGTTGCGCAACATCGGGTCAAGGGTGAAAAGGGGCCGCCCTCAATTTTGGCAATAAAGTATCCTACGCGCGCCCAATGCAAAATACTCATAGTTTAAAACATCACGACACTACGACAGCAGCGCGTGAAAATTTCTTCTCACTATAATTTGCTTCTAGCTTTGTATGAGACAGACACCTGAAAACGAGTCGGGTTTTTGTACTATGGTATTTAGACATCGACCACATAATCCATAGACTCCTAATGGATGGGTTCTTGCGACACATCTGGCTTATAGTTCCGATGTAAGCCGTAAACAATGAACTCGAACTATCGTGTCGTCTCATTTTTCCCGTTGCGAAATATATCCATTTCTTTTTAACGTTCCGTGATTGGTAATGACGTATGACATTGAATTAGCTAATCACAGCATTGCAACCCCTTTCGTCTCACCTCGGCTAAGCCAGAATGCATTTAATACGAAAAATCAGACATTAGGAGTTTATAGATTGTGTGGTCAATATATTTAGATAACAATTGTATCGTGATTTTAATTCACATTAATGCGGGTGCTAAGAATGTGCTCGGGGCGTCGAACCACTTTTTGTGGCTCTGGCCTTGACCTGACTGATCACCAAACACGTTACTAAAAGTAAAAGCATTTAATCTCCAATGAGTAATGCATGAATCATTATATCCTGTGGGAAGAAATGACGCAGGTAACGCAGACCACGTTACCCGCGGCATTTTTTGAATGAAGCATTTAAGACCTTTAAAGCGTTATCGTTTGATGACTTATGGAGGTTTTTTTTTAATGTAAATCTAATACGACTTAAGCTTGATTAGTTTTCTTGGAAGACATCTTACCCGGTTTACGTCTGGCCTATTAAGTCTATCATTTTCGAAAACAGGATTTGCCGGTTTTGCACAAATATGTATCGTCTCGTATTTGAATGGGTGACGGTTACATAAAATTTGTAAGTAGGCCAAAAAATCCAATAGTGAAAAAATCCCGAAGTGAACTAAGAAGGTAACATTTTAAGGCACTACTAGCAGCGCCCCACGGTTTCACCCGCGTACTTTCCATTCCCGTGGGAGTACGGGGGTAAATTATAGCCTATGTGTTATTCTGATGTATTAGCTATATTATTGTAAAGTTTCATCAAAATCCATTCAGTAGTTTATACGTGAAAGAGTAACAAACATCCATCCATCCATCCATCCATACAAACTTTCACGTTTATATTAGTATATTAATAGTAGTTAGTTAATATTAGTAGGAAGTAGCATTAGCTCAGAATTAGCTTAGCATTAGCAAGGAAGAATTAGAAAAATATTAAGCATTTTTAACATCGAATATTTAAAGTCTATTCAAAAGTGTTATAAATTTTGTTAATCTCAGATTTTGCTTAAATAATCTACTGTACCTTGACTGTTTTATTTCAGACTAAGTAGATTCAGGAGTCGTTTGCAGTTAGTTTCATTAGTAACCTTACCTTGGATACCAATCTGCTTACTTGTTGACCGTGGCGATTGTAATATTTTTTCTTTATACTTCGGCGCACATATTATTAGACACACATACATACAATGCTATATCGTACATTTTAGGAAATATAAGATTGCTTGTAGGCTTCTGTAGTGCTTTCTGATTTTGTATCTATGACTATCTATTATAGTTGAACTTACTATGTAACTATGTTATTAATAAAATTACGCCCATCAATAAACAATTTCAAACTTAACTGGCACAGTTCATTTTTATAGAAAAAAGAAAAAACTTTATAATATAACTCAGATAAAAGAAAAAATATGCCTCACACCTTTAGGAAAAAGTAAAACCTTTCTCCTAGGAATACTAAATATTATGCTACATTTTATCCCGAAAAATTTAAAGTTTCTACGGAAATAACATGTACATTTTTAGTACTGTGGTAATTCATAATTACGTCACTTGAAATATCAAAACCACGTAAATGTTTACAACGCGCAAAATTTTATATGGTCAAATTTACAAGTTTTTCATTACGGTATTTTGAGATGTGTGTTTCTGAAATGTTGGTCAAAGTGTGTATTAACCATGTATTAACTAACAAATTTGAAAGCTTTTCATTTTAGTAGATATATCAACAGACAGGCTGATCAAATTAAGTAATTTAACCATGCGTCTAGCAACTCATTTGACACTAACAAGAAACTTGACAGTTGATTTGTTAATTTTTGCTTTCATCAGCCTATCAGAAACCGGGCGTTATCTCCTAAGGCGATTTTTAGGATATAAATACTTACACGGACTTTTTTTATCGATGTTTTCAAAATATGCAATTCCATAGTTCATTTGATGTATCTCTTTAAATTTAACCAGCGTTTGCGGCGCATAACAATATTATATTTCTCCGATTTTCTGTATTTACATTATCATATATGCATAATAATTTTCCTCTGCATTATAATCCGTTGAGTAGTTTCAAAGATCAAGCAAACAGACAGCGGAAACAACTTTACTTTATACTAGCTGTTGCCCGCAGCTTCACCTGCGTCAACTAAGATTTACAACGGGATCTTAATACGCAAAATAAGTAACTTTTCTGGTTGATTCTTTACATCTTGTATCCGAAAAATCCAAATAAAAGATATTTAGATTTTTTCGGAACCCTATTTTTTTTAGAATAAAATTTAGCCTTTGTAATACTCGAGGATATCGAATGGTGAAAGAATTTTTGAAATCGGTCCAGTACTTTTTGAGCCTATTCATTACAACCAAACAAACAAACAAAGTTTTCCTCTTTACAATATTAGTGTAGATGTAGACTATGTAAAGATATTTAAGCACGTGAGTTTGTTGTATCCTAATTACGTATTATTCTCAATATTCCAGTAGTTTTGTAGGATAAATATTTAAAAGTAAATATCACGTAATCGAACCAGACAAACATTTACCTAAATGAATATTATGTACAAACAATATCGGGTACCGTATTAAATATTTCCCATATTTAATACGTCACCCGATATTGTTTGTGTTGTATTTTAAGCAACACCGCGATTCGATCATTCAATTACTTATGCTTATATTTTGGAATAAGGTATAATACGTACCAAAAGAAATAGTTGAGTATGTGGGCATCATTCTATAGTGGGGTTTTTAAGTTACTACTTCAAAAAAAAAAAAGTTTCCAACGGAGAAAAGTGTATGTTCACATAATGTTGGTTGTTGAAGCCATAATTAATCGTCATCGATATAACTCTTATGATCATCATCGCCATCATCAGCCTTTATGCGTGCGCTGCGGAACCTATGTTCAGAGATGAGATAGGGCCTATGCTCAATCTATGAACTCCAAGCCTTACCACTACTTATATCAATTAATTTTCTTACAAAAGTGTAAAATTTTGAAAACCTTACTATTGCACACAATTTTCATCCTCACGTATTTAATATAGTAACCATTATTAGATGTGACAAAACTATTAATTAAAAAATGCATTTTATCCATACTTAATATGATAATTTAAAAAGGTAAAACTTGTGAGTCTATGAAGATCGAAATCTCTGAATCTACTGAACCGATTTACAAAATTCTTATGCCAATAGAAGGCTACGTTATTTTTGAGCGACACAGGCCACACGGGCAAGGCCGTCTTAAACTAGGCTGGGGCCCTTGGGCACACTAGATTGTGGGCCCCTTTTGGAAACAAAAAAAAAACTAATTATAATAACATTATTTATTAAGTACCTAAGGTACCTATGACCATTTATTATAGACTAGCATTTGCCCGCAAGTTCGCCTGCGTTAACTAAGATTTAAACCTGACCAATAATTTTTATGATTAGCGCGTTCAAACAAACAAACTCTTCTGCTTTATATCTTATGGTATAGTAAATACCTTCTTAGTTGTATAGACCTTCTGATAAAATTACCTACTGATTTGTAAAAAAGTGTAATGTGCCCGACAAAAATGTTTTGAGAGTAAATGTGTGAAAGAATTTGTAGGTCCTCGGGGCCCCCGTTCCCAGGGGGCCCCGGGCACGGGCCCCGTGTGCCCTTATGGTAAAGACGGTATTGCACACGGGCCAATTATACCCATACTCCTACGGTAATGTGAAGTACGCGAGTGAAACCACGAGGCACTGGTAGCTTAAATAAAAAAAATGTAAGTACAAATTTTGTCTAACTGTTTAATCGTTGTATATAACAATAATAAGATACTTATCGGACACGTGATTATAAAATGTTAGATATAAGATAAACGTAAGATTGTGTAACAAACGAGCCGTACAACGTATGTGATAAATAATCATAATGGAGTTCGAAATTAATCAAGTTACGAAGTATTATTTAACTTTAATATATGTAAATAAGATTACGTGGCCGTGAACTTTGTGACCTGTTTGTAATGTGCCTTTGTAGTAATGTTTTTCTTTTATACGACGCAGATTACTCGATGTTTGTGAGTGATTAGTAAAACAAGGGTAACTCCTCAAGCCCTTTGGTTATGCGGATGTCTATGGGCGTCGGCAGTCACTATAAGGCTTCGACTGCTCGGTTGCCTCCTTCAGACATAAAATGAAGTTTACAAAACAAACAACAAAAAATGGGCGTGTTTTGGAGAAGGAAATAGGCATGCCCAATTGTTTTTTCTCGGAGCGCTACAGTTGTCCCTGTCTTTTTTTAGGGCGCGGCGGCAACATACAGCGAGACAGAAATATTCTATTTTTTTAAAAGTCTCTCATGTATCCTTTTTCATTGTTTGAACGCCGGGAAATGCGCTTAGGCATCCTGCGGGGGAGTGGGCCTCCCCAAGCGGGTATGTGGAACTCGCTGCGCCTGAAAGCTGGGAAGTGGACGCAGCTCTACACACTGAAACCAGTCGAGTGCCACCAATGCCGCCTTTGGTAAGTCCCTCATGGCACAACGCTGCCTCCACAGAGGGGTTACCCCGCACCACAGAACAACCCCTCCCAACGTCGGGACAGTACAATGAGGCTAGTTTCCCGACCTCCCGAGCCCCTTGCTCTTTTGCCTTCTTATGAGATGTACAAAGGGCCTCCTCTGCTCAAGCCTAGCGAATTATCGCTACTGAGCCCCACCGCCACGACAAGGTTTAAACCTCTCATATATCCTTTCTCAAGCGTGATCAAGTAACAAACAAACCAACAAACTTTCACATTCACAATATTGTTTGTTGTATGCATCGACCAAATATTTCCATCTATGATTATTCATAAAACAGGATATGATTCAATATGATTTTACGCTGCCTACGGGTTTTACGTAACTTCGTGAATCATTTAGCACCCTCGGACGTAACAGAAATCCGAGTAAGGTTTATTGACTTAGATCATTACGTTGTTATTCGATAATAACAAGTTACATTATCTTTATTTTAGGAAATTAGGGGATTTTTGAATTATGCGATTTAATATTATAAATATTTTTTAAACGACCAAAGAAGGAGGCGTTTCTCTATTTTGTCTTTTTCTCTTTTTTCTCTTTAACATCAATTTACCGGCTTACGTGTGGAACCGCTTGCCTGTCGGTTTAGGTCACAAGCAGTGCTATTGATCAGACCAACATAAAGATAACATGAACTTCATGATGATTATTTATGGCTGGCTGGCTAAGTTCCTCGGTAAAAATGTAGCTTTTTAATAGTGAAATAATTTTTCAAATCGGTCCGGTAGTTTTTGAGTTTATTCGTTACAAACATACAAGAATAAAAAATATTTCTCTTCATAATATTAGCATAGATCCCGTCACGCAATAAGGCGTCCAGTATATTTTTACTGTAAGAATCAAACTACATGTAAACTCGCTGTTTCTCTCGTTTCCCAATATGCATTCCAAATTATTTTTGTCATTGACACTGATTCTTGCCTTCCAATCATTATGACATTAATATGAAACAAATGAAAAAAAGTTGTTTCTTTTGATATAATAAACTGGTATAATATTATGAACGTCGGTATTTTATATGTGTAGTCCTAGCTCAAAGCTTTATAACTGCGCAATAAGATAGTGTTTTGGTCGATTTTTAAATCACAATATTTCATTTAAACCATTAGACGTCTAGACGCCCGCTGCATGTGCATTTATTTAATTCTCCATGGCCGTCTAGACTTTAGACTGACAGCTCTTTCTTAGAATCTATTTATATTTCAAATGCTTGCAAAATATAACATATCTTTTTATGAAGTGTAATTTTAACTCATAATTATAGCGTTCGAGATTGACCTCTATTCTACCCCCCTAGACAAGGAGCAAACGCTTCGATTCTATTCATTTGCGAACAGTAAAAAGCTCTAGTGTTGTTACAAAAAAATTGACGAAAGCTCATTCAGACACATAAAGTATATGGTTTTATAAAAAAGTCATACTAAAAAGGGCCATGAATTTGTACTTCGTTTCAAACTAAAATTATTATAATAATACTCCTTGAGTCAAATTACATGTTGTAAGTGTCATTCCCATACAATAAGTGAGATCATTTAGAGTTTGTGCCACTTGTCTAGGGGGCTGCATTGAAGTGGTTCTCTCCGAGCACACTATTTGATACAGTTATACTTGAAAAAGTGGTTTGGCTATTTGTGTATAGAATAATACTAATACACAAATACTTTTCGGTACTATTTTATATTTGTATAGTTCAAGTTTAACCTAAATAAAAGTAGCGGGAGGCTGTTAGCTGTAACAATACACGTATCTTCAACATGCTGGAGAAGTCATGAAAGTCGAAAAAAGAAAGCCGAGCCAAAAGCGTCTCTTAATAAAAGTCGACAGAAAGCCTGCATTGTTGGCAAGCTGCCAAGTGAACGGTAGCATCTTAGTCCAGCTCAATCTTGCCGTACCAGACAATAAGTAACGGTGTAAAATAAAATAAAGTAGCAACCCTTATAATCCCACTGCTGGGCACGGGTCGTCAGGCGAGGCGGGTAATGGGCCGATAAATAGTTCACCGATGCGCTAGCCCAATGCGGATTGGTGAACTTCACATACCTTCAAAGACTTTCATTCACATCAAGCATGCAAGTTTCCTCACGATGTTTTCCTTCACCAGTGAAGAAATTTCAGAAATTTAGAAAAATCCATTTCAAGGCACACATGGGGGGGTCAGGATCGAACCCGGAACCTCTCGCATAAGAGGCCGAGTCCAGTGGTGGAATGGACCATCGTCGCTTCACTAGGATATAAGCGTGGGCCTAATTTGACACGATGTCGCGTGGACTGCTTAGAAGCAGCCGGTTAGTCCTCCCTTAAGAGAAGTTGTCTGGCCTTCGCCAAAGCCTGACAGTAGCCAAAATTGTCCTGTTGCCTGAAAATCCGGAAATTTGAAAAGCGGATGAAGGTGCTCGCAATGGTTCGGGCACACCCAGTTTCCATCCCATACAGGGTCAGGTCGAAAGGTCCTGGCTATATCCATAAAGAATTTCTCTGCGTAATAAAAAAAGAAATATATTGTCCCATTTGTCCCACCATTGATAAATGTAGCTGATACTAAGTTCACCGGGTCAACTATTGTCGTATAATTTTTTTAATTCTTTCTTGTTATCTCTTACTCTTAGCCCTATCTTTCCACGGGGACAGGTGCGTGCTCAACAATTGTTTAAACAATAATTTCGTGTTTTATTAGATACATACGAGCGCTGATGGTCCAATATGTAAGGGGGCCGGTCTCTTGAGCGAGGGGGTCTTGGTTCGATTCTGACCCCCGACTCTGTTGTGCCTTGAAATTGGTTTTTCCAAATTTCTAAATGCTCGCTTATCCGTGATGGAAAACACCGAAAGGATGCATGCCTAATGAAATTAAAAGTTTTTGAATGTGTGTAAAGTTCACTAACCCGTATTATTCCAGTGCCTCGATGAATTATGTCCAGATACCCTCCTCGCCTGATTTCGAAGAGGACACCCGTGCCAAGCAATGGGACATATTATATTGGTTGCCGGTTTTACTACTTATAACATACAATAGGGTCCATCGTCAAGTCCATTGTCCGATGTGCGGTTCTTATCTCCTTCCAGGACCTGGCATTTTGGCAAACGTGACTCTCGCACTGGAACGTGACTGAACAGAATCATTATCATCAGCATTTATTCAAACACTCGACTCGAAAGACATTGTTTGAATTAAAAAAGAAGCAATGCATTGGTCATGAGAAAGGCCATATGTTATCTTTAATATATAAACAAAATTAGTGAGAAGTTTTACTCGAACGTAATTACATCATGTAAACAAGATACCACACACTTCATTCAAATATATTGTGATAATAGCAGTGACCTTGAAAAGCGCGTATAGAGATAATTTAAGGGCATATTTTAGACTCGTCACACAAATTGTAACATTTTTGCATGCTTACATCATCTGAGAAGTAAGTGATACTGGTGAGAGAATTCACATGCGATAAGTAGTACTTATCGCATGTGAATTAGTAGTAGTAGTAGTAGTAATAGTAACACCCTTATTCAAGAAGTTTACTTGGCTTACTAATGAAAAAACACTATGCAGCGACTCAATAGTCGGGTTTGACAGACACACAGTGGCGGATTGCACTTAAGTGTTGCCTATGAATTGGTTTGAATGACGCTATGCGTACGGGAGTCCTGTGAGACCTCATAGTATTGTTTGTGAATACAGGTATTAGACTTGAACAGATTTAATATATAGAACAAGCATTTGTCATTACCAAAATCAAATCTAATTATCATTATCTTTGTTTGCATGTGGCAATATGATTTTACAAAATATGTACAGCAGTGTGTAAATATGTTTTCTACATAGAGCAACGCGGGACCTCCTTCCTCCTTAAGGTGTCGCAGGTTTTCTAGCTTTCTTTCAAGGTATTGACATGCAATTTCATCTACTAGAACTACATCTTCCGAAGTCCATCAGCAGTTGTTACGAGGAACAGTGAAATTTTCAAACCAAAATACTTTTTCACTCTTCATAGTTTTACTTGCTTAAAAATTTGTTAACTCATGATATTTTAAACCAGACACTCACCCTTATTTTTGCCAAGTTTTAGTGATATTTAATTTCTTTTCAGACTAAACGAACGGTAAAGTAAAAAAGTAAAGTATCAACCCTTTATGTCCCACTGCTGAGCACGGGTCTCCTCCTCGAAATCAGGCGAGGAGGGTAATGGGCCAATAGTTCACCGCGCTGGCCCAGTGCGGGTTGGTGAACTTCACATACCTTCAAAGACTTTCAATCTCATCAGGCATGCAGGTTTCCTCACGATGTTTTCCTTCACCGGTGAGCGAGCGATGGTCTCGTGTTTGGGGTGCACTTAGAAATTAGAGAAACCCATTTCAAGGCACACTCGGGGGGGTCAGGATCGAACCCGGACCTCTCGCATAAGAGGCCAGGTCCATCCACCACTGGACCACCGTCGCTCTTAACGAACGGTAGGACAAGTAATATTATATTGAGATACATTATGTACTGTTTTTTTACTGGTTCTGGCATCAAGTGCTCAGACGTCAATACCTTTTTCAATGACATTGGAGTCATCGAAAAAAGATGCTAATTGTAACCTAAAGAAAAAAACGAAGGTCATCGTCGTGGATCAATTTAATGAGACGAATGGAGTGTTGTACCTCGGTTACCTGTGGTTCCGTAATGTTCCTAAAATAGTTATTATTTTATTTTTGCAGACAAAAAGATGTTAAACAGATAATAATTATGTCAATACCTTACAAAGAATCCTGTGCAATAAATACATAAATGTCTATCATTCTCACTTAATATTATAAATGTGGAATTAGGGATGTTTGTAACGTCTTCACGCAAAAACTACCCAATCGATCATCATGAAACTTCGTACATATTCTCGAAGGTACTAGAAGTAACATAAGCCGCGGACAACACATAGTACTAAGTAACGTAGAAATCGGAACATCTAATTTAATCAATTACATAGGGTGCTAAAATTAAATTTGCTATTGGCTAAGCCGTGTTTCATATATATAAATATAGCTAAGCATTAAAACCAATCTTTTTTAATTGCAGAATAATGATTTTCTTTAAGAACAGCGATCCTTCTACATATATTTATATATTACTAGCTGTTACCCGCGGCTTCGCCCGCGTGATTTTAGATTTACGGATTTATCATGTCTGATGATAATTATTTTCTATTTTAATAATGACTAAGTTTTTGTATTAAAATGGATATATTATATCGCACACCTAGATCTAAAGAGGTATTAACTCAAAAAAGCTTTTTTTTCAGAAATGACAAAAAACTAATTACTGTGTCCCTGCACATTGCAGAAGTGTTCTGAATAGAAATATGCTTTTACTATGCAGTTACAATAAGTGTGATAGAGAGATATCCAACTTTTCTTATGTATGGGGGCTAAAAATTGGATTTTCGGAGTTATTTCCCTCTTGATACACTATGTATTGTATATTTATTTTGATATTTTGAGTTGAGCTTGTTTTGGTTAATCAAGTTGTGAGTTAGCTCTTTTTTGAAGAGAAAACTAAAATTTAAAATACAATAGTATTTTGTGTTATTAGTCCGAGTAATAGATTGCACTATGACCATTAGTCTATTAATATTACTATAAACTACTATAATCACATACCGGCTCTTACTCTCTCGCCTATGATAAAAAAATATTTATTTTTTTCATAAAATATATTAAAAAAAAACAATATAAAAATATTGGAAATTTCTATTCAAAAAATAATTAATAAATGCACATAACATAATAGAATCCCAATTTTACAAAATATTACTCAAGACTGTCAAATTTCAGAGTCAATCAGAATTTTGGAGCCATACAATGAAAAAAAAAAGGCGTGAGTGCGATTCACACACGATAGAAGTGAAACACATGATAAATGCTCAATACAAAAAGGCACCTCTTACCTGTGAAGGTTTTTGAAGTGAAACAAGTGTTATGATGTAATATTTTAAAGCAGTAAAATAGTTTTGTGTACTATATGGGTGAAACAATTATCTACTTAGGCGTTGATTTTTGAAGTGGAACTTCTTTAGAATCGTTATGATTTCAAACCGGATGCAACGGAAAAAACGACAGGTAAGAGACACAAATACAAAAGAGCGACAGAGCAAATGTCGGTGTGTATGTATATTGCACACTATTTAATACTTGCTTGTATTTGAGCATTTAACGTGTGTTTCACTTCTATCGTGTGTGAATAGCACACGAATCTGTTTTTTTTAATGTGGTTGATATCGCTTGTTGCTGAAGATTAACAAAACTTCACATTACTAAAAATAAATGATCAACTTTAGACTCATAAATAGAAGTGAACTTAAATACTTTGAGATCATCGTTATTGAAATTACGATTAATTATTAGTAATTCCTACTAAGTAATTGACAACTTTGGTAATATAAGAATTTGAATTTAACATAGATATTTTAGTCACAATAATGTAGCTAATCATTATTACCGCGGAGAAGGTCTTTATAGTAAATATGTAGGTCGTTATCTATGTATCGATAATCGTAAAATAAAAAAATAATTTACTACAGAACATTATATCCAAGTCATTCAGGGTTTTATTTTGTGTAGAAGTGATGGGAGGAATGGTGTTTTCCTTATCCCTGTTTTCTACCATATTTACCAAAAACCGACCACGTCTCATTGTTTTCCTGAAAAAAGGCAATACCTATTGTACTTACATGTATTACAAAAGTTATTTAAGCAGCTATAAATTTAATTTTTTTATCCCATTAGCGATATTGTAAAGTAATATTTCGGGGTTACCATCTAAAGAGATTTAACTCAAAATTTTGCAATAAAAATTCCCACAAATTCATTAAATTTGAAGACGAATATATGATTATACGAATTTAAAATATATCCTTCTTTTAAAACCAAAGGAGTTCAACTAAGGTTGGTTTTTAAACAAATTAAAGAGTTTAAAATATAACTCAACAAAACAGAGTCAATTACAAATTCGAAAATGTTTCACCAATATGGCGACAACTCAACATAAAAATAAATAATTTGCTTGCCTTGCCAGCAATTCGGGTTTAATTCTAAAAATTGTATCTATTTAATACTCAACAACCACCAAAAAAGAGTTAATTCAAAAAAATACTATTTAAAATTTCAGCAATATAAGTACAACTCAAAATATCTCCAGTTTATTTATAATGGGCATGTGCACTTCGCTCTTAATTCTGATTGCAACTAGCAATGTCCCTGTTTTGGTGGGAGGCTAGCGGGACGCGTTCGTTATTCTATAAGGATACTCAGCGTCATCTAGTATGAAATAGCAGACATATTTTTAAATCTGTTTTATTGGTCGATAGGCTTTTAGTTCGGGAATTGGATGGTGTGTATAACTCAAATTTGTCGATTTTTGAGTTGACTCCCTTTAGATCTAGATGTGCGATATGTTATCTTGAACATAAAGACATTATACCCATTCGCTTTCTGTGTTTCTGTATGCATATAATGTACTATTTAGGATACTATTATTACACTGCCCGTTCAAATCACGGCCACACGATTTATTTTCTTGCGTATAATTTTGGGTTAAGGTTCAAGAGTGGAGGCCGCGTTCAGGTAGACGAAGTGTTGGTCGGCCATTAACCAGATGGGAAGACGATCTCCGTGCAGTGGCAGGTCCGCGTTGGATGCGAGTAGCAAGGGATCGGTCGTCTTGGCGTTCATTGAGGGAGGCCTATGTTCAGCAGTGGACGGATAGAGGCTGATGATGATGATGATGATGTATAATTTTGATTTTGCCATATCTCCTAAAGTATTTATTTAATTTACATGATGTAAAGGACAGGACAAAAATAGTCTTCATAAAGTGCTCAAGCCAATTAATTAATTTAAAATGATAAGGATTTATACCTTATTTGTGTAAATAGCCCTATAATTACCCATTTTTTTAAAGTATTAAATGAATATATGTAGTATGATATCCCTAAGAGATAGATATTGCCATCGCGGACTATTTTGTAGACCTATTTAAGATACACAATTCCACCATAATATATTATTTTGTTATATTATCTTAAAGAGTTTAGGCAGCGTTTTCGTTGAAAACTCCCAGGCGGCCTATTTTTTTTCCGACACGTCCAACAATTATTGTTATATCTTAGCCGATGTAGATGAAAACTTAATTAATTATATACGTAAACCTTCCTCTTGAATTGTCCTATCTATTAAAAAAACCGCATCAAAATCCGTTGCGTAGTTTTAAAGATTTAAGCGTACAAAGGGATATAGGGACAGAAAAAGCGACTTTGTTTTATAATATTATGTAGTGATGATACATCTTAAAAATCTTAAATATTTTAGGTTATGTTTCATTGGTCAAAGTCAAAGTCAAAGTCAATTTTTTTTATTCAAAATAGTACAATCAAAGTATCTTTTTGAAAGTCAATTGAGTCTACCACCGGTTCCAAAGCAAGCCCACTGAGAAGAACCGGCGAAACAAACTCAGTGGAACTAATCTTTTCATATTTTCTTACAAAAAATGAAATACATAATACTTTATTAGTATAGTGAGAAACTCAGCTGGGTTGCTCTTTTTAAAATATAAAATATTTAAAAATATTGCACATTAGCCTAAGATTAATGAGTAGGTAAATTTAGACCCCGCAGCATCCAAAACAAACCAGAGGATGTTAATAAAAGAAAAGAAAATCAGCTAGGTAGAAATCGCATAACACGACCAGCCACCACAGCAGCACCACCACAGCAGCACCACCACAGCAGCACCTCCCACCCCAATGTTATTGAATTATTTTACCATTGTATGTTTTGTATCTATTATGGGAAATTCCCCGGAGCTACATTCCCACATAGGACTGAGTAACAAAGTGTCAGAAATCAATAGATTATGTATTTTACGAAGGACATACTCGTATGGCTTCTGGTCTTAGCTGGTTCCAACAGGAAAAAATTAAAAATACGGAGGGAAAATATGTCATCCAATAATGAAATCCGTAAAAAGTAGTCAATTGAATTACAAATAATAATTAGTTTTGTTTGGTGGCTTTTATCAAACCCTAGAATATATTGGTAAAATGTAAAAAAGTAAAATATTTGTTTTTCTTCAAATGATTATTAGATAATACATCTCAAATATTTTAGGGTATGTTTCATTGGTATTAATGTTATTGAATTTTACCATTGTTTGTTTTGTATCTATTATGGGAAATTCCCCGGAGCTACATTCCCATAGGACTGAGTAACAAAGTGTCAGAAATCAATAGATTATGTATTTTACGAAGGACATAGTCGTATGGATTCTGGTCTTAGCTGGTTCCAACAGGAACAAATTAAAAAAAACGGAGGGAAAAATATGTCATCCAATAATGAAATCCGTAAAAAGTAGTCAATTGAGTTACAAATAATAATTAGTTTTGTTTGGTGGCTTTTATCAAACCCTAGAATATATTGGTAAAATGTAAAGAAATAAAATAATTGTTTTTCTTCACATGAAATTTCTAGACGCTTCAAAAATATTAAATAATATTTCGCCATTGTCCTTTCCATACAAATTTTCATCCCCTATTTAAACCCCCCTAAGTTTTTTTTCGCAACAAAAAGTAGCCTATGTCCTTTCCCAAGCTCTAATCTATCTCTGTTCCAAGTTTCATCAAAATCGGTTCAGTGGTTTAGTCGTGAAAGCGTAACAGACAGACAGACAGACAGACAGAAAGACAGACAGACAGAGTTACTTTCGCATTTATAATATTAGTAAGGATACTGTCTTTTAACCGAATACTAAAAAATAAAAATAGAAAACTGCATGATTCCAATTGGTTTTCATTTCATGGTCATGTTATAGCTTTTGGTTAAAAAATTTGCTTGTTTCCGTGAAAAACCTGTGATATGAAATAAGCGCTCAGAGGAGGAGAACAGGACAAGCAGTGTAATTGCGACCATAGAGGTTTTATATCGTACGTAAGAGGATAGGCTAGGCGTGAATGCTACTCTTTCTCTGGGCTAACTCCAGGCAAACTCGTAGTTCATGAGCGACTGCTTACCTATCATTAGATGGCATCTGCCAGTTTGCATAACCAACTAACATAAAACAAATATTATTTTGATAGGTTTATATAATAATTATAAAATCTGAATGATGTCAATGGCCTTAATATAAAATTGTGAAAATTCTTAACACGTGAATAAATTCTATGGCATAGATGAATGATTAATTGATCGCCGCTACGCTTGTGTTCTAGGAATATCTACACTAATATTATAAAGAGGAAAACTTTGTTTGTTTGGTTGTAATGAATAGGCTCAAAAAGTACTGGACCGATTTCAAAAATTCTTTCACCATTCGAAAGCTACATTATCCCCGAGTAATATAGGCTAAATTTTATTCTGAAAAAAATAATACGGTTCCGTGAGATATTTGGGTTCTTCGGACACAAGGTGTAAAAAATTAACCAGAAAAGTTACTTATTTTACGTACTACGATCCCGTTGTAAATCTTAGTTAACGCAGGCGAAGCTGCGGGCAACAGCTAGTATAATATAAAATAACCAAACACATACGCATATGGACCGCGTATCGTCACATCGAAATACCGATCTTGTTTACGTTTCTTATCAACTTCACGTCAACACAATGACGCACAACAAGCTGATTACTTTCTATCAAATATCACTGAATTAAACATTTTAGGCTATAAATCTTATGGCGGGCACATTCTTTTACAATCTTTTACAAAAATATTTTTTTGTATTACAATCTATCGGCTGAGATGATGACAAATTTGATATGTATGCCGCTGTAATGAAACAGCTAAAGATCGAGGTTTGTTAAGGTTTTTACATTTCCCTTGATTCGGATACTTTACATCTTTAGAATGAAATTCGCGTAAACGTTAATAACAATCTGGTTATCAAAATTCTCTTCCTATTTTTGCATTATATAAATACATATTATAACGCTTTAATGTACTATATCAATACGTCACTAATAATAATTCAGGAATGCTGTTCTGACATTGCATTCGTCAGTAGAGGACGTAACCACATTTTTGTGATTCAGAAAATAAACAAAAAACATCTATTAAGCAATTCAATGAAATTAAAAAAAAAACCGTATGATGCCATCAAAATATTAGTAGTAATACTACTTTGTATTTTACTCTATACCTGAGAGATTAAACTCTGATGGTGTATGAACTCTGAAGTTCACCACCCCGCATTGGGTCAGTGCTATTTTGAACTACAGCCTAAAACCCAGCTCACTTCATCCCGAGGAGTAGACCGGTGCTCAGTAGGACTTAGCATGAGGTTCGCTTGACTTGACTTGTCTTTGAATGTTAAAGATTTCTCATCAGAAATAAAAAATGACCATAAAAATTGTACAATTATATTTTCTTAATATAAAAGTAATCGACCAATCGATTACACATCTAACATTTATCATAATATTAATTTAGTATTTAATTAAATTTAGATTACTAGTGTCTCACATTAAGATCATTTAGTATATTTGCGGCGCAGCTCCACCGCGGTGCACGGAGATGCAATGTACATAAGTTAAGCTTCGCTTTGTATGTCAATGTCAATTTCCGTGGATTGCAGTAAATACCACGAAGTATAGATACAAAGAGTCCGAACGTAATGTTGAACGAATGTTCTCAATTTATCGGACAGAATTTTTGACGATGGAGCTAGAGTAAAGAAGTACTCGTTTAAAACCTAAATATTCTGAGAAACGAGGAATTAAATAAAAATTTGCTAGTTAAAATATTAATATTTTATACTTTAAAAAATTAAATTCAACATTCGCGAGAAAGCGCGTGTTTACGTGTAATGAAAATCTTTAATAAAGCAATTCAGGATTGTGGCGCTGATTGGTCCACTACGATAGTATCAGTACGTCCTAAATTCTAGCTCAGCCAGTGACAAAAATAGAACTAAGATCTGGGTTTTTTATTGTGTACATAGATACTGTTAAAAAGCCTATATAAAGCGAAACTTCACAAAATTATAGAGTCACGTCACAGAAGACACACGTCATAAGATTGTAGCCTCTGTGCGCCGCGGTGGAGCCGCACCTTAACGTTCACACGATATAGTAGACCATGATATAATTTCTTTTTATACGTCATTAATACTCTAAAATAATTTGATCTAGCGCTTAAAATATATTCATGCATATTATTGTAATGTTTTTACATAACACTATGATTCATAAAATCACAAAAATTTAAGTTTTTTTATCTATGCCTTTGAGTTCTTTTTACCATTCAGAAATGGAGCTCCCATTTCTGAATGGTAAAAAGCAGATCGAGCTAACTTGGTAGGTCTTAATTAGTTATTAGGCACATTATTATGAATGAAAAAAAATGATTGTAAATTGTAAATAATAAGAGTATTAATAAGGTGCTTAAAAATATGTGTATTATTAATAAAATACGTATTATGTATATATATAATATATCTCACACTGCTTATCTCTAGTTTATTTCGCAAGAAAATTCAGTATTTCGATAGGCTCAAAATAATTTACATTTAGCTTCTGTCAAATACATTCTCACTATCAATAAGGTGACCTGATATAAATTAAATATTCAATATTTTTAGATAAAGATAATAATGGTTTTTAGTACTTTGTGTAAAACATTGTTCGTATAAAAATGTATTAACACATAACTTAAATTTTATATCAACTAACCAGGAGAGCTTTTTTATCTCTTGGAAATTGAGCTTTTAGCTTGGGAATAAAAGGTGTTTTTAATGCTTCGCAATGTGCGTATTAAAATATTTTTTACATTTCTTATAAAAATCATAAGTCTCTTGTTCGAACTCGACGCGGTAGAAGCCGTGGGCCAAAAGCTTAGTATTTATTGCCTTTTACTATGATATAATAAATACCTACATAATATTATATTTGCAACTTAATCATTACAGTTTATTCTTTATTTTTATTTTGAAAACCTGGACATTAAAATTTATTCCATTTTTCTACTGATAAAGTCGTATTTACGAAAGCTTCACATTCAAACTAGTCATTTATAAAAACCCTTCATCCATATTTTACGTTAATTTGTAAGGTCTGAGATAAAAAATATTAATATGTAAAATAATTTATCTGAAAGCATTTTTACAGTCTATATTTATAAGTTAAAAGTGGGTTATCATTTGACCCGCAAATTGCGTCGTCGCGTTCGTTAGATTTACGCGTCTGACGTCACGGGGTCACAAATTAGAAGTGTATATAAATCATTTACTGCATAGCAAATATTGAGTACAAAATAGTCATATTTGTAGGCTGTCGTCTAATGTAAAACCTATTTATTGTTAGGGTCGGATTTTTCAAATCATCTGTGCTTCAACTTCGTTAAATTTTAACGTCTGTTAAAAACAACGCATTTTGGTCACTAACTTCTTTACCGCCATCTTTAACGATTACATATTCGTTAAAATCGGTCGATGCGACCCGTCCTTAGTCAATAAACGTTACGTTGTGAAAAAAGAGATGTATAAAAGTAGCTGTAGTTCCTGGGCGCCGGAAGGACTTTCTGGTCTTATTAAGGCAACGAATCCTTAATCTTAAGTAATATTATAAATGTGATAGTAGGAATGTTGTTACGCTTTCACGCGAATACTACTTACCAACTAATCATCATGAAACTTTGTAGACATATTCTCAGAGATACTAAAAGTAACATAGGATACATAAAAAAAGAACATGTTTTTGCTAACGCGTGCGAAGACGCGGGCAACAGTTACGTTGTAAGTATACTATAAGTATCGGTAAGCCAGGTTCAGTAGAGCGTTTCCTGAAGGATTATATATCGCGCACCCTTGAAGTCAAACAGGACTCCTTGCCTGTTTTATAGGTGTATAATTCATGAACGTACTTATTTGCTGAAACCTATACCTTCAAGTCCAAGGCAATCTTTTTCTTCTCATGCGTAGGTATTGAAACTTCGTTTACGCGCGTGTGTGTATGTTAAATTTATATGTGTGATGTGTCTTACATATGCAGGTAAAATTTAAAATTAGAACGAGAGTGAAAAAAGGAAAACGTATTTAAAATATTTGCAATAAAAACAATCGCGGAACTATTCCAAACATTTCACATCGGTCGTATATTCTCTGGCTCCTCAACCGACGACAGACTGGCATTCATATGAAAAAGGTCAATAGTCAAATATAAGAAAAACAAAGTCACATTTACATATCTACACAATGGCCTGGTCTCGAAAACTTATTTTTATTGTGTCTACGAATACTATGCTTAGAATTTACGTTTTTATTTTATTGTAAGCTCAGGTGGATATAACGATTTGATGCCCATTTCGACATTAGTATTTTTGTTTTTTTTTTTTTGCAAACCAAGCTTTAGGATTATAGACTTGAGAATGGGTATAATACAATATACTTTTTATATTCTTGAATGTAATACGATCGCATTATTACGAATATGTACAACTGAAAATGTAAAATCTGTTTTATACTTACATTTGCTTAAATAAAAGATAAAACAGAAATGTATACAATTATTTATTATAATAAAAAATAATAGTGAATTAGGACCCAATACCCTCCTCTATATGGGACATATATGGGTTAGAGCTTTATAACTCTACTTTATTTTTTATATTACCAATCCTTATGATGTTTTCCTGCACCGATAAACGAATGATGGTGTGATCATGCTTAAGTGAACGGATATACTAGGAAAACCTATTTCAAGGCTCCACAGGGGTCAGGATCGAAACCAGACATTTCAGAGGCCGGGACTTCGGGCCCGCTAGACCATCAAATCAAATCAAAATATCTTTATTTCGTAGGTAGCAACTTGTATACTTAAAATACGTCGAAAATTCTACTTATTTTATAACTACTTACAAAATTCTAATCGTAAGTACAAAACGGGTTTTGATTGTGACAATATCCTTACGATTTATGGGGTTCAGTAGCCTTGGGCTACTGAGCAAACAACGTGGGCGAACGAATTGAACCAAGGGGGCTCTTTGTACCCCTCTTATAAGAAGAGGGACCAAAAGAGCAGGGGACAAGGGATGACGATGGGAACTTTACCTCATTTTACTGTCCTGACGTTGGGAGGGGTTGTTCTGTGGTTCGGGAGAACCCTTCTGTGGCGGTAGCGTCGGTCCCCTGAGGGACTGACTATCTAGGTGCCCTGTTGCTGACAGATTCGGGGCACCTCACCCAGGTGGCATTGATGGCACTCGCCGGGTTTTAGTGGGTAGAGCTGCGTCCACTTACCATCTTTCGGGCGCAGCGAGTCCCACATACCCGCCTGGGGAGACCCGCGCCCCTGCGGGATGACTCTGCGCATTTCCCGGCGTAAAAAAGGCCTGTGTTCAGTAGTGGTTGATATCGTATATATCGTGCTGATTGACAAACTCTGAAGACGTGCAGCCATAAGTTCAGTTTAGGAAACTGACTTAACTTAATTGCTTTCAAACATTTCTAAACTTAATCTAATCTACTTCCCGGCTTGTGTCTTTGGTGTATAATCAACGTCGTTATCCAGCTATTTCGACAGTTTGATAATCTTGTTCTAGAATACTTCTGAAATATGTAGATATTGGGCTAGAAAGTTAACGTTGGTTCGCTTATTTTATTCTATAAAGATAGATAAAAGAAGTAACTAGTATAATATGAACGAACTTCTTATAAATTACACAACAATTATCGTTAAGTATTTCTCTGGTTCGAACTGGTGCTAAAATTTTCCAAACTAATAAATCATATTATGCTTATATTAATTAGTGTAGAAGTCAATAACCTCGTGCAACTCAAATAGATTCACACACTTGAAATTGTCTATTAAACTTGCAGCTGCACTTAAGTTTCATTGTTACTAAAGAAAACTACTACGCTTTAGAAATAGGATATCAACGTACTAAGCAGTTTGTACCGCGACATGCGGTCTATGAACGAGTGTTATGACGACATGCGCTAACAGATAATTTTGTATGATAAATAATACTCATGGTAAAAACTAATTAATAGAACACCTATCTATGATATCTAAAAAAAATATGAGTATATACAAATATATCGTCAATTTAATGTAGATTTTGTCAAAAATTGTGATTTAAGAAAAAATATCACGAAATCGTAAAAATCATGATTCTTTCAGAACCGGGCTCCGAAGGTACGCACGCATTCAGAAAATTTGTCTGCTTTTGGTGGATTCGAGCCCGAGAAGTTGGTAAGTGTTGTGTAGAAGTTTTTTTTCGAAAGGTCTAGACTTTTAGGCAATTAAGCTCAATCGGTAGACTTGTGTAAAAGTATTAATACTACTATAATAATAAATAATTTCACAATAATAAATTATATAGACATAATTTTTTACACGAATATCAATAATTGAAACTACATTTTACATCATACTACACTGATGTCTGTTAAAATAAGAAAATCCGTCAAGAAAAATATATCTTAAAAACCCTACCCGCGGTCCTTCTTCCTCCTTACGGTGTAGGAAGACCGTGATGCTCTAAGTAAAAACCGCGATAAAATTCTGAAAAATGTTGTTTTTGAAGCTTATGTTAAACAAAGAAGGCAATATAATATTGTTCAGCAGTGGATGGATAGAAGCTGATGATGATGACGGATTAAATCGTAAATGATTTTTTTGATCGATATTTCAAAAAGGTTTCTATGAAAACGAACTTTCTGCTTACATATTGTGCTTCTTCGCCACCGACAAAGGTTTCCAATGTCTGTACGTGGAAAAGTTGAGTGCCCGATCGGCGTGTCGAAATCATAACGTCTTCCCAGGATTGCACTACAACGTAACACGACACGCGTTACGTAGTTTGTAACGTGCTAGCTTATGTAACGTGATAAGACAAACGAAATAAATATTAAGCCCGAAATTCACGTAATGACAAAATATGTGAAATAAGAGTAAGATGTCTTTAAGTAGACAGTGAACTCAGATTACGAATCTTATCTTACAACTAGCTGCGCCGACAGACTTCGTTCTGCCAAAATTAAAATTGCATTTTAAAAATAGGGATTGATCGTAGGGAGGTGAAAATTTAGGGTTGTATGTATTTTTTAATGCCACATTTTAAAAAATAAAAACAAAAAATTTCGTCCAAAACTTAATTTTTTTTAAGGGTGAACAACCCTTATTACTTAGGGGTATGAAAAATAGATGTTGGCCGATTCTCAGACCTACCCAAAATGCACACAAAATTTTATCCGTTTCGTTCCGTATTTTAGCCGTTTCGGAGGAGTTCAAGTTCGAACACCATGGTTCAAGCCTAGTCGTGGTGGTTGGGTTTAGTAGCCTAGGGTGAACCCAGCACCTTGGACGAAGTAAATTGAGCCGAGAGGGATCTTTGTACCCCTCATTAAGAAGAGGGGGCAATAGAGCAGAGGGCAAGGGGCGAGGACGGGAACCTCACCTTTGTACTGTCCCGACGTTGGGAGAGGTTGTTCTGTGTTGCGGGGCAACATCTCTGTGGAGGTGGCATTGGTCTCTTGAGGGACTGACTAGCCGTCGAGGTGCCCTATTGCTTGTATATCCGGGGCGCCTCACCAAATGTGGCATTGGTGGCACTTGCCGGGTTTTAATGGGTAGAGTTGCGTCCACTTACCAGCTTTCGGGCGCAGCGAAGGCAGCAGTGTCCCACATAATATGGGGAGACCTAATCCCCCGCGGGATGCCTAAGCGCATTTCCTGGCTTTAAAAAAAAAGGGTGAACTTATTAACGTTCTTGATGTGCGCTGACATAGGATGGCTTGTACGTCAGTTTGCCTACCCAACATGTAAATATCGAATCAAATCTTCTTCTATATTGGTCAGATCTAGCAGGATGCAGATGAATATCACTAGTTGGAATGGAACGTTTGCCTATCCGACCACCACATCCCAGTCACTATAATACTGTACTCTGTACAAACTCCACTCTTACTCGTATTCTGTGTTGCTGTATAATATTCTGTATTATCATTAGCGAATATTTGTGATGTTACTTGGAAATTTGGAAATATTAAATGTAGATGAATATTATGTGTCTTCTTGTTGTGTATCTGCAAACTGTTATAGATATAACAGTTTGCAGATAATAATAATAATAGTTATGCTATATCACTGTTTGAAGAAACAAGTTCCAGAAAAATAAAATATAATACTGATTCATAAGACAGTTTTTATGAATCAGTTAAAAAGATCGTCTTTTCGTCCCTGAAATATATTTCGTTTTGGTCCTCTAATATCCTCGACATATCCGTAATTTTAATGTGAATCATGACAAAACTAATGAGTCAAAAAAAGCGCATCGTGCCAGTCAAAAGACCTTGTGTTTGACCGAATTTGTTGTTGTCAATGACAGACCTGGCATAAAAAGTTATAACTGATGAGGCTGGGTTTACGCGGATTCCAAGAAACTAATTTGAGTCACATTAGATAATAATATTTTTTATTAAATATATTTTAAACTCACTAATTTGAATGCAACATTCGTGTTTGATTTCTTCTTTTTTATGTCAAATCGAACGGAAAACAAAGTGTTCAGCGTCACGTAAGAATATAAAAAAGTAAAACCTCATAAAAATTTGAAATAAATAATCCCAATTTATTATGATCTTTGCTACTATATTCCGTGCGGTGTAGCTTGGTGCGGCTGACACATGCCAATATGACGTTGACATACATGATTAGAGATGTGACGTTTTACAATTTATTTTTATCGCTAACGATACTCGCAGCGTAAGTATAGTTCTTATTAATAGTAGTGCGTGTTAGTGTGTTTATTCTGCTGTGCAGTGTATCTAGGTGTAAAAACTTTTCATTGTATATATTTAGGGGCTACATAATAGTAGCTTTGAACTTATATTAAATAATCAAAATCAGGTTTATATTTTTTTCGTGACAACTTTTTTAACGATAATAATAGATTTTGTTGTTTCATTAATATAATGATAGACTTTTTACAATAATAATTGAACTACGCACAATATACATTTTTTATTATAAAGAACATCGACTTTCCATCCTAGTATAGTACATTCCATCACTAAGCACGTCTATGGTTTTACGTTATACGCATAGGACTTTGCTTAATTTTTCTTTCCATTTGACTTTATTTAGAGACTATCACATTCTGGTTGAGTTTCATTTAATTTACCACAGTAATTGGCGATCTACTATTTTACGAATGAGGTATTAATAAAATACTTAATTATATTTTTTTAATTGCGACGGCTTGCAAGAGTAAAACGTAACGTTACTGGAACTGTCACCCGCACCATCCTACACCGAAATAGGTATAGTCGGCGCGGCGTATAAATTAAGAAGTATAGTCCGCGCCACTTATGAAGTCCTGCGACTAATGCCCGAACTAAATTTGACAAGATTGACATCTTGACGTCTGTCTGGAGTAAGAAGTTGTGATATTTTAAATTGTTTTACGTGAAATATGGAGCATATAATATAAAGTGAGGTGTAAAAAGTGAAGGCCGTAAAATGATCATTAAAGTGAAATAATTTTGTGAATTAGAAAATAAAAATAAACAACAATTAACCCTGTTAAATAATATGTTTATAAATGTCACTGTCATGACAGTTAAATTTTAGAGATGCCAGAGTCACTTATTTTTGCCTAATTTATGGTTAAAATATTATCATTAACTCTATACCTACATTTATCTTATGATATTTTATATGAATATAAATACAAGGTAAAAGAATTAAATCCTTGCTCAGATGAATTATATTTTCAGGTGTTTCTGTAAAAAAGGTCGAATAACAAAAGAAGTAACAATGGCAGCAATAACTTCTGAGAAAATCGTCACTCCTGGCAAAAGCCGAACACATCCAAAGAAGCTTGTTTTAGATGAATTCTACTAATCGGTTATACGTAAAAAATACGAACGAAATGTTTACAAAAAAATGTTTTATTTTACTAAAACCTGGCAGGGAGATTTTTATTTTGCTGCTTTAATTATTTTTGTCATTATTATCATCATCAGTCTTTATCAATCCACTACTGACCATAGGCCCTATAATTACTTATTTTTTTTATTGTACTAGACTTGGTGGAAAATGATTACACTATAAATTGGCAACATTGAGTTATGAGACCGCAGCGCCGCGTCTATCGGACTTCTTAAGTGGCGCGGACTCTAGAGTAATATATTATGACGTATTCTCATGACGAAAAAGTTACTATTTTTGAATATAGAATACTGAGCGTTAATTTTATCAGAAAAAATCTGAGAACTCAAACACACAGCGCGATGCGTCAGCGCGGAGCCTGAGCATTACCGCTCCGGCTTTCTACATACAAAATTGCATTGTAGCCACACGGTGCCGTGCAATATGCAGACACGTCGTTTATGTTGTCAATTCAGACGCGTAAGATAAACAGGAAGGTACCATAGAGATGAGGGTGTGGGACAAGTCCACGTCGTTGGAATAGAGGTCCCATGATAAAGAGCTGTAATATTTTGGAGACATATTAACTTATCAAACAACAATCTTTGCTATGATTTTGATTTGTCAGACTTTTTGTACTTATCGTGAATCAGAGCCACTGTTTAGAGTCCATACTCCAAATTCCTGTTATTTAGTACTAAGCATTGTTTAAAACAAATACCAATAATGTATTGAGTCATTGTCTCTAAAATGACAAAACTATGTACTGTTCATGTGATGAAAATCCTTATTAATATTTAATATGAAAGTAGCTCTGTCTGCCTTCCCCTTCTTCGCGATAAACTCTAGAAGTTAAACTTAATGGATTTTCGTGTTGGTTTCGACATGAGGCAGGTCAAAGTGCATAATTTGCCAAAATATTGTGTAAGTTGGTAATTAAATATAAAGTACATAATGTAAGAGCAAAAAAATAAGCATCTTAGATATAATACGGTCGAATTGAGAAACGCCTCCTACCTTGTAGTCGTTTAAAAAGGCTGCCTTATTTTATTTAGAGGTACCACCAAAAAAAGTCGAAAAATAATCATCATCAGTGAACGTCCGTAAATAGAAATTAACGCGTGCGAAGCCGCGGGGTAACACCTAGTATTAATATAATAATGTGCAATGTTCTCTAATTGTCAATATACCGCATATTTTGTTAATGATGTGGGCGATTACGGATTTTCGTTTTCACTGGTCTTTTTTATTGAAATGCGTCATATCCTGTTATATATAACTAGCTGTTGCCCGCAGCTTTGCCTGCGTTAACTAAGATTAACAACGGGATCTTAGTACGCAAAATAAGTAACTTTTCTGGTTGATTTTTTACACCTTGTGTCTGAAAACCCCAGATATTTTACTTAACCCTATTTTTTCTAGAATAAAATTTAGCCTATGTTAATCGTGGATAGTGTAGCTATCGAATGGTGAAAGAATTTTTGAAATCGGTTCATTACTTTTTGAGCCTATTTATTACAACCAAACAAACAAACAAAGTTTTCCTCTTTATAATATTAGTGTAGATGTAGATTCCTCTGAGCGTGTGTGTGTTTAAGGTCCTCGTAAACGACTAGATTGATTACTATATCCATGATAGTATGATAACAGTGTGATTTTATTTGTCTATGGACTGGTTTATTCCGGTAGTTTACCAAATAAAGCTTGTATCGTACTACACACTACTATAAACGAGTCAGAAGTTTTCCTAATCAATGCAAGCTTATTTATCGTTGTTATAAAAATGTTTAACATAGGGCGTTCTCTGATTGGTCGTAGGGCTGCGGTTATCTTGAAGTTATCGCCGCTTGAGGTGGTGCAAATATGTGTCACCTACTTTTTGCATATTGAAGGTCATCGATATAGACTTTTTCAGATCCGATGACGATCGAAATTAAATCATATGACACTCGGGTCACGGACAAAGTGATAAAAAAATGACCAAGACATCAATAATATGAAACTTTATAATATATACCTTAATGATGTTGCCGGTTGCTATGGGTTTTCGAAATTTACTTACATATATATTCAAAAAGCGTACTTGGCTGAGTAATGAAACAATACTATGTAAAGAAAGCTTCTATCTATGCGCTCCTATAGACGGTTTTTATATTGGTTTGTCACAAATCCGAATTTCATTTAAGTATTGTCTATGAATTGGTTTGAATGACCCTATGCGTTCGGGAATATTTTGACACATCATAGAACTATTTGTGGATATGGGTGTTAATATATTATAAAATATCATTAAAAAAACCTTGAATTGCTGTCATATTTCAAGAGCCATTATATTCGGTATTATTTTATATGATGTCTTCACAATTAATTAATTATTAAAGGAATATTTTATTACGTACCAACCAGCGCCTAGCAGTTTCACCTGCGGACTTTCCATTTCCGTAGGATTACGGGCATACATTATCGCTAATGTGCTATTTTAATATGAGAGCTTATATTATTGCTAGATTTCATCAAAATTCATTCAGTAGTTTTTGTGTGAAAGAATAACGAATATCCATATTTAAATATGAATTAGTTCGGGGGCTTACCGCGCTTTTAGTTTTATTGAGGTCCCGATATTTCGAATCTCCAAACATCCAAACTTTCGCGTTTATGAAATTAAATCAGATTTAGACATTTTTTATACAAAGTATAAATTTCACAATAAGACAAATTCACCGACATATTATTATATTAAAGCTAAAAGTCATAAAGCCTTGTAGGCTAAAGCCTATCAAATATACCGCATACACGGAGCCGTAGCTATGGTTGCTTAAGTATCCCAAACCTCGGAAATTATAAAAATCTTAGTAAAATAGCAATAAAAAAGTAGACAGATTTTTTTCGGAATGACCTATGCCTGAGGGCCTTTTAGCTTCATGGGTGAGCAGACGGCTTCACTAAGTAGTAAAAAAGCGAAAAGAGGTTTCATGCCTACCTCTCGCAATGGGGTAAAATTTTATTGTAAAACACTTCAAATATAATTTATGACATTCTTTGATTTATCTTAATCAGCATCATGTTACCTTACTACTGCGCTTGTATTTTAACATAGTATAAGAGTATTTTATAATAATTAATTTGTTATTGATAAGTATTGATTGAACTTTGTGATCATACATTAAATTTGTTATTTATAACTTTAACATTGTTAAATTATTTGCACGCTTTAAGCAGAATGTGTGAACTTTAATGTATCCAAACACCAATTGTACCATATTCTTGCAAATAAAGATTCATTTCATTTCATTTCATTTCATTTCATTTCACTGTCGTGATGTTAATAAGCTGAGTGGAAACGTTTAGGAAGTAGGAATTTTTTCGATAAAAATAATTGTATTTGTCCAAGTTCTTATTGATAAAGAAATAAAACTCAAGAGACCGAGGTTTGACCTTCGGACACTGAACTATTTAATAAAATCACAACAGTTGAAAGTTTCTGCTATCATTCACGTGTAGTTTATTAAAGTACGCGTTTCTGGTCGGGTGTCCACAATATGGGATCTACAGGGCATTTACTGGATAAATACACAAAAACTTTATCCCCATAATTGACAATCGTTATGTTTTTACATAGGAGAATGTGCATACTGTTCAAGGTTTTCAAAAAACCAAATTTAAAAAATAATGGACATAGGTCTTCATCTTGGTGGGTCGGAGGAATGGAACTCATGGTTATTGGCTGTGTGCGACGCGGAGAATCCGGAAAAAGTGAGTATTCAATCAGTCTTTGTCTAAAACATATCATCACTTACAATTGTCCCATAAATCCTTTTCTACATTCAAGGAGGAACGAACGGACGATAAGTTTTTACGTGTGTCTCCCTTTTTAATTTGTACTCTAGTTTGGGTAAAAATAATTGCAATTTGTAAATAATATCCAATTCTAATATTACGATATAGACACTTACCACAGTGTGTATAAAGGTTATGTATATGCCCTGTATATATTTGGAGACAACATGTCTACAGTGAAAAAAAATATCATTTTTTTTTTCACTGTAGGCGTTTTATAATATCCAAATTAGCATTTTCTCGCGGTGCGTGTATTGTGCGTTTATATTAGTAATCAAAATTAAATATAAATTTTAGTTGCAGTTAAAACGTGGTTAGATGAGGTCACAAGCAGAAACTGCTGATGCGACGATCTTTAGATCTGCTAACAAAGAAAAACATTTATTTCAGATATTGTATTAGCAAGCAATCGATTGAGGAGACGCAGGTTAAATCCATGTGTAAATATTAATTATATTTAAGCTGTGTAAATACAAAAGTATGCTCATGTTTTCTCATTATATTATATTATGCATTGTCTTCATATAAATATACGTGTTATTTTATTGTTCAAAATTGGAAAAGTAAATGAAGGTTTAATAATAATAGTGAAATATTCATTATTATAACTTACTGCGTGAATATTCATTTTAGTCAACCCATTTGCGCGATGAAACATTGCAAGACTGCGGATTTTAATGGTCTGTGTCTAGCTGTGCCAGATAAGCTAATGGTGCTGATAAAATTACCAATAGAACCTATTTATTTATGTTATGTTTTAAATATTAAATATCATCTAATGACAATACATTAATATATTATAACTTTATAATTAGTACCTGGTTGACCGAGCATTCGCTCGGTAACCTTTAATGATAAAATACGATAAAATTTTTCTTCCAAAAAAAATGATCTTAAAAAAAGGAAAAAAAAATCGGACTGGAGATTCGAACCAGGCTCATTCGAACTTCAATGCCTAATTTAACCACTAAGCTAACATTTAGAAATTTACGTTCGTATTCTAATCATATTTTATCGATGCCTCAAAACACGAATAAAAAAAGTTTTCTAAAAATGTATCCTAGCTAGATCGATTTATCGCCGTTTTTAACACATGTATACAAAATTTCATGAAAATCGTTGGAGCCGTTTCCGAGATCCCGATTCTATATATATATACAAGAATTGCTCGTTTAAAGGTATAAGATTTAAAAGTATAACTTTATTTCAAACGAAGACAAACTGAACACACTTTAATGTTATGCATCGAATTTGCGGACTTGACCGACGTTCTTCTGTATAAAATATTTTGAAGTCGACTGAATTATGAATCTCATCCATCAGCCATAAAATTCCATTGCAGAACACAGGCTTCTTACGTAGATCTATCTCTATGACGGCTGCTCCTGCACCGCTCATATCCAGCGGATCCCTGTACCTTTACCAGGTCATCGGTCACCTCTTGGGAAGCCTGCCAGTGCATGGTTGCCATGGTGAATCTAAACTATATTAGAATCCGCAAGAACAATTTTATAAAATTCGTCCGGCCCTTTAGGCGGGAGTGTACTTCTGCCTAATCGCGCGAACACATGCACAAAAAATTAGGCATACAAATATATTTTTTATGAATTACTTATTGAAAAATTAGCACCTAAATATGCCTTCATACAAATATTTTTCATCATGCATCATTTCCTGTTGACTTACGATCTGACGTTAAGTCGGGAAATGTTTTTCAAACAAACTGTCGCGTTCGACCCCACCTCGCTCATAAATTCCTCGTTTGTTTCGACTTCTCTCGCTCGCCGCTGCGGCGCCGCTCACAAGTGATGAGGAATCGCTTTTCGCAATCGAGATCACGTACAATAGTAGGTACGTGTCAAAAGTAGAACACTCATGCGTTTTGACTAATTTCATTTTTAATGTAAGTGAAGCACTATCTCTACTGCCAATTTAAATTCATCACTTATGTTGCTCTCTAGTTATATAATTCTTATATAATAAGGGTTTTGTATTAGATCCAATGTATGCAATACCCATGTTTGAAATGTGTTTTAGTGTGAAGGCAAAAAAATCGACAAATTGCTTCTCACGTCTCCGAGGTTAATTAGTAATTAGTCAAACCAAAAAGGTATCTGAACTGATATGATGGAAGAGTTCCTAAGAATAACTCTCGGTCTTGATAATGTTGTGTTAAAAAAGAAAAAAAAAAGATAGAAATAATTGCAGTTCAGAACTTGCATTACTTTATATACAATATTTTATCAAATTGTAGTTATTGATGATTATTATCATAAAAGTTGAACTCATAAAGTATAATGATAACAAAAAAGTATCAAATACAACAATAAATATTACACAAGTATAGATAAACATTACTATATCTGTAACATTTTTTATTATTATTAAGTTTGTATTTTATTTATATAAAGATATTATTTGACCATAGTAGTCTTAAAGTAGCACCGGTGCTGGAGAAGATAAGAAATCACCGACTGGCATGGTTTGGACGTGTTTGTAGACCAGAAACCGATCACGTGACACGTAGGGCATAATAATGGGTATGGGGTGGAAGGGAATAGGGGAAGAGGAAGTCCGAAGAAGAGACTGAACGGGATAAGGAGAGATATGGAGGAGTGTGGATGACGCGGGAACTAACAAGTGGGCAGAGTGGAGGCACAAGACATATAAAGCCGACCCTAAATGAATGGGAATAATAATAACTAGGAAGATGATGATGATGATGATGATTATATAACCATGTATTTTAAAAGATAAATCTTAAAACGACGTAAATTATTTTATAAAAGATTTATTGTAACTGTTTATAATATTATGTAGCTTTTAATATTTTTAAGTTTTTTTTTTAATTAAAATTCAGTAATACTTTTTAATCAATTTAAAAATAATATTTTAGGTAGAAATTGCTACTCTAGCGATAAGGCTGGCCTTTTGGATTCAATACTAATTATCTTTAATCTCCATGATAGATGTAAGGTATGCACTATAAAGTAAATTTTCTTTATTTAATACTCATTGATAAGTAGCTGACAGGAACACATGCAGCGCAATACTCACGCTCCAGCCTGTCTCCACAATAACCAAAGCCCGCTATTATCGACGACAGAGTTTGTTTCGCTGTTTCTTCACAGTTAGCTTCCATTTGAACTTTTGATTTTCTTAAAAATTGAAAAGAATAAATGAAACTTGTAGATTGAAGTTGATTTTAAATTTTTTTTATTAAAATAATTTGGATGCGAGTAGCAAGGCGTCGGTCGTCTTGGCGTTCATTGAGGGAGGCCTATGTTCAGCAGTGGACGGATAAATGGAATGATGATGAGGATGTAGATTGAAGAGCTAAAAGTAATTTTGTTGGTATTATTTTTAATAAAATGTTAGAATTAAATTTTTTATTTTGAATCCAAATAGAGTTGTCTCAAATAAAGCCTTCCTTTGGTAGTTTAAGTTTATACTTTTTTTATTAAGCCATAACTACTTATTGTGTAGTTCGCATATCCGTTTTCTAATTAAAAAAAATCTTGAATAGATATAATATTATTTTATAAAATGTGTTACACACCTTTTGCCTTAATCTATAAACTATCCAGAAATTCACGTAATCAAATATTATTTCTTACTCATTAGTTCGAATCAATCGCAAAGCACAAATAATAAGTTTTACATAATTCGTCTAGAAGTATCGAAAATACGCTTTCTTATTACGTTTCATTGATAAGCGTTTTAGTAAAAAAGTGGAAATACCTGTTATCGCGTGTGAGAAAAGAAAAAAATTGATATATTATATGTAATAAAAATATGTGACATCATCGGTAGACATTTTTTTGCAAATTACGATGGTACATTCCCACCCATGTAGAGAAAGTCACAACTTATTTTATTCCACAAATATTTTTACCCATAGACTAAAGATTTTTTGTTTACACACGTTGGGTCTTCACTGCCCTGTATTTTTATCCTTTTCATCATATTTATTTAATAGGTATTTTCTAAGAGGTAGTACCATACTGCTTTGCAGCCAAATTGGGCTGGCGCGACCGGGGTGGTACCTCCCGCTCACATGAAATCGGCGTCAAGTAACAGCTATGCTGTCGCGTTTCGTGCGTCTTGTGAGTTTCCGGTGGCCCATTGGGGGGGGGGGATAGGGAACAGGAGGGCAACGGATCTGCATAACCTCTGGTTATGTTAATGGGCGTCGATAGTCGCAAGGCTTCGACTGTTTCTTTGCCTTCCTATGCTATAAAAAAAAGCTGGCAATATTCCTGCTAATCCCCTTGAGTAGTAAGTGTCTATGGATGTAGCATATCACTTACCATCAGGTGAATAGACTGTCCGTGTATGCCCTCTTATAAAAAAAAATGTATGTCAGAACCGACGCACGATATGAACTCTATACGAACGATTATAAAATAAAATATGGATTAGTAAAAAGAGGTAAATAAATGTAATATGATGATACTTAGAGCTCTGCTAAACAACATCTTTGAATACTAAGAAAATCGGTTCCCGTTTTCGTTTAACGCTTCGTGTGATATCGTGTAACATCGTAGTTTGATTATACTCCCATAGATTTTCATACTCCGGCCTTATGTATGAAAATCAATTCTTAAAGAATAAACGCCAAAATTGTTTTTTATGTCATTGTTGTCATACAATAGAGCAACCATGGTCTTACACCTTAGTAACCAGTCCTCCCGTGTCCATGGTTGCTGTATTGTATCTGAAACGTCGGGCACGTATAAATGTTAATGAAAGTTGTTTCAGCAATACTGACGATTATAGTTTTAAATTTAAGGAGTCTTTTAAAGGTTTGCTGTAATGTATCCGAAACGATCCGAAAATCTCAATAAAACGCGCTAAAATCTGTAAAACTTATTTCAGTTACATACTTACTCGTCATACTCAAATATACTGGATTGCATCGCTTGTTAAGCAATAATTTTAATAACCAAATTGATGATAATCGATAGTAATAATATACAAAATTATTGAGGCCCTTAGGTACGCAATGCCTTTTACGTTTATATAAATATAGACGAGTTCTTTACTCACATCTTAAGCGATCTCGAGACAGACACAGGACGCTACAAGAATATAAAACATTATCTTATATTCGTTCATTTATCTTTCAGGATTTATATGTGAATATATGTAGTACAAAAAAGTTTTTGGTACTACTAAAATAAGAACAACTTTTATAACATCGGTAACTTCGATTGTTAAAAATACAAGTACATATCGGCAATGTGCTTACGCAATTACATTCATAGTACCTAACACACGAACTTTTAATTTTGAGCGCGATATTTAAGTGTCACTTAGAGGTCGCGCCGCATAGAACTTCGCCCAAGGCTCTCTGGCATGAGTCGTCGACCCGCCGTCACCTTGCTTCGCGGCAACTTACGCAATTTCTTAATCTTATCATCTGCATGCACACTAGCGCGACCTCGCCGGCCCCTCTATTCCACACTAAATTTTACGCTTGTTATGAATCGCGATAAATCATTGTTCAATAGCAGGGTTGCAGCCGCTTGCGGTGAAAAAAAAAATATTCAGTTTTTTTTCTAATTATTGAATGGTGAAATATATTACGTTTCGAGAAAGTGACCAAAATAATAATAAAATTGGTAGTGTGAAAATAAAAGTGGTCTACGGGAGATCGCTACGCGTTTCGTAGCAAACCGGCCGCTGGAAAAGCGGCGGAGAGAGGAGTGCCGGTGGGACGAACTTGCGCGTGCGCCACCCGTATTTATTCGCAAGGCCACGCCAGCGGCGAGCCAGTGCGCAAGCGACAGCGACACGCGTTATACGATCTTAGGGATTACAACTGGCGTTGTCGCGATTTATATTCCGTGCACTAATATTATGTTTAGTTGATTTCATTTTTTATTTACAAAACAGACAAAATAAATATGATAACAATGTTTTCGAATTCGACATTGTTATGGGGTTTGTGGAAAGTTATGGGATATTGTTCGTCGATATCGACGATATCCCTTCTCGTGTTCATTTGTGTGACATTATCTACGATGTGGTTAATTAATAAAGTGCATGAAATCTGCCATCTGCCGCCGGGACCGTGGGGTCTGCCGATAGTCGGTTATCTGCCCTTCCTGAATGTGAGGCACATAACGTTCCTGAAGCTAGCACAAAAGTACGGTGCTATATTTTCGGTCCACCTCGGCAACCAGCTTACGATTGTGTTGAGTGACTATAAATTAATAAGAGAAGCATTTCGTCTGGAGGAGTTCACCGGCCGCCCCAGCACGCCGCTCATGCACATCTTAAACGGATTCGGTAAGATTACATTAAATTCACATATTATCATGCTTTTTAATAATTTTTCATACTGTGTTGTGTTTTTCAATATTTTTTTGATAAACTAAATCCAGCATTATATTTTTCAAAATGTATTAAATTGATAACAAATGCGTAAAGTAATTTGAATTAATATTAGATAGAAATATAAGAAATATCTTTATCTAATATGGAATTGAAAAACTCAAATAGGAAAATACATACAGGAGCGGCCCCTTGGCCCTCCCGCTACATAGCACCGCCCACATGAACTCATCATCAACTCCCTCTGTACA
Organism: Lycaena phlaeas; assembly: GCA_905333005.2. Classification (NCBI taxonomy): domain Eukaryota; kingdom Metazoa; phylum Arthropoda; class Insecta; order Lepidoptera; family Lycaenidae; genus Lycaena; species Lycaena phlaeas. Next base: position 11,023,291 of record HG995172.1, on the reverse strand, counting down.
GGCATCATCAACAGTGAGGGTCGCTTGTGGAAAAACCAACGTCGTTTCCTACACGAAAAGTTGAGAGGATTCGGCATGTCTATCATGGGTGACGCCAGAAAGACAATGGTGGGAAGAATAAAGGTTAGCTATCAAGTTTTTATAGCTAAGTTTGTGATATATGTATTGTGATTTTCACTCGATGCTTATCACAAGTTTTTTTAACAGAATGAGGTACATGATCTGGTTGGCCATATCCAGAGGGCCGAAGGTGCGCCTATAGACATTAACCCGCTCTTAGCTCTGGGCGTATCAAATGTCATCTGCGGTATCACAATGTCAGTGCGCTTTACTATTGACGATGACCGATTCACAAGACTTAACTTCTTGATCGAAGAAGGAATGAGGCTATTTGGAGAAATCCACTACGGAGAATATATTCCACAATATAATGTAAGTAAACACTATAAAACATAATACAAGAATATCTAGCAAGATTTATTTTAAACTTTAAATTTTTGCACACTGTCGGTGGCAGTCGATTGTGTAAGGGATGTAGTGAATTGTTAACTTGTTTTGTACTCACAATTTGGAAAATGTTATTATTATTAAATTATTATTATTATTAATAAAAAAAAATCAAAACTAATAAGATATTGTACTTTCAGTATCTCCCCGGTAAAGCGGAGATTCAGGCGCGTCTGGCAACGAACAGGCGTGAAATGTTTGACTTCCATCAAATTGTGATTGATGACCATCGCAAAACCTTGGACATGGACAACCCCAGAGATCTAGTCGATGTATATTTGATTGAAATCGAAAAAGCTAAACTTGAGGGCAGAGAAAAGGAATTATTCGAAGGCCGAGATCACGGTAAGTGTAATATTAAAGTCGAAAATGTAATAATAAAAAAATAATTGTTAAAATTACAATATTATGTAATAAAAAATGTGCATACTAAAGATTATTTTCGTTTTAGATCTCCAAATAAAACAAATTCTCGGTGACTTGTTCTCTGCTGGCATGGAGACCATAAAATCGTCGTTGATGTGGATGCTCGTGTTCATGCTGAGAAACCCTGACATTAAGAGACGCGTACAAGAGGAGCTTGATGCCGTCATCGGTAACGATCGGCTGCCTAGTCTTGAAGATATGCCTAACCTTCCGTATACAGAGGTTACTATCCTGGAATCACTGCGCATGTCAAGCATTGTTCCCTTGGGCACTACTCACACTCCTACCAAGTAAGTATTGTTCATAAAGTGATTAAACTTTGTTTATTTCAAAAGTCAAAATTCAAAAATTTTATTCAAAATAGTACCATCAAAGTATCTTTTTGAACGTCAATTGAGTCTACCACCGGTTCCAAAGCCAGTCCAGTGAGAAGAACCGGCGAAACAAACTCATTGGAAAAAAATGTGAATATTATTAAAGTAATATTTATTATTTCCAGAGACGTCTACTTCAACGGACACAAAATACCGGCCGGTTCTCAGGTTGTGCCTCTCATCAACTGCGTACACATGGACCCTAACCTTTGGGAGGAGCCTAAAAAGTTCAACCCGAACAGATTCTTCGACGAAACTGGCAAGATTCATCGGCCTCAATACTTCATGCCCTTCGGCGTAGGACGGCGAATGTGTCTGGGGGATGTGTTAGCTAGGATGGAAATGTTCATGTTCTTCGCCTCCATCATGCATCAATTCGACATTCAGCCGGAGGAAGGCGCGGCCCTGCCATCGCTGGAGGGTATCGTGGGGGCTACGATAGCGCCCCAAGCTTTCCGCGTGAAGTTCGTGCCTCGCGCGCCGCCCGTCCAACCTCCTTCGTCCGTGCCCGAGCATTCACACCTGCGTCACGTCGGCGCTCACTAGACAGACGCTACGATTCCAATATATCCCACCAGTATTCAAAAATCACTCGTTTTAGAGCGATAATGACATTTTACATTAAGTTTATTTATAAGTGACCGTATCGCGCTGCGATGGTCGAGGCTGTGCATAAAAGTGTTCAATAGTAATACCGAACTATTATTATAAGTGTAATAAATATCCCAATCGCTGAGATTAATATTTTTTATAATTATTTTGACTTCAGTATTATGTTTAAGTTTTTGAGGTCGTTAAAAATCACACGATGTTAACTTATCTTGAAATAATTTGTAATTCATTATAAGGTCTAGTTTTCAATACCAAAATATTATTTTATTATAGATGATTATTTATTAGTAAGATTCAGTGTCGATTGTATGTTGTGTGTGATCTCATGTCTTAATGTCGTGACTAAACGAGAGTAATTTTAAGTTTGTTTGTGTTCATTTCAAACATTTCTAGTTATTTGTACCCATGAATTTTAGTAAGTAACATTCCACGGCAGTACGGAAGCCTGCAGCTAGTCTAAGGTAAATTTATCGCCGAGTGCGGTGCGTTTAGTTTTGTAACTCGACTAAAATAGTTTGTTCGCAACAAAGTTGCACTCAAGACGTAACTCATTTTGAATGCCACCACCAGGTGAATTACCATTGTTTCTCCTCGCTTTGTGAAACGTACTGCATTGTTGTAGAATAAGATTTTATAGGATTAAATAAAACATTAAATATTATATTTGAAACTTTGACTTGGGATTTTATTTATGCATATATCTTATTTTTTATGAGAAAATATTTTAAATCACGTGTTCCCCTCACCCATTTTAAAAACTCCTGATTTAAAGGAGGAGACCCGTGCTTAGTAGTGGGACACATGGGTTGCTACTTTACTTTTGAAAATTGTTACAATGTTCAGACAATTTTCAAAATTATTCAAGCATATTTTACATAAGTGAAAGTAAAAAGATAAAAATGAAAATATTTTGCGTTATTTTTTTCAAAGGAAACGCTTTTTTTATCAATGCCATAAAAAACATGATTCTGATCATTGAAAAGTGAGTTTAAATTATTTCATCATCATCAAATCATCTTGTGATATCATTCACAGTTGAGTATAACATTCTTAGCGAAAGCCATGATACAGCTTAAGCAACTGAAATTTATTTATTTATCAACCATAACTTATAACTATCATTACAGGCGTGCCTAATAACAAAGTATCCTAATTACTACAATTCATAATTCAAAGCCTACTTTCATATATAGCACAATACTGAGCCTTTTAAAGTCTTATTTACATGGACGCGTACAGAGGGTTGATGTAAACGGAAAAGTGTCAGGTGGGTCCGCGGTTACCATGGGTGTCCCGCAGGGCTCAATTCTTGGTCCATTTCTCTTTCTAATTTATATAAATGATCTACCGAGTCTTGTAAATAACTGTCATGATATAGTGTTGTTTGCGGATGATACTTCTTTACTTTTTAAAGTTAGACGACAACAGGATAAATATGACGACGTAAACAATGCCATTAATAAAGTTGTTGAGTGGTTTACTGCAAATAATCTTGTGCTCAATGAAAAGAAAACAAAATGTGTTAAATTTACTCTGCCCAACGTAGGACAAGTTAATACGGATATAGAGATAAAAGGAGAAAAATTGTGCCTTGTGGAAACAACCTTGTTCTTAGGTATTACTTTAGATTCTAGATTGCAATGGCGCCCTCATATTGACAAGTTAACGGATAAGCTCAGTTCTGCAGCTTACGCGGTTAAAAAGATAAGGAACCTGACGGATATTCAAACCGCCAGGTTAGTTTACTTTAGTTATTTCCATAGTCTTATGGCCTATGGCATTTTGCTGTGAGGTCATGCCGCTGATACCGAGCGCATATTTATTCTGCAAAAGCGAGCTATTCGAGCTATTTATAAATTGGGTCCCAGGGAATCTCTTAGGGATTTTTTTTTAAATATTGATATATTAACATTAACATCACAATATATCTTCACAAATTTAATGTATACCAAAAACAACCTTCATCTATTTAAACAAAAAAGTGATATTCATAATGTAAATACTAGAAATAGAAATAAGCTAGTGCCCTATAGTAGTCGACTTAACAAAGTAAGTCTTTTGTGGGTCAATGTATACGCTTTTACAACAGGGTCCCTTCTAATATACAGGAATTATGCCCCAAGAAATTTAAGATTGTCATCAAACAAAAACTAAGTAAAAAAGGATATTATAAGATTAATGAATATTTCGATGACGCAAATCCTTGGGATTGAACTGCTCTTCTATCAAGCTGTATTTATTTAGAATGTATATAAATTTTGAGCCTGCAGTATGATAAATTAAACTTGTATTAAGGTGAAACGTATGACATGTCATGCTCGCTTATGCCATTGCAGTGGTGGCGTTGTGTGATGGGTCCTCCACTTCCCTCTAATATGTGGAAGAGGTTGACGCTGGCACACGCGTCCTGGCCTATGTGAAGGTGCCGCTGTGGTGGCTGGTCGTGTTATGCAGTTTCTACCTCGCTTGGTTTTTTGTTTTCTTTTTATTAACATCCTCTTGTTTGTTTTGATATTGCGGGGTCCAAATTTATTTACTTATTTATTTTAGGCAAATGTGAATTAATTTATGTAACTAGCATGTTGTTATTATTTATATGTATATTAGTATGTTGTTATTTAGATGTATTTACAAAAATTGTAAAACTATATTTTAAAAAGAGCAATCCTACAGAGTTTCTTGCTAGATTCTTCTCTGAGGAAAACTGCTACTTTGCGAATCTAGCATTAGCTTATAAAAAAAATTGACATGTTTCAAGTGCTATGTAATTTGCCTACGAAATAAATATTATTTGATTTGATTTGATTTGATACTATCTATAGCACAGAGTGTGCACAGCTACTCTTGTGAATTGAAATATCATCCACCTTTCTCCTTCCACTGCTACATCAATAGACGCGAATGTTTTGATATACACAGTATAAATGTATGGTCGCGTTTATTACGAAGCGACGTAAGTTTAGTGGTTATTACCTCCTCTTGAGAGAGGCCTAGGTTTGAACCTTACCCCTATGGTGCCTTGAAATGGGTTTTCCTAAACTTCTACGTACATTTGAATACAAGACCATCGCTTGATTATCGGTGAAGGAAAACATCGTAAGGAAATCCATGTGCTTGACGAGATTAAAGTCTTTGAAGGTGTGTAAAGGTTATTAACCGGCACCAGGCCAACGCATTAATTAACTATGATTACTAGCCCAACACCTCTTCGCCTTTGTATTATTATAATATTTATATTATAGCTTGGTATTATTATAATATTTATATTATTCCGATATAACTTCTCTATGGGCTATTTTTTAAATACTCCACAGCTATAAATATCGTCAATTATGCTGACGTCATAAAATGCATATCCGGTCTGGCGCAGTGGCTAGTATTAATCTGACCAGGATCAATTTTCCTGGTCACCATTTTAAAGGTCAGCCTGTAAACCCCTTCACGTAAAACCCCAAGTCACTAATTACGGCCGAAAGCATTTTATTCATTCAGTCTTATAATTGTTTCCGCTCACGGATGTACAATTTATTTCCATTATATCCATAATCCAATGGAATTTCAAATGTCAATGGAAGTCATTCATCATCATCATCATCATCACTGGCATAGCTTTTAATACTAAAATAAAAAACAGGACCTCAGTAACTGGCATTCCGCCTAATCTGAAGTTAGAACTAGGTCTTCATAATAAAATGTATAAAAATCTTAATTCAAAACATTTATGACTCCATTGGTCATCCTGGCTGTTTTTTCAAGTACAAATAATAAAAAAGTCTACGGACAGTAGTTTGACATGACATTGTAGTATGACCATGGATGTAGTATAATAACAGGATGGCGTACTCGGAAAAAATGTATTTACGAAAGTGAACACTAACTCAACGCATTAAGTATTATTTTCTAATGGGCATTACACAGCTGCTGATCCGAGCCGAGCGGGATAGCAATATGTTAGGAGTGTGTCTCGTTCTTTTATCTTGCCAGCTTAAAAATGTATTTTATTAAAAATTTTGGCTGATCAAAAATTTCATCGAAAAAAATTATCTTTTTAATATTATTTTGACAATTGTATGTCAAGAAATTGTAATTGAATTTATTTATTTAAATAAATTTCCAATTCAAAAAGAAAACATAAATTATTATTTTGATTATTTCTTTTATTTCTTATGGTAGCCCAGTTAAGTGTCATCTTGACATTTTGTATTGTAATGGTTGTTATGGTTACTTAAATAACATAATTAGAAAATCAAACTACTATGGTGACCATGATTTTTTGGAACGAAGTTCCTTACGCGTACGGCAGGCTTGTAGGGGAATAATAGCAATGCGAAAAGCAATCAGGAAAGGTCAGAACGTGAGACAGAGTGACTCCGTACTAAATTTCCCACGTTCCTAATTATTTTAATCAGTTTGAATCCATGGCATCTTTAGTTGTTTTGTAATCTTAATTCAAGAATGCGTTATTATGAGAGTAAACCTAAGATTTGCAGTTAATATTTTGGGATGATAATGATATCTCGACCACCTGATACCTGGAAGTAATTGTATTATGTATTTCGTAATCCATCTACTATTCTTCAGATTTTAACCATAGCTAATGTTGGTATTTTCGTTAGTAAGTATAATATTTGTGTCAGATTTTTCAAGCACCCTAAATGCATCTAAGCTAGCTTGCGATATCTGCCGGGGCTAAACGCGCCTTTTGAAGAACTCAAAAACTCGAGATGTATAATATTATGGCAGTCGTGGTAAACCCATGCAGCGCTTAAAACTGCATACATCAAGTATATGTACTAGTAGGATATAAACCATATTGCAATTAAAATTTTCAATACCCATTTCCTGACAGTTTGAATTTTTGTAAGACATTTGTCCCACGTGTCAAAATCTTATTGTCACCTTATAAGAAAGGGACACACTCCTAAACACTGGCTATCTCTGTCGGCTCGTTTTTCTGTTACGAGTGCTCGGTCCTATTATATAGTATTACGTCCATTAGTATGACACAGTAGGAGAGACGTGGAAGATAGTTCTTCACCGATCTGATAACCAGATGAGACATTATTTATCAAATATTTTGTACAAACAAATATGCCTATAATTACTTGCTTAGCCAAAAGTGCTCATGGCTATTTTTAATTTAATTAACTTTAATAATTTTTTTCATCGCTTTCATACTTTTGATAACCACATGAAATTAATTTCACGGATAGTATTTAACACACAGAATATGTCTACCTAGGCTTGCCTACTCATTTCTGTGTATGGCTATCTGGCAAGCAGATGTAAACAAAAAAAGGTAAGTCAATATAGGTGACTCCACCGATTTGCTAACTTATCAAAAGTTATATCAAAATTTAGATTATTTTATTAAAAAATCAGTCATACAAACTGGCCAGCAAAAATCGTACTTAAAATACTATAATTTCATTAATGAGAGCCATGAGCACTTTTGGGTAGGCAATAGGCACATTTGTTTATACAAAATATTTGGTAAAAAATACGTCTCATCTGGTTATCGACGATCTTCAACGACTCTTAGACCATCAAACATTACATGCTGCACAAGCCAAACTGAGCCGATTGCTTGAGCTGATCATCCTTTCTCTCGTTCGTGCCGCGCTCTCGCTTTCGGAACGCTACATGACGTCATCTTTTTCGTGCATGCTGCCCGTAATATCGAGTTATTAGACGTTGTCACGTCAAAACCTTCTCCTTTAATATTATCAGTTTTTAATAATAATGCAATGAAATTATTCAAGCATACGGGGGGTGAATCTTCGTAAAAAGATATTATGGTTAAGGGCCTGTTTCACAATCTCCAGATAAGTTCCCAATAGGCTATCAGCAACATATTTGACATTTATTTGACAAATACTCCATACTCTATCTGTCAAACATCTGTCAAATATGTTGCCGATAGCCTATTGGGAACTTATCTGGAGATTGTGAAACAGGCCCTAAATAAAATAAAAATAAAAATCACAATATTTTTATTTACTACAACTAATATAAAATCGGCGTTAGTATTTCTAATAATTTAAATTAAACAGCTTCACAGCAGTACAGCACTTTCGGTGGTGCTAGGGTGATGCCAACTACCCCTCGCATCTGTTCCTCAGTGGGCGGATCGCCGGCCAAACGTATTCGTACGGACCTTAAGATATTGACAGCAAATATCACACTCAACATACGACTCAGCTCGTCACCGGGACACATACGTTTACCTGAAACAAACGTATATCGTAATCAAAAAGTCCTTTATTTTATTTCGGTGCGGCGGTAAAAAACCGTCTGAATGAGACATTTGGACACCCATGTATCTGTTCACACGAAGGCGTTTTTAAAGCGCAATCTCTTTTTTATAGAGTGTTTGTTACGCTATTTTTAAAGAAATTAAAACGTAAATCAGAGTTAAAAAGATTTGATTTTAAATTTCATAGTGCACTCTTGAACATTCTTGAACATTTCTTTACTAAGTCTAAGTCGAGGGTGAAGTTTTCCAAAACGCATGTGTGAAATTATAAATCGTCGCCTAATTTCGAAGACGCTTGTCGTGTCGCCAAGTGGTAGAATTGAACATTGTAATATAATTTATTTGGCGATGCTTTGATATGATGTTGACAATTGACTAGTAAGAGGCGTCCGTTCAGTTTAACGCTTGAAATGAGATGCATTGACTATTATTTAATAATAAAACTGTGGGCCGTCTACATATTAATCGTAGGAGAAAATGTCTTAAAATATACCTTAAAATTTTGATCAGCAATTAACACTGACATGGTTGATATTATATATTATATATTATCATAGGCCTATGTTCAGCAGTGGAAGGATAAAGGCTGATGATGATGATGGTAGTTGATATTTTTAACATTTTCTATGTTTAGAAAAATAATATTCTACAAAATCTTTTCGAGCTGTGATAGTCCATTATAGGGCTCGACTTCTCGAGCGAGAAGGCCTGGGTTCGATCCTGACCAACTGTGGTGCCTATAAATAGCTTTTTTCTAATTTTCTAATGGCCTGTGAATGATTTGTATTTGACAGATAGAGTATGGAGTATCTGTCAAATATGTTGCGGATAGCCTATCCGGCACTTATCAGAAAGTGGTAAAACAGGCTCTAAGTGCAATTTTCTAAGTACAAGGAGAAAAACATTATGAGGAAATCTGCATGCTTGATGAGATTAAAAGTTTTTGAACTATGACCCAATAACGATTCCTGATTTAGAGAAGGAAAGTCCCCAGCAGTGGGAAATATGGGTTCATACTTTTTTTAAACTATGTACATAAGTTTAATTTACTTGATTGTGTACATTATAGACAATATACATTTAAACTAAAATAACAAAAATAAATTTAGGGAGATATACAAAAACGGTAAGTTTTAATACAAATACTCAAAATCCAAGCATAATGTTTTACAGACTAAAGACTCAGTTAGCACTTTCTGCGTAGTGAGGACTAAATAAATATATAAAACATTGATGTATCATTTGTGTTGCATTAGTAACATCATAATATGATAGTGTAGCTTTATTGAAATCTTTACGACCATTTAAATTGAATTAGACCGTAATATTTTGTAACTTGCACAAAATCTATGCTGACAAATAAACCCAAATAGAGTGAAGCAAATCTTGGCAGTAACTCACAGAGATTTGAATCGAATAGTTATTCGGTTACATTGCAAACTCGATTTTCATCGCCCTGTGTCAATAACGATAAAACACTAAATTTCAATTCACTAACCTGTTTGAAATGGTATGAATTCTTGAGGTTTCAATAAATTTCCAGCTTCGTCGATAAATCGGCTCGGTTTGAATACTTCTGGATCTTTCCAAACATTTGGATCCATGTGGACGGCCCATTGGAGAGGAATGACCATAGTCCCTTTAGGTATTCTATAACCTCCTAAGTAGGTATCCTAAAATATAATTGATGAGAAGAGATGACGATATCATGAATAACATCATTAGCATTTGAGAAATTGAACAGCTAATGACAGCAGTTATCGATAATGATACGATAAAGCAAACGGCTACTAATGTACTTATATTATACTAGCGGACTCGACAGACTTCGTCCTGTCAAAACAGTTAATTTGCAATAAATAAAATTGCAATCTCAAATTTGAGAAATAAACTATCCTATCTTTTAAGTTGGAGAAAAGCACACATTTTAAAAGAAAAAACATTAAAATCGGCTAAGTGGTTTAGAAGTCCATTGAGGACAAACATTGTGACACGAGATTTATATATATTAAGATTTGTATTTTTTTTTGTGCTTCGATTAATAATAATCGACACTATAAAGACTATAAAAGTATAATGTGTCTATCACCTTTTCAGCGCTAAGTTCTATGAATCGTTTGCTACCTTCGAAAATGTTGGAAATAAAATCTTAAGAAATCTGCCCCTCTAGACAAGTGGCAAACGCTCCGATTCTATTCAATTGCGTTTTCTCGCCAATACATAGAGGGTTGCTGCAAAATTTTTGAAGAAAGTTTTAAGACACGTAAAGTATACCTATGGTTTTGTTTGTAAAAAAAATGAATGTTTAACAACGCCTGTACTTCGTTTAAAATGAACATAATTATTGTAATATTTCTTGAATCTTTTTTAAATGTCGTAAGCTAGTGTCATTTTCATGCAATAAGTATTATTTCATAGAAAAGATCTATTATATTCATTTAGCGTTTATGCCACTTGTCTAGGGGGGATGATTTACATACTTTTTTAGACGTTTTTACAAACAAAACCATATACTTCAAGTATGTGTCTGAATAAACATCGTCAAAGATTTTGCGACAACCCTATGGCAATTTTTAGCGTTTATCGCAACTAAGTTTCGAAGCGTTTGCCACTTGTCTAGAGGGATTAAAGTTATCAGAAAAGTTATTAATAGCCTACGGCTTATATCTTTATTAGAATGATTGTATAAATAGTCATCTAATACTCATTTTATGGATAACGTTTAGGAATACAACATTTATTTACGACGATAACGGACGATGATAACAATTCTATTCTTAAAAGACTGTATCAATTACGTCATTATACGTCTTTATCTTTTCTATGACGAAATAATGTTTTTTTAATGATATAACATTCATCATCATAACATCATTTATACGGATAAAGGTTGATGATGCCGTTGGGGACTACAGATATTTGAAATAGGTAATATTTCTATGTTGTAGACAGTGGATACACATTTTTGAACATTGGTCTCCTTTAAGGAAAACCGAGATGATATATGACTTTAAATAAAAGTAAAATAGTACCAAATCGTAATTGGTGAATAAAAGCTTTTTTTGCTTACCTGAACACATCCGTGAGGGATTCCAACGGGGACAATAGACCTGATCCTTTGTGTCTCGCATAAGGCAGCCATTAAATATGGCATTTTGGCAACATCTATTTCTTGTTCTTCTGGACACACTGCCAAAATTTCTTTGCGCACTAATTCCTGTATAAGAATACTTTATTGTAATAATTGTAGAAGTGTGTCGTTATTCGAAATGGGATCGTATAATATTATGTAGGAGTTAATAAAATAATTAATGAAATAATTATCATCTCAATATCTAATCTGATGTTTTTTACCTCCTTTTCACCAGATTTAAGGGAGATAGAAATGAGAGAAAAATATTATGTCGGATATATGGGGCTGCAATCTAAAGATACGCCGGATCAAGAGTAAACCAATGTAAATAGAATAAATAATTTTATTGATAGAAGTTAGATATATCCTTATATATTTGCGAGTGCCCAAATCTGCATGGGTACCATCATCCTTCTTGTTTCTCTTCAAATAAGTAGTTAAGATCCGAAATACAAGTCAGCATATTTATCTAGCACCAAGCCATTGCGACATAAGACAGGCTACACATCAATATCAATATCGATAAATTGTCTAGATTTAGCACAAGACACTAGGTCTTGTTGTCCACCACTCAACACTGGTACTATTTGTCATTCCTACAAATAATTAATCAGTGCTATTTTCTAATTAATTTAGGACGATAGTCGTCTCAAATTGCCTATTAAACTTAAGCTCTTTTTCGTCGAGTTGTTCAACTTTAAGACGCTGTGAATAGTGAAAATAGGTTTAATTAAACAGTTATTTAGAGAAATGTATGCATGTGAGGGCAAAATTATGTTTTAATCTTAATCATGTTCATGGGTGGATTATTATATTCAAAATATATTTTCAATTTTTTTTCTGAATAACAAAAGATCAGAAAGTAATAATTAATAATTCATTATTAAAATGTTCATTCCTGCAATTGTTATCTGTATTATTTGTAAACAAATCTTGATGAAATTAATAACAGTGATAAAATATGTGAAACTAAGTAGAACTATTGTTTTTTTATCGGTTGAAATAAGATATTTATAAGGAATACTATATAGAAGATAACTCGAGCGCTTCAAACGAAATATTGTGCTAACTCGGCGTTTTTACGGTTTCTCTTTCATTTCTACGTAGAATGACAGTGACAACCGCGAGCGAATCGTCCCGTACGTTATTTGGTTCACCCTCTCAAATATATTTAGAAGTTGTCTATTCACAGCACCTTAAATTTATTTATTTAATTTCATTCCCAAAATGAACATGCAGTTATAACATGTATGAAAAGTATGGAATAAAAATTACCTGTTCGTCGGTATAAAGAGCCATATACAGAAGAAACCAGCAAAGGCTTGCCGCGGTAGTGTCTAGTCCAGCGCCGAACAGGTCACACAGCAAATGCATCAACTGCTCGTCAGTCATATAGACAGCGGACTCTTCGTTGTTCTCGAATCTCTTCTGCTGTTCCCTCAAATAATTATCCACAATACATTCTTCACCAGAATCGATTAAGGTGTCCGGGTCAAAGTAATGTTCCTCGTAGGTCATGGTCTTTTTACTGTATTCTATATATTTTATGAATCCTTGGGGATGGTCTTTGAATATATTCTCATGTAGTTCATATTCCGCCTTTTTTGGCACGGTTAAGCCCAGCATCCTCCTACGCCTTGCTATGATACTCGCGTATAACCGATGGGTCTGGGCCTGGCCCTTCGTCACTATCTCTATTGATTTTCGAACTGATGGTAATATAAATCTGGAATTACAATAAGCAACAGCTCCTTTTGACGTGACAACGTCTAGTAACCCGATATTACGGGGAGCAAGCACGAAAATGATGACGTCATGTAGTGTTCCGAAAGCGAGAGCGCGGTCCGAACGAGAGAGGTATGATCGGCTCAGTTCGGTTCGTGCTGCATGTAATGTTTGACATTGTCACGTCAATCGTCGTCGGCAGCGTCGGTCCCCTTACGGACTGACTAGTCGTTAATTCAAGCAGGTCCGGGGCACTCGCCGGGCTTTAGTGGTTAAAGCTGCGTCAACTTACCAGCTTTCGGGCGCAGCGAGTCCCACATACCCACCTGGGGAGACTCACTCTCCCGCGGTATGCCTAAGCACATTTCCCGGCGAAAAAAAAGGATAGACAACACATAAATGAATTATTCTGGCTGGTTCCAGGTGAACCTGCTTAATATGTTCATGGGTGACGTCTTGACGACCACTTACCATCAGGAGGCACGTCAGTCGGTTGACCCATGTTTGGATACCTAACATAAAAAGGTAAGTCAAGTGAGTAAGACTTAAATCTCGTAGCAGTGCTGTTTAAAAATCATCAATAGACAAAGATAAATTACCTCATAAACGGCAAAAAATTGACAACTCCAGCAACGCCTACTTCATGGCAACCTTCTTCTTGGATGTCTTTCAGCCAAATCCATACTTTGTCGTGTCGAGGAAATTTGAAACCAAATATAATATCATTCACTATGTTTCCAAGAATATCCGAAATAAGTGCTGAGAAATCGATGGGTGCACTTAAGTTTCCTTTAATATCCTACAATTTTAAAAAGCATTTTTATATTAGGGCCTGTTTCACAATCTTCAGATAAGTTCCGAATAGGCTATTCACAACATAATTGACAGATAGAGTAAGGAGTATCTGTCAAATATGTTGCGCATAGCCTATTCGGAACTTATCAGGAGATTGTGAAACAGGCCCTTAGGCTAATAAAGAATATAACATATTTTTTATAATAAATAATGTTGTAAAATTACTTCTCTAACCATAGTGGTTATACAGTGTTCGAATAGCATATTAATAAAATAACAATAAAAATAATATTAAATAATTTTAAATAAATATAATTTTTTAAAGTAATTGTTTACACAATATTATATTTACTAAATTTTATTTGAAGCGAACGTAAAAACCCGAGCTGTATATTATTTACACATTACCTACCTACCTATTATTATAGTCTTTGTTCACGATACTTGCTTTTAAATACACGAGACATTTGTCCGCAAAAAATAAAATAGGTACAAATATAATAGTTAAAAATATATTTAAATATTAAACTTAATTTGAAAGATATTAATACAATTTAAATCCTCGTGTACCTCGGGGATAGCAAAGGAAGGAGGAAGGCTCTTGAAAGAGTTGTGGCTTCCCAGCTCGTTCAGCACCTGGAGGATGGCCCGGGACCTGAACTCTCTGAGTCTCCATCGACGCCTTCAAACGCCTGAGGGCGATGACGGGTGAGGCGGAACTGGAACTGGAGGTCCGTAGAGTGGTGGCGAGTCGGCTGCGATGTTCCACAGGGATCAGTATTGGGTCCGATACTGTGGGACATCGGGTACGACTGGGTCCTGCGAGGCCGTCTCCTCCCCGGGTCGGGTGTCATATGTTACGCGGATGACACCCTAATGTATGCCCGGGGAAAGACATTCAAGGAGGCGGTGCGGCTGGCCGAGGTAAGCATCGACCTCGTGATCAGCCGCATAGAGAGATTGGGGCTTCGGGTTACACCAACAAAAACCGAAGCCCTTCTCTTCCGCGGGACCGGACGGAAAGGACCCCCACCGGGGGCTACCCTGCAGATCGCAGGGGTGAGAGTCCGGATGAGCCCGCACATCAAATACTTGGGGCTCATCCTGGATGGAGCATTTCAAAATGTAGGGACCGAAGGTCGTGAAGGCGGCGAGTGCGCTGGGCAGACTCCTCTCGAACCTCGGAGGACCCAGCGCCGCCTGCCGGCAGATGTACTCTGGAGTCTGCCGGAGTATGGCGACGTATGGTGCTCCGATTTGAGCGAGTCACCTCACTGCGAGCCTTAAGGCCGTGCTGCGCCAGGCGCAGCGGGTCGTCGCAGTGAGACATCGCAGTCATCACTGCGATGCTCGGCTGTGACGAGTCCTGGACGGCAAAGGCTTCTTTCTGCGAGACTGTAATGTCCCAGAAGGAGGCCGACGAACGGGTGAGAGAGGAGGCCGCGAATGAGGCCTCCCCCCGTAGACGACGAACAGGGGTGCGTCGGAGGCGCTACCTAATGCGCTTCAAGTAACACCCTGTACTTGTGTCGGGCTCGGGATGGGAACCCGGGCCCTGCTAGACACGACGTCGTGGGGACTGCCAAGTCGTAGCCGGGCAGTCCCCCTACTAAATATAGCGGCTGAAGGCTCACGCAGCGGTTTTAGTGGGGTAGGGCACCCTAATGCGAATCCCCACACACGCCAGCGCGCCTACCCAGGATTACGCCTAGGATTTTCGGTGCGTCATCAAAAAAAAAGGCTAAATTTTATTCTGATAAAGGGGAAAACTTAGTTTGTTTGTTTGGTTGTAATGAACAGGCTTAAAAAGTACTGGACCGATTTCAAAAATTATTTCACCATTTGAAAGCTACATTGTCTTATTTATTCTGGAAAAAAATAGGCTTCCGTAAGATATTTGGGTTTTTCGGACACAAGGTGTAAAAAATCAACCAGAAAAGTTATTTATTTTGCGTACTAAGGTCCCGTTGTAAATCTTAGTTGACGCAGGCGAAGCTGCGGGTAACAGCTAGTATATAATATGATGATAATACATACATCAAGTATTTCTAAAACCCCTTTTTCAATACGCTTCTCCAATTTGTGACGAGATGAACCGTGTTTACTCATACCAAAATATTTAAGGTAGCCGCTGATAAGTTTCCTTTGATCCTTCCATAGCGCTCCTTCAGCACAAATGAGACCTTCAAGCAACAAAGTTAATCAATACATTACAAACACAATAAACTCTAAAATATAATAATATAGCAACACATTATAAATGGTATGTGTTCATGTTCTATCTAGTGAAAAAGTAAAGTAAAGTATCAACCCTTTAAGTCCCACTGCTGGGCACGGGTCTCCTCCTCGAAATCAGGCGAGGAAGGTAATGAGAGGTAGTTCACCGATGCGCTAGCCCAGTGCGGGTTGGTGAACTTCACATACCGTCAAAGACTTTTAGTCTCATCAGGCATGCAGGTTTCGAGATGCAGGGTGAGCGAGCGATGGTCTCGTGTTTAGGTGCACTTAGAAATTTAGAAAAACCCATTTCGAGGCATTCACGGGGAGGTCAGGATCGAACCCGGAACCTCTCGCATAAGAGGCCGAGTCCATCCACCACTGGACCATCGTCGCTCCATCTATCCAGAAATCCATCGCTCTATCCAGAAAAATCGCAAATTTCAATGAAGTATGTCGTAACAAATACAAGCAAATTTTCATCATTCATCGATATTATCATCATCATCACCATCATCGGGTATCTTCGTATTAAAGAGTTAAAAAATAACCATCTCACGTATAATACCTGACGTATTATGAATTCTATAATTTTTATTAATTTGGGAAATAAATAATACCTATGTATCTACGTGCTGGGTGTTCAATCGACACTCAAATCGCAATTTAATTGAAAGATATATTTTTGTCAACGTAACGTTTAATGATTTATAAGTACGAGTAGCATTAGCAAAAATGTATATTTACCTAAAAAAACAGTTTATATCTTATTTAAACATAATGGATATTTTTAGTATTGAAATTAAATTATTAGAAAATCACGCAAGCAAATCCGAGTGATACAAGTAGTTAAATTAAATAAGAAAATTCAGAGTATACTTGCTGATAAAATAGTCATCTCCAATATCGCAAGGTCATACTTGCAAGTAATTAATATAATATTAATACTTTATTACTTGTACAAAGTAATTTCTATACGAAACTAAAATACCTATGTGAAACTAAGAACACTAATAACTAATTTACTAATGTTACTCTGAAGTAGTTGTCGTATTGTTTTCCGACTTATTTGTCCAAATTCATACGACAATACGACGTAATCCGTTTCCGTAGTTTAACGATAAAGGTATTTGTCCAACGATGAGTAAAAGCGCTATACCGAGATTCGTATAGAAAATTACGAGCTGTGGGCTTTAATTGTGAGGCCTGTTTTCAGTCCCGCCGTTAAATCAACGTGATTTTTTTATGTAACTACGTTATTGAAACGTCGGAATTGATTCTTAAATATATGGCATGCTGTTATAAATAGTTATTTAAACTATATTTTTGGAGTTGGTATCAGCAGTCCTAGATATATCACCAACAGAGGCGGCAAAAATTGAATATCCTACAGGCGGGAAATCTATAAGGCCGCCTACACACTAGCGCTTAATAAGCGTCCCTTTAAATCTCGATGTTGCCGCCAGTTGAGAGCTTCTCATGCTGATTTCGATTTAACGCCAAACACTTAACGTGGAATATCCAACAGTACTCGATGAAAATCCACCCGATAAAAACGCATTAATTGTCTCATTCAAAAGCTGATTAACGAACGCATGCATTAATTGTCTCATTAAAAAAACGCTCAGTAAAAAGCGCTCATGCGAACGGGGCATGAATCTGGCACTGTTGTCAGAAATAATATTCCATTATGATATGTACTATTCTGTTTTCCTGACAAAATGACATTTAGCATGTTATATCACCTCAGACATCCACATAGGTATAGCAAGTAGCAACCTCTCTTTTAATATTTAATAAAACTATTAAAATTACTATTTTTTGTTCTAAATCCATTTATTCGTTTATTTATTTGGAGAACGGTACAGGATTAATTACAACTTACAAGAATAACAGAAAAATGTTATAAACTAATTTCCCTCTATGTTTAATTACAATTTTTATATGAGGTTTATTTATACTTTAAACCAAGGACAGTAAAAATGACTTTTCATTACAATACATAGTTTGGAGTTACGTTGTACATACAAAGTTGACAGTATCTATTCATATTATTTAGTGGTATCTCATTATAGAGAATTAAAAAAACGTATTATATTAAAGCAAAGCTTTTTTCTAAACAAGTGACCACAGTTAGCAAACTACACAGTTGCTTAGCAACGAATGAACAGTCTGATATAAATGCACAATCATATAGCTGGCAGAATGTCGCAAAAGGCGATCGTTTTCCGAAAACAAAAGAAGAAGAAAAAATAAAAGATTGTGTATGATTAAAACATATGTTAGTTACATATAATTTGTTTACTTACCAAATCCCTTCATGATGCCATGGGTCAGAAATAATGGCGCTCGTCCAGAAAATGCATCTTTGGCAAACGCTTCTCGTATCAACTTGTTATCAGACAGCACGACAGTATAGACACTGCCCATAGATAATCCGTATACTGAGCCAAATACTTTGGACAACTTTGTCAGTGTTAAATGAGGCTGGTGTCGATCCAGGAATGGTAAATAGCCAACAATAGGCAACCCCCAGGGGCCCGGTGGTAGCGATTTCCATTGGTTAATCTTTTTGCATATCCAAAACCCCAACACGAAGGTAACAAGCCATAGAAACATCAAATCCATGCCTGTAAAGAAAAGAGAATTTACTAATCTATTTTGATATTGAACGTTAAACTAAAAGGCTTATTTAATTTGAAAATATCGTTTTATTGTATATACTTTTAGTTGATTTGCTGAATTACTTAATATTAATTATATTATTTCATATGAATTTATATAATTTATACAATTGTTTATTTAATTTATTATTTTAAAATAATAAAATTAAAGGCTTAAATAATTTATATAATTAGAGATAAGTTATATTATTTATATATCTAGAAATAATTTCCCTTTATACATATTTGGTTCCCGAAGAGGTAAATGTGACAGTAACATCAAAATCGGACTTGTTGGTTTGCTATGGAACCATTGCTTTGCACACACATCCTCTAGTCCCAAGGCATATAAGGTAAATAATATACAGTTAGGGCCTGTTTCACAATCTCCCGTTAAGTTCCCTATAGGCTATTGGCAACATATTTGACAGATAGAGTATGGAATATCTGTCAAACATCTGTCAAATATTATGTTGCCAATAGCCTATAGGGAACTTAACGGGAGATTGTGAAACAGGCCCTTATAATATTAACGTCTCCGTATCGTCGCGAGTGAAAATAGAGCTATCAATTATTAAACAAACAACTTTTCAAATTTTCATTTTATACATCTATTGGCACGCCTTGGTAGTAAAATCTATGACTATCGTCACGCCAAACGGCATGACGCTGACACGTCGTGATATCTCTGTTACGCTGCTCTACGTTACGTTACTTTGTTGAGCCTATACCAGTCTAGTCTAGTTATTTTATTCTATTTTTAAATTAAGTATTTATAAATTCTAACATAAATATTGATGTTTCAAATCTGACAGATACGATATTATTCTTTATAGTATCCGTTTATTTATAATCGAGATAGAACCACGGTGACGTCAGGATTAGTAACGCCAAGGTTATGTTTATCATATTACTAGTATCTATTTTTTACCTCGTATCTATCTTTGTAACTATTTTTAACATGTGCACAACAAAAAACTCAAACTGGTCATTACCAGACTGTTAGCCATTAAGGTTCAAGAGTGGAGGCCGCGTTTAGGTAGACGAAGTGTTGGTCGGCCATTAGCCAGATGGGAAGACGATCTCCGTGCAGTGGAAGGTTCGCGTTGGATGCGAGTAACAAGGCATCGGTCGTCTTGGCGTTCATTGAGGGAGGCCTATGTTCAGCAGCGGACGGATAAAGGCTGATGATGATGATGATAGAAGATATTTCTAGTAAAAAATTATATCCCGATTTAAACATACCTGTTTGCTGCTGTCGTAGTGATAAATGATCTATATAAGCGTAAGCATAAACTATTATAGAGTAAACATTCGATGACATAATAATATTATAGTTGTTGACATTACATGTTTACCCTCTACTACTCCTTGCCTCCAGTAAACAAAACTTACTCTGACATTGGCGATTCCTCGCGGAAGCCATTATACAAGGAGTAAAAATGTTTATTAATTAGCATTTAATTAATAAAAATAGTAAATAGTAAAAACAAAAATTTTCTTTGCCGATGCAAACCACAAATTAAATAAAAACCACTGCCGACACACTTCTTTCTGCCGAAAGTTATGTATATTTGTATTTTCTCCAATTCCTGGTGCGACTTGTTGTTACACCATAAATAAATGTCACTTGTTGAGTGTTTAATGTGTTAATCTCGAAAACCTTACTTCTATTGTGGATTATTTGTTGCATGCTTTGCACGCTGCATGAAAACTGTCGGCTTTATTTTTTAAATCAATAATAGTTTTTCTAGAAAAATATTACTTATTCTTTTATTTATTTCCTTTACTAAATTAGACGCACTTCTCAATAGTACTACACAGTTTAACCAAATCTTAGACGACTTAATCTCGTGCCCACCCCTGCTACTTCTAGGAGCGACTGGTGAGACAGCCGGAAACTAGGAGGTCTTTTTTTTGCTTATAATTTATTGTCTGTGTTGGATGAAAGCGGCGAGGTTTCGACCGTCTTGGCATATTGACAGAGGCTTATGTTCACCAGTAGACAGATAGGGGCTGATGATGATTATGATGACTGCAATATAATGTAGATTTATGGTAAAATTCTATAAGTGGGCATCGTATGCACCGCACGCATCGCTTCAAGCGGATCAATTTTTCATCTGTCGGCAGTCGGATTTGCCGGCGCAACTACTAGGGGCCGTCCAATAATCACGTGAAATTTTTTAACAACTTTTTAACCCTCTTCTTCAAAATCACGTGAATTTTTTTAGTGCAGTAAAATCGAGTTGTCAACGAAAAAAAATACACGTGATATCGTAATTTAACCTCCATTGTTGTGATATGTCGTGATTATTTTTTTCGACACTAACTTGTCCCCCCACTTTCGAGCCTCACGTGATTAATGGACGACTCCTAGAAATAAGTTGCCGATGTCACTATAGTGGTTGACAGTCATCGTTTAGGACCGCACATTAAATTCGGCATTAAATTCAAATCACTGATCGGCATTGTATATGACGTCATCGGCACGCATTGCAAAGGTCTTTAGATCAACAGCAAGATGGCATTTTTTTTCCAAATGGCCTATGCCATTTGGAAAAAAAATGCCATCTTTCCATACAAAAAATACATCTACTTTTTATACAAACATACATTTATATGTATGTATGTACAAAAAAATACATCTACTTTTTATACAAACATACATTTACAACCGGGCTAGCGATGATGACATTTATATGTCATCATCGCTAGCCCGGTTGTAAATGTAAGTTATCGAGAGTAAAGCTGCGAAGAATAGCACGTACCAATATATTATACAGAACCCTGAGTGGTTATCACAATAAAGACTAAACTCGTTCAAACTTTGTGCGACATGATAAAATGAGTTATCTGTCCTTGATATTATGCTCGCAGTAGTCATGTTACGAAAATGTGTTATTTTACGACGAATTGTAATGTTTATATAATAAGTGTACGCGTAGCTCAATACTAACTTATATTTGTCACATGTACGTTAAGTGATTCACGTTACGTATATAATATATAAGTGAGAAACACATACCAGTTTCAGCGGATGGCAAATAAAAAGATAGAACAATATGTCAACTTCTGATAACCACCATTCGCGGTGACCGACGTACGGGGACTGACACGTCTCAGTTTCAACGACGGGGAAAACAATTTGGTAGTCAATTCGAATGAATCCTTAAAACATTAAAATTTATTATAAAAAAATACATGGTTTGTTCACAGGAACATTCTGGAAAGTTTTGAGATGTGTTTTTTATATCGGTGTGGTAATAATATTTTTTCTTTTTTAGATTTAAATTCGTTCAAGCTTAGATGTAAAAGATTTTTTTTTTATTTAGGAAAAGGTGAGCGTATTATGAATATTTGTGACAAGTGTTTATTATTTTATAATTACCTCACCAATATACCTAATTTAGATGAATGAATCTAGATCTACTCGGGGCAGTTTTCTACCGACTGTGGCTGCCGACTTCACCCTGTTCACCTAGCCAATGCGAATTTAGTAAAAGCTTGTTAGGTGCAATATGCCCCTAGTAACGGAAATAAGTTTAACTTGTACTTATAAACACATTTGTGGCAATTGAAGACAATGTTGAATTCGAACCCGCAACTTTTATATCGTGTCATTTGTCATTAAAACTTTTTTACTATTTTGTGGTTTAAGTTAAACCAAGCTATATGGTTATAGCTTTGTGGTTAAACCATTTAATCATGAAAGCTGGGTATAATAGCTTTATGGTTTTAATATATATCTATCAAAGTCGTCAATACTTCACCAAAAGCTTTTATTTTGAAATTAATAATAAATACAAAATAAAAAGTTCCATGATGCAATAGACATTGAAAATAGCTATAATATTTAATAAATGGTTACATAAGTCACACAAGAAACAGGTTTAAG
The DNA here is from genome assembly GCA_905333005.2 of Lycaena phlaeas. Taxonomy (NCBI): domain Eukaryota; kingdom Metazoa; phylum Arthropoda; class Insecta; order Lepidoptera; family Lycaenidae; genus Lycaena; species Lycaena phlaeas. The sequence goes on along the minus strand of HG995172.1, from coordinate 11,000,685 downwards.
ACCCGTATAGTTTTAAGCTTGAGGCCTTACTTATAAACCTCTCTTAATATTTAATCAATTGCTAAACAAGTGATTAGTAAGAATTTCACTTATAAACACTATCTAGCGTCAAGAAGACATAAAATAATGATTAAGTAAGTATCAACCCTTATATGTCCCACTGCTGGGCACGGGTCTCCTTCTTCGAAATCAGGCGAGGAGAGTAATGGGCCAATAGTCCACCGCGCTGGCCCAGTGCGGGTTGGTGAACTTCACATACCTTCAAAGACTTTCAATGTCATCAGGCATGCAGGTTTCCTCACGATGTTTTCCTTCACCGGTGAGCGAACGATGGTCTCGTGTGCACTTAGAAATTTAAAAAAACCCATTTCAAGGCTCACACGGACGGGTCAGGATCAAACCCGGAACCCCTCGCATAAGAGGCCGAGTCCGTCCATCACTGGACCACCGTCTAATAATAAAATATTGCGAATACATAAAATTAATGAGCCCCAAGTAACGCAAGGTTGATTGGACTGCGGTTCCACTAAGCTGATTGTTTCACAAGTAAAAAAACTTTAAATGCTTTATTACTTTAAATGTTTTATTTTAAAAGTTAGCGGAAAATAACAAAAGTAATGTATTCAAATAAATGATGTAAAAAAAGTGTTAACAGAGGATGCGCTATATAAAATGACCTTCACCGAGATGCTTATTTGATGAAACTTATTTTATATTCAATTTAATATGTCAATAAACATGTTGCATAGAAAGAAAAAAGAAAATTCAGTCCAGTCAGTAGTGTAACATCGCAGTTTGATTTTACTCCCATAGGTTTTCATAGTCTGGCCTTATATGAAAATCGATCCTTAAGGTGGAAACTCCAAAAATTATAAAGTAATATTGTGGCAAGGGATCGGCCGTCTGGCATTTATTAGTTCAGCAGTTATAAAGGCAGATGATGATGATGATTATGATGATTGCTAGCAGCTGCGCGCTTGGGACGGATATTCTTTTGCACAGTTAATAGTTCTTGTCCTCCCTGGTCCTGTTCTACTGCTTAAAATTTCAATGTCTTGGAATCAATATCATAATATTATCAAGCTTAGTACCTTAAGGGGAAAGAATACCATCCCGCTCACACACACAAACAATACAATATTTTTCTACCATAAAACCTGCCATGACCATGCCTTTACCTATCGATTGAGCTTAAAGGCCATCAGGCCTAAAAAAAAGACCATGCCTCTTCTCTCTCGCTCGTTTGCTTTAACTAAGATAACCGTCATATCCGGACTAATAATTACGAGTATAACTTTTAAAGCCTATGTCATTAAGATGATGTAGTATTATATTGAAGAAATATTTTATAAACGGTTTCATTTAAAACATTAGTTTGGTAGAGTATCCCCCACAAACAAACAAGCAAGTATTGCTTGTTACATTAGCGTAAATAGAATTGCATATTAGGTCAACAATATTAAAATCAACAGGCGACCAGCATATGTTTATAATAATAAAGTATTCTCTTCAAGGAATATCTAAGCATAGCATCAACTGGCATAAGTAAATATTCAGGAATTATACGTCCCAATAACGCGTTGTCGTCACATCAGTGCGCTCCGTGTAGCGCATTCATATTCAATATATTAGGAGTTATGAACATCGACCACACAGCCTATAGACTCCTAATGTTTGATTTTTCGTATTAAATGCATTCTGGCAACTAGCTGAGGTGAGACGAAAGGGGTTGCAATGCTGTGATTAGCTAATTCAATGTCATACATTACCAATCACGGAACGTTAAAAAGAAATGCATATATTTCGCAACGGGAAAGAATGAGACGACACGATAGTTTGAGTACATTGTTTACGGCTTACATCGGAACTATAAGTCAGATGTGTCGCCAGAACACGTTCCCCTGTTATTAGGAGTCTATGGGCTACGAGTTCGATGGAGTTAAAGTATCAAACTGCCGTTTAGTATGGAACAATAAAAACTTTTTACTCGCTCTTAAGGCGCAGTGAATATCAGCTTTAAAATATTTTTGAGGTAAAGCAAATGAAGTGCGCTCGATCTTAGAAGTCACTGAATAAGTAGACATGAAAGAGGAGGAAAAAGACGCAATGATGGTACAATGTTTGGTTTTAATCGGAAAAAAATATTATTTCTTACAAAATATTATGTATGATGTGAATTTTAATTGATATTTTATGATTTTATATTATCGAGAATCTAGAGAATTAGTCCCCTGCTGAACATAGGCCTCCTTTAAGGAACGCTAAGACGACCGATCCCTCTCCACTCGCATCCTACGCGAACATGGCTACTGCACGGAGATCTTCTTCCAATCTGGTAATAATATGAATCGTAATTACTCTCGTTTGTCTTAAAATCAACAAATTACTATTCGCCCACAGCTCTGTTCTCTTGACTACAAATGAACAAGAGTTGATTCACCGGAATAATTGCTGGCTGGAAAACATGTGCATTTAACTCATGACAAAACAGAATGGCAACACAAGAAATCGAAGGCGCCAGCCTTTTTTCTTTAAGTCAAGGTCATTGTAACGATCACAAACATCAGTTCCGAGAAAAGTGGCACCCTTCGATGTATTTAAATTTTACCTCAACTACTTACACAAAAAAAATCATCCGTATACTTATTTCAAAAAAGGAAAACTTTGCAATGTAATTAAATAATTTCCGGCATTTTTATTTTTCAAAAATTTTCTAAAATGGTATCGTTACATGTTAATATAAGTGTTTTTATGCTTTTTAAAACGAAACAGTATATTTTTCTTTGTTTGTCTTAAACTATAATATTAATATATAAAGTCTGAATAAAACAGTTTGTATATATTACTATATTTATATGGAGCTATATAAATGGTTTACCTGAAACGATGGCCGTCTGAAATTAATCGGTAATCAGTATACATATTATACTGTACTCACTAATTTGTAATATAGCTTCACGGTTGTTTGTAAATATTTTATGTTTGGAGCGGTTTGCCTGGTTGAGCATTTTTTGGTAGGCGAAAAACTTATAGGTTTACGTCACCGACATACTAATGTGACATTGCGACATCACTGCGAAACTTCAAATTATTAGTACTCAAAATTCATGTCATAATTATTATAAGTGTATATTTTTCACTTTAATTGGATTTTTTTTTCAGTATCTTGAAATGTATTTTTAATTTTTTTAAGCTACATAAAATTGTTATATTTATAGAAAAGATATTTTCAGATTACAAGACAAGACAAATATAAAAAATACCACAGCACGCAAAAGTATAGCAATAATTATCAAATATATCAAAACGATATAAGTAGGTGATCGATATCAATAAGGCTTTTATACAGAAAAGTTGCTAGCATAAAATTCCAAACCCATATATCGTATCATATATGTGCAAAAGGCGCAAAACTGTCAATGGAGGCGCATAACGTAGTTGAAAATCGATATTTAAGATCGAGTATTTCACGTTATGTGTCAGAATCGAGTTCGATCCGCCCATCAAAAAAAGTAATCCGATATTTTAAGTAATTTGCACAAGATACCTTTAAGAACTAGTTTCGTAGTATAGCGGAAGGTAAAGACGTAATAAAAAGGTAGTTTTATAGTTATGCACAAGTTAGCTCGGTGAGACGAACGCGAGGTCGTGCAGTCGCAGGCGCACGCACTAAGTGTGAAGGCCGGTCAGCGGCCGAGCCGTTATCGAACCAATCATAACTATTAGCTCTTAGCTCTAGCTCTGTCGTAAATATATATCACATTCACACAAAAATCACCGCAAAGCTGATTAAAGTAGTGAAAAAAATTGATCCTTCCGAGAAGTCAGGGAAAAATGAGATATACAGATCGACACGAGTTAATATTACAATGAATAATAAAGAAAAAATACATGTTGAGATGAGGATTCATGCAGTTTTCTGTCACGTCATTTGACTCAATTTTACTGTCAAAAGATCAAGAAGACTGTACAGAATACATATGGCAGGAATGTGCTTTATGTTAGGAGTGGGTACCGCCGTTTGTCCGCAGTTTGACTGCTACCAAAACGTTCCATTTGTGTGCATGCGTGTATACTGCTTTTTACCGCGTTTTGACTGCGACCGAAATGTTTAATTTGTGTGAACGCATGTATACTGCTTTTTACCGCACTTTTGACTGCTACCCAAAAGTTCCATTTATGTGTATGCATGTATACTACTTTTTACCGCGTTTTGACTGCTACCGAAACGTTCCATTTGTGTGCATGCATGTATACTACTTTTTACCGCGTTTTGACTGCTACCGAAATGTTCCATATTATGCGTGCACGCATACATACTGCTTTTTACCGCAGTTTTGACTGCTACTGAAACGTTCCATTTGTGAGCATGTTTATTATATACTGCTTTTTACACATAAATCTCTATTTGATAAGAGATAAAACCTTGTTTTTTTTACAGTAACAGGTAATGCATATTTCCTGGCTGCGCTAGTTCCGGGTGAATTAGTTGGGCGTTGACTTACCACCAGGAAATTCGTCGTTTACACAATAGCGAAATAATTTTCTTGTACCTTCTTCTCTATAGAAACTTCAATTCTATCAATTATTACGCTCGCACGTCTTCAAAGGATGTAATTGCTTTAATTTAACAAACCAAAATATCATACACAACATAACACTAAGAATAAAACAATAATATCAAGTACTAAAACATTTAAGGAATTTGACATTTGGAATACAGTGTAAAATAAAATTGAACGCCCTTCACTCTTGTCCAAGATTTATTTTGTGGCTATTCAAAAAACATACATTATTATATAACGGTAGTAACCCGTAATTGAGTCATTTTATAAATAATAACATTTTACACTCAACCAAGTCGTGACGCTGACCGACTTTCGTCTAAATCCGAAAAAAAAAACTAGTAGGCGGAATAACTTCGTGTTATTTATTTATAAAATCGATCGGTTGCTATGCAAGGTTATGTAACACATAATTGGAATGCAGCGCTGGGATTGTTAGAACAATAAAACTGTGATATTATATTTACTATTACTGTTTTATCAATATCCCAGACATACATTCAGCTGTCTTTAAATTGAAGTTCTAGTTTTGGATTAAAGTCATCGACGGCAAAACTTTCGAGGTCGTAAGAGTGTATATTTTGGACATATTTTTGTGTTGGTTGCCTATTAACCAAGTGAAGACGATCCCCGTGCAGTGGCCGTTCAGAGTTAGATGCGAGCAGCAAGGGGTCGGTCATGTTGGAGTTAATTGAAGGAGGCCTACGTGCAGTTGTGGATGGATAAAAGCTAATGATGATAATGGTTGATTGCTTTCTTCCGTGACTGAGTTTGTTGTATGGTATGCAATCGGTAATAGGCAATCTTATTGAATCGCGATAAAATCTGTTAATAAAAAGCTTTGTTTTAAGGAGCAAAATTCATATTAATATTAAAAAAAATATAATTGGTTAGATCGCTACTAGACTAAAGATAAAATTTGAACATGTATTTCTTAATTTTCGAACCCTCCCGCGTCTTAGTCACAGGTAGTCACATTTGTGAGACTCCCTTCCTTAGTAAGATGTCACATATCTTGCTATCTTTAAACACAGAGAAATTAGCAAATTAAAATAGCGGATTTAATGTTAGTTTTATTTCCTTTTTTTTAGTAACGTAACTCATTAGTTCCATATTAGCGTTTTAATAACTTGACACAATTATTTACTCGATCCTAAAATGTCACGTCATAAAATTTTAAATATATAAACCGCCACTAACGCACAATGTTACACTTTGCTTAAGCTAGACGGATGGCAACCGGGACCAACGACTTTACGTTCTTTCCGAAGCACTGAGTAGTCTCCATATGTAAAGATCACCCATCCACAGACCAACCTCGGCAAGTGTTACTTAACTTATTATTGCTTAAAAGCAAGACTACATATTTTGTGTAAGTATATAACAAAAAAAAAAATAACTCAAAGTCTGCTGTTTCTTCAGCCATGCATTATGTTGTAACAGACCGGTAAGCGCTACAAATCCTGAATCGCGCTATCGGTATTCTACAGTCCGATCGCTAAATATATACTATATGACACGATAGCTTCGGCCTGGCCGAGCATTGCACCTCGCTCGGTCGGAAATCTCTCTTTGCCTAACCACCATAGTTCCCACAATATATTATATACGTATACATACCTAGGTGACTAACTTCAGGATCTACTACACGTTGTCAAGGGGTTTTTTTTAAGTCAGAAATATAAAGTTGCGTTTAAAATGTTTGCTCTTATATCCTTTTATCGTGAACTTAAATGAAACCTTTCCTTATTCAAACAAAAGAAATAAATATAACGAACAAGTTGATATCCTTGACAGTTGTTATTTAAATCTATTTTAAAACATATCATACGCAAAGAGTATTACTATGCTTTAATGGCGACTGTACACTCACCACATAGTTCCTAGGGAGCCATGCAGGGCGAGCGCGAGAGTGTAGATGCTCGTCTCGCTCTGTCATTTTTTTATTAGTAGACGGAACGAGAGGCCTCGTGGGAGACAGAGTGAGTGATTTCGACTGAGAGTGTAAAGCCACAAAAGGAGTATCATACAACACAATACATAAGAAACGAATAGAATCTAGAAGGTTTAAATGACACTTTTACTAAAGCGCAATAATTTGATAAACATTAAAAAAGTGACCCTGTCAAAGCTGGTGGATTACAAGAAAAAAGAAACAAGAACAAAATTGACCCCTGGCCCATTTATGGGATTCTAATAATGTAAAAAGCTGTTAGGACCAAAATTGAATTTACATTGAACATACATTACAATCCTGATTTTATAAACGCTAAGATATATCCTTCATCTGGGCATTTTTCCTTTTTGTACTTTAATACTTTTATGAATGACGTTTGCAGAGTTACTTAACCAAATTCAGTCAGGTCAAGTAAAGGCAAGCTTACTATATGTTTTTCTTTACATTTCTACATCCCTTCTAACATAATAATACTAACACAAGAAACCTCTTAGTGTGAACCAAAGCAATGTATGTACTAGCGCAACTGCAGAAATAATTTAATATATGTACACATAATTTAACTAATTACATATTTTATTTTTATCGAATTAAGATACGAATAACAAAATAAGGAATTAAAACGGTGGGTCGCAATATATTGGAATGAGATATAAGCTACATTTATCCCCAAAAATTAGTGTTCCTACGGGAACTACGATGCCTTGTTAATAATAGTAATTTATAATCACTTTAATCAAAATGTTAAAAATTCCACGCGGGCAAATTGGCGGGTAAAAGCTAGTAATAAAGCAAAACAATTACAGGCGCTCACATAAGTTACCTACATTTGATCCGTATACGGTATTAAGCCGCCAACAACTTTTGTGGCGGTAAAATCTTTTGCCTCAATAAGGCAATCTCTAATTATAGTCAATATCTTCATCACGGCACGGCGCCGGCAAATCCTTAGCGTCAACGTCAAATCAATGGAATCTAATGAGACGCTCTTGTCAATGGGCGCTCGGAGTACGATCGCATTCGATGCAAGTCTCTTTTCTCTTTTACTTTCGATCGTGCATCGACTTGTCCGAAGTCGGCGGCCGCCATACCCGGTCGTCCACTCTGGGTACGGCCGTTGAACGGACTAAATTCTTTTATTTGTTTTTTATCCTTTACAGCCTAGAATACTCTCGTGTACATCTTTCCTACTTTATTTTTAGTTCTCGCGAAAAAGGTGATCATAGCGACGAGGGCAACGCTTTCTGGGCTTTTATCCTTACCCGGTGCAGCTGTTGCACAATAATCGAGACGATTCCTGGAATGTTAAAGACGCGTGGATCTATTTATAGTTTATACATAAATGGTTATCACGCAGTTATCGCAAAAACATGTCTACTTTTAGTATGTCTGAGAGTGAACAGATTATTTACAACGCTATTAGTAGCACCTGCTAGAAAGCCAACATTAAAATATAGGTTTATATTATTCTGTCATAATTATGTGCTTATAATACGCATGTGGAGCATTAGATTTTTGTATTATTAACCTGGTTTTATAAGATAAGGTATGTGAGCTGATGGTTTTTTAAGTATATTAAAAGGTCAAAGACCCATTTTCAATTGTCGTACATGTCATAGTGTCTTTGGCCCCATCCATTTAAATAAAAAAATATCTAAGCTGGCTTAATTTTTTGTCTCGGTTCTATTTTATTATGTCACTGTTGTATTTTTTGTTGTGATATTTTCCATTCAAGTTGATTCCGGTAGAAAAGTTTCGAATAAACGATAAACACATTCTGTGTATAGATTATTAGGATATGGGGGACAAAAAATAAATAACTTTAGCCTCTTATGGAATTGTAAAATCAATAGAAGATATAGCATGATTTTGTTCGTTGGATAGTTTTTTTAAGGAATATTTTATATTTATACTAACGTATGGCCATACCAAAATGTTTTTTTTTTAGTAATTATTAACATTATTTTTGTCATGATGTGTGTGTGCGCGTGTGTGTGTGTGCTGTTATATTATGTCCAATGTATGAAACATATTAAATTTAGGCCTGATGATGATAACATTACTATATCCTTTATTTAATAAGCAATAAATTTTGATAGCTAAAATGGACGTCCACTAAATTTTATAGTGTATTTAGAAATCGGTGGTTCGTAAATAGTTTAGTCTAAAAGCCTATGTTGAAATGTTTAAGTGGCCAATGTACACGACGAATTATAATATTTGGTAGGATACCAAATATGGAAAAACGCAGGAACTTAAAACACGAAATACTTTATTTTACTTTTAAAGAAGTTGACTCTTGCGCAGCGTATTTTTGTCAACAAGCTAGTGCATTGGTCAGTGCTTTTCAAGCGAGGTTGTGGATTCAAATACGATACTTGTGATATTATCAGATCAATTTCTTAGGGCGGGGCGAATAGACGTAAAAAAACGCCGCGATGCAGTTGGTACGACGTTTCCTTTGAATCCATCGAGTATACCTACTTTTTTGCAAGTATCTTATTTCAATCGAAGAACAAAAACAACAGTTCCCCTTATTATCATTCAATACATCCCTGTTAATAGTTTTATCAAGATTTGTTAACGAATATTACAGATATACAATGGCTTAAATCTAAATTTTAATGTTTTAGTTGTGATTTTCTCCGAGATTTTTTTTTCAAAAATGACATTCATATTTACTCATGATAAAATGTGAATTGTACTCTGAATGCATACACATATGAGAGCATTTTTAGTCTATTTTTATTATGAACAGCGCCGTAAGGAATTTGATCTTGTTAATCTTTTTTATAATAGCCAATCTGTTGTAGGGATTGATAATATTTTAATAAATAAAAAGACGTGTGGCACTCGGGGACTGCCGCGGTAATGCTATTGCATAGCATTTTGTATCAACTTATGCAATTATAATTATTTATTTATTTTAATTATTAATGCAGTATTTCTTTTTCTTTGATATTAATTCAAGTTACACTTTTTGAGCGTGGTGACCGATAAGAAAACATTTTTTTTTCCTTTATTAAATAAATAAAAAAATATAAATATTTTAAACAATATTAACTAATATTGTTTAAAATATTTTTATTATTTTACAATACATGTGTTATATTTTATTGTTATTCGTGCGAGCTTCGTAGTGTCGTACAATACGTCTAGTTGCAAGCACACAAACACCGTGTCGAAGACTGCCGAAAAGAAACGACGTTAGACGATGCATGGCCTTCAAGCCACACCTCCGTGCCCGTCGGAGTGGGGAGCGTTAGGTTTTATTTTCGTTACGGAATTTCTGTACTCGGTCCCCGCGCTCAAGGCCCGCGATAGAAGCTATGCAATAGCTTAACTATTACAGTTGTGCCTTTGCCTTTATATCCAGTAAGATCATTTGTGATAAGTTTAAAATTAGCAATTATCAAAACTTGTTTTTTCTGTGTTCTGACATTGTGACAAGTGGTCAGCTTTGACCATGAACCAAAAGAAGTTCAACAAAGAACCAAAACGATGTGTGACGGTAAGTATATCCTACTCTCCTTTTCAAAGCCGTTTGACAGAAATAATAACAGGACGGCAGTAATGCCGACTAAGACTCCCACAAGTGTCGATATGCGAATTGTGATTTCTACTGATTTATCCTTTAACGAAGGGAGGGGAGGAGAAAAGGAAAACCTCGTGTGAAAATCTAGTGTTCCTCATTAGATAAAGTCGTATATATGCAATATTTTACCTGTTAACGTTCATTGAATATCTAACAAGTTGTATCGACGTGAGGATAAGTACTAAACATTGAGGTCAAATCACGCGTTAGATATATACGGAGTGGTATTCGTAAATGAATTACATATATGATACTTTTCTATAATTTTTTTGCGACACATGATCTGGGGGCCTAGCCAAAATGCCATTAAGAGAGCGTTAGCGAAGTTCGAAAATAATAAAATGTATGGGATTGACATAAGGCCGCGCTTAATCACGTGGTCCATCCTATACATTTTACCATTTCGGCCCCCAGAGGAGAGCACGTCTACTCCTATATCAAGAGCTAACATTGTTTATCTGGTACAGAGATGTCATTTCACATCACAGCAGCTAAGAATAGGTGTTATATTATCTTCGAACTATGTGGGTCCAACGTGAAAGATATATCACGCGAAGAATAAGCTGGTTGAATTGGCAGTAGGCTAGTCACAAACTTAGGAGAACGAATAGCCGATGAGCCAGTAATATTAAATAATGGAAGCCGTGTTTAGGTAGACGAAGTGTTCGTTGGACATTAACTAGATGGGAAGAGGATCGCCGTGCCGTGGGCTAGCATTAACGCCTTAGCTCGAATATAATCATAGTCGAAATTGAATTTCGATAAGCGGCAAGAAAACAGGTTGAGGTGGTATGGATGTATCAGACAGAGACCATCCGAGTACGTTGGTAACCAAGTGATTGAATTGTCCGTCTCCAGCAAAAGACTCAGAAGGAGACCTTAAACCACATGGACAAATGTGTTACTGGCGGACATGAAAAAATGCAATGTTTCCGAAGATGGAAGATGACCCCACCACCATGTGAAGTGACTCACTCACAGGAAGTGAGAGAGAGAGAGGGAAATTGATAACTTACCAATAGGAAGTTAAATCTGAACAAGAATTTCAGAAAATAGTAAGGTTTGATGTGTGTATGCTTAAACAGACCTCCAGTAAATTACAATTAAATCTAATAGGCAATTAAAATAAAACACATTTATTATCTTCTGTTAGGTTTGAAATAAATAATGATTACTTTACTGTGCGAAATAAGTTTACAATCCTATAACAAAGCCTTGCTGCAAATCAAGGTTACGCCTTTACCTTCTTTTGACTTAGAGCGGTCGTACGCTCTTGCAAGGGCACACTTGTATATAATTTTATAGAAAGTATTTTATTTATACAATAATAAATAATTTTAAGTTGATAGCTTATTGATCACAGATTTATAAATTAAGACAGATGGAGCGTGCCGAACACGCGAGTGACGCCACCAAAGCTAATACACGCTTTGGTGGCGTTACTCGCACGGCAATTCAAAAGCAAACACAATCTAATAGACGTTGAGAGTACGACGCTATGACAAGCACTTGAGAGCGCTTTTGAATTTGTATTCGCTTTGAAGCGTCACTCGGGTGTTCGGCAGGCTCCATCTGTCTTTATTTATAAATCTGTGTTATTGATAATAAATATTTATATAAATATATAAAAAGTCGGTGGGATGCGCTTAGTGACATTTTTGTTCAACTGCAAAGAAGCTTTGTAGTCAGAAGATCAAGAGTGTAAATACTAACATCGCACGTCTCAAGATATGTAACAACGCACGACTTAGATTAGTCGTGCGTAAACTTAATTTAACATAGACCTAATTAGCCCGATACCTTCCTCGCTTGATTTCGAGGAGGAGACCCGTGCCCAGCAGTCCAACATATGTGGGTTGCCACTTTACTACTTTTTTAATTTGTCATCAAAAAAAATATATATTTTACATGAAGCATTATACGTTCTTCATTTTACAGTCCGTTAAAACTTAATTAAAAGTTGTAGCTTCGGTACAAAAATTAACCCATTCATTGCCATTGTATTTGGCTTATTTCACAATGAGACAAAAGTAAAAACCTCTCCCGGCATAAACGATATTATATCTTCTTCTATCATAACCATCAGTCAACCACTAAACCTATGTAGGGAGGTCTATACCTCCCTCAATTAACGCCAAGACTATCGATCCCTTAAACCATAATACACGTCATATATATTAGTACTCGTAAAAGACTAGATCAGTTTTATTATCATTCTGTTAGCTTGTATACGTCTGTACGTGAAACCGTTTTTTTAATAATTTACTGATTGAGTGAACGGATTAACTAAATGACCGAGCTCACCTTCGTGCTTTCAAAAATTTCTAAAGAGCACAGCAGGAGCTTGTCCTCTTTGTAGCATTTATTCCGTGCAAACGAGATTTAATGTTGCAAAATGATTCATAACAGATCTTAAATTGAAACGTTTTAACGAATTAAAATCGTTTTGTGTTTTTAATAAATTAAAGCTATTATTAGTAATAAAACAAATGTTTTTATACTTAATGTTATTTTATTTGCATGTTATTTGTATTTTCGCATAAATAAAGATTAATAATAACTCGTTGGTATATTTAATTTGGTCTGGTTTAAAAAAATGTATATCTTTTTATAACAAAACTATAACCTTCTGATTGTTTACTGTAAAAGTATTAGCAATATTATAATATATAAAAATATATATGAACAGTCGGCTGCCCTGTAGTCAAGCTACTGGACGCGCAGGGGTAGCATATTCGAATTTCGAAATGTTAAAACGATAATATACCTATAACCACTCCCACTTAATTATTTAATTACCTTGTTCAGAGCATGTTGTTTTTAATCGAAGCTATTTATCAGGATCATTATCATCATCAGCCTTTATCCGTGCACTGCCAAACATAGGCCTCCCTCAATGAACGCCAAGACGACCGATACTGCACGGAAATCAGTTTAGGAAAGTCAAATAAAAATTTATCAGGATATGAGAGTAAAATCCAATTTTGGCCATAACTTGAGGTACTTACGCAAATTAAAAACAACCATTAATTATATAATGCACCGGCATTTTATGTAACGATTGTGGCTTGATCTGAAGCAAGCCAAAAAATTCTGAAACTTTGAACTAACTTATCATTTATGATATTCTCACATATGGCCAAAAGTAAATATAATTAAAAAAAAAGGAAAATAAATTTATGATAGAGTTATATAGAGGAAGAAGGTTTTATTGCGGGGCTTAAAATCACTGTAAGCCATCGAAATTCACTAAAGTACATTTTATTATTTTACTAGTATAAGATACTAGCTGTTGCCCGCAGCTTCGCCTGCGTTAACTAAGATTCACAACGGGATCTTAGCGGGATGATATATCTTTATCGATAAATGGGCTATCTAACACTGAAAGAAACATTCAAATACGACCAATAGTTCCTGAGATTAGCGCGTTCAAACAAACAAACTCTTTGGCTTTATATCTTAATATAGTAATAGTAATAATATTATATAAAGCTGAAGAAACTCTTCAGTTTGAGTAGAACTCCTCTCCTGTAGGCTGTACTCCGGCCCAGGCTCGTCACGGCGCGACACGGTCACGGCATAGCCGCGAATTAATTTTATTTAAATTTTATTAAATTCGTAATATATTTCGAACGGAATTTCCGATTTTAATAAACTAAAAAGTAATTTACAGGCATTTAAACGGCCTTTCTTGAGAAATCATTTATTTAGATACGGATTAAGGCAAAGGTATAAATAACTTGTGCTGATTTTGGTCGGATTTTAAACATAACTACAATAGTTAGACACATGCTATCCCGACATGTTTTGTAGATATTAATATGTTCTTTGATATTGTGAAAGATTTTTTGTTCTATCGTCAATAGTTTTCGCAACGCACGCGATGAAAGATATTTTATAGGCATTTTTTTTACACCTTGGGTAACACTATTGTAGTTTTAGTCTCTCTCTCTCTATTTAAGAGCTTTGCTCTTGTCGGTGGAGTATTCGCCACTCATTCCTCCTCTCCGCCAATACCTTCACCTCCCGATACGACATAACCTGTACCTTCTCCTTTATTTGTTGCATATAACTCCTTCTCGGTCTACCTCTTCCCCTTTTGCCATCAATCTTTCCCTCTATGATATTTTTTATAAACAAGTCATGTCGTATCAGGTGACCAATCAGATTTCCTCTTCGGTTCTCAACAGTTTTAATAATATTTCTTTCTTCTTTCACTATCTCCAAAACTTTTGCGTTTGTCACCATGTCTGTCCATTTTATCCCCTCCATCCTTCTCCAGCACCACATTTCAAAGGCTTCTAATCTTTTCTTATCTTTTTGCGTCAGTGTCCACGATTCACTTCCATAGAGTGCAATGCTCCAAATATAAGATTGAATAAATCTTTTCCTAATTTTTAATGAATTTTTTTTTTTGAATATTTGTTTTTTGCGGTTAAATGCTTGTTTCGCTATTGTTATTCTAGTTATTATATCTTGTGTGCATCGAGAACTACTATTTATTATGCTTCCTAAGTATTTAAAATTATTTACTTGTTCTAATATAATGTTATTTAATGTAATTGGTCTACTATTTGTCACGGTTTTGGAGGTTATCATTGTCTTAGTTTTGTTTGCATTTATGTTCAATTTATATTCCCTAAATATATTATCCATGTTGTTGATCAATCCTTGCAACTGTAACTCGTCTTCTGCTAATGCAGCAATATCATCTGCAAATCTTATGAATTTAATACTAACCCCATTAATTTTGACCCCCCCTTCCGGTTTATCTTTAATTTTATTGATTGCACATTCTATGAATAAGTTAAATATCAGTGGTGAAAGTGGACAACCCTGTCTAACGCCTTTCCTTATCTTTGCTCTGCCTTTTTCCTCCCCGACTTCAATCAAAGCTTCCTGTTCCTTATACAGCTCCACAATAATTTTCCGATCCCTGTAGTCCATCCCAGCGTCTTTCAGTATTTTCATCATTAAACTCCAGTCAACCCTATCAAATGCCTTCTCCAAGTCAATAAATGCTATATGCGTGTCTAATCCCAATTCCATCCTTCTGTCAATTATTATTCGTAGTGCTAGTACTGCGTCTCTTGTACCCTTGTTCTGCCTAAATCCATATTGGTCCTCTCCTACGGTTTTTTCCACTATTGGTCTTAATCTGTTTTGTATTATTTTTAAGAGTATTTTTGATGCGTGCGATATAAGACTCAACGTTCTATGTTCTTCACATTTAAGAGTATTCTTCCTTTTTGGTAATGTTATTATTCTGGACAATTTGAAGTCTGTTGGTACTTTTCCTTCTCTATACATAATCTGCACGATATCGAATAATTCGTCAAGTAAGGGAGGACATACGGCATATTTTATAAGTTCTATGTATAAACCATCCTCTCCTGCGGCTTTCCTATTTTGTATATTATTTATAGCTATATCAAATTCTTCTCTTAAAATTGTTGGTCCCATGTTGTCTCCATCGACTTCACCTTCCTTTTCTATGTCATTTTCCGTAAAACCTAAAGTGGCTGAGCTACAGGCTATCTACGGGGTCCACAGGTGGCGGATAGTGGAACGGCCATCAGATATGGTGGTTAGCTGCGAATATATGAATAAGCAGCCCCCGACCAAGTAGCGACAAGATTATCAGGATGTAGTGGGTAGTCCAGCGGGACGGGCTAACCTATAAAATGCTACATAAGTCCTATAACGATCTTGTGACGTAGCGAGTAAGCGCCGCTACTATAAAGCGCTCCCCTCCCCCCTAATACTGGGCAGCAGCGGTATTAGTACTAGCTAGAGGCCGAGGAAATGGATTCTGGTAGGGCTCTTGACTAGATAGCAAAGAGCAAGAAATTGGTCATTGTACTGCGGAACGGAAGGCAAGTGGGGCAACCACCGTTCTAAATGCCCTATTATGGAGTATGGAATGCAAAGAATAAGTAATGTAGTTTTAGTAGGGATCCTTATTTTTTTTCCTTAATAGCCTATATTAATCAGTGACAATGTAGCATTCAAATGGTGAAAGAATTTTTCAAAATCGGACAGTATTTGAGCAAATTCGTTACAAACATACATGCAAATCTTACTCATAACTAATATCTAAACTCGCACGCGCACCTCTTGATGACGCCTATTTTCCAACGGGCCGTGCAGCAGAAATCGTAATATTTTAATTTCGCCATAACTTCAAAACCAAACGTCCAATTTTAATCATTCAAAGTCGAAATATTATCTACATAAACTGTACTTAGTGATGAAATAATTTATTTTGATAAGGATCCAAAGCACGAGTAAAATAAACGCGTTTAAATGTAGTCCAAAAAAAATTCAAAATTTCTAAATAAAAAAATGGTTATTGTGACTCACTCGACTTAGATAGGTATAGTTTTTTTGTAGATAATTATAAGGTCTTCAATTAATTAGAGCATTCTATGGTTCTATCTTCTATAGTTTAGGCAGCGTACGCAAAATGAGTAACTTTTCTGGTTGATTTTTTACACCTATGTTTTTTCAGAATAAAATTTAGCCTATGTTACTCGTGAATAATGTAGCTTTCGAATGGTGAAAGAATTTCTGAAATCGGTCCAGTACTTTTTGAGCCTATTCATTACAACCAAACAAACAAACAAAGTTTGCCTCTTTATAATATTAGTGTAGACGAAACTAAATCAACCTGCACTGGGCTCATAATAGAATGAGACAGGCTATTTTATATTAAATTTAGTCTATTAGAAAGTATCTTGAAAATGGGTTTGCGGAAAAAATCCTGTACAGAATATTTTAATTATTGAAAAAGAAAAAGATTTTTTTTATATACTTAATTAAAGTATTAAATTTTTTTTACCACATTCTAGACATTTAACTAAAAGCCAAACAAAATAGCGTAGAGCACTGGCACAAATGTGTAATAGTCTATACACTACACGGTCAGCTGATGCGAACTATAGGCGCCGCCATATTGGCCTCAGCTGCTTTGACGAGCACCTTTCTCTTTATCCCTACTCTACAGGCGACCGTCACGCGACATGCAACTCACAGATGAAAAAGTTTGACACGATGTATTTTCTTTTTTCTAATAATTAAAAATATTCTGCCGATTTGTTTCGATAATTTACTTGACCTTCATAAAGCATCTAAAAGCATTTTTATTATGGTCAACGGTAAAACATGTGTAAACTTAACCTATAGAATTCATGTTTAAAAATACCAAATACGTACATACATATTATTTTGTATCTTAGAGGATTTTTTTTTACTAATGTCGGCGAGGCTGCGGCCAACAGCTAGTATATTTTCATATCATTGTATCATTGACTTTCTGCACTTGTTCTAGATTAACTCTATCTGCGGTAAAAGTAAAACTCTAACGCCAGGTTTCTGAAACGTTGGTCAAAGTGTATGTCAACTAGCATGGTTGTCAATAGCGGTTATCATACGATTCTAGAGTCAAATTTAACAGATTTTCATTATAGTGGCTATGTCAATTGACAGCCTGATCAAATTAAGTAATTTAACCATGCTTTTAGCAACTTATTTGACACGTAACAAGAAATTTGACAGTTGATTTGTTAATTTTGCTTTGATCAGCCTTTCGGAAACCGGGCGCAAATCTTCTTTGTTCTTGTAATAACTTTCAAAACAGTTCCATATTCAAAATGGTTTCAATATGAAACTAAAATGGGTTAGAGATAGTCATAGTCAGATACCGACAGACAAAATTGGCAAGTGGTCATTCACACTAATAGCAATAAACAAGTCTATGTCCTTTTGTACCAGACAGGCCTCTCGTACAGGCCTCTTCCATAAACTGCCTTGGAGATAAATTACCTGGAGATAAAAGATCATCGTTAACGATAATTAATTACAATGCCTATTCTTGTCTTGTATCCGGAACACAAAATAAAAAATACACAGATACCCTACAAGTAGGCACATAGCTGTGGATTCACAGACATACAATAATTATTAGTCTTTATATATTGGTTATTGGAAACTATTTAATGAAATATAATTCGTAAAAAAGGGAAGTTTTTTAGTTACACAATATACTTTTTCATTAATTTTCAAATTACAATAAAAAATGTCAATTAATTTAATTAGTTTGTTGATGTCACCGTTGCTCATTTCAACGTCCTGCGTTTCTGTCACTGCGATATGGAGTTCATACTAAATTTCATCCAATATTTGACATTTTTTTCCTAGAACCATTATTTCACTCCCCAGGCAACACTAAAACCGCATTAGACAAAAATAAAAATAAAAGTTTTATAAATCTAATTCCGAAAATAAATATTACTTTTATTTAAAAACTACAACTCGCAGCGTCTTCACAAAAGAAATATAATCTATCTGAATTATGACTCTTCGAATTTGTAAAAAAAAACAACTCAGAAGCCAGGGAGCATGCACAAATAACGAACATCGTTTTTCTATATTATATATTGCGAAAAAAAAAACCAATCGTAATAAAACATAATATATCCATATGTATCTACTGAAATAATTTTATTAAGCCTAAAAATATATTTTTATTCGTATCCAAAGGACACCGGCGGCTCGGTAGCCATGTTTACAAACAAAGAGATCAACGCTCTCCAAGTAGGACAGCGGAGCGTGCGCCGGCGCAGCGGACGGTATTGCGCGGGTCGTGGTCTCGCATTTCGGCTATCTCCCAAAATAAACTTTACCAAAATTAAATATTTATAATATCATTAATATTATGTTATGTTTGATTTCATATTTTGTAAAGAATGGACGTTTTAATTCAAATGAAATGTCAGGACAAAACGTTCATGTGATACGCTACGAGTATGTCATGTGCATACATACTTTTGGGATTACATTTATATTTGACATCAAACTGTTACATTTGAGCTTAAAACGATAATATCTTAAGAACCAAACAATCAACTTTTACAGTTATTAAAAATATGTTTAAAAAAAGCATTAAAACTTTTAGCACATTTAAGCTTACAATGCCGGTGAAATCGATATAGCAACAGCATTCACCGCAAGAACGGAAGAAAGTTCCTGACAATTTGCATAGCGCTCGCCTCGAGATTAGTGTACAAATATCCCGCGCTCGCGATGGCCTACATAGACATGCTGTACTTTATTGTAGCGAACCCATTTCCGTGGGTGCACGACCAGTGCTACCTCGCCCGCGGTCGACACACTTCGCTAACACCGAAAGTTTCTCCAATAGAGAAACCTACAATATCTAATAGCTCCAACATCCGTCTATGCAGATTTCCAGAGCAAACTTCATATAGACTGCGACCTAAATACGAAAGCATCGAATCGCTGAGAGAAAGGCACTATAAATCGTTAGCCTTGTTTTGTGACATTGTACTTCTCAATTGTCTAACAACTAACGAAATGAACTATAGGGATTTATAGAACCGATTTAATGCCATAGAAAAAAAAAAAGGTGTCGAGAAAAACTTGCACTAGTGTTCGTTAGAAAGCGTAGACATTTCACCATAAGCCTAGAAAGTGTACATAGGAAGAAAGTGAAGAAGTGTGCAAAAAATTTGCAGTACGAGTGCAGCAAGTCGCGTACGGAACGCGGCGTCGACCAAGAAACAATACTCGATTCGAATCTGTTTCCAGTTCGACCGCCATCCACTTTTTCTCCCTAGATGAGAATAATCACACACACTTTTCTCGACGCTTCAACGTTATCTACTTGTTATTTATATCGAGCTCATTTTTACTTTCTTTTCCGTTCGCTCTTGTTTGCAGTGAGTGCGACGTTGAAAAACTTTTTGTGTGTGAAAACTTGTTAATTGAAATCTTCAAACGTACGGGAATTATTAGCGGTTATCGTCTGTTTATTTTCTTGCTTGCATTTCGGTAACACAAAAACCCCTTTCACAAAAATGATTGACTTCAATGTTAACAAAAACTCGTCCGAGTCACATTCGATACAAGATTATTAGCGAGCGCAGTGATATTGATTTATTACAAGAAAGTGAAAAGGAAGCAATACTGGGTGTTTATTAGTAAATACGTGAATCACGCGAGACGCACTGCTCAGATGCCGGAGCGAAGACTCAGACGCATTGTTCGTGTCACATTTCCATTTCCCCGGCTCCCAGCGTTATGCGTATAAGTACCTATAAATTATGTTCCGGTAAAAACATTATTCTCGTATTATTTGATATTTTAATGACAGTTTCTTATGTCAGTTCCGTTAAATTGTTCGGATAGTAACATGCGAGCGACACAAGAGAAACTGAGCATTTACGATCATACACGATCAGAGCACGCATGTATTTAAATACGATTTGAGAAAAATAAACACACAAAATGCAAAATATAATAAACTTTCCAGTTCGTATGACGTGACGGGAAAGCTATTCTAACCGCTGAGATCGAGAGAAAGAGTGTAAATGAGAAAGATGGGCATTTCACCGCGGGCCGCGGGGTCAACGCGCCCGCGGCCCGCGGTACTGTCGCTGATTGTGGCCCAATTGCCGTATGTGGGTCTAGGCCGGCGTTCGTCGACCTACGTGACACACTTAGCGTCGCTTGTTCACGACCGTGCTTTCACGCCCCACGGGGGGGGGGGGGGGGGCTTGGAATCAGCCAGCTAAGATACAGCCTAGGCGGGTATGACAATATGTATCGGATAGTGCATTACTTCATTACATTACTAGTAATCGATTAGACTTCTTGATTATACTGTACAAATCACTGGATGTATGCGTATGCGCACCATTTATCCGAATAGGTGAGGTGAATTAAAATTGTGTAATTTTTATAAAAATAATTTTTATTAAAATCTAAAAGGATTGAAAAAAGTGTTATCAATTTTATTTATAAGAAGCTAGGATCCTCCAGTTGTTATAAAAGATTAATTTTACCGAACTAAATGTTTAAATTATATATATTTTTTAATACTCGTATTCTTTATTAAAAAAAGCTACACACCTATATAAGGTTAAGGCAGCTAAATTAATATACTTGAAGTCTCAAATATTAACAAAGAAAAGTGGCACGATGGTTTCGAATTTCAGCGACTTTTTATTTTGAAAGAAATATGCTCAAAATGCTTATTTATAATTTTTGTTTCAGAATTCTTCACGTAAGTTAGTAACTTATAATGAGGAATTCGTCCTTAAGGCTGCTACGGTCACGTGATTTTAAAACCCTCACTTTTTATATTTTTCTTAACTACGTCATCAAGAGATACGTTCCGCTTACTGCAATCGAAAGAAACATCTATGCAATGTAAAACACTTAAATGAAAACATTTTTAATGTTGTGTGTAGTTTAGTAAAGTGTATTTACTACTTGCAAGCTATTTTATTATTAAATAAGAGTGAATGAGGCCGCGGTTATTCTAAGAGACTATTATTTAGTATAGGTACAGTTTGGAAATTTTTATTAGCCAATGCTTTCCCACTGCTGGGCAAAAGCCTGCCCCAAGTTCTTCGAAATGTCGCGGTCCCGCGCCACAGCAGGCCAGTCAGCTTGGTACCCGTCTAGATCGTCGTGCCATCATATTCAGGGAAAAGATAAAGAAAGATAAAGACAAATAATAATTAAATAAAGAATAAAAAATTAAATTGTATTATTTTTCTCAATCCTCTCCTAGTTGTGGTCCACTGGCGATAGGGCCATAGCAAATGTTTTGGAATTAATTTAATTGTTGAATAATGTGTTGAAATAGACCACAGGTGTCATCACCTAGTCATCAAATATTTTTTGTGTGACTGACTAGATTATGATTTGAATAATTATTAGTCAATAGACTTTATGATACGGGGGCAGAATATCTACCGAAATGCAAAGGATCCACTACTCCTAAGAATAACATCTGCTTCACTGACTGCTGAAGTGACAATTATATGTTCTGCCCCTTTAGACAAGTGACAAACGCTTAACGAATAGAAATAGAATAGAATACTTATTGTATGAGAATACCAATAGCTGCTCAAATTACATGTGGTAAACTAGTGTCATTCCCATATAATAAGTATTATATTATATTTCTATTCATTTAGCGTTTGCCACTTGTCTAGGGGGACAGTATCGGTATTAATATTTGAAAATTGGTGATTTATAAGCTGGGGGTTGCTTACAGGTGACACTGGGTTAGCGGTTGCCAATTAAAGACTGCTTTGTTCAGCAGTGAAAAATCCACGGGTTGCTGATATGACACTGCTAGGTTGCTGGATGTGGCCCCACCACGGTTCAGGCCTTGTCGTAGCGGTGGGGGAGGCGAGGATGGGAACCTCGCCTTATTGTACTGTTCCGAAGTTGGGATATAGATTGTAGATCCAGAGGATCTATCACCTCACCAATGGTGGCACTCTCTGGGTTTTAGTGGGTAGAGCTGCGTCCACTTACCGGCTTTCGGGCGCAGCGAGTCCCACATACCCCGGTTGCGGGTTGTGGACTGCTTTGTTCAAAAGTAATCACAAGCTAATACTTCTGCTATCACGATAAAATATTATAGCTTATTAATATTGCACGTAAACCATCACACGAAATGAGTTTCAAAATGTCAACAACGGTATTAAATTAGCATTAGGTCAAAGTAAGAGCGAACAACTTCCTCCTCGCGTGTTGTAGTGAAATAATTTAAATACTTTTTAATGAAAAGAGAACTGCTAAGTAAGTGCTGCACAGATATACTAGAAAAAATAATCATTTTTGTTATAAGCGTGATATGCTATCATTTTTGTCATTATCGTTATCCCTTTTATTATTATATTATCAATTATTATTTGTATTATCATTAATTATTATTAATGTTATTATTATTATATTATCATCGCAATCATCATCATAATCATCATCAGTTACAACCAAATCGCCGTCTCAACAGGCCTTTCAACGATATTTGTAAGATTTCCCGACTTCGTGGAGATAGTCTTCTCTGACACTAAGAACGGTATTTAATGAAAGTATTTTACTAGTAAAATGGCGACCAATTCGTCCGCCTAAACTTTTTGTTTTTGACTTATTGACCTGGTGTGCTCAAAAATAAATAATAATAGTAAAAAGATCTAAGTTTCAATAATTGTTAGTAAGATATGAACAGGTTTTCATACTTATTAATGCAATGTAAAAGTATTCAGTTGTTATGAATATTAAATAATTATGACCGGTTCAATGACCTACATATATCTTAACATGCAAATGTGAGGTTTTATATTGCATTTTATGTGAGAAAACCTCTGTCAGCCCTTATTGATTATTATTACTTTAACAATTGTTCATAATAATTAATTTTAAAAATGGTGTGAAAAAGTGTTTTCATATTTCCTACTATATTATACTAATATATAAAGCTGAAGAGTTCGTTTATTTTAACGCGCTAATCTTAGGAACTACTGGTCAAATTTTAATGATTCTTTCTCTGTTAGAAAGCCTATTTATCGAGGAAAGCTATATAATTTCGCTAAGATGCCGTTGTAAATTTTAGTTAAAGCTGCCGAAGCTGCGGGCAACAGCTAGTGTTGTATATAATCTTTATAAGTATATAATAATTTCATGCTACGTTATTTGTTAGCCACGAAAAGCCTGAAGTTCTATAAAATATGAGAGGCACGATAGTTTCGGAGATGTTAGGTATGGCTGTTGTGTGGCAGGATGTCTGCGGGGTCACTAGTGCCTAATACTACAAAACTAGTTATTTTTACAATATTCATAAAGAATATTAGAAATTATCTACCGCATGTACCACGGCGAGTGTTTTGAGGAATTATTCGGATTAATACCTGCAGCAGAATTCCACCACCGGAGATGACGTCTTTACTAGGAACGGGAATATATAATATTTTTTATAGATAATATACACACGTCTATATTATCTGCATTTGGCCGTTGACGGGATTCGAACCCACGCCCGCGGCGTAATGTCTATTCACCTGACCACTCGACCGTCATTCTTATAGACACGCAATTAATAAAATCAATTATTAAAATGCAATCGACAATATAACACGCTGCTAAATATATAATAAAATAATAATAAAATCAATTAGTAATATACTATTCACATCATATATAATACTAATACACATATGGATCAATTGGTCTGAAATAAAGTCTTATTATTATTATAACACGCTGCTAGTATTCTTAGTGTAAGTTAGTGTCTATTCTGCTCGACACGAAAACTTAACTTTATTTTAAACACTAAAAAAAATAATTGTCCAATATTTCATTTCATTTTTTTTAAATCTGTAACATATATAAAAATAATGTGTATATTTACACTACATATAAATACATACACCGTGCACGAATTACATACATCTACAACAATTAATTATTATAAATAGAAATTAATTATTTTTATACCAACTTTCATTAGCGAAAACAATGTTTTGTAGCAATTGACACTATTTTAAAATAGAGTTAACATTCTTTAAGACACATTTGTAAAGAAATATTATCTTGTTATTATCTTTATAAATCTGTGCCTACCTCGACTGCATTTTTTATAGAAAAGGGACCATATTTCGCCTACTTATTCAAGGCTTTACCGTTGAGAGGTATACGCTGTGCCGCACTGTCCAGCTGCATGGGTATCGAGACTTAGTTAATTAGTCTTTTTTTATAGCATAGAAGGGCAAACGAACAGTCGAAGCCTTGTGACATAAACAGCATTAGCATCCACGTAACCAGAGGCTATAGTGCGACACTTAGCTGTCACTTTACATCGATTTCATGAGAGCGAGAGGTTCCTCCCAGGTCGTGCTGCCCAATTTGACTGAAAAGCAGTATGGCACTACCTCTTACTAAAGACGTACTAAAGTAGGTAAGTACTTACTAAAGTCTTAGCTAGTTTCAGGTGAACTAGCTTATGTTCATGGTTGACGCTAACCACTAAACATCATGTGGCACATCTGCCAGCTTACAAATCATACGAAGTAACAAAAAAAAAACCAAGATATCCCGAAAAACAAAACATGCACGACAAAAATATTAGGGTTGCTAATTTGCTATTATTTGAAGAGTAATAAACCGTGAATCATACTAAGCTTATCATTAGCTAAGCATATCTTCTTATAGTTTCTTACTCGTAAGATCTGACTAACTAATCTAATGACTTTATTGCTAAGCTCTTGTGTAAAAATTCTATACTATTTTTTTTTTCTATATTTGTAAAATTTAAAAGTTAAATTAATTAGTTTCGTGGATTCAGAAAAAGGTTACCAACGCTGGATGTGCATCGACCGAAAAGTTAACAAAAGATTTTCGAGCAGGTAGGTCACCTTACCAACGTGTCTCTCTTAATCGTTGCTAATATAAAGTGTTCAAGATTAGTTCGCAAAAGAAGCAAAAAAACTGACTTTTATAGATTGATGGCTATTTATCATGGCGGCGTGCGGTGCGGCCAGCGGCACCCATCTTCATAAAGCATCTAATTTAAAGTTATTTTAGGGGTCCTTACGTAAAAGTCACTTCATTGCGTTTTAAATCTCATCGTAATATATTTTTAAACGAGTTTTGTATCTTACTAGTAACGTGAAAGTTTGTAAGTATGGATGTTTGTTACTCTTTCACGTAAAAACTACTGAATGGATTTTAGTGAAACTTTACAATAATTTAGCTTATACATCAGAATAACACATAGGCTATAATTTATCACCGTACTCCCACGGGAATAGGAAGTACGCGGGTAAAACCGCGGGGCGTTGCTAATCGATCATGAAGTTACACAATCTTCAGCGAAAAATATTTATCGAAATAAAATTTATCAAGACGATACAATTACGCGTAACACGTGTATTTAATATTATTTATGTAACAAACATTAATTAAAATTACCCAATGTATTACCAAAGTATAAAATATACATTTTTTTTAGTAATTTGTAATAGATATCTAGAAAAATATTAATCATTCTAGACAGTGGGCACTGGCAGAATTTTACAAAAATACTTGTATGATAAAAAAGAAGAAAATTGTGTTTTATTGTTCGTTAGAAACATTTTTTTTTTCACGACTACAGAGGCAAAAAAAAATCTCTACATTTGTCATACGTTTTCTAATATACGTTTGGGGTGTTAGTAACTGTGAAGTATTTCAGATAATTATCATAATCAGCGTGAATCACTGTTCCAAACAATATAATAAGAGAAAATTATCAAAATAAAGTGAAGTAGATGAAGTGTTTTAAGTTGTGTTTTAAGTCGAATTAACAAGGTGGAGTAAGCCAAATATTAGTTAAGTAATTTATATTTTATCTGCAAATCATTAGTATTTAGTTGCTTCCATGAACCTTATAATTGATATTCTATTACCGAGATATGTCAGTTCGTAATTACAGCTGCGGTAATTTGTGGAAATACCTCCAAATTAAGTACAGTGGGCCAGGCGATTAAACTAATACATAGCGACACGAGATAAGCAGTTGTGAGTTTGGTTGGTGGAGAGAACAAGGTCGGGTGATCTGGAGCAAGGTCACAGCGGGCACTCTTCGAGTGATAGCGTGACCTTTGCAGTCATTATCGCTTCAATCGCAAACGTCAACCGCACACACGAGTATCTATCAGCTTGCATGTGTGCGCCACGCCTACACTGCACTAGTGAGTATTCTTTTATATTATAATATTACAAGTATACTCATTAGTTTAAGGTGAGAGCGTACTGTTGCGATTCAGCCTCACTAGACAAGTGGCAAACGCTAAGCGAATAGAAATAGAAGAGAATACATATTATATGGGAATGACACTAGTTTACGACATGTAATTTGAGCAGCTATTGTTATTCTTATACAATAAGTATTCTATTCTATTTCTATTCGTTTAGCGTTTGCCACTTGTCTAGAGGGGCATTTTCGATTAATACGAAATCGTGACGTGATTTTGTTTCTAAGCTGCCATGTCTGTGGCACAGAAAATAACATATTATTAATCAATCAAATAAAGTTATGTATTGGTATTTAATTAAACGTGTTGGGTAATAAATAAACTATAACTACCAGTTAACTGCGACTTCGCCTACGCGAATTCAGGATTTAGTTTAGGAAATACATCATCATGGGCAGTACGAATTCGATCTAGATCCTGGTCTCCTTTAATGTAGTCACAGATCCCTAGAAATCACTATTATAGTCGATTGCATGACGCATCAAGTCGGACTATTGCGGGATTTTTTGTTCATAATCAGAGCCGTAAATAGCCTTTTTTGCGCCCTGTGCGAGCTTCTATAACTGCGCTCTTAGCAAACCGAAAAAAAAAATAGTCCTGCCTGGTCTGGCCATTCTTGCGCCCCCCAGAGTCTACGCCCTATGCCTGGGCACCGCCCTATTTACTGCTCTGTTCATAATATATCTTATTACCTCTATATCCTGGTCCTACTTCATCAAATCATGTTCTTTATCATAAATATTGAGAACTTATGCTATACAGCTCACTGTAGTACTAAAAGCATATAAAACTTAAAGTATTGCGATAAACTTTAATGCATTATAGATTATAGTATTTTTACGAATTATCTCTCGATTGCGGAGATCGACAACACGAGAATTACCGTCAACAATCTGTCTCCTGTGAGACGTTCGTCAGTCGTGAAAACCAATTATTAAGTTTTTATTCCCGGGGTAAAAAGACCAGTTAGCTCGTGTTTAAAGTAACCGTTTTTACACCGTTTTACCTTGGAGGGATGCGATGTGCCACGCTCCCGGCAACACGGGTACCACCATCTAGCTTGTCTTCCTATGAAACAGCTTTGCTGTGTTTAGGAAACAATGGTAGAGCTCCGATCATGCGTGTATTACTGCCAGCGAGACTGTCTTTATGTCTTTTAATATGCCTTACTCCAAGCTGCGCCCGAAAGCTGGTAAGTGGACGCAGCTCTACCCACTAAAACCCGGCGAGTGCCACCAATGCCGCCTTTGGTGAGGTGCCCCGGATCTACAAGCAACAGGGCACCTCGACGGCTAGTCAGTCCCTCAGGAGACCGACTCCACCTCTACAGAGCGGTTGCCCCGCACCACAGAACAACGTCGGGACAGTACAATGAGGCAAGGTTCCCGTCGTCGCCCCTTGCCCCCTGCTCTTTTGCCCCCTCTTCTTATAAGAGGGGTACAAAGAGCCCCCTCGGCTCAATTCGCTTCGCCCAAGGTTACTAAGCCTAGGCTACTAAGCTCCACCGCCACGACAAAGCTTGAACCATGGTGGGGAATTGGAAGTACCTACGCGGAGAGCTGCAGCTGCTAATCATAGATCATCTGCAAGTATGAAGATTATTGTCATATGAAAACTATCAGATGAAAACTAGTATATTAACAATAATATTCTCGCTAGTAACAAATATATTGTGTTACTTGCAATATAACTACTAGCAGTGCCTCGCGGTTTCGCTCAGCTCCTTCCCATTTTCGTAAGAGCACAAGAATAAAGTATAGCCTATATAATAATATATATATATATATTATTCTGATGCTAAATTATTATTAAGTTGAATCAAAATCCATTCCGTAGTTTTTGCGTGAAAGAGTTTCAAACATACATCCTTATACTTTAGCGATTATAACAAGTAGAGAGTAGGGTAGATATACCCTAATATTATAAAGAGTAAAACTTTGTTTGTTTGTTTGGCTGTAATGAATAGGCTCAAAAAGTACTGGACTGATTTCAAAAATTCTTTCACCGTTTGTAAGCTACATTATCCACGAGTAACATAGGCTAAATTTTATTGTGGAAAAAAATAGCGTTCCGTAAGATATGTGGATTTTTCGGACACAAGGTATAAAAATTCATCCAGAAAAGTTACTTATTTTGCGTAGGTACTAAGGTCCCGTTGTAAATCTTAGTTAACGCAGGCGAAGATGCGGGCAACGGCTAGTATTTGATAAGGTAAAATGTACGAGTATATCGTTGCTTGGTAGTGCAGTATTATTTATCGGATAAAAAGCAAAAAGGCATAGTAATAATTGATAGTCTCATTCGTTACAAATGGCGAAGACCAAACACGAGCAGGTGCTTAAGGCACTTATTTCTGGGAAGTGTGAGAGCGTTCCGAGAACCTGTTCGGGCTAAAGATAGCAGAGTGAGACATCCGTGACGTCATAAGGGACATTGAAATTCCCGATATAAGCATACAGCCTATTATATCGATCGAATCTCGTGAGTCATGCTGTAAAATTGTTTTATCATCCACATTTATCCCTGACTAGCTGTTGCCCGCAGCTTCGCCTGCGTTAACTAAGATTTACAACGGGACCTTAGTACGCAAATAAGTAACTTTTCTGGTTGATTTTTTACGCCTTGTGTCCGAAAACCCCAAATATCTTACGGAACCCTATTTTTTTTTCAGAATAATAATTTAGCCTGTGTTACTCGTGGATAATGTAGCTTTCGAATGGTGAAAGAATTTTTGAAATCGGTCCAGTACTTTTTGAGCCTATTCATTACAACCAAACAAAGAAAGTTTTCCTCTTTGTAATATTAGTGTAGATGTACTCGTAGAAGTGTAGATGTAGATGGGCTCAGTTAATGATCATCTAATCTTACCTGTTAACACTACTTCCTCGGTTCCAACATAATCCTACTAATGTTATAAATGCGAAAGTCTGTGAAGATATTTGTTACTCTTTCACGCAAAAACTACTGAATGGATTTTAATGAAACTTCATAGAAATATAGCTTATACTTCAGATTAACACATAGGCTGTAATTTATCCCCGTATTCCTACGGGAACGCGGGGTGCTGCTATACTATATATGAATGCCGTTTTAAATGTTAGTTAACGCAGGCGAAGCTGCTGGCAACAGCTATTATATTATAAATTTGGTTACCATTTCATCTACCTAGCTTTTATCACATACCAGCTGTTGCCCGCAGTTTCACCTGACTAAGATTTACAACGGCGTCTTAGCGGGATGGTATATAACTTATAACCTTCCTCGATAAATGGGCTATCTAACACTGAAAGAATCATTCAAATCTGACTAGTAGTTCCTGAGATTTGCACGTTCAAACAAACACACTCTTTAGCTTTTTGTATTAATACAAGATATATGACCCTATACTAGCAGCGCCCCCTGGTTTCACCCGCGGCCTTCCCGTTCCCGGGAGTAAGAAGATAAAAATTATGTGTTATTCTGATGTTAAAGCTATATAATTGTAAAGTTTTATCAAATAAGATTCAGTAGTTTTTGCGTAAAAGAGTAACAAACATCCATACTTACAAACTCTCGCATTTATAAAATTAGGATCATCAAACATTATAAATTAAATTTGAATAAGGCGTATTGAACGAATCAAGCAAATCAGAGCTATAAGTAAGTACTGTTCTTATACTCTCATTTAAATAGTTCTAAATATCATAAGAAAAATATTGTAATGTCGAGGAGAAATTGTATTGTATTTTTATCAAATATCTTTAGGAAAGCTTAAGGAGCTGTTAATCAAGCTAATACGATTAAATATGCAAAATATTTTTGATCTGTGCTCCATAGACACATGTTAAGATGGTTGTTTGTGTATTGTATAAATTGTTTTTTTGTTGTGAATATTTTTTGTAATCCGTACACTCAAGAAATTCCATAGAAGTCAATGGGAATCAGAGATGACGTCCCTTAGTATGACGCAGTGTCCTTCGTCATGCAACAAAAACGAATCGGATAATGGCGCCTGTCATCCATTGAACCTCGGGAACGCTTCGTTAGTCTCGCGTTAGTCTCGTCTCGCATTAGTCACATGCTAATTTTAGTTTTATAGTCTTTACGCACCTCTTAGATATGCCATTTAACTTGAATGTGTATATTTATGCTTATTGATAACTTGTAAACTTTTTTTTATTCATCATACAATTGGTTTATGTAAAAAGGCGACTGTCAAAATCCAAATCGCATTTTAATCGATGATTGATTTTGAAATAGTAATTGCTAAGATTTTCCTCCCTTTAGATGTAAGATTTCGATACAAGCCCGTAATCTTAGCACAGCGTATCCTTATCACCTGCGTCGACTAGGATTTAAAACTTTTTGAAAATTTAATATAGCCTATGTTCACCGGGAATAGTGTAGCTTGCCAACAGTGTAAGAATTTTTCAAGTCGGTCAGTTAGTTTCGGACCCTATTCAATACAAACAAACAGTCAAATCTTTCCAATATATAATATTAGTATAGATTATATTAGACTTCCGAGTACATAATGTTTTAGTAACAAATCGAACATTAACAAGAAAACTTTAACTTAGAAAGAAAGAAATATCGTACATTCACTTTGTGAACTATTCATACGTAGCATTATTAAATCTAAAGTAAAGGGCACGCAGGTAAAAAGGCCACCTTGAATAAAAAAAATATAATTTACAGTTAGAAAAAAAAGTGGGATCGGAATGTAAACGGGAGTTAGGGTCGGTTCGGGACGCGGTGTGAGACCGTTAGAGGTTTCATTTGGGGATAGGTTAATTTATCATCATCATCAGTTTTATCCCTCTACTGCTAAACATGGGCCTCCTCAATACCAAGACGGTTGCTCTAATCTAAAAACAACTAAAACCCACTAGGATATTTATTATTGTTAAAAAAATTAGCTTTCCCTTGTCAAGCAGCCTTATTACTGTTTAGGAAAAAGGAGTATAACAGGCAGTGTAATGTTTCATTGAGGCTTTATTTTCAGGATAGGCAACACGTGAAAGAGGTGGTTAAGCTAGTTCTATGTAACCTCATTAATCTTAGAAGGTGATGCTAACCTGCCGGTTTTCCTGTCGAAATAATATAAAAAAATCAGGATCCATCTATTGTTGAACATATTGCTGATCTTTTTTTTTTTTTTTTTTTTTTTTCGGTTGGATCTATGCTAATGGTCCTAGTGACCGTTATGCGTCATCGGAAATGGGGTGATCCGGTTGGATCATCCTATGACGTTAAAAATTTGGGGGGTTGCCCCCCGCCATGTTCATGGCGTCGGGTTTGTACCTAACTTGGTCAGCTACGGTCGACTGGTTTGGAACGGGTGACGTTAGAAACCTATCGTGAGGGCCGGCCCTCCCCTCCCCCGGTAGCGGGGGAGGCGGGTCAAGCGCGGGACCCGAGCAAGCTGCCGATAGCAGAGTGCTATCGGTGATTACACGGTCTATATTGGTGTCGACTCGTAGCTGATCTGAGCCTATGCTGTCGCGGTTGATCCGGATCAACTGGTCAACGGAGTGTAGGGTTCGACGTCGCATACGACCCCGGGGCCCATGCGGTGTGAATGTGTGCCTAACACCGGCTGTGTTATGTCTGAGTGTGTGTTGTAGCTTACGTCGCGCTTCAGCGTCGCGCTTTAACAGTTCTGTGATTTTATCAACAGGATCGGTTATGACATTCTTAGGTAACCTAGACTTATTAGGTGCTAAGCTATCGGGGGTGTAGTTTGCCGCACTCACGACGAGTGGGTTCGGGTGGAGAAGTGCCTTTTCGAAGTGACGTTCTGACATCGCTTTGAAATGGCCCCTAATCGAATCTAGTCTGAGGTCACGGTGTAGGTCGATGTTTCTTACGTACCACGGGCAACCGGTTGCCACACGTAAGAATTTATTTTGGATCGTTTGGAGGCCTCTGAGTCTATGCTGAGGCACATGCGCGAATGCCACACAGGAGTATGACATGATGGGGCGGATACATGATTTATAGAGGGTGAGCTTGTGCCTGAGGGGCATTTTGCTCTTTTTGTTTATGAGGAAGTACAGTCTACTACTGACGAAACGGGCTTTTTTAGAAATCGCTATTGCTGATCTATATTTCTTGATCGAATGCCACTTTAAGCTTTTTTGAATAGTTTTTTTTTTAATGTATGGTTTAATTTAATTAATACTCGATACATAAAGACAGTCCTTTTCTTTATATAAGTTCGTAGCACGTTACAGGGAGAAAGCTTTTTGTAAAATTGAAATATTATATAGTGATTTAATATTTCACGTGTCTAAAACTAAAGGCTTGTTATCAGCTTCTTATGCCACACTGTTAGGCACGACTTCTTCGAACACAGGAGATGAGGATTAATTTAGATTTACGCTGGCCTAATGCGAACTTTACACATTCAGAAAGATTTTTTTAAAGATATTATAGAAAAATATCAGCGAATTGGAATATAATACATATAAACTTACAACTAATCTTCATTATACAATTCAATCATTCTTTATATACAATTCGTCTGCGCGTGAGTGTGCGTCTGAATTCCTCCTAAAAAACTTCTGATTTTAATGACATTTTGTAAGTGTATTCAATTAAGTCAATTCGAGAGTATTTACAGTTCAATTTCAAAAGAATATGTTGTGCAAGATAACGTCTGTCATTATTAGCTTATAGCAGCGGAAAAGTTCTTGAAGGTGAAACGGAAATGTTCCAAGTTTCCTCCCCCGCAAGCTTCCTAGCTATAAATCAATGGCATGAAGAATAACGGTACAAGAGATATTTGTCTAGCCTAATCAGATTTTCTCGGATGTAAACAGGCTCGTTAAATTCAGCGTGCTATTTGGAAAGCCCGGAGTCGCTGGAGTACGCCCGTGGAAACTGTGCCACGCGGCGTCTCCGAGTAAAAGTACTTTCTTCCGACCGCTTTCAGAAAGTCGTCTAGTACAAATTTCCTCAATATAGTAACCTTGTGCGGCGTGACATAAGCTGTTCGCCCGCGTACGCTATAATTACAGCTCCGTGATTTATAAGTTCCGAGAACAGGCAACTGATACGAGAACTCGCCGTGAGAATGACCCCCGCCAGGATGGAAGTCTAAACAGCTATCAACCATGCTACACGTCATGAACACAAAACATTTTGACCTGTTACATCCTTAGTAATAATATAAATGTGAAAGTAGAGATATTTTTACGCTTTCACATGAAAATACTCAACCGATCATCATGAAACTTTGAACACAGTATCGGAGGTACTAGATGTAACATAGTATACATTTTAAAAAAAAGAATAAATTTTTTTGCTGATGCGAGCAAAACCGCGGGCAACAGCTAGTAATATATATAGCAGCAGTTACTACTAAATGTTGCCGACATGTTATCACGTGATAAGGTTTGGACTTGACTATTTATATATTTTTAATACTTTCTTTCAAAATTCTAACGACAATACTATGAAAAACATTCTAAAAGATTTTTTCATAGGTAGGTTTTCAACAAGATTCGCCTAACTTTCTAGAGATTTTTTTATTATGAAAATGGTTTTATAAAATTGTCGCACATGTTCTAAAGACGCATAATTTCAAGCGATATATTTAGATTTGATGATAGAATGGATGATCAGTTGAAGACAAAAATTTCAATTAATAAATTTTTGCTGCGAATAAATAACATTATTAAAAAAACACATTTTAATTTTGTTATCATTTATACTAAATTTTTTCGATATTTATTGACACCACTATACGATTTTTCATTTAAGGTCTTTTGATAAGAATACCTAAAAATGATTATTTTTTCTCCAAATTCAATACATACTTACGTTTTGAGGGATAAAACTGAAAGCCATTATACTATTATTTTATATGACTATGCAAAACATAGTAAAAGGATACTTAAGTCGTTTTGAGCCGTGTCTAGTGATGAGCAAAATTGGTCTTGATCTTGCAGTCTTGCTTTTTCCCAAGACCAAGAAAGATTATTTTTTATTCATAACTATAATGATCTTTTAAAAAAAGTAAGTCACATGAAATAAACTAAGACTGAAAAAGGTGAATCCAAGAGATGAAACCAAGAAAAATCAAGACCAAATCCAGGATTGCCCAAGTCATGGCCTCTAACGTGGTTTGCTCAGCACTAGCAGTATCAAGCCAATCACATAACTTGTCACGACAAACATTGTTACCAAACCTCTTGTACTACATTGTATGCCTCTAAGAATTTAACATGCGAACAAATAAATAAAACTTAAGTGCAACCATAGGTGTTGACATACAAGGAGTAAAATATACATACTCTTTGTTATTATCATCATTATCATCATCAGCCTTAATCCGTCCACTGCTGATCTTAGCTGACCGATCTGTTGCTAATCGCATCCAATGCTATTCTTTGTTATAAGGAAATAAAATAGAAATTAGAAACCATTATATACAGGCAAATATCTGGTTAATTATAATAATGATATAAATATTCACCTTTGCTCAGTTTTATGTTTAGAAAGTAAAGTATCAACCCTTATATGTCCCACTGCTGAGCACGGGTCTCCTCCTCGAAATCAGGCGAGGAGGGTTAATTTAAAAAATGGGTTTTTTTCTGTTTAGCTTAGCTTTTATTTCGTATTAGTGGGGTATGCCCATTGCGAGTCCCCACACACGCCAGCGCGCCTACCCAAGGCCCTGGTAAGGTCCAAAAAGGATTTCCGCTGCGTCATAAAAAAAAAGCTTTTATTTCGTAGCTGGCTAGTTATAATGAAGATATAAATGCTCACCTTTAAACTAACATGTGGTTACTCTCGCACAGGAAGGACAGATATCAAGCTTGGTGGCTGGTGCAAACTGCGGACAGAGGGAATTTCTACCCTATAACTAAAGCTAGACTACAACTAAGCTAGCTAAACTAAACACTATTAATACTAGCTTTGCTAAAACATTTGTTAAATAACTTATTATTTACTATCAGTAATAAACATGCAGATACAATATCTGCATTCTTATTAATTATAAGCTGATAATGTTAATAAGAATACAGTACGTTATGCACGTGATACATATATCTAGTGTTGATAAATGCGCTACTGAGAAACCGATAAGTAATATACCTTTAAATGAAAAATGACATCTGATAGTATCGCTATAGGTCATTAGACTCGTCTCGAGTTCCCTCAAACAAAAGGTCCGTTACCTCCGCCATAAAATGGACCCTGGAATATTTGGCACATTTTCATACCTGAAGTCTGAATACTAAGATTTTTATTCGAATTTTAAGACATTAATAGGGGCACTATTAGCGAGGATTAGGAAGAGAAATTAAGTTAAATGAGTTCGGAATTATCAAAGTATTCAACTGAAGAGTGTTTAAGTTCATATAAAAATGCTATTCTAACTAACTTGAATGAAAAATTGTGAGACTCAGTATTTAATTATCGTTTCATACAAAATACAATAATTATTATATATTAATTATAATGATCAATGCCTGGTTGCTACGCAAAAAATAATTAGATTAACCTAGACCTAAAGTACGTTATTACGGATATAATATTAACAATAATACTTCCTATGTAGAATAAAAGATAATAAAAAATTTACGTAACTACAAACTCATATTTTACCTTTTTGTTTTAATATTCCCTTTCAAAATTTAATACGTATATTTGTACTTTGTTATATCTATTATTGTAGATATTTATTGATGTTTTTATATATTTTTATTAGGTTTATGTATCTTTTTATATAATTCCAGTATAACGAGCGACCTATGGCCGTGCGTCGTCGGTGTGCGCCGGCGCATGTGCGGAGGAAGGCGCGAGCGCAGACTCTCGACTCCGCGGCGAAATTCGCCGCTCTCGCCCACTGATCTACATTTCACCTCCAATATGGGTCAATAACTGCCCACGCTCAGCCCCTCCGAGCGCGGCCATTCACCTCGCCACTCCAAATCATTGTTCGCCAAATGTAAAGCGAGTTCGATGACCCCACGATGCTATGGCTGCTGTCACTGCGAGATTCTTCTTCTTTGAATGACACTTGACCTATTGCCTCCGACAGCATAAATATAAACATCCTTCAAATTCGACGAACCCGTTGAGCGAGTAGTGAGTACTCGGTACATGTAAATGCGATGACATTGAATTAATAGTAAATCATATAGTATTTCGTAAAACAATTTAACGAAAATATCAACGCCATTGAGAAATTTTTAAGAGGTTTGTTGTTTGTTGTAAGATTTCTTGAGATTTTTCTATATCTATACTAATATTATAAAG
This sequence comes from Lycaena phlaeas, assembly GCA_905333005.2. Taxonomy (NCBI): domain Eukaryota; kingdom Metazoa; phylum Arthropoda; class Insecta; order Lepidoptera; family Lycaenidae; genus Lycaena; species Lycaena phlaeas. The sequence continues at coordinate 10,963,704 of HG995172.1, read as the reverse complement.
AGGAAAACTTTGTTTGTTCGGTTGTAATGAATAGGCTCAAAAAGTATTGGATCAATTTCAAAAATTCTTTCACCATTTGAAAGCTACATTATCCACGAGTAACATAGGCTAAATTTTATTCTGAAAAAAAAAATTGGGTTCCGTTAGATATTTGGGTTTTTCGGACACAAGGTGTAAAAAATCAACCAGAAAAGTTGCTTATTTTGCGTACTAAGATCCCGTTGTAAATCTTAGTTAACCCAGGCAAAGCTGCGGGCAACAGCTAGTGTTACATAATTTAGTTTTTTTTAGAAAAGTTTATAACACTTTCCTAACTTTTAGAAGAAAAGTCGATTTCTTTCATTTTAGATGATAAAAACAGATGTTAGAAGTATTCATCATCCGTGAACATCGGTTTCAAAGGAAGTAGTGATGTTGTCAAGCCTGTCGTAAGCCTCGTGTGAAACAGACTGATCAATTCTTCTCACCGGATTTCTACTTCAGGTTTTACAAAATAAGATTTTTATCAATAAAGTCATATTCTACTTAGGTTTTTACAGATATTTACACTGAATTCAAATAATCTAAGAATACGAATATTTTTGTTATGAAATACACGTTATACAAAAATAATTTTTAATCTATGAAACTAATTTTATAGACCCATTTAAGGTTACGGTTATCCAAAAGAATCAAATTCTTACATAATTTACCCCAATGAGAATGGAAAAGGTCGATGAACGTACACGGCTGTGGCCACATACCCTTGGAATTTTTTATAATCACCATGGGAATAGATCAGGTCGACGACCTTAGCTTCAATAAAAAAAGATATAGCAACAACATCAAACCTTTTTTTCTAGGGATCAAACCCATTCCTTAATCTGTTTTTTACACGACCCTTTTAAGAAATGATACAAAAAGTTAAAAAAAAGGTCGGGATAATAAGACTTAAATTTCACATTATATAAATCATTAACATACCGAATAGATTCATTGAACCGATTTGAACTCTTACATTTCAATCAGCGGTGACACAAATTCGAACTCAATAACTTTTGAGCATGACAGTAACGAACTATTGAAAATGCATGTCATGTCAATTCAACTAGATTTTAGCAATAAAAATGAAGTAATTGACATTACACTTTTGTGACACAATATCACTATGAGAGTTCACTACTTGGTGAGAGTTGGGGGAGTTCTGGAGGGATGATGATAGTGATATGGTGTGATGGGATATGACCCTGTTGTTGTGACACTATACGACACTACAAACCATGTTTGAGAGCTATAATTAACCAACGTTATTCTAATGTGACGACAATCTTAATGGAATGTCAAATATGGGCAATATTTGACTAAGTATAGTATAAAATAACTTTTTTTTTCTCAAAAAGTTGGTAAAATACCAGAGTATCCTCATGCCTTAATCCTTACTAATATTACAAATGTGAAAGTAGGGCTCTTTGTTACGGTTCATGCGAAAACTACTCGACCGATCATCATCAAACTTTGTACACATATTTTTGGAGGTACTAGAAGTAACATAGGATACATAAAAAGGTTTTTTATCTAACACGGGCGAAGCCGCGGACAACAGCTAGTAATCTATAATATATAGTTTTGCTTCAAAATAACTTATAATTTATTAAAACCTCCTGTATCATCTCTTTAAGCACTACTAAACACTTACTAACAACTTAAAGTAAAATATCGACCCATATATTGCCACTGCTAGGTACGGGTCTCTCCTCGAAATCTGGCGAGGAGGGCATTGGACCATAGTACACCGATGCGCTGGCCCAATGCGGGTAGGTAAACTTCACACACCAAAGAATTTCAGTCTAATCAGGTATGCAGGTTTCCTCACGATGTTTCCTTCACCGATGAGCGTGCGATGGTCTCGTGTTCTGGGTTCACTTAGAAAAACTCATTTCAAGGCACTACGAAGTCAAAATCGAAATTGGATCCTCTTGCTCAAGACACCGAGTCCATACCCACCGAACCACCGTCGCTCTAGTCGCCGACTAACAACTTAAACCAGTTAATAAGTTACCTTTCTTTTATAATAAAAACCTTAGTGTAACAATGACTATACTTAAATGACTGAATACACTCTACATTACCATTTTATTTCACTTTATTTGATAAAAGTGAATTCATATAAGTTACAATTATATTCAAAGAATATATTTAAAATCGTACATAGTATATAAAGATTTATCATCTATAATTTAAAGTCATCTATTATTATTACGAAGCATTCTTAAATGTCTTTGTGGTATCCAATTGTACCGAGTAAGCCAAATATTTGGCTTCAAAGAAAGTGGCGCGTTGAACGGGCTTACGCCTTCACGCGAAGTGTCACGTTGAACTCTTACATAAGGATCCGAAGTGCTTTCGAAAATAAAATCGACTGTCCCACCATTTCTTTTTAATAATCGCCTTACATCTGATGTCGTATAAACGTTTCCGATCGGTTAAAGCACTACATTATTCACTTTAGTTATTAGAATGTCAAAATTCACACCTTTAAAGTGCGTATCATAGAGAGCCGTATAAAAAACTCGTTCCTATAATTGTAACAGGTAAGCATATTATTTCGAAAACCAGCTTGTAATTTGGCCTGGGGCAGCTTGAACACATGGCGGACAGGTTGCACCGTAGCCCAAGGAGAAATACTCGGCTTGCTCCACATTCGGCAAGTTTGGAGGCGATGACTCCTCGTGACCGTGCCCTCCTTACTGAGTGCTGCTTTATCTCGCCAAATTTCTCTCTTCTGTTCCGCATCATCTCTGACAAAAAGTCAAGACCCGTTTGGTAGCGCGGCCTAGATGCGACAAAACGAAACCTACCGCAATCATAGCCGTCGTCAGAACGAATGCGAACGATTTAACACACAAGAATACTTTTAAACTAGCTGTTGCTAGCGGGATCTTGGCGTTCATTGAGAGGGGCCTATATTTATCATGTTCTTATCTAGGTTATAAGCTATAATGCAGTTAAACCTTCATGCATCCATCTATATTTTCGCATCATAATAAATATATAAATAAAAGGAGTTAGAGTAGAGAGAGAGAGGAGAGAGTAGGATACGCTAATAGCACTGAAAAATCTAACACGCAGTAAACAAAATATGTATAACAGTTAGTAAAAGTTTCACATTACTACATTTTGCTCATTCATGAAATATATTATTTGATAGTTTTAGGTCGCCTACACTTACATAGGTCGTTTTACACGCTGATAATGACTATTTGTAGATGGCTTACAAGTCACCCAGCGGGAATTCCATTAAAATCGGCCCAGCAGTAGATTCACAAACAGAGCAACACAAAAATCGACTTTAATGATACTATGTTAAGATATATTTTAATATAAAACGTCAATCTGTTTGATAATATACCATCCATCTTTGCTAACTTTCGCATTTATAATCCGTCACTATGAGACGTCGGGTTTCGGTGTCAGTAATTACTGTCGATCCTGACCTTTTATCTGGCATACAGTAAAGATATTTGACGGCAGAAATAAGCAATATAAACTATACTTACATCGGGCTCTCTCTCTCTCTCTTTCTCTTCCTTTTTTTTATGAATTAAAGTGAGGAGTACAATGAGGTTAGCATATTCTTAGAAATTAACCCCTTAATAAAAAAATATAATAAAATACATTATATACCACTAAGAACGTTCTTATGAAAAGAATAACGATAATAAATAGAAATATTTTATATTATGTTTATATATCGCTAGTCCATATTACATAGAACAACTAATATAACTAGAATAACTAATATTTTCAAAATATATTATTAAGTGTATTGAAATAAAAATAATAATCGTTTTATAGTAAACTATAGATGTTGCCCACAGCTTCGCCTGAGTCAACTTAGATTTACAACAGCGTCTCAGCGAGATGATATATGCCATATAGCCTCCTCAATAAATGGACTATCTTAAACTGAGAGAATCTTTCAAATCTGCCTAATAGTTCTTGAGATTAGCGCGTTCAAACAAACAAACTCTTCAACTTTATATATTAGTATAAGACTAGCAGCGCCCCGCGTGTTCATCCGCGTACTTCCCATTTCCGTGGAATTATGGTAATAAATTATAGCCTATGTGCTATTCTGATGTATAAGCTATATTATTGTAAAATTTCATCAAAATCCATTCAGTAGTTGTTACGTGAAAGAGTGACAAACATCCATATTTACAAACTTTCACGTTTATAATATTAGTAGGCTTATTAGGATAGTAGGAAAAGTAGGATTTTATTACCCCGTGCTTGGGTTCATGGCTAACCGCATAACGTCGTTCATACCAGTCACAAATTTGTTTTGGCATGTCGTTAATTATGGCGAAACCCTAATTATTTGCTTAATTGCCATACTTTTTTGCCATAATTGCTACGATTTACTGAGTACTAGTCCAACGACGCAGGTTGACAACCTCAAAAAAAAAAAAAACTCACAGACCAAAAGTCACTTGAAAGTCTCAGCTCAGAAGCTCGCGGATCAGATATTTTTCTAACTTTTATGAAAACTGGTAATATTTCCAAAGACAATGAGTATTTTATAAGCATGATACGGTGATACAATCATTGAAAGGCCTCCTAATTACTACACAAACCGAAATATTAACGATTTCCAAAACAATAAGCATAGGCACTCACTTGTTACTATGAAGATGTCATTTTTTATGTTAGTAAATAGGCAATCTGACAGTCGTGCCACCTGATAATAAGTGGTGTCAGTAATTACACTGCCTGTCTTGCCCTTCAGTCTGAAATACAGCCAAGCTGTTTCAAGCCAAACAAGCAAGCCAAGAGCGCCGCACAGCGCATCCCTCCCAACGGTAAAATCAAACCATAAAGTTATACGATACAGCAGTATACATTTATAGTAAGTTATACGATACCGCAGTATACATTTATAGTAAGTTATACGATACAGCAGTATACATTTATAGTAAGTTATACGATACAGCAGTATACATTTATAGTAAGTTATACGATACAGCAGTATACATTTATAGTAAGTTATACGATACAACAGTATACATTTATATAATACTAGTTGTTTCACGTAGCTTTTTAAAACACACAGCAACTCTTTACAACAGTGAAAGAATTTTTCGATTCGGTCAAGTAGTTTAAGAGCCTATTTAATACAAACAATCAATCAAATCTTTCCTCTTTATAATTTTAGTATATCTTTTACGGATTTTATCACGGTTTATTTTTACATGCCCAACGTTTTGGATTCATGATTGCTGCAAATTATCCGAAACGTCGGGCATGTAAAAATATAATAAACCGCGATAAAATCCGTAAAAGTTGTTTCATTATAATAAGTGATATTCGCGTAAATATAAGAAAACAATATATTTTATTTGGTTTATTAAAACTACTAGTCATTGTACAAAGACAATATTATTTAGTATGTAACTTTATATTAGATTTTTATATAAAGTTACATAATAAGATTTCATGATCTAACATACAACATAATAGTTGTGACTAAAATTGGACGTCCAATCTTATTTTTCCCGCTTCGTTATTACTATCAATGAAATTTGTTTTTGCTGGGTCGTCTACCGCCTGTCTATGGAGCATACACTCAGACGGGCTGGCATTTGAATGACAATATAATGAATAGGCAAAGAATATATTTACTTGCAGCTCAAACTTATTATATTTGAACCTATAAATTACTTATAAATGGATTAAAAATAATTGAGTTTTATTTAACATAAACTCATTATATATATTTGTCTCTTTTTTTATTAAATCCGAATTGAAAATAAAACAATAATTCACACTAGTCTTATAAAAGTAAGGGACAGTCTTCTCGAAATCATATACTTTGGTATATGATTTCGAGAAGACTGTCCCTGCACCTGAACATGAGGAAAGAAAGAAGAGAAAATCCATATTTCACCCATGCTCTGGCTCCAGAATGGTTTGATGAACTGCATACACCCGCATAGCCTTTAATCTCATCAGGTATGCAGTTTTCCGGTGAACGAACTATGGTCTAATGTTTAGGTGTATTTAGAAATTTAGAAAAACCCATTTCTAGGAACCATAGGGGGAGGGAACATCGTCGCTTGTAGTTTAGTTTTAGTGGTTGTTTAATCGATAAACTCTGCTAAGAAACCGATTTACACATTTACTAACAAAAAGCTGTTTTTTTCACAGGAAGGTTATAAAATAGTTCCTTTTTCTTCACATTAAGCTGTCTCATATGGCAAGTTCGAAACTCAAAGTGTATTTAAGACAATATTGAAATCTTGATATGGCAAATAATTGCAGAGTAATCCCCAAACATTAGCGCAATTTTTCGCATACATATCGCAATGTTTAAGAAAACATTAACGCCGAGTGCACCTCGGCCCATCGTAACATATTTTATGAGACGTTTATGTGATTGTATTTTTACTACATAACGTACAATTACAAGTTTTATTTCATAGCAGTAAAACGAATGTATACGAAGTTCATTAAAATCGTTATATTTCAGTGAAATAAAATTCAATTCATTTAAAAGAATACATACGAAATAAGCTGAAATTAAAAATTCAAAACCAATATTTAATGTAGAATGAATAGAATGATGTATCATTAATATTCGTATTCTGAATTTTGAGTAACAAAAGTCCCGTATCGTTACGTAATACGTACGTTTAATCAACTAGTGTTTACAAACATTATTTATAGCCTTGCTCAATACCGTATATCAACGAATGTATACTAAAATTTGATAAACGTTTATAGCGTTTGGTGCAATACCGCCACATTCGCAGGCGTAAGCTGAATGATCCAGCGAAATGTCGCACACACGGCCTCCGCATTTACAAACGGCCTTTGCAGTTCGGTGCGGTCATCGACCCACACGGGGTCGGTGACCAACACTACATTTAGTTTTCACTTTCGTTCACTAAGGATAACTGTACCATACCTATGCGTCACTTGCATACTGTGCGTTCGCGACTCCACAGTTCCTGCAGCCTGCGCGGAATTACAAATGTATATTTTGCATTTTAAACAATGAACCACCCAAATTTGCGAGTATGCGGGATAAATAATTGATTTAAAAATACTGCACGAGCATATGTGAGTGAGTTTGCGCTGAGAGCTGGGAATAAGTAAAACGTGGTATTTATTTGGTTCCGTGTGCGAATACATTATTATTCCTATTCGTATATACTTCCTCTTAATGATAAATATACTAATGATCGACTGAAACTAGTGAAATGTAATTTTAAGTTCACAACTGGAAGATCAATTGGATCGGAAAGAATGATTTGGTTATATCTCTGTAACACTGTTGTGTGTATTTCACAAAGATTTTTATGCTCGAACGCATTATATTATATCCGTAATATTATGTTAGGTTGCATACTCTCAGCGCAATAAAAATGTTTAACAACCACGACTAAAGACATCATCATCATCATCAGCCTTTATCCACTGCTAAACATAGGCTTCCCTCCATGAACGTTAAGACGACCAATCCTTTGCTACTCGCATCCAACGCAAACCGGCCACTGCACGGAGATCGCCTACCCATCTGGTTAATGGCCGACCAACACTTCGTCTACCTAAACGCGGCCTCCACTCTTGAACCTTAATGGCCCATCGGCCATCCGTTATTCTGAGTGCGTTAAAAGATTTCTTAGTTCTTTGAGACCTTAGTCCTCCCGTGAGTATGGTTGCTGTAAAGTATCCTAAACGTCGGGGTAAAAATCTTAATAAGCCGCGATGACATCCGTAAAAGTTGTACTGCCATAAGGTCTTTTAGAGTTCGCGCAGTAAAAGTATTGAAATATTACACATACACGTGCCTACATCAACAAAAACTAGTCGATCGGGCATCTAAGTCGGATTAATGCGCGTTAGGGCAAAGTGAACTAGAGCCATAGGACAGGTTATTAACCTTTCTAGTCTTATTGCCACTGCAACTGCAACACAAAAACTGCTGCATGAATTTAGTTGAAACTTAACAGGAGTATAGCTTATACATCAGCATAAAACATAGGTATGCTCATACCATCCTCGTACTCCCACGGGGATATGAAGTATGGGGGTAAAACCGCGGGGCGCTACTTGTGTTGATGTTTCTGAAGTGTCTTAATTTTAATAGCAAGAAACTATTGAATATTTTGTTATATTATTCTGATACTCATAATAATCATTATAGAGCTAATGAGTTGATAACTACGATTATTAAACGAGTCAATAAAAGTCTATTGCTAGACAATAAAATTCAAAACAACAGAAGCAGTATCAATGCTTACATAAAATTAACGAACGTTCTTATAATGGAAAAAGTTATTTCGATTATAATAAACTTTTCATAAATGTAGTACTTACAAAATAATGATAAAAGGTTGTATTCATGTGGCAAAATAGAATAATTAAGGTTTTGTATATACAATTATATACACCTAAAAAATAAATTGTATATTTTTTCGTTATGGCGGTAAAAATCAAAGCAACGAGCTTTATAAACAAAACGCTCGAATGCGACAAAGTCCATCACCTACGAGGTTGTTGCTCTAACGATCGCCAATGTCGTAACTGAAATAGACCAATGTCCTTTTAATGAAATTTTTATACAATTAGGTAATTTTTAGGATGGTGGGAAAGAGATAAGGAGGGGAAGGTGCGTGGGGTTGCGGGTTTGGCGGTGGTTGCGCAAGAGCGGTCGTCGACTTGTTATGTCAGCATTTACGTAAGCGTCACCTCGCAACGCTCTCGGGCGCCAATTGTAGCCCGCGATCGTTTCGCACTTCGCGGACTATTTGCGGACGGCCGCAGCTCGTTAGCGCTCAGCTATTCTACTCCATTGTTATCGTACAAATAATAACTTTATCAATAAACGCTAATGTTTTAACCGTTTAAGCGGCCATGAGCTCGATTTTAATATCCAAAACATAATTTAAAATTTAACCTATTAAGTTTAACCTTTATTAAGATAAGATAATGTTTTAGAATAGCTGTTCGAATTAAAGAATGGATGTGCCCTAAAGGAGTAATTACAATCGAAGGAGAAGGGGCTGTATCGGTTGCGTCAGCTTACAGAGAGCGGCCGGACTCAACGCACAAGGTTGCAGAGGTTCAATGCTCTAGAAATACTACACCCGACCCCGAGGCCCGAGCGACCGCACGCCTGCCCGCCGCAGCGCTGCGTACTACGCTGCGCCGCGCGCCGCACGCTGCGGGCTGGCCCGTAGAACGAGCGCCTACGTCGCGTAGGCCGCATTCGTATGAAACTATTCGCCGTAAAACTAATATTGTATATAAACATTTTCATGTTTAATATTAAAATCAGCATATTCAAAAGAGTTATGTAATTATTATTTGTGTTATGAACATAAATAAAACAAAAAATGCAGGGTCTACATTTTAGTATGCACTTATAAAATGTTGTGTATCTATAAAAGATTTTATAGTAAAGATAAAAATTATTTTTATATTTCATACATTATGTTTCATTTTTACACACGCACAACTTGCTTAACCTTCAAAAGAGAGAACGTAGTGCCGTAAGCACGTCCAATTTGCCAACTCTTTTTATGCTGACGTTTCGTAATTTTTATAAATTATTTTGACTTCGACCTTTGTTTGCCGCCCAAATCAGCCCAATTGGTATTCCTTTGGCGCCACATATTTTTTCGTAACATGTGCTTAGCGCAATGAACAAGAACAACGTGATCTACATACTCTTTGTCCAGTTCTGTGAGGTGATCGTTTTACGAATAGAGCATTGCATTTATGTGTGTTTTCGCACATACAAGTATATTGCTTATAATATTTAAAAACCAGAAGCAATCTATATTTTTAACAAAACAAAATATTGCCATAAATAAATTTAATCTTAAATAAATGTTTACTTCATCACTGTTATTGGCCAATTTTTTTTTAATTTTTATCCTAAATAGATAAAATTAAATATAAAATTCTTCTTTTAATCGAAGCTGTTTGATTCCTATTGCTAATGTCTAAAAAAATCTACGATGCATCTTTGCGACAAAAAATTGCTGTGAACAATTCGTTATATTTTCTTGTGGAAACTAATTTTAGAAAGACCCTATTTCACAGCATAAAACTAGCAGTGTTTAATATATTTCAGACCATTTGTAAAACGCCTAGAACTACTGAAGATATAACTTCGTGAATTTTATTGATCTCATTATCTCAAAGAAGCCGCCTGACAACAATATTGTTTACACTGAATAATCTTTAACGACATCAGAAATCATCGTGTACGACCATGATGGCTTTATCATCTTCATGATAATTATACCATGAAACTCCATCTATCAGCGTTATTATAAATAATGATATAGACCTAGTATTCCCCACTATAGCACGGGTCTATGGGTCTATATCAGGTGTGCAGTTTCTCACGACGCACCCTAAAACCGGCAATCTAGTGACTTTTTGATGTTCTACCTGAACATCAAAAAGTTTGAAAAACTCAGTTCATGGCACTGGTCGGGATCGAACCCAGACTCACGGGCTCTCGCTTAAGAAACCGAGTTCATACTCAGTAGACCATCGTCGTTTACAATTAAAATATCGACATTATTAGTTCAATATGTTTTATTATCGATACAGATTGGAGAGGCCGCTCACGTCTGTGCAGCCTTACCTAAACGAAAATATTTGTGATTATCTCCACTATAACCCACAGACACGCTACACGATAGTACTTTAAAATCAAAGCATAAAACACGTGCGCAGTTTCTCAGTGCGCCGCGGTGAATGTGCGCCTCAAAAGTGATGTCGCTATAAATACATAAATAATACAAGCTACGTCATTAGAACGAAACTTGATACCATAATATTAATATTCATTTTTTAGAAAATAGCCTCATAAATTAAATAAGAATTAGCTATTTGAAATGTTAGCACAAGTTATTATTTATTTCATGGAAATTATGCAAATAAAGTATTAATTAGGTTTCAACAAAATTTAAGTATCTAGTCGAAAACTATCAATATCTTTTGCCTTTGAAGTTTTGTTCATATTTTTTTGTATGTTGAACTATCACCAAACTCTACATGTTATAAAGAGGTAACGCTCGTTAGTTTGTAAAGGTTGTGGATTTACTGAACCAATTCTGAAAATTATTTTATTGCAAGGTATTATTTGTGAGTGAAGTAGGCTATTAGATATTTATCCCCGTACTCCCGTGGTTAAAGCTGCCATGCGCTGTTGGTGTATAGATAGAAGTTTTGCTCAATGGCCTATATTCTGTAAAAACAATCGGCCATCATACCCGGCAGATGAGAAACGCTTTGTTAATATTAGAATTATTTTTAATTACAGATTTATATATGTTTATATGATATGAGTTCTTTGCGAAATCGTCACGGCATTCGATTGCGATCGATACGATTTTTACTGCCAAGGCGCGCCAGAATTTTAACATCAAAAACATTTGACTGAGGGAAGTCCCGAGTCTCACCCATAACTTATGTACGTAGCGTATGTAGTTCGTGGCCACATGGGCCTGACATTTAAAATCTATGACCGATGTTGTAAGCATGAGTTATATTTTATAATATATTGATATATAATTTAAATTGAGCTGTTATGCAAATAACATTATGATAAAAGTATAATAAATAAAAATTTATTATTTGTTGAAATGTGTTTAATTTAATGATATATATCGAACTTTCTCTATAGACCAAAATGAGTTGGGTTTTTTGTATAAGCATAATATTATAAAAATATTTTATGCTTTATATTTTATGCCTTAAAGTAACATATTTTAAGCCTACAACTACAATTTTTATTGAAAGATAATTTTGTTGCTAACTACACGTAAATTATGTGTAGGTACCTAGGAGTGGATAGGACGAAGTGAAATAGTCTTGTTTTTTGGTATCGTGGTATGAATAAGAACACATTTATTTCAACAAATTTTGTATTTCATATATTAAGTTGTATCATTATATATCATCTGTGTACTATTTTATGTCATTTAAATACTATCCCCAATACCTACATATATATAATACTAACTAAAATTAAATGTTATATAAGATTGGTCATATGAATATGTCATGCAAATATTTTTATTGTTATTTTATGGCCACCGTTATGTCGAGCCAATTTCTCCGCTCGTGTCTTCGTTTCTGGTTTCAAGCGGTAGAAAGCATCTCAGTACTTGAATAACACTTCAACAGTTAACGTATTTATCGAAAGGCTGGTGTTGAAATAAACATCGAAATACCACATAATTCTTGCCAATATTTTACTATGCGACGAGTTCATTGACCCCACTGCAATATTATTTAACTACATAATACACTTTATTTAAACCGTATATCAATTATTTTTAAATTTAACGCAGTGATTTGGAGCTTATAAAATAAACGGAAAGATGGTGTCGGATTTTTGAGTCTTTAAAAATGGCCTTCTTAAAAGTGTAATATTATAAGCATTAAATATGCACGTGACTGACCGAATAGTGACTGATCAGTCATAGTACCTTTGAATCATCAAGTACCTGACTAAAGGAATGGCTGAGTAGCCTTTCACGTTCTTATTTTGGCAGGACCCCTCACACCTCACCTCGCCACGCCAGCCAAGAGAAAGTAGCTAGCCTACGCAATTCTAGGGTCAACGCCCGTACTCGAAAATGCTCAGTTTGACAAAAAGTGACACAAAACTGCGTGCATTTCATATTCAGTATGTGTGGTCAGTTCGGGCGGATATCGCACGGGATTAGGTCAGGTAGGGCGCGAGCTATTGAACACGTAGGCACATAGAAATCGTTAGCAGGTTGATTCAATGGCTCCCTTTAATATAACAATAGAAAATGGCCAACACCACCTTCGGTTGAAGCAAGGTTTCGTACTGAATTTATATATGAGTATTATCATATTTTAAGATGAAAGATTAATCTAAGTATTTAAACTAAGCACTAATTAATTAAATATTTATAACGTTTCCAATATTCGAGAACACCAAAGCAAAAGTTTCACTAATGAAACTATTATGTATTACACAAATATGCTAGAACTCCGTAAGTTTGTATCAAATCAATCAAGTATGCCAAATTTGAACTTAAGATACTCAGGCCAAGGTCAAACTTTCAAAACTAGACTTCAGACTTCAGAGGATTTGATTTGATAACTACAATAACTAATAATTTTATCGGGGCGTTTTGCTTTTTTTTTTCTTCGTAAATATGTAGCAATTTCTAACGTTTTTAAAAGTGATAATTGCTTGCTTATGTTGTTGATAATTATTGGCGTTCTGTCTTATTATACAGTAATAATCAAGCTTTTTAATGCAAAAGGAATAAGTAACTTATAGAAACACACACTACAAATGTTATATACAGCTCGTAATGTAAATAACATTGAAAAGAGATAAAATATTGCATATAGCCTTTTTGGTATATCGTTCAGGACGATAAAGAACTTGGAGTAACTGGCGAGCGTTCCTCATTAAAAACAATTTTAAATTACGAAGCCACGATTCATATCGTGTTTTAAGACATGATGTATGTGCTGTTCCTAAGATTTACATCCTGCAGTCGTCGTAAATTTTTGTAAAACCTTTGTAATTTATGGAATAAGAAAAATGTCCAAGGCAATACGCAATGTTCAATACTGTGACAATTAATACGGAAACTAATTGTGCAACAGCGCCATCTATGGATAAGGAAAACCTCTCACAATCTGCATTACGGACATGTCCTAAGTGGACGGAAATGCTTGTTTGCTATTTACGGCCCGCCATATTTGTTCAGAGACAAATTGCTATTTCGCACATTGAAGTATTTGAACAAAAAATAAAAAATAAAAGACAACATGTAAAGTGCCGCAAAAACAACCATTTATTTAATACCTATCACGTGTTCTTTATTAATGATTAAATTTAAATTATTTAAAAAATAATTTTGTAAAAATGTTAACATAAACACGTATAAAATACAATTTTAAAAATTATATCCAACTATAACTTGGTGTTTTTTGAGGGAGGCCTATATTCAGCAGTGGACGGATAAAGGATGATGATAATGATGATGATGACCAAACGAAACTGATGAGTTTTAATGCATATGCCAAAACACAATGGGCTGATCAAATTCGTAAAAATGGCTTAGGGAACTAAGATATATGTGCAAAACAAGATTAAGTTACAGACCAGAATAGTTACGTTGTGAATATCAAATTCACCCAAGCTTGGCCCTCTTCTGTTGAACAAAGATGCATTAAGTGAATTTATAATCCCGTTAAGCTTTATTTTATTATCATTATTTACCGGATATAACCTTATTTCATACCCAAATGAAACCAGCGTGAAAACGATGATAAAAGATAAGATAATCAGTTCCACTGGTTAATAATACATAAAAATACTTTCGAAGAACAAACGTGAGACAACGAAGGGCTTAAGGTAGGGACGATAGCAGCATTTCAACGAGTAACAGTACAACCGAACGTTCTACTGCTCTACAAAACGTAGCACTGCCTCGGGCCGAGTTCAATCATTATATGCGAAATAGAGGTATTTTTAATACCAGCCATGCAAGCATTGTTATTGACTTTTTTAGTGTTACCAAAATAAATCATTTTCATCGATTACTTAAGAAGTCTATTAAGATTACGAACCTGGTAACACCATCATATATTTAAGTTACGATTATGTTGATTATAGATAACTTTAATAAATTTCGTAGTAAATATAATATAATATTATAGTAAAATGGTTGTGAGATATTACAATGAGAAAATAAATCAAACAATATGAAATATCAAAATATATTTTTTTACCTTTTTGAATTATTTATATATATATATATATATATATATATATATATATATATATATATATATATATATATATTAAATTAAATAAATCAAAATTTATCAAAATTAAAAAAATCAATCTTATATATATAATAAATAACTTTAAAAAAAAATTTGTTACAATTCTTATGTAATTATATTAAACCTACCATAAAACGTTGAACGCGAATTAATTAAAAGCAGTCCGCGTTGACTGCCCGCTAGGCGAAAACGCTCAACAGATTGTATTTAATAAGATATTTAGCCTAAAATAGACGTAAAAAATAGGCTGTGTTTTAAATGTTCTATTGTATTGTGTATTTGTTCCCCACCGTCTAAGCTAAAAAATGGGAGGCCGCAGAAAACATTTTAACGGCATGTTGGTGAGCTGCTGTTTTCACGGTGTTTGTGTGGATTTCATGGCCCATACTTGCTTGACATCAAAAACAAATAAGTTTAATAAGTTAAATAATCTGAAAGTTTTCTTAGAGGTAACAAATGCAAAAAGAATTTATCAAATCATAGGTTGTTTGGGCAAATTATTTGTTACACCCGCGTACTTCCCTTTCCTGTGGGAGTGCGGGGGTGAATATGTAACTGAAAATAGCATATATTTTACCAAAATATATAAACTAAATTTTTGTTAAGTTTCATTAAAATTCATCCAGTTTTTTTTCGACTGAAAGAGTAACAAAAATGGAAACAAGCTTTCGCGTTTCTAATATCAGTAAGAGAGGTAAAATAGTTACACAGCGATGTTGAAAATTAGTTTATGTTTACGCGACCATCATCTAGCACTCTACCAGTTTGTCTATTCAACTAACAAATTAAATATTAAAAGGTATCCCCGTTATACGCTGGTTTATTCCTTAAAATCAATCGACAAGGGTTTTCCTCTTTGCTGACTCACTGCGAGTTGATTAACTTCTGAAACTGAATTGTTTTGATATCGATTTGTCAGTGCTCGTCAGTGGCGTAGTTCAATATCGAAATACTGCCATTTGGTTCTAAACTCAACTTTCTATATTTAAAAAATTACACATTATTTTAATAGATTTTCTCTTTATTTTTTATGTTATAACAAGCTGCCTCGACAGACTTTGTTCTGCCAAAATTAAAATTGCAATAAAAAAATAGAGGTTTATCGTAGAGGGATGAAAATTTAAGGTTGTGCGTATTTTTGTATGCTGTATCACAAAAGTAAAAACAAAAAAAAATGTCATTTTGGGGAGGGTCACCCTTATCATTTAGGGGGACGAAAAATAGATGCTGGCCGATTTTCAGACCGATTGAATATGCATATAAAATTTCATAAAAATCGATCGAGCCGTTTCGGAGTAGTTCAAATACACACCCCGTGACACGAGAATTTTATATATTAGATTTTTAATATAAACTAGAGGTTGCCCGCTGCTAGAAGGTAAAATACCCAACCCCACGGGTTGTTCTGAGAAATTGAGAGTGTTCATGTCATTGAGTGAGCTTTAGTTGCTGAAACGTGAAGCCCTATGTACATTTTTAAGACTTCGAATATCAATACTGAGAAACAGTCTTGTCTCAAATTCGATACTCCGCAGATACTAAATAAGCTTCAAGAAAAATAGCGTGATTTAATATGTATATGATTTTCTTGTTACTATTTTTTTTCAATAATTAAACATCTTATCCTACTTATATTATAAACGTGAAAGTTTGTAAGTATGGATGTTTGTTACTCTTTTACGTAAAAAAAAAACTACTAAATGGATTTTTATGAAACTTTACAATAATATAGCGTATACATCAGAATAACACATAGGCTATAATTTATCCCTGTACTCCCACGGGAATTGAAAGTACGCGGGTGAAACCGCGGGGCGCTGCTAATATAATGTTGGAAGAATTCACACACAGCCTAATAATAAATAATAAACCTAATCCTTAACTATGTAGATCCTGTATTATGGCAACCAGACAACTGATACAATATACCTAAAATACGAAATCATTTAATTACTAGATACATACATTTTATTGGATGCATAAATGCAAATATAGGAGAAATTGTCATGTTCTCACACAAACATTGATCCTGGGTGGGAATCGAAGTGGGTGCCATATAATGGCAATAGGACACAAAGATGACCACTATGACCAGTCCTTAAAGAGCTTCCGAAATACGTCGATTTTCAGTCGACAGTCCATTGCAAAATAAAGACTTAAATTTTAAACACGTAATCAAATGATTCATGTAGTAAGTATTATATAACTTCATATTAAAAAATAATAATGGTGTATAATATAATAAATACTTTTTTTTATTATTTTTAGTATCCAATTAATTTTAGTTTTTTGAATTATTTTCATAGAGATAGTTTCACCGGGACTTATACTGTATAGAATAAATATAAAAAATAACGTGATACGTGGCTGGTCCTCCTTGACTTCGAAGTATCTATAATAATTTAGACTTCTCATTAAAAATACGATTATATAAAATATATTTAACTGTCTGTTTTGTAATTATTTGTTTGCATAATTACTTCGTTATTTTATACGAGCGTATAAATTCACACTGGCATTATGAAAGTAATAAAAAAAATGAAATCGTATGAAAATTTTTGCGTATAAAATTGAGTATCAAAAACATAATAATTAAATAAAACATTTTTTTTTGTAATTAAATATATATTCATTGTTATAAAATATTATTTGTTTATGCAATACTTTATAATAATATTATGCTCATGTTTTTGCACATGAGCATAATATTTGTTTCGAAACCCATGTTTCCATGTCATTTCCATGGAAAATCTGCTCAGTTTTTTTTCCCCGTTTTCTCTCTTATCTTTGTAATTAGGTATATAATTATTATTAATATACTATCAATAATAATAACTTAAAATAACTGATTAACTTAATTTTAAGATGTTCGTAGTAACAAAAATGTATTTAGTTTTTACAAAAAATCTAAATCGTATTTTTTACAAAAAAAACCAACTAAGTATATTTTAAGCCTAAACTTAAATTACCACCGGTTCCAAGGCAAGCCCACTGAGAAAAACCAGCCAAACCAACTAGTCCATGGAGTTTAAATATTAAATAACAAATTTTACATGATGTCCTGAAATGGGCCTAGGAAGAACGCCCTATTCCCAAAGTGTATCTTCCATGAAATCTTTTACTTTATAATATCCTTTACCACACAAACGCTCTTTAAGAGGATGCACCTGAAAATGACATAAAAAAATACAATTTATCTGGAAACGTTGGATATGTAAATCTTTTATGAATGGCTCTTTTTCTAGTATTCAAAGGATTAATTGATCAACTGGACAGAAACTTCAGTATAATACGTAAGATTCAAGGATTGTCAACGATAAAACCGGTTAATATTCGTTAATTAATTATTACAGATTTGTTTAAAAAAATTACACACACATACACTCACACACACTAACACACCCACACACACACTAACACACCCACACACACCCACACACAGACACACCCAAACACACACAAAAATAAGGTTGACGGTATGTCTATAAATATGCGCCGGAAAATGCACATTGGTGTAATATAATTCCTAAAAAGTTTGTGTGATTGTGGTGTCCGGAGAAGCCACAATTCTGATTTTATGTGGTCCCTTATAAATCTTAAAATTTTAAATTATACGTATTTCAAGCGATATTTTCAGTAGGTAGGTACATGCAAATAGCAACAAGTCCAAGTACATAGAGCCTTCGCACGTGCCGAGGCACGCCGCCATGGAAAATCACAGAAAACAAGGACACGATGCAATGGTTCATTCAACCGGACGTTATTATTCAACAAGCGCACTGTGATGAAACTACGCAGATCTTCATTATTATTAACAAAGCCCAACGTTTCGAAATATTGGACACTTAGCGCGGGTTCCTGGCCGAGTCCTACGCCGCGCTACACATTACAATCGCGAAACCTTTTATGTTTTCTTACAAAGTTATCCATGTAAAGAGTTCTCTATTCTCCTTCAATACCTCCTTGCTAAACTAATGTTATTTAAAATAGAATGTTCCTATTTCAAATATCGATCATACTGTAACTGTTAACACGACTCGACGTGAAAAACGATTTTATATTTCGTGTACCTACGCAAGATATTGTACGCAGTAAAGTTATAAATTCATTTCATTTCATTCATTCAAAAAATGCACATTAAATCAACGTAATATATGAAATTAACAAATTTTGTTTAATTCAGACAGTTACTAAGTTAAAATTTGTATTTTTTAGTTTTTCACTTAGTTCAGTCATTTTTGGTAATTCAATATTATATTTTGTAAAAGTAAATCGACAATTTATTAAAATAATTCGAGTGATTAGGGAACAAAATAAAACTAACTCATTATGTTGCTCTGATAATCCACACAAATGACAGTTAAAGTTTATTCCAAGTTTAGTCGATTTTCTTTTACCTACATCAAAAAACCTAAAAAAAAAAAAAAAAATGTCGTAAAAACATATAAAAGTAGCAAACCATATAAGTCCCACTGCTGGGCACAGGTCTCCTCATCGAAATCATGCGATATCACTTTATATTTCACAGAGGCGTTGGCCCAGTGCGGGTTGGTGAACTTCACACACCTTCAAAGACTTTCAATCTCATCAGGCATGCAGGTTTCCTCACGAGGCATTCCTTCACCGATAAGCGATTAACATAACCATTTCAAGGCATCACGGGGGATCAGAATGGAACCCGGAACTGTGTTGATCAAGAGGACGAGCCGATACCCACTGAACCATCGCCAGTCGCTACTCATTCATCTATACACATTATAATCTAAGTATAAAAATACCATAGATTTTCATGAAAGTTTGACGTAGATTGACTTGTGCAACTTGTTCTTAGAGCTGCATGAAATGCTCTCTAGACAACCAGTCTCTATCTAAGTTAAAAAATTGAACATAGAGATAACGAATTTCTGATTTTTTTACTCTATATAGAATTACAAAGAATAATATAATTGAAGAGAAAGTCTGCTGTTGCTATTGTACAGTCAAGAGCGTAATATTTATTAATTTAATAGATAATTAAATTTAGAAAAATTAAAAAAAAACTTTTACGTTAATTCTCACATTTTATATTATAAATCTTCAAATCAAAATCAAATCGGACCAGCTTTATAATATATTATTAAAATTCTACTAACCTACACTAATATTATGAAGAGGAAAACTTTGTTTGTTTGTTTGTTTGGTTGTAATTAATAGGCTCAAAATGTACTGGACCGATTTCAAAATTTTTTTCACCATTCGAAAGCTACATTATCCACGAGTAACATAGGCTACATTTTATTCTGAAAAAAAAATAGGGTTCCGTAAGATATTTGGGTTTTTCGGACACAAGGTGTAAAAAATCAACCAGAAAAGTTACTTATTTTGCGTACTAAGATCCCGTTGTAAATCTTAGTTAACGCACGCGAAGCTGCGGGCAACAGCTAGTATATTATAAAGCTGGTCGGATTTGGAAGGTTCTTTCAGTGTTAGAGCACTTATCGTGTAAGGCTATAAGGCTATATACCATCCCGCTAAGATGCCGTTGTAAATCTTAGTTAACGCAGGCGAAGATGGGGACAACAGCTACTACTAGCTAGATAGCAGTTGAACTACCAAAAAAAAATACTTTGTCTTATAGATATAATTACTATTTCTGGGATAATAAAGGGAAAAAATTAAGACTGAGATGCTATTAAAAATAATTCACATTGCTTAGATTTTACTGTAACTCTATACTAATTTTCTATTAGTACCTACTTCCAGCTTAAAATATTTTAATACGTTGAAATATGGTAATAAGTTATTTCATAATTTAAAACATAAATTAGAAGCCGTGATTTTGAAATTTGGAATAATTTAATGCTGTCAATTTTTATTGCGCAATCAATTTAGAAAAACCTACCGAAATGTTTGATCCTCACGTAAAGAAATTATGTTCAAAAAGTACTCACGGCGAATTGCATAGGGGCTATTTTATTTTGCGATGTTAGAAGTGCTGAAATAAACAAGAAAAATAAAAGAGACATAATAATTATTATAATATATCCTACAAAATACAATTATCAAAACAATATTAAAATTTTCTTCAATTCACTCGAAATTTATCTAGTTAGTATGTAAATTAGTAAAGTAAAATTGTAATATAATTTTTTTTAAAGTAATCATTTGATAAATAGCTAAATAATACCGACAGACCTACTATAATCAAAAACAAATATAATTTGCATATCTAAGTACATACCCACAAAATTTCAGAAATTTTCATTGTGACAATACCTATTACTGATATTGAATCGAAAAAAGCATAATATATACGGTCGGATTGAGAAACGTCTCCTTCCTTGAAGTCGTTTAAATAGTCTGAAAATGAACATAAAATAAAAAAAAACATATACCAGCTTATCATAGCTACGCGTACGTCTTTTAAACGGCTTTTGATCAAGAATTGTGATCTGGTGGTCACAATGCTTGATCAACATTTATTTATACATTTTTTTAAATACAGCATTAAAAGGGTTTAAGAATGTGATCAAAGATTAATCATGGAAAATATGATAAACTTTTGGTACATGTACCGTAGCACCTCTAAGACTTTATTAACCTCTTAAATACGTGCGGGCTTTTAACGTAAGACACGAAAAGTCAAATATGTTCAGTTCACGCTTCTACAAGTTTTACCTACTGAGGTTCCTAATTACAGTACTAAACCAAAGGCGATCAAATTTTTTGAATGGTTAGCTAATATTTGTTGAAATATTATGTACATATTAACGATTATTTTTGTAAATAGATCTATTATTAATTAAAATCAATAATATCTATTAACATAGTTCAGTTCCCGTGTTACGTCTATTACAAACTTTAAAATATTGAAGTGATTTATATATAGTTTCACCCGTGTACTTCCCATTCCCGTGGGAGTAAGCTGATAAATGATAGCCTATGTGTTATTCTGATGTATAAGCTATGTCATTGTAAAGTTTCATAAAAAACCATTCAGTAGTTTTTTCGTGAAAGAGTAACAAACATCTATACTTACAAACTTTCGCGTTTATAATATTAGTAGGATTATATTAACAATAGAGCTTGTTACAGCGTGGAGAAATCTAAACATCACAACCTTAAATAAATCGCGATTAGTATGCATACCAGAGCGGTAAACGCAGCCAAAACCGAGCAGCTGTGATGGTGTAACAGCGTGCGCGCGGTAGTAATGGGTTGGGTTCGTTCGCCGATAAAAGCGAAAGTCCGTTCACTGGGACAACGACCGGCTCCTTCGGACAGCCCTGTCCACTTCCTTTACTCATCATCTACGTCACAATCCACTCCTCACACACCGACCAATGGCCATACTAACGTTCAACGAGCTTTTTGCATGTCTGTTTTTGTATGACATAACTGTTATTGTGAATTTTATGATATGGCAACAACGGCACTTTGTGTTGGCAATATAATTTGCATTGCTTATAGTGGACAATGTAAGCCATCGCTTAACAGGAGTTTAATAATTCCATAGTGATATTATGGAATAAAATACTATACCTATAATTAATAATAGCTTTTATAGGAAATACAGTCTATGGAAGCTACTGGTCAAAAATACGATGTTGTATTAAAGCAATGTTTATAATGATCATCTTTTGTAAGTCGTGATAAGCCTATCGCTTTCTTTCAGTAAAACCACCCTATATGTAGCAATAACTAAGTCCGCATTCTATTCATGTATTATTTACATCCATAACTCTTAATAAGAATGTCTTGACTACCAACAAAATGTTTGACAGTCGTGAGACGGGACATGACGTTTTTAAGTAATCCCGGCGCTAGACTATATCATCATCATCATCATCATCATCACCAGTTAATGAATGATAAGACTATATAAATACTAAAATTCTCGTCAGTAAGCGATGTCACAATCTGACATTATTATCCTACCGTGTGACAATACTTGGTCCTTGAGTCGCCCTACTGAAAAAATGTTTTTACATAAATAATACATAATAAATTATTTTAATTGTTTACATTGTGTTAATGTAAGGACATGTAACTACTGGTTTCCTATATCACTGTTGATTCTTGACCTAAAGAGCTTACTTAGATAAACAATTCATTTAATGTTTAAAGTGTCCACGTATTCGAGGATGTGATGAAAGTAGGATAAGTATCGAAATTCGAACATAAATATATAGAAAATAAATATTGAGATAATATGTTGTGATAGTAACGAAAAAACTGTGAACAATTAATTGTATTACTTTGATCGATAGAGAATTCAAGACATGCTGTGTGTAGCTTAGATTCTTGCCTGCCTGTCTCTAGATAAATATTAAAAAAAACGAAAGATTTTTTTTGTATCAAATCTTTACCGTATCACTGTAATCATTACATATTCTATCGATTGCTAACACATTGTATTAGATAAGAGAGGCATGTCCCTCTTAGGGCATTCCTGATAACGATTCTTGCTGTGTTACCCTGTCATCTATCGTGATTGATTAAATATATGAATGTGACAAATGTGAGCATTGATAACAATGCAAATCCATTTTTTTTATACGCAAACTACACGCAAAATGGCAGTTTTGTATTTAAAGCTATATTCATAGTTATCATTAACCTTTATAGGTCATGACAAGCCTATTGCTTATAGGCTACAGTAAAACTACATAAGGTTCGAGGTGTCTCCAGCTCCCGTCAGTCCGGCGTCATCGTCGTCGTCATCATCGTCGTCGTCGGGCGGGAGGCGTAGCCAGTTCCCGCGTTGAGCGCTAACAAAGCTCGACCGGGGACTGGCGGAAGAGGCCGCCATAGTGGCCCGTTGGAGCCTCCCGCCGCTGGCGGAGTTAGGGGTGGACGAAGCGGCTGACCGTCTCTGCGACGCATTCTCAGCGGTCTGCAGAGCGGCCATGCCGCGTTGTAGACGTCCGCCCCGCAAGAGGGCGCTATATTGGTGGTCGGCCGAGATAGCCGACCTCCGGGCCGCCTGCAACCGGGCTCGTAGACAATATACCCGGAGCAGGCGGCGGCGCCCTCAGGACGTCGACAGAGACGACAGACTGCGCAGGGCCTACGTAGAAAAAGTCAAGGCCCTGCAGCAGGCAATCTGCCGAGCCAAGGAGGAGGCCTGGCAGGAGCTAGTTGAGGGTCTCGATCGGGACCCCTGGGGCCGACCGTACAAGTGGGCACGGAACAAGCTCCGTGCCCAGTCGGCCCCTATCAACGAGACACTCCAGCCGGGCCAAATGAGAAGGATTGTCGGGGAACTTTTCCCTGGCACACCTGAGGGGTTCTGTCCCCCCAGGATGGCTCGGCACGCCGGATGAGGAGGGTGTTCCGCCATCCGTCACGGAGGCTGAAATGGAGGCGTTTCTGGCTCGCCTCCAGAGTAAGAAGAGGGCGCCGGGTCCGGACGGGGTGCACGGGAAGATACTTGCTATCTCCCTCGTGTACCTCGGCGATAGCCTTCGGGAGCTGTTTGACCGCTGCCTGCGGTCTGGTCAGTTCCCAAGGGCGTGGAAGGAGGGGCGGCCCACGGATTCGGCTTCGTCGGTGCGACCGGTGGTGCTGCTGAACGAGGCTGGGAAGGCTCTAGAAAGAGTTGTGGCTTCCCGGCTTGTTCAGCACCTCGAAGAGGGCCCGGGACCTGGACTCTCAGAGTCCCAATTCGGGTTCCGGGCACGCCGGTCTACGATCGACGCCCTCAAACGCCTGCGGGCGGTGACGGGTGAGGCGGAACAGAGCGGGGAGGTGGTGGTCGCGGTGTCACTGGACATCGCGAACGCCTTCAACAGTCTCCCGCACAGTGTGATACGGGAGACACTGGCCTACTTCGGAGTGCCTCTCTATCTCAGGAGACTGTTGGACGCGTAAATCTCCGAAAGGAGGGTAGCCTGCGAGAACCGGTTGGGGTCCGTAGAGTAGTGGCGAGTCGGCTGCGGTATCCCACAGGGATCGTAGCTGGGTCCGATCTTGTGGGATATCGGGTACGACTGGGTCCTGCGAGGCCGTCTCCTCCACGGGACGGGTGTCATATGTTACGCCGATGACACTACGGGTCCGCCGACTAGGGATAGAGGCACTAATGCGGAAGTGGGGGGAGGACCTGGCGCGTCAGCCGTATGGCAAACGCCTAACGGCTGCTCTGCGCCCAGTTCTTGAGCGGTGGATGCGCCGTAAGCGCAAATCCCTCACCTTCCGTCTGACGCAGGTTCTCACCGGGCACGGACGCTTTGGTGATTACTTGTGTCGGACGGCCCAAAGGGAGCCGACGACTGGATGTCACGATTGTGGTGTGGCGGTGGACTCTGCCCAGCACACCCTCGAGGTGTGCCCGAGATGGGCGGCGCTGCGTCATGATTTGACGTCTGTCATCGGAGGGGACTTGTCTTTACCGAGCGTTATCACCGCGATGCTTGGCTCTGACGAGTCCTGGACGACAATGGCCTCCTTCTGCGAGACAGTGATGTCCCAGAAGGATGCTGATGAACGGGTGAGAGAGGAGGCCGCTGATGTGGCCTCCTCCCGTAGACGACGAACGGGGGTGCGTCGGAGGCGCTACTTAATGCGCTTCCAGTAACACCCCTGTACTCGTGTCGGGCTCAGGATGGGTACCCGGGCTCCGCTAGACACGACGTCTGCCTGGACTGCCAAGTCGTAGCCGGGCAGTCCCCGTATAGTGGAGAATCTGGTCTTGCCGGGACCAGTCTGTCGCAGAGAGTTTCCCATCGCCTGCAGATCCGGGTCCCTCAGATATAGCGGCTGAAGGCTCACGCAGCGGTTTTAGTGGGGTAGGGCACCCAAATGCGAGTCCCCACACACGCCAGCGCGCCTACCCAGGCCCTGGTATGGTCGTAAAGGATTTCCGCTGCGTCGTCATAAAAAAAAAAGGCTTCAGTAAAACTGCCCTAAATATAACAATAGCTAAGTCCGAAAACAAGAGTTTCTTATCATATGAACTTCAAGACAATAATATTATGCTAAATTTAGTGTTACTGTTCTGACGTTTTACATAATTAATGTATAATTAGATTAAGTATTATTAACTATTTATCTATAGATATAGGTTATAATATTATACCTATGTAAAAAACAGTCACATTTGATGCAAATTAATTAAATTTCACAACTGAATGATGCGGACAGCGCTACAATCCTGAATCGCGCTATCGGAATTTCATAGTTCGCGCGCTATATTTACAACACCTGACACACAACAGTGATTTATCCGACGGTGGTGAGGCAGAGATCCACAGGTACAAACCCGACGCCATGAAGCCGTGGAAGTCACATTCCACGGCTGGCGGGGGGCAACCCCCCACTTACTATATCACTCGGTAATACTAACCGGCTCACCCCACTTCCGACGAAGCATTAGGGCCATTAGAGCCATTAGCATAGCTCCATCCGGAAAAAAAAGAAAAAAAAAGATAGCTAGTGAGCTTTCGGCCTGGACGAGCATTGCATCTCGCTCGGTCGGAGATCTCCCTATAGGGCCATACAGCATATCCAACATTGATATTGATAAAAACAGGAAAAAAACTTAAAAACTTAAAAACTTAAAAACTTCAAAAACAGCTAAATTAAAAAACACGCAAGCGAAACCATAGGCAACTCCCAGTATATCATGGTATTGCTGCATGGTATTGGTATATATGCTACGAGTATTCAAAATAGACGCAAGATCAAGATAGTACACCTATATTACCGGGGAAGACCTAGTAATGCAAAACGCAAGCAGAATTCGACTTTGTATGTACCTACTTACTTATGTTTATATAATTTAAAATAATTATACATCTTATTACAATGATATTATATGTATGTATAATATAAGCTCATTGTCTTATTATAACACAATACTTATTACGATTTTTATCTTAATCTTCTTCTACCAAGCTTTTACCCATCACTTTTTCCCTGACCTTCGCAATCCAGTAACTAGGTAATATGGTACCCCATAGTAAAACTGACTACCAGACTTTCTGACTTCTGAAAACCCGTAACGACTTTTAAAGATCTACAAAATATGACGATCACGACCAACGGCTTAACGTGCTTTCCGACGCACGGAGTAATCTAGATATGTAAAGTTGTTTACAACACGGACCCACCCCAGGAAGCTTAGCTTAATCTGATGGATCATCCAACGCGACTGTTACCACTGAGGCACAAGCTTCTTTTAATATTTTTTAATTAAAACGCCTTAGTTTATTGACTATCATTTAATATTAAGAAATATTGCTAATACAAAAATGTAGGAGTATTTTTGCTCGGATTTGGTTAGTTAATTAAAACGAAAAATGGTTACACTAATCCTGCAGGGATCATTTTCAGCTAAACTGTTTACTTACAATCCACAGTCTCACAGCGTTACCTATTTTTATTATATTTTCCTATTTATTAAACATAACATTTACCTACCTACAAGAGACATCTCTATATTTAGGTACCTACATTTAATACACGACGTCATGATCTTTTTTCTAATTTTACAGTTTTCTTCGCTTGTTCAAAAAACATCAATGTGGTGACATGGTTATAATAGGATGTATCGCTGCGTCAGCTAAGAAAGCTTTATTCAGAATAGTCTATTTTTATCTATAACGCTATTATGATACATCACATACAAGCTAAGTAGGTCTAGGTTCTATTTGTTAGTAAATAACAATTCCATGCTAGGCACTTCCTTTATTTGTAGACTAGTAAGTCCAAGTAGTTTATATTTTATTCCTATTGCCAGTTTTCCAATTGTTTGATACCGAAGTAAAAATACCTAATAAGTAATGAATATGTTTTATTTCTTGACTTATTAACATAATAAATTAGGTACGTACCAGGAGAAATATTATATAAAAATATATAAGGGTCATTAACTTTGTTATTGTTATTCACGATTCCATCTCTGGGCACGATTTATGACAGCGATAAAAACTAAAATCTTTCATACGAATCTTAATATTTCTACCTCTCTAAAGTAATTAAAACTGTATCTCGCTTATTCGAAAGCATTTTAACTCTTTTCATTAACAAGCAAAAACCATAATCATTGGAATTAATATAATTGCGTTACAGTTTGGCGCAGCGTTTAAATTTCCCTCGTGAGTTTGGAGCCGGCCAGTCTGATCTTCTATGGGCGCAATCGTTACGGCCTGCATAACCGAGCATGCGCAGTGTGACCGTCGAAGTGTTCGTCTGAGAGGGAAGTGAGGAACGAACGCGAGTGGTTGCCGGTCCGCCGCCTCACCGCGCCGCCCGCAGTCCTCCCGCCGCGCCGTATCTGCGCGCTCCTCGCAACCGCATCATGGTGAGTCATACACCGTGCGAAACAATTCATTTATGGCGAACTTGTTTAGATAAATTATCACTAATGCAATTATTAACTAAACCGCAAAACACAATACCGTAACCGTAACAAATTGAGATTTTTAATCTTGCTTGTGTTAATATAAAGAATAAAGATTAGTCTACGGAAGAACTACTTTAATATCAAGGCCGGATAACTAGTTTTGTTAGTGTCCATTTTTTTTATTTTTATAAATATTGCAGGGTATGGACAACCAACTAAATGAGGAGAATAAAAATGAACAACAAGAAAATATATTCATAACAAATTTTCAAAATGGAGAAACCGTCAATTACTCTTTTGTTATTGTTAAAGGACTAATAACGTCTGGTGTTTACAACTGCAATGAAAAAGTTAAATGCTTCCTCGCCAGTAATGGAAATAAAGCTGAATCACAATGGGATGTGTTCAACAGAGAATTCAAAATAATATTGGAACTTCGAAAAGGCGAAAACACAATTGATTTGGAATACCTTAATCAAAAAACAACATCGTTTAGGCTAACTTATAGTCCGAGAAAAACAAATCTAAAAGTAACTCCTGTCTATATTATATGCCAAGGCCACGATGGTTGCTTCCAAAGTCCATATGAAGTTGAAAATACCATCGAAAGTGCGTGTGCCAGAATAGCGATCGGAGCTAAACTTATCCAGTGTGTGGTAGCGGAGAAACTATACGAAAGTGGAGTTGGGAGAAAAACATTTCAACTTGAACATGAGGTCAATCCCAAGAAACCAGAGTGCACAATATTTAGAAGTAATTTAAATGTCAACAAAGCAAGAAAAATGAAACAAGGAGAACTTTGGACACACTTTGGTAGGGAACTTATGCTATCTGACTTAGGAAGCAATGATAGAAAGTTTTTGGCTTTCATATCTTGCACAAGATTTAAAGGCACCGATGAAGATAAACCTATGACACATGATGAAATCGTATCGCTTACAGAAGCATATGCAGCCCTAGGTGGTGGTGGCCTGGCATTATTTGGCACAGCTTGTTTATACACATGGCCCACTACTGTTCAAGACATAATATTTAGACTTTCAGATAATTCTCCCGTTAACTCTAAACGATTTATGGATGACAGTGGGTATCGGGGAAGCTTGGGTGGGTGTTTTGCAACAACATTGGGTTCAACATTGCACGAACTTGGCCATACATTTGACCTTGGCCATACGAAAGACGGCATAATGGGAAGAGGTTTTGATAATATTGATCGCGTATTTCTCGTAGGTGATAGAAGATGTTCCGTTACAAAAGACAATATGAACAATTACAACGGGAAGCCAGTTCAACATTCAACAGTATCGCTACAACGCAACATAAGTGTGACAATGAATGTAGCTGAACCATTAAGAATTTTAGGTCCGAGGAGTAAAACCACATTGGGTAACTTTGCTTCTATGTCAAAATCCGATATTATAAGACGAAGTCCTAACGTCACGCCGATAACGAGGCCGTCTAGTGTTTATTCTACCATTACAAATAAATTATCAGAATCGAAAAGAAATTTAAATCGCAACAACGGTAACGATTCTATTTATTGGACAAGAAATTGTGCGGTATTTTTGACATACCATAGATGGTTCAATGACGAATATGGAAGAGAGAGACAAGCCATTACGAGGTATTTAAAATTCGACACAAATAAAATGATGATAATATCAACAGCAGGAATAAGAATAGTAGAAGTAAGAGATGACTCCAACGGCATGGTTTTAGATTCCTATGAATTTACAAATACCTTGCCGGAAAAAAGATTTTTGGTTCCATTTACATTTTCTCCAAAGAGTAAAGTACTTACAATAGTAGTCGAAGATGATCTGGGAAACGTCCTAAAACAAACTTTTACGTATTGAAATATGTATAATAATCGTTTACGAGAACAGTATTTGTATATTTATAGCCCTACCACGCAGATTAAGTTAAACGTCAAACAAATTTTTAAACCCATATTTTACTTACCTACTTAAACTAATATAGTTATATATTAGAATAAAAAGGAGATAAGTATTACATAGTGCATAATTACATTTGGAATATTACCTAGTTGTAAATAAGACTGACAATAGAAAAGTAGCAGTTTGAAGAGCAGCTGTCCGACCCTCCTTTAGAACGCAGTTAAAAAGTGCTTAAACCTGTGCCGCCGATCGAAGATAATAATATTATCAGTCCCAAATAATGCCTCAGCAAGTAAGTATGAAATAAGTATTTCGTTTTAGACTAAGAAACCGGACGCTAGTGATATTATTATTATACGTCGTGGGTTCAAATTCATTACATTTTAGCAGAGTAAAATTTAGTATTTTACTTATTTATTTATTGACTTCTTATTTATTCTTGCCAATATAAGAAGGCAAGTAAAGAGATTGTTGAGTGATTTTTATATTTTGATAAAGCTTTAAATAAACATATTTTAGTGACTTCACTGGGTAAGACTGATATAACGGCGTCCTGGTGGTAAAAATAGACACTAAATTTAAAATATTTGCCTCCTTTCAGTAGACAATTTAAAGCCATAATATAAACACATAAATCAATCGTTCTCTCTTCACCAAATCTTTTTCTCCGTCAACTTGGCTCACCTTAGTTGGCGGGGAAAAAGAATTTTATTTATTTATTTTGCTATATTTTCAATAATTGTTCGTTAACTGTTCTTAATGTTAAATCAACATTTTTTGTTCGTTTTTATATTACTTATATTATATAATATATTTTATTATTTTTAAAAACTGACTCAACTTTAAGCATCAACTATAGATATTTTCAATTTTTTCCTTTTTATACAGTTTGAAAGTACCTATATTAATATATTGTGTTCGTCCGAACAAAACATCAGCTGTTCGGCCTTCATTACCAACCATTTAATTTAATTATAAACTTTTTGTACCCCACGCTGATTAATTATTTCCACACATGCGCAGTAATCTTCAATATAAGACTTTTCCACCACAAAACGTCTTGTTATTAAAACAAGTTTACGTACTATTATCATTATTGATAAGTACAAAAAAGATAGCAATTCCTTGCATCATATGCAGTGAAAATTACTCAATTTTTTGACAATTAGTTAATCAATATAATTAATATATTGTCTAATAATTAATATCGTGGAATTAATGCTTTAAATTCAATATTATGTAACAAAATAAATAGACTGAACTTGTTTATGAAAGCATTACCTAAGGCTGAATAGCTATACCTACTATATCTTAGGCCCAAAATATATAACGGAATTCGGAATTTAAAACAATTATGGGGAAGCGGAAGGAAACGTCAGAACTTAGAGCCCGCGGTTGTGTTTTATTTATGTGCTTTCAATTAATTAATTAGTATTCACTATTTTACTCGTTTGGAGTGGTTTTCTATAGTGTTTGTTTTGAAAACGCAATCTGTTCATATCAAGACTGGTGGCTGAATACTGCGGAGAATTTTTCCGTTATTTTATTTAATTATTCGGTTTTTATGGCACTGTTCTTGCGGTTTTCTGTAGTGTTTGTTTTAATAAATGTGATTGGTTGGTGAATATTGTGATGGACTATTCTGGGAGAATGGATTTAGTAGTCACAGTTAATTGATGGTGACGTAAAAGGCGAAGCCAGGCACCTTGGCGTTTCCCGCCGTTTCTCCACATTCGAATAGTATTTTGATACATCAGATGTGGTATCATGGTCTCTGGTCTTAGCCAACAAGAACAAATATACAAATTACAAAAAAACATTTTATTTTGTTTACAAATTTGTAAACACTAAACATGGAGTACTTTATTTTGTAATTTAAAAATAAAACAGAGAAATGTATTACATGTAATAAATATATATATAAAGTTCTAATTATGTGGCTACTACTAAAAGAGTTTTAATCTTATCTTGATGACTTAGATTGTGATAGCGAAAATAAATGGTTTGCACAACGATTATATTTATTAATCATTAATCAATGGATAATAATAATTGTGCTTTATTGTGCCTTGCATATTAAAATAAATAATAATCGTGTTATTTTTGTTTATAATGGCTAATACATCAAAGGAAGTGTCTGAAAATTTGAAGTTCTATAATTTAAAGAGATTTCCCTCCGTTATTGATAAAAGAATCAATGTTAACTTTTTCTTAGAAGCAACTTCAGATTTACTGGTGGTAATAGGTAAATCCAAGTGATTATTATTTCAAGTCGACACTAGTCTGCCATATAGTGGTTTATACGATATTTAACAAATCATTTACAGATCAACTTGGAAGTGTGTTTGCACCTGTAAAATATGATATGCAGGGTAATATTGATGTTAGTATAATTATTAACTAAATTCTTAACGGCTTAGCGTGTTCTAATTGGCCTCGACATTCTTTTAGTTTGCATTTTAGAGCACACATTAGAAATACTTAGGTATAAATGTTTAAAACTATTTTTAGAGCAGTCCATGTTTAATAAGTTAAATCTTATGATGACCATCATTTATATGTCATTAATCATACATGGATGAAATTTTTTAAAACATATATGGATTACATTCTAATCTACTTAGATGTCATCATCAATCATGTAGGTATTATGATTCTGAATTTTTACATGACTATTTCATTCCAAAAATTTGTATTTCATAATTAATTGTTAAAATCTTATAGACATTACAATCATTACAAGCGTCAGTAAGGATTATAAATCACAGAGTAATTAATTTATTTATTTATATGCTTATAGTTTTCTACAATAATTTAGTACACCTAAACTGTATACACTACTAATTATTTTTAGCAACTAATATAGGGGCCTTTTTTTTTTCAGAAAATCAAAAAAAATTTCACATGCAAAGAGGATTCTTGCTTACTTGAATTAATGTTAGATGAAAAAACCAAAGGGAGACATGAAGGCGCTGAGGGTGTTTTGTGGCTTAACAGGTTCGTTTCCAGCCTCTGCCCACAATATCCTTTAACACAACTATATGCATACTAATGATGGTCCTTTTTATTTTATATCATTTAGTAATGATAGCAAAGCATGCTACTGTTATTTTTTTCCTTATGAAAGTATAATTTCTAAAATCACATAGGCATCCCAATTTACGATCCTGTTTAATATCAGTACCTACAACTGTATGAAACAAGCATGTATCGAAGCAAAGATATCATCCCAACCAGATTTAACTTAGGCTATTGCTTATTATAATATAATGCAATACATGTATTAATCATAGTGTGTTTGATTTTGTTTCAGAGCTTTATTATTCTTTGAACTAGTGTTTCAAGAAATTATTGAATGCCTTAAAAGAAAAGAATATGAAGCTAGCATTAAAAATATATTTACAATAGCATACAACAGTTCTGTTAAAAAATATCACAACTGGGTTACACAAAAAATATTTCTTGTAAGTATTGCACTTTTTTCATTATTTAGTGTTTCCCCCTGCCCGCCTAAGATGCACGCCACGACAAAAAGACATCTCTTCCGAAGAGAAACTCGTCGAAATTTTTACTTAAATCTTTAAAACTACGCAACGGATTTTGATTTGGTTTTTTTTTAATAGATAGGACAATTCAAGAGGAAGGTTTATGTATATAATTTATTAAGTTTTTATATACATTAGCTAAGATATAACAATAATTGTTGGAGGTGTCGGAAAAAAAATTCCCGCCTGGGAGTTTTCAACGAAAACGCTGCCTAAACCCTTTGAGAACTAACAAAATAATGTATGGTGCAATTGTATATCTTAAATAGGTCTACAAAAAAGTCCGCGATGGCATATATTTATCTATTAGGGATATCATACTACATCCATTTAATACTTTAAAAAATTAACAATTATAACGCGATAATTTGAAAGTTATTTACACAAATACGGTATAAATCCTTATCATTTTAAATCAGTTAATTAGCTTCAGCACTTCATGAAGATTATTTTTCCCCTTTACATCATGCAAATTAAATGAATACTTTAGGAGATATACCTAGCAAAATCAAAATAATACGCAAGAAAATAAATCGTGTTGCCGTGATTTGAATGGGTAGCCTAATAATAGAATCCTAAATCTACACTAATATTATAAAGAGGAAAACTTTGTTTTTTTGTTTGGTTGTAATGAATAGGCTCAAAAAGTACGGTACCGATTCCAAAATTTCTTTCGACATTCGAAAGCTACATTACCTACGAGTAACATAGGCTAAATTATATTCTTAAAAAAAGGGGTTACGTAAGATATTTGGGTTTATAATTTTTCTCGTCCCTTCTCGTCTATATGTATTGACATCGAGAAATTTCTCTTATTTAAACGACAAAATTCGAAAGAATTACGATGTCATGTTGCGTCCGTAGACATTAGTACATTATGTCTTCGATGTAGACATTATGTCTCTCTCTCGTGAAGAGAGCGCATCCTAGGCGGGCTGGGGAAGGCTTCGGTTCGCCTACCATGACGGCATCTCGAGTCCAGAACAAGATAACATGCGGAAGTTGTCGCGGCACACGTCAATGGAGTGTGCCGCGCGTATTGCGCGCACCATCTACTGGACCTGATCCTCAGGGAAATCACCAGGTAGGGGTAGTCCGCCTGGGGTTACACTCCAACCTTCGATGACGTGGCGCTGCCTCGCTGCATGTCCCAACTCGATGCCAGAAGGCAGTGCGGTCGTTCTCGACTACGTGGCTGGCGGAGGAGACCTCCTCTCATAAAAAATCTTAGATGAGCTATCTGCTCATCTACTCTTCCGATTAAGCCCAAAGGCCTAAAGGCCATTAGCATAGATCCATCCAAAAAATAATAAGTGTTTCTTTACACTATTATGTAACTTTACTAGGGAGATAAAAGGAAACGCCAAAAACATGTTGATTCCTCTAACACATTACAGATATAACTAAGTATGTATGTTCCCTACTGCCCGACCAGTTCGAGACTGGCGAATTGTGTCTCGGTTCCACGTCGCCTTACCGATCTCCTGTGTCAGCATTCAGCGTATTATGTCCCAACAATTACTTTTATTATATTTGTTTCCAATGAGTGTGTATAATAATAAGTAAGAGATAGTAAATCTTTCTGATGGCCTCTTTTTCATGCAAAAAACTATTGAATGGATTTTGATGAAACTTTACGATAATATACCCTCAATATAAGAATAACACCTCAAACCCTCAAAAAGAATAACAACTCAATATAAGAATAAAACCGCAGGATGCTGCTGGTGAGAATATATTTCATGATACCGTGTACACCATATAATAATATTTATTATTATTGATTAATAATAATATAAACTAATTTTCTTTATTTTCAGTTAATCCTTAAGATGTCTCCAACTCTGCCGCAAATACTAACAGCTTTAGATCCATCCCGAGACATGGAGCAGATCAAATTAAATCTTATAGAACTTCACTCATCTTTGAATGCAGTTAGGTCTTTGATAGATATGTTTTTTGAAGATAATAATTTATTTACAGAAACCTAACAATCATTAAGGTGTTGCCTAAATTGTATGAATATCAACACAATAATTATAGACACAACACAGTCATATTAAAGAAAAAAAGATTTTTTCTTTAATATGATAATGATAGAATAAAAAATAAGTAAAGAAATGTACAGTATACAGTAGCGTCAAATGTGTTAAAGAAAGGATATAAAAGAATACATCAACCACAAACAAAAGAAACATAAGTGTTTTGTATCCTGTTTAATTATTAAACAAAAAATATATAAAATACTGTAAGACACACAGAAGGGCGATAAATGACATTAAAAAAACAATATACTCACTCAAAATGTTTTATTAAGACTATTTAAACTAAAACTATCTATTAAACAAAGATTGTAAAATATATATTTATTTAATCATACATATTTACAGAATGTGATTAACATAATATTTATATAAACTATTCAGTTCATTTATGTTTACAAATAAAACCAAAGGAACCTGACTCAGTAAAAATACAACAATATTATATAAATGCAGTCACAGTGTCTTGGAATATTAAATGTAAAAATGGTTGTATGTTTTGATTATAAAAAGGAAATATGACTCTTAAAAATGAACCTATACTAATCAACATTAATCAGCTTGTTTATTCATATTTTTCATTATTTTTTGTTTTTGTAATAAACAGGAAGTCAAAGCAGAGCTTACGTGTATTAAGGGAAGTGTACACACATTATTATAGTAACTTTTGTGTTAACACTAGCTACAGCTCCGCCTGCTTTATCTTGGATTTACATTGCATTTGATATTAATTATTTTTGTAGCCTATATGCTATGCTATAAAAGTCCCGTCTAAATCGGTTCAGCCGTTCCAAAGATTAGCAGGAACAAGCAGACAGAAAAAGAAATATTTTTGATGTATTAGTATTATATATGATGTATGCATTCATGTGCATTTATCATCGAACGTAATATGGTAATCGATCAATATATACCCAAGATACCGCACAAAGGCTAAGTGTCTCGATCCAATTGTGCTTTAAGCACAATTGTGAGTATGGTCTCTGGTAATACATTTTTACGACTTCTGCGATGAGCGCATTCTGTAATTCCACAAGTGCGTAACCCCAATATTGAAAATAGAACGTTATTGTTAAGGAATAGGGACGCAAATAAAAAAAAAAAGAACTAGACTTTAATTTTTTGACTTGCAACTTAACAATGGCGTAGCATAGGACACGTTTTCGATATGGATTTGTAGGTGGTGTATCTAGGCTGTATTTGATCGATGAATATGGTTAACATAATATTACCTTATACCATATGCCCGATGTTAAATATATTAAAGTATATTATTATAGTACCGAATAGAGAAGTAATGGGAGCTATAAACAATTCGGAACTGGTTAGTACTTAGTGATTTATTATCATCGCTGACATAATAGCAATTTAACCAACCATGCCTTGTTGGTTATATTGCTATTATGTCAGCGATGATACCTCTCAGTGAACGCCTTATCGGTCAACACGGGTTTAGCCACACTGGGGCAAGCTGGGGCGCTTGCCCCACCCTGGTCTTAGGATGATTATTAATTAAAGCCATAGGAGGCGGAGGCAATAGATTTGGACCTAATCTATTGTCTCTGCCATAGATAATTTCATCACAAAAGTGAGCCTGAATCCAGAAAAGTGTGTGGGGCAATGGCTCGCAGTGATGGGTGCTCCATAATGTCGGGGAAAGAAGGATAGGTTGACTGCTGCCCCACCCCGAGCCCAAGGCTGGCTACGCCCATGTCGGTCAATCATACATCAGTGGCCTTTAGTCGACCAATCAAAGCTCAAAAACGGCGCAGCGTGGTAGCATAAATTTGGCAGTGTTTGTTTTCGTAAACAACAGCGGTATATATTGGATGGCATTTATTTTATTTATTTATCATACATCAAAAACAAGTGCGTAGCTGCATTCTCATTGTGTAATATCCTAACTGGAAATTACCCTGCAATTTTTAACTATAGCACACAGGGAAACATATTACGCACATACTTATTACAGTTCAAATAATATTTCTCCCGTTCAAAAAGTATTTTAGCAAATAATTTGTATGGCTACTTGTATAGATATAATATGTCCATAACGTTGCATGATATAATATGCTGATTAATGATGTAAATTATAGGTTATGAATATTTTAGTCTTAAAGTGTCTTAAACCATAATATATATCTATACTCAGAAAATAGATGACGTTTATGTGTTTATGTTAGATTTTATCTATGTATGGTATATTGCATGTAAGATAACTTGTATTTAAAATACGAACCTATATAGTGTAGACAAATTGGCCGTAGATACAGTGGTGCTCCCAAATAAAAAGTATTGTTTGAATAATAAATCACTAAAATAAATTATTATATATTAGAGTTAAGAAACCACATAAAATAGTATTAAATACCAAAAAAGTGCTTTGAACGTAAGTTTTATTTAAGGAATGTTAAACATATTTTTGTATGGAGTGAACTTTAAAATATTTTATCCTAATAAGTTGGAAATTGAAACAATACCTACATGCTGTTTCTAAAGACTAAACCTATTATGCATTATTTTTATGTATGTCAAAGAGCTTTATTGTCAATAAATTATTTAATTTAATGGTGAGATTGGTTTTATTAAAACAATAATTATTCATTTACTTACATTCTCAGATATATGACTATGATTCTTAGTTCTTACTTATTTTTACAATGCGTTAAGTAGATACTTTTTGCTACAGACGAAGCACATTTGAGTGCCGAAAAACTAAACACAATTTCCAGCACTGTTAGTAATGCTAAAATAGCATGCAAAATAATTTCAGTTGGCGTATTATACAAGTACGGATTCATTAAGAAGAAGCTAACTAATGGCATTTGCATTAATACGCTTAACATTAAAAAACCGGCCAGCTCCGGAACCTGAAAATAAAATTTGGTTATTTTAAGATTTCTGTCCGGGGATTAAAAATGAAATAGAATAGCACCAGGGGGCCTAGCCAAAATGCCATTAAGAAAGCGTTAACGAAGTTCGAAAATGATAAAATGTATGGGATTGACATAAGGCCGCGCTTAATCACGTGGTCCATCCTATACATATTATCATTTTCAAACTTTGCTAACGCTTTCTTAATGGCACTTTGGCTAGGCCCCCAGATCATGTAATATACCTACGAGTAATTGTGTATTCTACTTCTGAATGTGAACTGATGCGTGAAACGAAAATTATTTATAATTTGTATTTGATTGTTCTATTCAATATTTATTTTATATATAATTAGCGTAAGAGCGACCTGGAAAGGCATACTGCCACGGTCACCTCCCGTCCAAAACTATCCTCTATTTTTCTCTACTAACTAAGAAGTATCTACCTTCGTTTCCAAAATTTCAATAAAATCGATTTAGTCTAGTTTAGAAATTACAATTAATAATAAAATTACTTAAATAATCTTTGTTTTTTGAGCGGAATATATCCGACAATAATTACTTTTGTCTTTTAAATACGAAATTGTGTATATGATTGACCGTTGACGCCGGTTGGTCGAGTAGTTAGGCTACTTGACACGCAGTGGTCCCAGTTTGAATCCTGACAGGTACAGATAATTTATATGATTAATATGGGGTGACTGAACCGCCCAATTTCCTGCTGAGCTTATTAGCATTGTAATAATAATAATTAGTAGGTAGGTAGGTATATCAAAAGGTCACGATCAACTTAAGTCAAGGTCAAACATTTTATTCAAAATAGTACCATCAAATTATCTTTTTGAACGTCAAATAAGTCTACCACTGGTTCCAAAGAAAGCCCTAATCTTTTCAGTGGACCTTTTTTCTTGTTTATTAATTATTTTTTATGAATACTTACCTAAATGTCCTCAAGTCTTCTTATCTAGTGCGAGAAAAGTATAATATTATGTATCACTACTTATTACTGATTACGATTTTGTGCTGCCTCTTATTAGTTAAGATTAATGGTATTTCCCTGCTTGCCTGAAAGGAATTACTATACTAAGTACTAAGAAATACGCCCTTGTGTACCTTAATTAATTATTTTTTGTTATTTTAGTTTTAATGTATGTATGTTGTGTATAATGTGCACAATAAAGCTCATTCATTCACTGATTTTAAAAAATGTATGGTTACTTACTCTTGACGACAAATTGCCGAAGTGGCCAAGATAGAGCCGTATTCCTTCTATAGTGCACAATAATGTATAAACAGATATCGATAAATATTTCGAGAGATGTCCTAATCTGTTTATCTGAAAATAAGTTCAGTAATGTTTTAGTCATAATAATTTATGTATACCTAGCCTATTTCAAAATTTTTAATAAGTATTATAATAATTCAAGAAGCAAAAGGTACTAATTTAGGCGTTATTAATACTAACATTAAAATAAAATGACCTTATGCTACACCGTGGCTCGTCATCATCAACAAACAGCCTAAATTCATCCACAGTTGAGGCTTTGTTATAATAATTCGGAATAAAACATAAAGAACAGGTATTGTCGGTACCCATAATAATATAAAATCTGCCGGTTTAATTATTTTTATAAAATATTATACCTATTATGTTAAAAAACATAAACCTTTATTAATGGAAACCAAAACAAATGCTACTACCTACCTACTTATTATACCCACAGCTGGCTTAGAATATTTTATTAAAATAAATAAATACCTTAGTGTATAGAAAGAATCCGATCACGGGAATCCAAATGAAATAAATATACATATTCAGATACAAACACACTTGTAAACGAAGCATAATCCGATATTCCATTAAATTTTTGTAATAAACCTTGCGTTCAAAAGTCTATTCATGCTATTTAGACAACAGGAAATTTGAAAATAACTTTTTGGTTTGTAGTGTCCGCCGTTGCTATGGAAACATTAACAAAGCAATAATCGCAATCATATAAACTATAATAAAGCAAACGAAAAATTAATTCACATTGAGCAAATTAAAATATTATGTATACAGTACTTACCACTTACTACTGTATTGCTCTGGTCTACAAATAGCGGAAAAACTACAATAATAATAATATGAGCATGTTGTACAACGTCTTTTTTACTAGATTGGATTTTAAGGACACTTCTAATCGGAAGAAGATCCGTGTTGAATTATGCTTCTCATACACAGAGCGGTGCATTTACATTACAGAGGCTAGTGTCCAGGGCGGCAAAATATTAAAATTGTAAAAAAAGCAGTCTTGGTCTCGGCTTAGAATCTGCGTCCACCTTATGCTTTCGCAGAGAGTCCCACATAGCTACCAGACAAATGAAAAATGCCGTCCATTTTATCCGGTGCCCAGGGGCGACGATTAGTTTAAGTCCGACCCTGCATACACAGGTCCCAGAATATATAAGGACCTTTTATTTATTATCCATGGGTTAAACATAAAATACTAGGTACCAAAAGAAAGTTACAAACTAAAACTAACTACCTAACTAACTAAATTATGTCACTTATCGTGCCTTAAGTAATTTTATAAATATAAAAGCGAGTTGTTAGTTTAAAAACATAAGACATTGGAAAACGACGGCTAACATTGAATCTCGTAATTTCCCGATAATTACTAACTGTTATTTCATATTATATTAATAATTTAGGAGCGGTTTCCACTAGTGTTTTTTTTAAACTTAGGCCCGTATTCTAAAACGTGACTTGAGCGCTGATTGGGGTTTGTAGTGGCAACATTCGTTGCTTATACACCGCTGTGAAGTTAGTTAATTATTTTGTATAAAACCCGCCGTACTGTCATTCTCCGCCTCTTTTTTGCTCCTCATCGAAACTCAAGTTAACACCTATTGTAACATACAATATCAAATAAATATTTGTAAAAGTACAGTTTTGATTTTTATTCAAAATTGCAATTCGTCCACTACGAGACGAAACATTGGCGACCGTGACAGGACAAAATATCAAGCAAGCAAATTCAAGACGCAGAGGCCATCTTATCCAGCCGGGCAGTGAAGCAGCTAAAGCATCACCTCGCAGCATCTAAAGATAAGTGCCCTGTATTTTCCATTTGCCTAAACAATTAACCTAAACAACCTAATCCCTATATTCATCAAATTCTACAAAATAGTATCCACTTTTGCAAATATTAATTTTTTATCTACCCGCATATATTTTTTTTTATTTTTTCTTTGTTCTTTTAAGACGAGATTTTTTATTTATTGCAATAAAGTATCGAAATATAATACAAAAGCAACAAATTGTTCTATTTGTAAAGGCCATATTAACATTTCACATCAGTTATTACGCGATACTTAGACGATTTGGCCGACTATTTCAGCGTTGCGGTATACGTGGAGTGCCGCGTTGCTGGTTGCCGTTTCGCGAGGATCAGCCGATAATCATCGCCACGCTGCCGGTCTCCTGGGTGTCGCTGTCCACAAATTGAGGAGCGTCAGATAAGATTGCATTATTTATTTTCTCATGAGGTGCCTTGTAATTTAAAGTACTACTCAAGTCCATATATATATTTTTCATACTTGTTATAATTACAAAAATTAATTATTGTTGGTGTTGTATTTAACTACATATTTATATAATGTCGGAACCTTCAGTATCGACAGTGTGCAAAGATCCCGCGCTAAAGGGTTTAATTTTAAAACGATGCTCTATAAAGGGACAGATCACTAAATTCAAAAATTATTTAGACAAGATTACAAGGCAATCTCAACTTACAGACACTGAATCAGCTGAACTTTCCTTGAAGGTCAGTCGGTTTGAAGGTTTGTTAATTAAATATGATGAGCTGCAAACTCAAATAGATTTAATAAATCCTGAAAATTTAGATAGTGAGCTTAATGAACGAGAACGAATTGAGCAAGATTTTATATTATGTACCGCGATGGCAAAAAATGTAATTGAGGAACAAAACCAATTAAAGAATTTAGAACAGGATAAGAAACGCCGCGAATCGTTATTTCAAGATGCTCAATACGGACTCGATCATAATAATGAAAATTATATAACCTTGCCGCAAATACAAATTGCAAAGTTTGATGGATCATTTTTCCGTTGGTTAGAGTTTCGCGATACTTTTAATAATTTAGTGCACAACAATAAGCGTATACCGTTAATACAAAAGTTTCATTATTTAATCTCTTATTTGGAAGGTGAAGCAGCTCGTGTCATTTCGAACATCGAAGTGTCAGCTGCCAACTATAATAACGCTTATCAGTTGCTTTACGATCGTTACAATAATAAAAGGTTGCTTACAAATTATCACATTAAATCATTATTCAACATTGAAAAAATAAATCGCGAATCGGACACATCATTACGCGTTCTAGTTGATCATGTAACAAAGAGTTTGCGCGCTTTAGCCAGTCTAGGCCAACCAACAGATCATTGGGACACGTTAATTATATTTTTGGTTTCATCCAAACTCGATACGCAAACACTTGTCAAATGGGAAGAACAACGTAATAATTTAGGTGAAATTCCGAGTTTAGATGAGTTTAATAAATTTTTGATCGATCGTGCTTACATTCTTGAATGTACGCGGCATAATAAATCTGACCAAAATTATAGTTTCCCAAATAACGCATCGACTAATAGCAATAGTAGGCTGCAATATTCAAAACCTACTACTTATCATCATCATCATCAGCGTGAACGCCCAAGTTCAAAATCATTTATTACTACCAATCAAAATAATAACAATATATCATTTAAGTGCATAATATGCAATCAAAATCATAGGATTTATGATTGTCAAGTTTTTAAATCTAAAGCTACAGAAGATAAATTAAATTATGTCTCAAAATATAAATTATGCAGTAATTGCTTAAGGCAAGGTCACTCTATAAGCGAATGTCGAATGGGGCCATGTAAAATATGCAAAAAACGACATAACACATTATTGCATCCAGCTGATACTCTAAAGATCAGCGATGCCCATAGTGATACCGTGGAAACCATAGCAAACTTTTCTAACAAAAAATCAAATGAAGTTATATTGTCTACTGCCCAAATATACGTTTCGAATCCAATGACTAAAAAGGCGCTTAAGGTACGTGCTTTATTGGATTCAGGCAGTCAGTCATCATTTATTACGAAGTCGCTTCAGCAAAAACTTTCACTAAAGTCGAATCCTATTTCTATGAACGTCATTGGTATTGGTCACTCTGATAATAAAATTAGTGAAAGCTGTGTCATACA
The DNA here is from genome assembly GCA_905333005.2 of Lycaena phlaeas. Classification (NCBI taxonomy): domain Eukaryota; kingdom Metazoa; phylum Arthropoda; class Insecta; order Lepidoptera; family Lycaenidae; genus Lycaena; species Lycaena phlaeas. Next base: position 10,919,909 of record HG995172.1, on the reverse strand, counting down.
ATTAAAGTCTATTTACAATAATTATAATACTAAATTAAATTGTCTTGTGCTTGATAGGCTTACTGGACATGTGCCTAAGGCACCTATAAATTTGCAGCAAATAGGTATACCATCACACTTGCAATTGGCGGACCCAGATTTTAATCAGCCCGCTCCTGTTGATGTACTAGTTGGAGCCGATCTCTTTTGGCAACTCATGAAAAACGATCGAGTTTCTTTAGGTGCCAATAAGCCTGTACTGCAGGATTCTATTTTTGGTTGGTTAGTTGGCGGGCCCATTTGCCAGCCACAGCAGGTGCTTTGCAATAATTCAGTTAGTGATGATAACTTATCCAACGTTAATAAGGTTGACAAATTATTAGCAAAATTTTGGGAGCTAGAAGAACTTCCTCAAAAAACAATTTTAAGTGAATCAGAATTGGCTTGTGAAAATCATTTTCAATCTCATACATTAAGACTTCCTTCGGGTAGATTTAGTGTAAGACTTCCACTGCGCGATTCGCCTGATTGTCTCGGCGAAACATACAATCTTGCGAAAAGTCGATTATTAGATTTAGAAAAACGTTTCAGAAAAAATATTTCATTAAAGTCTCAATATATACAATTTATGAGAGAATACCAAAGCTTAGGCCATCTGTCAGAATCTACTACTGTCTCACCAAGCCCTTCTTATTTTTTGTGTCATCATGCCGTCTTTAAAACTACCAGCGAATCCACTAAACTTAGGGTCGTATTTGATGGTTCCGCTTCCTCTTCTTCTGGTTTTTCAATCAATGACCTGCTAATGGTTGGGCCAAACATTCAGGAGTCTCTTTTTTCTATATTGATTAGAGCTAGAACATATAAATACTTGTTAACCGGTGACATCGAAAAAATGTATCGTCAAATAGTAGTCAATCCGGATGACAGAAATCTGCAGCTGATTCTATGGAGGGAAGATGAATCCTTACCCATCAAAACGATGCAGCTGAATACTGTCACTTACGGTACCGCAAGTGCCAGTTATTTAAGCACGAGGTGTTTATGGCAGGTAGGGGAGGAATGTGACGATAGTTTTATCAAAAATATTATACAAAAGGATTTTTATATCGATGATCTCATAACAGGTTCAAATGATAGCGAACAACTAAACTATATTCGAAACTCGGTTGCACGAGAATTAAACAAGGGCTGTTTTAAACTACGTAAATATAAAAGTAATCTACATTCTATTTTTGAGGATAGTAATTTAAATTTGCAGGAAAATTTAACGCTAAGCGAGGCGTCAAGTACGTTGGGCCTAGGTTGGAATCCAAACAATGACACGTTAAATTTTCCAATTAATATTCCTCCAATGAGAAATATTATCACAAAAAGAAGCATAATGTCTGATGCATTCAAAATTTTTGATCCACTCGGTCTATTAAGTCCATGTATCATGCAACCAAAAATAATATTGCAAAAATTGTGGAAACTCAAATTAGACTGGGATCAACCAATACCAATTGATATTGAAAATGCGTGGAAAACCTTTTCTAAAGGTTTATCTTTAATTTTTGATTTCCAAATTCCTAGATTTGTTCTTACTGATTCGCCACGAATCATTGATATTCACTGTTTTAGTGATGCCTCATTGAATGGATATGGTGCTTGTATTTACGTTAGGGTTTTGTCTTCAAACAATCACATCGAAGTGAATCTTTTATGCTCAAAATCGAAGGTAGCTCCTTTAAAGCCTATAACAGTTCCTCGATTGGAGCTATGTGCTGCCTTACTTGCAAGTCGTTTAAGTAGGGCCGTTATTAATTCTATTAGATTTAGCCCTGATTCCGTCACTTATTGGTCTGACTCTAGCACAGTGCTACAATGGATCAATGGTGACCCAACTAGATTCAAAACTTTTGTGGCTAATAGAGTAGGGGAAATTCAGAATAACACAAAATCATCATCATGGCGTTACGTACCTACAGCTCATAATCCTGCTGACTTGATATCACGAGGTACTACTTTTAGTCAATTACAAAATTCAACTTTATGGTGGCACGGACCATCATTCTTGGTGAAAAATGAGAATGAGTGGCCTGTTTTAAAGGCTTGTAATAAGGTCGACTTACCTGATGTAAAAATCACCGCCACAATAATTATTACAGAACCTATTGTGGATTTTGAACGATTTTCAAATTTTTGTAGACTACGGAGAGCGATGGCATATGTTATTCGTTTTATAAATAATACAAGAAATGTAAATAATAAATGTTTTGGCATGCTAACTATCGATGAACTTAATAAATCTTTTGAAGCATTATGTTTAATGGCTCAGCAACAAAGCTTTTCTGCGGAATATAAAACTTTACGTAACAATAAACAGTTAAATTCAAAATCTAAACTTTTAAATCTATCGCCCTTTATTGACGAACATAATTTGCTGCGTGTTGGCGGGCGCCTAGAGTCTTCTAATTATTCCTACGATAAAATTCATCCAATACTTTTAGATTCATCACATTATATGTGTAAATTATTGTTTAGATATGAACATGTTCGTAATATGCATGCCGGTCCTCAGCTGCTGTTAGCGACAGTTAGGCAAACAGTTTGGCCAATAAAGGGTAGATTGCTCGCACGTGCTACAGTCCGTAATTGTGTGCGTTGTCGACGTGTGCAGGGTAATACACTATTGCCAAAAATGGGTACCTTGCCTTCACAACGCATCACTCCGGATTTCCCATTCAAGTCTGTTGGCACTGATATGGCCGGACCATTTTATATTGTAAATCGAAAGGGTCGCGGAGCAAAATTAATAAAGTGCTACTTGTGTTTGTTCATTTGCCTTCGCTACAAGTGCTTACATTTGGAGGCCGTTAGTGATCTTTCCAAGGAAGCTTTCATTATGACTTTGCATAGGTTTGTTTCGCGCCGCGGCAGGCCAACGGAGATTTACTCCGATAACGGACGCAATTTTGTAGGGGCTGCAAGGGAACTCAACAATTTTACTAACATACAAAATATTGCATTGACTGAATTTGCAGCTCAAGAAAATATTAAATTCATTTTCACACCGTCTTACGCTCCTCACTTTGGCGGCATATGGGAGGCCGGTGTGAAATCGGCAAAATATCACATTAAGCGAGTCATGGGGAATTCGCACTTAACTTTTGAAGAGATTTTAACTCTATTTGCACAAGTGGAGGCTATTCTGAATAGTCGCCCTTTGTGTCCTCTATCCACATCACCTGACGATTTCCTTTTCCTTTCCCCAGGGCACTTTTTAATTGGAAGACCACTAAACGCGCTGCCATCCACTGATGCGGAGAATAAGGAAGAACCTCCATTAAAACGCTACGCCCGCCTCGAGCAGATTAAACAACATTTCTGGCTAAGGTGGCAAAAGGAGTACATCTGCGAATTACAAACACGAACAAAATGGAAGACAAACAAGGCTATACTAAAGGTTGGCGATTTGGTACTCCTAAGCGAAGACTCCCTTCCACCATTATGTTGGCGTTCTGGACGAGTAGTCAAGCTGTATCCTGGTCCAGATGGAATTTCTCGCGTTGCTGATGTTCAGACGGCCACGGGATGCTATCGCCGCCCTCTAGTTCGTCTCTGCCCCTTGTTTGACGACGAAGATAATATACGCAGTTGAAGAATTTGGATTCTTCAACGGGGGGGAGTATGTTAAGGAACGCTTAATTTTGTAGTGGCAACATTCGTTGCTTATACACCGCTGTGAAGTTAGTTAATTATTTTGTATAAAACCCGCCGTACTGTCATTCTCCGCCTCTTTTTTGCTCCTCATCGAAACTCAAGTTAACACCTATTGTAACATACAATATCAAATAAATATTTGTAAAAGTACAGTTTTGATTTTTATTCAAAATTGCAATTCGTCCACTACGAGACGAAACAATGGGGATAATATGATGAAATCCCCCTGTTTCTTGATATTTCAGACTAAATATAGTTGATAACAAGGTTAGCAGTATATATTATGGTCTAAACCTGTTCCCAACAGAAACAAAAAAAATAACAATAAAATTGGGAGCATAGCCTCTGATCTTAGCCGGTTTCAATAGGAACGAAACAAAGACATTTGACATTGACACTGAAAGCTTCTGAAACAATTATAACCTAAAAATAAAATAAAATATTTTTAAAATAAATAAGTAAATAAATAACCATGAATTTATATCGTTCTTCGAAGCTTACAATAGGTAAATGTTAAAAACATTAATATACTATATATTAATCTTCATAATATAAATTAATCATATTAATGTTATTTATGTTTATTTTTTGCAGGACTGCTTCGTCCAGAAGTTCTTCAAATTGCTTTAAATAAAGGAATTAAATATTTTGCGCCTCCAAAAAATTATGATGGTAATAGACATTAATAATGATGCAACCATTAATTGTTAACTATTTGTTAGGTATTTATCTTGCGCTTTATGTTTTTTTTTAGATATTGAACTGCCAGAACGACAGCGTCTTAGAGTGTTTGATAAAGTGCCACTTTATCCTCCAAATCTTAAACCCCCTAAAATGCAAAAGAGACTTCGTTATATGAGAGGACCAGAAACACTTCATAACACTTTACAATTGAAACAATTTGGTATTGTTGTAAGTATTAATTATTAAGGTCAATGTGGGGAAGTCCGGCATACTTTTCTAAAATTTAACTTTGAATGAACTTATTGAATCGTATACGCATTCTAAAGTAACTTGTGTCGTCGGAAATTATAGGTAATATATTCATTTACTTGTGATGGTTTAAAAATAATATTAATTGCTATAGTTTTAAGATTTATGTGATATTTTTTAAAAATCGGCGTGTAGACGGACTTCCCTTGCAGTTTGAGGTAAGTCCGTCTAGTAGTCATAAAACCGTAAATTGTAAGGCAATATGTACAAAAACAGTTTCTAGCAGTGATGCATAACTGGCATTGAAATATGTGTTTTATAAATTTGTTTTTAAGGCTTACATTTCGAAGATAATTAACTTTATTGCATTTTAGGGCAAGTTCGGCATATCTTTGGTGATAGGGGTTGCAAACATTTTCATTAAAAATGTAGCAATTTTTTTTGGGATATAAAATACAAATTAAAAATATAAATCTTTATTTGTAAAAAATAAATAATTGGAAATTATTAGTGACTGCCAAATCAACAATTACCTTCCTCATTCACCATCATTTATGGGGTTAAAAATTTCCAAAATATTTTTGCATACCTGCTTCGGTAGCCTACATTAGCTTAAACTATACATAAATAATATTATGAGTATGTTAGACCTGTTAGAAATGACGTGACTATTAATTCTCATGTATTTCTTTATTTCGTATTTTAACGTGCAGCTCCAAAGGTTGACAATCTACAATTTAGACAAGACCGGCATAATGACGGACTTACCTTAGGCATGCCAGACGGACGTCCCAACTATAGCATGTTCAGGTTAGAAATTTGTAGCAGCAGATAATTTCTAAATTAAAGCGATATATAAATGAGTTCATATAGAGAAATAAGTATATGAATCATTACATGACTAACGTAATCATAGAAACTCCAAAAACTCCTTTGATTTTCTAGTTTTTTAAATTTTTTTTGAAAAGATATTGCACTTCGACTTTAGGTACAAAACGCAACAAAAAAAGTCCGATTGATTTCTTACAACATAATGATGTTAGCGACATCTACGATTCTCAGTTCGAGCTAGCTTCGTAATACCGTTTTCATCGGCCGAGCCACAATTAACTAGTCGTTCAAAAACGGGAGTTATTGCTGCTAGAGGGACTTACCCACATTGACCTTATGTTGATGTGCTAGGCTTTCTATTCTATTAGAAGTAGATCAAAATATATTGTTATACACATCTATTTCTATTGTCAAACAGCTTTGCTGTATAATTGGAAAAAAGGGGCACTACGATCTTTGATGATAGTAAATACTTTATGCCTATATTTGTAATTTCATATCCATTCTTTTAAGATTTATTTTGTTTTACATAACTCTTTAGGCAACTGGTGGTGGAAGGTTACGACATGAACATTTTGAAATGGCTCGTTTACAAGTAGCTAGAAGGTTAGACATGAAGAGGATGTTTGCCATATGGAGAGTGGACCCACCTTGGCAACCTGTTACAAAGAAAGGCCAGGGCCAGCGTATGGGAGGTGGAAAAGGAGCCATTGATCATTATGTCACACCAATAAAAGCTGGAAGAATCATATTAGAAGTTGGAGGAAAATGTGAATATGCTGAGGTTAGTTTTCTATATATTGAGTCTGTTAAGCTAATTCCTTTAATATAATCACGATTATAAGGCTTAAATGGCCACTCAAAACTTTAAACTACACTTAAATTTCTGGCTATAATTTATCATGCAAATCAAACTGTGTGTTTAGAAAGAATCTAACACCGTCTACGTATTTCTTACTAAAAGAGCTGTTGTTGTGCTTTGATAAGATAGGCAGCACAGTTACTTATAATCCTAGGTCACCAGTTACAAGATAGGATATAAATCAGTTTTTTGGGCCATTTACTATGGCATCACTCTTAAAATTTTACATGATGTATTAAATATAAATTATGTATTTCATTTTTTTAACAATAGAGTAACCTCTAAAAAAATCTCGTTTTCTCAAACTAGTTTTTTTTCCTTGGTTTTTACTTTTTTCTTAACTTCTTATTGGTGTATTCCAAGTGTACAGTTGCTACCTACTAAATAAAGATATTTTGATTTGATAAGGAGGCAAACAATCATTAAATGTTTATTATAAGCCACAACCAGACATGCAGATGAGATACCCTCCATTTTCCTATACCTCTTATTGGCCACTAAAGTCTCACAAACCGCATAAAAAGCGACAATATCTTTCACTTTAAGCTGGTATAGAACCTGGCACACTAAACCAATTCAAGGTAAATAATTTATAATATTTCTAACTTTTACGAGAATTTCACTGATTATAATGACCTATGATAATGGCCCTTCAGTGATCATGGTTGCTGTAAAGAAAAATCCTTGATAAGCCACGATCAAATTCGTAAAAGCTGATTCACTGCCAGTTTTGCTTTACTTATAAATCTAATGCCTAGAATACTCAAGCGCAACTCAAATTTGGGAGCTGCTTACATTTTTTTTTTGACATGGATAGGTATTCTTAGTAGATTGAGTATATCCCAAATATTTAAGTAGCACTCAAGATATTTATTTAAAAAGAGTCAGCAACAAAGTACACACTAACAAACTAATACATGAGTCGCTTACAGGGGTGGTCATTTGAGTGTTATTCTAATTAAAGATGACAGACAACATGCACTTGTAACAAAAGAAAAAATTGACAGTTAAATTGCATTAAAACAATCTCAAAATAAATTTCAAGTCAAGATTAAATAAAAAATAAAAAACATTAAACATAAGTACACGAAAGCAACATTAATTTGAATTAATAAAAGAAAATTATGAATAAGCAAGCACAAAATAAATGAATGCAAGATACAAAAATATTATTTGGGCACAGTTAGCTAAATAGACAACAAGCAGGTATAATAATATATAATAAATTACAATAACAAATCACATAAAATAAAAAGTCAAAATTTGAGATAACTTAATAGCATGAGTTACCTATTGGTTCTCTGTTATTCTCAAAATATATTTACTTATTAGTTTAGTTACTGGTTGCCTCGTCCTCGTTTGAGTCGATACCTCATACTTAAGTTCACAACAGGTTGTTTTTTATTTTACACAGATTTTCATATATTGCATATTATTTTAAGGTGCGCGATATGTTAAGGATTATTGCAGAGAGATTGCCCTTTCAAGCGGAACCAGTTTCACAAGAGATTATGGAAAAAAAGGCAGAGGCTGAAAAATGGGAAGAAGAAAACAATAAAAACCCATACACCCTGAAATATCTAATCCAGAATAACATGGGTAACTGTCATAGACATATATCTAAATATGATCATAAGTGGTATGGAAAATATTTGTAAGATAATTGTAATAAAAATAGAATAAAGTTAGTGTATATATATTTTTTCTTATTTTTCTGTAAGTTACTCTATATATTATAACACAAAAAACTACAAACCAGCACGAGACTCACATAATTATTGTAAGTCCACTATCCACAAAATATCTTTTTGGCGCTTTAGCTTTTTTATTTTAATTAAAGAATAAAAGTATCAAGAAAATTATAAATAGAGTGCTGGATAATTTATAATGAAACAATTTTATTTTTATTGATCTTAACGCGGTTTTTAAGATCTTTTCTTGCACGACGTTTCGGATACTTAGCAGTAACCATGGTCGCGAGGAGAAGGAATGGTAGTTCTCCTGTGACCATAGAAAACTAAATAATAAGGTAAATGGTAATAGAAAAGATATATAGCGAGGTGATCTATCGAAACGCGTGTCGCCAGTAGGCGGGGCTACACCGAGGAATAAACTATTATTAATTGCGTAATACATTTCTTTTTATGATACTATGCTCTTCTATTTGCATCGAACTTTTCTTATGTGGCAATGTATATTGTATAAGTATGACGAATAAAGTCGAAAGTTGTGCTATACGTTCAATTTATTAGTAAGGTTATGGTTTAAAATTATTTTTAATAAAACAAATATTGCTACCTACCGATTGAATATGACTCCTTTATTAGTAAAATTACACATCGTAGACGATTTTTTTCACTAAGAAAAGTTAAAAGCTGTGGGTCACCATTTTAACATCACTTGCTATGACAATGTTTGTCTAAAGTTAGATTTTATCAATCAAAATCTTTGATAAGAAGTAACCATTGTATTTCATATAAATACCATTGAATTTCGGGTTAAATATACTTTCAAAATAAAGGGACGAAAGATCTATTATCATCATCATCAGTCTTTATCCGTCCACTGCTGAACATAGACTTCCCTCAATGAACGCCAAAACGGATCTCCGTGCAGTGGCCGGTCCCGAATTCTCGCAAAATGATGGGTTGACTTGGCATACATTGAGTATAAATATATTATGTTTAAGAATTCAGAACATACAAAGAGACATGGTTTAGGTAAAGAAAACGAGCTATATATTAATAATGTTTATTATATTTGACATCTTATGAAAGGAATTCCGTGACAAGCTTATTTTGCGTACATGTATAAACATCGTAGCAATAATTATTTAATAAACTTTTTTATCATATAATTCGGCAAAACTCAACAAAAAAACAAATTGTACAGTAACAAATACTACTTTAATGTCCTTAATATTCTGTGATGTTTCTAACCTAACGACTAAAGCCAAACGTCACACTATCAGTATTATGAAGACTAAAGATCCGTAACTGCGTCCTAACTCAAGCTGAAATATCATTTTATTAAGTAGCAACATTTAGTATACACTGCTCGAGTATTTAAATAAATATGTGTGGCCTTCACTAATAACTTCACAACACACAATTACAATATGTCGACCTTCAAACATTTACTATGTATATTTGTATATATTGAACATTTTGTTATATAGAGTGCAGCCTACTCTTTACATAGATTGTTAAGCGATTCTACCACAATATCTATTACCATTCCATTCGTGAGGTAACCTATAAATTATATAACGTCATAACAATATTTATTTATTTATTTATTTATTATATGTACAAAGCCTAAAGAACTATCTTACAACTTACAAGTAAATGCAATTTACATTTTCTCAATAAATTAATGCTGTTTACATATATTATACAAGCGCTAGACTTCACATGATATGGCTTTTTTAATTATAAAACCGACTGCGTCAAACAAAACTCTAGCAGTCATTCTATCACAACACCATTACAATATACTTAGTGTTACGTTTATTCATAATGGGCATTTTAATATATAGCTGATGATATAGCAATGTTATTGACTGTTAGGCCAAGTGTACAAGTACACTATTTGTAATTCATGTTACAAAAATATACAGCCATAACATGAATTTGAAGTTGAGCAAAATTTGCTCGTGTCGCTTAAATATTTGACTAGTACATTCTTAAGCTAGTTATCTTCTAAACTATCACTAAACACTGACATTTGCAGTCTTCAAACTTATAAATATCAAAAAGAAAATCAGTTGCATTCACGAATGTGCCCATTATTTAAATGGACGTGAACATATTCTTGCAATACAGATATTGGCTAAGCTAAAAGTTAAGACATAAGTGAGGTAGCGTTTTTACCATCTAGTGGAAAATATTTACAGACCTAGCACATATGCGATTCGTAATTATTATTTGGTACTTGAATAAAATGTGGCATTAGCTGTAGGCATTGTTTATATAATATCTAAGTATTGTATAATATCTTGGAATGATTAGCTTGTGATAGAACAATAATTTACAGATAAAACCACGCACGTTTAATATTATCTACAATTAATCATTGACTTATGAGTATTAAGTATATGCACATGTTACGTTACTTCATCCGAACATGCGCACATTCATAGTTGACTAGAGTTCATACGCTAGAATAGGTATAAAATATTCATCTAGAGACAGCGATTCATGCTCAATTTAATCGATTTCTAACGATTTTACAATCGATAAAAAATTAATTTATGGAATTGATGTTCCTATTATATTTTGCTTTAAACATCTTAATAGTTGTAATATTATGTTTATTTTGTTATTATTTTTTTAAAGCAATACAATTACGCTTAACATTTATCGTATTTTCTTTACAATCGATTACATGAAATCGATTTTATTAATAAATCGTTATCCCTAGTCACATCGCATATATTTCATTTCGATCACTGCAAGGATCCATTTTAGACACTATTTGAGGATGATACTATGGACACCAACAACATTATTCGTAAGCTTCGCTTAGATGATCTAACAGAAATTTCAACTGGTGCTTCATGAAAGTATTCTTGTGAGCGATGGAGTCGCAGAGCATCTTAGTTGGTGCGACTTTGTTGCTGTTCAGAATGTTTTCATAGACGTGTTCGTCGTAATTTATGTTAGCGTTGCTGTTGTGGGTGTCAATAGCAATATCCTCGAGGCCGGCAGCCCCAGATGTATTTGGTACATTGTATACGTCGATTGGAGGAGCTTTGGTGATATGCTGATATTTAAACGTAGACAATATCTGCCGGATCTTTGCAATGATCTGCTCTACTCAGGCGTTTGATTCCTGCGAAAAATTTGAAATAGATATAAGTATTGCAGCAAGATCTATTCAGAGAATGAGTGAAGTGTCACTGTGAGAACTACGCTAGTGAGAATAGCTGAACGCTAGCTCTACTGGGACATGAAAATTTAGGAAACCGCGGAAAGTGATCGGTGAATGTGTAAAGAGATGCTGCAAGGCTATATCTAGGACGTTCACGGGAATGAGCCTATACGTATACCTAAGACTATAATACTGCAAGACATTAATGTATAATTTTATAAAACTAGTCTAATTTATATTAAATGCATAAAAATTCAGGCTCTAGTTTTCATAAGAGATTTTATAAAACGTGTAAATATGATTTCGTGATGTGTTCGCCGGGTGTCGATGCGAGGGACACGGTACAGCAACGACTAATCTAGAAGCATGGCGGTGCGAGACTGATTATACCTTGAGGTTGTGGAAGTAATGCATGATCTGGTCGTAGTCCATGTGTAGATCGTCGAGCGCCAGGGGGTCGGCGGGGGCGGCGGGCGCGGGGGAGGCGCCGTCGCCGCGCGAGTACATCGGGTTACCGACGATTGTGGCGCGCTTTACCTCCGGGGACGTTCCTCCTAGTGATACACAATATTGTTACAAAGAGGGGACCACGATCGTATATTAGTAAGCAACAAACCCGACGTCATTCCACGGCTGACGGGGGGCAATCCCCTACTTACTATATCACTGGGTGATACCAACCGGCTCACCCCACTTCCGACGAAGCATTAGGGCCATTAGAGCCATTAGCATAGCTCCATCCGAAAAAAAATATGTAGTAAGCAATGAATGGCTGTAGAACCGTGGGTCATAGCCACCAGTTCCATTTTTTTTGTGTAATGAATCAAATCACCAAGGAATTTGGTAAGGATTTACGTGTCGCGTCGCGATCGGCTTTTTCCTGTTTAGAAATGTAATGAATATACTCCATAAGGTGGTACAGGGTTCTATACTAATACTCATATTATTAAAATGATCTCAGATTAACTCTAAAGCGCGTTCAATTTTACTTGGCCGGACTATTTTATGTATAGAGCTGTACAGTCTGTTTGTTTGTAACGCTTTAATCTTAGGAACTATTGATCAGATTTGAATGATTCTTTCAGTTTTAGATAGCCCATTTATGGATGAAGGCTATAAGGCTATATATCGACCCGCTAAGATCTTGTTGCAAATCTTAGTTAAAGAAGGCGAAATAAAATGGTTGTCACGTTTTTTAAACTGTACTTAAGTCTAATATATTATATACTAGACCGTGGCAATAGTTACCTTTATTCTGGTTATTAATTTCGACGAAATCACCTTTGTTGACGTTAGATTCTTTATTTTTATTCTTATGTCTCATCTGAACCTCCGGTAATCCTGAAAGTAGACAGGGTATTTTTGTATTAGGATACAAAAAAAAAAAGATATTATGTAGGAATGTATTTTAAAGTTATAATTCTCTAATAAACTGTTATGATCAATCGTTGCGTTATTTCGAATCTTATATCAAGTGGTCAAAGAACAATATAGATTGATGACTGATAAGGAAGATATTTAGTAAAACGTACTCACCGATTCCTGAGTCGTGCATGTAATCCGGGCTCTCTGGTTTGGTGAAGGTGCGCCTGGAGTCGTCGGTGCCTCTGTTGAGTCCCACGATCTCCCTGAAGTCCTTGTTCTCCATGATGAGCGGTGCGTCGTTGTCGAACTCGAAGAGTCTGGAGCAGTTGGCGAGCTTGTCCACGGGGTCGAGGTCGCTCTGGTACGAGTTGTACTCTCTGAAGTCTCGGTTCGACATGTACGGCGCTTCGCTCTTGTTCAAATCAATAACTCTGTAATTATAAAAATATTGACATTAATGATAAGATTTTTTTTATATAACTTATACGTAACAAACGAACAGTCGAAGCCTCGCGACTATCGACCAATAACCAGCCCCAATAACCAGGGGTCATGCAGATACGTTGCCCTCCTTTTCCCTATCCCTCCAAAACCCCCACGAAACTCGACAGCTTAGCTATAGATGAGAAGTTTGGAGGTAATTAACCGCGTAATGACCTAGCATTGCTAGGTTTCAGTACTAGGCTATTCCACGATCGGTCAAGATGTGCCCCACCAGAGGCGAAGTTGGGCGAGCTGACGCCTAAGCTGAGTTGTGTTTTGTCGATGCTCAAAAGTAACTTGATAAGTTTGTGCGTACTCAAGACAAGTGTTTTGCCTGGCTTATTCGACGAACGTGTCTTTATCCGACTTAGTGAGGCTAAGCTTACCGCGACTCGGTCTTGGCAGAGTAGAGAGAAAGAAGTATAGAGACAAAGACGGCCTCAGTCAGAGGGTTCTCGCTCAGTTAGTACATATAGCTATCTATTTATTATATTACTAGGGGCCTGTTGCACCGCTTCCTGATAAGTGCCGGATAGGCAATCATCAACATATTTGACAGATACTCTATACTCTATCTGTTGGATGCCTGGTGGATAACCGATTCGGCACTTATCAGGAAGTGGTGAATCAGGCCCTAAATATAATAAAAAGGCAAAAGATAAGAAACGTCAATGTGTTAGGTATAATTCTAAGTAATCAATAGTACCGGTCCGATCGGTGTCCATTATCGGGAGATCTCTTGGCAGCGTCCTGCTCTCGGTCATACTTCTTGTTGTGATGTCGGGAATGACTACGTCTTGTAGGTGGCATGACAGTGTCCGGCAAAATCTATAAATAGAAGTATAATATTTGTAAGCGATTATATTCAGAAGAGCATATCTTGTTTATTTCTTCCATCGTCTGCTCTGTTTCGGAACCAAGGACTGGACGCAGATAGGCTAATTACTGCTTCCGAGACTTACCGTTCTTGATTCTTCGTCTCAGGATTACCTAGGCTAGTCACAGTAAGCTCGTTTATTTGCTAGTTTGCCCATCTAACAAAAAATGTGGTTCCACAAACATGTTTATACCATTATGTAATACCATTTACTCACTTTATTGACGTTTCGCGGGGGCACTGGGATTTGTTGTTGGGGTGTCGAGGAGTTCCTGTGGGGTGGCACTGGGGGTCGGTAGTCGTCCTGGGTACCAGTCTCTGCCCTACAAATACAATCGTATCTATATTAATTTGACCACCTTCAAATTGATTGAAAAGTAATGTTGTATGAGCGTGAAGGATGCAAAATATGATGACTATGATAATCTTACTGCCAATGACCGTCTCCGGAGTTTCGGTGCTGTCTCGATGGCTTCTTGCAGTAGGTTGTGGTGTCTATGGGCCGTTCCCTCCTCTCGTTCTGCGACGGCAGCTCGATGGAGTTTGGGTTGTCGAAGCTGGTGACCATGACGTTGCCATTGTCGATGGCGTCGTCCGGATCCACGTAGTTGCAGTTCAGCGGATTGGAGGTGATCCTCATCTCTTGGTTGTTGTTGCTCTTCTCGACCAGCGGGGTGGAGTTGCGGTTGGCGGGCACTCTGTTCCCATTTCTTTCTATGGTTGCTCTTCCTGTGGATGAGGTTCGTTAAGTGAAGTCACTTACATAGGTATTTTAAAAGATTGAAGACAATTATCAATAGAGATATTCAGATAATTATGAATTCAAGAGTCACAAAGGCCTTCAAAACAGCCCGGTGTATAGGTGTTAAAAACACACACCAATACAAAATAATAAGGCTATTGATAAATGATGCCTTATTGTTTGAAATGTAGATGACTTACCAAGCCACACCCAATCGTGCGCGTTGGTGGTGGAGTCCCTGTTGGGGCGGTCGCGGACTCCAAGCGAGGCTCCCACCAGGCCGGCCACCTGCAGCCGCCCGCCCTCCGCCAGCGTGGGCGCTGCCCTGCCCGCGACGCCCCCCGCGCCTGTCGTCCCGCTGCCCTCCACCGGCTTCAGGCGGTACGCGTACACCACACACGATACCACGAATACCTGGAACAGGTTTTTTTACTGCTGTAACGTGTAGGTGCCGAGGTGTACAGGAGATGGAAAGTTTTGTGGGTCTGTCCGGTAATATAGATAGAGCGTGGAGCGAAATAGAGTAAAATTAAAAAATTTAGAAAGATACATTTTAAGGCACCACAGAGGCGGAGTCAGGATCGAACCCGGATCCTATCGCCAAAGAGGCCGAGCCCGTACCTACTGGACCATTTGACCACTGGACCGCATTTCGTTGAAGGTCAAATATACTGTACTAGTTTTGAATCACAGGTCTAGATACAACTGGGGACGCTAGTCTCGAGGTAGCGGTCGGTCCTGGGTGGATACGAGAGGCGGGCTGTCAGCCGTCTTAGCGTTAATGGAAAGAGGCATATTTCCAGCACAGGATGACAAAATATTGATAATGATGATGACGATGATGATGATGATAATTATATGAACAATATATCAGGGATAATATTATGTCCATTTTCTAAGAGACTTTTTCTCCTTTTTGTAGGCATAAATTCCATAGTGTTGTTAACGTAGAACGGTAGCGCGGTTCACTGCCCAGGAACAGTTTAATTAAGGTAATTAGTAATTACACTTTCTGCGGTCCCTTCACCCTAGTCCCTAGAGGGCCCAGTTTTTGCCCTAATAGCTCACACTACGGCAAACTTCACGACTGTAACTCTAAGTGTAATTAGGTAAATTTTCTACGCTTTAATTATACGATTGTTTGGCACAAATGGAAAAAAATATTAAGAATAATATTAAGATCTTACCACGATTGCGAAACAGAAGGCGCCGAGGAGTACGAACATGCCTGTAAAACACAGATATAATCTTAATAATACAAAATACATGGCTTTTTCAGACATGGCGAGAACCGCACGGTTACAGCATCGTATGGAAACCCGGCGGGTCTTATTCATATTATGTGGCAGATCCACGTTGGATGCGAGTAGCAAGGGATTAGTCGTCTTGGCATTCATTTAGGGAGGCCTATGTTCAGCAGTCGACGGATAGAGGCTGATGATGATGATAAAGTCTACACAAGTCTCGCTCATAATCGTGCGGTTCTGAAACCACGCGGTTCCCGTCTGAATCAGGGACATAGCAACGTCTTTATTACAACTAATATTATGTTTGTGTATGAATGTTATACACAAAAAAGACGCCATATCAGCAGTGCTATTCTGTAAGAAATGCAGCACTGTCGCAACCCTGTGACAGCACTGTGAATTTAACTTGGTATTCACCAAGCTTGTCAAACCATATCAAATACCCTAGTGCCGTCAACGCTGTGGGCGCGACGAGCTCGTCGCAGCGTTGCGACAGCGCTGCCTTTCTTACAGAATAGCACTGCTGAAGGAAAGCTTGGAAAATCAAGTAGCAGACTGCTTTAATGTGCAGCACCAAAAGATTTATAATATTCAATACTTATAGAATTTTAGGTTACTTTTTTTACTAAAGTTTACTTACCAATTTCCACTTGAGACATAGAGTTTTGTTGGTGGTGTCTTGGGTGGAGCGCGGAGTTGGCTTTAAAAATGGAACCGTATTGCTGCGCTTGCACTGTCGGTTCGTGGTTGTTTTCATCTTTGAACGCCGAGAAACCTGTAAAATGAATAATTACAATAGCATCGGGATACGTGTACATTAACATATAATGAAACTAAATATTGTCAGTTGCTTATCACTAAGCATAAAAGTAAGAACATTTTAAACAATGTTTGTAATATTCATTAAAAAATTAAGATTAGCTGTCTATTTCTGGAATATTGCATTTTTTTTGCCTTCAAATTTATATAATATTTAAAAATATACCTTTCAAAACGTCGCTGAGATCAGCCATTCCACTTCTCAATCCACCTCTAGCCATGATGTCGTCGTTTTGGGGAGTATCCGGTCGCTGCGGCGCGTCTCCCCCGCTGAAGTCAACATCCACGCTGGCAGCAGCCGTGGCCAGGGCTCCGGGTATGTTCTTTATGTTAGCCGGGGTTTTGGTATCACCCTTGCCGGGTAGAGCTACCCGTCGAAGAGGACCTGAGCGGCACTGTTCTGGTGTCAATAATGTCACTCGCAAGAGTTCCCCGCTTCCTGTAATAACAAATGATAACGAATAGTTTTATTAATTAGCCAAAGAACCGTAAGATGTTTAGCTTCATTCTGATATATTTACAAAGTTTTAAGGAATAAACTAAAATAAAAGTAAGACTTGAAATCGATATTGGCGGAGGTGTTCTGAGTTGGCTTCTTTTATTTGACATCTCAAATGTATGGACTCATAGATATTGATTTGGGCACCGCCGAATTGAATTCCTTTTATAATAATTATTAACTTATGACATCATTATTATATGGCGTCACTAATATACCGGGCCTACTAAACAGTTTTTTTACGAAACTTTGATTTAGAATAAAATATACTAGGGCTATTAATATTAAATCAACCAGTAAGATTTTAAGATTCCGACGAGGGACGACGATCTCCGAGCGGCGACGATAAAAGAGATATTTGTTTAATCTTAGTATCTTATAATGATAATTTCAATGTTCAGTCCGTTTTGGTGCTTATGGGTTGATTATGAAGCCATAAAGGCTTAGTAGAGAAACGCCTTAATTAGGGTAAAGAGGCAAACAATGTTAATTAGAACAATAATTTTTACATTTCAACTAATATTGTCGTCGTCATACAAAGCTGCGAATTTTTTTGTACTTATAATTATTGTGGGATTTTTTTTTTTTATTATTATTTCTTTTCTTTCTAATATAATACACACCTCAGTGCCACATTGTACAATAAGGCCCTTAATATAATATGGACGTTTTGTCAATTTGTTTGACGTCAATCTGGCCCTGTGCTAAGTTTTCGAAGAAACTTTTGTTACGAGTACCAGACAACGGAAATATGTATAATAAAATAGTTTTATTCTTATATTTAAGATTCTTACATAATACACATTTTTTTTTCTTTAACATTTATGCCGTTGAATTCGTGATAATAAATCAATATCATACCTTCACCAACAGCGATGACTCTTGGGTGTCGTGAAGCCAGCATGGGGGCAAAGGCCACTACTTCAGTGTCAAGACTCTCGACCAACAGGTAATAATCGGAGACAGCGACATCTCGTAACGCTGTGTGGCTACCGTCCGAGAACTCTATGTCTATATCCAGCAAACCCTCCTGTAGAAAAGAAAGTCCAATTAAACTGAAACACCACCAGAATATTAATTTTCACACCAATCATTAGAATGGGTTTAAAATTTAAATACGTAAGATGAAGTTTTCTTAAGTTTTACTTTTTGAAACGAAAATACTTGTATAATTAAACTGGTTATTTTCTCGGGCACGCTGGATAGAAAGGAATTTGATTTTTTTGCAGTGTAACTTTACTAACTTTCGATATTGTAAGCAAGTTAAGTACGTGAATTAAATTCAAGCAGGTACCTATGTTATTTTTTGTCATATATTCTAACGAATTTTATTTATTCCAATGAGTCCATTTTTTTCTTTTTTTTTTGCAAATTTTTCCAAAACTCTCTATTTATTTTTGGAAGTTTTCAGAAACTATAGTAATGCTACTTGTCTAGTGAATTGGAATAAAATCAATATGATGATCAATCTCAATTTATTTCTAAAATAAGATTCTCTGATATTAGCTCATTAAAACGCAAAACGAATTCAAGACCCTGTATTAATAAAGATGATTGTCGAATTATAAAATAAAAGCTGTAAGTATAATATCTATTTCCATTTAACTTTTTCTTAATAAAAATGTAGAGAATACAGCGTATTCGTGCACAGAACACTGATTTATACCAGTATTGAAATATAAATAACGTCCTTTTTATGACTTCTAAAACCCGCTAAAAATATCCACCGCCTTTTATGTACGCAAAAGTCGCATTAGTAGGTATGTGGGAATAAAAAAGGTAATGTTCTTGGTAGATCTCAGGCCAGACACTCGGAAACCTGCGACGTTTATGGCTTTATGATTAAGACTCGCAAGTCGGGACATAGCTGTCGGTTATTAAAGGGCACTCTTGCATTTTTAAGTACTTATTTAATATTTTCAGTTGCGACATACAATTTTAATGATTTTAATTTATTATATTCTTAAACATAGGATCATTAAAATAATTATTTTATATACATATTATGTAATTCGTTTTACTCTGTGGTCTACTTTATTAAAATAATTATTTAAATATTATTTAATATTTAGGAAGTTATGCACCATAATTATTTACAAGGAACGTAAATATATTTAATCTTTACCAGAATATTGTGAAAGAAAAATAGAAATAAAGGTAATAAGGAAAAAAGATTTTTCAAGTCTGCTTTGTGAAAATAAAATTATAAGCTAAGGTTAGGTTAGGTTAATTTTTACGATAGACGTTTTTATGGACTTTATTAAATCATTTTCCGTTTCTGACAATTTCGATATCTTTCTATCACTTTAGTTACCCGAAAGGCCTTACAGTAAATCTCACAATGATTAAAAAGCTCAAGAGGTTAATTGGCCTGAATTAGCACAACGGGTCCTATCTGGTCGTAATATAAATCTCACTGAATAACAGGCCGATTGGTTATCTTTATAGTTTCATTTCTTCCATGCGATACTTTTGAATTTCCTTAAGGGTCTGTTTCACAATCTTCAGATAAGTTCCGAATAGGCTATTCACAACATATTTGACAGATATTCCATACTCTATCTGTCAAATATGTTGTGAATAGCCTATTCGGAACTTATCTGGAGATTGTGAAACAGGCCCTAAGTCAAATAAATTAAGCTTTCTCCAATGAAATAAATAGTGAAATTTAGTTTGATTAAAAGGAACTGAATAACTATTTACCATGATTCAAGCCTTGTCGTGGCGGTGGGGCTCAATAGCCTGGGGTGAATCCAGCACATTGAGCGAAGCGAATTAAGCCGATGGGGCTCTTTGTATCCCTCTTATAAGAAGAGGGGGCAAAAGAGCTTATGGCATAGGAAGGCATATTATGGCATACCAACCTGGTACTGCGCGGTGAGTCGCCTGGTGACGGTGGTCTCGGAGACGTATCCGTTCTCGATGGCGGTGTCGGGTGAGATGTTCAGCTGCAGTCCCGATATGACGCGGACCAGCAACCTTGAGATGGACACTTTGTCGTTCACCACTCGCACCTCACGAAGACCAATGACGCGCCCTTTAAAAAGATTCACTGTAATTGTTTTGTATTGACTTAAATTGTTGTCGTAATAAACCTAGGAATCTCGAAGTCAGATCGCAAATATAATTATACTTCCCATACTTTGCCAGTGAAAATTACAATAAATTAAGATAAAAACATGCCGTACTATTGATGATTAGTATAATAAAAATAATAAATTAAAATTAATGTATTGTGACATTTAAATATTTATTCAAGCGGTCAAGCGATTCAAGAAAAAACGAAAAGACATCATTCTTTTTTCTTAGTTCGATTTCGCTATTTCGCCTTCGTTTTTAAAGAAGCCTTCCATTTGAGTTCTTGAATCTCTTACTTATGTTATTACCATTTGAATGAGTAATAAATGCTGGACGCATTCTTCCACATACTTACTACTTACACTCACTTACTCCACCAGTAATAGGCGACACCTCCACTTACCAGTAATAGGCGACAGCACTTGCACCTCAGTGCGACCAGTGCTGCGGCCCTGCAGGACACGATCACGGAGCGACGCGATTCGCGGATCAGACACACGCATCAAAGATAACACTAGCTCGGTGACTTTCAGCCACGTTCGCCGGGACACGAAGTACGACACGCGACCAGAGTCGTGGTCTTTGGCCAGGAATCTGGCGTATACCTAAAAAACTTAGCTAGTTAGTTATACATAATAGTTTATAGAAATAAAAAGTTCATAAAAATAGAAAAAATAATGGTTTTTGGGGTAATTCTTTAAGGACATTTCTAAAAATTATTAAAATGGCTATATATTTTTTTCTATATGATATAGAGGGGAGGTTCCTGAGATAAAAAGTTTTAGAATGGCCTAGGACAACACCCTGTTTCGTTTGATCCTTACTTTCCGGGACACCCTGTATATCAATCATAATATGCAGATAGACATAATAATTTCTCTGTGTGTTTGGGTGCTGTCTTTTCTTGACTTGACCGGGGCGGGAAACTAGAAATATTTGAAACTATTCCTGATTATTAATGATTAAATTCGTTGCGGATCTCAAGGCAGTTTTGATTTAGTGGTGGCCCTTAGAATTTCCTAAAAAGCTTACGATATAATATATAAGCTAAAATAAATATATTTGGAATTACGCTACACAAGGGCTTGAGAAAAAAATACAGTAACAAAGTCGTTAAAAAGTTAGGCCAAGTTAAATTCAATATAAAGAAACTCTACGATAAAGGTGTTTCTATCGATGTAAACTTTAGCAAAGTTGGTATCCGTAATCCACTAAAACAAGTGTTACGAATGATTACAGGCTGCTGTAAGGATTCAATAAAAAACCCACAACTTTATTGTATCGGGGTCAATTTGTATGTTTTCGCTTTTTTCGAAAGATCTAGACTTATAGGCTTGATGGCCTTTAAGCTCAATCGGTAGGGAGGTGAGCACAGCAAAGGGAGACAGGGGGCACGGTATATCGCGCGCTCTCCGGAGAGTAGGAGTTTGGCTAGTCAAATCCAATACGGTCGACGAGTCATTAGCGGATGAAGTTATTATTAGTCGGAGGATGTTTTCGTAAAAAAAAATCCCAAATCCCATATAAAACAGTCACTACGTGAAAATTTCTATTCACATACAATTTTAATATATTATGTCTACTAGTAGACATAATAATATATTAAAATTATTATCAAAGACAAAGGCTGCATGGTGACCCCGGCAAGCGTAGCGTAACCCGATGGGTCGACCGACGTGGCTGTTATACTGCCCCACGATCTTCTTTCCCATACATTTCATGTCATAATTCTATTACTTTACAATACTTTAAAGATCTTTATGTTTTTATAACAAGTAGAAAGTAATACAAAATTTTCATCTTACTCTTAAGACAAAAGCCACATGAAGGGGTAAAGTAAGACTAAGCAACACATACATAAAAATACAAAACAAACCTCAACGTTGCTTTGTTGATATCTCAGTCTGCAAGTGCGTTGATCCGTGAGGGTGTTGGGGGGGTCAGGCCTCGCGCCCCCCCATCCGCGTGACGACAAAGACCGTCTTAATCTCTCCTTTGAGCTCGTCTCGTCAGATACCTTCCAACCTTAACAATACAAATACCAAAAATGATAAAAACTGCGACAACGCATTCAAAGCTTTTTTGCTTTTAATCTGTAAAGTGTTTTGGCAACTATCATGTAAGATTGGCAACGATAACGATAAGCATTTTGAGCAAGTTACTTGTACTAG
The DNA here is from genome assembly GCA_905333005.2 of Lycaena phlaeas. Lineage (NCBI taxonomy): Eukaryota > Metazoa > Arthropoda > Insecta > Lepidoptera > Lycaenidae > Lycaena > Lycaena phlaeas. Next base: position 10,897,446 of record HG995172.1, on the reverse strand, counting down.
ACATGTGTGAAACTTGGCACGCAGAGATATATACTGAGTACAATATTAAATTAAGTAATTCTCACGACTTCAAGAATACCTGTTTTGTATCTTTTTTTATTATAAGGCTAAAGTTGAAGCAATTTCTTGTTGTTTTAATCTGAATTTACTTGTGCTTTTTCTAATTCATATGAACCTAACACGTTTGTAATAATTCATCTTTTTGTGCGTAGGTATAATGTAGTAGAAGATTATTTTAGTCTCAAATGGTTTGATTCTAAACTCAATTCATTAAGTTATGACATTTAAACGCAAACTTTACAAGGGAGAAAATTAGTTTTAATTAATGTGTGCGAAGTTGTGTTGTAAAATATATTCCAGAAGTTTCGATTAAAATTAATATTTTCCCTAACCTTAATATCTAGATATCCAGATTCAGATATCCAGAATATTATTAATATCCAGATTATAGCCAGAAAGATAACAAATATTATGAAGAGCTTTAAGAAGTAAAGCCTTAAATAAAGAGTACACTTAAACAATCTTAAAACCGCACATACTAGTTTGAAACCTTATATTTGTACAAAAAAGGTTAGCAGCTCTATTTTATAGTCTATATTAAGTCACGTACTAGCTTCTAGTTTAGTAATTTGATTCTGCATAGCGTTTATCCTATTAACAAGGTTCATTAACCCCGAGTTATCCCGGCAGATTATAGAGCTTAGGACATAGTTGGAGGTTCGGACAAATTACGCCTTAATTATTACATCAAAAATAATTTTATATTGCAAGGGTGATGGTTCATTTAGGATGCACTTTGAGCAAATATTTTCATCATCATCACTCTGTTATTGCCCTGATGAGCAAAGGTTTCCATTTTCTACCAATATCTTATGTCACTTGCCTGTCATCCAGGTTTCATGCAGGTTCTACTCACCAGCCAACAATTTAATTTATGAAAAAGCAAATATTTTTGTTAAAAGTGAAAAAAATATTACCGTCTGACGGATATTTTCGTACGCGGTACACGTATTTGGCAGGATTTTATATCATCACGAGCATTGGACTGCTTATTATGGAATGGTGCCAAAAGAAAAGCGTAAAAGTATAGGTAGAATGGTAGAGTATAGACCTTTACTAATACGGTAGTTGACAGTAACAGAAATAATGGAAGATTTTTATTTATTATGGTAACTAAAGACACAGCATTGCGAAATATTAAGTAATCTGAATAAAAGAAACAAGATTAAATAATATTTTTAAGAAATAAATTTATGTAAATAGGCCCATTGATCACGTGACAGTAAAATAGAGTTACAGTTCGTGACGTCATGGTCTGTAATGCAAAGTTGGTCACTTATCACACTATTTGTAATATTAAGAAGCCTTTATATTTTACAATTTTTCGCAAAACTATGAATTTAGAAAATAAACTCAACTTTAAAATGTTTGTTGTGCACCTCCTGACGTCACGTGCGACGCCATGATAGGTGACCGCGTTTTGGAGCGGAAATGTCAAAAAGTTTTTAAAAAATGTAAAAATATAACGTACATATAACGCTGGTTTTTTAAAAATGAAATACTCCTACTTTGGCTAAAATTAAGATCTGAGTAATGTTTTATAATTATTTTCCATAAATTCTCATCTACCGTAGTAATAAGAGAAAGTACATAATTTAACAATTATTCGAGAGCAATTGTTATATTATGCGATGAGAAAATGATAAACAATAAACGTATGATAGTTACAAAAAACTTGCGACTAATCATTGTGTATTTCCAATAGTTACCATTGAAATACCACAATAAAACCTCCATATCGATATTTCCATACAAAGGGCTCCATTAATTACCTGTCTAGCTTTATCAATTAACAGAAGTACATACCTTTGATTTGTGATAATCGATTATCATCCACATCGATTTCGAGTGGGTACTCGGGCATCCACACGGTGAAGCGAGCCAGGCCCGTGTAAGTGCCGTACTTCACTATCACCGACGCGTTCGACGAGCCACGAATTTCAGAACCGTCCACATACACGGAACTGCACGATGATGACACCTGATTTTCACAACACAAATAAGACATATAAGCAGCATTACTTAGTACCCACTAAGTCATTGGAAACAATAAACGAATATAATACTTATGAGTGAGGGTTTTTCGCACATTGCAATAATTCTTTTTTATTAATTTTATATGTGTCTGCAATTTTAAGGATATTATCATTTAAGTATATTAAGAGCTATTATGGTTAAAGAGTGGAGGTCGCGTTTAGGTAGACGAACTGGTCGGCCATTAACCAGATGGGAACACGATCTCCGTGCAAGCCGGTAAGTGTAACTAACATAAAAAATAGTCCTTAAAAATCTAATCATCAGTTCCGACACGGGTGGGCGAAGCAGCGAACAACAACAAGTATTACAGAAAGATATAACCGACAAAAAGATTTTTGCTTCACTAAAAATATTTTTAGAAACATTATCTGTATTGTCGTCTTATTTCCGCAGGGCTTAGAAATAATTTCAAACTCCGAAAGTTGTTTCAATGTACAGCTGTTTCGTTTGGAACGTCAAAAGTTTTACTACATTTAGAATTTTCAGGGAAAAATCAAATTCAATTTATTAGTCAAACCAGGTACATTGTGAGACAGGCGTAAAGCCTTTGTTAGCCGCGTTACTCAGATTCGGGAACTTTTTGATTTTATGATAAAATTAAGAACGTGACTTTAGTATTTCACAATTTTCTTAATTTAGTTACGCCATGAATTTGGTTGTAAATATTCATTTTAGAAATTATATTTTTATCTTATGTAATATAAACAACATTTTAACTACAGCAATAATTTATTGAAAGTATCTCATAGTATTTGAATTTAAGTATCTTCATGTCAGACTCAATCTTCAAAAGTAAAATCGCATCAGAATAAAACAAAGATATAATTATATAATTATTAACACACGGGAATTGAAAGTACACGAGTGAAACCAGGGGAACCATAACCAATTGCAAATCGCGTAAGATGCCTTTACCTTCAGAACACTCTCGTCTTCGGAATGGCACGAGCTCTGCAGCGTGACGTCTGCCACTTGACCAGCCTGAGACACGATGAGGACCTTCATCGCCTGCGACACCTGCCGTCCCGTCAGCACAGCCGTGTTCAGCACCTCCCAGTTCTGCAGTACGTCACGTAATCAGAGACTTTAAATATTTTGTGTTTAAAAAAAATCTATATGCAAAAGATATTTTTGTTTGTTATTGTATTGTTAATTTGAATATTTTTTGTATAGCATTGCGATTAAAAATTCTATTAATCATAATTGGTGCCTTTTAAAAAATACAGCATCAACGCACTCTCATATGATATTTGACGATTAGTTCTACGATATTTTACGTGATAAGTTGTGTTTTTGAAATACGAGTATATATGTCGTAGTGTATATTATGTATAGGAATGCTAATTTATTATGTTTGAATTAAATGACTTTGTATTTTATGGTGTCGGTTACATTGAAACACTATAAAAGTCAGGTAATGCCAATAAACAATCAGGCAATAAATTCCATCAATAAGGAAAGAATTTAAGGAAAACTTTTTAAAGAAAGGAAATTAAATATATGAAAAAAATATTACATTAAATTAACAATTACTTAAGAGTAATTATATCCATTGTAATAGTTAATCTCAAAAATGGTGTTTGTGAGATTCTCTTAAACGGGAAATTCCAGGAATATGAAGATACAAAACCTCGTCTCAAGACGCGTTCTAATAAAATTGTCAGCAACCATAAAAATAGTAGATCCATCAAAACATCATAAGAGAATTTTTATAATATAAAACCTATTAGAATTTTAAGTTTATTATAGATAACAGTTGATAGGAAATAAATATTTAGCAAAATGCTCACTTTTTTATTCAGTTCAATTGCTTAACGGCCCACTCGACATTTGGCGCCCCTTAAACATTGCTGTCCCATTTATTCACGAGTGCCGCCCTAGACCTTGGCCTACTTGGCCTATTGTTGAATCACAGAATAATCACTAGATATTTAGACTAGATGCCGAGCCTAGATGGTAGTTATCGATGAAAAAAATTAAAGAGGCCTTTTTCCAGCAGTGGAAAGTAGCTGCAAAAGTTGAAAGGAGTTCGGGAGAAGAGTTGGTTGCGATGATGATGATTAAAATGAAGATGATGATTATGTAAAAAAATCGCGCTAGTTAAAACTATATATGTAACGTCTGCCTGTCTTATATTAACAGACAGATAATTAAGTTGTGTCACCTATACGGATGTAAGCATCAGTTCCAAATGTACCTATATGATTGATGTTTTGTAATGTAAACGTTTTAATGCTTATATTGTTGGTGTCCTTATTATTGAAATAAATAAATAAATTAAAAATCTTTAAGCTGCATTGAAAATAATGAGAGTGAGTTACATTTTTCACAATATTATTCAACAATAGCAGTAGCCTGTGATAAATTCGTTAGAATTTGTGTTACAGGTAGGTAATAAAAAGGAAATAAATTTAAAGAAATTTAAATAAATACGTCCACGATCCGGTGCAGACATCTATGTATATTCAACAAGCAAATTATCTGCACTTGGCGGGATTCGAACTCTTGACCGCTGAAGAGGACCAAACGACCAGCCAGCAATAAAAAACAGGCATAGTTAATAGAGCATATCTAAAGTATTAATATAAGATGGATATTTTTAATTACAATAAACGAACAGCTTAAGCCATGACGTTAAGATGGATGAGTGCCGGTTGATCCATCGGCAAGTCAAAAGCCTGTTCACCCTGAACTGGTTATCAACTATAATACATCATTATTAATATTACAAACAACTTTTTAACGTTTAGATTTCCTTTACAAAATAGACCTCACAGATTCATGATGAATTTAGATCATCTTTGTTAGAATATATAACATTCCTTATTCGCCTTTTAAGTAACAATTTTATAAAAGTAAATTTTAAAGCATTATCATAGGCACAACAAGCAATGCAAATAAGGTGAGTTCCCTGTTAGTTAATTTTTAGACTATTGATATTTACTTTTATATATTTTTCCTGAAATTTATTAGGAAAGTACACTACATAATTGTCATGTTGAACGGGCATGCGAATGGCAAGGGTTCCGCCATCTTGGTGTTCATTAAAGAAACTCTATGTTTAGTAGTGGATGGATAAATGCTGGTTTTGATGATGGTAATATAATTATCTAATTATACCTTTTTAGGGTAAAGCAACTAGTTTATCGTGAATATTGGCGTGAATGATACGCCCACAGCTATATTGGACCAAATACCTAACTGCTGAGGTAACGATAATTCGCCTACTCAGCAAGATAATTGAGAGTATTTCCTTGCATTAACAATCAAACAATAAACTTCTATGATATAGCTACAAGGGTAAATTCAGTAAGCAACAAAGGGTATATTATATAATATAAAAGCAACTATTTCAAACAGCAAACAGTCTGCTTAAAACAAAGTAACCAATTCGGTGACGAGTTGAAACCTGTGAAGTTAGTCACGAGTCCGCACTTTGCAGACATGTCAAACAAACTAACGACTCGTATCGGGAACATCCATTTATTTTGCTGGATACTGGCACCGGTCGAACTATTCCCATTTCGCTCATAGCTGTTAACTTGTTAGAGTCCGGGTTGTCAACAGTCCGTTCCTACTCAGACGAAGAGTAAACAATGTTAAAACGAATTTAGATCTATATCATTTACGTTTAATATGTATCCAACTAATATTAATAACATGAAAGTTTGTAAGAAAGTATGATTGTAGGTATGTTGACATAAACAAACACAAAACAAACAAACAAAACAAACGACAAAAACACACATAGGCTACTGAATGGATTTTGATCCAATCTGACAATAATATAGCTTACACGTCAGAATAAAACATAGGCTACAATTTATCTCCGTACTCCCGGAAATAGGAAATACACAGTAAAAGTTGCGCTGCTAGTAGTATGCTGCATTATTATTATTTTCAAAATCAAGGATCTATATCTGTGCTAGATAAAGAATTGGCGATGTTTGATATTTTATTTTGATTATGTTTTTAAACTGCTGTCAATATACATTTTAGGTCATTAATAAATACCAGTAGGTATTTGTAGAAATATGATGAAAGCATTATTTAGCCCTTATTCCAATTACTTGTAATCTAACTCGTAGCGGTAAGGCTTTTTCCATTAAAAAGGTAATGGTTTCGGGATTCCTGGATACACAATAATTACGGGCGATCGTTTCGTTGCTCTCATTAAGCCATAATAATCAAAACGTAATACTTGTGTTAATTTTTATTTCGCAGTGTTTTTGGGGGTTTTGCATAATGTCCTTAATTGAAATTGTTATTAGAGTATTACTTCATAATTCAGATTGTGTTTCCAGTAGAACGCTCTCTCAAATCTATAGACATTCTTTATTTTATTAAAATATTTATTTATTATCGTATCTATAGCTATCATATACTATTGTTTCGGGGAAGATTGATGTATTTATGACCAGTATATTATGTGCCATCCACCTATTGGTTGATAGTAATATTATTAATAACATTCTTGCACCGAAATAGACTGACCCTAAGAGCTGACCATCTTCTGACCAAATCTTGCAGTATTCTGAAGAAAGAACCGAAGGCGTATTGGCATGTGCGCCACGACAAAAAAATCTACCCCTTTTTTCGTGTTATTCTACAGTAGCTAACAAACGTGCACGTGATAACTCTTCTCGTACGTCAATGGAAAAGATAACAGATGCTATCATTCAATTTCAGTTGTCTCTAGTAGTGAGAATGTTCTCGAAAGACCTCTCGTTGTACGTATGCTAGTCATTCAAGTGTATTTATTCACATTTCCCTTGAGATTCCTGCAACTGTACTGTACATTTATATTGAGTCGCTATCTTAGTGTTATGTGCCACAAATTGATTATAAATAAGTAATTCTCATTAAATCTCCATTTTTTTATAAGTCAAATTAGCTGAATCTCTCTGAATCTGAATGAAATATTTTTTATCATAATTTAATATCTATTTTTAAATGTGACATTTAAATATGAACGATACAAAAGCTGGCAACCCTGTACCATTTACGAGCTATTGTTTACCATTGCATACCGTTGAAAATATTTCGGGAGAAATATCCTACTGTCTATTTTTGGTAACAGTACGAAAGGAGTACCTATTATAGCTTCTTACAAAATTGGTATTGATTTCAAGTTTCACTATTTCATATTTTGTATTTATGGTTGTATAATAAAATGAAATCAAATGCATTTCCACTTAAAATATTCTCGATTGATTAATCTTGTTCTTGAAAAGAAAATTTTCTCATCACAGTTAAATGGTTTCAGTGCCGTACATTAAAAATTTCCATTTACTGTTTTAACAATCTTGCAGAAATATTTTCTATGATCTTAATTAGAATGCACAATGTATTTTTTGTTCTGGATAGAGAATTAAAAGAAAATAATTCTTAAAAGTATTCTTGCATTTTAAGAAAAAGAATAGTTAAAGAATATCTTCGAAGCTATAATCGATATGCCTAGGGCAATGGAAGACTTTTATTGAAGTCTCTCCATTCTAAAGCTTTAAAAGGTAAAAAATAAAATTTATTTAGCGAAAAGAATTAATAAGAAAAGGAAAATTTAAAAAGAAAATACCAACCTAATAGCATTACGAACACTGGCATAAAGCTTTTTACTTATCGCATTTACTAAGGAGTTACAACTTTTTTATCAGACAAATTATTATAAATTATAGTATCTGTTATTGTCACATTTTTAAAGTTAAAACTTGTTTTTGAAGTTAGAACGCATTTTTAAAGTTAAAATGCACTTTTGAAGTTAAAACGCATTTTTGAAGTTAAAACGCAGCTAACGTTGAGCACTTTTTAGTAAGAGATATTATACATTCGCGTCACCGACATGCTAATGACATTATGAAGTAATATGAAATTTCAATTTTTGAAGTGAAAACTAATATAGCCGCGTGGAGCACTTTTTGGTAGGAGTAAATCATAGGTTTGGTAGGAGTAAATCAAAGGAGTAAATTATAGGTTCGCATCACTAACATGCCAATATGATAGTGCTATGTCTTAAGCCATTATAATTACAGGTAAGTATTAAAATTTTAAATTGCAATACGTCATAATTCCTCTTTTCATTTCTATTGGTAGTCCCCATCAGTAGCCTTTTTGTTGTTGACGCAAGGAAATATGTTGTATGTATGCATGTATTCAGGTTTCCTCGGGTAATGCTGTTGGACCTATGTGGAACTTATACTTGGAGAGTTTACAAACCAAACTAAACCACTGCGAGTGCCTTCGGTCGATCGGATATCTTTACCTACTTACGCCTTCTATGATATTATCTTCTCAAAATATGAAAAGTAAAATTAAAAAACAATTGGACGTAACGATCAGATTATATAATGCTCAGCGCTGAAGTCTCAGATTTGAATCCAGCGGAAGGCATTTGGGTGGTGAATGTGAATTTCTATCTTTTCTTACTGGGTGAAATGGCTTATAAGAGAATACTCAAACGCAACTCAAATTTGGTAGCTGCTTACATTTTATCATATGGATTTAAGGCGTGCTTAGTTTGAGAAGCCCCCATATATTTTAGTGGCGATCATTGGGGTGCAATAGGAAATCATTTATAAGTATAATTTTCTAATTCATTACCTTGGATATTGGAAGTACTGCTTGGATATCGTCTTTTTCAATATCTAGCCTTGTACTAATTTTGTGCTCGTGAGGAATCTCTTCAGTGGTAGACGTAGAGCTTGCCGAGGAAGAAATCTTTGCAGACCAGCTGATCCGAGCTGTTCCTCGTCCGGACTCCCCCTCTGACCCCTCTGCATCACCCTCGCCTTCAGCGCCAACTTCCACCAGCCATGTCAAGATCTCCTCCCACCCTGGGCCGCCGGCTCCAGAATTTTCTTCTATATCTCTGTTAATAACAAATAGATTAAGCAATATTTGTTAAAATTAGTATATTAAATTAAGTTGTCATAAGACGCGTGGCACATTTGAAACGTACCTATGTAAATATTGGAATTAACATTTAACTAATTTAAATCAAGCGCCCTGATATCGTCATACACTTTGTCGTCATGAAATTCGTTTTACTAGAAAGGCGCGCCGTTAGATTTTTTAAATAAATAAACTTGATTTGATTCTAATATTAAATTATAATCATTAAGTTTTAAATTTTTTACAACTTGAAATAATTTTGTCTTTTAATGATATCGATAGTAAGACGTAAGTACAAATTAAAATAAGGATCTATAGCCTAACCATAAGAATAAAATCGGATATATATCACGGAAAATTTCGAAACAAATTTCTGTATGGATTATACTATGCGTTATCGTATAAAAGATACGGTGGTGACATCAATGCCACACCAAACCACAAATGTTTCTGATCAGACTATAAATAAAATATGAAAATTACAGAAGGCTATTCTTTATTCTTTGTTGTAGTTACACCACACATCACAAAATATAAATAAAGGTGATAAAGTACTTTTCAGTAAGTATTATTATAATTAAGTTGGTATTATTTTTGTATATTTAAATATGTAGTCAAAACTCACTTTAAAGTTTTAGAAGTCGTATTATAAAATGTATCAGAGACCTCCTGCAGGTAACTTCGTTTTACCGTTTGATAGAAAGTGGATTAAACACTAGGAAAGCTGCATCAAAATGCAACTCAAACGTTCGAAAACGTATAAATTAGATAAAAGAGCAGAACGGAAAGGTTCTAGGCGTAGTTAAGTTAATTAATCTGAACGGCGATTTTGCGCCGTTTGCTGTTTTTGAGTCTTGGCCAAAAGCCACTCGAATGGGGTTAACTTTGAAACAGCAAACAATAAGTTTCATTTTCGCCTCACTTTGCCAATTTATTCGCTCAATAAAACCACATTTTGCGGATAAAATATTGCGATAAACGTTTCCAGTTCATTATACGTAATTATTATAACAATGATTGGTCAATTAAATAAATGCACACGTTTATTTTAAAAAGTAGCTTATATATTTCAGTTATCATCATCATCATCATCATCATCACCCTTATGCATCACAGACCTCCTTCTCGAGGACTTGTCTCTGTCGAGCGTCATCACCGCGATGCTCGGTAGTGGCATATCCTGAACGGCAGTCTCCGTCCGTAAACTACATAAAAAATTCTAACCCTTGAAATCAGGTGAAAAGAGTGCTGGGTCATAGTTTAGACTTTAGACCCATAGACCCATTTGTCGGTTCAATGCGAGTTGATTCACTTTCAAAGACTTTTAATCCCATCATGCAGCTGGTTCCATTACGATATTTTCTCATGTTTCAGGAAACGGAAAAGTCTAGAAAAACTCATTTTAGATGCACCTTTCAGGAATGAATTCGAAGCTCTCACAGCGAGGCCTCACTAGACCTCGCTTGCTATTTCAGTAGCTACATTTGAATGATAAAATATGTATGTACGTGTAAATCATCGCGATATTTTTATAATATGTAATATATTATGAAACAACTACTGCCTCGGTGGTACAGATGCGCAATGCTGCGCTCCTGTCTGAAGGTATACATTCTTCATCATTCCTCTGTCAAACAGTTTTTCTGTTTTTCGGAACCAGAAGAGCCAGGTAATATTATAACAGGCGCTGAATCTTACAGCACAATATGGACAGCGTATGGAACTAGCCTAGGCAACTACTTATTCTTTTTCGTTTTTTAAACTCATCCAAGAATTTAACTTATTAGGCGATGCAGACATAGAATTATCAGAGATAGAGACCACTGATCGTTAATCAGTGCGTCAGTACTCATTTCCCTTCCCAACTTACATAAAAAGCCACAAGCAATAATATGCCTTAGGGCTAAGGCATTCTTTATATTTATTATATTCATGTACATGTTCACCTTTATATGACATGAATTTTCTCATAAATCAAGATTTGGCGCCAGGCGTGTTGGCAACCACAGAGCTATGTTGATTGACACGTTAGCCCGTCATCTACAGTGTGGGATACATCGTCACAATTAAATTGAAATGCTAATTGCTGGCCCATAAAGTTAAAATTCGTTCATTATTATCTAAAGTCATTATTAATTTGCTGAATCATTAGAACAATTAAAGATAAGGTATTTCAAATTTTAAATTTCAGTTTTATGAATTCATCATTACGACATATCATTTATAGACATGTCATTGTCGAAATATCGAGCTCCGCGATATTAAAATAAAAAATTAAAAATTAAAATAAAAAAGGTACGAAAATATTTTTAATAATAAAAAACTGTTTTTTTTAAATTTCATACATGTTTTAATATTATATTATGCAAAGATTATAATTTAAGCTTTAGTTTCTTGAATTAGGTTTAGTTTACTTTCTTTAGATTACTAATACTACTAATATTAGACTAAAAGTTGCATCATTTTATTAAATCACCAACATTAAACAAAGTAAGTAAGCTGCCAAAATTTGAAAGGAGGAAATTAACCCAATTTTTACTATTTAACGACAGTCATAAACATGTAAACTGTAGATGACAAATAAAATGAGTTATATCCTTTTTGATATTATATCCTACAATAACTACTATTTTAACATCAACTAAGTTGCATTTTTACATTTTCTTTCTTAGGGTTCGGTATTTAAAAATGACAAAACCGATCGATTATAAGATAGCTCCGTTGTCCGTTTGTATGTTTGTCTATCTGTTTTTTAAACCAAAACATTTTCATTGACAAAGGTTATAGATACATGGGTAAAGATAAAAATCTGAAAACATTTAATTTGTTGTTAAATTAAGTGCATATAAAACACTTTTTCCAGAATTCTCAGTGATAATCGTTATAGATACATAGGTAAAGATAAAAATCTGAAAACATTTAATTTGTTGTTAAATTACGTGCATATAAAACCAAAACATTTTCATTGACAAAGGTTATAGATACATAGGTAAAGATAAAAATCTGAAAACATTTAATTTGTTGTTAAATTAAGTGCATATAAAACACTTTTTCCAGAATTCTCAGTGATAATCGTTATAGATACATAGGTAAAGATAAAAATCTGAAAACATTTAATTTGTTGTTAAATTACGTGCATATAAAACCAAAACATTTTCATTGACAAAGGTTATAGATACATAGGTAAAGATAAAAATCTGAAAACATTTAATTTGTTGTTAAATTAAGTGCATATAAAACACTTTTTTCAGAATTCTCAGTGATAATCGTTATTGTTTTATTTTAAATACCAAGACATTGATTTAAATTTTGTGTTGCAGTCTCCGGAACACAAAAGCTCTAAGTTCCTTAGTCATAAAATTTTAAAACTCTTATAAATTCATGTCCACCGTATGTCACAGCCCCACACACCATATCACGAATCTTTACAACATGCGTGTTACAACAGGCACTCGCTTTTTTTCTTTAGATGTCTTAATTTAAATTCCACGCAATCGAAGACGCGAGACAAAAATAGATTCTTTGGAAGATCGTTTGATTTGAAGTAAATAATGTCTTTTGAAAAATGTTGAATATATTTTTAGCATCTGCTAACATTATACATATTATTGTATATGAATTGGTAGTCCGAATACATCTATAAATGTCAACACCGAACTAGTTAGTACCACTAAGATTTTTACGTATATTATTTCTAAAGGAAAGATATTTTAGTTCACAATAACAGGTAGGTAAATAATAATGAATCACCTGGAAGAGGTTAGGATTAAGGCCAGAATGACCAGGTTGGTCCTACTGTAGCGGACCAATCAGCGTCACAATTCTGAATCGCGCTATCAGAATTCCAGCGTGCAGCGCTATATGCACAACACCCGACACGATAGCAAGAGGCTTCGGCCTGGCCGAGCCTCGTTCCTCGCTCGGTCGGAGATCTCCCTTTGGGTCCTTCCACATCACACATCCCACTTACATAACACCGGTTTAATGTAATGTAACAGCCTTGCTGTCTCTTATCGTGTGGTTTGTGAGTATTCAGTGGCCCTTTCGGGTAGGAAAAAGGGAGGGCAAGGCATCTGAATAACCTACGGTTGCGCAAATGTTTATGGGTTTCGGTAGTCGCTCTAAAGTTACGACTGCACGCTTGCCTTCATAGGACTTGAAAAATCACATTTTCGGCAATAAAAGGATAAAAGTTCAAAAATCTTTTGAGTTAGAATAAATTATAGTTTAAATCATATGAAATAAAATAATATATACAAAGAAATGGCGTTTGCCTTAACGCAGCACTCACTAAAAGAGGCCTCGAATAAATTCGATATGGATGTCATCAATCAAACAACGTGAGTATTGGACAAGTGAAGGATAAACTATTCGGAACATTTCGAAATAAGCTATTTACTACGTATGTCATTAAGGTTCCGAAATAAAGGTCGTTACGAGTATTGCCTACAAAGAATCGATTGTCGAAATCTCAGTAACAGAGGTGTCAAATCAGACGTAGTAGATATAGTAGAGATCCAGAGTCACAGTGTTTATGAACCAAGGGATTCCAACACTCGAATCAAAATAATTTCTTAAATCTTACTAAATTCAAAGAATTCGTCAGGTTTAATATTTTTAACGATAACCTTAAAATGATTGTTTCACAAGTTTAAGGGCCTGTTTCACAACCTCCAGTTAAGTTCCCAATAGGCTATCGGCAACATATTTGACAGATAGAGTATGGAGTATCTGTCAAATATCTGTCAAATATGTTGCCGATAGCCTATTGGGAACTTAACTGGAGATTGTGAAACAGGCCCTAAAGGAAACTAAAACTGGTCGAGTGGTTAGAACATCTTCAGGTGGTAAAAAGTTTGTTGGCACTCTCGACTTTAAAAAAGTAGTAACCTTTATGTCCCAATACCATTACCATTCATCAAGTTATACTCCCATTCATCAAGTTATACTACCATTCATCAAGTTATACTACCATTCATCAAATAATATAATAATGACTTGGTGACAGTTATAATTAATATGAAAACGACCACAAACAAACACAAGTAATGTACATGATCTTAGAATTTATTTTTGCTTCGTCCCAACTCCCAAGAGCTGTCCTAGCTCTCACGATTAGGAGCTTTATTAGGACCAGGGGGATTAAGAAAGAATCCTTAATGTTCCAACCTCAAGGTTTATGAAATTTTTATGAGATTTATGAAATTAATACTTTCTTTTGCCCGCGATTTCGACAACGTGTACTTTGTACATATAAACTTTAACTTAACTTTATGTACGGGGGGTAAGCACATTTAACGGTTGAATTACTTATAAATTCTTACTTAGTGCTACACCATGAAAGAAAACCTCGTTTGCGACAACCAACGCTCATTAAGATTTACACTACTAGAGGTCATGCGTTGCTCTTTTTTTCCCTATCCAACCCCCCCCCCCCCCCCCCCTCTCCCCGTGAGCCACCGAAAACTCACAAGGCGCACGAAAGACAGCATAGCTGCCACTTTACATCGATTTCATGTGAGTGAGAGTTACTACCCCGGTCGGCATCGTTTGGCTTCAAAGCAGTGTGGCACTACCTCTTAAATTTATTTTCATATCTAAAACCACCTTTTTAAGACGGACTGTTTACTACGTTCACCTTGTTTATTTTTTCAACACTCTACGAATCGCGAATATCTCGGGAATATTCGGATATAATAAATACCGAGATTCGCAAAATAAAAGTTAAAAACATGGTAATTAGATAATTAGGAGATCCTAAGAAGCATTACTTGTAAAAGGCTTTTTCAAATCTTACCTGTCAATTCCATCGTCATCCCTTAGTGGTTGCTCCAGTCGGGTGGCGGTCACGGTGGCAGCCCGCGGCTTCACCTCTGCCGTGACAGCCCAGTGAGAGTTCGCCGCGGTCACGCTGACCAGCCTCAAGCCGGATTTCACCTTCATCCTATAGAATACACATTTTATAAATGACATTCATAAATATTGTTTTCCATTGTCTCTACGAAATACGCCTATTATAAAATAACTTTTTATGAATTTTATTACGGTGCTCGATGTTTCGGTTGTTACATTAAGTAATGATACCTGTCGAATAATCTGTATTCAATCAAAAAATTCAAATCCATAATAATATTTAAAAAAAATGAAAAACTCCTACTTGTAATACCCCCAACACAAAAGATCTGATAAGATTGAAAAAGCTAAGCAGGTTTTAATAAAACATTTCTAATACATAGCTAGAAAACAAGCTTTAAAAAATGTCCGTTACTAAGCGTGCCTTATATGTGAAACATCAACAAATATTATCATCATTACATCAGCGTCGCGTCATTACCGTCATGGCATTTAAGTTGATTTTACAAAGGCGGGCCAATCGACGTTACATATAAATAAACAGAACCTAAATTGGCTCACCCGCTTTAAAACTACAGTGCAATAGACACATTGCGGACAAACTTTAAAATCCTCTTTGCGTCGGGTTGAAAATCCAGAACAAATTATATATCTCAGTGTGGGATGACATTAACATAATATATTTTCATTCTCCAGACACGGCTATTCCCTAGCGCCTTACACTCATAATTCACGTCGGAACAGGATACATTGGCTGAAGTTTTAGCACAGGTGATGCTTATGCTAAGAATATGTTTTAAGCGATGTCTTATCGCGTTGCACACTTTTCGCTGAACATCGACATAGCAAAAGATATATAAATATATAGTACATGGCAATAAAGTTACAAAGCTTCGCTTTATGAGTACGGCTTTTTAAAATGTTTTAAATGTCAAATTCATTATTAATTCCCAGTATAATAATATATCTCGCACAAGCAACGCTTTCTAGTCGTTAAAAATTTAAGTGACAAGTAGGCAAATATATTGTTGAGTATGCTACATAAGTAGTATTTGCTTGTTACGTATTGCAGTATTTATTGATGTAGATGTAGCTTTTATTAATAGTACCATTGTCTTACATGTCATTTCATACATTAAAGTATTGAAATGCTCGTCTTTCTATTCGTAAATTGTAAGTTGGACTCTCACGTCCGAAATTGGAAAAGTTCAGATAATAATTTGTGAGGCGAAAAAAATATCTGCACTAGGGTTATGGATGTGTACATATTATGCAATAATAAAAAAAACTACAACGGATTCCCATTACTAGTATCCGTAACTATGACGAATGACCGCGAGAATTTATGGGATTTCATGTTGAACCTCTTAATTAATATTATATTTTATTTTAACAATATTACTAAAAAGCAATACTTAATGTATATCTCTGACCACAGATTCTCTGACATTCAATATAACAAATAATGGATCAAATAAAGGTAATAAAGTATTTACCTAATTAAACTTAGCTCTATTATTTCCAGTTTATACGTATTTAGTGAAATGGTAAGAAATTAAAGTCATTATTAAAGTTGAAGTATGTTATACGAATAAACTAAGTTAAGCTAAATTATATGATTAATTTTCTGAAAGGTCAAATCAGAATTAGAACTAGAAACTATTAAATTAAGGTTCTATCTGGGATTACAATTATACTAACCTGATAACGACATGTCCAATAGAATGGCTGGAATCTCGACGTACGACAAATGGAAGATGAAATCGAAAATGTGGATACAGGGGGGCTCGTGGTAGCAACAGAGCTGTGTCTCCCGCTCTTGACTCTCGATATCCGGCTCTGGCTCCAACTAAAGTGACAGTGCCTAACGGCCACGCTGGCTGAACCGAAACTTTACCACAAATACCTTCTCCAGTTTCCCCACTACTTGCTTCAGCCGCGCTGTATGCTAACTTCATCGTTCGTGGCGGTCTCTTGCCTTTTCCATCTGCAGGCCACCATGCAGCGGGCACAGTCAGTTCGGCCAAACAAGCTCCCTCCTCACCCTCGGGTCCACAAGTTGCAGTCAAGGTTTTGGTACCAAGATTCGCGTGAAGAGTTATGCACACTCGTCGTGGTCTGGCTGCAGCTCTTCTAGCTCCTTCCCCTCCCGTGTGAAACAGGACCCGCAATACTGGAGCATCTCTAGGAAGTTCTCTGAATACTAAATGTGCGGATACATCGAGTCTATGCGCTGTGGCATCTTGTAACTCCACTAAGGAAGCATTACGTTTCGGTGGTTCCAAAGGATCGGGTACCGCGTATCGTGCTGGTACCGTCTGCTTTGTCGAGAATGGTCCATACGTAGCCCGTACCGAAGCAGGGGCAGAACCTTGCAATACTGTGAACCGGTCGAGAGACAGGAGTGCGCCTGGTAGAGCAGTGCCCATGGGCTCCGGTGGGGGCCCTGCACCGTTCCATCTTGCCGTATGTTTGATGAAGAATCCACTGTCTTTATTCTCGAAGTGAACTTCTACGGCCAAGGCGACACCTGCAAAGAGAGCTAGGATTAATAATCATAAAATATGTGGTATATAATAGGTGGTATTTATATTTAGGCGATTTGCGTGTTGCAGTCAGTCCGCGTCGGATGCAAGAGGATCCAAGCGATCTGGTTTTGCGTTCATTTGGGATGAACGCGTATGGAAGCTGATGATGGTGATGATGATGTGATATGTCGTCATCATTAGGGAATACCGTAACAGACATAAACGCATCGTTATTTAGTTAGGTGACAGAAGATAAAAGCGCAGTAAAGCGTTGGCACAGATCCAACTGCACTCGCATTTTGAATTGAAATGTTTTTCGCTCCACTTGTTGTTTACAAATACTGAAGTATTTTAACACTTTTTTTTAATTTAAGCGTTACGTAACATTGTAGCTTATTGTGGTCTGAATCGATATTGTTCTCTCGGATATTGGAAGTAATATGGCGCGAGTTTAATTGGAAGAGCTTGAATATTCTGATGAATGCGTTTCAGGCGTTAGATGAATGCCGTCACCCGTCTCCCTTATTGTGGGCACTCGTGTCACATTCCAGCTGCATGAGGCCCACTTCACGGAATTCATTACGCCGCTGTCTGTCTAATGCACGGTCAGCCTTTTGTGTTCATTTGCAATAAAGTTTTTACGGGTATCTTGTGTGGTGAATTACACTTATGATGACATGGACATAGTTAATATGTAAAAAGACTTTTTATTTAAACACTGTAGTGAATAATGTAAAAAGCGTATGGGAATATATTATAAATATATTTTGTAATCTCCCTGCAGTATCCAGTCGTTGTTGGATGTGAGTGGCAAGGGACGGTGGTCTTTGCGTTTCAAGGGAGGTCTGCGTTCATCAGTGGACGGATAAAGGCTGATGATGATGATAATATTTAAGTAGATAGTAGAAAGACGATGGTCTAGTGGGTAATGGACTCGGCCTCTGAGATCTGGGTTCGATCCTGACCTTCTATGATGCCTTGAAATGAGTTTTTTTATTACCAAGTGTGAACTCTGAAAACGAGACCATTGCTCGCTCACCGGTGAAGGAAACATAGTAAAGAAACTTGCATGCTTGTTTAGCTTTAAAGGCTTTGAAGGCGTGTGAAGTTAGGCAACCCTCATTGTGAACAATGGGCTAATCCTCCTTGCCAGATTTCTAGGAGCAGATCCGTGTCCAGCAGTAGGCCATATAAGGGTTGATACTTTATTTGGTATTACGATTATGTTTTATAGTAAATATAAAATACTTAGCAATCACAATAAAATACATCAACTAACAAAATTTGTTTTACGTTTATTAATCGTGGTATAAAAATATGTTAACGAAACAAGTAACACACTCGAAAATACGTTAATGTAATTTATACATTTCAGCCCCCTTTGTTCACGAATGTACTTAATTCATAAAACAGAGAATTGTTAAAAAATTACATTATCCTTTTTGTAACATTATACGCCGTAAAATAACAGGATGGGGAGAGGAAGTGAAGTAATTTGTGTGAAATAATACTACGTAACATCTGCATAGAGACGAGTTCGCTCCTCTCATAGCTCCCACGTAGGAAACTCTGATAATAAAAAGCTTCAGCACGTGACGCACTTAGAACAAAGACGCAGCTTTCAATCCCAAAAGGATGTGATATTTTACGGTGTTCTCAAAATTGTTCCTATTTGTTTTACATTTTCTTTTCTTCATATAAAACAGAGCGACGGCTCTTGAGTCTAGGTTCGATACGGACCCTCTGTGGTGCCTTGAAATAATAATAATAATAAGCTTTATTTAATTCAATACATGCTATTTACAACTAACAAAAAAATATATAATTATAATATGATACATTACTAGATTAGAAAAATATTAAACATAAATTATTATTGTAGTAAATATTATTTACCTTCTGATTTCATAAATTATGTGTATATAATGTACGTATTTAATATTTATATAATTAAATAATTCATCACATATTACTCATATTTATTATTTAATTACGAATTTATTTTTATTACGTTTATATTGGTGTCTTGAAATAGTTATAGATATATCTCAGATATTGGTTCTTGTGCGCCTCAACATGAGACCATCGCTCGTTCACCGGTAAAGGAAAACATCGTGAGGAAACCTGAATGCTTGATGAGATTGAAATTTAAAGGTGTGTGAAGTTCACCAACCCGCATTGGGCCAACGCTGTACTAGTGCAGTTGGGTCATAACCGAATACCTCCTCACCGTAATTCGAGGAGGAGACCTGTGCCCAGCTGTGAGACGAATTAAAAGAGATAATAATTTTCAACGAATTTCCAGGTTACATACAGCTGTTCAGGCTATTCGGTGGAAATCGCTAAATGTTACGAAACGTGCTATCTCTGTTACTTATGGCTTTATTTTGACCCTAGTAAAATATTTTTCTACATAACCTTATTCTACCGAGACTTATAGCTACCTATCCTGATGTAGTTCTTAAAAAACCTACGCTATAGTCCCATATGAACTCATTTCATGAAGATATTGACCGATTACAACAAGCTCGTTGGCCCGTTAGCTTAACTAAGTTTAAAAAAGACTATTTTATTCTCTAATTGTGTTATTAATGGTACGCTAAAAGCAATTATAATTTGGAAAGCCCCGCTGGTTTGACGCGTCGCGCCTGAGTACTGACTATGACAAATGTACAAATATTTACTCACTAATGGACTGCGAATTGAGCCGCATTGTGATCCCTCTATCAAAACAATATCAATTATAACGAACGCAATTTCAAATAAATTTTCATTCACAGAAAAATAAACAAAATAATATACAACTGCAGTTGTAAATTATTTTGTTTGTTTTATTTTTCCGTTCGATAAACGGACTTACCAGGAGACCAGGTTAACGTGGTATGATTGTTAGACTTAGATAATATTAAACAATGTTAAGACATTCCTGAGAAATAAGTTTGTTTGGTTTAACAAGTGTAAAAAAAATTAACAAATGTCATCAAATCATCAATTTCCATTCGACTTGCTACGACATGAGTTAACGGAAATGGACAAATTAAAATAGGCTAACTATGTCATCGGGTCCAAATTGGCAACAGCACGGATTGGCGCCGTCAATTCTCCACGGGCAATATTGGTACGCTGACTGGCACGTATAATCCGAGAGCATCCGGTCATTTATACACTTCCGTACAGAAAAATAACATAATCCATTTGAATTGGCATAATGTGAAATGTTTAGTGATGAAGATCGTGATTATGGTTTTTGCAAGTTTTTTGAAACTTTGGAAGTATAAAATCTGATTGGCTTGATTAACTGCGATAAGTAAATTATTAGATTTATAATAATTTTAGTTGTTGGTAATGGGCTAGTCACACACTCATAAAACGGATAGACAATAAAGTTCAAAAGTTGAGGCCTAGCTTAAGAAGACGAAGAGTTGACCCACCAGGTGGGAAGACCATCTTCCGTGCAGTAGCCGATCCGTGTTGGATGCAAGCGCGTCGTTATAGGAGAGCAGTGGACTAATAAAGTGAAAAAAAGAAAGATAAAACTGAAAAAAATAATAATAATATAAAATAATATCTTTATTATTTACTTTTGATTTCTTTCCTAATTTTATGAACAGTAGATACTTTGTAGTACACGTTAGCGTTAGTGCTGATTAGATGTGTGAATTTAAATTTACAAAGTGAAATTATTTTTCATTCAAGTGCATTAAAAATATCTCCATTCATAAGTTACACCTGGATTTTCTTTCCATTTTCCGCGCCGAGCCGAATAATTCAAACTGAATGCAAACAAAATGAAATGTCTAAAATTCTCTTTACCAAATGTACTACAACGGGATCTTAACTTCATTCCTTCTTGACGGCAATAAACTGGATTTTATATCGGAAATTGTATTCTTTCTGATTTTTATATACGAAATTGCAGTGAGGCGCGCACAATAGAACTCTTTCGAGTAGGTTAGCTGCTTATGCAGGAAAATAATAAGGCAGTCAACTGATGTAGGAACAGCTAGGTTAGTACACTTATCTAATTTAAAGATAGATGAGATAGATAGATAAGATAGATAAGATCTATAAAATGAATCCCCACGAGTCAGTTAGAGGAAAAATTAAGAAATCGTTATACTGTCTCTGCCTTCATATCTTTGAATGCATTTTATATGCCCGCTAAAGAGCTTTTGAGGATTAAAAGCGCCTTCTAAAATACACGTATTGAAATATTGTAATGTCTAAATTCATATTATTAACAAAAACAAGCAAGTCTTTTCTTAACTTTTATAACAAGTTGTAAAAGTCAGTTATAGAACTGACTGATGGAAAGTTCAAAATCTATATCAAACGTGTCCTTATTAAAAAAACATAATATTACAAATTTCTGGACTACGTTCAGAGATAAAAAAGTTTAGCTATAGTTCCTTCTGCGCATGCGGCTTTCCTGGTAGCTCATAAGCTGCACAATTTTTTGGATGTCTCTAACTATTCTCAAACTCATTTTTTTATGCAGACTTTTATGGTAATATTCAGATCGCTTGTTTTCATCTTTTGCTCAGAACATTTATAACACCGATGACAATATTTTTGTACCATCGCTTAGATTTTTTTTTGAGTAGGAAGCAGTTTTACTTATTTTTTGTAATTGTGTGAACATAGTAAGCTTTGTTGAATCCTAAATGCCTAGTAAGCAACGATCTAATAGATCCTAAACTGTCCCTCCGTAATAAAGAACTAACGCTGTTACAGCTATAAACAGTAGAGTACCAACCATGGAGTTTCATACCAGTATTTATCTATGGAAACGACCGAACTATATACCTTTTTCAACGTGTATCGATAAGTGATAAGTTCCTATGTAGGCAGTATGTAAAATAAAAATATTTCAATATTCAATTTGATTTGATAAAGCAAGGTGTTGTAACACCTACCCACGTAGAACGCGCAGTATATGACCTTGGTAGGTTAGTTTAAAACAAACGCATAGACACAAACAAAGTAGCAACGAAGCTCACTACAATACCCTTTGATACCCTTGAGGAATCATAAATCTTTGACGTAGAATACTTTTGCTCTGTATTCACATCAGATTTGTACTAAGCCTCAAAGATAAGGTATTGAAAGGACGAATGCGAGTGGAATCTACCAATGCCATTCAAAGGTCAGTCGTTAGGTCGGGTGGTATCGGATAACGACCACGCCTGTCTATCTGAGGATTAGACGTAGGGCCCGGCCTCGCCTTCTCGCCCTGTCGCCCCCTCTGTTTACAATCGGGCGATCGGAAAACCCGATATTGGAGACTTTTTTCGCTACAACGTTACTAGGGAAATTAACGTTCAGTCGACTTTTCGGGAAAGGCCTTTTATTGTGTTTTTTTATTGGCAACATTTGCTTTCGTGATATTTATATTTGAAATGCGTACATTATGGTTTTATTTTAAATCAAATCGTTATTTTTTTATGACGCAATAGGTATGCAATGTGTGCGTTTTAAGAGGCCTTTTTAAATGAATATTTATATTTTACTAAAAGCTCCCCGCTGTTTCATCCGCGTAAATAATATAATGATAAATTATAGCTTATTCTGATGTGTAAGCTATTATTGTAAAGTTTCATCAAAATCCATTCAGTAGTTGTTGCTTGAATGAGCAAAACATTCAAACATCCAAAGTTACGAGCTTTCGCCTTTACAATATTATTTCGATTTAAAGCCATTGTCAATAAATATATTATGTATGTATTACAAAATATATGTTATATTATGTAGTCCGGGCTAATATTAAACATTCTAGTATCATTTATTTATATATGTTATTGTATACCTAACGATATATTTTAGGATGGTTTTATAAAATGTTTGCAGAAGTGAAGAAATATTTAAGATTGTTTTTCTTTTTAGAATACAAAGAATTAGATTAAGAATTTTATGTCAAGCTTTCTAAAGATGAAAATATTTTAATGTCTGTAAGGTATTTGATAAATGTATGTTTAAAAAGATAGGTAGAAACATCACATGAAAATGTTACGGCAGTATCATTAAAATTCTTAATATATGATTAGGCGCTGCGTAAGAATCCTGAATTTGTTTATACGCGTCTACAAATTTTTACGACAGTACTATCTTAGTTATTTCTTCTGTCTATTAGTTTTTTAATATTCTGAGAAGAAATGCAAAATTGTTTAATTTGCCATGGAGGCAAGGCTAGGTAAGCAAGACTTACATTATTTCTACATAGCTAGTAGGCTTTTCACAAGAGCTTGGGGAAAAAAAGCATTTGTAAAGTTTTTGTGTAATTTGTTTAGGCAAACGGACAGATGAGCCACACGATGACAAGTAGGCAACGTCGCTCATGTACAACAAGACTAATGCCTTTTTTTTCTTTTACGCCGGAAAATGCACTGACGCATACCGCTGGGTAGTGGGTCTCCCCAGGCGGGTATGTGGGACTCGCTGCGCCTGAAAGATGGTAAGTTGACGCAGCTCTACCCACTAAAACCCGGCGAGTGCTACCACTGCCGCTTTTGATGAGGTGCCTCAGATCTGCAAGCAACAGGGCACCTCGACGGCTAGTCAGTCCCTCAGGAAATCAACGCCGCCTCCACAGAGCGGTTGTTCCGCACCACCGAACAACCACTCCCAACGTTGGGACAGTACGACGAGGTGAGGTTCCCATCCTCACCCCTTGCTCTTTTGTTCCCTCTTCTTATAAGAGGGACGCAAAGAGCCCCCTCGGCTCAATCCGCTTCGCCCAAGGTGTTGGGGTCTACAAGACTAATGCCTGCCTATGCAAGCCAACTAGTTCACGTGTTCCTTATCCTAAGACATAATATAATCCGGAAGTAATAAAGTCTCAATGTCGGTATTTACGCTGTCTTTCCTATCTTCTACCCTTGTTTAGAAACAGAAGAGCAATTAAAGCTAAAAATTTTACAAAACAAACCAAAAGATGGTACCCTTGTTGACGGGTTGACACAAGCATTCCTTACATCGGTCATCGATTTGATTATTGTGTGAACCCTGAGGTAGATGAGTATTAAGTTAGTAGTAAGTAAAGTCACTAGTAAGTAAGTAAGTTAAGTGAGATACCAAACACCACATTAACCTACTAAACGACCACAATAATTAGGCGCAAGACAGGCGACGCCCGAACCCCGCCTTCTCTTGTACTGCCCCTAATTAGAAAACACGCGTATCACGTTCAGATTTCATGTCGAACGTCATCATAATCAGCGCCCGCGGTAGAGCTAATACTAGTGTATTATAGGCCAAAAATATAGTTATGTGGATAATATGATGACATATGATAAAAGAGCATAATATAGATATATATTGTTCGACTATAAAGATAAAAAAATTTGCCGATTGCAATAGCTAATATTATAATAATGAAAATTGTATCTTATATAATAGACATCAGTATGTCTTAAGCCATAAGAACTTATTCCCACTGACAAGCTAAGATTCTACGATGTATTTAGGCTGTGTGAGTTATGACTGTAAATAAAGAGTAGGTTTCGAGTTTCGACCCACACAGTAGAAGTCAAACATATCCATCCAACTGTTATTTATTTATTATATTTATTTATTTTTCCAATTAGGTATGCTATAATTGAAAAATGCTTACTGAACTTCTCAACTCCACGCTTTTAAACTTAATTTAACTTAACCTTTATTTACTTTATTTATACATTACTTACCATATGCGGCTTGTTCATATGCGTCGACAAACGTGTGATTTTAGGAGCTTTGTCAAACAAAGAAACATAAAATGTATGGAATTGACATAAGTCGCGCTAATTCACCCGGTCAACCGTCATCGTTTTCGCGAGTTGATAGACAATGTCGATATTCGTAACAAAATCATAAACTGCCTATTGGCTATCGTTCGTTCTTGTCTATATCTCATTGGCTAGGAATTTGTTATGACAACTCAGAGACGATGACGAATTTCGGTATCTTTTCGCTACGAAACGATGTTATTTAGTCTAAGCCGTCAGAATCTAGTAGGAATCGCGCGTCTTATTTAAATGTAGATATTTATTTCGTGCTAGTCAACGTTAACACGCAGAAACCGCACGATTACATGTCAAATTTGAGCTTAGAGTTCTGCGCAGTTGACGCCGTGTCTGAACAAGGCCTATAAAGAATAATATTTATATGTTCACTACAAACAAAAGCTAAGTAGGAAGCGTCGTCAACTCGTCTGCCTCTCGACTGTCTCTTTACGCTTTAACCTCGTGCACTCGACGCGAGAGTACTCCAAGTTTAGTTACGCAACGTCCTTCTTATACTTGATTTGTTCGTACATGTCACCGCGGGGACTCGAGTACCCTCGGTTCTCATTTCGTGTTAACAAGCTTACATGTTTCAATTATACAAGACTTAGAATATTATGTTATTATAAAGTCAAATTCGAAAACAAAATTAAATAGTAAACTTAGGAGACAATATGTTGAAATATACGACTTAAATAAGTAATTATATCGTAAGGTTCTAGTGGTTGTTATAAATGTTTAAACTCTATAATAATATTATATATAAAATTCTCGTGTCACGGTGTACGTTATTGAACTCCTCAGAAATGGTTGAACCGATTATGATAAAAAAAAATGTGCTTATCAGGTAGGTCTGGGAATCGGACAACATCTATTTTTCATCCCCCTATATATATATTTGGCAGAACGAAGTCTGTCGGGGCAGCTAGTAATAATTATTATAATAATATTAAATTAATAAAAATAATATTAAAAAATAAATATAATAATTTCAACTTTTACATGTCCCACCGATGGGCACGGATCTCCTCGAAATGAAGTGGGGTGAGAGTTTGGCCATAGTCAACTGATGTGCTGGCCGTGCGTGTTGCTAAATCTTACACAGCTTCAAATACTTTCATCCCATAAGTCATGCAGGTTTTCTCACTATGTTCACCGATGACGTCATTTCTCATGTCTCTAAAAAACTGTTCGTGGCTCAGTTCATATCAATAAATTCTAATGAAGATGTTAATATCAAACATATAAAAACCTTTAAACTTTCATAGTTACAAACATATATATCTTAGTTCTCAATAAGAGCAGAAGACATAAGCACACAAATCTAAACTCACAAAAGTGAAAACCTATCAGTAATAATAATGCGGCCGAATCGCTATTTAGAAAATTGCGGCTACGAATAACCACTTAAAATTTAACGTCAATTAACGTTATTGGTTTTCCTACTAGTTAGATAACGCCTACACAGTTTCTCGTATACAAAACCATCTTAGGATACATTGAGTTTTCCTTTATACCATTCTGTGCGTGGGATGCAAGTGCATATTTGTAATACTAACGGGCGCATCGGATGTTTGGTGACAGACCTTTACTACTGTCGTGTACACGAAACGCTACATGTATGTTTGAATTACTGTGTAAGCATTTTGAAATTTGCATATCATATAGAATGTTGCCTTTACCACCTTCTTTACTAATCTTATCTTATACCTTTAAACGAGCAATTCTTGTATATATATATAGAATCGGGATCTCGGAAACGGCTCCAACGATTTTCATGAACTTTTGTATACATGTGTTAAAAACGGCGATAAATGGATCTAGCTAGGATACATTTTTAGAAAACATTTTTTATTTCCGTGTTTTGAGGCATCGATAAAATATGATAAGAATACGAACGTAAATTTCGCTATCAAATAATATGTCATGGTAGCTTAGTGGTGAAATTAGGCAGATAAGTTCGAACGAGCCTGGTTTGAATCTCCAGTCCGAATTTTTTATCCTTTTTTTTAAGATAATTTTTTTTGGAAGAAAAATTTTATCGTATTTTATCACTTAGGGTACCGAGCAAATGCTCGGTCAACCAGGTACTACTTTATTTTAATTATCATTTCTAAAATTATATTTCAAACTTTCAGACTTTAGAAATGTATAATATTTTGAAATAATTAAAGCTTTTTATTTAAGAATTTCTACGAAATTACTTCTCTCTTGAAACTTTATGCGAGTTAGCAGACTTAACGTGCCGAATAAGAACATATTACGGCGCTAGTTTGGTTTTAAATCGTCCATACGGTTTAGTTGGTTGAGATAAATCTACTTTTATAGTCATGACTAAATTTTACTCTAGTCTTAGTATCGCTAAAGACATTAACCTGAATTTATTCTGCTTTTCATTAGTGAGGATAAAAAGTATTTCCGTTCTTTTTTATGTCATTAGGTATTCTATATTTTTATTTAAATTAAACACGATTGGATTAAATTATCAATTCGAAGCCACTATTAAAATGTTTTAATAAAATTAAATTGTAACATTGATTCTTTCATAATTTGCACAGAATATTAAGCTATTACTTGAATATATAAAGCTACGTATTACTGGGTACGTATTTATCTTAGAACCATATATATAAGTGATTTATAAGGTATCAAGTAAGGATCACCTTGTATTACAATTTAGTATAGAGATGCATACAAAGGGTGAATCTTTTGCATTGCAACGTGTTCAAGAATAACTTGTAGCCGGGCCCGTCGAATGCAAATTATATCGAGCACTCTCATGGTGCTCCACGCTCTCCCCCTCTTTATCTGATACACTTCCTTTATTTGTTATCGACTATGCTATTGTTACGTTTATTTATAAAGATGTTCTAGGTAATGCATCTCTCATGATATTTATTGAAATACCCGTAGCTCCATATTGACAAATCAGGCTTATATTTTAAAGGGACTCTGTGTACATTTAAGACTAGCTTACACATTTAAAGGTTATAAGGGCCCTAATGTGTGGCCCTTGTAATAATAAGTTATAGTATTGTAATAGTAGCACATTATAATGTGGCTTATACAAAGGTAGTACCTACGCCCGACATAATACAATGTATTCACTCATAAATTAGAAAATCTACAAGTTTTTTTTTTTCTTTATTTAAAGGGACTTTTATCCTTCATAGGTATGTCAGTCCCAAAATCTACAAGTTATAAGTTGTAATAGCGAATGACTAAATTAAATGTACTTAAGGGGCATTTTACTAATTTTTAATTATCTTACCTTCCATCTAAGACAGTAATTACAAGTTTGTATGAAAGTGCTAAGAGTCTAAATTATAAAAAAAAAAGATAAATTTGTATAATATTATAATGAAGTACAAATAAGCCAGTTTTTTTTAATAAGAAAGTTGAACAAACTCTGCTTGTTATGAAAAATCTACACGACAAAGCCCCAAGCGATTTCATTATAATAGAGTGGAAATCTCTTTTTTACTGGAAGTTGAATTTTCTTACCCTAAGATTTACTAGCTGTGGAAGACATAAGAGCCTTGAAGCGGCGCTGATCAAACTGATTATGTGTGGCTCTACTTATCGTGAAATCTCTGTCTCGACAGGCAATGTATGTACGAAAAAAATGTATGCAATGCAAATACTGGAAATATTAAGTAATGCCACGACGACTATCCGCTTCATCAGCTGCATATCCTTTTCCATAATCATATTTCCAGTCTCTTCGGATTCAGCCGAATACCAATATTTTAAATGGAGCGACTGCTTATCTGGCCTCCACAACCCAGTAACTGGGAGATACCGTACCCCACGGTAACCAACTAGTTCGTTGTCAGACTTTTGGGCTTCTCGATCTTTCTCGATCGACCCGTAACGATTGTCTCGACATCGACGAATGACAGCCGAGATGAAGGGCTTAACGTGCTTTCCGAGGCACGGAGCAGTCTCGGTATGTAAAGATGGTCACCCATCCACGGACCAACCCCGGCAAGCGTTGCTTAACCTGATGGATCGATTCGCGCGGCTTGTTATGACTTAGCTACGTGCTCCTCTCCGACTATCCACTTCATATGGACGTAGGTAAATTTATGGCGCGTTTGTTGAAAGTATACGTCGCATCATCTAATATGTAAGAAACATACGACAACATTACACAAGGTACAGATATATTCAAATTTTAACGAGTTTCATAATTGAGCATGGAAAATCGATTTAAATTTACGTAACAAATTCCAAATTTTTTATATTAAGCTACGCGAAGACGCTTCCCTTATCCGTTACATTCAAAATGTTATCAATTATAATGTGGTCTGTGAAATTGATTTCACGCTTAACGAGATTCATTCCAATGATAAGAATTAGATTAGATATTTCACAGGGCCCTCAGCGAAAATCAAAATCGAAGAATTTTCAAAATTAAATGATAATATAAAAATTTTGTTTCTGTATTTTAAAACTTAATGAAGTGCTGGATATTAATTCTAGGACAATATAATTATTTTCTGACTTATAATAATCAATTTATCACTATCCTAGTATGAGCTTGTTCATTAGGTTTGGTTTGGTTGGTGACATCTAAATTTAGCTTCTTTGGATTTAATATTTAGTGTCATGTAATTATATTTCTTCAGTGGACCGTAGTAATTTGATCTAACGAAGGCACTTTGCAAAGGGATCCACGTCTATATAAACAAAGTTTATTGGTAGGCCATTAACCAGGTACGGAGACGAATTTTGTGTATTGACCGGTCTGTGTCGAAGAGAGTGGCAATTTTGGATTGGTCGTCTTGGCGTTCATTGAAAGAAGTATATTTGCCAGTGACGGATAAAGGCCGTTGATTGAAAACACATAAAAGTTACCCAATAAACATCTAAGACTTTGAAAGTATTAGAAAATAATAAATAAGTTTACATGTTTCATTCTTATTACAGTAACACCCGGTTTTCGAAAGTCTGATCAAGTATATTGTTAAGTGTCAAATGAGTTGCTAGAAGCATGATTAAATTATTTAATTCGATCAGCCTGTCAGTTGACATAACAACTACAATGAAAAGCTGTCGAATTTGACTCTAGAATGGTATGACAACCGCCATTAACAGCTATGTTAGTTGACATACACTTTGACCAACGTTTCAGAAACCGTACGTAAGCCTAATAGATAATAATGTATTTATACGAGTAAATAGTTCACACGAAGTCTAGACTATATACATTCAAATTATGTCCTTGTTCGTGACTATATAAAAAGGTACATCACAATTGTTGTGGTGCACCGAACACGGTACCAGGTGCGCACGCGCCGCCTTCTCAGCGGGGCTACACGCTACAGCTACACGGAGAACAAGGTACAATGAGACAGGCCTTATTAACGACCCTGATACCTTACATTTTAATTACCGAACATATTTTATGAATACGCCAGTCTTGCGTGTCTTTGTTAATATAATATATTATTTAAGTTTAAAATATGTATGGTAAAGCTACATCTATACAGGTAAATATAATTGGAGTGTTTGTAATATCAAATTATCCACTTTTTACTAAATGCATATCGATGTATACGCGGTATATACAACAATTATATATTTTTAATTATTATATTTTAGCCTTAACAATAATAATACTATCTGAAACGGCTGAACCGATTTTGACGGACTTTCACTGGCAGATTAACGTTAGTTACGTTTGAAAGCTTGAAATGCTCAAGCCAACTTATGTATTTAGAGTGATAGAGACTAATATCGTATTTGTGTAAATAGTTTTCTAAATGCCGCTTTATAATTTTATTTTATATTTGTTTTAAAATGAATATAGAATGATACCCTTATCAAATGGAAATATGCTATCGCGGAAATTTTGGACCTATTTAAGATACACAATATATATTGACAAAATCCTTTCTGGGGATTTGGTAAACCTGTGATTATTGTATGAAGGTTGAAAAACTAATAAATGAAAAAAAAAAACAATCGAACAATTTACGAAAACAATAAATATTTTAGTATTTACATTTTAAAAAAACAGGTACCTACGTTTCAGCAGACTCAAAAAAAAGTTTTGAATCTATAATATTCCGCTATGAATCGGTTTTCCACGCGAATATATGGACTTTGAATTCATAGTACATAGATTAGGTACGATAACAATAAAATCTTTTCCTCCAAAGATATAGAACAGCTTTTACTGCTTCGTATTGCACGTGTAGAGTTCTGCGGAACATTGGATTATATGCTTCAAAGCAAACGCTTGAAATGTATAACGTACTCTACTGGAATTTATATGAGTTTTGAGGATTTTCACAATGAAACCTCAACTATTTAAACTATTATAATGGACGGTATTAATTATTTTTCGTAGTTCTTATCATCATCATCATCAGCCATTATTCGTAAATTGCTGAACATAGATCTCCCTCCATGAACGCCAAGACGACCGATCCCTTGCTACTCATCCAACACGGAGCGACCACTGCCTAGAGATGTTATTCCTACTTCTCTATCTGTTTTTCTTTTCTTATAAGACAACTTTTAAGATTCGACAGCTAGTGCCGTAGTCACTGTAGATCTAGATATCTGGACTAGACTAGAATGTGTCTGGACTTTCAATACAGATATCCACGTCTATACACGATATATATTATTATATATACTCAAATTATTTTGAAATTATACATATTACCAATGCATGGACAAATTATACTGAGATCGTATGAATCATGCGTTTGTAATTTGAATTGGAAAGCATCTCTAGCCCGGAAATTTATCAACATGATATCATATTAATATTCATATATGCATCATATATGATGTATGTGAAAACATTATTGATATGCGATAAATTTGCATTAGAAAAATAAGGAATCTTTCTGGAGACGGCAGATAATGTTTACACGTCTGTTTCCCTCTTCACTCTACAATTTTGCCGTGTACATTATTAGTGACATACAGACAAGTCATAAAGTAACGAGGACCTCCTTCCTCCTTCCGTTGTCGGAGGAAGACCATGTCACTTTACGAGACAAATCCACACACTTTTAATATATTATATATTATTTCTTCGTATTAAAGTGTATTGTCACCTTAGTAGATTGCAACAATGTGATACGTATGTACGAGGACAGGCGACCCTCCTGCGCAAGGCAGTCGTCTGCCTACCATCACCTATTATTATTATTCCAAGAGTGGCTGTTCTAGGCCAGGCCTGCCTTTGTATCACCGCAACCAGGGTTGATCTATTGTGATCGCCACTATTTACAGCTCCGGTCCAAGATCTGTTGTTTCTTTGAAATCTAGGACTTTGATCTCTTCTGGGTGCAATCCGTGCCATCACCTAACAAGGTTGTCTAAATAAAGTATGAAGCTTTAATAAGTATTTTACTAGAAGAACCAGTCAATCTTAATAGTCTTACTTCTTTATAGTATTACTTTCTTACTAATATTATAAACGTGAAAGTTTGTAAGTATGGATGTTTGTTACTCTTTCACGTAAAAACTACTGAATGGATTTTGATGAAACTTTACAACAATATAGCTTTTACGTCAGAGTAACACATAGGCTATAATTTATTAACGTACTCCCACGGGAACGGGAAGTACATGGGTAAAACCGCGGGGAGTTGCTAGTGCGTCTATAATTTAAACTATCGTAGATTTAAGCTCTTCTTTTTATCTCTTCTCTAGTCTCTTCCCATACAACATTATAATATAGATAGGAGGGCTCGATGTGTCGCATCGTGCACCCGTATGCACGGATACCATCCGGCTTATTTGTCCCGCAAAGCAGCTTTCCTGTGTTCCGTAAAGTAGGACAGGACGTAGTGTAATTACAGGCTTTGATACTTTGATAAAAGTAAGTACTTTACAGGTTAGGCGAATGAATGAGTTACCTGGGCTCTTGTCTCAGGTGAACCCGATGTGCCTGGGTGAAGCTGGCTTACCAACAAGTAATATTTCAGCTAGTTAAGACGAGGTTTTCGAGTTTTTGATAGTGTTACCTTCTGCTAAAAATACAGTGTACCTTTAAATAATATAAACAAAGTAATTAGCTATGTGAATGGAATTTCAATCCATTATTAACATCATTTATTGTAACGAACTGGGATTTAACCCATATATGCCCAGAACTATTTTTAGTTGCGATATCTTTGATTTTTGGATATGTTCACACCTGATGGGTCCTTATGAAGACGGTATGTAGTAATTTGGAGTAGGAGTTGGGGAAGGGTGTTTTTTTTAATGGGTCGAAAACGACCCCATGGGCAGATTTGTTACTTATATTCAATACAGAATAAAAATGCAATTATTGTATTTATTATTCACTTATGATATAAAATCAAGAATTAAACTCGTCGAAACATTTTGGTTGCACATTTTACACCACTTGGAGTTTCGGAGAGAGTCCAGGTAAGAATATTGTGACTATCTTCATTGCGATTCTAGTACATGCGGCTTCGTGGCAGCGATGCATATGCTGACAAAATAAGGATAGCAATCAGTAATTGTAGTCGATTGAACAGCATATAACTGTTGGTTCACTAAATGAGTCAATTATTTATGATTGAAAAACAGTTCAAAAACGGTTACAGGTTCTTCGTTTTCAGAAGACATTATTACAGACCTAGGTAACGGTGTACTCCCTCCACTCACGGTTATCTATGTGGAGATCTTTCTTTACCCTAGCATGCTCCCTACTACTACCAGCTTGGCGTTGAGTAGTTCTTCGACCTCGTCGTCGACTGCTTTTACGTTCACTCTGCGTCCTCATCCAAATTATGTTCCTCACCCGCTTTCACATGCCATTTCACATGATCTTCCCCACGTATTCTACCACGACTGTCTAGTTTCAATGGCGATAACGGTGTATTATCTGGTTACTCATCCTCGGTGGATCTGGTGTCTTCACCATGTGGATGTCCAAGTAAGATTTACAAAAGCGAGTAGCTATCAACGGGATGAATTATGAAAATATGAATCTAACTCATCGCTGGAGTTGCCGTCAGGTACCATACAATCACCGGAAGGTTCCATTCACATATCAGAACCTTGGAACTCATCGTTGGAGTTCAAATTTTCCAATATTTCTATGCTGTCGTTCATTGTAAGTTGTCTTTTGCACTTGAAATAAAAATAATAGCAAGTCATACATCTGCCCAAGGGGTCGATATCGACCCACGTGTGTTTACGTACCTATATCTCCGTAATAAGTATTTCTATCCGAACACTTTTACTGTAAATATATAGGTAAACTATCTTATTTTATGACTATAACAGCACATTAGATAAATTAGTCTAGAAACAAATGTTACATACATTTTTTTCCGCAAAGTCACACTTTTTTGCCAACTCAAAACAAGTGCCGACTTCAAATGTCACTAGAAGTTTAAAAATTGCCCGTCAAGGAAATTTGTTTATTTATTTTGGTAGAAAATACTCTCATCATCTTATAGATAGTGCCAGACGTCGCAAATAAGTAGTCATATTAACAATATCGCATTTCTCCTGCAACATACCTCGCAGGACAAAAACGACCCACTGGGCATATATGGGTTAAACACGATTATTGAAAAAATATCCCATAGGTTCAATTGTTTGTTTTATTGTTCAATTCAGAGGCGTGTCCTTTCTTATAATTTTTTTGTTATTTAATCCGGAACTATATTATGTATATATGAATTTTTTTTTTTATGCTTTGTCTCCTCTACTATTGATTGTTTAAAAAGAATATAATTTACAAGATTTCTCATGGATTAGTACTTGTCCACAATTGTTCAAGTGAATAAATTTCTTGATAGGCGGCGGCGATCAACAACAGATTCATAAATATCATTAATGTTCAAAAGCTCTATTTTCTCTAGTACTAAGACTTTCGACCATAGAGCAACACGCTTTCCGGCGTCGGCTTTCGACTGAACAACATGAAAATAATTTTCGATGTGGTACGGGAGCTGGCAACGTTTGAAAAGTAAGTATTTTAGGTCAGTTGAAGTAATTTTAAGTTTTTTTTTCCTTTAAATAACATATTACATAGAATTATATACATTATAAAGTACTAATTTTAAATAAAAAAATTAATTAAATCGCGTCTGGCATGTGATTAACATTGTCAAATATAATAAAAAAGGCAATAAAAAAGGTATATCAGGTAGACTTATTTAAAACAAAAAATAAAAAATTAGGCCTCTTAAAATGATTGTAAAATCCAGGACTATTGCCTGGACATGTAGGATGCGTACTGAATGAATATGAATGTAACGAACGCAACCACTACCACCAGCCAGATAGCCCAATATCACGATAGGAAGACATATCACAAAATCAGCTGACCTGAAATTCTTTGTCAAAAACTTTGCTAGCTCCTATACTATATAACTTCAGATTCTTATTTTGACATAAATACTCATAGCAATCGTTCAACAAACATTGAGATGTGTTTGTACACTTTCTATTGTAATATTTTATAAGTCTTATGGGTATGTTAATTTGAAAGTCAATAAACAAATAAAAAAGCAACTAATCCCACGACTGAGGCTGAGGTCAAGGGTTCATTTTGATATAAATAATTAAACTTATTAATGTTTAAAAATCATTTAAGAGCTACATGTACTTTTATGTAATATAATTAAGCCGAAAAAGTAAAATTATGTCTCGATTTAATCATTTTCTTCTTGTATTATTTTTTCCGCGAAGATTATCAAATAAGAGTGATTCTTTGGCTGTATTTTTTATAGAAGCCTTTACCTCTTTAATTAACAATAAAAGAGGTGTTACGAGAGTACAGTCACGGTTTCCAATGGTCATAAATGCTGAGTCCTGGTTATTGTAATTTAATACATGCCGTGATGTGCCGTGCTAAGACTGCACATTAACAAAGTAAGATAATATAATCTACACGTTTAATGAAATAATTAATTTCGCCTTTAATCCGGGAATAAATATTTATGAAGAAACATACGTCAAAGGAACGTTGCTCATTTGAATTTCAATCGAGGGACGGAAGATCCTGTGTTATCGGTACTGGGTCACGTTAATAACGTGAACAACTTTACCTACATGAATATTATAATAAGTATTTATACTAATAAATACTAACATATAGTTATCAAACAATATTTACCTAAGGCATTAATTAATTAATTAATTCATTCATCTTACAATTTAGGCCACTTTAGTAAACGAACAGGTTATGCAGATGCATTACACTCCTTTTTTCAATCCCCCCAACGGGCCACCAGAACTTCAGAAGCCGCACTAATCTGACAGCGTAACTGTCACTCTACGCCAGGATTATCTGAGCAAGGAGCATCTTCTCAAACATGCTGGCCCAATTCTGCTGCATTGCAGCATGTCACTACCTCTTTTTTTATTATGATGACCACAATAACAGTGATATTATTCACAAATTCCATCAAAAACTGGTCTTTAACTTTACAACTTTAGCCCTAAAACTTTAAAAACTTTAGTCCTAAAAGACGATTTTCACGAGATCGATCTACTATTTTAATCTGGCACTTCATTTTCGTGAAGTGTAACGTAAGCTTTTATCACTTGACATTGGCTTGTTACCGAGAGATATCACTTACTATGAAGTGGTCTATTCACACCACTTAGTGGGGAAGTTTATACTCATTGGCAGTCTCATCGGGTAGAGATCGTTCAAGCGCTTGAACACCTTATTAAAGCGCTTGATCGATCTTCACCCAGCGACGGTTTAGTGGTGAGTAAAATTCCATAGACATTTGTTAGTTAACACTCGATACTAGCACTACTTTGCCCATGCGCGACAGTCGTGCTATGCTAAATGTAAGACGACGCCATTCATTACACTGTCGGATAATGTCTAGTGAGGCTTGCGCATTCCAAAACATCATCGCTGCTTCACAGAAGCAATAAAAGCAATTCTTGCGCCAATTTTTCTAATAATTTCTTATTTCATACTAGCTGTTGCCCGCGGCTTGACGCGTAAGCAATTACTTTTTAAATTTTTTCATGTATTTTATATTACATCCAGCACCTCCAAAAATATGTGTACAAAGTTTCATGATGATCGGCAGTATTGTAGTGAAAGTGTAACAAACATCTCTACTTTCACATTTATAATATTAGTAAGGGTGATTTATCGTTGAAAAAGATTAATAGGCCATCCACGCCAACTTATGCAGAATTTAAAAAACAAAGTTGCAGAGTTTATAGATATAATAAAATGACCTAAACGATACGAATATTAGAGAAAAAACTGAAAAATCATGAAACGTGTACGTGTAACCATGAAATGTACACTGATGTGTTTTTTTAGTATCGAAGATAGAGACAAAAGAAGTGTTGGCCTCATCAGCGAGATTGTCACTACAGGTATTGTCATTGCGAAACAGGGCCTCTCCACAAAATAAACTGCTCACTTGTTAACAGCCTGTAGTCTGTACCATATTTTACTTTGATTAAAAACTAATTGATACGCTATCTCTATGTTATGTTAGGATATATTATTATAGTTAGGATATAGATTATTGTTTATTTTATTTTAATTGATAAAAATATTATACTTGAACAAATACAAATGAATAATAATTTTTAAAATCTCTTAATTTTTTTTTAATTTTTTTTTTAATGAACTTTACTTAACCTTACCGCTTAATTCATATCATTTTCAAGATGATTTAAAAGAGAATCCATAAAATATTACATAACTTTACATAGTATGATACATTGACTAAAGATGTATTCTAGAATTCAAAACTAAATAGATGTCTAGCTTAAATAACTTTGAACCTTTATTAAAAATTCAAAAGGCGTGTCAGGTATTCCCTTTATCAGCTTCAAAGAACATGGGAACGTATCTCCTTGGATCCGCTCGTCTCGATTGCTCAAACAGTAATTTAATTAAATGCTGCGCATTAGGGATGCCGATGGTAAACGAGAACTTCTCTCGCAAGGAAATAGTTTTATATATTTTCCAAGAATTCTACACGAATTTCCAGATAGTTCTAGAAGTAATGACGTTAGTTCGAGTCTGTGAGATGCGGACAGTTTGATAAAGTAAACTCCAGCACTATCGTACTTCTGTTAATAGAATCAGAATTATAATCATAATATGCGTTTTATTTGGATAATATTTTGTACACATTTAGATATTTTTTCCACGCTTAGGACAAAAATGCTTTAGGAATTACGAAAATATTTGGAATATGTTTTCGTATACTGTGACATAAAAACGGGACATGGGTAAATGTTTCTATGTTCCAACTATAATATAAAAGATCTATTTCATCTCTTCGGTCAGTCTCATCTGGATGATATTTATGTAGCCTACATTTTTTTAAAGCTTTGACAATAAACATGTTTTAGCAAATGTTGTAAATAAACATAAATTTTGCACTCCTTCGTAATGAAAAACTACGCATTTCAAATTCCAGACTTTTTCCTTTTTCAAAATTTTTTCACACGAATATTGTAAGAATTAAGTTTTTAAAACGGTTTCAACTAAAATATCAGTTCACTTGTAATTAATTTACATTTTCTTTTTCCTATAAATGTTCTTTCGTGCAATACAACATGAATGGACTTCCCTAACTACAAAAATATATTGCCCTTAAAACTTCGTTAAAATTGTTAAGTTCCACTTGGAATTTTTCTTTAATTCACGGCTCACAAATTTATGGTTCTTAGTTAAAACTTAAAAGAAAGACTTAAGCTATGATAGCTTTAGATTTTCCTTTGAAGGAAGCTTAAAAATAAGTTATCCAACCTACCTGCTAGCATTAGGAATATTAGATCATTCTAGAATCAGATATTAATTACTAATTTCTATAAGTATTTGAGGTTTTCTATATTTATAGA
This sequence comes from Lycaena phlaeas, assembly GCA_905333005.2. NCBI lineage: Eukaryota > Metazoa > Arthropoda > Insecta > Lepidoptera > Lycaenidae > Lycaena > Lycaena phlaeas. The sequence goes on along the minus strand of HG995172.1, from coordinate 10,858,487 downwards.
AATCTTGTTCTGTAGTACTCCCTTTTGCATAAGTAATATAATGTTTAAAATGTAAAACGGCACACATCGTGTGTTATTACCGAATATATTATTTCTATCATTATAAGATTTCGGTTAATAATTAGTGAATGCAGATGCTTCGGGTTTGTATGTTTGAGCGATAGTCCTATGCTTGCATAAGTTCATTTGTCGACAATTCATCTCATGTTCTTTCTTTCTTTTCACTCCTATATTATGACTCACGTTCATGGTTTCATCATCATCATCAGCCCCCATTTGTCCACTGTTGAAAAAAACTGTTCTTGATTTATTAAGTCCATATTTTAATACATGTACGTACACTAATACGAGCATGTATGACGAGTACGAACTACGAAGTAATTGTTAACAAATATGCTTCTGACGATATATTTGAAAGATTCAGTCGACATGTTGATAGACATGCAATATATTATACCCGTTTAGTCTCCATTATATAACACCATAGTTCATTAAGCAAGGCTCCGTTAGCCGGCGCTTAACTCGATTACTTGCATTTACGACCACCTCGTCCTAAGTAACAATTATGTACTTAGCTGGAGCCATAATACATTTTCCTGTACATAGCACATCCAACGTAACATGACCAGTGCAATTAAGTTATTACAAAGGTCCAGGGTGAAATTTTAGACTAATAAAATTAGTAGCGTTAGTGTAGTTTTTGGAAAAGGTGTGAGTGAACATGCCGAGAATTGTGCTTTGATTCGTAATTATGATCCGCACATAAAGGATGAATTATTTTCTGTGTCCTAGAACCAATTTGATCCCTAAAAAATGTTAATATACAGCGTGTATAAAAAGAGCTTATTTCAATGTTAATTCGAAGTCTAGGTATTCTATTATAAGTGCATATAGTAAGATTTCGTAGTCTTCAACATATTTATACATAGTTTGGTCAAGTCGAAATTTCAAATTATGAAAAATAATTTCTCTGAGATAAAACTATTACGCTTATGTTGTTTTTTCTAACTGCATTTTTCAATCAACTTACGTAGCTAACTAGTAAGAGAACCAACTTAGGTCATCGTCTAATATTCTAGGAATGCCAGCGTAGATTATTGTTTGCTGTAAATATTTTATTAATGTGAATATTGACTGAAAACAGGCCTTGCAGTGATGACGCAATTGAAAATAGTACTTATATGAGTCATATAGCCTAGTGAAACAACCATGACCTTAGTTAATTGGGTCGCATATGAACAATATGTAAATAGTAAGGCGCTACAGTAGATGTTGGATTTGCATGAGGGGACGTGTTACGAATAAAATGGAAATGACCTGTCGCTTGCGAGGCGATGGCTTAGCTGCAGATATTGCTTAGATTTACAATCCAAATTTAATCTCGAAACGGTTAATACACATATTCAAAGCTTTGAACCTTTGATCGTGTGGGTCTAACTATGCAATTTCGAGATTCTGAATTTACTTTAGAATTTTTCATGTTCATAAGCTATATGACGCCAAATGAGTGGAATCTGAAGATAATAATGAAGCCAGTTTCAAACTATGTATACGACACATAATGCAATAAAACACAGGATTCTTCATCATTATCATTGTCTTTCAAGAAACGCCAGGACGGCCGATCCTCTCCAGGAATTATTATTCTTGGAATGTTATCCAAGTGACCACATATACTATACAGCTTTATAAGCCAGTAATTCTTCCATATAAAACGTTCAATATTCTATAGCCGTAGAAACGAGCCGAGTTAAAACAGCTCTTCTATCGCCTTTATAAATAATCGTTAAATTTCTGAACAGTTTATCGTTAAATTGAGGTCTGATCAATGTCATTGTCAAACTTTAGGGACTTTTAATACGGATTATAAATACCCTCAGAGCTTTTTCAACTTCACAGCAAATTTAATATCATTTTATTTTGGTTCATCGGAATTAAGTCTTGCTTAAATTACAAGATTGGCCAATTGGAACACATTTTATTTAAAGTTTGTTTACGGAAGGTTTCTATAAAATGGCGTTTCTTTGTTTTTTATTTGTTTGCTCTACAATCGCTTTTAGTTAACTGGAAAATAAAGAATTATAATGATTTAATTCAGACAGGTCAGAATGGGATAGTAACAAAGATTTTGAAGAAAAGAGAGAATATAGGTACTTTTTATTTGATTGAAATTAAAGTAGCTACTCAATATACAATGAAACAACGAAAATGTAAAAACTTTATTGCCATAAAATTTTCTACACTAAATATGAAGACATCGCATTCCTTGATGCGAGATTTTAAACCAATTTGTTATATTCGTATCAATGATCACGTACACTTAAATAGTTACTTTAGAGCGGTCCTTTATCTCATGAATCACATAAATTGGATCCATTATTTCCCAAGGGATTGTAGTTTCTTAACTTTACGTTACGAAAAAACCCTTAGGTAAGTGCTCGTCGGCAATAGATTTTCCCAAAGGACTCTCATAATAAGTACTCATTTATTCATCATGAGAATCAGAATTTTGTATATAGTAGTCATTTATTAATTTTTAAGAAGATAATTCAAATACTGCTCAATTTTGCAAAATTTGACGCATGGCAGATGAGTCCGAGTCCCGGCTTCGTCCCCCACATTCCCTAATTAGGTAAGCGCGGTACGAAAGCGGGGTTGTGCGTCGTAACCGCATTCCTGACATGCGCCTTTTACGTTTTGATCCCATTCATATACGATTTAAGATGCATTTTCTTAAAAAAAAACAATATTTTTTTTAATGTTCACGCGAATTTTCTCAAATGCTTACGACAATTTAGTCCCCCCGTGACAGTGGTTGCTGCATAGACCACACAACCTATAGACTCTAATGTTTGATTTTCCGTATTAAATGCATTCTGGCAACTAGCTGAGGTGAGACGAAGGGGTTGCAATGCTGTGATTAGCTAATTCAATGTCATACATTACCAATCACGGAACGTTAAAAAGAAATGGATATGTTTCGCAACGGGAAAGAATGAGACGACACGATAGTTCGAGTACATTGTTTACGGCTTACATCGGAATTATAAGTCAGATGTGTCGCCAGAACCCGTTCCCTTGTTATTAGGAGTCTATGGGCTATGTGGTCGATGGGTCGCTGTAATGTATCCGAAATTTCGGGCACGTAAATAACTTATTAATGGCGATAAAATCCGTAAATGTTGTCTTATAATTTCAATATTAATACAAATATTAAAAGTATATGGACAGTTTTTTCCGCTGGTAAAGACCAAACGAAACACCTACACACTACTCTACTCGTATACCTATTTATAAAACAACATAATATTGTATCGACGCCGAATTGCCCTGCAGCACTCCAACTTATAGTATCAATCGTAGGCGTTGTACCCCTGTGTGGGCGTTAAGGCTTTAAGGGGGATGTAAAAACATTACATTTACTAAGGTTTAAATATAATGGTGGATAATAGCTGTTTAAGATGTAGAAAATGTCATCCTGTAAACAGATGTTTTGAAATGAGATGTTGGTTTTAAAAGTTTTAAACTAATTTATATTTAAAGCTTTAATTTCATTTTACTGTAACGGATACACTTTTTCGAATCTCCCGTGGGAACGATTTCATTTTCCGGAATAAAATGTCCGTCATTTGTATAGTCAAGCTATTAGGTTCATTTAAATATTTTGTCGTTTTATTTAACGCCCGAAACAAATAAAATTGAAGGGAAAATGTTTAGATAACCCTTTTTTAAGGTTTACAATTTGCTCAAACATTAAAATAGGAGAAATATAATAATAAAAATTATTTCTGCTCAATTCAAACTTCGACATGAAACATAAAAATAATATTCTTCCACGATTTTGCAAGAAGCTTTGTAAGCTTGAATAAAGTTTAAGTCTTATTCAAAGGAATATAAAACTTTCCAACTAAAACTTTGTGTGTACACGCAAGAGGTTTAAATGTTTGAAAATTTGAAAAACTACTAAAACTTAGGGACTTTCTAGTCACACAATTCAATTAAATAAGTAATTCGTATTTCTCCCTTCACTGTCATCATTAGCTTTGATGAAACTTTGTAATCATTAAATGTGTTTTTAATTGGACTCTAAAAACTACTTTTAATTATTTACAGTCTGGTAATTATCTTCCAATAATTACACGGGTGCTACAAATACAGTAATAATATTGTTGTTATATGAAACAGAAGGAGCTAAATATAACTTAGAGCAGAATCTAATTGGGATTGATTGACCCAAATTGTGATTAAAGTAGGTTGATTTTGGTGCTTAATAATATCTCTCATCAATATAATTTGCATCTAGTTGAAGCTGAAGCACTAAATCTTCTTACATAAGCTTTCACATAAATCTCATGCGAAACCCCTTCATATCTTCAGTAGTCAAATTCTTAAGAACCGTGTCATTTCGTGACTACTAACAATTACGACAAAACATGTAAAAATTTATTACTGTTTTACAACACGCTAAAAATATTCTGATCTTTTTTGCTGTATTTAATTTATTGACCTATTGAATTTATGTTAAACGTTTTAAAAGTTCCTGTAATTAGTAACAAAGACGAACGACGAATTCGATTTAAATAAAAAATGACTAAATTATAATATCGTCACATCTACGTCTTTATAATAAATACTAGCAACATATTTTATGCACAAAAATGGTTTTAGAAATGTTTTAAAACCCAAGACTTTCATTTATAATTTAATAATGTTGAGTTACAAACTTAAGTTACTAACAATCTACTTAGAAAGCTATTTACTTAGTCATTAAGGTTAATAACAATTTTGAGGGAGCCTTAATTTTTCAAAACGAAGCAGGCACAAACTAAGTCCAAATAGTAAGTAAGTAATAGTATGTCGTCGATTAGAGTGAGAAATCTGTTTCACTTACTGAGCTCTTTTGTAAGTATGTATTTAATAATAATTTAAGTGTATATAATCTTATACTAAAAAGCTAAAGAGTTTGTTTGTTTGAACGCGCTAATCTTAAGAACTAGTAGTCGGATTTGAATGATTCTTTCAGTTTTACATTGCCCATTTATCGAGTAAGGTTTTATATATTACCCCACAAAGATCCCATTGTAAATCATAGTTAACGCAGACGAAGCTACGGGCAACAGTTAGTAAACTATATATAACAGCTAGTGTGGATTATGCAAAGACTAAGTATGGTTGGCGACATCAAGTGCACAATTAATAATTGGAATGCTTTCTAACTACGCGGCTCGGCGAGACGATTATTATCAACATTTCCACTCCTTTCACTAATGATAGTAGAACAAGTAAATCTATGAATATCGAATAAGCGTCAAGTTGATAGTCGACATCCACTTCACCCATAAAGCAAAACGGTCCTACTTCAGGTATCGGAGTTCACCATTCACTTATATAAAAAGTTGATGATGAAAATTAAGACGCTGTGCATAATCAAAATACGCTTTATTAAACAGTTTAGGGAAAATGTTTCCATTTTAGAGCATCAAAAACATAATTTTGATCATATTTATGGTTGAACTGTTGTAGTCGAAACAAAAAAATCTCGATGGCAAAAAATCATAAAATAATCCTTAAAATGAACATTTTAAGGATTATTTTATTTACCAATTATATCTGTATTATTATTTGTATGCAAATCTTGATAGAAGTGATGTATTAAATGATAATAAAAGATCAGTTGTTTTTATTTATCGATTGAAATATATATTATAAAACATAATAAATAATATGTACTTTTCGAATGAAACATGTTATCTCTTTCATTGCTACGTAAAGCCACTAACTAAGACTTTGTGAGTGAGTCACTTCATTTGGATTTCCTCAAATACGTTTCAAAATTTTAAAAACTATACTTCACAACATTCTATCCATTAAAAGAGAACAGAGTTAACATACATAGGAATTTCAATAAAAGGGGAAAACAAAAGTTACAGAAACTAAACGCTAAAAGCATTAGGCGGAAATATGTAATTAAAAGATAAGGGTCTAGGTATCGGTATGTAGGTCAGATTGACATGTGCTCCCCGGAGCGAACTTCAGACGGGTAGAACTCAATTTCACGCGTGATTTCTATACTTTTATTTCATTTCTACGTGCACGAATTCTGTCAGAGCCGCCTGTAAAAATGTGTGAGAGGAAAAGAATTTTCCAGTCACTTTTTGTTTATTTAAATATTATGATCATCAACAGCCTTTCTCCATCTACTACTTAAGATAGATCTCCCTGCTAGTCGTATCCAGCACTTTTATCCAATTCAGTGGCCGGTCCCCACGGCACGGACATCGTCTTCCCACCTGGTTAATGGCCGACCAACACTTCATCTACTTAAAAGCGGCCTCCATTGAACCTTATTGGCCCATCGGCCATCCGTTCAGTGTGTGACCAGCCCACTGGTCCTTTAAACATATTGTTGAATATTTAAAAAATAAACTTGGATAAAGTATTGGTGATAATTTGAAAATTAATAAAAAAACGAACAAAATAATTAATGCAGATTTTACGAAAGAGCCTATACAAAGAGGCTTTTTGGACTTTTACAGCCAGTTAAAATTTAAATGTTGGTCGATCACTGTATTACGAAATCAGAAGCCTTTAAAGTATTCAGATAAAGGTATAATCAATTATCCTGATAGGTGATCCAAATTTGGATGATATTTTATAACCACACCACTTTAACCTAACTCCGTGGTAATCGCTAAAGAACTTGTCTAACGGGTACCAGGAACCGAACTAAATTTTAAGAAATTTATATAAATACGATAAACTTTTATTGAATTTTATATAGCAACGATGGTCCAGTGGTTATAGGCTCAGCCTCTTGAGCGAGAAGGTTCGATTCTGACCTGCACCCCTAGACAAGTGGCATCCGCGCCGATTCTATTCCTTTGCGTTTATTCGCTAACTCATAGGGTTGCTGCAAAATTTTTGAAGAACGTTTATCAAGACACATAAAGTATATGATTTTGTTTGTAAAAACGTGTGTAATTCGTCACCCATAGAAGAGTGGCATAAACGCTAAACGAATATAATAGAAAAGAATACTTATTGTATGGGAATTATACTAGCTTACGACATTTAAAAAAAATCATGAAATATTATAGTAATAATGTTCGTTTTAAACGAAGTACAGAGATTGTTAAACGTTTTTACAAACAAAACCACATACTTTATATGTCTTAATAATAATCATTCTTTAAACATTTTGCAGCAACCCTATGAGTTAGCGACTAAACGCAAAGGAATAGAATCGGACGTATGCCACTTGTCTAGGGGTGCAGTAGTGCCTTAAGATGGGATTTTATGAATTTCTATGTGCAGTATTGCAGTCATACAATCTAATACTGTATTAGATTATTATTATTAATCTAATACTGTATTAGTATAGTAGTTCTCTCCTAGTTGGTTAACTAGAATAGAATTACTATACTAATACACTCATAGTAAATTGTTCGTATCCTTAAATAGAAAATGGCCGGTCCCCAGTAAACCGTTATTACCGTATCAAACGCTTCATTACACATCTCACAAACATTTAACATGACAATTGTACAACTGAAGCTAGAGTAAATAATTAATATTAATGTTTTTTTTTTCTTTTAAAAATGTGCGCTTTTCTCCGACTTAAAAGATGTGATAGTTTATTTCTCGAATTTGAGATAAAAAAAGGTGTGTGTGCTATTCACACACGATAGAAGTGAAACACCTGTTAAATGCTCAAATACAAGCAAGTATGAAACAGTGCGCAATATACATACACATCGACATTTGCTCTCTCGCTCTTTTGTATTTGTGTCTCTTATCTGTCGTTTTTTCCGTTGCATCCGGTTTGAAATCACAACGATTCTAAAGAAGTTTCACTTCAATAAGTAGTAATAAAAAAACTGCTACATAACAAATCTTTGACAGAACGAAGCCTGTCGGCTCCGCTAGTATATTAAATACTTACTAATATTATGATGGATCCGAAAAAAACATTAATATAATAAAATTGTAATAGGCACGGTACGGATTTATAAATAAAGACAGATAAAGCATGCCTAACACACGAGGGACGCCTCCAAAGCGAATACACATTCAAAAGCTACGCTATGTGAAGCACTTGAGAGCTCTTTTGAATTTGTATTCGCTTTGAAGCGTCACTCAGCATGTTCAACATGCTCCATCTGTCTTTATTTATAAAACTATATGATACTGGTATATTATTTTTGTGTGATATTAATAAATTTTAATGTAATTAAACATAAAATAATAATAATTTGGATTCATAATTTCTGGTCAAAAAAGCGATATCCGACTGAGAGAGTGGTATATGTCATCGTAAAATCAGTTCAGCATAATGACATACATTGAGGTTTCATTTCAGATGAAAACCAGCCCGGTCAGCGATCGACGAATACCCAAATGACACCACTTAATAGTGACCGACAGCATTAATTATAATTAAAACCAATTCAAATGAAACATATATCGAATGAATGTACACAGAAAAAGCTTATACTCCACAGTCCACACAAAACGAGTATTTCGCGTGCTAAGCTGGACTTTTTACAAACAAATGAAATCCAATAAAAGCATGTTAAAATGAAATTGCAGTAATATTTATCATTGCACTGGGTCGCCTGGAAACCGAAAACGTTTGAACTCAAATATTATCGTGAAACATAGTTATGAAATTGCTCTAATGACGTTTTGCCGCTGTTTTCGTTTATTGCGGTTTTTATTTTCAAAAGTTTAAATGTTTGGGGATTTATACGAAAAACATGTTTGTTTGTATAAATGAACTTATATCTATAATATTCGTGTGATATGGCGACTGAATACTGGTTTATGCGTATTTTTTCAGTGTCTCGTTACTGTAATGACAATTGAGAGAAAAAAGTGTGTTTTTAAATACACACGGTGCAATTTTTGTATTCGATTAAATTTTTTATAATAAATGTTAAGGTGACTTAGCTATGTACAAAGAAATAATAAATTATTACACTCACGCTAGAGTATTTATGCAGTTTAATTTTTAAGTAGGAGCTTTAATATTAAAGTTCTGTTAAACGTTAGTATAGACTTTAAGAGAGAGTCTTAAAGCAATAGCAAATAAATAAGTAATAAGTCAACATAAGAGAGTTTCTGAAATTCCAATAAAATATTCCATTCCATTAATGTTCACGTTTTTTTCAAGATTTTTTCGTTTATACACAAAAAATATATAATGTAATAAGATTTTCTTATCTTCCCCCATATGGATACAGATAAAAAGAGCATATTTTTTATACTTACGTATCACAGTAAAAATACCAATATGGATTTGGCTTGTTCTTGTTCAGATTTATGGCAAGAACTTATAGTATGCCACAATAATTGCGTAACAAGTTGGGTTTCGGGTAACTTCTGAGGGTAAAGTTGAGCCGACAACTTGATATATTGGCCTGTTTTGTTAATGCGAGCGTGTAAACAGAGAAGTGAAGTGATAACATTCTTATGCGGCTACTGAATTTATATTATCTTCAAGAAACGTTTACTACACGGGTATTATAATATCGAAATATAGGTAAGCTTTTTTTTGTAATGATAAGCTATTTTATACATTTTGCCATACCTTCTAGTTTACTGTATGAGAAATATGCTCTCATTTTTAAATATTCTCTTCTTTTATTATATCATTAGAGATATTTAAAATGTAGACCATGCAATGTCTATAAACTCTTTGATTTTATTTGAAATTTCAATAAATAACTACATTATACTGTCACTATAAGTTACAAAATCATAACCGCTCGATACTTCAAACAATCGAAATATATTTTAGTCATCAGCTTGCATCGTTCTACTTTTAGATATAAGCCTCCTACAATACTGCCTATTTAGGACCAACTGGTATGGCATGCGCAGCGACTAAATTTTGTCGTCTATTCCCGTTTCATCTCTGTATGTACAATGGCCAGCATGCGATAATCTTCCCGTTACGTCAATAGAAGATAATATTAGAGAGAAGATTAAAGGATTATTCAATTTGAATATATAATTCAAATTGTCTATGTCACGTCAAGATCTCGTTGCACAATACTACCCCGCTGGACTAGGGAAAAATCTCTCAAATATAGAAAATTTTCCTTATTGGAAATTTTCCCAGCACCTAAAGTTTCATATGTTGATTGGCTACGCAGAATCTAAGGTATCGATACAGTAGGCCAAATTTTATTGACGCTATAACGTAAAACCTTTTAAACAAAAGATAGAGCCGTAAAACATCCAGTAAAAACGAACATAAATAAAAGCGTTCATATAAAAATTAACGGTCCAAAATATAAATCAATGTTACAGCTTCGCGTAGGATGGATCCAATTTTGACTCAACATTAGAAAACCTCAGGGCCTTGAAAATTAACATGAAATCAAATAAAATTTTTTAACATCAAAACCTAAAGATTTATTGAAAATATCATATTTCATATTGTTTTTAATTAGGATTTATATCGCATTGTTAAAAAACACACAAAATGTATATTGAAGAATAATCTTTATTACAATAAGTTGTTTGTTTGAACACGCTTATCTCCGAACATGAAAGGCCGATTTGGTTATTTTTAGCCTAATTATTATAATTATGTAAGGTATTCATTATAGATTATTTATTTAAAAGATTATATTTTTATACTTTTGGGAAATGTGAAATAGCAAAATTAGTTTCTTATCAAAAATAATTTATTGTTTTCTTATGTTTGAGCGAATTTCGCTCATTATTATGAAACAACTTTCACGGCCATGGCTGTTATAAAGTAGCCGAAACGTCGTGCATGCAAAAAACTTAATAAACGGCGATAAAATCCGAAAAATTGTTTTAGTAAATCATTTATTAGGCCAATGATCATATTTTTCCTTTTTACTTTCTGTGTATATGTATGACCTATGTTTATAAAAAAAAATATTACGTAGAATAAGTAAATCTCTACCTAATAATAATTCCCATATCCCTTATATCATCACTGGCTGTGAGATGCATTGCTTTGTTCTAGATTTTTTTTTGTTTGATTGTTCTATATTTGATTTGATTGCATCATGATTTTGCAAATTCAAATCAGTGTTTTTCAAACTGTAGGAGAAACATTACTAAGGGGGTCATTGGCAAAACAAATGAAAGGAAAGGCAATACAGAAAAAACCTTGTTTAAAAAATATAATGCTTTGGTTGTATGTTTGTCTTTGATCATTCCAAGGGGAATGATCAAAGTTTTGATGAAGCCAGAAATGTTGAACATGTAAAAAGGTCGCGTATTTAGAATTAATATTGAAAAACACCGTTTTAAAAGTTACAAAAAACGCTACACTCACGTAAAAACATAAGTTATTCATAGCTAAGTAAAATGTATGTTGCAAAATTTCACGGTTTTGTTTACAACTTGCAAATCTGAGGCGTAATGGACTATAAAAACGCGTAGGTTCGCAAATAAAGGGCGGTATATCTATAAAAGTTCCATTGTCAGCCGGCGAAAGCTCTTCATACAAAACTGTTTTTACATCGTAAATATGTCAGTGTACTGTAAGTTTTGTAATTTATGTCACAAAATATTGTGGTTATTTAATATTACAGTAACCAGGAATATCGCCCATAACAAACTTGACCTACCAACTTAGTTTAACAAATTTGAAATTACTTGGAACTTAAAAAATCGAACACTTGATCCGCTTACTTACCACACTCCAGATAATGTAAGTACATATTATATACTTGATGTACAGGTACAGCTACTTATCAAGCATAAGTAGCTAAGTGCTAAGCTTTGTTTTATCTGACATAATATTATATTCTGTCTCATACATATTTCTACATACGAGTATATTATCTATCTTTTAAATATACTTCTGATCTTTACTTTTTAACCGACTTCAAAAAAAAGGAGGAGGTTATATTGGTATTTAGTACTATATGTCCATTTTTATTCGACTCCAGAAAGGAAGGAAGGTTCGTAATTAGATTGGAATATTTTTATGTATATACTCGTTGTTTTTGATGTGCAATGTTTTTATTTGATATGCAATAGTTACTATTTGGTCCCATAAAAATTTAATATGGCTTGGCTTGGCATGTTGTCATTGTATGAAAATTTTTATGATCATTTTAATTTATGTAATAACAGCTTTTTAAGCAGTTTTATTTTAGGTTGATTTATATTATTAAATTTACCTGCAACACTTACCAGCTTAACGTAGAATTAAATCGAACGACTGATTTTGTCTGATTGTTATATTATTAAAATAATTACTTGTAATTATTATAAATATCTGCACTAGCAATATGACTTTACGCAAGTACGTCTAGGCCACAAAATGAACAGAGAAACAGAAAGATAATACATCAATATGAGTAAAAATTATGGGTCAATAAGGTTCGAGAGTGAAGGCCATGTCGTGATAGGCGAAGTGTTGGTCAGCCAGTAACCATAAAGACGCTCTTTGAGCAGTAGCCGGTCTGTGTTGGATCCGAGTGGCCGATGATAAGTAAAAATTGCACATGTTCTAAAGGTCATTAAGCTCTCATATTACACTTTGGCAAGTAACGTTTTTAAAACCCTTATTGACGTCATGTCATAATGGAGCATCCCATTATTGCCGGTGTCACCCGAGTCCCGGACTCAAGCGATGTGGGGAGAAACTCCCATTTCCCTCATCTTTGTCACGTAAGTATTGCGCACGTCAAGGGGCAATAACGCCTAAGAAAATTGCTTTACACAGGCTATTTCGTTCGTAATGTGTTTTTTCTCGTTATGTTACTTTTATATTATTAAAGGTTATTTCATATATTACTAAATGCACTAAAGTTAAATAATATACACTTTTAATTTTTTTCTGTCGAATTTATCTGTACATTTTTCCTTTTTTTAATAATGACCCTCTATATCATCATTACTTAATTAATAATCTAGCATTTAAATATATACATCAATAATATAACACTATCTTCTCCAACCTGTAGTAAATTTAGAAAGACCAATAATTGTTCTACTTGATACACTTACTAATCTCTGTCCAGATTGGAAGACAATTTAGTCCCAGATCTCTGTAAAAAGAAGATTAGTATTCGATTCACGACTTGATACGTAATTACATATTAGTAATAGGCGTTCTTGCATAAAAGTTTAGAAACAGAAGTCAAAGTATACTTTCAGATGTAGATTTTTTTTTAATTTCATTGCCCATCCCTCATTATATGATTCATTACTATAGTCAGCATCAACCTCTATCCTTCTGCTGAACATAGGCCTTCCTCAATGAACGCTAAAACGGTCGATCTCTTGCCACTTGCATGCAATACCAGCATCGACACGACGCAGCGTCCTTGCCTAAATTTTGGTGAATTTGTTTTTATATAATACTCACAAAATTATCGCTCTATTTCGGTTATGTGCTCGGTGTCATTAAATTACCCCCTAAATATTACACTGAAGGGAGACATTGTGAAGCACATGACGTAATTGGTATAGGAACGTTGGTACGTACTATGATATCGCCTTAGGAACAAATTTAATCAGAAGACTTCAGGCGGAGTTAAAAATTATTCGTAATGTAAGTAGTTTGTGACTTGGACGTAGGAAATATTAAATTTATTAACGAATTCTCGCGGCTGCTTCGGAGTTATACCAAATCAGACTGTCGTAAACAAATTAAAATGTTTGTGTTTTACTCTCGAACGACCGTTATCTGAAGAAGGTTGACATGTGGTAAATATTTTTATAGAAATTGTATATATTTTCTGTGAGTAAAGTTACCCTCCTCGCCTGATTTCGAGGAGGAGACCCATGCCCAGCAGTGGGACATTAAAGGGTTGATACTTTACTTTACTTTTAAAGTGAGCGTCATTGGATCTCTCATTATCAGTGACCGAGTAATCGAATCCTGTAGGGCTATTCTGTAAGGTCCTTTCCATTCATTGCTAGAAATGAACGGTTTTTTGATTTCTTTGTCTCCTTATGTTTTCGACTTTCTTACAGAATTTCATGATCCTATGTCACCGGAAATTTTATATGTTCTAATTCGGCAGACGGACACTGGGGCTACTTTATAAGATTATAAATTAACATGGTTATTTTCATTATTAGAACATATTCTAATAACGATCAAATAAGAACTCAATTTTGAGTCTCTGAGAAAACAAAAGATGTTACTTGTATATTGTGAAGTTTATCCTAATTAATTAGCCGCAAACCATTTAAATTAAATAGACAAAAGGCCAAGAAGGTATAAGAAACATAGTATATGTACAATACTCTTATTAAGTCGAACAAAAGGTATCTTACGACGGAGCTCGGCATGCATACTGTAGGGAACCAATTACATTACCCGTGTAGTGCATAGAACTAGCTGTATTTACCTGAAACAAAATAACAATTCTCATTTACATATTTCATTATTTTACAGTTCAATAAACATAAGTATATTTTACAATCATAAAATCTTATTGAAACTTCTACGAACTAAAAAAGGTGATTGGCAGAACGCCATTCCTAAGCCCCTGTTTGCACGAGCGTTTTAAAAGCTCGAATTTCCCAACGTCGAAAACTCAATATAAAATAAAAAGTGCTTTAAAAACTCTTTCGTTTGAAGAAATACATTGGTATGTATTTGTGTCATTCAAATGCTTCCTAAACGTTAAAAAAACGCTCGTGTGAAGGCCTAAAAGTCTTATGAGTTATGTGTGTTAAAGGCAACAAAATAAATATTATGTTTGACAACAAAAGGAGTCTTTTAAAAGTAAATGTGTATTGTAACGTTGCGCTTGCTGTATGTATGTATTGGTGGCTATCTACCACCCCCACGCGACAGTATATTTTTGAGTATTTGATTTCTATAAAGGCAATACAAGTATAAACATAGTAGTTACAAAATTGAATTCTAAATGTGTCTAAGCTAAATATACTATGCGAAATCCTTCACGTACAAGACAAGTTCGTTTCCATTTGTTCATGAACTTTGCTGCCAAGTCGTACCCGACCCGTTTCAGCCCGTCAGCCTCGGCACTCAATTAAACCTGTCTCCTAACTCCTAAGGATCTTACCCTTCTAATCTTGATCACGTGAGGTCACGTCAAGGATTGCCCACATGACAGACAAATATGGCTTAGCTAAATATAATTCCAATAAATAAATAAGAAGGGGATATTCTATAAATTTGAGCAACGATGGTCTAGTTACGGGTGTGGGTTCGATTCTGACCCCTGTGGTGCCTTATAATGGATTTTTCTAAAATTCTACGTGCCCCTGAATGTAGACTTTGTGAGGAACATGCATGCCTAATGAGATTAAAAGTAATTGAGGGTGTGTGAAGTTCACCAACCCGCATTGGGCCAACGCCTTGGTGGACTATGAAACCCGATACCTCCTTGCCTGTTTTCGAGGAGGAGAACTGTGCCCAGAAGGACATAAATAAAAGTAGATATTTATTTTATAAAGTATCATGTTATTATATAATTAAAGAAAAACATTCATTAAACTATTCATCAATTAAAAACATTGTGTGTTCATTATCAGCATTATACAATATATATCATTATTTCACTAAAATATTTAATTATGATACAGATTTTAGTTTTGCTAGCAAGGGATCGGTAGTCTTGGCGTTCATTTAGGCGAGAACTCTGTTCAGCAGTGGACGGATAAAGGCTGATGATAATGATTTTGATGATGAAGTTTATACCACAATAGAA
Organism: Lycaena phlaeas; assembly: GCA_905333005.2. NCBI lineage: Eukaryota > Metazoa > Arthropoda > Insecta > Lepidoptera > Lycaenidae > Lycaena > Lycaena phlaeas. Next base: position 10,842,798 of record HG995172.1, on the reverse strand, counting down.
TTCAAATACATAATATAATTTCGATCACAAGATTCTAATAAAGATATTTCCAACATTCGATTGTCTAACTGAAAACTACTTCAATATTCAAGAGGTTTTGCTACTGTTGTGGCATTTATGTAAATTTAGCTGTCGTTTAAAATATTATATACTCGAATTAGTACTAGTAAAGGAGTCAATTTGGTTAAAATTCACAATTATGATGCTCTTGTTCATTCTAGCATCGTAGAAATATTTTTTATCTTTGATATTTAATAATATATTCCGCCCGTTTTACTAATTTTGGCTAAATATTTACTGACATATTATGGGTCCACTTAGTATTATTCAAACACGTTTCTATACTATTTAGTTCAATTAATATTCTATATCTAGCCTGCTATAAGTGTCTTCTACATAGTTCATCAGCATATGAAAGTAGGACAATATTAATCACGACCGCGAGCCTGTCAAAAACATGACGTCGCCTGCAGACTATTTTCGAAGACATCAAAACTTTTGATACGAAACATTGGGGGAACGCGAAGTGTGCAAAAATGTCGTTAGGTAGGTTGTTCTTTCACGCCACAGTACGACTTTTTTGCATGGGGTCGATAGAGGGAGCAGTTATAACGCCAAATAAATCAAAAATGCGATGTCGATTATTTATCGATCTTTAATCTCTAGAACTATAATATTATATTTTCTGCCATTATAGTATAGTAAATGCTTAAATTTTTATTTACATAAAAAATTACTTATAAATTTACACAGTAAATTTAAAAGTTTAAGGCGATCATTGCACGATGTTCAGGAGTGGTAAGATAAAGGCCGGTGATAATGATGATGAAATTTAAAAGTAATAACGAGTAACAAACATATATTATGTTAATTGCTTATAAATGCAATTTACAAATATAAAAAAGCTTTGACATCTTTCAAAATCGGCTTAGACAGACATTTTATTTTTTTAGCCCAAAAAACATTAACGACAAAATGTTGATCTACAGGGTGCACTACAATGATAAAATACGATCGAATACAATGATAAAACATCGACTTAAAATTATTTAATTTTTATACAATTCTGAGTAGAGCGACGCAAATCTTCTTTATCTTCTTTACACAGTAAAAGCTTCTTCTGTACGTATGCTTAAATCTTTAGAAGTACGCAACGTATTTTTATGCGGTTTTTTTTAATAGAAAGAACAATTCAAAAGGAAGGTTTATGTGCATAATACATGCACAATATATTATCCCGTTCTAAATCTTAGTTAACGCAGACGATGCTGCTGGTAACACCTAGTTTATATTCTATAGTATTATTTTCAATAAAAAACGATATAATCACGAAACCGGTAAATGCATTGAAAAGAAATGCAGACGCGGGAATACTTCATAATTATCCATTAAAACTTGTCTAGACCTGCTCTGGATTTATTTTTTATGAAAAATACTTTTCTAAATAACATAAATGACATTATACTGAAACAACTTTTACGGATTTTATTATGATTTATTTAGAGTTTTACATTCCCGAAATTTATGATACATAAACAATGACCATGGTCCTCCTATTACCATGGTCGTTTTAGCCGCATAAAAATCCGTAAAATTAGCTTCAATATAAAGAGTGAAATTTGGGTAACATTAGAAAGCAATATAAATGTTGTGTTATCCTTTAAACTGTTACAGTAAGATCGTTATCTATATCCATTATGCAAATTAGAGGGCTGGACTGTGAACACATTTAGCTGAACTATTCGCAAACCTCACTCAGACAGACTGTTCTATTTACGGTCGATTCGACACCCGCTAACTGGATCCCGGAAACGAGACATTATCCCAACAGATAGACTTAGACTTTTCATGAGTTTTAGCAGATAAAATTTTTCATCTATTTTAAGTAAAAAGGAGGCAATACTATACGTGAAAATAAAGTATAAATTAGGTATATTTAATATCAATAAACCTGAGCTAATCTTTAAAAAAAGAGAATATATATTTATACCTAGTCACATATTATTCGCTGTCCAGAATTTATAGCAACCATTATCTTCGCATCATAGTTAAAAATAAGCCAAAATATAAAGCATAGTAAGTTTTCATTAGTACAGTAAATACCGTTAAAAGCTTTCACAGAAATATTTTCTTGTTAGCTTTGTTTATTTTAAAGTTTTCAAAACAACCATAAATAACTGTATGTGAGTTATGGAACGTGACAAAAACCGGCGCGTTCACATAACACGGAGTGTTCTGATACCATCCATCGAGATATTATATCTAACTGCGCCATCATAATCCATATTGTTGCTAGAATTTTCTCGCAAACTTTTATCGATGTATCGTGAAACCGATTGAACGTAAACGGTTAAAGCATCACTAGTTTCTTTATAGCATGTACCATAGTATAAAAACTAAATGGACCAACTACAAAAAAAAAAAAAAATTATAACGATTTTATTTAAAAAAAAAGTTTTTGTTTATTTTGTTCACAATGCCAAGAGGGTGTTACGATATAGTCAATATTTTAGAAATAACAAAAAGACTCTTCTACCCTAGAGCTATGGGAACATAACAATGTTTTATTGGTAGAATATAATAATAAGCTAGAGCAACGTTAATCTATTTACGTTACATAAGGTTGGAAATAATTAGGGCCTCACAATGGTATGTAAACCGAATAATATATTTATTATATACATACAATAAATACAGTGCGTCTATGTAAGCAAAAATAAATTTAAATAATTTCCAACTTCTTCAAGCTTTTAGTCCACAGAAGTATATAGAAAAATAATTATTTCTTCAATTAATATATTTTTCTCTATTGAATAGCTAGAAAAGTTTGAAGAGGTGAATTTTCAGTGTTTTTTTTTATTTTTTTTTAATTTGTGCAAATGTAGGTGAAAAGAATTTTTCTTTCTGACTTTTTTATGTTTATCGGCCGGACGAAGTCTAAGTAATAGAGTTCTCGTTTTACCCTATAGGCACGGAACCCTAAAAAGAAAGATGTTACCCATAAATCTTATCCTTGTGAATGTCTGACTCAAATTGTTTCAAAGAATTGAATGGTAGTGCGAAAAATCTATTGGAAAGAACTGAGTAATATTGTAGGTACGTTTATTTTATTTTATAGCAATTCTAGATTTCGATCGTTTTAACAAAAGCAAAATTTCTAAAAATAAGAAAAATAGTTTTACGACGTTAAATAAATGTGACAGGCTAGCGACAGGATAGCGTAGACAGAATCAATAGATAGCTAGATATAGTGGGGGTGATACTAAAATGTGCTGTTACATTCGAATGCAACTAAACTATTTTCGTATGAAATATTTTCGCAACGTGTCGGCTTGAAGCATTGTTATTTGTATGATTTTATAATATAACTTTATAAATGTTGTTTATGTAAAATATTACTTGCTTTTGACGTGAAGACGTGACAACGTCTTATAATTCAATGGAGCCGACTGCACGCACGAAAAAACATGACTCATGTGGCGTTACCTCCTTCTGAGGCGTTTCCTTTAAAGCTTGAAGTGCAAGCAAGACCGCGGAACGAGCGACAAAGAGGCACAATCGGCCCATCAGTATTTTCTTATGACGTTGTCACGTTCAACTATCGTCAGTAAACCGACTTTACAGACAACCGATTTTTTTTATAGGGCAAATGGAAAGTTGGTTCACCAGCCCCCTGATTCTGTAAGAGTCATTTTCTAGGCTGTACGCCGTGACGAGCTCGTCTCGGCGCACAGCGTTGACGTTGCTAGGGTGTTTTATATGGTTTGACAAGCTTAGTGAATACCAAACAGAATACAGAGCGCTGTCACAGCGTGGCGACAGCGCTGCGTTTCTTACAAAATAGCACTGCTGATGCTAAATAATAGTGACACTCATAGATAACCTCTATACTAGCGGATTAGGAAGTGCTCTTTTCTTGAAGGTCCTTAAGTCATATCGGTTTGGAAATACCGTAGATTGCAGCTTTTATCTCTGGACATGTAATAGTCCCCAATGGTACTTTATCTTACGTAGGTACATAACATGATTTAACATATTTTTATGCACAAAGTTAGTCGCTCCACACGGCCTTAGGAGTCCGACCATTTTATTCCAGATGCTATAAAACTTTGTCGGTAACAAGTTTTATACCATATTCACAACTTTAGCGCTTTAAAAGAACGAGTGGCTTATCAAAAAATATGAATGCGTTCCTTTATTACAAAGTACTCCTTGTTGCTTAATAGCTGCCTTTACAGTGCAAGGTTTTTTATGTTATTTGGAAAAGCAACACACGTTCATCTGATGGTAAGTGGTCGAAGTTGCCGATGAACATATATATATATATATATATATATATATATATATATATATATATATATATATATATATATATATATATATATATATATATATATATATATATATATATATATATATATATATATATATATATATATATATATATACCGTAAGTTGCATGTCTCTGTTCCAAGTACCTACTTGGAACAGAGACATGCAACTCATTTATGTAACATTTACATCAACCTGTATATTCTGAGGCAGAATGTTAAGTGACAGTGTCCATAATTACAGTGCCCGTCTTTCTTTTCTCTCTGAAACACAGCAAAGCTGCTTTACAAGGGAAGCAAGATGCCGGTACCTATGCAAACAAGAGCGTATTGCATCCCACCCAACGGTAAACGTGCAGTTATAAAGCGCTAAAACGCGTTATGTTATCTCTAGTAATTCTTATTAAAAACAATAAAAAGCTATTTATACCGATGGGAAAGGATATTTAAGCACTTTTTCCACTTGAAATGCTTTTGGATTGCGTATTACTAAAAAGTTAAGTTAGGTAGTAAAGTTAAGTGATTGTATTTATTTTTGATTTCGCTAATCTCCGGAATTCGCATATATATATATATATATATATATATATATTGTTGTTACGTGCACACTGATTTTGTTTTGTAAATTAAATTTTCCTATAGTAGGACTACTAGAACTTATGGAATAAGTAGTACCTTTGTACAAGTGTTTATTTTTAATATTTCATTATTTTATGTGTTTCTCAGTGTACATAAATTATTAAATTAATAAATATAAAAATAATAATATAAAAACTACAAAATAAAATATTTTTAACCTGATTATTATTACGTATTTGGTTTAACATGAATCACGACTCTTTAATTACAGCATGTCATAAGCGTATTTGGCAGTTTGTGAGAGAACCCTAATTACTACAGACCTTGGTAAAATAGGGATCGTTTAAAGTAAAAATATTCCCTATACTTTAGCCAGGTATGGTCGATCAATGTCAACTGTCCGCCCACAAACATTAATGCCAGTATCGCCACTAACAAAGACTACGCAGCTGCTATTAAAAGTTTATTAAGACAGCCATTACTAATTGTACACATATTTTAGATTGTTGATCAAAACCTACCTTGAGTTCAACTAGTTTTTGTTATTTGCTCCAGTATTTTTTAACCTAATCGAACAAGTATGTCAACGTAATTTTAAATCATAATAAAATTAAATCAAATATTATGGTAAATTAAAAACACTGTTTCAGTATATGCAGAGGAGCATTAGTTTTTTATGTTTGGGCAGTTACATTCGTATACTTCAGCCACCTTTCTAAATACAAATTAAATAAAATTTGGAATTACACATTAAGACTTAAATGGAATTTTGAACATTCACTATGTTGAAATACTGAAATCTGCATGCCCGATGACATTTTTTCTTTGAAAATGTGCAAAGTTCACCAACCCTCATTGGGCCAGCGTATCGGTGAACTATGGCCCAACAGCCTTCCTCGTCAGATTTAAACGAGGAGACCCGTACTTAGCAGTGACATTATGTATTATAAGAGTTGATACTTTACTTTTTTTACATCTTAACAAAAATGCTTTAATTTGTACGAAATCTACTGTTTGATGAAAATCACGTAGACCTCAACAAAAGTAGCATATTCTAGAATACTGTTATAAATCATACTATTATGATTTATAACAGTATTCTAGAATCGCATGCAATTGTGTAAACTTTCAATTTTATAACGTGTGAACCGTACGTTTAAGAATGTGGGTACAAAAAACATTCGCCTCAGGCGTTCGGAAGTAACATCTGTTCGCGCACCCGGCTGAATGGAGCCCGACGTGAGATCTCATTAAAAATACCAAGCCATACAATTTACTATCTCCAGAGTGCAAATTTCAAAACAAAAAGACAGCGTATGAATAATGTGCACACATTGCATTGCATTGGTTTGCTACAAAAAGTAAAAAAGTAAAGTGTCAGCCCTTATATTATGTTCCACGACTGGGCACTCCTTGAAATCAGGCGAGGAGGATGATTGGTCATCGTTTACCGATTTGCTGGCCCAGTGTGAGTTGGCGAACTTCACATACCTTCACAGACTTTCAATCTCATCAGGCATGCAGGTTTTCCTTCACCGGTGAGCGAGCGATGGTCTCGTGCTTCAGTGTGCACTTACAAATGTATAAAACCCCATTCATAGGCACAGGCACATCTCGCATAAGAGACAGAGTCCATACCTACTAGACCATCATTGCTCTTGGTTTGCTATATTATTGCATGAATGAAATAAATAATAAATACTCTTAAGTTTTGTGCTCCGAAGAGGTTCCATTTTGGCCGAGATTCTGGATAAGTAAGATAATAATGACAATTTACCTACCGACTTACACATACTCAGCATAGACAATATTATACACATTATGTTATAAAGAACTACAAGATTTACCATAATATTCGTGGAGATGAAGATTTTGTTGTTATTTAAGTAGTACATCTTTTTATGATTTTTATAATAAATTTTATTTTTACAAGCTTTTTATGATACATGATGCTAACTAATGCCATGCAAAAGATAATAGACTGACTTACTTTCGCACTTATAATATTCATATAGTATAATATTATGTATAAAGTTAGTAGAAACAAGCTATTTGAACTAGTTTAGTTATATAACCTTGCGATGGAATCCTTACGTTAGCAAGAATGTGAGAAATACATAATAATTTAACCTTAATTTCCTAACGGTAAATGAATAAGTGTAAAAATAGAGATTTCGATACTCACTTGGATTGAATAAGAATAAATATAAAATCACTATCTGTTGCCCGCAGCTTCGCCTGCGTTAACTAAGATTTACAACGGCATTTTAGCGGGATGATAATATAGTCTATTAGCCGTCCTATACATATACGCCCCGCGTTTCCGTGGGAATACGAGGATGAATTAGCCTACGTGTTAATCTGATGTATAAGCTATATTATTATGAAGTTTCATCAAAATCCATTCAGTAGTTTTTGCGTGAAAGAGTAACAAACATCCATACTCACAAACTTTCGCATTTATAATACTAGTAAGATGTACGAGCTATGTAAGTAGCTTATGGCACGCTTTGACGTTCTCACCTAATTCCTTGTAATTAGTTGCGGAGGAAGAAAAGGCAACAGAAATATACGTTCATTTCGATATCTAGCCTGTTAATTGATCCCTTCCTTGCTTTGTGTTGGAATATTTATATTTATTTGTATAGCTGTTTCTTAGCATTGTAACTAAATTAATGTTTATTTTATTATTAATTTATAGTGACAATAGATTTAGCCGAAATTATCGGAAAGGCTTTATAATAAAACTGAAATATTCATAGCACAGTGATAGAAGTAAATTATTATGAAATGGCGGCAAAATCTTGACATTATGCATTTAACCTTAGTGTAAGAATAACCAATTACATCAACGAGGGCTCAAGAATCAAGAGACAAAAATATAATTAAATTATAGTACAAAATCTACAAAAAATGCTCATAAAATTAAATTCAAATAAACGCCCCAACCTTACTTTATACTAAGGTAGCTTTACTAAAGGCTAGGTTACTTACCTATTATTTCTCTTAAATCGGCTTTAGAATATCAACAAACATTGCCGCTCCATATACAAAATTTTCGTTGATTACAAGTAAAAATAAAACAGTTACAAGAAACTTGAATAAACAGAAAAGATGTACATTTTGTTTGAGAGGGCACTCCACCTACTTTCCAACGATGTCAAAATGAATGGTTCTCGAGGAAACTGACGCAGAAAGACAATCTTGAAGAATCCCTTCTTTAACATGTTTGAAGGGCTCATGATACCTTCTGACAATATTAATGAACATAACTTTGCGTTCACGTATTTTTCTAGCTTATTATTATTATTTTTGAGTGTAATTTATGTAATACTGCCGGCCTAAGATGCGCGCCACGACAAAAAGACATATCTCTTCCGAAGAGAAACTCGTCGAAATTTTTACTTAAATCTTTAAAACTACGCAACAGATTTTGAGTTGGTTTTTTTTAATAGATAGGACAATTCAAGAGAAAGGTTTATGTATATAATTTATTAAGTTTTTATATACATTAGCTAAGATATAACAATAATTGTTGGAGGTGTCGGAAAAAAAAATCCCGCCTGGGAGTTTTCAACGAAAACGCTGCCTAAACCCTTTGAGATATAACATAATAATGTATGGTGGAATTATATATCTTAAATAGGTCTACAAAAAAGTCCGCGATGGCATATGTCTATCTATTAGGGATATCATACTATATCCATTTAATACTTTAAAAAATTAGCAATTATAACGCGATAATTTGAAAGTTATTTACACAAATACTGTATGAATCCTTATCATTTTAAATCAGTTAATTAGCTTCAACACTTCATGAAGATTATTCTTCCCCTTTACATCATGCAAATTAAATGAATACTTTAGGAGATATAGCAAAATCAAAATAATACGCAAGAAAATAAATCGTGTTGCCGTGATTTGAATGGGTAGCGTAATAAGAGAAACCTAAATCTACACTAATATTATAAAGAGGACAACTTTGTCTTTTTGTTTGGTTGTAATGAATAGGCTCAAAAAGTACGGTGCCGATTTCAAAATTACTTTCGACATTCGAAAGCTACATTATCCACGAATAACATAGGCTAAATTATATTCTGAAAAAAAGGGGTTACGTAAGATATTTGGGTTTATAATTTTTCTCGTCCCTTCTCGTCCATATGTATTGACATCGAGAAATTTCTCTTATTTAAACAACAAAATTCGAGAGAATTACGATGTCATGTTGCGTCCGTAGACATTAGTACATTATGTCTTCGATGTAGACATTATGTCTTCGATGTCGACATTATGTCTCTCTCTCGTGAAGAGAGTGCATGCTAGGCGGGCTGGTGTAGGTAATAAGCTGGTGCTTGCCTTCGTCTACACAGGATTAGTTTTAGATAATTCAGTGAATATATTAATAAATTTAAAGGCTACGTGTCTCATTGTATAGTTTCATGAAAATCCATTTAATAATTTTTGTGTGAAAACAACAAACATTTATATGCAATAACAACTTTCATTTATAATATTATTAAGATAAGTAATAAGCAAAATTAATGGGCAACATTTTCGAAAAATGAAAACAATATGGATCCGGCAATATGAGTTTAAGGGCCTGTTTCACAATCTCCCTTTAAGTTCCCTATAGGCTATTGGCAACATATTTGACAGATGTTTGACAGATAGAGTATGGAGTATCTGTCAAACATCTGTCAAATATGTTGCCAATAGCCTATAGGGAACTTAAAGGGAGATTGTGAAACAGGCCCTAAGATATTCATTTAATATTGTTAACATTGTTGTATTATTGAAGAGATGTGTCGATTCACCTTATGTTAAAATATGGTCAGAGATATCCATAGAAAATAACCCAGAGTAGAAAGAGAAAGAGAGATATATAGAGAGAGAGAATTAGCAGATGCATTGCTAACTTTTCAAACATGAGTATAAAAGTCCTTAAGTCGTATCGGTTAACAATTAAAACAAAAAACAAAGTAGTGTGTTAAAGAAGGAAAATCAAGACAGACTATGTAAATCCAAGATCGAAATGGAGACCGAACAAGCAAGACAGAAAGGACCAAGATTGTTTTAGACTTCGACTTGAGTTGCTTTTATCATCATCAACATCAGCAGCAAAGATCCGCAGCTGGACATAGGCCTCACTCAAAGACGATCCATCCCTTGCCACTCGCATCTAACAAGGATAGGCACTGCACGGAGATCGTCTTCCCGCCTTTTTTACGCAGTTAAATATTTTATCATATCCCTCACTAAGTCACTGCGAGCGCCTGCAGCCGCTTTTTGAGGTTCCCGGATCTGCAGGTGACTCGTCATCGCACCTGGCTCATATTATAGCGACTAATACTTCGTCTTCTTTCGTTCTTGCTTTCCTTAACACTGACTATACTTAATCAAATACACAATAAAGTTTTCATTTAAGTCGTAGATTAAGGTATGAGTTGTATTTACCTTGATTTGCATTTGTGCCTAGATTAGTATTTTAGACCGAAGTTATGTTAGGGACTTGATTAGGTCTATATTATATGTTTGAAGGTTAAGGCCTAATTAAGAGCCAGAGTTGGGTACAATTTCGCATGTCTCATTTTGAGTATTTAATAATGACGGTGAATCTCTTCTCGTCTAAACAATGACAGATTATTTTGAAACAACATAAATATTGATATATGCAGAAGTCACTAATAATAATTATCATAGATAAATCTTTTAAATGCGTTATAGATGAACTAGACTTTGGGCGCGGCTGTTTTAATACAGCTTTAATTTTTGTGGCATTGACACGTGTTAAAGTCAGTTCAAGCTGTGTAGTTCAAGCGCATGCATACATGACAGTTCTAGTTAAGTCTGGATTTCAGTACCCTGCGAGGTACAACTAGTGTTACATAATTTGTGGCACGTAAGAGATATGGACAAAAAAGTATAGTAAATTATTTAGCAATTTTTTTCCTGAAAATTCATTGAAAAAAATAAGAAAGTTTGTTTACTTTAAAGCTGACATAAATACAAAATTTTCGTGAATTTTCACCGCCTAAAAAAATCTCAATATCGCAATTTTTCGAAGATCATAAAACATTTTGTAATTAATTTTATCGCTAAAATGAAAATTAATAAATACCACAGGATAGGATCTGATAAAATAATCTCTTGGCATGAGGTCGAATCTTTTGAGAAAGTTTAATTAAAAACGTACAGGGAAATTAATAAGTCAAAGTTTCTGAAAGGCGAAGTTTTGAAGACATTTGTGAACCTGACTCTGAATGCTTAAATATTTTAAATTTCGTATAGATGAGATCTCAAGCCCTAGCCTCACATTCATCTTTGTTTTAACTAGAAACTACTAGAACTATAACCTAAACTAGTACCTTGTAGACAGAGGAATATTGGTGGATAAACATGAACATCATATTTTTCCGTCTACTCCAGGAAAAAAAAGGTAAATGAACGTCATTTAAGTGAATTCGGAAAACTCTTTTATCTCTTTAAATATATTTTCTTTAAAAGTTAAAGAATTTTAGTCATTAATACATCAAAGTCGTTTCCAATTTATAGTTTTGATTGAAGAAATCAGTTCTAAATTCATTTATGGTGACTTAAAAGCTATTTGTAATGTATCTATATAATTAGACTAGCGGGCTCCCTGCGGTTTTACACGCTTTAGTTGTGTTATATTATTATAGATATTTAACAGACTGTGAGTAATTTTTACGAGTAAACAATTTTAATGTGGATTTTTAATATTTCCAGGAGTAAATTGTTAATAGAAAATAAATAAATATGATGCCAATTTACAATGGCCAATAAATGTTGTTAATAATGGTGATGTATGGTATATTCGCATTCTTTTATTTTATACCTTTATTCCTGATATATTTTTGCATTAGTTTTGAATATTAGTATTTATTGAAGTGAAACTTCTTTAGAGTCGTTGTGATTTCAAACCGAATGCAACGGAAAAAACGACAGGTAAGAGACACAAATACAAAAGAGCGAGAGAGCAAATGTCAGTGTGCATGTATATTGCACACTGTTTAATACTTGCTTGTATTTGAGCATTTAACGTGTGTTTCACTTCTATCGTGTGTGAATCGCACACACACCTTTTTTTATTTATAATCTCCATAAAAACGGATGATCGATGGGCTAATAAGGCTAAAGAGCTTAGGCCGCGTTTAGGTAGACAAACGTAGACAAAGTGTTGGCAGACTATTAATCTAAATCTAAAGGTGGGAAAAAGATCTCCGTGCAGTGTCCGGTCCGTGTTGGATGCGGTGGCAACGGATCGGGCATCTTTGCGTTCATTGAGGGAGTCCTTTGTTCAGCAGTGGACAAATAAAGGCTGATGATGATAATAATCTCCGATGATGAAGTTTCTGATAAAGAAATTATAACGCTATTGTTTCCAATATAAAGTATTTAAAAATTGCAATATTTTTTCCTGATTATAGTACATCATGGAAGGAAGTTTTTTAAATAAAATTAACTAGTATTAAAAGCTTAAGAAATATTGCTGTCTGTCGGAAAAAACCAGGTCCTTTACCAATTACTCCATGCATAAAAAAGTCAATTACCATAAGTCTCCATAAACAAAATTGTGGATTTTTAAAATTAACAAGTCTAATTTCAAATAATACCATATACGATGCTACATTTGGTTTACATTTATCTTCAAATGTGTAAAGAGCCGAAAGAGCCGAGGTTTCGTTCAACTCTGAACTCGGTCCGTTTGTTCATATTGATGTTTGCGCTTATCATCAAAGATATACCTGGAAAACGGGTGAAAATAAAACCAAACCACGGCGTTCCTTATTCGGTGCGTATTACATCAATAAGGCCTTGTTCGCACGAGTTTAATAAGCGTCGCTTTAAAAAACGTTGGCGCGTTTTGTTAGTTTTTCATGTTCAATTCAATTCAATTCCCAACGCTCAACGTCAAAAATCCAACAGCGCTTGAATAAAGCGAGCCGAGCTTGAAAAACGCTTTCGTGTGAATAACACGACTAACCACAATGGGTCATCATTTGTATCGTTTAACCGTTTTTTAACGCTCGGTGTAAAAGCGCTCATTTAAGAGGCCTAACCGTAATTTATGAAGTAGATTTAGTTCGGAAGGTATGCGGAAGAAATGTTCCCTTAATTGTCACGCAGAGAAGCAGTATTAGTAGTAAGGCGATACTAAAATGAGTATTGCATACTAATTGCAATGGATGTACGCGGATGTAATTCTTGTTCGACAAACCTTAAGCTTTAATTTTTTCTTGCTTCTATCAGATACTTAAGCAGAAATTGTTGGAAGTGCTCTAATGAGTACTTAGCTCGAGTGCGTTGTGATGCTCAACCGGTCTTCTCAGAACATCACCTATTTACTTAAAATTACTTTAATATGCCTATTATAAAAGTTATAATTTTAATTTTAGTAACGACAAAAAATACTACTATACTACTTATCAATGTTATATCTACCTTTATATACGATTTTTTTACTCTACTAGCTGTTGCCCGCAGCTTTGCCTGCGTTAACTAAAATTTACAACGGAATCTTAGTACGCGAAATAAGTAACTTTTCTGGTTGATTTTTTACACCTTGTGTCCGAAAAACCGTAATATCTTACGGAACCCTTTTTTTTTCAGAATAAAATTTAGCCTATGTTACTCGTGGATAATGTAGCTTTCAAACGATGAAAGAATTATTGAAATCGGTCCAGTACTTTTTGAGCCTATCCATTACAAACACACAAAGTTTTCTTCTTTATAATATTAGTGTAGATATACCATCTCTATGTGGTGGCCTGTCCGTATTGATTAGGGATCGGTCGTCTTAGTGTTCATTGAGGGAGACCTATATTCAGCTTTGAAAAGGCTGATGATGATGTATCTATAGAAAATTAAAACCAAACAAAGAATCTTTTTAATTTTAATCGATAGGGCATCAGAAATATCACTGATCACGATAGAGAATAAAAAGGAATGCACAAAGTGAAATTAATTTTTTCGTTCCGAGTACAATACTCTATTATAAGGACAATGGGACCGATGACGTCACCGACAAACGAGAACCTTATTTGGGACCGGGCGCTCGGGCATTACATTTAATAGGCAATTTTACATGCTCATTGAAATGCGGATCGCCTCTTATTTTATTATCACATCATCTGTATTCACACTAAACAGTTACCGTGCATATTGCATTACATATGCGAAATGTTAAGAATTTGTTCCATTCATGCGTTGAGTCAATATGCATTCCCGGAATATAAGATACGTCATCGCGAGATATGTCGCGAGATAGTTTCATCCTTTGTGTATTCTATTTTCGCTTCAAGTGCAGGACGGTTTCATCAATCTTGCATCTACTTTTATAACAATGAATTGCATAGACTTCAAAAAGATCCATCCATTTTACTAGTATTGACATGTGAAAGTTTGTGTACGGATATTTGTTACTCTTTCACGTCCACTAAACGGATTTTGATGAAAATGTGTATATACTATTTATAGCTTATAAATCTATCGAACTATATATTTGTTTTACTGTACTTGTCAGGCCGAGTCGAATACAAGTGGTACATACAGCACCCGTATGGCCTATGACCGTTTAGACGTAAATTTAATATTTTGGTTTTATAGCGGCTTTGACAAAAAAAATATGCTTTTTTTTTAAATGTATCATATTATGTTACTTTTAGTACCTCCAGAAATATGTGTACAAAGTTTTATGATGATCAGTATAGTCGTTTTCTTGTGTGCGAGTCGTGAAAGCCTAACAAACATCAATACTTTCACATTTAAAATATCTAGGATAGGACTAGGATAGGTATAGTAAAAATTGCTGTTAAAATTGGACAAAAGTCCTGGCATCTAAGAAAATTCCAAAAAAAAAGTTCGCCACTATTTATTTTTATGCCTTTAATATGACATACATATTACCCATATTAAATTTGGCCACCTTACGGTATCAAAGTCGCCTTTGAAATAGTTTAAGTCCATTCATCTGGAACTAGGTCAGGAATATTAACATAAGGTGCTAAATCTCAGTGTCAGATATTACACTGTCTTTCTAACCTAACCGTTCTCCGAAAACCGCTTCAGGGGAGTAACTAGATGGTGGCATCTAAGCAGTCGGGAAGAATTTAATCAATTTCCTATTTTAGGTTTCACCCGAACGTGATCTCGATAAAACCTTTAATTTCGAAAGACCTTGTACACAAAAGCCCTATATTCTTAATCCCGGAAACCCCACAAGCACACCAAAGTAATCTAATCACGGCATTCTATACTCCAGTATCCCCTTGTTAAAGGCCTATTGAGCCTTCACCGAAATTCGCTTTTTATTTGCACAAAATGTTCATTCAATTTTTAATTAAACAATATTTTTTTAGTAAAATGTCTTTTTTGCTTTCACAGTGCTATTATCTTTTGGTAAAAAACCGCTGCTTTCTTAATAAGCTCGTAACATGTCTTTAATGTTAATTTCGAACTTGTTGTTATCTGATCAGAGAATTTAGTCCATGTATAACATGATGACAGACACATCGGAGAAACATAATTTAAAACATGTATTTCACTTTTACGTAATTTTGCTATCACACCTCGTGGTCGACTCTAACTAATTGAAACCTCTAGACTGTCATTATGTTACAGATAAGCTCTGCGGTTTCCAATTTGTTCAATTCAAAGGGAACATATGAGCAGAATACGGGAATAAGCTCCATCTACTTTGGTGGGAATCCAACATACAAATAACATGCGACATAACTTAATGGCTTATTAATCTGTAACTGGTTTTATAGTATTGAAAGGTCAACGCTTTACTTACGTGTACATAATTACATTGGAAGTGATTACGGACACTCGATAGTATTTTTTTTAAAGATGGCGCGGAATATTTTAATAAGGTCACCGGCTTTTTTATAGTAGTAACATTTCTGATAAATAAAGTTTATATTATCTGTAATTTTTTTCTGAACTTAAAAGTTCAGAATTTAAAAATAAATAGAACAAAATCTTTTCACTTCTTTGCGTTCATAGTCAATCATCAAAACCAGGCAACAGGCCTATCAACTGTCACATCAAGGAGAATAGCTTGATTTTCTTATACTTCTCATAGAAACACGACAAGTCTCTTTACGAAAGGTAAGCAGAATGGTGTCACTCCAACAAAATAACACTTTTACATGTACTTACCACATCCTTAGAGTAATAAAGTGCAGTAAGTGCTTGTAGTCGTAAAAAATTTGGACCTCGTTTAATGCACTTTACTGCAAAAATTATTGGCAAGGTGCTGATTTGAATTTGAATAGCGCTTTTAGTAAAATCGTGGAATTTTTATTATATAAAAAGCATTACAAAACGTAAATTAATCTAAACTATATCTTTCTTTTTCATTTTCTATTAGCATTTTTTTCATTCTTTTAGCATTTCAACGTGCTTATAAGCACACAGCAATTAAAGTGGCAATGGTTTGGTCACTCAGAAGAACCGATGGCCGATGGGCCATTAAGGTTCCAGAGTAGAGGCCGCGTTTAGGTAGACGAAGTGTGGGTCGGCCATTAATCAGATTAGAAGACGATCTCCGTTAAGTGGCAGGTCCGCGTTGGATGCGAGTGGCAAGGGATGGATCGTCTTGGCGTTCATTGAGGGAGGCCTATGTTCAGCAGTGGACGGATAAGGGCTGATGATGATATCTAGCATAGAAAAAGTTTTCAAAAACAAAAAAGTCCAGAATTATAAGAATAAAGAGTAAGTAATATAATGTGATTTTTCATTAACTTCAATACAGTTTAGAATGTTGTGCTACATGCGGTGTATCGATTTTAAGCGCCATTAACGATTTTGTTGTCACCATGGATATAAGGTTACTGAAGATATTTTAATTGTTTTGATGAAAGTGAATTTATGATTACTATAGCCGATAGATGAAGATGATCACCTTGCAATGGCCGGTGAGATTAGACAGCAAGAGATCGACCGTCTTGGCGATTATTGAAGGAGGCCTATATTCAGCAGTAGAAGGGTAAAGACTGATGATGATGATAATAATAATGATAGTATAAATACGTATTATCTAGGTTTGTTACTAGAGTCATCGCCACGTTTGAAGTCGTGCGACTAATGCCCGAACTAAATTTGACAACATTGACATCTTGACGTCTGTCTGGAGTAAGAAGTTGTGATATTTTAAATTGTTTTACGTGAAATATGGAGCATATAATAAAAAGTGAGGTGTAAAAAGTGAAGGCCGTATAATGATCATTAAACTGAAATAATTTTGTGAATTAGAAAGTAAAAATAAACAACAATTAACCCTGTTGAATAATATGTTTATAAATGTCACTGACATGACAGGTAAATTTTAGAGATGCCAGAGTCACTTATTTTTGTCTAATTTATGGTTAAAATATTATCATTAACTCTATACCTACATTTATCTTATGATATTTTATATGAATATAAACACAAGGTAAAAGAATTAAATCCTTGCTCAGAGGAATTATATTTTCAGGTGTTTCTGTAAAAAAGATCGAATAACAAAAGAAGTAACAATGGCAGCAATTACTTCTGAGAAAATCGTCACTCCTGGCAAAAGCCGAACACATCCGAAGAAGCTTGTTTTAGATGAATTCTACTAATCGGTTATACGTAAAAAATACGAACGAAATATTTACAAAAAAATGTTTTATTTTACTAAAACCTAGCAGGGAGATTTTTATTTTGCTGCTATTTTTATTTTTGTCATTATTATCATCATCTTCTAAAGTGGCGAGGACTAGAGTCATCGCCACTTTAGAAGTCCGATAGACGCGGCGCTGCGGTCTCATAACTCAATGTTGCCAGTTTCTATTGTAATGATTTTCCACCAAGTCTAGTACAATAAAAAATTTAAATAGTTATAGGGCCTATGGTCAGTAGTGGATTGATAAAGACTGAGTATGATAATAATGACAAAAATAATTATAGCAGCAAAATAAAAATCTCCCTGCCAGGTTTTAGTAAAATAAAACATTTTTTTTAGTAAATATTTCATTCGTATTTTTTACGTATAACCGATTAGTAGAATTCATCTAAAACAAGCTTCTTCGGATGTGTTCGGCTTTTGCCAGGAGTGACGATTTTCTCAGAAGTAATTGCTGCCATAGTTACTTCTTTTGTTATTCGACCTTTTTTACAGAAACACCTGAAAATATAATTCATCTGAGCAAGGATTTAATTCTTTTACCTTGTATTTATATTCATATAAAATATCATAAGATAAATGTAGGTATAGAGTTAATGATAATATTTTAACCATAAATTAGGCAAAAATAAGTGACTCTGGCATCTCTAAAATTTACCTGTCATGGCAGTGACATTTATAAACATTTTATTCAACGGGGTTAATTGTTGTTTATTTTTACTTTCTAATTCACAAAATTATTTCACTTTAATGATCATTTTACGGCCTTCACTTTTTACACCTCACTTTATATTATATGCTCCATATTTCACGTAAAACAATTTAAAATATCACAACTTCTTACTCCAGACAGACGTCAAGATGTCAATGTTGTCAAATTTAGTTCGGCCATTAGTCGCAGGACTTTAAAAGTGGCGAGGACTATATATATTCATAATTGTCATTTTTGATATACAAATCTACAGGTAAAAATAATCTTGTGGCATACTGTTGCCTTGATAAAGATTATTATCGAAGTGAAATTAAGGGGCCGCCAGTAAATATAGAGCTTAAGATACTTCAAAATAATTAATTTATTCAAAAAGGTACATAGCGTCTAAATCTTTTGAAATACAGATTTACCGAAAAATAATATATTAAACACATTTATATTCAGGGACCGTTATATTAATATGTATGCCTCGGTAGTATCATTAAGACGTGATTTGATCGGCCACGATATTCCAATATACCCACTTTAATATTCAAAAACCCGCCTACAATACTTTTCATTAAAGAGAGGACCCTCAAAAAATTCTTGTTATCTTATAAAAAATGCACTTACGAAATCCTTCATTATAAACCTGAAGGGTCTTTGCTCGGTGTCCCAAATCCCTTAACTGTCCTCTCTATATGGAGTTTATGAGTTGTCATACGTTAACCTAAATTTTGGGAACATTTTTGTCTAAAAATGTATACGATGATACAACAAATATTTCAAATGATATGTTTACTAAGGCGTGGTATAATATCACACGTATGGACGACCCAGAATCCTTACCATAAATATATCCATGTTGTCAGTCGCTTCATAATCAATTTGCTAAGCGTGTGTATTAAGTGTTGAAATTCAAATATTTATCTTGAGTTCCCATGCGCAAGCGCAGCCGACCGTTGACCTGGCGATGGGCGAGAACGCGTCTGGTCTGTACGCCGCGCCGGGCTCAACATACGGAGAACATGCTGATACTTGTTCCTGTGTTAATTCGTGTAAACCGTATATAAGGGCATCGTTAAGTAAATTGCTTAATTGAATTTTAATTATTATTTTCTAAAGATAATATAATTTTTTTTTTTCTATAATTAAGGTAAGGCATTTTCGGAAGTGGGCTGAACATTATGACATATTGTGATGGTAGTGACTCATCTGCCTGTTTACAGGGTTCAACTAAACTAAAAATACTGTAGATAAAAAATTTCTCTAACAATTTCTTTAATTTTTATAAAATCTTGTACTCAGTCTATATTTAAATAAGATTTAGCATGCCAATTTTAGTACGAAATTACCAGGTAATACTCACTGCCCAACATTTATAGTGCCTTTAATATCCTGATATTTACCAGGTGGCAAAATTTTGAATTGCAAAACTGTTTGATATTTTATCATTAACAATTGGTAAATCTTAGGTTTTATTGGAAAATTTTAAGGTTTACGGTTGTTAGAGCTTTTACGGTAACATGTACATTCTTCTTGTTGCAAACTTTACATGATTATAATTAATTAGGATAATAATTAAGACGTTTCCAAAATAGCACATCCAATTACTCATTGCCCAGCCCAAGTTCTTATGTAACTCAACAACATGAGGATAAAACATATTACGCTCATAAATTTTCATGTTTGACGAAAAACTTTGCTGAAAACCTTGCACACGATTTACAAGCTAAATTGTCTAAGTTTCACAAGTCAAGTATATCCGCCTTAACAGTTTCAGAAGCTCAATGTTATATTTTTAAAACAAATATCATACTTTTAAACTACTTTTTATGCTAAATGATTTTTCGCTAATATTTGATTGATGCAACTGTAAAAAACAAAAAAAAACATTATATACAAATAAATGCAAACATTTTTATTTCCAAAAAATTACTGATAATAATAATATATTCCTATATCTAAGGAAACTTGTAATAATTGTCCGTAAGAATTCACTATAAGTTTATATATCTTGTACTGTATATATTATGTCTAATATGTATTTTACTGTACGCACGGTTTTCTTGAGACTGCAAAATAAAATAAGTTTTGTAAGAGATGGTACCATGCTCCGCAGCCGCATAAAAATGGGCTATCGGAAACTCACACGCACGAAATACGACAGTGCTTCTGTCATGCATGAATATGTGTTCATGTTTGCATGGTTTTTTATGAAACTTTATAATAATATAGCTTACATAACACATACGTTATAATTTATCCCCATACTACCATGGGAAAGGGGTAAAGTGGATGATAAGATCAAAGGTTCTACTTACAGTAGTACTTAAACTAAATAAACAAGAGGTGAGGCCGTGATTTAAAAAATATTTCGTCAGTGAAGTTCTAATAGTGCGCAAGTCATTTGTTACTTTTTTAAAAGTTGTAATTGCATTAGATAAAGGATAAAAGCGAGCACCGTATCGACCCTGACTGACCAATAGGAAACCGCGTAACAATTCAATAATACATTTATACACGTTTTCATAAGGTTTTTTTTACCCTCCTGTAAAGTACGATACGATTTTAAGAAAACCTTTTCTCGACATAAAAGCTAGTTCATCCATTACGGTTTCATATCTTAGTGCTTCAACTGAATAACAAGTATTTATCCAGCATGAATTTACTTTCATATTGTTTGCCACGTTCTCGCAAATTAAATACATCTCGTATGAGCTTTTCTTATTCATACAGCTTCAAATTTATAAAAGCTCCGCTAAGAAACTATCTCTTTCTCTCAGCTTTTTCCTTATTTCAATATAATACGGAGAAACAAATAACGATAGTCGTATTTTTCTTTTACTATTTCCATAAGCCTCTATTAACGTGTAGGTTATGTATTTTTTATTGCTAATATAAAATCTTAATATTATCTATAGAAAAGTTAGTCGGTTAATAAAAGTAAAGTAAAGTATTAACCCTTAAATTTAGAAAAAACTCATTCCAACAATTCACAATGGGTCAGGATCGAACCGGGATCTCTAACTAAAGAGGCCGAACCCATATCCACTATTCCATCGTCATTTTTCAAATTTCTAAGTCGGTTAATCATCTTCATCATTATCAGCCTTTATCCGTCCACTGCTGAATAAAGGCCTCCCTCAATGAACGCCAAGACGACCGATCCCTTGCTACTCGCTAATAGGTTAATATTTTGGTTCAATTAAAAGAATCATAAATACCTGCCCCGCGGCGCATCGGAGCTCATCAGAAATATTTAAGTTTGGCACAATGATTAAGGCTGTAGGCGGTTTTGGAGATGAATATATAGGTCACCTTATTCTTGGACGTTTAAGAATAATGAGTTAGATTGACCTATTTGTCTACCTAACCACATATTCTCATTACTTTAATGTATCTGGATGGCTTTTATCGTGGCTTTTCCCTAATAATGTAATAGGTATGTATCCTACGAAGGTAATCGTCGGAAAAAATTATACGCAAATAAAATATTTAAACACATTGGTGATTTCATTCATTCATTAAAATAGCTTGTATTTTAATGTTACTAATATTATAAATTCTAAAGTTTGATTGTTTGAAAAGCGAATAAATTACTAAACGAATTTAGATGAAACTTGGCATTGTCATACATACACATACGTATACCAGAATAACTCTTAGGCTACATAATTCCGAAAAATACAAAGTTCTCACGGAAATTGTGACACGATATATAAAAAAACGTGTAAGCTATTATTAAAAAGTTTCATCAAAATCCATTTGTTAGTTTCTGCGTGAATCTGTAACAAACATACATCTATACATTCTTACATACGTTCCCGTTTATATTATTAGTAGGATTTAGGTCTATGTATGCCCAGAACAATATTTTATCTTTACAACATTTGTTTCCATATACTAAATGCTATTTAATTCCATTTGGCGCCGCATAGTTTTGTTTGCCCTCCGCATTGCCGACTGCCCACCCGAGACCAATATAAACCTCCTAGCCTAATAACACATCCCTACTAAGACCTAGTAATATTTCATTACATAAACTGATTCTAAAGCAAAGTAAATTCTGTTCTGATTATTTAACTAAACAAACGCTTTAGGTAATCCGATGTTGTAATGAAAATCTAAAATTAAAGTAGTCTAAATATAAAATGTATTTGTATTATTCTATGAAAGTGTTAATGTTCTGTAATGGCTGATTCGGAAATAGAACTGAGCAATGGTGATTTATAATTTACGTATTACTCGCAAATTCAAAGAATAAATAAACTGCCATCGTAAGGGGATAATTTAAGCCCTATTTTAGGTTCTACGGGAACCACGCTGTTTTAGAATCGTGTGGGAACCGCGCGGGTCTAACCATGGTGTTATATATATAACTTATTGTCTTGTGATTTTGCCTAAAATGTTGTCACTGTTATTAGGTTTCCTGTGCCCAAGGAGTAAAATACGAAGTATTATTACTGAAACTCCACTGCCCGTACGTCCGTCCGTCCGTCTGTCTGTCACCGTATCTCATAAGCCGTGATAGCAAGTTAAGATTTTTACACGTTAAGTATTTCTGTTACCGCTTTATCAACAAATGCTAAACATAATTACATATTTTTAAGGAAGCTCCCCTTACAACAAACGGACAAACTGGTCAGAATATTTAAATTGGAGTTTTACACTGAAATACAATTAATAAACCTTGACTTAATACAGAGACGACATCTTTGTATATAAGCCAGTTTCACTTAACATGTCTTGTAGTGATTAGATCGTCTTAGCTTACTCAGCCTTTGTCAAGTAATATTCACACTAGATAGTAATGAAGATAAACCTCGTTAATCACAATAACCCCTTAATAAATTTGCCAACAAACAGCGTAGGCTAGCCACTTAGGCCCAGTTTACACTATTATACAAGATCCTAGTATCTTAATAATATTATAAACATGAAAGTTTGTAAGAATGCATGTTACTTTTTGAGGAAGACGATTCCTTAGTATATTACATATAGTTTACATATCGGAATAACACATCGACCTTATTTCCTTACTTAATATTATCAATGTTAAAGTAGGGATGTTTGTTACGCTTTCACGCGAAAACTACTCAACCGATCATCATGAAACTTTATACACATAATCTTGGAAGTACTAGAAGTGGCACAGGATACTTTTTGAAGAAAAGGAATTTTTTGGTAACGCGGACGAAGCTGCGAGTAACAGTTAGTAGGCTAATATTTATGCCTGCACTATCACAATGATGGGAAGTACGCGGGTGAAACCACGGGGCGCTGTTAATATAATATTTTTTCTGTATTAAACATATTCTATATATAAATTGTTCTTGGCTCTAGTTGTTATAAGTAAATCAAATAACGCCCCACGAGGACTTGTAGACGGCTCAGCGACTCGAATCGGACGCGAGTCAATTTAATTAAATGTCAACCAGGCCATTGCAACCACGCCGAACGTAATTAAATAATATTACAGTTAGACAGCCAACCATATCACTAGCACGATCATATTTTTCAACGCCTTATCGAGTACATTTTGTCGATGGGACAATTTTGTACTGTGCAACTATCATTGGTATATTTTGTGTATTTCTAGCACGACAGGTTTGCTGATACAAATCGATCCAGGCTTATCGTTTTGGGTCTCAGAATACCCTCACAAAACGGTTGAAGCTGCTCCCGGCGATTTTAGTGGGGTAGTGAACCCTAATACGAAACCCCACACAAGCCAGTGTGCCTACCCGAGGCCCTGATAGATGCGAAAGGATTTCCACTGCGACATAAAAACAGTCTCAGGATAGTCAGAGAGACGCCTTTGTCAAATCAAAAGTCAGGGTTAAACTAGTGTATGTTAATGGGCGACCCTGGCTACTTATTGCGCATCAATCCATCTAGAAAGAGAAAGAACCTCTGAATGGTAGGAGAGTTAACTAGGTTATTGTTTCTAAAATACTCGTATACCATTTAGACCGGTGCCAATGCCTTCAAAAAAAAAGGTAAAAAAAGAAAAAACCCAGTAGGATGAAACTCATTAGAAAAGGATGGGAATGTGATAAAATAATGATGTTTTTCCTTTCAATTTTATCATATTCCCCTGCTTTTCTAATTAGTTTCATCCTACTGGGTTTTTTTCTTTTTTTACCTTTATTTTTTTTGGTTTCAAAAATTATCGACACTGGTCTAATTCAGCCTTCATAATAATCGCATCGCTATGTGGATTGCACGACGTACTCTGTTCCATGTCTGTTAGAGATTTATCCACTTTGCATGTCGTGGATAACCGAGCCTCTCTCGATAATGACCTAATACACTCGATATTCAGGTTTATCGGGCGCAGTAATTATCAGACCCCTTTGCTTCTTTAAGCTTTGACTCAACATCGTTTTATTAATAGATATTACCCATCGAGCGACGATGGTCCAGTGGCGGATGGACTCGGCCGCTGATGCGAAAGATTCCGGCTTCGATCCTGACCAGCGTGTGTACCTTGAAATGAATTTTTCTAAATTTCTAAGTCCACCTTAAACACGAGATCATCGCTCGATGACGGTGAAGGAAAACATCGTGAGGAAACCTGCATGCCTGATGAGATTGAAAATCTTTGAATGTAAAGTTCACCAACCCGATTTTGGGCCAGCCCATCGGTGAACTTTGACCCATTACCCTTCTCGGCTGATTTCGAGGAGGAGACCCGTGCCCAGCAGTGGGACATAAAAAGGTTGATACTTTACTTTTACTTTACAACATCCTTTTTTTAATAGATATTATCCATCGAGAACCTCTTATCTTAGGATACGCGTTAAATCATCTGTAATATAAATTTGAATATCCTAAAGATTCGAAAGAAAAAACATCGAAGTTTGTGACATTATCGTAAACGTATATTATGCGTTCGGTCAATTTTGAAACACATAAAACTCCAATAATAAGTTATCGCTATCTAATCACGAACAATATAAGACGAAAAAAGCGCCGACGACTCACAAAAGGGCAGAGTTCCCGAGTTGTTGCTACAACTTTTACACGGTCCGATACATAAAATTACAATATACGTTCCTTTGCACGCATGGCGTCGATCCGATGCCCAAAACATTTGATTCCGTTATTTCTCAGCATAAAATTCTTATAAAGCGCCTTACGTGCTCATGCCGTGTTAGGCTTGAGAATTATTTCACGTGGCACTATTATTACTGTCTGTTAAATACGGGTGATTGTTGCGTCCGAATCTGATCGATTGTTACTTCTGTTCGATTATATAGCATTTAATCAACTTAAGTAGAGTTCGGTTCGTGTTCGTGGATATATTCCAGTAATTTATTTTATTACTAGAAATATTTACAATACGTTGAATGGTTAGTAATATGATTGGAGTGTATTATTGTGATCTGTAGCTTGAATTATAGGACTCTCCTATGAAACCCGACCCGTGCTCCTCTAAAGACATATTCCAAAGTCACGAGCTCTCGACAACCTTATTGTCCTTCTTTGCTTTCTTGAACGGCTACCTTTGTCTATATTAATATTATAAAGAGATTTGATTGTTTGTATTGAATAGGCTCCGAAACTACTTGACCGATTTGAAAAATTCTTACACTGTTGGGAAGCTACACTGACCCTTCTAAACATAGATTTATAAAAATTTTAAAAAAGTTAGGGATCCGTTTTAAATCTTAGTTGACGTAAGCTAAGCTGCGTGCAACTGCTAGTTTCAGATAAAATAAGTTAAATTACAGAATATTACGAAACCGCCACTAAATTAAAATAAAAAAATGTAAATGCCGTGAAGCCACAGCTCAAAATTTGGATAATTGCAAGTGATTAAACATCTGGATGATAATATACTTAGCTCTTTTCTATTATTTTACTAATATAAATAATTATATTACAATAAAAAAGTTGTGTTTAATTGGAAGAAAGAAATCATTAAAAATGTACTAGCTACAATGTTCTCAATAATTTAAAAAAGTTTTTTCAAAAATTCGGCCATGTCCTGCTATAGCCTAGCAGGACATGGCCGAATTAGATATTGTAAATCTATATTTAATTAGTATATAAAACTTGATGTTTTAAGAAGACTAACAAGGTTAATTGATAAGTTTTTATGAAACGAAAAGACGACCGATTTCCCTCCTCCCCAATTGAACCATGCGACTAAAAAAACCTTAAATATTTTTGTAAACTAAACATATTATCACATCATGTAGATTTATAAGTCGCATTGATACACTTTTTTACTCAGCTTTATAAACCCATTGAGTATATTTTGCAGATTAAGCTATTACAGTGGATCCGCTTACCACCTGGCATTTCAACTTGTCATAGCAATTTCACACAAATTGAATTTAACCGTTTAAAAATTATTTTGTGTAAAGTCAGAGAGTATAAGTGAGACATTGTTTAATTTACAGGTTCATGATCCTACTAGATGTTGCCTGCGGCTACGCCTACGTTAGCAAATAAACCCTTTTTTAATATAGTATGTTACTTCTAGTACCTATGAAAATATGTGTGCAAAGTTCCATGATGATCACTTGAGTAATTTTCGCGAGAAAGCGTAACAAACATCCCTAATTTCACATAATTAGGATGTTTTCAAATCTCTAAGCAGATTTATGGTTCGAGCAATGAACATTGACTTATTTTATCGAGCACTATATGTATAGTCAATTCTTTTATCAATTTGCACATTAGCCTATATAATAAGCCTTATAATAGTATAGCCTATATAATCCATATTCCATAGGGAATTATTATTTTATTTTATTATTATTATAATTAAATTGGTTTAATATGTATTTATAAATCTGTGGGTTTAATTTATTCACATCATTTGACAACGAGCTACCGATGACTGACTTTATCATAAAAGATTATCAGACCCAAGAATCAAATACCACTACTCAAACATTTTATAGCAACGTTAAAGCTTTTTCAAACACGCGATCTTTGCTATGAGATTTTATCATTTGATTCTTTAATGGAAACTGGGAACAAACATTAATAGCCAAAAAGCTTACCTGAACCTCGCCGCTATTAAGGCTTTTATTGCCCCTGTCCAATAATAAAGCTTTGGGTTATGACCCTAGCACCTCCCGGTAATGCGCCCAAATAAATGGGCCATTATTAATTACAATGTTAATGGAACTCGTACGTTTTATGATTCAAATTAAGACATTTGTCATTTAGCCGTATAATATCTAGGGACAATCTGTTAGCAAACATGTCAACACGTCAGTCATAATCCTACTAATATTATGAATGCGAAAGATAGGATGTTTGTTTCTCAATTACAACCAAACTATCGAATAGATAGATTATGATGAAAATTAGCAATGTAGCACTTTATAACATACCACACACAAAAGTTATATTTTTTCCAGAAAAATCTTAAGCTCCTACTGCAATTACATTTGTCGTAGTAGTAGTTCATACTCACATCAATGGAAATGTCAAAAACGACGTAATTGCCAAACGCGACAAGTGCTACATAAACATACGTTTGCATCTTGTAATATTAATGAGAATAAACACTACTTATCTGTTTTCTTATCTTACTCTAGCAAGAAATTACATAAGCTACCTTTTTGGACTTCACGCGGACGAAACTGCGGGCACAGGCTAGTTTATATGCCGTGCCACCCAGGGCCCAGACCTTTAGGAATAACAACCTGATATGTGAGCCGTGTTATTAAAATATCGTACGAAATGAGGCAATGTTTGTGTTTGTATGTATGGGTCTTTAAAACCACGCGACTGATTTACAAAACTCTCTCGCCAGAATAACGCTACGTTATTACTGAATGGCATAGGCAACAATTATTCCTAGTCGATCCCGTTCATTTAAGGCAGGGTGAAGTGGACTTTTTTATGTCAAAGGAGGCAAACGAGCAGAGGTTATGTAGACGCGTTGGTCTCCTTCACCCAATCCCCTTCCCCCACCAAATGGGATACCGATATTATGTGAGCGGGAGATACTACCCCGGTCGTGCAGGCCCATTTCGGTTGCAATTCAGCACTATCACTTACAAAACCCACGGGTAACACGGGTTAGTTAAATATATTATAACCATCAGTCATCAGTGTCAAGTGACTGGTTTTATATCAAAGTACTAACGGTATTAAATTCTAGAAAATAACTAAGGTAACGAAAGAAACATTTACTATGATATAAAAGAAATAAGAATTTGTAATTTCGAAGAAGTGTAGCGCGGTAAAAGGCGTTTTAAAAATTACATTTTATAAAAGCTGACGGATGTTTCATTTTATTATCTTTATCTTTGAGCGGAAAGTTGCGACGACGCAAACATTTATTTGAGGAGTGTCGGTACAAAAATGTACAATAACTTCGACATTTCTTTCTCTTCTTTCTTTATTATAAAAGGAAGAAGTTGATAACGATTATAACGACTACAATTATTTATATTATAATTTTATGATGGTATCAAGTTTCAAAACGTTAATTAAACAGTATTTTATATACAAATTGCGCTCTTCGTCCTATGTCAATAGAAAACCTTCGAAAAAGGTATTGGGTAATAAAATATTGTAATGTTACTACATTAAAATTATTATGTGTTTAAACTTGTTGTTTATAGCAAACGAGCTTTATGGCAATACTGACGCTCATAGACCATAGACATCCGCATGGCCAGAGGTTACGTTGATGCATTACCCTCCTTTTACATGTGCAGTCATTATTCGACTGCAATGCAGGAATGACACTATCTCTTACAAGTTGCAGTGCCAATAATCAAAAATGTTTATAATGTACTTGCTTAGGTACATATTATAGTAATAAGTAAAACAATTCATAAATCTACAATCATGTTTATGCAAAACTGCAATTTGGCTTTGTAATTATTGCTAAATTAGGTTTGAAAAGATCTTGCTCTTAGTGTAAGGACCTTTTTAAAAAATAGACCTCATTTGTAAAACGAATTAGGGCTCTGTAATTACAGCGTGTTGTATGCATAA
The DNA here is from genome assembly GCA_905333005.2 of Lycaena phlaeas. Classification (NCBI taxonomy): domain Eukaryota; kingdom Metazoa; phylum Arthropoda; class Insecta; order Lepidoptera; family Lycaenidae; genus Lycaena; species Lycaena phlaeas. Next base: position 10,813,544 of record HG995172.1, on the reverse strand, counting down.
TATAGATGGTCATATTTCTCACTGACTTTTAAAATAAAATTCCTGTTGTATTTTACTCGTGTGAAGTTTGCTAATACATTGTAGTTCGCACACATAATATACGCGCTTGTAAACTCAAAGGTACAAGTTATTTTTTGTTTTTAAATTCTAATTTAAATTTCTCTAGAACATGATATTATTCTTGAACATATTTAGTTGCAATTTTAACGAGCGTTACATTATAATATTCTGTGAAATAAAATTCTTTTTTTTTATAACCTGTTTCAATTTCACCTCATGAGATTTTATTGCCATGAGACTCTAAAAATACAGTTCTAGGAAACCGTTCATGCGCGAATCAATAAAGTGTAGGCATCTAGGAGAGCAATTTATGTCCGCTACTTCAATAAGGCTCTGAGGGACAGATGGGCGGGCAGCAGAAGGGGCCTCCAAACCTACAACTTTTCAGCCCTCCGTTTCAACAACGATATACATATAGTAATGCGATACGTGCAGGAAATATTTAAAGTTTTATTAATTATTTTGTTAAGGAAATTTAGTTCATGAAAATTCTGAACAATTATTTCAATCTATTAATTTGAGGAGATTAGAAACACCCTATGTTCTTTTTCAGGGTATAATTTATCTGTGTTCCATATTCAAATTCGTCGTCAACGTTACGCCGACTCGAAAAGTTCTTTATATACGATAACATGAAAAAAGACTAAGGGCCTGTTTCACAATCTCCAGTTAAGTTCCCAATAGGCTATCGGCAACATATTTGACAGATAGAGTATGGAGTATCTGTCAAATATGTTGCCGATAGCCTATTGGGCACTTAACTCGAGATTGTGAAACAGGCCCTAAGATACAATTTAAATGTTTAAATAAATTAGAAACAACATTTTTTTTAAGCTGGATAGGCAATCTGGCACTTGGCAGACGTGCTACTTGATGGCAAGTAGTCGATGCCAACCATGAACATTCCTTTTCCATTACCTGGAATCAGCCCAGACAACTTATGTATTGTCTATCCTAAGATACTTGTGTTATGTCTCTGTACCAGTAAATAACACCAGCTGCCTTGTCATTCTCTCCAAAATACAGCAAAGCTGTTTCGCGGGAGAAACATGCAGCCAGGGGCCACTGCGCATCCCTCCATCCTCCTCCATCGGTAATGGTATAAAATTACTAATAAACTCCACCAATAATTATAATTATAATGAGTATCTAGTTACACGTTGGACGTTGTTGCATTTAATTAAAAGCATTAATAACAAATTATTTTAAGCAAACATTTGTTAAAATAATCATTGTATCTACTCCGGTGTTAATTCAATAACAAATGAACATCATCAATAGGGAAATATTCTAAAAGCGAATTTACGAAACTTAATCCGGTAATATTTTCAATATCTTAAATCTTTATTACACACAACAGAATATATTCGGAAACCGGTCGTCTTTGTTTTGGGGTGAGTTAAAAAAATACCTTAGCTGTGATTATAAAAAAAATGTTTTTATTTTTATTCAGATACATAATAGTTCAAATATCAAAGATTGATGCAGATCGTAAGCTTCCTTTATTGCTTCTTCTGTAAAAAGTTCACAAGATTCGGCGTGTCTTAGACTTAGAGCACCGGGACGCCGAAAAATTGTTAGCACTAAATCTAGTTCATTACAAATAACATATTAGTATAGTAATGAGATGAGCTGATATGACCTTTTTCCTGATAGAAAAAATAATTTTAAATAAAAAACCAAAAACCAACTTCAAAACTATACCTTAATTTATGTACAAATAAAAAATATAAAATAATATATAAATTCGAGGTGAAGTAGAATTAGTATACTATTTAAAATTGGGTATTTTTGGAGTAAAAACCGCTGATTAGATGTCGATCAAATTTATATGGGACCAATTCGGAAACATAAGTTTTCAAACAAAACAAGAATCACCAAAATCCATTCTCAAACAGCGGAGTAATCGTGTAACAAACATACGAAAAAAAAACATACACACGAATTGATAAACTCCTTCTTTTTTTGAAGTCGGTTAAAAATACTAAATGCATTGACAGAAAATGTCTAAATTTAAATAAAAGTAGCCACAGTCAATACTATAAGCAACTGCAAATTACAAAATATGGAAAATGAAAACGCAATAAAATGATTTAAATTATACTTGCGGCTCAGGGGACTAACAATCAATGATGTTATAAATTTGATATATTATATTGAAATAAAACTTTGTTTAATAGAATACTTTTCCTTTGTGCCTTTTCGTTCACAGACTGAAAGTAAAATTAGCTTTGATTACATATTTCAATAAGCAAAATTTGCTAGAGGAAATATAGAAAATCAAAAATCCTTCTCATCGGCTCCAACAAATTCAATAATTCTGCAAACTGCGCAGTTAGGATAACTATTTTTAGCGTAATTTAGTATTCTGATATGCTGAAATATTATTATACGTGATAAAACTACTTGACTGTATTCAAATATTATTGGACTAATTCTAAACACCGTAGAACCAATGGCTAGAGTACCTGGATTAGAGGACCAATTTGGGAAGACAGGGTTTTAATCGATATTTGATTCTAAACGATGATAAAGACTAATAACAACTAACAAGAAATCGGCCATCTTGATATTCCACAAACAGCTGACACTAGTCATGTTCATTTTAACTGACTACATTAACATTTTATGGATGAAGAAAATATTTTTAAAAACGCTAAATGAAAATATGGCCGTCAGATAATAATGGCAGTGTCCTAAATACTAAAGCTAATTAGGGAAAGCTTAACGGGGTGAAAAATTGTGATAGATGGGAGCGAACACGATCAATTAATCATTTAACTTTAAACTATGTTTAGAAGCTGGGAAGATTTATAACTAGGAGATTACCAGAACGTTGATATTGGAGAAATTTCGTGAAGGTCACCTATTCTCTTGTTGAACATTCACCTCGAATGTTGTTACTATTATGAAGGTTTAAAAAAATTGCTATTGAGAATTGGCTCTGTAGTTTCCATGCTGCACAAATCTGAACCTAGAAGTTTCGATTTCGAGTGTCCAGTGACTAGTACTTAAATATTCGTGACTGCTTTAAGCGTTATATATTCAATAGTAAATATATTGAAGTTGATGATGTTAAATACAATTTAAATTAATTAAACGCGCATAATTTACTAGCAACAGATTGATGTAAGTCAATACAATGTGTAATTTAAGCTCCGTTTACAATAATTATAATGTTTTTATATCCATAGAAATTTGGCGACTACAAACCAGAAGTAGTTTGTTTGCGGAACAAGTTAGCGTCAGTAATCACTATCATAAATTAGTTCCTCGACGAGCTACGAGATGGCTCAAATCAACGTTAGTTAATTAACGACTATTAGTGGAAATCATGTATTTGCACACTTCGTTAATAAACCAGCTACATATTTAATTTAGACGATCAAATTAGAATAAATATGCTAATGTTATTGAAAGCAAAGTTAAAACTAATGGAAATAAGAAATAAGCGTGTGAACGATGATATGAATAATAATTAAATATTAAACAAATAGTAGAAGATAGATAGAAGTGAAATGATCATAATTCGTTGATTCGGAACGATAGGACAAGACAATGTTTTACAAATTATAAACTAGAAAAAAGATCAGAAAAGTAAATTGTCAGCGTTAAGTACTTACAAACATTACTTATATTGGGACTCAAAAATTGAGCTCGGTAATTATAGTGCGTTCTTAAATGGATAGTTTTTCTTTCTAGCTAAGGCGCTTAGCAGGAGAGAAAAAAACAGGCTGGTGAAATTCATGAAGTACGCGGTACAAAGTTTCTTCACAAACAACTAATTTTTAAATGAATCGAAGTTGAATTTATATTAAAAATGTGAACAAGGGTTGGCATGTTATTATGTAAAATATGGGTACGTATATAAACACAAATTTTCCTCCATTATGTGACAAAACCTTTCCGTGACACAAGTGACATTATCGTTACTATGTCATTAGGTCATGAGGTATTAATTTTTAAATTGCCGGGGTCGTTTGAGGCATAAAATGTCATGTTTTTCGAGGGGTTACGTTTTTGTACCTTAATTGAAATTCGCGTATGCTGATTTATCGGTCAACAGCAAATAATATTCTAAAGATGAAAAAAGATTGATCGCGGATTGATTGATTGATTGATTTAATGATGACAATATAGAGTTACTAATAGTTTTATAATTATAGGTAATTGCATCCCATTTCAAAAACAACATAACATCTTGTAGGAATGAACTTGATTAACGCCTAAGAATAGTATAAGCTTTTCGTTTTTCTAGATGATATATGAATGTGAACCCTGAAAGATAAATGAGCACAGTACCCGCGGTTCGTATTATTGTTTCTATATTCTTATTAATTTTCATCTACAAGAAGAAAGGAACACAACTTCGCTTAAAATATTTCTTTGTAAAGTAGGTTTCATGTGTTGTATGTGTTGTATCTAGCAATGGATATTCTCAAATAATTAATGAGTGATTAGTTTTACTAAACTAAATCAGGATATTGTATAAAATCTTGTTTTATATTCCGGACTCTTCAAGTAATACACTTTTTAAATTCTAAAAATAATCGCCAAAAACAAATATCTTATATTTGCTCATATTATGCACTATATTAGATCGGATTTCATTTGTAATGAGTAGACATGACGCATACTTCAAATTCAAATTCAAATTTATTTATTATACTTTTAAATAAAGTTTGTGAAGGCAGATGTTGAAGGATAAAGAAATTTGGAGCATAACACTACTAAATTAGGACCGAATGCAACTTCCACGAACCACGAACTAACTTTCATATCACACTTGGAGTTGTCAACCTAATCAAATGCGAAGTTTTATGAAAATAGTGTCAAAACTTTAGCGACGCGACAGAACAGGCGGCCGCTGAAATCAGCGCCAAGTTTTCAAGAATTGCATATGCAATTCCGCATAAGCTAAGTAAGCATGAGGAGAAAGTGCTCATAAGAATGGATTCGTTTTAATGTAATTTAGTAATTTATTTATTTTTGAGAAAATAAAAGTCAAGGGGTACACTAAAATGTAAAAATATTAATATCACCGGTTCCTTAATCCTCGTTTGATTTTCTAGTATATTATTCTATTTTACTTCTACATAGTATGTACCTTTTATAAACTTTTAGCTTCGTATGTAAGATTTTCTATACATTTAATATCCCGACATGTTCTTTCATCCTAGTTCTTTAGAATAGCACTTTACGAGACCTTTTATAAGAATAGCGAGCTTTAACCACATCGTTCCGGTATATAGGTATTTCTTGTTCTTTGTTCGACCTACCTTCAATTTCGGACCTATATTTTGTTCAGTTAAACTTAGATTTAAAATGAGAACAAATCAAAGAGAAAATCATAACCAGAAATGTCTTTGCACAGGGACATATTAATCAGTAGATTATTACATTCATTGTTACATATTAAATCATCTATCACACAGTAATAAGATATATTACAGCGTGGAAATGTATGTGGACAATAAACTATATTTATTAGAACATTAATGAGCAATACGGTCATTTCATTTGTACATGAAACTATTTTGTAATCCCAAGGTATTAACAAAACAAGTTTCGACGGCGACAGAGAAATGTGACCGGCGAGACAGCACGGCTCCATATTGAGTTTGCATTCATTATTTGAATGAGGTTTGTTTATAGCCAATCCTTTCAAAGGTCCCTGAATAACTTTGTTACATTTCGGTACAAATGTTCTCTAATCAATACTTAGTACGAAATGCAGACGCAGTGCCTCCGACCATTAGTTACACGTATCGCCGACGTAATCTACACGTACATGGCAGTGGTCGTTAAATTAAGCCCCATAATTACATTAAGAGAACAATGGGGGAGATTCTAAATTATTGGAGGGAAAAATGTCTTAAACGGGACATTGCTTAAAATACTTAATAAGCGTTCTTAAAATTAGACTCGCTAAGAAGCCATTGACTCACCAGATGACATTTTAAACACATTACGAAATTGGAATGAAAATTTAAGCACGTTCGGAAATTGAACAAAAGAAAAAAAATAAAGTTTGAATTTTCGTTGTAATTTAAACTGTCCTCACATAAATATCCCGTTAAAAAACTTTGTTAAATCTGTCGTAATCTACTTATTAAAGTTTTTCACTTGTACGTTTGCAACTTGTGAAGTCCACTGTAAATTGCCCATTGAATCTTCAAGTGCCTGAAGTGAAGCGCTAACTTGTTAAATAGTTAAACAGCGCAAAAACGCTATGCCATGGACTGGAAAAGTGAAAGGTAAAATTGAGTTTAAAAGAACTTGAGGGTACAGATTTATCTTTTGTCTGTAGTTCAAAAGGGATAGAGAACAAATGTTGGTTAATAGGATGCATTTCCTATAACTCGCGCGCAGGTCTGCTTTAAACAATTCAAAGCGGTCACGATGGGCGCCATTTGCGGTAATCGTTAAACGCTTAACCTAACAAAAGAAACTATTTAATTCTAAGGCACGCGTTGCAGCTCTCGTTTCCGTCTCAGTGAAAACGTTTATATTATTTTCGTGCGATGTAACAACTGTATGTATAATCCTTTAGATTACTTCGAGTGATAGCATGCTTTCGATTTGAAAGACCAGTTCCAGACAGTCTCAGTATACGATAGGTACAGCAAATAAGTATCGGTATGTTTATTTAAGCGCTTTCTAGTATATTATTGATTTATGTTTATAAGCGTCAGAAGTTGTATATGATGGAATGTTTATGATTTACGACATTACTAAAACTTGACTATTTCGTGTGTAGGCGGTAAAAATAAATTTATCGCTAAACTTATACAAGATATTTTCGTTGTCATTTATACCATCAAATGTTTTACGTTTATCACATGAATGTATTTTAATATAGGAATTTAGGAACGTCAAATGTTTTTTTTACATTTACACTAACTGGGTTAACTTTTTTCTGATTTCTTTTGTGGTTTTTTTTTTTACAGCGAAGATCCCGTGCATGCCCGCAACACAGACGTGTATCCATCTCAACGGTTATAATTAGATTGTAGCTTTTAAAATGCAAATAAACGTGCATTGTAAAATAAAAGAGTAAACTATCCCACAATAATATGTCCCACTGCTGGGCACGGGTCTCCTCCTCGAGATCAGGCGAGGAGGGTATTGGGCCTTAGTTCTACGATGCACTGGCCAAATGCACAGGTAAACTTAGCAATTTAGAAAAACTCATTCCGAGGCACCACTAGGGGTCAGGGTGGAACCCGGATCTCTAACTGAAGAGGCTGAACCTGTATCCACTATTCCATAGTCGCTATGAGAAATACAAGCCGATAAACAATTACGAGTGCGGCTTGAAAACAAATCGCACCTTTTTAAAAAAAGAAACAAAAAAATGTGCAAATTGCAAAGAGCATTCAGTAAGGTTTGGAACTGTATACCAAAAACAGAGAGAAGATTAATGGACTCGAAATTGCAGCAACGTAATGCAATAAAGCTTTGGAGACAACCGGCGAACAGTGTTTTATTGCTTAGACATGTGATTGCGACCTCTGACCCGATTTTATGCCGCCACCATTATGCGGGTGAATTTTTAAAATACAATGCATCCGAATAATGTGTAATATTTAAACTATTCAGTTTCCTAGTAAACACAACATTCGTGTTACCATTACCGGTAAAGGATGCGCTTATCCGCACTGCTTGTCATCTTCTCCTTCTGCATTCCATCCATTTTGTTTCTTTTGAGAAATGGTTTTTTTTTTCCTTTCAGTAAAAAAGCAGGACACAGTATAATCACTTGCACCAAGACTTACCATTTCACGTCACAAGCGTGGGCGTAGCCAAACTGGGGCAAGCTGGGGCACTTGCCCCATCCTGGCCATAGGATGAATTATTAATTAAGGCCATAGGAGGCAGAGGCAATAGATTTGGACCTAATCTATTGCCTTTGCCATTAATAATTTCATCACAAACGTGAGCCTGAATCCAGAAAAGTGTGTGGGGCAATGACGGGTGCTCTACAATGTCGGGGAATGATAGATAGGTTGACTGCTGCCCCACCCTGAGCCCAAGGCTGGCTACGCCCATGGTCACAAGGTGAGACACATGAATTAATTGCCTGCCTATTTTCTGTTTAACTTGTTTATGTAGTATTAACTGACTAACTGTCATGTGACATATTTACTCGTTTGCTTTTTCAACATCATAATCATTCATCAACAGCCTTTATCGATCCACTGGTGAACATAGGTCTCCATTAATGAACCCTAAGACTACCGTACCCTCGCTACTCGCATCCAACACGGACAAACTTAGATCTCGTCCATCTTACTTAAAAAACCCGACTGTTTTCTATATAAATATTTTCGCCACAAAAATAGTACCAACTGTCTAAAATAGTTTATTTAATGGATGGGAATGGAAACCAAATACAGTTTAGACTCAAGCATCATTAGTGTTGTAAAATATAGTCACAATCTGTCTTTTGCTTTTCGTTATTATTATGTGGTAAATAAAAATGTATTTATTAGAGTTATATATATATGTGTGTTCATATATTTATATATATTAATGTTTTGGAGTGTTTTATAGCAATGTGGCATATATCGATATGTGTATATTATTGCGTAATTTTTTATCAGAACACTTATTTATTCTTACAATTAAACTCTTTATTAATAATAAAGAGTTTAATTTTTTTGTATAATATTAAACACTAAGAACACATCTGTAAACCAAATTTCTTTAATTCTGTAAGAAATATAGGCTTTTTTTATTATTATTAATAAAGAAAAAATCCCAATCAATCAGTTATAAGTCCTTGGAATAATTGTTATGGATTATTATTCTAATAATAGCATCAGCCTGTATACCGTGTTTTATGAAATTTACCCTAAATACTTTAGTGAATTAACATATTCACACCAAGTGCTTAGCGTACACGTAAGCGTATTTACTTATATAATATAATATTAGCAATTCTACTTCCTTTGAGAATTCACTCCGCACTCGAGTAAGCTAAGCCTTAATATTAGTTAAACGTTGGCATCAACAATTATAGCTGTATTTCCCTAATTAAAGTTTACCTTTGTGAGGTGATTATGTGATCAACGTGATATGGAGCTGACTACGGTTTGGTTATCATGCCAGCTTATTCATAAAAGTCAAGCTGTACATTTTGACAGTATGTGGTCGCGTCTAAAATATTTTATTTGAGATAAACCGTCTTATGATTTAGAGTTAAAACTTTATGATTGTCGTTGATAAAAATATTGATATAGTATAGAGTTATAATGAACTTAATCATATTGTTAAGGTAAATAAATAAAAAAAACCAAGCCATATAACATAGGGACTTTTGCTACGCAAATGGTGATTTCGAAGTTTCAATACAATACAACTAAATTGACAATATCTAAGTTTTTTTGTTATGGATTATTTACATTTGATTAAGCTTATGTTGTGATATATTGAACCTTATTTGCTTTTAAAATATGTTCAATGACCATCATAAAAATAAGACTCTAACAATATATATTTTTCTTTACTTACAATCTAACGCATCACACTTATATTGTTTTTATAACACAAATAATCATATACAGAGAAAACACGTTTTATGTAACAGACTTTTAGAACATTCTAGTGATTACAGAGCGTACGATACATAGGAAGCTATTACCTAGCTTTCATTTCGTTAGCGATGCCCGTTTTCTAATTAGCAACTCGGAGTAGTGCGGACTAAATAAAATCACATGACGACGGATAGAACGAAACATGAAATCATATTCTCTGGAATATTCCGACGAAGGTAATTAAATATTACTTTAATTAATATTCTATGGAATTCTATTGGGCTTTTGTAATTAAACGGTAACAGATTATATTATTTCATTGAAAGTTTTCTCTACCATACGAATCCAGTAAAAAAATATTGGAGGTCTTTTTCGTCAGCTCCGTCAATATTAAAATACTGGTCTAAAAGGTAAAACTACCCAACTTTTTCTACTTTAGAGGAATGAGTGCTATTCTGTCTGACATAGGTGTTCGCCGGGCGTAGTTTTGCCGGACTATATATGGCGGACGGACGGATGGACACAGGAGCCGCTGTCAGTGTTTCACGACTACAAGGTGGCGGTGGACTCGACCTAGCACTTCCTCAAGGCGAGATCATCATGGATGGACATTGGCCATCGGAGGGGACTTGATTCTGCCGAGCACCATCACCACGATGCTCAGAGATGACGAGCCCTGGACGGCGATGGTCGTCTTTAAAATTACTTTATTCGATAAAGTGCGAGCTTGGTGGCGACCAATACATCAAGTATTTTTTTGGTGTATTATTTTTATTGATCGGTTCTTCTAATATTATGTATTCTGTGTTATTTTTGTAAACAGACTATGATAAAAAAACATAAAATGAATACGTATTTTTTCATATATTTTTGTGTAAAGAATATTCAAGCTAGGTAAATATTACAGGCCATTGCATCAAAGCAAAAGCTTTGAACGCATATTTGATTAAAAGATGTGACTTTGTAAAGTTTCAAACTAAGTTAATATAGTGAAATATATAAAAAGTTACGATTCTTTTGACAAGAAAATTTAAATTATAAAGTTAATTATGTACTCTATACAAACACAATTACTTTTTTTGGTTCTAAGAAGCATGGAACCATTTCTCGGAAGCTAACTAAATTACGAGACCATCATATGAGGGTCTTCCTCCCGTTAAAGTTAATTACGGTTAAGTAGGTTCGTTCGTGTCCAATCAATTAACGTACCAATTAATACTGATTTATAAATCCCCGCTTAAGACCTGATACACTATATTTTACCAGCAGACCCGACCATTTTCTAAACCATATTCGAATTCACTTGATCACACAAAATAATCAGGCCAGTCGTTTAAGAAAAGTTCAGTGACATACACACGCACAGAAGAGTTATGTATACTAAGATAAATAAAAAGTTAATATGTTCATGAGTGCCATCAACATACTATTAGGTGGCATGGTTTCCAGTTAATCCAACTAATATAGAAATACAAAGAAAACCGCGTCTATATATTATAATTTATAGCTAAATATAAAGCTTGTAAGTTTAGACTTACGCTTTTCATGGAACTATAAATTAATGACATTTTAGCAGTCTCAGTTTGATTTATTGAAGGAAGCTTTTGATGGCTTTATAAAGATTGAAGCTATATATAATAAAACAACAATAATCTAGTATCAGAGATAATAATCTAGGATCAGAGCCACGACTCAACCCTTATTACAGCTTAATACGCTCGAAATTTAAAACATTTCAATTCCGTTGTCATATCAGCATCATCAGTATTTCTCCGTCCACTGCTAAATATAGGTATTGGCCAAGATGACCGATTCCTTACCACTCGCATCCAACACGACCCGGCCACTGCACAGAGATCGTTTTCCCACCTGGTAAATGACCGAAAAACACTATTAAGTACAACACTTTTTTATTATTTCAGAAGTCACGCAGCATGCTATTATTTCTATTATTCACTAAAGCTAAATAGGAAAATTGAATATCGAATTACAGAGAAAAACTTCGCCAATTCAAATACTCAATGGATAAAACCCATTAATCTCGATTTAACTCACGATACCACGTACAAAAAACAAATTGGCTTTGACTGCGAATCGATAACTAAATAAATAGTGGAGGGTAAGCCTCCCTCGAGTCCTCGAGGACGCGTTCGGAGTCACAATGTTATGTTGGCGAAGTATTGCGTCACAATCCTTTTAAATTTCGAGAGTTTATTATACAACCATTTATCGATAAGAGTTTTCAAAGCGAAACGGAGAAAAGAGCGTTAGAGTTGGAAAAAAACATCTAATGCGGCTTGAAAACGCTAGATAAAAAGTTTTAAGAACAAGTTGCGACGTTTCCGTGCCTGATGGCTAGGCCGGCGCTTTAGATAAGTTAAACTTATGTCTAAACACATTTGAAAAGTCTTATGTAAAGTACAAATCGGATTAGACCGATAAAAAAGACGAATTCACCACCTTATTTGAAATAGTTTAAAAATAAGCAAAACATTATATCAAGCTTTAATAGTTCCAATGCAAAAACGACTAGGAATAATTATCGCAATTTTAATAAGCAGAGCAACTTATCATCATATTCAAAACATTAAATGGATACATCTCAAGAAACTAACAAGGTATTATAGAAAAATAATATTCCGTTCCTTACATACCAACTAATAAATTGTACTTTTTATGTGTTTTGATGAATTTAGAGAAAGAGAGGAAGAAGTAGAGCGAGGAGAACTTATTTGGAACAATAAAGGAGAAGGCACAGGTGTCGTATGAGAAGGGAAAGTATTGGTGGAGAGAAGGAATGATTGGTGATTACTGCACTAAGAGCTTGGCTCTTAAATAGAGACAGGTGTATTTTAGAAGACAGTTTGAACAATATTTTAAGACTATTTAAAACGGGATATTTACTATGTTTTTTTATCATTCTTTCGCGGAGCTCGATATATAAAATCCTATAATATTTTAAGAGTACAATCAGGAGATTTATAATAATAAAGTATCAATAGATCCTATTAACAGTGCTTTCAATATTGTTTCTGATAACTGCAAAATGGATTACGTTTCTTGACATGATTAGTTTTCTTAAAATTAACCACTGTAAACAATTTATATTTAATTTATATCATTTTGTTAGACTATAACAGGCGGCTTCAGAAAACCGCTTTTACGTTATGTCCGCAAAATAAAAAATTATGTAAATCAACCTCAACAATTTTCGAAAACCTTATTTAACTGGAATCTTCTATAACTTCTTTATACAAACTTTGCCCCACACCAAAAAGCTATCAAATGTATAATTACATAAGCTTTATCCCCCTTGTAAGATCCGTCCTCTTTTATGTAAAAAGTAAATGCGAACTAAAACTCATTTGGGACGAGGGTACGTCGGGATAAGCCCCCGTGGCGCCGTCTGTATGTCCCACATCTACCCCTCTTACACTGGCAACATTTTATTTCATAATATCGGCTTAGTTGTATCTCATAATATTACTTATGTTTTTTACAATGTATATTATGATTTTACAACAATAATAATGATACTTAAGAAATAAAGCTGATGCGTTTGTTTGTTTGTAAAGGAGCTGTGAATACATTTTTTTTAATTATTTATAGGGTACAATTATTATTGAGTGCAATGTTTTCCGTAAACAAATAGTGTAAAACTGCGGAGCTATTCTTGGACGACAAGTGTAATTAATTGAGATATTTAATAGTAACGATTGGTATATATAGTAATAATTATGAATAGTTATGAATAGCAGAAAATCCGGCAAAACAAACTCAGTGAAACTAAATATATGCCGCTTATACGCCCGGCATATATTTCTGAAAGGCTGATCAACGCAAAAATGAACAAATCAACTGTCAAATCTCTTGTTTAGTGTCAAATGAGTTGCTAGAAGCATGGTTCTAATACTTAATTTGATCAGCCTGACAGTTGACATAACAACTACAATGGGAAGCTGCTAAATTTGAGTCTAGAATCGTATATTAACCGCCATTAACAGTCATGTTTGTTGAAATACACTTTAACCATCGTTTCAGAAACCGGGCGTTAGTTTCACTAAGTTTGTTTCGCCGGTTTTTTACACTTCAATCGGTAGTAGAGTTATTTGATATTTAATTTGATATTTTATACATTTTATTTTTTATTTTAATTATACTTAATATCCGCTTTATAATGTATTTCTTGATGATGCATCACCTCCATCAGTAAAGACGATCCAGGCCCAGCCCTGAGCCCGGGCGTCGTGTTCCGATTGTATCAGATTTGTATCAGGTTGCTACTGGGCTACACATTACGAGGCTTCGTGCCCGCTAGCAGGGCTGCCAGATTGTATAATCGGATACAAAAATTGTATAATATAGTTATTTTATGTATCCAGTTCGTATATCAGATTGCCTCGTATGATTGGATTAAAAAACTCAAGATAAAAACTGCTAAAAACATAAACTGTAATGGGTTTGATGGCGACATAACAATCTACGAAAGTAATATTTTGTTTAGTTTTTTTCATATATTATTGTATTTTTACAGACTATTTTTAACAACTTTGTCGCTTTGTATAATGAACTTTGATTCGGTATAATTTCAGTGGCCGACCGGTATAAAATAAGTTGGCTCTACTAGCAGCCCTGCCCGCTAGGGCTGACCAAAATAGAAATCTATATTAAATTGCGGTTCTATTTTATTTTCTCTTCCGTGCTATACTTGCCTACCTTATATTAAATTGAATATGAAGGCTTTGAATGTGCTGTGCAAACAAGCAAACGTGTCAAACTTTGAAAACTTTTTAAATGCTTGATAATTTTTTCGTGGTAATTAATCATATTTATCAAAGGTATAATATTTTTTTTTTAATATGTAACAATCAACAAAAAATGTGATATCTAATAATTGTTTTTTAAACGACAGTTAAAAATGGTATTTAATTCTTATAGGGAGCAATCTCATCTTAGAAATAGAACTATCTTTCTTAGGCGCCCGTTTGATAAAAATCTTGAGAAATATATTTATTGCCACAGTAACTAAAGCCATTCCACCAGCGACAGCCCTACGAATTAAACTTGATACAACTAGATATAATTAATTATGTGTACTTACTTTATATTATATAATTTCGCACACGTTTTAATCATGCTAAGCTTACTCGCATAAATTTTATATATTTTCCTTTAGAACCTATTTGCGAGATTACGAATTACTTCTTTGTTCTTCTTTTAAACATATGCATGTTAAATCAGCTTAATTAAGCTTATAAAATATATTCTTTGCCGGATTTAGTTTTTTTTGTTTTTTGTTTTATAAGAACGATATTAATAAGTGAATATAATAACAAATAAATTCACTTCACACATTTGTTTGTTCGTAAACGGCAGTCAGTTTTGTAATTTTGGGTATCCGTTTAAAAAAAGATGTCTTATTATGTAACTTCACTACTTGAAATCCGTCAAAATAAAAGGCAGTAAAAGTTATAACAAAACTAAATCATATCGTAATGAAATAACTTAAGAATAAATTTCATGAAATTCTAAAAAACCCCTTATAAAGGGTGATTAATCTCTTTTGTTATTTATTCTCAGATAGTTGTCTTGAGTCCACATAACAAACAAACATGTATAATTCATAGACAACAGCTTAAAACTATCCTTTATTTCGCCATCTTGATTCAAGGAATTAAAACAAAGCTTCGAATTGCAAAGGATCAATATGTCGGACCCAAAAATAAATGGAACAATAGCCGATACTGTCATTGCATTGCTTAAAATGCTTTCCATGTTCACACGTCCGGTGGGTAGAGCGGTCACTGCGGAAGTGACGTAGTAATAAGGCCGCCGCGCCGCACACTTAGATAAGATTAGTCTTTGAAACTTGCGGTAACTGACGCTGTGATGAGCTAAATACAGTTTTTTGTACTTATTTAGGTCTTCCTCGTAAATAATATGTATAGGACCAAAGCTATTATACAACACGGAAATTTATGCAAAAGGCAAATCAGATCAATGTTTTTTTTATGTTAGGAAAGCGATAACTATACTACATAATACTGCATAATGGTAAATACTCAGTTTAAGCAAAGTTGAATTGTTAATAGTATCGGGCGTTACTTTGCGAAAATTCATTACATAACATAAAAATTTGCAATAATCCCGCGAGCAACCTTTACAGCAATTGTGTGTGTCCATATGCAATATCCGTGCATATAGCACCAACCTTCTTTCTCACACTGCATATGCAGACACTTGCATGCACCACCACCACACAATCAAATTCCAATAAAGACTTAATGAAGCAACTCTATCACTTTGTCTCTATTGAGACCTAAAATTTTAAGACTCGGTGCTTGTAATTTTTCTTCCTATCTTGCCCTTCTTTCAAAAACATAGCAAAGCTGTTTCACGGAAAAAATCAAGAACAAGCTCCTGCAGAGCACAGGACAAACCATTGTGGAGATGGTAATGAAAAGCCTAAATTATTTACGTTTACTTATACTACATTGGTAGGAGAAAATCGATTAGTCCAAGTTTATTCGACTGTTACATAACTTAGTTTTATTTTAAATATATTGCTTTTTATTATTGCAAACGAACAGTCGAAGCTTTATCGACTATCGATACCCATAAACACGACGAGATTAACCAGATGCGTAGCCATCCTTGGCAAATCCATCCACCCAGCCACCATTGATTATAATGATATAAAAACTCATTAAAAAAAACCTTAGATCAACAATAATATTATGATGATAAATAAAAGTATAATTTTTCACAGTGTGTGTCTAGACGAGTTTAAACTGAGTTCAGAGATAATGCAAGAGACTGCCTGTAGCATTATCTTGTTTCCTTCAAATGTTGAATGAAAATAAATAATGACCGCGGCAAATGTCATTAATTTCATTTAGAAACAGGATGTGTTATGTGGGCTTTTAGATGGTACCGATAATTTTATTTGAAAGCAATATATTTGTAAGAATAATATTCGAAAGCGACTTAGTTATCTGTCTTTACATTTTAGAGACATTTATAGATTTGTATTTTTTTCGAATTGGGTTTTTTCTGTTGGTCTTTAGTAAGTAGGTGAGTGCAGCAAATAAGACGGCTCATCTTAAAAGTTCACATATTTACTATAAAATTATTTTAATACGCCATTCGATTTTAAAACGTTTTGAATTATTTTAAGACTTTATTCTTGCCTCAAGAGCAACATAACATTCTCTAATGTCCATAAAATGGAAAACATTGATAAAATTAATATACAAGAATATTGTTGCAATGTATGAAAAACCTCACTCTTAATTATTATATTTTATTCCATTATTTTAAGTGACACATTAACGAATGGTGGGCATATTCAAATTATGCCTTTGAACTTTTGCGATTGTTCTGACTTCTGGGTTTCGTGATTTAAATATATCACACAAGCTGGGCCTACAGTTTTGCTCGCGTTTAGTTCGAAAATGTAGACCCCAATGTATTTTCTTGCTAGAATGACTATAGCACGTACTCGTCTATTAATATTATACCTACTAGGTAATATTTTTTTTTTTTTTTATTTATTTCACTTTATACATCCATTTGTTATTCTTATCAATCAATCGCCAAACTGTTCAAGCAGTTTGTAGGCGTTCCGCTCAAACTAATACATTTTGTATGTAATACTCTAATACAATTATTTTGTAACTTTATATAATATACATATTAATTACCCTTTAACTTTAACTTTATATAATATACATATTAGTTACCCTTCTTAACTATAATATTACAAGAACCAAAATTACAGAAATGTTAACAACAGTAAATACCCAAGTAATTCTCACACACAATGTACTTACATTATTTAGTATAGCCAAACTCTTCTTTTAATTTTTGTTTCAATCTATTTTTACACTTTATTTTCTTTTCTTCTCTAAGTAATTGATATTTAAAATTATTATAAATTATAAATGTAAATGTAAGTAAACGATGGTCCAGTGGTGGATGGACTCGGCCTCTTATGCGAGAGGTTTCGGGTTCGATCCTGACCCTCCCATGTGTGCCTTGAAATGGGTTTATATAAATTTCTAAGTGCACACACGAGACCATCGTTCGCTCACCGGTAAAGGAGGAAACTTGCATGCCTGATGAGATTAGAAGTCTCTGAAGGTATGTGAAGTTCACCAACCCGCACTGGGCCAGCGCATCGGTGAACTATGGCCCATTACCCTCCTCGCCTGATTTCGAGGAGGAGACCAGTGCCCAGCAGTGGGACATACAAGGGTTGATACTATATAAATGTAAGTTTGTTTGTGACGCTTTCACGCGAAAACTGCTTAACTTATTGATTATCACGAAACTTTGTACACATATTCTTAGAGGTATTACAAGTAGTAGCAGAAACATAAGATACTTTTTATAATAAAAAAATGTCTGTATGCGTGGCCGCAGCCGCGGGCAAATCAACTATGTATATAATATGTAAGCATGTATTAATTGATATCATTTTGAAAATAATTAACAATATATTATTAACAAAAAACGTTAATAATATTAATAAAGAAAATAATTTTAGTAAACATAAGAGCAAATCGTTGGGGACCGACAAAACTTTTATAAAGTATTGCTCAAGGGGTCCTTCCGAAGTAATTGTGACTCAGCGAAACAGATCCCAGCCTCAATGACTATCCCAGATGTCAACTTGCATCGCTAAGCTTCGTGTTATTTATAGATCCATTCGATACTAGCTGTTTTCCGCAGCTTTGCCCGCGTTCATTTTGTTCTACTGTCGATTACGTCTACGTCTATTCCCTATCCAACTTACATAAAAATATACTATCAAATATATTTTTTATGTAAGTAGGATATGGAAGAATTTCATCTGTTGGTAAGTGATCAACATCGCTTATGAACATAAACTAGTTTAACTGGAACTAGTCATGGCATTTTTTTATGTGTTGCCTACACTGATATAAAATATTATGTCTTAGTGCTAATAATTATACTGTCGAGCCCTCTTCTTCGAAAAACAGCATAGCTGTATCACGGGATCTAAAAGCAACCTGGTGGTGCCCATGCAGTTAGGAGCGGGACATAGCGCATCTGTCCCATTGAGAATTAAATAATTATTTAGTTGATGTAGTTCTTTTAAAACGTATAATCTACGTTGGTACTATTGTTTAGTCATAAAATGGAAAAGATAGTCTGTTACTGTTATTACTTCGTTAAATTCCTGTATTTGATGACGTACCTTATTTTCATAAGACTATAATAAATACAATTTGAATGTATCTACTTCAGGAATATATGTGGCACTCACATTTGAGTCCCAGATCCACAGGCAATATAAGCACTCGTAAGGACTGCCAGTCGCCACTAAGCAGTCCGCGTGGAAAACATACTTTATTGCAAATTCTTTTTACACTCTATCCATTAGCTTCCCGGTGAAGCCTTCACCTGTATGTGTGTTTGTAACCGACATCTTTGGGCGCGATTTTGACCCACTTTTAAACTTCCAGATTTCGCTCAAACTTTCTAAATCCATCGAGGTCCGATAACAATACATTAATTCCATAAGATTGGGTTTTTTTTTTTACTATTAATAATTATAGTGTCTAAAATAAATAATTAAACGTTTCAATAGAAAAATATGATTAAAATGTCGTGTTGAACTTGATTATAATATCTAAATCATCTAGATTTCAAGTTTATTGAAATAGGTCGAGTGCCACAGTTAATGTAATAAATTAGATATCGAGCCTCCCAAGATATATCAGATTTTTGAATTAGGAATTGATGATGTTTGATATGATAATGAACTTCGATTGTCTGAGTGCAGTTAGTTAGTCATCGTTAAAATATTGCGAACAGATAGGTATTAATTGATCTGAATTGAAGAAGAGAATGAACGTGGGATTGTTAATTGGCTGCAAAGGAAGTATGTACTTATTACTTAATAGCCCTCCATCTTGAATTTAAATTTAATTTTCGTTTGAATTTTTCATAAAATATTTTGTAACGAATAGAACGGCTGTCGCGATTTTGTTGAAAGTTGAAATTGTAATATTTCCTTGTAAGAATGAGACAAAAAAGAATAAATAGCGTTTATCTTTGAAATACAAAAGAGTCTTATTGTAACACATGTCTATATTATATACTATATTAAAAGACGCTACGCAACAAGCATTCGGTCAGTAATATAAATGTAACTAGCTGCAAATATAAAACTATGTCGCACTGTCAACACTGCTGTCAAATCGCACTCAAACAAACTAGATTTATAAGACTAAAACATTTCTCATTTTTTCTATATAAAAAAGAAATTCATGTTAAAAGTTGCCATCTCAAAGCAATCCAATCCAAACACATGTTAAGCTTATAAATCTGGTGTCACATTGAGAGGCGGCCACGTCATAAATACGTCTAGTGTGTGTGTCAAAATATGGGGATTTGGGTCCTGTCTCCCGACGTAACACGACGCCAGCCGAGATAATGAAAAAGAGATTTATGATCGAAGTAATCAATTTTTATTACTCAATACACCCCTATGCCATCATTGTTATGTCTTTTAAAATACAATGTAGAAATGCGGGATTACAGCCCGCTCTGCTAACCTACTTTTCTAAAAACAATACGAAAGAAGTTTCAATGGAGCCGCAAATATAAGTTACGAACAATGACGGTTGTCATTTTCAAAATCAGAATATGGATTCTCCCCTTTCATTTAAGTTACGAACTAATAAAGAAGTGGAAAAAAATTCTCGTATTTTTTTTATTCAAAATATGAATGATTTCGGAGCTGAGGCCTATTTTACTATTACTCACTACCAGCGTGATTATGTTCGTTTGAGCGATACGCTTTTTGTTTTATAGCATAGGAGGGCAAACGAACAGTCGAAGCCTTTTGGCGACTATCGACACCATAAACAATCACATAACCAGAAGTTATGCAGATACGTTGCCCTCCTTTTCCCTATCCCCCAATGGGCCACCGGAAACTTACAAAGCGCACGAAACGCGACAGCATAACTGCCAATTTACGCCGGTATTATGTGAGCGAGAGGTACCACCCCGGTCGTGCCGGCCCGATTCGGCTGCAAAGCAGCATGGCAAAGCATCATCATCATCATCAGCCTTTATCCGTACACTGCTGAACATAGGCATCCCTTAATGAACGACATGACGACCGATTCCGTGCCACTCGCATCCAACGCGGAACTGCCACTGCGCGGAGATCGTCTTCTTATCTGATAAATGGCGACAAACACTTCGCCTATGTAAACGCGGCCTCCATTCTTGAACCTCATTGGCCCATCAGCCATCCGTTCTTCTGAGTTACTCTCAGAAGAAGAAGATCAGCCCATTGCCACATTGAAGCAATTGCATTACATTTTGTATTCAATAGAGTTATTTATTACTTTTTTTATATATGTATGTACTTTTTTTATATTGTATAATACATTATATTATACTTAATTCCTAAAGGCAGTTTCCATAAGCCTATTTTACGTATTTCATATTTCCAACATAAAGTTATGCGAATTGATAATGCAACAGTCAACAGTGTACATACTAATTATTTTGTGTTACGATTCGGACAGTCATGTATAGGAACAAATAAAAATGTTTTAAAATTATAGAGCACCATATAAATATTTTAATATAAATCCTACGCAAAGTTGTGTGAGAAATGTAGCCAAGTTTCTTTTGCCAAAGGGGTCGTGATATTACCATAAAGTTTACATCGTCATGTGGTGCCGTAATAACACTAGTGCAGTACGCGTACCCCCTTTTTCCTCCCCCTCCCCCATCCCCCTTCACGAACGTCTTCCACTCCTTTGACCCAATTACACAAGGCTTATTGCTTGCTAATTACTTTCAACATAAGAAAATACACTCACGACTTTTAAATTAAAATATTTTAATGTGATTTAAGAAAAATGTACCGTATAGTTTTTTGGTGGTAAATGTCAGAAAGTCAACGGAATAGACATTGACATATACCAGCAGGCTGGGGTCAGGTCAGGATAGGGGTCAGGTCGTAGGTCGAGGTCGCGGGTTCTAATCCTGATAGGGGCAGGCAGGCGCTTACATGAATATTTCATTTATTTTTGTTCCCAGTACTTGTGAGTTGTTACACATGTTCTTACGCCCTTAATCGGCTTAACGTAAAAAGCACACACAAGCCATGTGCGCTCAATTTTTTGTTTAAAACCCCAAACAAAACCACTGAACGGATTTTGATTTTAGTTTGGTGGTTACATATTCAATTTAAAATCTGAGTTATATTCATCATAGTAAATAGATATCGTGATATGATAATAATACCGTAAAAAAAAGTAAAGTATCAACCCTTATTTGTCCCACTGCTGGGCACGGGTCTACTCGAAATCAGGCTAGGAGAGTAATGGGCCATAGTTCACCGACGCGCTGGCCCAATGCGGGTTGGTGAACTTCACATACCTTCAAAGTCTTCCAATTTCATCAGGCATGCAGGTTTCCTCACGATGCTTTCCTTCACCTTTGAGCGAAGGATGATCTCGTGTTTGGGGTGCACTTAGAAATTTAGAAAAACCCATTTCAAGGCACACACGGACGGGTCAGGATCGAACCCGGAACCTCTCGCATAAGAGGCCGAGTCCATCCACCACTGGACCATCGTCGCATAATACCGTGCAAAAGATAATTTATTACACACTCTTTTAGCTTCAAACGTATGATGTACTTGGAGACATTAGTTAAATTGATATTTGGCATATTTTTAAGGACCGATGACAACATAATAAGTTTGTTGCAATATCCTAATCTGGAAGTGCTTTTTTATGTTTTTTTTTAACTATAATGTATTTATTATTATGATAACGCACCCTTATATATTATAGAGAAGCTTCTACAGCCATTAAATTGTTTGCACACCCCAACAGTATTTTTATTCCTTCAATGAGATTTGTTTTTTTTTTTTAATGTAAGTCCGATCTATTCCTCGAATCTAACTTTAAACGGGCATTGGGTAATCGTCCCATCTAATCGGAGCTCGACGAAAATGTGTCTTTATAATTAACCATTATTCTTGGGAGTTTATCTAAGTGTTTTTTTTTTTGAGTTGAAAATTAAGGCATTTATTCCCAAGCGTTATCATGCGTGTCTACATAATATTTTTCCTATCTATTTACATAACAGGATTATATTCCAATCAGATTTTTTTTTTGTTTTCTATTATGTGTCAATTACACATTAAATAACAAATTAATTTCGATTAAAATAGCTATTATTTATTAGCTATAATATGAATCACCAATGTCCTCATCATCATCATATTGATTAAGGCTAATTGCCCTTATCAGTCCCCTGCTGGATATGGCCTCCATAAACGAACGCCAAGATGATCCAACCCTTGCCACTCGCATCAAGCATGGACCGGCCGCTGCATGGAGGTCGTCTTCCTAACATCCTCACTTCTATGTAATTAATATATTTTAAATATGATGTTTATCCCTCAACACAATCAGCTTTACTTTATATTCTATAATATTTATATACTTAAAAACGGATGTGTAAAACTTTAAGCTACAGAATTACGGAATCAAGCTTAAGTGATTAAAATTATAACAGCTTTAATTATTACTCGTATAAGATAACTCGCGCACCGCGTTGTAAACGTGACAGATTTTTAATTAATTCTGTTACGGATTTGCTGCACAACTATTACTTACATGCTCTACAAAAATTGGTTTTAAACTAGCGCAAGGTAATCTTTTAACCTTTTCAAACAGGCAACCTTTAATGCCCGCGCCTAGTAGTGAACGCAATTTTTTATTTACAAGTTAGCCAGACGTGAAAAGGTTGGAGAAATTGTTTTGAAGCTCCAATCAAAATATTTTCTAAAACAATATGACCCTTTAAACGAACGTTTTTTCAATAGGGCCAGAAGTGCCGCAAAAAGGGCCTCACAGAATGCAGTGACTTGAATTAGTTATTTAGTTGATTATAGCTCCCCCATAGCCACTCCATCATTATAGTTGAGGGCACGTGCCGAGAACAGCCCGACCCTTCTCGTCAAGGTCGTTAATTATAATTTACAGACCTTTGTCAAGTATCATTCATGTTTATACAGATATCGCAGGACATCGAAAATTAGAATAATATTGACCGAATCCATACCAAACCAAGAACACCATAAGAGAAAACCCGTAAGATACCGAAAGAATAAGAAAAATCGTAAGATACCGAAAGAAAGAGAAAAATCGTAAGACATTAAAAGTAAAGTGAAAAAGGAACTCAATTTAAATTAAGTAAAACCAATAAAACAAATCGGTAAGGCAATCGAAAAGTCCGAAGCAATTATAAGTTCCCAATAAGAGTGGCCTAGAGACCACCGGTTAGAATATCAAGTGCAAATAAAACTAGGTAATGGCGAGCGATGATGCAATTTATACTGCTCAAACTACTATTTAAATAGTATAGTTCCAATCCAGCCATTCTGCAAAAATCTGCAGCTGTAACAATTGAAACGGCAAATAGACGTGCAATGCAATTCATAGAATGTTCTAGATATTATTTTTATACTAACCAGCTTAAGAGGTCTCTAGCCTTTCCTGCAGAAAAGGGAAATGGACTCATCTAATAAATCAAATATGTATACCAATTTTAATGCACGTCAGTATAATATTGAATTTATATACACTTTGTCGTGCGTTGAGAATTGATATATTATGTAATACTTACTAATGCTATGAATGTGAAAGCAGGGATGTTTGTTACGCTTTCAAGCGACAACTACTCAACCGATCATCGTAAAACTTTGACACATACTCTTGGAGGTATTAGAAATAACGTAGAATAGATTAAAAAAGGGAAAATTTAGTTAACGCGGTAGAGGACAACAGCTAGTTAATTATAAATTGTAATTGCTGTTCTTTCTATAAAAAATATTTTTCATTTCTAAGACGAAACAAATCCATTTGGATTTTGTCCCTTTACATATTTATGTAAAGGGACAGACTTTCCCAGCTTCCTCCAAATAACACAACGAGAACTTCCAAGTAGATTGAACGGAGAAAATTAAATTAAACTCATTTTCACCTGGGAAATCATATAAATTAAAATATTCTGTTGTTATTCGCAAATGTTATAAATAAATCTACGAAAACATTTATTTTAAGTTCGCTACAAAACCACTCTGAAGGATTCATTAATATGTAGTTTTAGACAAGTTTGATCCAATTTTAGTTTTTCGGGTCGCTAAACAATTTTAGTTTGAGAACTCTCGGTTCTGTTTTTAATACCCAATAGTTTTAATATAATAAGAACTTTCTGGAGTTTTTGAGTGCGATCCCTAATTTTAATTGTGACATTGTTGTGCCTTAATATTATATCGACCAACTCACGCTACTTTAGAAATTAGACAAAGTAAGGTTACAAAAAAACAAGTAAATCTAGAGATCGCATTCGTTCAACATTTCCTTCAAGCGAGCAATTAATCCTTCGTAGAGAGAGCCGAAACATGAAAATCCGCAAAATAAAAATGATCATTATGAAAATACTAGCAGCGTCCTGCAGTTTCACCCGCGTACTTCCCATTCCCGTGGGAGTACGGGGATATATTATAGCCTATGTGTTATTCTGATGTATAAGCTATATTATTGTAAAGTTTCATTAAAATCCGTTTAAAAGTTTTTACGTGAAAGAGTCACAAACGTCCATACTTACAAACTTTCGCGTTTATAATACTAATAGGATTCTTTTGAAATAGTTTTAATAGTTGAATCCGTTTTGAACCATTGAAAATTTTTGTATGTTTCATATTCGATGAAAATGCAATGTTAGCAAATAACGATAAGTACCTTAGTGCTAATAAAAAAAGTTAAAACTTATTTCTACAGTTCAAGAAATTAACCTCGTTTATTAGCACATGAAAGCTATAATCACTGACTGGCGGGCGTGGGTAATAACAGTGTCTGTGAATCAAGTATGGAGATCGTTGTAGGCATCCAGATTTCAATTACTACCCCACAACTGCATAACAAGTTTCAGCGTTTAATTTCTTTTTCTTATTATGACTCAATCCACGTAATTATTTTTAAGATTATCCCACTTAATCGTGGCGTTCATTGATGGTGGTCTATATTTAGCAGTGGACGCATAAAGGTTGATGATGATTATATCCTATGTGATTTAAAACCTTAATCCTACCTAATCTCTACGAATTTATAAAGACCATATCCAATGTTCAATTTTAAACCTAATTCCTACCTTTTGCTATATTTTTTTTGAGCCTTCAATTGGAGATAAGTACCTTTTTAACCCTCAAATCATAAGTCATTTGATACGCTCCACGACTTGTTTTACAAAAGGAAAGAAATAAATTAAATATAACTACACTAATGATGTACTTTTATTATATTTATTGATATTTTATATAATTCACATAGATATTGAATAAAGGTAATTGAATATAATGATTGATATCTTTGAATAGGTCCTTAAGTATGACACGAAAGCTTCAAGAGAGATTTCCTTTTTGAGATAGATATTTTGTTGTTTTAACAAAGATTCAACAACCTTATAAAATATCTTTAAAATATGCTTAAAATAATGGGTCGGTGTAATCAACTCATATTATACATCATTGAAACAAAATAAAACGTTCCAAATTTGAAAATAAATAAAGATAGCAAACTACTTAGTGATGTTTCCATAACACATTTCCATTTAGGTATTTATATTGATCGGACCCAATACCAAGTGGTGAGTGAGATTAGACATATTGCCATGGAGAGAGCATCTGCAGCCAACCAGAATACAAAAATAACGCATACAAATCCGAAAAAATACAAAAATGAACTAGAAACAATTACATATTATTATTGAAGATGTGTGAAAAAAGTGAAACCAAGAACCAGACACCAAACAAATCGTCAATAGTAAGGTCAAAAGTACCATCAAATTTTAATATCAGCGTTGTTTTACAAATTACGAATTTGACACAATTATCATACAAATAAAACAATACAATATGTAAAACACAATATAGATAATGTTAATATGCTAGCACAATAAATAGGTCAACTATGACGCTAGCAGAACACGCTGAATGAAAGAGAGCACTAATAATCGTCATAGCCGTTTGCAGCTTCGACCCTTGATCTTATGGAAGCTGAGCGGCGTTCACACTTGTTATAGCTTGTGTATCCGACATACGAGCGTTCGGATTGTGCACGGGGAATTTATAGTTTTGACAATATTGCGAGCACAATAGTGGCTCTACACACAGTAACACTACAGCAGTAAAACATCTACCTTTTTCAATAAAGGCCAAAAAACATCAAGTGGAGTGAATACGATAAGAAGTAGAACCAATTGTAATGAATTGTTTGACCACTATTGAAATTGTGATAATTATACTGTAATTAGTTCTTATACAGTATTTACCTAATCTCAGATTAGATATTGAACAAGATAATAAAATAGGAAAAAAAATCGTGGGACCGTACATTAAGCAATTTAAAACCAGAAGAAAGGTACAAGAAGTAAAGTAACTATTGAATCTTCTTAATCGATATTGGCCGACTCATTGGAGAGCTTGCAAGAGATTCTGCATGGTCTAAATTAATCTTTTCGACGTGTGGGTTTTAAAATGAATTCGGACAAGACAAAAGTTTTGTTCAAAGAGCATGTTCTTCCTAAACTAGGTCGACATAACTTCGAAAGGGAAGCCGATAGGAGGATTCAATTGGGATAGGCAGCATTCAGGAAGCTAAGCCATATTCTCACGTCGTCTATATATCGCAGAGTTTGAAGAAGAAAGTCTTCAACCAACGTGTTCTCGTGATGACCTACGAGGCCAAAACGTGACTTATTAATTTACGATTGGCCCAAAAGCTTTCTTTAGCTC
The DNA here is from genome assembly GCA_905333005.2 of Lycaena phlaeas. Classification (NCBI taxonomy): domain Eukaryota; kingdom Metazoa; phylum Arthropoda; class Insecta; order Lepidoptera; family Lycaenidae; genus Lycaena; species Lycaena phlaeas. Next base: position 10,786,079 of record HG995172.1, on the reverse strand, counting down.
AACGTACTATGGAGCGTGTTATGCTGGATGGCTCTTTAGCAGATACTATTCGAGATGAAGGCATCCGCTAGGGAACTAGCTTTAGTTATTGACATTGCAGAAAGAATAAGCTTATTGAAATGGCAATTGGGCTGGTCCGATACTCAGGAATACGAATAACCGACCAGTAAGGTTCAAGAGTGCAGTGGCCGATCCATCTCGGCTCGGCTGTCTTGGCGTTCCTTGAAGGAGTTCCTGCGTATGTTCAGCAGTGGGTGGATAAAGGTTGATGATGAATGAATGTACCTACAACATATAATAATGTTGATCCTCTCAATAGAGCTAAAAATCTAGTAAGTACCATACCATACCAGCTAAATCCGCAATTATCATGAGTGAAAATATTTTATAGGACAAATAGAAATAAACTATTTAAAGCACCTGCTATATATGTACATATTGTATGCCATTGTATGCCGCATCCTTGCATGCGCAAGCGCATGCCGACGATAGTAAACACATTACGGAACAGATGAAAGCCAACGGCGCCTCAGCTACTTATCGGTTCTCTGCATCCAATTTCTACGACTGTCAGCGCCCAAAAATAGATACTGACATTATCCTTCTGCACTTCGTTAATTTAATGACAAAATGTCAACTTCTTTTATCTTTAACTCCACGTTGATTTACAGCTTAATGGCTCTACGTAGAGTCTTGTACACTAGGACAAAACTATTAATATTTGTATTGGTATAAAAAATGGACACCAGGTGCACTCGCGATACCCTTAGAATAAAAAAGGTGGCAGTTGCGATTCCCTTGGATATCATTCAATACATTATTCAATATCGTTAGTGTAAGCGCTCGATTCGGACACATCTCACGCACCGGTATATTATTATTTTTTATTTTATAACTATGTAATTTTTAAATACTTTTGAATATAGGAATTTCAGACACATTTATGGGTTTGAATTTAGTGTACATTGAATTGTTTGTAAACTATCAACAAAATACACTTTTAAAAAGCTTGATACTTTACTTTATCCACTGAAATACATATGCGGATCGTTGACTACTTTTTAAACTAAGTTTTCATCGTTGTTACGTGTCCTTAGCGATACATAATAGGTACCAATATTTTGCTACACTTTAAAATGTATTCTTATTCTATCTATCGATCGGTCTTCTGGTCACACATTAATCTTAGTTTATTAATTCAATTTTTGTTGCAAGTTTTTAAAGCCTAGTGTGTAAGGCTTGATTATTGTTGATCATGTTTGATGATGATGATGTTTTATCTTACTAGTAGAAATGAAAAAATTATGCATTCTTCAGCTCAGAGGGAAGATAATTTCATTTTATCACATTTATATTTATTATTTAATCATATTTCATGACTATGGAACTTATAATATTATGTAAAAATAATATTTCATCGATACATTCATAATAGGCTCAAGATATGTTCCATCGTTTCCTTTTGAAAACAAGAACAAAGTACGGGTTTTGAGGCCAGGTGGATTCGAGCTTTTTGTAAAAGCAAAAAAAAATGCCGGCGGACAAACGAAATCTCTGGTTTACCTGCATTCAACACCTGTCGCACTCTGGATTCTGAGCTAAATCTGTGGACCGCTTTCTAAATGGTCATTCCATTGATTTGAAACTTATTTGTGATGTATTACTCCGCGACTTTAACAATACATTGTAGGCTAATCAGATAAGATTTGACACCAATATTAAATATCACTTGCAGCGAGAATACTAGCAAGTGATAACTGCATTTCTTCAGTGTTTCCTTCCTGTTTAAAAGTTATAGAAATCAAATTCTTACCTGTCAGCATCAACAAAATCAAGCGCCGCATGTTGAAGCCTTCTCGGATATCAAACAGTTTCGATCGGGGATCTAAGCTGGAGCCATAATCATAGTTTTATCAGTAATGTCCTGTCAATCCAATGTTTACGCAACTCAGCTGATGTCTCGTCTTTACGTTCGCCAATCAACCACACACTCGCGCACTGCGGGACCTGTACCCTGCAGTGTCAACGGCCACAAACCTACAAGAAAAACTTGAAACTCGGCGAAAGTCCAAAGTGAATCGGGATGTGCTCAAGAGTACTTTGAATTTATCAATTCATATCATTTAAGTTATCGCGTGCGAAACGTATCTGACAGATCTCCTCTGATCAAAACATTACACATGGCTCGAGAGCCTGAGATGCGTCGCGCGCGGTCGTAGCGGCCGGCGGTCGACTCGCGAGTTGCGTGAGTGGGCCGGCTGCTGCGGGGTGCGGGCGGGGGCGGGCGCAGCGGCCGCGGGGCGGGGGGGAGACACGCCTGCGCCGTGCGCCCGCTCCGCACCACCTACAGTATTGACCGACGACGCCTCCTTCGCACATCGAACATCCTTAACTAGATTCTCTGAATTCTTTTCAAGGAACCCACTCTTGGACCAATATAAATCAAAGCTGCGCTCCCGTTTGCAAAATATTGTTTGTTACACATCGCTGTTTTCTTTCAGCTAATTACCTGCTCAAAATAAACGCAACCTGTGTACTTATTACTTATACTTATACACATAAGTACTTATGTATATTTTGGGGAAAAAATAAACTTAATAATAAAACCATAATGATTTGTAACATACCTTACTTACATAACCGATATTTCGTAGTCTCTACATTTGTCGATACTTAATCAAGTGGCTCTATTCTTGGAAAAAGCTTCGTGTGGCATTGATTTGTTCTCCACAAGGACCCACTTGGAGTTGTGCCTACGAATCGAGAATCTATGACGTCATTAGAGTCGCATTCTTGCCAATGCAAAGTAAAGCCAAAATACAATAAAACCAGGACAATCTGTCTATAGCCCTAGATTTTTTTTTAAATTATTTATGATAATTTTGGCACAAAGTAGGATAATATATTTCGTTTTGTGACATTTTGCAAATAATGCTAAGAGGATACTTTGCGTCTTCGTCGTCTATCGTTGAGACACTACGGGAGATAGTTAAGAGTATAGTGAATAAAAAATCTAATACACAGATAGAATGAGACGCAGAGTAAAATTGAAACCTGAATGTTAATGAGCACTAACTGTTTTCCGAGTTTCAGACGCTGCAACAAAAGTTTGGTCAGAAATAAGTAAATTTCGACATGAAGAATTCAAAAATATTTTACAAATCAGAAACACAGATTAGCGTGTCGCGTACAACAAACAAACTTAAATCTTTAATATTTCAAGTTCAGTTACCTAATACTAACCTACTAATAAGTATTATAAGCGCGATAGTTTGTATGTTTATTTTTAATGGCACAACCAAAGGTTAGGAAGATGCGTTGCTCTTCTTTTCCCTATTACGGGTGACCGGAAACGCACAAACCGCACGAAACGCGACAGCATAGCTGTATGTATGTTTCTTATTCTTTTACACACAAACTGCTGGATAGATTATAATGAAACTTTACAATAACATATCTTACATTATGTAAGTTACATGTTATCAAAATAATGCATGGGCTATAATTTATGCCCGTGCATTCACAGCAATAGGAAGTAAGCGGGTTGAACCGCGGGGCGCCACTAGTGTTCTATATAAAAAAGATCAGTCTCCCGAACTGGCCGCGAGGCTAAATTCACTGAATCTCAACATTGTTTTAATTTTTTAAATTGTTAAGGAGTTTTACAAGAAAATATGTTTTTAATTTATCATTGTCATCATCAGCCTTTATCCGTCCACTACTGAACATAGGCCTCCCTCAATGAACGCCAAGACGACCGTTCCCTTGCTACTCGCATCCAACACGGACCCGCCACTGCACGGAGATCGTCCTCCCATCTGGTAAATGGCCGACCAACACTTCGTCTACCTAAACGCGGCCTCCACTCTTGAACCTTAATGGCCCTTAATTAATATTGAAGTAAAATATTTGTACGTATATCGAAACGACAGTAATAACATCGAAGGAATATGCTTACAGGTAGGGCCGGATTTAAACTAATAACCGCCCCTAGAAAAAATGCTAACTCATTTGGGTTGTTATGTGGTACTCTCTGAGAAAGGATCGTAAGTTAGACGCAGACTCTATAAGCCCAGACTAAGACTGGCTTTTTTCTTTCCTGCTGCCTTGGGAGCTATCCCCGACAGCCCCTTTTTTAAATCCACCGCTGCTTTCAGGACTGTTCATCCGTTGGTACCACTAACTTTTCTGTAATCAAACCACAGCAGGTCTTACTTAGATCTTCCTTACGTTTGAAGGTAAGTAGGTATAGGCTATGGAATAACATTATCAGGGAGACCTTGAGAGTGAGGGTGCATTCGGGGAGTACTTACATCATAAACGCGTATGTTTAATGTACCTTGTCCACGAGTTTCGTGTTAGTCGAGATACTAGTCAGCAGTTGGCGTATAGAGGCTGATGGTGATGATGATGATGAAGTGTAAGTTCGTTAATGATTAAAAGCCCTTATATTGTTTAATGATTTTTTCAATTTTAGGGCGAGCGAAGGAATTCTCCAATTACCTTATACATAATACTTTCTGTGGAAAGGATGCACTGTTATGCCTTGTTCTGGGTAGGGTTGCCAGGCGTCCGGATAAAGCCGGACATAGGTAGGCTTTTTGATTACGTGTCCGGCCAAAATAAACGGTGTCCGGCTTGTCTGAATTTTATTAGGCTTTTTACATTTCGCAAACGAGCGATGCCAAATCAGTCTTAGGCTAAATCAAAAAAGATTTCACATAAATTTTTTGGTCGTACCTACTAATACTGAGACTAAATCCTCAATAATGTACGGTGTCCGGTCCTTCTACCTAAATATCCGGTCAAACTGGTTAGTCTGTCCGGCTATTAGGTTTGCTAGTTTCCATATCCAATTAAGTCTAAACAAATAAGGATATTCCATGTGCGATCATGTTGAATTTTTCAGCAATTACATCATAAAGCTGTCATGAATGCTAATCCGAAAATGCACCCTAAGGGTCGATCATAGGTGATTGTTTTCCTTGAAAATAGGCAATTTGTAATTTTATATGACATCAGCATCACGGCTGAAAAATGACAACAGACTCTATTGGTAACATGTTGTTATTATTTATATGTATAATTAGTATGTTGCTATTTAGATGTATTTACAAAAATTGTAAAACTATATTTTAAAAAGAGCAATCCTACAGAGTTTCTTGCTAGATTCTCCTCTGAGGAAAACTACTACTTTGCGAATCTAGCATTAGCTTATAAAAAAAATTGACATGTTTCAAGTGCTATGTAACTTGCCTACGAAATAAATATTATTTGATATGATTTGATTTGGTAAATGCGTATTCTTATGTATTAAAAAATTAATAATACCAAGGTAAAAACCCAAGTGCCAAAACACTGACTAAAATTTTATAATCTCCCAATATTAAAAAACCGCGTCCCGATGTTTGTTCATGCTAATCTCTCAAACCGCTTCACCGCTTTTAATGAAATTGTGCAAATGACTTGAACCTAAGCTTGATAGAAGTCGATAGGAATTTAGTCAAAATTGGCTTCTTATTTGCTAATAATTGACATGCTACAAATCATTATAGGTAATTTAAGTGTTTATAAAGTCGAAAAAAGAGCTTTTTATTCTAAACATTAAACTTTGTTTGTACCGCCTAATCTCCGAAACGCCTGAAACCTTTAAGCCCAATAAATAGGTAAGTAGGTAAATTGGTCCTTGTTTAGGGATCGGCTACTCAGCGAAGTGTCTAAGAATATGCCTTAATCCACGATACACCACTGCGGTTTCCTTAGGATGCCTTTAGCGCCTCGCCATGGTTCAATCCTTGTCGTGGCGGTGGGGCTCAGTAGCCTAGGGTGAACCCAGCACCTTAGACGAAGCGAATTGAGCCGAGGGGGCTCTCGGTACCCATCTTATAAGAATAGGGGGCAAGGAGCAGTGGACAAGGTGCGAGGACGGGAACCTCGCCTCATCGTACTGTACCGACGGCGGTACAGTACGATGAGGATCACCAAAGGCGGTATTGGTGACACTCGTCGGGCTTTAAGCTGGGTAGAACTGTGTCCACTTACCAGATTTCGGGCGCAGCAAGTCCTACATAGCCGCCTGGAGAGACCCACTCCCCCGCGGGATGCCTAAGCGTATATCCCGGCGTTAAATAAGAAAAAAAGGATGCCTGTTGCAAGTTGCCTGATTTTTTTGATTAGCTGCCAGTTGATTAGCTGATCCCTAAACAAGGACCAATTTACCTACTTACCTATTTATTGGGCTTAAACGTTACCCAAACGGCCGCCCACTCAGGACTGTAGATAATAGATATACGTAAATGAAATTACTCCACGGAATCAAAATGATGTTATAATTATTTCACTATACGGTTACTTACAGTGCCATCTTATGGCAAATAAAGTATGTAAAGTTACAAAATCCAAAGGAACCAAGGTGTTTTCACGTTTCGCTCCATCTTTTACATACACTGCAGTTAGTTTTGGCAATAAACAAAGATGGCGCTAAAATGAAAATTTATATTAATTTTAAAGTTGCAGTATCTACTATCTATTGAGTACATGCTATGCGATCCATTAAATATAAAATAAGGGCCTGTTTCACAATCTCCCGTTAAGTTCCCTATAGGCTATAGGGAACATATTTGACAGATAGAGTATGGAGTATCTGTCAAACATCTGTCAAATATGTTGCCTATAGCCTATAGGGAACTTAACGGGAGATTGTGAAACAGGCCCTAAGTATAATTGCAAAAGCACTTCCAAATGTGAATTTTTAAATAAAGAATTTTCTTGACTTCAAAGAAACTTTAAAGACCGCATTCAAAAATAATATACGTATTTAGAGAGATGGCAGCACTTTTGCGTTACTGTAACGCCAAATCACGTATAAATATAATATGTATATTTTTTATATAATAAGTACTTTATTTATATATGGCATACATGCCATAAGAATTATGATATGCAGATTGCAGTGTATCAGAATGGGACTGAGGATTTTAAATATGTTATTTTTTTTATTTGACAACGGATTATTCAATTTCTATACATTTTAAAAATGACTAAAATGAAACATGGGATTAATATAAAAAAACGCAGAGAGAACTTGTATTATTTCATAGCCAAGTTAAGATATTTTATATTAAATTAATTAAAGTATTTATTAAGTAATTAATGATATATTAAAAGTTTAACTACAGGCACGCATGTGCGTAGGCTCTTGGAGAGCCACGGTAGAGCTGTACCTTTATTTCAAGTTTAGGTGGACATCATAATATAGAAATATATTAAATAATAAAGAAAATATATTAAAATAACAAAAATTGTATTAAGTTTATAAACTACGTTTATTAACAATAATTAATACTTTTTCTAAACGCCTTGTATTCCTTGTTTCTGTAATTTGATCTTTGCCCATGCTTGTATAAATTGTTTTCTTATCTCACAACCTATCACTGCTGCAGCCATCCCTGTGTTCAAACTGTCTACTCCTTGTTGTAATGGTATATGCAGCCTTGCACCATTTTTGCTTGCAGCAAACCTGGCAAAATATAAATTTATCAACCTTACACACATTGACATACAAATGTTATCATTCTCAAAAAATGTGTATTCAAAGTCATGAAATTAGTAAATCGCGCAATATAAATATAAGTATTTATTTATATAATTTACTTTATTTGATTTATATACAAGGAACAAAATGTTGTATTATTATAAGATATATGCCCAAATACTCAAACGCAATTCAAATTTGGAAGCTGCTGATTTAAGTCGTGTTACTAAGCACTACTAATAAGGGCAAACTACTAAGTTTGAGAAGCCCCCAAATATTTATGTAGCCTTTGAGAATTCGGGATAGTATCTATAAGGGCTTAAATAATAGTTGATGATAATGATATTAATACTTAAAAATTATTTTCAAACACTAAATTTAGCTTTAAGATTTGTCTTTCATGTTCTTTTTTCGTGTTTCGTTTGCTGTTATATTTAATATGCTATTAAATATAACAGCAAACCAAGTATGTACATAATAAAAATAAATAAGTAAAGTATCTTGAGTAGTAGTAGTAGTAGTTTGAGGGAGGCCTTTGTTCAGCGGTGGACGGATAAAGGCTGATGATGATGATGATGATGATGATGATGATGAAGTAAAGTAGCAACCCATATAACCCTCAAAGACTTTCATCTCATCCGAGCCCATACCCACTGGACCATTGTCGCTCATATACATAATATAACATCAAAATATTTACTTATAACTCTGTTCACTGATTCCTTCAGTCTCTCCCCCAATGATAAGTGTAACATGTTGTAAATTTGCAAAGTCCACTCCATAATATGGTATCACAGGTATGCTGGCAGATATACTTTCTTCGTCTGGAATTTTCGCATTACTATCAGCTATAAAAACAGAAGTATCTTGTGGTAAAAGTGTAGGAATATCTTCCCATTCTATTAAACTATGAATCTCTTGTCTAAAATGGGCCCCAGCAGCACTTCTTATGACTTTGGAATCCCAGAGATCGACACAACCTAAAAAAAATTAAATGCTTAATTATTTAAAATCTTTTTAAACAATAGAAACAAAAATTTTTTTATTTATATGTTTTTCTATTTCGATTTTGTTGATCTATCATATTGTGTATACCTGACATATACCTTTTGTAAGTAGTACTTTGTCACATCCAATGCCTACAGCCGCTCTAAGTATAGCTCCTAAATTTCCGGGAGTCCTTATGTTGTCACAAATTAGCTGTAGTGGAATTGGTTTTGTGATCTTTTTAATATTTTCTAGATTCGGTATGTCAAATACTCCTGAAAAAAAGACATTTTATTAAAAATGTGTGTTCTACATAATAAAGTATTCTAATTTTAAATTTGTATGTAAAACAAACCAAAGATTCCAGGGGATGTTTCTACATTAGACCATAATTCAATTTCTTTATATGGTATCTTGTAAAGTTGTACACCAGTTTTTGGAAGAAATGGTCGTAAATTATTTAAATCTTCCACTCTACTGAATATCACATACTTCAGTTTACATTTAGCTTCTAACCCATCAACAATCAAGCGCCATCCTTCAACTAACATGAGTCCTGAGCGAAGTCTTTCTTTTTTTGATTTTAATTTTACTAACAGAGTGCTGTAATCATAAAAATATATAGGTATTTTTCTGAAGTTTATATAATTTGTAAGTATACTAGTTAAAGTAAGCATTAATAGGACCATAATTTAAAAAAAAAGAATTGAAATGGTTTTTTCCCTTCTTACATGACAATCCAATGAATAAAAAATACATGGGTTGAACCCATTAATGATTACAAATTTCAAAGAATGTAGGTGACCAGCTGGGTGTGTTAGGCATAGTGGGAAAAACAAGATGATCTGGCTATAGAGTAGTGGTGACATTATAGCTTTAGGTTTTAATTGGTAGGAATAAACTAAACGTCTCCTTCCTCGCCCTGCTACTCTCTTCCCCAATTCTTGATACTTTTTATGTGACAAATGCTGATGATAATTCTAATGAATACCAAATAAATAGCAACATAATATTTTATATTTCTTACTTGATGCGGCCATCATTATCTTTTAATTTCTCGTATATTATCTCACCATTGTCATCAAATACTTTTTTTTGAGTCAAATAAAATTTTCTCTTTTTCAACTCAGATTCTCTTGTTTCTTTAATTTGTTTTGATTTTTCAGGTTCTATTATACTTTTTGTTATGGGACTGGTTTTTTCTGCTGGCTTTTCTTTATTTGGCTCATTTAATTTAGAAGTTAAATCTATAATTTTCTCAGATTTCAAACTTGTGTTTGAGTTCGCTTCGAATGGTAATAGAACTTTAGATGGCTTTCTATGAGTCCATCTAGCATATAATCTTACTGAGTTTACTGATGGAGCACATGTCACTACACTTTTGGATAAAAATGATAAAATATTTGTACACATTTTTGTATAGTTTCTTCAGCTTTCTTTAATTACTCATTTCTTACGTATTTTAAGGTTATGTTTTGATTTTTTTGCTATTTTTATTTAGCCTATTGGAAGAGGCTAAGACCTGAAGCCATGTTGCCATGTCTGTAAGTAATCTATATTTATTCTGTAAGACTGTAACATGAAGAAACGGCGGGAACCTAAATGAATGGTGTACACATGAGTAACACATAATATGTTCTGCGATCAACTATCGCTTCCATCTCCACTCATAAGACAGTCAAACGCCAGTATATGAGTTTATAATTATATTATAATTTTATAGTCCAACACAATATATTTTTTCTTTTACATTGGAAAATGCACTAAGGCATCCCAGCGGGATGCCTTTGTGCATTTGGTATCCAATGTACCTATATGAAATAAGACTCACCAGGCAGTTAATATGTGGGACTCGCTGCACCCGAAAGATGCTAAGTGGACGCAGCTCTACCCACTAAAACCCTGCGAGTGCCACCAATTGCCACCTTTGGTGATGTGCCCCGGATCTTCTAGCAACGAACATAGTGTTTATAACATATTATATTCTTTGCTTGCAACAGGGCACCTCGACGGCTAATCAGCCCCTAAGGGGACCGACGCCAGAGGGGTTGTCCCGCAACCAATCACAATAATATAATATACAGTTACAATAATAATATTAAAAAATAACCTTTAATATAAATAAGTTTTCTGGGCATTGCAAATTGGTAATTTAAAGCGGTAATGGATGAGTTTGGCAACATGAGCATATTAACAGGTTTCCAGGTATCAATGTACATAGTAAACATCTAGTACAATGTACACCAGACGCGAGAGAGAAAGACCAGATTATGTATTATAATTATTTCACCTTTAATTCTGATGCTTAGGTATAGTCAGATAATCAATATGGCCGATGGAATGTGTAGGGGAGTATTGATGACTTATTTCTAACGATATTGTCTAAAACAAAATCAGCTATGAAAATCAATAAATCAGTTATGTGAATCAAAAAATACCAGAAATCTAAGTGAAGTGAAGTAATTTTATTGTGTGTACCTGGATCACCTAATACCACAGACCACCTAAACTAGGTTGCTATGTCTGTGCCTAATACCTATAAATTGGCCGGTTGACCAGGCTTGCAAGTAGGCGTACGATATAAGTACGTACTATTACTACTTAATCGTCCACATTTTGTCGTCAGAAAAATCGTGACGTAGCTCTAGAATTTTCATCGATAAATAATGGCGGCAGTAGACCTTTTATGTGTAGTTTAAATTTTAAAAATTACATTATTTTTATTTTCATGACTGGCAGCTGGTAAAATAAACCAATCACATGCACGTACGTGACGTTCGACAATCGACGATACATAACCAAAAAGCAGATGTCTAATGTCTATTGTCTACTGACAAATTTAATCGTCACTGAATTTGTACCGTGTTTATGCGTATTAAATTTGTGTTTATTTTTAAACTACTGATTACTGAAAGTCGCAAAAGTAAACCAAAATGGCAACGGGAGTAAAACCTCGCGATGAAGAAACTAGTCTTACTCGTGTTGATTTAGAAGCAATACAAGATGCAATGAAATGCAAGAAGTTTCGAGATCTTCTAAACGAGTACTGTGAAGAAGTACGTGACCCGGCGAACCAAGCAATTTATCAAAAAGAAATGACTCAATTAGAAAAAGAACGTGGATACGATGTAACATTTATTAATCCAAAGGGAGGTTATGTTATTAAAACAAGCGTAGCAGGTGACCGGAAAGCCTATATTAATATTTGTAGCAACTCCAATGTCGATAAGCCGTCTTGTAAGGTTCAAGAAATAAATGGACAAAAGGGCATGAACTGGCAGCTACCGTATACAATAATACCGCCGAGAGAAGATATCGATAAAAATAAACAGAGGTGTGTTATCTACGACGTCGTATTTCACCCTGACACATTACGAATGGCTGAAGTTAACAAACGTTTCCGCGAATTAGTAAACAAAACGGCCTTTGATGGATTACAGAATACATACAACATACATTTTGATGAAAATAACTGCCGCTTTCCACGGCTTAACTATAAAGGCATGACTGTGCCTGCTGTTATACGAAAAGAAGATCCCAATTTTGTGCCATCAAGTGAAGAAGTCAACGATGAAATGTCTACGGAATTAATGGAGAAGTTATACCCGCAAAAAGTATATCCTGAAAAAGAAATATTAGATGTTGAAAAACTTGATAGTGAATCAAAATATCATAAAAACAAAGTGAAAAACAACAAAAAGGAATTTTCTCACACGTCAGAAAATGGTTACACTGTTCCTAAATATGTTATTAAACAGCAAAAAAATATTGATCTCCAAGATTACACTTTTCATAAAAATTGTAAGCAATATAACGCTATACCTAGTCATTTAGTGGTAGAAATAAACATGCCATTACTGACATCAACTAAAGATTGCATTTTGGATGTTAAAGATAAAACATTAACATTAACATCAGAGAAACCTGCCAAGTACAAGCTTAATATAACATTACCATATTCTGTGAATGATGAGTGTGGGAATGCAAAGTTTGACAAGACAAAACGTATGTTGACCGTGACTTTACCAGTGCAAATGGGAAATAGCTCAAATAAAATTAATAAACCAGTTAGAGCTGATAGTGGGATTGATAGTGAAAATAATTCTAATGATGAGGAAGACTACAAATGTCTTGTAGAGGAAATATCTAACACCAAGATAGAGTCAAGTCAAGTAGCAATCGAAAACAGTGAAGAGAAAAAATCGGATGTATTCCTGGATCCTTTGATTGGCTATACACTTCCATCTTACACATACAATGTTTTGGATGATGTAATAGCTTTTACATTTCATGTAAAAAACACCGACCCTAATTCAGTGCAAGTTAAAAAAGAGAATAACAAAATTTACATCAAATTTTGTACTATAGGATCTGGATTTGTACAAATGTACTATGCGGCTGTTATATTATTTGATGATGATGTGAAGTATAATGATGCTGTTGGAGAAGCGTGGGACAACAATGTAATTTTACAGCTAGAAATAAGTGGATCAATGCCAAAAAGCTGTCTAATTGGCTTAAGTAGTGACAACATGGTAAAAGAGTGTTTTGATTTGTCCCAAGTTAATAAAACCAACCAGGAACTAGAAAAGGAAGTGTCTGTTGATGATACTTCTGCCATTGTAGAAGTTTCAAACTCGGGCAGCGAAACAAACATTCTAGTTTCAAGTAGTAAAACAGATAATCAAGATGATGAACATAAAGAGAGACGAATAGTCTGGGTTGACTCGGGCCGCTGTGAGACTGGAGCTAAAAGTATTCTTCGTAAGCCTATTAATATTATGCGCAGCTTTTCAGAATCAAGTAATGGAGATGTTGCATCATCAATGGACTATATAAGTTCAGATTGCATACCGGAAGAATCTAGTTTAAAAAAGACTGTTAGGTTTAGTGATGTAATAGCAAGACAATTTTATAGGTAAGTATGTAATAAAAAAAACTTAATCCTTTTTTATTTAGAGGTATTTGCCTCTTCAGACATGAGAGCCCTAACATTCCTCCCAAACATATTTAATTATATCATCATAATTATCATCAGCCTTTATCAGTATATAATTTTTACTTTGCACCATTATTATTATTATTGTTATTATTGGTTTTTAAAAATATTCTTTTTACTAAAAATATTCATTTTGTGTTTTATGTATTTTCAGATTTAATTCATCCATTGAAGGTCAGAAAAGGAAAAATCAAAGGAAAAAAAGTAAAAAACGTAGTCAAGACCGTAGAAAGAGTGAGAGTGAAGCAGAGGATGATACATCAATTTCAATGCAGGTATGTTAAAAATAATAGTATTATTATATGACTTACATCTACTAGTAATAGAAAACAAGAATTATTTCTTACTCCTCCTGAAAAAAATATTTATAGGTCCCAATGCAGTTTAAATATATATCTGGTGACCACTGTCAATCCTGGCTATACAGGAATACCAGTGACATAAAAATGTATAAGCTTTTCCTAAGTCATGGGATAGGTACCTACTATGTGGAACTCAATATCTGTCCTATTTCACACTACTGTGTTTGATTTTATTCGAAAAATATATTGTATTGTACATCAACAATAATTATCAATAAGGAAGTTAGTAGGTTTTGTTTGTTATATATAACAGCAAAGTTGTTTTTGATTTATAGCAGTTTCAAGGGTTATCAATGTGTGTAATATATTTAAAAACAGATACTACATTTAATGCCGATAATGTGACCTAGAGAATGTAAGATTACATTTGTTGTAGATTTTTTTTTATGTTGAATTTTGTTTTATTTCAGTCATCAAAACCAAGATTGAAGTCTGTGCTCAAACAAAGGCATGATAGTGGGCTTGCTGATACATCAGATGCTGAGGTTGATTCCAAATATACTATGTCAGATTCTGAAGTTGCATATGAGAAAATTAAATACCCTCACAATATTACAAAAGGGACATCTGAGCTTCCCGCTGATGATGACGTTAGTGATAAAGATAATGCTTGGGCCACAAGATTATCAAAGGCAGAAATGTGTAAAAAGTCCAATGTTTCAAACAAACAAAAAGATAAATCCTGTGATAATGTTAAACATAATACAAATCTCTATGATCCCGACAAATTGAATAAGGGTCAATATACTGAAGTAAAGTTTAAAAATGATCTCATATTTGACCTTGATATGTGAGAATTACTAATATGGAGTTCTCTGATGAGAAATAATTATTGGAATATTACATTAAATTGTTAGTCTACTTGAATAGTGTTAATTCAGTGATTTTAGTTGTATGCATGAGTAGTGTTATAATTTACTTAAACCTTTCCAGTATAATTTATGTTCCTTGTTTTGTTTTACTTGCAATGGCAAAGTTTATGGCAATGGTTTGTTTTATATGCCATATGTGATTTACTGCCATAATTTAATAGTTATTTTACTAAATCATGTCATTAAATTAGATAGTTTTTATCTAGCATTAAAATTGTAAAAACCATTATTGGTAACCCAGGAAAGTATGACAAAAATAAATAAAGAAAAAAAAACAGTCCATATTTGTAAAGTAATTTTAAAGTGATTCTGTTTGATTAGGATATTAAGTCAAACCTAAATTATGCTCATATAGACAATACAATACATAAAATTTTGTATATTCAATGGTACAAACTAGATTTAGCAGAACACATTGACTAGTACTAAACTAGTGTCGATTTGCACCATTACACGTATTTTACATATCATATTACTCGACTTTGTAAAAAATGAATTCTTATTTAGTAAAGTGAGTGATTTACTGATTATTTACAGATCAATTTTGTGAGTGCCTTGTTTTAATCATAGATTTTTATGGTAGTGTTACAAGCACATTAAATTTAGCTGTTGTCATAAACCATGCATTTAATTTAGTTCATATATAGAACATAGAATAGTTTTAATGGTTTTATTGTGTATTAAAAGTTTTAAAATAAAAAAAAAATATTGTGATGTTTTGAATTATATTTTATTTTGGTACACACATTTAAAAAATTAGGAAGTTTCCTGAGGGTACTTGTGTAGTTTTAGAGAATTGGTAATAAGTAATTATTTTCCCCCAGAATATTTTCAGCTTTTCTATCATCAACATTATTATCATCATCATCAGCCTTTATCCGACTACTACTGAACATAGGCCTCCGTCAAGCAGCAGTGCAGTGGCGTATTTATCCTATTGGACTTTTTTGGATTGATGACGTCACGGCAGTACACGTAGCAATTCATGAATTGAAGATCGATCTTCCAGTAGTGGTCGGTCCATGTTGGATGCGAGAGGGACTATGGCATAGATAATTATTATTTTAATAAGCCTTTGTCTTCTTTGAGGTATGATTTAATCGATTTTAAACTTTACATGAATCTGATCAGTGGTTTAGGCGTACAAAATACACAGCATACGTCTGTTGCTTACACCTCGGTCTGAAGCAACTGCAGTGGCTTTAAGTACGTATCTAGACATCTATACTAATATTATAAAGAGTAAAGGTTTCTACGTATGTCTAAACGAATTGGTTCAAAAAGTACTGGACGGATTTTAAAAATTCTTTCACAATTTGATTGCTACATTGTTATTGATTAATATAGGCCTATTTATTGTAAGGAAAAATAAAGATCTTTACTAAAACTGCAATAATATTACCCAAGGTGTAAAAATGCATATAAAATATCTTTTATCGCATGTGTCGCGGTAGTATTGTAGTTAAGTCACTATTTCTACTTTTTAGGATTTTAAAATTTAATAGAAATTCCGACCAAAACCCGACCGAGTTATTTATATTTATACCTTTGCCTTAATCCTTACTTAAATATGTGATTTCTCAAGCAAGGCTGTGCAAATAAGTACCTTATTTTCAGTTTATTAAAATCGCATATTCCATTCAAAAGAAATTGGGAGTTAAATAAAATTGAAATAAAATAATACGCCGCCACGTCGCGGCCGTATTACGCGCTGGAGCGCCGCGCCGGGGACGCAGTGCAGTTCTACTCAAACTACAAATTCTTCAGCTTTATATAATATTACAATTAGTATAAGATATTAGGCAGAAGAGTTTGTTTGTTTTAACGCGCTAATCTTAAAAACTATTGGTCAGGTTTGAATGATGCTTTCAGTGTTAGACACTCCATTTATCGAGGAAGGCTTTTAATCCCGCTAAGAGGGCGTTATAAATCTTAGTTAACGCAGGCGAAGCTGCGGACAACAGCTAGTATGCTATAAAGTCAGGATATATTTTTCACTATTATATCATAAACAACTCATTAGCATTAGATTTCAGACGAAACTTATACATTGCCTTTCAGGCCACCAGTAGGTAAAGGCATTTTAAAAAAGTGTTAATCGATATTATTCTCATTACGCTTTCGACACTGCTTATATCCAGCAGAAACTAGAACCACACCAGAAATTACTATTTCAAGATTTCCGCCAGTACAGCGTCCATCGACCACATAACCCATGGGTTGTGTGGTCGATGACAGCGTCCAATCGTCTTGTCTACGTTACTCAAATGCGTTATAATAATTATTATTAAGTTAATATATTTTCATCAGTGGGAGATAAGTGCGTTGTGCGTGCGCTTGTTTGTAGATATCAGTCAATAACTACCAACTTACCACTACCGTGTAGTGTTTCTGTTGTTTCTGTGCTCAGTCCAAAACCAATAATAATTTTCTTTTCAAGAAATTCCTTGTCTTAAAACGATTACAAATTCAAATGTAGTTTTAAAGTAATTATTATAAAAGCACCCAGCATCTAGACATGATGTCATCATATTATGCCGTTGATGTATAATTGATAATAATTCTAATAAAACTTTAATTAAAGGGCTAACGAACACTTTGACAGTGCTGAGAGAAGAGAACGAGAGAAAGTTTCAATCATTTGCTTTATAATTAATTGACTCTGCAAGATTTCATTTTACAAATTGAAAACGTCAAAAGTCTTTGTGAATTTTTTACATTTTAAAATTCTATTTGCTATAGGTGTTTTTGATTCAAAGTTAAATGAAGCTGATGAACTACGGTTCAGAAGTAAATAGGTCTTAATAAATAATTATCAGCCCTTTGTGATTTCATCCGCATAGGTACTTCCGATTCCCGTGAGTGTAGGTACACTAGGTTACAAGGTACTATTATACTACTATATATTATACTAGCTGTTGCCCGCAGCTTCACCTGCGTTGACTAAGATTTACAACGGCATCTTAGCGGGATGATATATCTTTACCGATAAATGGGCTATCGAACACTGAAATGTTTCATTAAAATCCGACCGATAGTTCCTGAGATTAGCGCGTTCAAATAAACAAACTCTAAGCATGAGTAAAATAAACTCGTTTAAATTTAGTCCAAAAAATTAAAATTTCTGAATAAAATATGGTTGTTGTGGTTCACTCGACATAGATAGGTATAGTGTGTCGTGGATTTTTTGTAGATAATTATAATATTATCTACAATTAATTAGAACATTTTATGGTTCTATCTTTTATAGTTTAGGCAGCGTACTGTTATACCCTTCAGATATATAGAATAGGGATGATGCAGGCCTGGCTGATAGTTAGGTCAGCACATTGTATTAGGATATTTAGGACTGCCGCTGCGCCGGACAGTCAGTCACGCGTCGAGAGTCATATCTTCTAGTTCCTTATAATTTACTATTTTCTAATTAATTTCTAATTGTACTAAATCTAATAAAGTGTTTTAGTGTTAAATAAATCTTTTTTTAAAAAGACAATCTGCAAAACCCTTATAACAATGGTGGCAGCTTAAGGGATTTTTAATGGATAAATCCCCGGTACCGTCTCCGAATAGTGACGAAATATAAACTGTATTTAATAAACGTTTTACCAAATAAACTAACTAAGTAGTGAAGTGTTGTAAAAGTGTGGTTTTGTGATAATTGTGACTCTTCAGCCAGACCAGAGTTGCCGATTAAGCAGAGCATCCAGAGCACCGAAAACCAGCTAAGTCTTAAATGCATAAACCATTAAGAACGATTAGAAATCTATATACATATTGAATAACTTCATAATTAATATAAAATTGAACGAGCTTATAAGAAGACATTCACAGTAAATGTTTTTGAAATTCGATACCCGACTTGAGTGATTAAATGCCAGACATCGCTACTGCATCGAGTCTCCGAGTTATAAACATGCACCTTATCATCACTATTGCGATAACCATTTCACTGTAAGTCCTTAGTCACTGTTTCTCAAACTTAGAGTGTCACTGTTTCTCAAATTATATTATATTCATTGATTCATATTTACATTTAGATTAAGATATTATTATATTTGTTAAGATCACGCCATTGTGGTATTTCCTAAATAAGATTTTTACATATTTGCATTTGTGTGTGTGTATTTTTACATTTAAAATTTTTGTAATTCTTATTAATTAAAATAATATATAATCATGTCGAAAGCAAAAGAAGAACAAGTTCAACAACCATTAACACCAGTCGATTTAAATATTTTAATAAAATTCATAGGAAGGTTCGACGGAAGTAGAGACAAATTAAACCCTTTTTTAAGCAATTGTAAAAATGCACTCGAGTTAGCCAATGAAGACCAAAAAATGATCATTTTTAAATATATACTAAGTAGGTTAGAAGGCCGTGCGGAAGCCGCAGCCAATATAAAAGAATTTACTGAATGGAAACAGTTAGAGGAGTTTTTAAAAACTCAGTTCGGAGAAAAGAAACATTATACTCATTTACTTACTGAACTCCAGAACTGCAAACAAACCTTAAATGAATCAGTCAACCAGTTCTCCCTTAGAATCGAAAGTTGCCTAAGTAAACTTCTTACAGAAATAAACATTTCAATACCTACAAAGAAAAAAGGGGAACTGGCTGGCCGTGTTGCAGCAATGGAGGACTTAGCACTTCATACCTTTGTAACAGGGCTTAATGCCAATATTTCTACTGTTGTTAGATGTCGTGATCCGGATAACTTAAATGAGGCTATTAACCTCGCTATATCTGAGGAAAAACTCTTTCAAGCAACCAGAAAGACAATCAATACACAGATTCACAATAACCGAAGTCATTATGTACCAAATAATAATTTACAAACTCGCCAATCCTCTAACTATAATAGGGATCAACGGCCGCCTCGATACAATCATAACAACTCCACCGTACCAGTATGTAGATATTGTAAACACCCAGGGCATACTATTGAAAATTGCCGAAAACGGCAATACAATAATAGCCGTAATATGAATTCAAATTATTCAAATGGTCCAGGTCCATCGAGACTTAACCCAGTACATTTCACTCAAGAGCTCTCTGATTCCTATTCACCAAATTCAAGCGACGCTAATCAAGAGGAATCTTACGACACAGTAGACAATTTAAAAAACTAAATCGCGTCTCGTATAGGTGTCGCATGAGGCGCAAAGACTGTGAAATCGACACCAGTAAAAGCAATCATCATCATCATAATCAAGTCTTAAAATGTACTACATCCTTAAATGCTAAATCCAGTGCAACGAATATTACTAAATCCACTGTATCTTTAAACAATTCTAAATCCACTGAATCTCCATGTATTACTAAATCCACCGAATCAAAATTTATTACTAAACCTGTCAAACCCGCACATTTAATAGGGCCCACTGAATCATTAAACACTACTAAATCCATTAAATTTCAAATAAATAATAATAAACAATATACAACCCTAAAAGGTAAATCCACATTCCCTGAATCCACTAACTCCTCCAGACCCAATGAAACTAAAACTACTCAAGTAAATAAACCTAACTCAGAGAGTGTAAAGTTAACTACTCTGGAAATATACGAAATAAATACCAACCATACAAATAAAACCTTACCATATGTCCTCCTCTATACTCAAGTATCTGATATTCCTCTAACCCTTCTTGTCGATTCCGGATCAGCTATTAGCCTCATAAAGCAAAGTTCTATAACAAAAAACCCAACACTTACCCGAGAACAAGTAAAAATCAAAGGCATAGACCCGGGTAAAGAAGTAACTCACACCCTAGGTCACTTTAACCTCAAGCTATTTCTATCCGATAACTCAACGCTTTACGTCCCCTGTAAATTCCATGTAGTCGAAAACATTAATCTACCATATGATGGTATAATAGGTAGTGATTTGTTGGATTTATATCGTTGTAGTATAGATTATAACTGCCATACATTAAAAATAAAAAATTATAAAATAAACCTAAAATTTTCAGAACCTATTTATGAAATCCCTCCTCGTTCTGAAATCACTATAGAATGTACCGTTAAAAATCCAGAGTTGAAGGAAGGCTTAATTTTAGATCAACACTTGAATGAAAATTTGTTTGTAGCTAATTGTTTAGTGAAGGTAAAAGATAATAATAGAGTTAATTTGACTGTTCTTAACACTTCTGAAAAATCAACCACTTTAAATTCCAACCTTCAACTCAACTTATATCCTATTGATCATGTACCCTCTCAAATAAATTATTATAATAAACCATGCTTAGATAGAACTAATGAAGTGTTGAAATTACTTCGTGTATCACATTTAAATAACGAAGAGTGTGATGCTCTCTATGACACATGCTCTAGATTCTCAGACGTATTTCAGTTACCTAATGACATACTTACCTCCACAGACGTTATTGAACATGAAATCCGTACCACCTCTGATCATCCTATAAACGTCAAATCCTATAGGTTTCCTGAAGTACACAAACATGAAGTGAATTCCCAAATCAATAAAATGCTGAACGACAAAATTATTCAACCTTCATTATCTCCATGGTCTTCTCCCATATGGATTGTTCCAAAAAAAACAGACGCCTCGGGTCAGAAAAAATGGCGAATCGTCATTGACTATAGGCGACTCAATGACATTACCATTGGTGAAACATATCCTATCCCAAATATAGTAGAGATCCTTGATCAACTCGGAAATTCCAAATACTTCTCAACTCTTGACTTAGCTTCCGGCTTCCACCAAATTAATATGTCGCCAAAAGACGCATGCAAAACCGCATTCAGCGTCCCACAAGGTCATTTTGAATTTACAAGAATGCCTTTTGGCCTTAAGAATGCACCCTCCACCTTTCAACGATTGATGAACAATGTCCTCACCGGCCTCCAAGGAGAGCGCTGCTTCGTTTATTTAGATGACATTGTTATATACTCACATGATTTACCAACCCATATAAAGAATCTAAACGCTGTTTTTCAAAGACTCCGCACATTCAAGCTCAAATTGCAACCCGACAAGTGCGAATTTCTCAGAAAGGAAGTCGGTTATTTGGGACATATAATTACAGAAAACGGCTTGAAACCCGACCCTAACAAAATTCAATCCGTCCAAGAATTCCCAATTCCAAAATGCCCAAAAGACATTAAATCATTCCTTGGCCTAATATCCTACTATAGACGCTTCATACCCGATTTCTCAAAATTGTCTAAACCCTTAACATCCCTCCTGAAAAAGGACACTCAATTTAACTGGACTAACGAAGAGCAACTAGCATTCGAGACATTAAAAAATAAACTTGTCACTGCCCCAGTCCTCATATATCCTGATTTTACTAAACCTTTTAATCTCACTTGTGACGCATCCAATTATGCAATATCCGCCATCCTTTCTCAAGGCCCTGTCGGCAAGGACCAACCTGTCGCATTTGCATCAAGGACTCTCAATAAATGCGAAACTAATTACAGTACAACCGAAAAAGAGTTATTGGCTATAGTTTTCGGTTGTAAAACGTTCAGACCATATCTATTTGGGAGGAAATTTACAATCATTACTGATCACCGTCCATTAAAGTGGCTGTTTAATCACACTGATCCAAGTAGTAAATTACAACGCTGGCGTCTCCAACTATTAGAATACGAATATGACATAGTTTATCGAAAGGGCAGGTTAAATTCAGCCGCCGACGCCTTATCTCGTTACCCAGTAAATCCCATATTCCCTGAAGATGATGATGCACAATTATTCCCGGAACTTATCCCTTTGAATCCTGTTGATGGTCCCGTCCATCTCCCACCGTCTCCAGACAATACATTGGAAGAAATCGGGGTAACTTCCCAAGAACCTAATCCAATTCCTAGCAATACCTATCCCGAAAACCGTAACCCACAATTTCAAGGAAACACCCCACCGATAAATGAATTACCATCCGATAGTACAATTCCACAAAACCCTGACAATGACTCTACTACATCCTGTCCTGATCCTTCACTTAGCGACAACTTATTAGACATCAACCCTTTAGAATTAAGCCCTCGAAGCTCAGACTTGGATGTTAACTTTGACAATATATCCTTACCGTCACCTATAAATGTCCCTACACCTATAATATTAACGGAATCTAAACCAACTATTATTAATAAAAATAGACATGAAGAATATTCTAAATTCTTAAAAACAATGGCAGATAAAAATGCTACCTTCAACACTAACGTCATTGAACATAACGAAATGCTCCTCAAAACTACATGTGCGCACATCCTAATACCAACTTCTATTGATCTCGACGAAGCCAATCCGTACCTACAAGATGTCCTGAATAACATTCCAAATTGCGAAGAAATACAGCAGAGCGAAAGGGAATTGCATTCACATAAAATACTAGAGTTCAATAATAAAACATATTATCTGTTATTCGTTAAGGTACATCACTTTGAGGAAAGTTCCTATCGCGATATCTTTCAATCCATAGAAAATATAAAAAGTATATTAGTAAATTCGTCACATATTACCGAAATTGCCATATCAGATTTTAAAAATCCTTTTGATAAACATGCATTTAGTAAAATATACAACATGATCATTTACTTATTCAATGACTCCAATATCACCGTCCATATTTACCATAACAATATAATGTACCCGTCTTTAAGCGAAATAAAAACAATTTTACGAGAAAATCATGACTTACCCATCTCTGGTCACCTTGGTTCCGTAAGAATGTTGAATAGAATTAAAGAAAAATATTACTGGAAGGGAATGCGCTCAGACATTGAAACTTATGTAAAAAATTGTACCCTATGCCAAGAAAACAAAGCCTTACGACAAACAAATCGTGCGCCTATGCAAATTAGTACAACATCCGTCACCCCATTCCAACGTATTGCAATCGACATCGTAGGCCCTTTGCCCGAATCGGGTACCGCTAAACTTAAATACATAATGACTTTACAAGATGATCTAACAAAATACTCAGCAGCATACCCTATTCGATCAACTACAGCAGAAGAAACAAGCGATTGTTTGGTCCATTTCATCTCGCTGTTCGGCATTCCTAAAACTATCTTGACAGACCAAGGCACTAACTTCACGGCAGACTTATTTAAGAAAACATGTAGCTTTCTCAAAATCAAACAGATATGGTCAACCCCATATCACCCACAAACACAGGGCGCAATTGAACGCAGCCATTCCACCCTTAAAGAATACCTAAAGTCATTTGTCAACGACAATCAAGACAATTGGCCGCTTTACGTATATACAGCAATGCTTAGTTATAACACAAACATACACTGTACCACCAAATTTTCACCTTATGAACTCTTATTCGGACATAAACCATTTTTGCCAGATTCTATTTACAATCCTCCTCAAGAGGCTACTTACCCGGAATATATTAGAATGTTACAGCATAGATTAAAACTCTCCCGTGATAAAGCAATCGAAAACATAACCAAATCCAAACAACTCTCTAAAACTTATTACGATAACCGAACACGACCAATTACATATAAAGCCGGTGACTTTGTTTATTTAAAGAATCATTTAAGGCTTAGGAAGGCCTTGTCACCCCAGTGGAAGGGCCCATATAAAATAGTCAAAGTACATGGATACAACACCTTATCCTTGCTTATAAATCGAAGACATGTTAAACACCACTTCGATGAAGTTAAACCAGCAACAATTCCGATAACATAACTTTAATCTCTATATCTTCATTATATGTCGATTTCTCTTAATTAATTATAATTAGTATAGTCTTAGCATAGTAATATTATTATATTACATTGAACGAATAGTTGTTTTTAGTACAATATTTTGAATAAAAAAAAAAGTTGTTTACAACTACCATTATTTATATTTCAGTGGTACTACACTAGCGCATCCAGACTATGTGCAACCGATTACGTCGAGTCCCGGAATATATTTTGACTATATCGGACAACTTAAAATAAGAAGAACGTTTTTAGATATTATGATACCAATAGACATATCGTATATAGGACCGCATATAGAAAACATCAATTCCATTTTGGGTACTGCCCGGTATTTATGTAAGCAAACAGAAGCATTAAATAATTTAGAATGTCATAGTATGCTCGAGCCTTTAACCGCGCGCTATCAGGATATCGTTAAAGAATTCAATTCAATATCTCACCTTATGCCTAAAGGTAATAAACGATCGGCCTGGTTTGGTGGCGTTGGAACTGTTTTTAAACGCATTTTCGGAACTTTAGATGAAGAAGATGCCGAAAAATATGATCAAGCAGTTGAAACTGTTTTAAATAATCAGAAAGAACTGGCTTCCTTAATGAAACAGAACATCTTAGTTACTACATCATCGCTGTTTTCATACAATAAAACTTTACATGAAATGAAAATTAATGAAGCCCGTTTAAATGACGCAATCGACAATCTCTCGGTTAATATACGCAATCTAAGCAATATCACAGATAGTATATTAGTTATAACAAATATTAACTCTATTCTTAATACTCTAGAATCTACTCTTTTGACTCTATCATTTCGACTAGAAGACATTGCAAACTCAATCGCCTTCAGCAGTAAAAATGTCCTTCATTCGTCTGTGATAACACCATATCAACTTTACCGAGAACTTGCCGATAGCTATATACATCTTAGTAATGATGTCGAATTACCCGTTAGTTTAGAATTAGACTCTATGTATAATCTAGTTAAGTTATCAAATATATTATGTTACTATATAAATAAGAGAATTATATTCATATTAAGGATTCCATTAGTAGCTCCGATAGATTATACTATGTATCACAATGTAGCCCTGCCTATACCTCATAATCCAGAAAACCCGAAAACTTATATTACTGTCATTCCCAGCTCTAAGTATACCGCAGTGACTAAAGATAAACAGAACTACTGTAACCTAAATGACCTGGATAAGTGCAACACTATCGACAATCGGAACTTTATATGTGAAGTGATGAACGTATTCTCTATGAGCGAATACCCGACATGTGAAAGTGAATTATTATCTAAAGTGACAAAGAAAATCCCCGTGCAGTGTGAAACTAAATTTATATTCGGTAATTTGAGAATTTGGAAAGCCTTAGTGAATAACCGATGGATCTATGTTCACTCTGAACCGACACAACTATCTATAGATTGTAATAAACATCCTGAAAATACTGTAACTTTACTAGGAACAGGAATTGTATCACTTCCCAACTATTGTACCGCATATAGCTCTAGCATTAGACTCATACCAGTAAGAAATTCTTTAATGAATATCAGCATCGCACCTGTATCATCTGATTTTGTCTTAATTAATGACTCATGCTGTAATGAAAACAAAATTAAACAACTATTATTGTTAAATAATGTGTCTCCTATTACTCTAATAAACACCGACCTAGATAATTTAGATATTAATAATCAAATCTCTAATTCTCTCTTGAATCAAATTGATAAGTTTACAAATCAACCACACATAATTAAATATGGGACACACTATTCTATCTTTACTATATTATTAACTATTTTTGCATTTGTATTTATAATATACAAATTATTTAAATGTACTACTATTGGTAATAAGTTTATTTGTTCTTGTAAGAAAATACAAAATCCGGAACAATCAGTTCCAGTAGAATTAAGTGATGATAATAATACCAATTTACCTAGGCTAAGAATTAATTAAGTAAAGTTCGACTTTTACCCCGAACTTTACTCTAATCCGGGGGGCTGTTATACCCTTCAGATATATAGAATAGGGATGATGCAGGCCTGGCTGATAGTTAGGTCAGCACATTGTATTAGGATATTTAGGACTGCCGCTGCGCCGGACAGTCAGTCACGCGTCGAGAGTCATATCTTCTAGTTCCTTATAATTTACTATTTTCTAATTAATTTCTAATTGTACTAAATCTAATAAAGTGTTTTAGTGTTAAATAAATCTTTTTTTAAAAAGACAATCTGCAAAACCCTTATAACAGTACGCAAAATAAGTAACTTTTCTGGTTGATCTTTTACACCTCGAGTCCGAAAAACCCAAATATCTTACGGAACCCTGTTTTTTTCCAGAATAAAATTTAGCCTTTTTTTTTTTATGACGCAGCGGAAATCATTTACGAACAAACCAGGGCCTGGCGGTAGGCGCGCTGGCGTGTGTGGGGACTCGCATTTGGGTGCCCTACCCCACTAAAACCGCTGCGTGAGCTTTCAGCCACTATCTGAGGGACCCGGATCTGCAGGCTAGCACGGGAAACCCTCAGCGACAGACTGGTCCCGGCAAGACCAGATTCTCCACAATAGGGGGACTGCCCGGCTACGACTTGGCAGTCTCCACGACGTCGTGTCTAGCAGGACCCGGGTTCCCATCCCGAGCCCGACACGAGCACAGGGGCGTTATTGGAAGCGCATTAAATAGCGCCTCCGACGCCCCCCCGTTCGTCGTCTATGGGGAAAATAAAATTTAGCCTATGTTACTCGTGGATAATGTAGATTTCAAATGGTGAAAGAATTTTTGAAATCGGTCCAGAGTACTTTTTGAGCCTAATTGTTACAACCAAACAAACAAACAAAGTTTTCCTCTTTATAATATTAGTGTAGATGTAGATAATTCGTGCTCCCCTCTCCTCATCCGCCATTTCCTTCCGCGACATCACTACCTCGCAGAGGGAGAGGACTGCCTACCATGCGCTCTCACTGTCAATTATCGCTCGGATTGCCGCAGGTAGAGACATGTCCGCGCCAACCTCAGCTATGAGGGGCGCCCTTACCTCCGTCCAAGCTGGTCACTCCGCCAGGATGTGGTCTAATATGTCCGCTGCTGCCGCAATCATGACATCCTGGCAAGTCCTCCTTCCCTGCCACCTTCTACAAATACATTCCATGCTCCTTCAGGATCTGCTGACCTACTGATCAAGGTGGATGGTAATGATGCCACACCGCCTGTCAATACATTGCTCCAGGATTGGACCGGCAAACACCATGCGGTGTCCCGCACTAGGCTCCTCCAGTTTCCACTGCATTTCCCAACTCACTCGCCTACGGAATCAGCTTTGCCAGGATACCAGTCCTCATCGTCTAGCCAACGTCTGCGCCAGGGTCCTTGCAACCAGATCCCAAGACGCTGACGGCTGAACATATGCCTTCCTAAAAGAACGCCAATATCAACTTACTATGATTATTATATTAAATATCTGTGATGACTTAAAATACGCTTCCAAAGATACATTTCATTTATTCTTAAGTTTTGTCATTAAAAGTACTATAATGAATAGTAAGTACCTAATTAAAGTATAAATAATATTCCATAATACGTTATGAATATTTTAATGATAGACCAAGCATTAAGATGTCTATGGTCATTAGTGTTTTCCCGCGTAAATAAAAGTTAAGGCTCTCCTCGGAATCGAAGAAAAGATTCTCGAACTCTCTTGGGAATGATTGAGAAAGCCGGAATGAATTCGTGTCGGATGTAAAGCTATCTGGAGTGGTGTTTAATTGGAATAAATATGGCTTGTAAAGTAATTGATTGTGTTCTTTGTGGCTTTATATTTACTAGAGAGCTGTTTGAACAACTGGCTATTTTTCTTTTTACTGTTGTAAGATTGAGTAGCAATAAAATAAAAATAGCAGCAATGCATGCAATGCAAGGAATGCATATTTTTTGGAAAGATCTCTAAATATTTGTATCACCCCCGGCACGACCGGGGTGGTACCTCTCGCTCACATAATACCGGCGTAAAGTGACAGTTTTGCTGTCGCGTTTCGTGCGGTTTGTGAGTTTCCGGTGGCCCATTGGGGGGTTAGGGAAAAGAAGGGCAACGTAATCTACATAAAATCTGGTTGTGTGGATGTTTATAGGCGTCGATAGTCGCCAAAAGGCTTCGATTGTTCATTTGCCCTCAAGCTATAAAAAAATCAGTTTAAAAATTATTCTTACCTTTATAGAAATCCGAAAAATATTTTACTTTACTTTAAACGTTATAGGCGTTAAGGCTAATGAGCCACCTGAATGTAATTTGTCAACGTCACCTGAATAAAGTGATTTGCCCAGATATAGAGTTCATTTTTATGTTAGTTAAATAGGAAAACTGGCAGACGTATCACCTGATGCTAAGTGGTTTACGTCCATGAATATAAGCTAGTTTACCCGGAACTAGTCCAGGCAACTCATTTAGGTATGTGTTGCCTCTCATAAGACATAAGATGTTAAGGTCGCGGTGTCAGTATGTAATTACTGTGCCTATCTTGTCTTTCTCTCCGAAACACAGCAAAACTTATTTTGTTCCCCGGCGGGATTCGAGCCCCCTACCTCCGGCTTGAGCGCCAACGCGCTAAATATTGAGCCATAGTAGTCGTCATTATAATACACGAATGTCTATCCACCCTTATTATTAAATAACCAGAAAAAAAAACCTTATGCATCGCCAATTCCGTTCACGCTAATATCAAAATGTTTATTGTCTGTACTTGGTACCTACACTCTTTTTTTCGGAAACACAGCACGACAAAGTAGAAGGACATAAAGCACGTGAGAAAGCATCCCTGGCAGGCTTAAACTATGCAACTTCTTTTATTAATCACTTTGCAAAGAACGTGGGACTAAAAATATATATATCTAACTTAATTCAGCTTAAGATTAATTATGTTGAATGAGTCTGTAGTAGCTGATACTCATATTATCAACTAGAGTAACATAAACGAACGTATTAAGAGGGATTTTCATTAATGTATGAAAGGTTCATACAAATGAAAATCATTTCTTTTATACTGATAATTAATTGAAAACCCTCACATCGCTGGTATTTTTATACTCGACTGAATGTCCGATGTGATCCCTATCGAAAAGAATATATATCTTCTATAAAGTTTTTTATAAAAGAATTATATTA
Organism: Lycaena phlaeas; assembly: GCA_905333005.2. Taxonomy (NCBI): domain Eukaryota; kingdom Metazoa; phylum Arthropoda; class Insecta; order Lepidoptera; family Lycaenidae; genus Lycaena; species Lycaena phlaeas. Next base: position 10,756,465 of record HG995172.1, on the reverse strand, counting down.
TTTTACCATTCTATTGTTCCAGTTTTATTCTATATACTCTGTAGCTATATGATCTTAGATAAATTAAATTAATTTACTGACGTTATCTATATACCAACTAACAATCATCATCATCGACCCACATATATCCCACTGCTGGGCACGGGCGTCCTCTAAATAGTTCATATATGCACTAGTCCAAGGGGTGGTGAACTTCACACATCTTAAGCTTTTCATGTCCTCAGGCATGCAAGACTTTTGTGTTCGCTGGGGAATGCTCTTGTGCAAACAAACGGACCCTCAGGGGGGGAGCTATGTGGGACTCTTTGCTCCCGAAAGGATGGTAAGCGCAGACTCTACTCACTACACCCCAGCGGTATTCTACTAGTCCTCTCGCCGACCCGGTGTTTAAGCTATGAACGTCCGCGGGTCCTCGACGGCGTGCGATCCGCCACTCTCCTATGGAGGTATAGGGTAGTGCCCCCTCCTCCTTTGCAGGCACTCTGATCTTATAAGGCAATGTTATTAATTTTTTATAACGTAAATATTAACGTGGTATCAATCGATTCGTTATAAAGATCTTATCAACGACATGCACAGTCGATAAAACATTTTAAAAATTATTTTAAAGGAACACAAACAGTAATAATAACACATACAAAAATGACTTTAAAAATAATACACAAAACAATTAAGTGTCCACTACATACTAATTAATAAAAAAATAACGACAGAGTAAACACAGAATAATAAATTAAGAGAGATTAAAAGAGAATCAAAATATTACAAAAAAAATTAGAATTTAAACGACTTGTTAAGGTTAATAATTGTAGGTATTATTAGGTTTTAAGTTTAATTTGTAAATCTCTACATATTATAAGGAGTTTGGTAAATGGTAACAGCAATGCATGTTGAATTATTATCGCCGCTTCATCAAGGGTCTAAAAATATTTCAATTGCTTTCTAATTACTAATACGTCATAACTTTCCCTTGAAAGACTCGTGCCTGACAGTTATCAGTCTATGGATTTGTAATTAATGTTCTCACACATACATCAATAGCTCTTCAGGACGCACACATCCATATGAGATAGAGGATGACCGCAACATTATTAATTTGCGACACTAATTAATAATCGAATATTAGCTAAAGCCTAAAGGAAATTATTATCGTGATTAAAGATATTAATAGACTATATGAGCTATGCCTTACTGATGATTAAATAAGGGATGTACCAAAGTATGCATATGCAATCTGATTTAAAAAATCATTAGTCCAAGATGAACTTATTAATCCGGGACCCTCAAATAGCGGCTGGGGGTGCTTGCAGGTATATGTTAGTCCGGGTAATGCACTTCATAGTGCTAGTCCCACAGAGTCAAGGAACCTGTCCCGGGATAAACTGGGTACATTCGAAAAGCATTTCCCATTAAAATATAAGTTAAGCTTTTGTTGTTCTTTGTCAAAGCTGGATCGCAGTCACAATCTAGTGTGATAGGCAAATTACTCGTTGCGACAAATCACAATCTGTGTTACCTTTCGTAAAAAAAAGTGTTTGAAAATACTTAGACGAAAGAAAAGAAAGTGTTCTTGACTAAAATTAGTCTTTGCATTTCTAATAGATATATAAAAAATGGTTACATTATAGGAAAAAGTTGTGGGTTAGATTGTTGGTCGTAGGGTAGGATATAAGGATAATGTTTATTAGTAACACAGGCATAGACGATCCCCTATATCTGAAGAATCTGGCCTTGCCGCGGCCAGTCTGTCGCTGAGGTGATCTTGTTGCCGGCAGATCCAGGACCCTCACAAAGCGGCTGAGACACTCGCAGTGGTTTTAGTGGGGTTGTGCAACCCAATGCGAGTCCCTACACACGTCAGTGTGCCTACCCGAGGCCCTGGTATGCGAAAGCATTTCCACTGTGAAATAAAAAGGCCATAAGGTTATAATAAAAAATATAAAATAGTCTAGGTAATAGTTAGGGTATGGAAAAAGGTTGAAGGCTTCGGTCGTAGGTTAGGCTATAGAGGCATGGTAATAGGTAATAGGTTGGAAAGCTAAGGAATAAAATCTAATAGATACCGAGCGGGCCGAGACCCTGGGAGCTGGTGGTTATGTGGGCTCTCACCGCACTGAAGTCTGAAGCCCCAACGAGTTCGCATCGTTGCTCGGAATATATTTTAGTTAACGTACATTGGAGATTCATTCGAGCGTATATTCGTTTTGGGTTTGATAAGTGACAATTGTTTTTTGATGCAACGATTTTGTTCGTTAAAACAATAAGCCGTTGACTACACAAACGTGTTACGATAAAAAAAATTATTTATAAATTGGAAGAATGTTAAATGAATAAAAGTACACTTCAAAACGAAAATAAATATTGAGAAAGACGTTAATAAAGCTAGATAAGAAAATATTTCCTCAAGAAAGTTCTTTATATAACTCCCAACCAATCAGACTTTCTCAATTTAGTTAGTAGTTAAAACTTATATCCCAGTAAAAAAACTCAAGCACTTCATTCTTGACACTATCTACGAGCTTATTTGATAGTTTTAATAGATCTCGAATTAATATCTAGAATAAACAGTTTCTCAGAAGTAAAAAAAAACAGATTACATATATTAGAAGAAAAGTTAAATATTAAATTCAAAATATTATATATTAAATCATATAAAAATATAAGTTGATATAAGATAGAAGGTAATTTATGTTTAGTGCTTTTGAAAGTGATTAAAAGGTTTAAGAAAATCTGTTTTCAGTATTAAGTGAGGTAAAGTCTTGGTAAGATTAATTTACAGGTAAAATAAAGAATGTACTAGCTGTTTGCGACGATGGTCTAACTCTAGTAACTTAGCGCATCGGTGACCTGTGTACCCTCCTTGCCTGATATCGAGCAAGGGACCAGTGCCCAGCAGTGGGACTTATATAGGGTTGATACTTTTACTAAATGTTTGAATACAATTGATTGGCTGTCGTTATGGTTTTATTTTTCATATCTGTATATACATGAAGCAACAATTAAATCATCTTACAAAAATGTAATAGGTGTATGATGATGATGATGATGGTGAAGAAGAAGAAAAAACTTTGCACACTTTAAGAGCATTGCGTACGGAGGAGTTCGAAATTTGGTACAATTATAGGTTAAGAGAAGATTGTGCGTGTCGGGCTATAAAACATCATTAAAACAAATAAGAAGTGAGTGCGTGTAATCGTTACGCGCCATCGAAGTACAACTTCAATAAAATTATACTTAAATAATCCTGATATATTAATATGATATTTGACACTAATTGATGTTGAGTAGTATTATGACAAACGCCAACATGGTTCAAGCCTTGTAGTGGCGGTGGGGCTCAGTAGCCTAGGGTGAGCCCAGCACCTTGGGCGAAGCAAATTGAGCCGAGGGGGCTCTTTCTACGTAGAGGGGGCAAAAGACCAGGGAGCAAGAGGCGAGGACGGGGCCTGGCCTCATTGTATTGTCCCGTCGTTGGGAGGGGTCTTTCTGTAGTGCGGGCAACCTCTCTGTGTAGGTGGCGTCGGTCCCCTTAGGGACTGACTAGCCATCGAGGTGTCCTGTTGCTAACAGATTCAGGACACCTCACCAAAGGCGGCATTGGTGGCACTCACCGGGTTTTAGTAGGTAGAGCTGCGTCCACTTAAAAGCTTTCGTTTCGGGCGCAGCGAGTCCCACATACCTGCCTGCGGTAGACTGTTCTGGATGGATAGATTTAGAAGTAATAACAATTTAGTGTAATTACAGACTAGATTTAGTTTCTTCTTCTTTAAAGATTTTGTTACCTTCAATATTTTAATTGTCTTGTGGCTAATAGTTTACAAACTGATTTCTTAAATAAAACAACAAAAAAAAAACACTATGCGACCAATGCACGTTTTTTGGATAGAATACCAATTTTTGAAAATAGAATAATAAGCCGTTACTTTTGCTAGAAAAAAAATCTGATTTACTCTCTAGTCGCGCCTAAAGAAATTTTTATTTAAAAAGAGTTTGGCCAGCTTTGGCCATAAAAGGTTTATATATAAAGGTATAAACTATGGTTAATTATTGTAAATACTCATCTCTTCCTTTCTTCGACTACAAAATTTCAACATAAAAAGACAAACCTGAATATTTAAATTCTTAGCCATAGAATATCTTTCGGCAAATGATCATACGCTCACTACATTGTAAGTGATTATAGGCGCCCACAATCGCACTCTGACTTCTATATGGGTTAAATCTGAGGGCGATGCCTTCTTTTTATTATATTGTAGTCCTAAGCCTACGTATATTGTAAAAAGGATTTAAGGATTAAGGATGGGACATTTTTTGGGCTTATCCAAAATAGAGACATATCTAATGTGGTAGTTCACGGCCATCCAATCCTAAACTAGGCACAACCTGTATTATGGCAACCAGACAATTGATACAATATCTTTATATATAAAATTCTTGTGTACATGTGTTGACAGTGAACTCCTAAACGGCTTGACCGATTTGAGCGATATTTTTGTGTATGTTCAAGTAAATTCGAGGATGGTTTAGAGTTTAGACTCACGAATCAGCCCAGACTACTTATCTATACGGCTGGATCGATTTGTATCTAAAGGACAACGTTTGTTCCGGACATTGTTTGGGGGCCTAGCCAAAATGCCATTAAGAAAGCGTTAGCGAAGTTCGAAAATGATAAAATGTATAGGATGATCCACGTGATTAAGCGCGGCCTTATGTCAATCCCATACATTTTATCATTCCATTTTTTGGCCTGCTAGTATACTCATATATTTTTAAAAATATACATATTATAGATAAATTACGCCCAATTAATGAGCATGCTTTAAAAATTTGCCATAGGTGGGAATCGAAACCACGACCTTCTAACTTAGCCAGTCGGGACTTAGCAGTCTAACCACTAGACCAAAAGGCCAGTCTAAGACAGAAGAGTTTAGGCTAGTTCGTTAAATCTAGATCAAGAACGGACCTCACACACACAATTCACAAATGCATACAATAACCTAAATGGGAAGCTAAAGCTTAAAAAAAAATACTAGACCATATCAAATTTTAGAAGTAACTAGCTGTAGGCCGCAGTTACGTCTGCCTTTATTTAAATGTGAATTTAGATCTCGAACCCTTTCCAGATAGTGCTTTTTTTATTGTAGTTATACGTCAATTAGGATATGCAGTTCTAAGGCATCCGCCAAGGCCTTTGGATGTACCAAAGCTACCAATGTCCTTATAATATCAGTAGTATAGATTATATTAGTGTAAGAAAAACTCGTGTGCCGGTTGACTCAGGACGATAATGAGGATGTAAATTGGCGTACCGGGAGTTCGCGGGAGGGAGTTGGAGTGGGGTGGGAGTCGGTGGCCCGGGTAACCTGTGGCGTATCTGTTGCGCCCGCCCCAGCTCGCCCGCGCCAGCCGCCCGCCGCCCGGCCGCAGTCGCGCGGTGACGGACAGCCGTAGCGTACGCGGGATCCTGTGCCACGTTTTAGCACGTGCCAAGCTTTGTGTTTAGTGTACGATGTGTAAAGTGACAGAATATTTTCAATTGTTGTTCCAGTGATTTGATTGTTGCTCTGAGGATTTTTTATTAAGGTACAAATTATGAATAATATTTTTAATGCACTTTATTGTTTTAGTTTATGCGAATATGAAATATATTTTTAATATAATTTATTAGTAGAATATTTTTAATTCTTCAAGAAAATAAATATTACAGAATATTATTTATTATCTCTAGATAATAATATTAATCTTATGTATATAATAGATGGGACCACAGAAAATGCTTAACCGAATAATAAGGACACTTTAGCCCTGCGAGAGCCCTTTTTGGTTCTTAATCCTAATGTTAAATTGCCAATGTTTGTCTTTCAATCAGATATATTTTTCTCGTAGATTTTTATGCCTTTAAATCATTTCATTGATCATCACAAAATGTTTATTATTTATGCAGTCTGATATTATTAAAAAAAATAGAACTTAAATGCAAATTAATATATTTTTGCTATGGCAAATTTATACATTTTTTATAGTACATAGACATTTTTTTTGCGTTGCAGATATACGTCTTTATGCGTACTGCAAAATATATTATTTTTTGTTAATAGAAATAAAAAGAAAATGTGATTTTTTTAAATTTTCTTTTAAATAAATAGAAAAAATATGTTCCCTAACAAGCGACCGAATATGAAAATAAATACCAGCTTCAAAAACTAAAAAAATATGATTTTATAGAAAATCCCACTTAAAAACAGAAAATAAATCCTAATAAAGAGTTAAGAATAGTGTAAGAAAAAAATATTTTATTGTAAAAAAAGCGTGGTGTGCTTTTCAGAATATTTACAAAATAATCCTTCTACTCATATCTGCACCCGTATTTTTCTGATACCATGCACCCCACGCTTTTTTTTAAAAAGTCATTTTTTACACTATTTTTAACCCAAATTTATTGAGATTTATTTTATATTTTTTAGTCGGATTTTCTATGAGAGCGTATATTTTTTTTTTGGTTTTTGTTATTTAATTTCCCTTCTCAGCACTCAACCAAACTCAACTCGTAGTGTCTTGACGAGACACTATGAGTCTCATTCTGATTATCCTTGTAAGGATAAACAGTTTGATCCGTTATCCTTACTAGGATAACGGATCAGACTGTTTAAAATATTGAATTGTCATTGGTCCGAAGTATTCGAGTTAATCCGATGTTTTGAAGGGGGTCAAAATCATGTTTAAAGATTCCGTTACAAACATAAGTCAGAAGCTAATAAAAGCGTAATTAATAATTTAAAATTTTAATGGTTTCATCAAAAAACTACATAATTGAATGCTTAAGTTTTGGCATGGCAAAAATCTCAATACAGTTTTTTATTCTTACTATACTTCTCACAACTTTGCAGCCATTAAAACAGTTGTTAATAAGTAAGTAATACTCATGTTTACAATTAAAATATCTTTATCTTTAGGTAGTAACCTAAACCAATGAAAAATGTTATGTCAACTTAATTGTAACGCGGCAAGTAGCATCTGATATCAAAGAACTCACAACTTCCATTACACAACTGCTTAAAAAACTAAAGATTTTTTTTCGAAAGAGCTAGACTTTATGGCCTTTTGGCTTTTAAGCTCAATCGGTATAGTATGTGAGATGGCTCACCTAGAAATACCTTTAAACCTGAACACGATTTTATAACAAAATTATAACTATTTGAGAATTAGGACACTGATCGAACAAAGCGTTATCAGGCATTTTTATCAGACGCATTCTTAGAGATAGTTATTTAAAAAATATTGATAATATTATTATCTACAATGCGATATTGCAAATTTGATTACATAATGAACTTGAATTTATATTCTTACTATATCCTTACTAATATTATAAATGAAAAAGTAGGGATGTTTTCGCTTTCACGCGAAAGCTACCCAACCAATCAACATGAAACTTTGTACACAAATTCTCGGAGGTACTAGAAGTAACAGGATACATAAAAAAAGTTTTTTTTTGCTAACGCGGGCGAAGCCGTGGGCAACAGCTAGTAATATATAAACGACAATATTATTGTTTAGTGAATCCATGTCGATCGTAGACCGTTGCCGGTTGCTGACAGTATAAATTATAACAAATGACTTTACCACCATCGGCTGTTTGATGGATCGTCCTTACTGTCTGAGTAGAATATGAGATTGAGTCCTTTAAAGAAAGGTCCATTCTGCTTGGAAGACTTGACTTTTTTTAAAATTCATTTCTTATTTTGTTAAATTAATTGGTTAAAATGCTAATTTTCTTTTAATTATTATTTCGGTGGCGCGTGGTAAGGACTGACTCGTACCGTTTATGTGGCATGGCTCGGTTATGTGGCAGAACATTCAGGGTAAGAATCGGTCTATTTGTGTAAATTTTCAATTACTTGAAATTTGAATTTAAATCCTTGCTACTATACTCTTCTTCCAAATTATCTCAACGATATTTTTTGTTATTTTGTATAAGTAAAGCTTGCGTTCAAAAATTCATTCGCAGAAGGCATGCAACAACAAAAGTACATTAATTGAGAAAATTTATAAAAAAACGGCATTTCGTATTACCGAAGATTTTTAAGCGATTTCAAAAAGCAATTATAGTTTAGAATTGGTTATATTTTTGTGTTATTTTTTTCATATTTTTTTTCATTATCATGTACCTAACAGTTTTAAATGTCTCTAATTTATTACCGTTCCCAGTGCCCGTAACACAGGCTATTACGAGCTTAACGTGGTGTTATTGAATAATGTTTATATTTGTATTATTATTAGCCGACCAAGGTGAAGAGACAATCTCCGTGCAATGGCCGGGTGCGAGTATATCCGGGACTTTAGGCTTGTTCATTGAGGAAGGAATATGTTCAGCAGTGGACGAATAACTTATGATGTATTATTATTAATGTTTTACATTAAAAAAGAGTTAGCGCCATTATTGCATTGCAACCAGATTGGGTTGGCACGACTGGGGTTGACTGTCTCGCTCACATAATACCGGCGTAAAATGACAGCTATGCTGTGGATTTGGTGCTATTTGTGAGTTCGTCGTTGTGATGGATAGGTGGATGAGGTAAAAAGGAGAGCAATGCATCAATATAACATCTGGTTGTGTGTTTGTCTCTGGTCGTCACTAGTCACCACAAGGCACCGACAAATATACTAAGTTCTATAACCTACTATTTACTAATACGAAATATACTATAGCAATCAGAAAACAAGGTAAATTTGATATTTTCTATAATTGCGTCTTTTATTCATGATCATTATGAAAATCTAAATCTGAGATAGCATATTTTTTAGAATAAAATTATTTTAAGATTATTATTGAATAAGAATTAAGAGGACTCAGCGGCGGAATCCGCGTACAAATTACACGACGGTTATCTAATGAGCAATTTATGCAAAACGCGAACACAATCTACCAGAGATTACATTTTATAGATGTCATCAAGGTATTACGTTTTATTATATTGTTTATTATTTTATAAGATTTATTGCATAATATTTTCTGATATGAATCAGTGTAAATATTTGCCCTAAAGTTTAAACAAAGATAAATGTAATAAAATAGACTAAATATTTTTCATTCCAAGCTCCTACCTTTCCTTTTTTTTTAGATTTTTAGTGTTATATATTTTTTTATTTTTTAGATTTTTCATGTCCCATGATGTGCATTTTCATTGACAATTTTAAAATTATAACGTTGCGTTGTATCTTGTTATTTCAATGTTTTCCCAATTTACCAACCACTCGTATCTGCAAGCCGCCTTCGAAATAATAAGCTAAAGTATTGAATGAAAATATAAAAGTAGGTACTTTCATTGGCTTACTCTAATTATAGAAATATACAATAACCAATTTTGACTCGTAAAACTCGATATCGAGTGTTGTGTTTTCAGTACAATGATATCTACAGTCATATTATTGTGAAGACCTAGTTTTTTTCGGTCTGAATATGACGCCTCTCACTTTATAATAAGGTTATTGCTATTTTGATATATTAATTGCAAAATGGATTTAAAACCATGGTCACGGGAGGTCCAGTTCTCCCGATATTTCTCTCCGTGGTTATGGCAATTAAAACATTGCTAAAATATCAGGACCTCAATAAAACTATATACGCGGTCAGCTCTCCAACTAATATTTTCATAATATTAATATTAAGTATTCCTTTTTTTTAAAGTTAATTCATTAATATGGATACGCAAACATTTTTTAAGAAGTACACAGTAGTTGTTTGTATTTTTAAAAGCTTGCGTAATAAAAGCTGCCATATTTTACGCTTTTTACCACGTTAAAGTTTAAACCACGTTAAAGATCATTTGTTAACTTAATTCGAGCGCATTTTCACCGGCTTCATTTCGTTTTATTTTTTCAAATTTTGCTTGTGTAATTTAACGTCCCGGCAAGTCGTTTTGCAGTATGTGCCGTCGTAACGAACATGCTCATTTATGCAAATTACAGTTTAGACTAAATGTTGCTTTTTTCATAAATTGTGCAGCAAAGAATCACGACGACGATGCTTTATCATCAGTCCACTATCAGTCACAATACACTCAACGTCATACAATCAAATAAGCTCTATTCCATGTTAGTTATTTTAATTTCGTGACGTCATTTTCTGACAATACATTTCCTTTTTGAACATTTAATGCATCCAGGCATACATGGTGTGATAATTGACATATTTTTTTATACTACTTCGTAAAAAGGTTTCAGTAAGTTCTTCACGTGATATGAAAATTAGTGGAATGATAGATAACAAATAATCTATTTGCTCAAACAAAACGCAGCCTGTTGCTAACAGCTTTTGGAGTGTTATTTATATAGCGAGCCTTGGTTTATAGAGATTTATATAAGTGGATAAATTGTTTTATGACGTTCCACAATCATAACCAACAGTTGTCCACTCGGGTTGTCATTAGGGAACTGAACTTATCACGCTTTAGCCATTATCTTTATCTCCTATCTGTGATCGATACGCCGTGTACTATCGAATATTGCACAACACTATATCATCAATTTATGTATAGACAAAGTTTCTTGTGACATGTTGGTGCGATATTTGAATTGATGAGTCCCAACACCCCGCATCCTTTCATGAGGGAGTCTATGCAAATATCTTAGTGTTTTACGTATTTACGTATACAATATAATAACGAATGACAGTGATAAAATGCTACTTCTTTTGTCAACATGGTTAACTAGAGGTGCAGTAGGGCTATTCTGTAAAAACCATTTCGATATCGAGCTTCACCTGAGTGATAGAGCTCACTTTACGTCACTTCGAAAGCGAACTTTATTGATATAGATAGATAGTCGAGTTTTAAGGAATACAAATTCGTGAAATTGGCCATATTGCAGCGGATTCCGCTTTCGAGATTCGAAAATGACCTTACAGAATAGCCATATAGAGCTAGTGCAAATGAATACTCGTTTTTTTCTACTAGCAGTAGTCAAGTAGTTTTAAAGTCTATACTGTAAGACAAACCAATACGACAATGTATTATAACATAGTAATGTGTTTCATTTGGTGAAATCAAAGCTTTTTCTCCTAATTGACTGAATTTTCTCGTTGACATTTTAAGTGAAACCTTTTATAAAATCCTATATCCTCCGTATGACCCTGTGTGACACACTTTACCGTTTAAAGCGGAAAAAAGTTTTTGTGAGCCTTTCAATGGAAAAAGTGGACATGCAATTATGCTTACTAAAAATGCTGTTATACTTTTTTAATTTTATTGGTTTAACTAAACATTGGCAACCCATTCATGTGCTATCCTGAAACAAGGTGTTAAGTATCTGTGCCAGTTGTGCCCTTTCCGCCGAAGCACAGTAAAGCTTTTTCATGAAGAAAACAAGCTGGATGGTGATGATGATGGTGAGCCGAATAAATCATTTTATGCATGTGCAGTAACGTGATTATGTTAGCCATCGGCAGGGGTTCAGATGACCGGCCGGAGACGAGCTGCATCGATCTCCTGCCGGCGCGCTACGTAAGTGCAATACACATGAAACGTTTGTTTTTTTTTTTAATCCTGCATTTAATTTTTTTTTACGTCACATAAGTCTGCTTTTTGTTTGAATACTTAACTATTCGGTATACAGCATATGAATTTATGGGTTTGCAATACTGGTTTATTAAATTATACGAATCGTAGTAAAAAGCGAAAAAATCAGTATAATTGCGTTCAATATTACAGTGTTTTCATTTACATACTATATGATGTGATAGACGTTTTTTTCGTTAAAAAAAAAAATAAATGTTTTTTTGGTATGCCTAGAGAACCCCAAAACATACTCGTAATAAAGCCATGCGTCCGTGTCTGTGACAAGTAGCATGCCATTTATAGATATTGCCAAATGATATCCCTTGACCCTTTGTATTAGTTTTCTGTCACAATAGTGTACACAAAATGTATAACAATAGTTAGGTAACCACACACATATTATTTGTAATAAAGGCCAAGATTCTAGTAGGCGTGGTGAGGAAATAGAAAAGCTAATAAGAATGTGTCTAAATCACAGATAATTAAAAAAATATTCTTGAGTCGGATAAGCTTTGTGTTAGTCTATTGTTACCGCTCATGGAAAAGGGCAGTACACGAAGATAGTTACTATCGAATCGTGGTTGTTGTAAAGTATCCGAAACGTCGGGCTCATAAAAAACTAAATAAACCGCGATAAAATCCGTAAAAGTTGTTTCATTATAATCAGTTAAATTCGCGTAAACATAAGAAAACAAGTATGCTTTTTCCTTACAGTTTCCTAAGTCGTATGACCGGTATGTATCGGCTATATACCTACCTATATGATGACGATGATGATGATGTTGATGATAAATAGGGAAGTTTTGTAAATTTTTATCTGATTATCTTGGCTATCATATTCTTCTAATATAAAATGTCATCACTATGACCAAAAATAGAACGTGGTCTTCTAAGATTAATTGGCACATATCCAGTATAAAGGGTGCGATGAAGACGATAAATACCAGTTCCCTATATTACTATGTTCCCGATATAAAAAAGCTTTATAATACGGTCGAATTGAGAAACGCCTCCTTCTTTGAAGTCGTTTAAAAATATGTTAACTTTATATATATAATTGTATATATTATGTATATACATACATATCTTTCATATCCTTTTGTATGTAATTTTAATACACATATTACCACACTCACCGCATTAATTAAAATCAAATACAAATGAAAATCGCTTTTGTTTTTGAAAATAATGAAACGAGTTTCACATATTACGTTTACATTCTTGTAACGTACGAACAATATACGGTGAAAATGTGCAGCTGTGAATATAATACACAAGTTTTTGTATTTTATACAATAAAAATCTAGAAAATGCGCTGAATTTATGTACACAAGCATGCATATTTCATTATACACTCTGCATATGAATGTTGGTAGATAAGCTTCAAAGCCACAGCGTGACTTTGTCTTCATAAGGGAAGTGTCGTGATATAATAAGACACGCTTCATCACCATCATCATCTGCTGGCATCTTAATATTACTGTATGGAGGTGAGTTGTTCTCAAAGTTCTCAAAGATCCCATGACACGACAATTAGGAAAAAGTTTATTCAAAGTCGTTGAATAAATTAATAAGCTGAAAATAATTATTTATTTAAGGACCTTGCTTAGTGAAAAATGATGGTATTACGCGGGAATTCAGGTTCATTCAACCAAAGGCTAGGGACAAAGGGTTTTGGTTAACATGCTCAAATTGAACAAAATTAATATTTAATTTAACGAATTTCTTATTTTGAATAAAGTAATTTATTAATTTAATAGAAAAGTAATTTAAAAGTTATTGAAATACCGTAAAGCCATATGTTTCAGTCAGCTAGTTTCTTAATTAATATATTCACCACATTACTTATCTTAATTGTTAAACTTGATCTTTGAATAAGATAGGTCCAATATTGAATATTACTATATTATCTAACTTAATATCTACTGAAAATATCATCATCAGCCTTTATCCGTCCACTGCTAAACATAGATCTCCCTCCATGAACGCCAGGACGATCGACCCGCTAGCCATCTACATCCAACACGATTAATGGCTAATCAACTCTTCGTTAACCTAAGCGTGGCCTCCACTCTTGAACCTTATTGGCCCATCGGCCATCTACGTACTCCTCAGTGTGTCTCCTCCCAGCTCACTTTAACGAGCTTATTTTCGGCGTGAAATCGGTAAATTTAGTTCTCAGGCGGATGTCTTCGTTTCAAATTCTATCTGCCAAAAAACACCCAGCGTAAACAATAGACATCACATTGAACAAACTTTCGGACCAGTCGTAAATTAAGAAGCCAAAATTCGGGCCCGTAGGTCATCATGGGGAGAACGTATTCGTTGATGGCCCTTCGTCTCTGCCGTTTGGACGACGCGACGTGAGAATATAGCTTAGCTTCCTGAATAGAACATATTTCTACTACAATTTTTCACTCTAAATTAATCAAAGTAGGTAGTAACCAACAAGCAATTTTTGAAAAAACTTGATTAAAACTAAGAAGTCGTCAAATTAACTAAAACGGCTCACAACTAATTGGCGTTCTGCCAGAAATTTGGAATATATGTCGTTTGTCACTTTCAAACAATGCTGGTATATTATTTAATAATTTGCTAAGAGGTTAGTGACATCTCTGAATTGCAGCCGAATTGGGCTGGCACGTGCGGGGTATCTCTCGCTTACATATTATTGGCATAAAGTGACAGCTATACTGTAGCGTTTCATGCATGCTAGTTTCTGAGACAAAACTTAGTCTGTGTTGGATACGAGTGTCAAATGGTCGTCTTGGCGTTCATTGATGGAGGCTTATGTTTAGCCCCAGCATGGTTCAAGCCTTGTCGTGGCGGTGGGGCTCAGTAGCCTAGTCTGGGTGAGCCCAACACCTTGGGCGAAGCTAATTGAGCCAAGGGGACTCTTTGTGCTCCTCTTATAAGAAGATGGGGCAAAAGAGCAGGGGGCAAGGGGCGAGGATGGGAACCTCGCCTCATTGTACTGTCCCGATTTGGCATTGGTGGCACTCGCCCGTTTTTAGTGGGTAGAGCTGTGTCCATTTACCAGCTTTCGGGCGCAGCGAGTCCCACATACCCGCCTGGGGAGACCCACTCCCCAGCGGTATGCATCAGTGCATTCCCCGGCGTAAAAGAAAAAAAAGGGCTTATGTTTAGCGCTAGACAGATGAAGGCTGATGATGATGATAACATTATTTTGTTAGAGGCTTAGTAACAGCAAAGGCGCTGAAAATACGTCAATTTTCGCATTGTAAAAAACTTTTTTAGACGTTAGTCGACGATGTATTTATGAAAATAGTATAAAGATAAGTTTATTTATTTTCTTTATCTTCATACTCAACATAATGGACTCGGCTTATAGATAAAGATAGATTACGGAAGCGAACCTACTTTTCCCTTTATCGAAAATGTACTGTAAGAAACTTTCAGGTAAAACCTCGTATTTTTGCAAAGTTACTCCCCACGTTACTCCTAATAGCCAGATACATCCGTTACAACAATGATAACCTAACGTTTTTGGAAATAAGCTCAAATTAATTTACTGCTAGATTTCGTATTAAAAATTAAAAAGTTCTATTTTACCTTATATTTACTATATGTAACATTGAAGAAAAACTTTTGTAAGATAGATAACAGTTAAAAAAAATTCTTAATTTTAATTTTGGGCGGATTTCAACCTACATATCCTTCCACTAAAATATTTATAATAGATACTATTTAATACCATAATAGGTACAATCTCATTAAAATTAAAATTATAGAATGCATGTGCTGTTGCATTATTTGATGGTTAACTACACAATTATGTTATGAAAATATTATAATAATAATAATTAATTAATTGTTAGCTTATATAATAGATACTCGAGGGTTATTTATTTATTCATATTTCAGTGTCGGCAAATAACATTTAATTTAATTAATATAAAAAAGTGACGAATGAAAAATACTGTTTTATGTACCTACTGCCACGTTTATTAATATTTGCTTAAATAACTTTACACACAGGAAATATTGAAAACACAGTAATAAAAGTAGAAATTAAAAATAAAAATAGAATGGTAAAAATTAAAATGAATCATAATAATGAATAGAAAGAACGAATAAGCTTTATTTGACACAAAACACACATATATAATAGGGTGAAATACTAGGCAAAAAGGTCAAAAAGGCAGTCAGCTCAGCATGTGCGACTGCGCTAATGGCAGACGCGCTGATTTTCAGCTGACGCCTGAGCGGTGACACACTTATATTAACAATACTTAGAGCCTGTTTCACAATCTCCAGATAAGTGCCGAATAGGCTATTGGCAACATATTTGACAGATACTCCATACTCTATCTGTCAAATATGTTGCCGATAGCCTATTCGGCACTTATCTGGAGATTGTGAAACAGGCCCTTAGGTTACTAAATTATATCCAAGTTTATTTTGTTTTACGTTACTAATTAGCTTATTAAATTACAAAACACTTATATTAACAAGAGTATATTGGAATATTTCGATGGTTCGACGACCTCTGTGGCTTGGCGTTGGCGCTCAAGCCGGAGGCTGCGGGTTCAAATCCCGCCAGGGAAAAAAATTTTCTGTGTTCCTGGGTCATGGATGCGTATTAAATATGTGTATTATATAATAAAAATCTTAAATATAAGTAATATAAGTATTAATAATAAGTATTAATAGTACCTGGTTGACCGTGCATTTGCTCGGTACCCTTAGTGATTAACTACGATAAAATTTTTCTTCCAAAAAAATGATCTTAAAAAAGGAAAATAAAATCGGACTGGAGATTTGAACCAGGCTTGTTCGGATTTAACTGCCTAATTTCTCCATTAAGCTATCATGACTTACTATTTGACAGCGAAATTTACGTTCGTATTTTAATCATATTTTATCGTTGCCTCAAAACACGGATAAAAAAAAGTTTTCTAAAAATTTATCCTAGCTAGATCTATTTATCGCCGTTTTTAACCGATGTATACAAAATTTCATGAAAATCGTTGGAGCCGTTTCCGAGATCCCGATTCCATATATATATACAAGAATTGCTCGTTTAAAGGTATAAGATAAGATAAAGAGTATTGAATATATGTATTTCCGTTGTCTGGTACCCGTAACACAAGTCTCTTCGAGTACTTACCACGGGAACAGATTGACGTGGTGTAAAAAAAGCGTCCATAGATATTATTATTATTATATTAATTAGTATATAATAGATTTTTTTATTTTTTTTTATTAGCCTATGCTGTCGCAGTGCTAGGCAAAGGCCTCCCCCAAGTTCTTCCACATATCGCGGTCCCCGCAAGTAACGATGAATAGTTATTACAGTAATATTATGTCATTATCCAAATTGAGCCTAAATTATATGCTAACATGTATTAGCTACATGTAGATTAGTAGTTGAGAGGATTAGCTTTGAAACGGCAAGCTAGGATAAGCGGCTAGCTTCATCACAACACCGTTTTAAAGGATTTGGTATTTGATATAAGCTTACAATGAACCGAGAGACTTCTAGATGCGCCATTGTTTTAGTGTTAGGCGGGACGTTGGCTAAATTACTTGTAAAGGGATTTGAACTTAGAACAGGAGATACATAATACATATTATAGCGCGATGAGTCGTAATTAAGGCAATTAACAATAGATCCTTGACCATCCCTTATGTCGGACGGCTGGTCAAGTGGTCAGACTGCTGGTCACTTTACGCAACTGTCGTGGATTTAAATTCCGCCAGGAGCAGATATTAATTTGTGTGATGAAAATTGATATATGCCTGCATGATGCGTCCACAGATTTATAAATAAAGACAGATGGAACATGCCGAAAACGCAAGTAACGTCACCAAAGCGATTAGTGAATACAAATTCAAAAGCGAACGCTATCTAATAGACGCACGACGCTATGTCAAGCACTTGAGCGCGCTTTTGAGTTTGTATTCGCTTTGGTGGCTTCACTTCGGCATGCTCTATCTGTCTTTATTTATCTGTGCCTGCATCTATAAAAGTATATTATGTATCTTTTAATATTAATATAAAGATTTTATTTGCCTTCCGTTGAAGGCAGTGTAATTACTGTCGTCGAGATTTACCATGTTACCTCTCAGGATCTCAGGATGCTGGATCCTGACAGCACATGTATAATGTATATTGCCTCGGCTAATCCCAGGTTAAGGCGGAGACGCCAATCACTTACCATTATTTGCCAAGTAGAATAGCAGAATAAATAAAATAATGAGAGTGTAAAGAATACTGGCAGTGCCAGTTTCGCTCGCGTACCTCCCATTCCTTTCGGAGTACAGAGATGAATTTAAGCATATGTGTTATTCTGATGTATAAGTTATTGTAAAGTTTCTTTAAAAAACTATCAGTGGTTCTTGCGTAAAGAGTATATATTGGCGTTTATAACATACTAGCTGTATCCTGCCAGCTTCGCTGTGGTCGATGATGATGGTCGCGGATATGTGACTGATGCAAAAAATAGATGAAAACAATTCTTGATGCGGATTATATATCATGCTAAAATTTCAGCTCAATCATCAGAATCCGACAATCACAAGAACTATTTGAGTTTTTGAAGCGTATAAGATTTTGTAGAATATAAGTCTTCCAAAAAATTGGCCAATATAATACGGATTTTTGGACTTCATACTACGTTGCTAACTTTTCCATACAAACGTTTCATTGGATTGTTTATATTTACAAGCATAATGTTGACGCACCGCCCGCGGCTGTGAGACATCACATTCTAATCTTACGGTGACTATAAACGTAACGGCTTACCTGACATGTTTACTCCATATATTAGTCGGATATACTGAGGCTGTTAAACTTGTTTGCTACTATCAGATTACATAGAACTGGCACATTAAAATATGAGACAAAAATTAAATAAAAAATTTAAAAGAATATTTAAATACGCAAAAATATTTATAATTTAAGAAAAAACCCTTAAAAAGTGAAAAATAATTGTCTTCTATCATTCTTTAGAAACCCAATAAATAAAATATGTTTGTCGAAATGGAAACTGAAAAATATTTAACAAGTTTCTTAACATTATATTTTTTAATGAAACTTGAGAATAAACTATGTAGGTACATATAACATATGTACTCAATTTAACGATATTTTTTTCAACATTTCTAATATACATAGATTTATTTGTAGCGGCTTAAGTTCGGAGGGGGTATAAAAAAAAGTCTTTTATTCAAAATCGACGTGAAAGAAAAGAATACGTTGCTCCCTGTTTCTCATATAGGTATTTGAGATTAGGAGCTTAGGGAGGATGGAAAAGTCCCATACGTATATAATAGAAACATTCTTAAAGAAGATCATTTTTCTTGTTTCAATTTCACGTTCATTGAAAATCCACTACCATACTAAGAAATATTATATTCATGTGATAGCTAATGATGTGTAATCCGAAACGCTCAGAGAATTGTCACTGACGTAATAGCAATCAACCAACCAGTGATCTGTGTGTACGTCCCATTGGCCAATCATCCGTCAATAGCTAAATCTCGGTCAACCGAAGCGCAGATCCGAGGCGACTTGCAGCAAAAATTTGGCGGAATTCATTTCGTGATTCTACTGCTACAAAAGCTTCTTTCTTCCCCCTTCTTCACAGGTAATCGTTTTACCTGATGGTAGGTGATAGCGACATCCAAAGACACCTGTTACACCAGAGGAGCAGGTTAATGGCTTTACAAACTTGCTTATGTTCTTTTCTCGAAGGTCCCTAAGTAGTTAAATAAATAAGTTATATCCTAGAGGCTATATTGTTTTTGGGAACCATGCCTTATACCGAAACGTGGTAAAATCAATTAAACTTAGTGTCGCACATACTACCTGATGACTCGCGACAAAGGTCGAAGCAATCAAGGAAATGTGTTTCGCTGTTACGGAAACATGAAAATACTTTCAGAAAATGGCGGAAAAGTGAAGCTATCTAAATATTTACGTTTAACAACACTGTTTACGATAGTACTCGCTTTTAGTAATTCGGGGTTCTAAGCGTTTGGGCATCAAAGGTTATAATTTAAATAACACTGATACATCATAGTATCGCTGACGTTATAGTATACTATGTCTATGATCCTTAGTAAAATAACACATGTGTTGAAGAAGTGTTTTATCATATTAAATTATGACAGTTTTGGGTTTTACCGGACGTATATCGATTTACGAGTGTTTTGCTTTTTCGGCTCTGCAGTGCTATTCTGTAAGAAAGGCAGCGCTGTCGTAACGCTGCGACGAGCTCGTCGCGCCCACAGCGTTGACGGCGCTAGGGTGTTTGATATGGTTTGACAAGCTTAGTGAATACCAAGTTGAATTCACAGTGTTGTCACAGCGTTGCGACAGCGCTGCGTTTCGTACAGAATAGCACTGCTGTGATTAACATAATATAGGTAATACATAAAATACGTGCTTTATGTTGTGTTTATTTTTATCTAATAGTCAATTTGATGTTATCAAGATAAGCCAATTATGCGTCACAATATGTTGTCTGCTTCATAAGAAAACATAATAGGACCCGGCATATGGCGTTATGATCGCATTTTGACTGGCCTTTTGGTCTAGTGGTTAGTGAAGCTGACTGCTGAGCCCTAAGGTCGTGGGTTCGATTCCCACCCAGACAAATGTTTGTGTGATGAGCATGATCATTTGTTCGGAGTCCGGGTGTAATTTATCTATAGTATGTATGTATTAAGAAATATTTATGTATGCATCATGCGTCTAGTTACCATAAAAACAAGCTCTGCCTGGTTTGTGATCTGATGGCTGTGTGTGAGTTGCCCGAATATTTTAATGTACTATTATTATTTAGATAAAAATTTTATGCCAATGTTACAGCAGAAATCAGCATTCAGCTGTCAGATCTGCTAGTGGTATAATATAGTTTTTCATAAATAAAAAATACTTATAATAATTGTTACTCTGAGTCAGATTCTTTATTTCATACGTACTATTTTTTTAAAGAATCTTGACTGGTAAATGCTCAGATCTGCTCTTCGACGACCTCTGTGGCTCAGTGGTTAGCGCGTTGCGCTCAAGCCAGAGGTAGCGGGTTCGAATCTCGCCAGGTTTTCTGTGTTTCTGGGTCATGGATGTGCATTAAATTTGTGTATTATGTAATAAAAATCTTAAATACATACATTAATATGAAAATATTAAATATATGTATTTCCGTTGTCTGGTACCCGTAACACAAGTTCTTCGGAAACTTAGCACGGGACCAGATTGACGTGGTGTAAAAGCGTCCATAGACATTATTATTATTATTATCATCCGTCTACATATAACTTACCTGTGTTGTATAATTCGTATGTAGTTTTATTGCAAGTGAAATTTGCATAAATATAAGAAAGCAATATTTGGAGTTGAGAGATTTATATCCACTCCGAAATAACAAATACTCACTAATACAATAAAGTACAATCAAGATTGTTTATTTTTTTGTTTGCTTGACCTGATTTCACACTTCAACACCTTAACAAATGTTTTCGAAATTCACCGGAGAGTAATTTGACAACGTAAGGATTCACGAGTTTTTCCTGGGGGATTTTTACTCACGTGCCAAGTATTTTTTTTTGCGGTAGTGTGATATTATTATTGTTTATAATGCCTATTTTTTTCTGGAAATTAGATATATTCTGGGTGATGTGGATTTCTCGTTTGTTTGTTGTCCATAATTTAAATGTTATCTATTACTTACTTTATCTGTAAACTGCATATTTTGTCCTAGGAAATATAGCTTAATCAAACACATTTTGAAATGAAAATTAATATAATATTAAGTTAACTCTATATTATTTCGATCTATTTTCTATTTATGGAGATTGAATTTTTTTCTGAAGAGATAGAGATAGAGAAGAGATATAGAAAAGACGTGGAGATGAGTTCAAATGACATAAACTGGGCGGAGGGAGCTGGGGAATTATTTTTGGATGCCGCGTCTTAAGCCTACTTTAAGGTTTGTATTTTAATGTTTTAGACAATTTATATATACATATTATATCAAAACAATATCGAAGTGAAAGGAAATTATTTCATATTCATTATTTAATAATTGAAAGGAGTTCCTTTGCAACGCTTGAATTAGAAATGATATTTCAATGTAATTAAGTGTTTGATTATATTAAGCTTCCATAATGTTATTACATCTCTGTTTGTTAGTAATATAATAATTACAAAACCTCGCTCTTTCATAACAGTTATAAATAAAGTGATGATGTTTTTTTTTTAACAGTGTATTTTTTTTATAAGAAACGCTTTCGTCAATCTATTTCAATAAAAGATGATGAGATTAAAGTGTCCCGAAGAAAAATGAAGCACATAAAAAAACGGTGTCAGATATAACCTCCGTGAAATAGGGGGCAATAAATATCATTTATTATTTGACGACCTCTGTGGCGCAGTGGTTAGCACGGTGGCGCACAAGCCGGATTTAGCGGGTTCGAATCTCGCCAGGGAACAAAAAAAAAGTTTATTTGTTCCTGGGTCATGGATGTGTATTAAATATGTGTATTATATAATAAAAATCTTAAATATAAGTATTAATATAAAAAGTATTAAATATATGTATTTCCGTTGTCTAGTACCCGTAACACAAGTCTCTTCGAGTACTTAGCACAGGACCAGATTGACGTGGTGTAAAAGCGTCCATAGATATTATTAACTAAAGGATTCCTTGTTTTTCTGACATGACGTTATATTATATCGTATGACGTAAACATATTAAAATACATAACTACAGCCACACTCTAAGGCCACAGCATAAGACAATTCGAAAAAAAGGGTGGGTGTCGTGTCGGTTGGACAGTCGGTCTAGTCAGTGGAGAGGTTTTCCCTCACAGTTTCTGAAACTTGACTCTAAAAAAGGTTCTCGCCGACTGAAATTTATCTCGTTAAACTTTCACATGCAAACTACTATCACAAATCCTATTTAGATAACTTCACTGTCCCTTTAAATGAAACCGCACAGAGTGAGAGTTTTAGTAGAAATGTCAGTAGATAACCGTCGGCCCTTTTTCAGTTTAATTCAGCATCAAAACGTGACGGAGTTGAGTCTTATCTTCATTCGATTGACTTCTGCAAGGCATTTCATTCTTTAGCTCAATTAGGTGCTGTAGGTAGGAGTCTTAATAAGATATTTTCTTTACCAAAGAGATTTTATATATCTATGTCAAAAATGTAAATGTACGACAATCTAAAGGAAAACAAAAATAATTTATTTCTAAACAGAAAAAAATAGTCTCCACAAGAGGTCATTAAAAGATATATAAAATATGCCTAATAATGTAAATGAATCCAACAGCGAAGTATTTTATGTAATACAAATATCTAATAGAAATCTTATGACTAAGTAAAAACGTTCAATTTGTGTGCAAACAAAATACAAAAATTACACGACCAATATCATTCATGACAGTCAATACATAAAATTAAAAAAGAAGTACATTATTACACATAGATATGAAAAGAAAGTTTTTAAAGCTGTGGGTATTATGGTGGTTGGCCCCAAAGGGAGATCTCCGACAGAGCGAGGAGCAATGCTCGGCCAGGCCAAAGCCCACT
Source organism: Lycaena phlaeas (assembly GCA_905333005.2). NCBI lineage: Eukaryota > Metazoa > Arthropoda > Insecta > Lepidoptera > Lycaenidae > Lycaena > Lycaena phlaeas. The sequence goes on along the minus strand of HG995172.1, from coordinate 10,733,347 downwards.
AGCTATCGTGTCAGAGGTTGTATATATAGCGACCGGGCGCTGGAATTCTGATAGCGCGATTCAGCGCTGTGATTGGTCCGCCACATCACTCCCCCCTGAAGACCGGAGGTCGGAATCTTGAGTCTCTGCTTGAGTCGCCAGTGAGTCCCAGTGAGCCGGAACTATGCTTGCTGCTTGCACGGGGCTCCAGTGAGTCGGACTGCTGCTGCCGTGCGGGGCTGATACTACATGCTGCTGACCAGGAGAGATGAGTTGCTCTGCTTGCTGACCGGTCGTGGTAGTGCGATGGCCCGTTGAAGCCGGTGAGGGTTCGACCAGGCCGCGGTGCGTTGAGGCTAGTGGTCGAAGTACCCGAAGAGGCTTGAAGCTGGCTGGCGTGGTGCGGAGGTGGTGGGGGGAGTGATGATGATGAATGTTCAGAAGGAGGCGTGTTCTGTCGGGGTCACCAATGTGGGTATTATGGTGGTTTGCCCCAAAGGGAGATCTCCGACCGAGCGAGGTGCAATGCTCGGCCAGGCCGAAGCCCACTAGCTATCGTGTCAGAGGTTGTATATATATAGCGACCGGGCGCTGGAATTCTGATAGCGCGATTCAGGACTGTGGCGCTGTGATTAGTCCGCCACAAAGCTACTACTTCATTTTATCTGCTTAAACAATAAACATAATATGTAACCATATAAAATAACCATACCATATAAAACTCAACAACAATTCGATTTGAAATAGAGTTCAATGCAAAGTTCTTAATATTATTATGTTTATAATTCACATGTACCTATATATCTTATAGTCGTGCCTGCTTGTTCCAGTAGCCATAATTCACTGAAATGCAATTCGAACGACTTATTCAACAATGTATACTTTCATTATTTTTTTTGTGCGATTTATTGACTATCGATATATGGCCATAAACTTCTACACAACCAAAATGCTTTCATCGGCTTCACCCCATACCCCCAAAGGGCCAAGACTTACAAGCTGCGAAACGTGACAGCATTATGTTTTTTGCCCGCGTGGTTTTTTACTTCTTGCTATCATTTTTATGATAATTATGTACATTGTACGTTTATTCATTTGGTTAAGTAATAAAATTTCCTGTGTCTATTCTCGATGTTCAAACTATATAATTACATACCACATTTTTAAAGCGTTTCAGCGTTATGAATGTGTAAGGGTAACGCACACATAGAGTTGCTTTCAAATTTATAATATGAGTGTGATTTAAATGTTAATAAATAATATTGAATACATACGATACATAATGTAGCATATATACACGCAGTAAAGACACCTCATAATTACCTACAGTCTACAGAATGACCGGTATTCCATCTTTGTAATCCTTTGTTTTCTCCCTACACTTAACCTACACTTAACTTGTTCTGAAAAAGTTGTGAGCAGGTCATGTGGAATAATTTATCATGTCATATACAGCCGACTGTAAGAGCTACTTAGATGAGTTCACTTACAGTATTCAATTAGGCGTTAATGAAACAAAATCGTCCAAATATTTATAAGTCTAGTCTAAAGGTATTTTGAAAGAAAAATAATAAGACATTAATTATTCTTTAATCGTATAGTTAAATCTAATAGATCGTGTTTAAGCTGGATCAAACAGTTTGTACGAAGAATTAATTATATGCGTCAACTCACATCGCTAAAAACACTTCACTATTAACACGTAATTTTAACTTAGATTTAAAATACGTAATTCGATAATTATCATCATCGTTAATTGAAACTGTTTTAAAGTAAAGTTTGAAATAAAAGCGAGATTTGTGATCCAGAGGACATGGTTATCCGGACTTTGTTAAAATGCATTTCAGTTTCAAAATATTAACTTTTTTAACATTCATCTCTATTTTGTACTGTCTGAGGCATGCTTGTTCTATATTACATTATTTCCTTATAATTATATATATTATTAATAATAGCAAATCAAGAAATAAACGCTCGACTCTTACGAAGCAATACTATATAGTGCACCCACCCGATAATAATAGTTAAAGACCTAGATTGGCAAGGAGCAGAAAAATTGGTGTCGCGATTAATTCGATTCTGTTTGTCGATTTCTGTTCGATTGTCTCTCCTTATTTTGTAATAATAATAATTATTATTTTTACGTTAAATAAAATATTTCCATTTTTCCATTAAATTGTTTTCACTCAGTCCTTGAATTAGAGTTGGAATAAATTAAATTAAGAATCTGTAAGGCACCTTATCCTGTTACCAAAATTGATTATCTAAGCAAGATTGAGATGACAAAGATTAACAATTTAATTAAATAATCTAAAACACAATTCTTTATTCAATTATACAGTTTAGTATTTTAAATCTTTAAATATAAAATTTGGTGGCGTTGTATGTTTTATAATTGGATAAAAGCTTAAAATATATATCATATTGGGAACATTATGCTGTGCCACGCTCGTATCTGCTTGAGCACACAATCCTTCTAGTTTCTTCATTAAAACAGCTTTACTGTTTTTCGGTGAAAAGGACAGTGCAGGTATGCAGGCGAAGGAAATGAGTTAGGGCCAGCCTCATGTTAACTGGTTTATGGTCACAGGCGATGCTGAGTGCTTGCTATCAGGTCGTTTGTCTGTTTGCATATCCAAAACTATCATAAATATTTAAAAAATTGCAATAATACAGAATACGATTTCAAGTTTTATTCGATAAATGATAAAAATAGCACAAGAATCTGAGTCGAGTGATTCATGCCCTAAGTCAATTTAGTACGCAGTCTTGCAGAAAATATGCGTGCCCAGGCGTTTTTTAGACCGATAATTAATGATATGCGGTATAAAAGAGATACCTATATAATTTTTGTTTTTTTTTTGTATGGTGTATACAGAAGTCCGCTGATTAAAATGATATATTCAATTTATTTTTAAAACACCACGAACAGATTGCCAACGGAAATTATTTTCAGCTATACTATCTCTATTTTACAGATTTTTTTATATTTATATTATATTTTATTTACAGTATATTTTTAATATTATTAGGTTTTAGCCTTGAATATTTGTAAGTGTAGACTGTAATTATTAAAATAAAATAAAAAATCTTAAAAATATTGTCTTTCACGAGACGCCCAGTAATGAAGTATAAACAAAAGATATAATAAAATAAATGAATAACCTTATGCTCTGTTTATTTACGGCATTTAAGTCAATATTACATGTGGAACATCGAAAATGTTTTAGAGGTTTTGACGCAGCTTTTGTATTCGTGAAAGTTTACGTTAAATTTGATCCCTTAATAAATTTTCATGCTCGTACACAATATGTATTCAGAAGCAAATTTCATCAAACAAAGGTTTATTTGTACTATAGAATCCAACATCGAAACTTAGTTTTATAGTATACGTATTACATTGCCAAATAGATCAAACATTATTTAAGTAAATTACAATCGAACAATCACACCATGTTAACTTAGGCTCGTGATAAGTAATAAATTTTGTTTATTGTAAAAGAAACGGAATAAATTAGGCAATTTATATAGGTACCTTAAATACATATAGGTCACAGTTCCATGAACCGCTGCACTTATATAATAAAACAACTTTTTAGTTTTTAGGTTTATTTAGTTTTTTATGAGCTCGACGTTTCGGATACTTTACAGCAACCATGGTCACGGAGTCAGTCACGGTCAGTCCTCCCGTGTATATAGTACGTGTAACATATGAGGAAGACGGCCTTCCAACTAGACCACTGTTTCGATCTTAATTTCGGCCACTGCTATTTCATTTGTTTAAGGTGCACGGATTTATCGAACAAAAGATCTCTAGACCTAAGATTCTACAAGTGTTTTTCAGAGTTATTCAAAATGCCGAGTTTCGCAAACAAGAAATTAATTGGAAGTAATATGAAGGAATTCATTTTAATTTTTTCAAAGGGCATTGATTTGTGAATCGTTCAGTTCGTTCATTATTTCAATTAACCTTGGCTTGAGTTTTCCTCCTTAATTACACGGGCATTCTTTTGAAAAAGCTCATACCATGTTATGTTTTCGTGTTCGTAATACGGTGCTTCTATTTATTTTCGTGTCCAAACTTTTGCGTCCTTGTGTAATTAATAAAATCAATACACTTAAGTTTTTGTACTTTTGCTTTTACTATAGTAACTGATCATCATTATCAGCCTTTATACGTCCACTGCTGAACATAGGCCTCCCTCAATGAACGCCAAGACGACCGATCCTTTGCCACTCCAAACGGACCGGCCGCTGCTCGGATATCTTCTTCCCACCTGGTCAACGACCGATCAACACTTCGTCTACCTAAACGCGGCCTCCACACTTACTTTACATAGTAACTCATTATGTTTTATTTTTTGTGATAGTGGAAAGGCAAACAAGTACCTAGACTTTTCACCCGATTGTCAGTCGTTCTCCAGTCTCTCAAACTAGTTTACCCGGCACTAGACCAGATAAATGATGTGTTACCTATCTTTAGACATTAGATGTTTTCTTCTTCTGTCTAGTCTTGGTGACTGATGTCAGGAATTACTGCCTGTTTTGATCTTCTTCCGAAACACAGCAAAGCTGTTGCACGTTTGATAGCATTAAGAAAACAATATTCTGGTTTTGTTTGCACTCTCAGTCAGTCTCAAGAATCTACGTAGGTATTTGAATTCGAATTTATCGCGATGATGTTTTCCGAAATAAACAAAGCATTTAGAATAACATACAATATTTATTAAACAGCTTATGTTTTGGTTTAAAATTACATACCATCAGAAAATATTTAAGGTCTTCCTTGAACATGTAACGTTTGCACTTTTATAAGCTGCACTTATTTTGAAAAGAAACTATATTGTCTCATATATTTATTAGGGTTAATGATATTAAATAATAAACTGTACATAATAAGCGTTTTTTAATTATAATGAAATAGCTTTTACGGTAGTCATTGCGGTTTATTAAGCTTTTTACATGTACGAAGTTTCGGAGAATTTACAATTTAAATACGTAAAATGGAACAACCATAATAATGTGTCACCTTTGCATAAACATAAGAAAATAATTCGATTTATACGTTAATAATCATGGTGCCAAGGGATCGGTCGTCTTGGCGTTCATTGATATGTTTAGCAGTAAACGGATAAAGACTGATGATGATGATGATAATAATATTTTTGTAAGTGATGTAGAGCAAATGTTCATAGACTAGATATTCTCAAGTCCAAAGAGATATTACAAGTTTAGTAAATTAAAATGCCGAATGAAAAAATAAAAGAAAATCAATAAGATGATAGTTAACTCATACTTTGATTTTCTCAATATTTCTTTTGAGTTTTGTTTACTCCGTTTTGTCGGTGATTTTATAGCGGAAATTTATTAGCAGGGCACGGACAAAAGTGACGATATTAGTAGTAGGTACTTCCAGCTCGGAGAATACTGGCCTAAAGTGACAGCTATTCTGTTGCATTTTATGCGGTTTGTGAGTTTCCGGTGACCCATTCGCTGGTAAGAAAATTAAATCAATCTGTAGACTATGTTAGGATGTTCTAAAATTGTAATATAGAATTTAGCTAACACTGTTTTTATCAGTGACATCTTTATTAGGGAATATGCACATCATCATCATTATCAGCCTTTATCCGTCCACTGCTGAACATAGGCCTCCCTCAATGAACGCCAAGACGACCGATCCCTGGCTACTCGCATCCAACACGGATCTGCCACTGCACTGAATATGCACATACAACCAGGAAATATATAATTGTACCATGAGATGTTTCCCAAATACAATAAAGTATTTAGAAAATCTACGACCATGTAGTCCAACGTAAATGATAGTTGTCGATACGATAAAGGCATTATATTACATTAACCTTTTAACAACGTTGTAAAATACTTTCAAGAATGAAAATGCGTCTTAGAGCTTACAATACTCTAGCCAATATCTTCGCGTTTCTCCACCTGATGTTTGATGTTTAACGAAAGTCGTGTCAGTGTGCAAACAAAATAAATCTGCCGCTTATATTGATACACATACGTCGCGGTTTCCATTACCAAGTAGAAGCCATTTTATTGAAAGAGAAAAACTCCTTTATGAATCTTAAATTATCTACATCTACATCTACATCTACACTAATATTATAAAGAGGAAAACTTTGTTTGTTTGTTTGTTTGTTTGTTTGTTTGTTTGTTTGTTTGTTTGTTTGGTTGTAATGAATAGGCTCAAAAAGTACTGGACCGATTTCAAAAATTCTTTCACCATTCGAAAGCTACATTATCCACGAGTAACATAGGCTAAATTTTATTCTGAAAAAACATAGGGTTCCGTAAGATAATTAGGTTTTTCGGACACAAGGTGTAAAAAATCAACCAGAACAGTTACTTATTTTGCGTACGCTGCCTAAACTATAGAAGATAGAACCATAGAATGTTCTAATTAATTGAAGACCTTATAATTTTCTACAAAAAAGTCCGCGACACACTATACCTATCTAAGTCGAGTGAGTCACAATAACCATCTTTTTATTTAAAAATTTTGAATTTTTTTGGACTACATTTAAACGCGTTTATTTTACTCATGCTTTGAATCCTTATCAAAATAAATTATTTCATCACTAAGTACAGTTTATGTAGATAATATTTCGACTTTGAATGATTAAAATTGGACGTTTGGTTTTGAAGTTATGGTGAAATTAAAATATTACGATTTCTGCTGCACGGCGCGTTGGAAAATGGGTGCGCGTGCGAGTTTAGATATTAGTTATGAGTAAGGTTTGTATGTATGTTTGTAACGAATTTGCTCAAAAACTATTTGTCCGATTTTGAAAACTCTTTCACCATTTGAATGCTACATTGTCACTGATTAATATAGGCTATTTTAATTGTAAGAAAAAAATAAGGATCCCTACTAAAACTACAATAATGTAACCCAAGATGTAAAAAAAATGCCTATAAAATATCTTTCATCGCGTGCGCTGCGAAAACTATTGACGATAGAACAAAAAATCTTTCATAATATCAAAGAACATGTTAATATCTACAAAACATGTCGGGATAGCATGTATCTAACTATTAAAATATGTTTAAAATCCGACCAAAATCAGATCAAGTTATTTACACCTTTGCCTTAATCCGTATCTAAATAAATGATTTCTCAAGAAAGGCCGTTTAAATGCCTGTAAATTACTTTTTAGTTTATTAAAATCTGAAATTCCGTTCGAAATATATTACGAATTTAATAAAATTTAAAAAAAAAACCCTTAAAATTAATTCGCGGCTATGCCGTGTCCGTGACGCGCCGTGACGCGCCTGGGCCGGAGTACAGCCTACAGGAGAGGAGTTCTACTCAAACTGAAGAGTTTCTTCAGCTTTATATAATATTATTACTATTACTATATTAAGATATAAAGCCAAAGAGTTTGTTTGTTTGAACGCGCTAATCTCAGGAACTATTGGTCGGATTTGAATGTTTCTTTCAGTGTTAGATAGCCCATTTATCGATAAAGATATATCATCCCTCTAAGATCCCGTTGTGAATCTTAGTTAACGCAGGCGAAGCTGCGGGCAACAGCTAGTATAAAATATAGTATAAAATAATAAACTAGAGCATCGTCCCTCGATTTTACTTGCGTAGTTCCTATTCCCGGGAAATACCTAGATAAGTATAGCATAAATTACTCGCTACTTACTTCTGCTACTCCTTTGGTATTTGGTTAAGCCTTGAAAGCCTAACAAACAAACTTACATTCGCTTTTGTAATATAAATTGGTTAACTTAGATTATAGTTATAAATTGTAATATTGGCTTTTGTTTATCTACGCTGGCTGCAATGGCTTGCAAAAACAATACACGCCTATTGTTTTCTTATGTTTACGCGAATTTCACTCATTATAATGAAACAACTTTTACGGATTTTATCGCGGTTTATTTAGTTTTTTACAATCCCGACGTTGGATTGTCACGGGAGGACTCAATGGTCCTCCCGTGACCATGGTTGCTGTAAAGTGTCCGAAACGTCGGGATTGTAAAAAACTAAATAAACCGCGATAAAATCCGTAAAAGTTGTTTCATTATAACAATACACGCCGATACAGACTTTTGTGTGTCTATAAATTCGTGAAACATTTTGCGGTTTTAAAATCGAAATGCCTTTACCTTCGATTTTAGTTATATAAATAAATATAATTTAGTTATATAAAATGGCTGATGGGAAGGTTCAAGAGTGGAGGCCGCGTTTAGGTAGACGAAGTGTTGGTCGGCTATTAACCAGATGGGAAGACGATCTCCGTGCAGTGGCAGGTCTGCGTTGGATGCGAGTAGCAAGGGATCGGTCGTCTTGGCGTTCATTGAGGGAGGCCTATGTTCAGCAGTGGACGGATAAAGGCTGATGATGATGATGATGATGATGGTGATGAAATAAATATTTGTTAGTCTTGCCTTAAGATGCTACTTTCATTATGCAATGTGTTGAACTAAAAATTTCGTTTTCAAAAGTTGTTGGATGTTCCCGTATATTCCTGTTCGTAAAGAATTCGCTCGTAGGAAATGCTATAAATTTATTTTTAAAAGCTTTAATTTAGTACATTCAGATACTTATCTTTCCGCTCCAAATCGTTTGAGTGAATTTTTGCTTCTTTCCATTGTCCGATCAGACTAAAATATATTTTCATATAATTGAATGGTGAAAAGTGAGCGATTTGCTACGAAAAGAATTATAGGATTAAGTTACGTTAAGGTACGGTAAATCTTACTATTAATGAGAAAAGAATGAAGATCTGAGGGAGAGGAGCTCGTGACTCAGTGGTAGCCGCGCGGATCGATTGACCAGGATAACCAACGCTTGCCGAGGTTGGTCCGATTTTTACATACCGAGACTCCTCCATGCCTCGGAAAGCAAGCTAAGCCGTTCGTCCCGGCTGTCATTCGTGGATCTTTAACAGTCGTTACGGGTCGTCAGAAGCCCGAGAGTCTGACAACCAGTCTAACCGCGGGGTACCGTATTACCCAGTTACTGGGCTGTGGAGGTCAGATAAGCAATCGCCCATATAAAATACAGGCATAGACTGGAAGCCGATTCCAAAATATAGTTTGGAAAAGTTGAAGTACATTTTAAAATATTATACATAACCTTCCTGGATAAATGGGCTATATAATACCGAAAGAGTTCCTGAGATTAGCGCGTTCAAACAAACAAACTATTCAGCTTTATAATATTACATATATTTGTATAAGTTATTTACAGTTAATTTTTAGTTATTTGTCTTGGCGTTAATTGACGAAGGCCAATATTCAGCAGTGGATGGATAAAGGCTGATGATGATGATGATAATGATGATGATGATAAGTTATTATGAAAATCCCTGTTTAGCAATAACATCGAGCAGGCGTTACGTTACTCTGGCATTGCTGTTCTAGAACATACTATGAGATCATATTGAGTATTAGCTTACAATTACTACGACGGATAACTAACGCGTTTATCCTTAATACAGCGCTCGCTAATTACCGTACAAACTAACCTTGCTCTAACATTAGCTGGAATTTATCAGCGCGCATAATTAAATACAAAACATCATTAAATTTTGTGCATTCCATGCCACGTGTTTTTGGCCCTTATGGTCCATAATAAAAACTGCAGCTAAGAAACTTTCTTGGCCAAATGCCAAGATCAAAGGACGATTTTATTTATGGTACAGCTAGCAATAAAATAGTACCACGGGTTGTTTATGCAGTCAAATATTTAATAACCATAACCATTCTTTGGTCATCTCAACCAGGTGGGAAGACGATCTCCGTGCAGTGGCAGGTCCGTGTTGGCAAGCAGGGATCAGCAAGGGATCGGTCATCTTGGCGTTCATTGAGGGAGGCCTATGTTCAGCAGTGGATCGATAAAGGTTGCTGCTGATGATGATGAGCCATACTTTATTATAATTCAATACTATTTTTTAATTTTCGATTCTTAATGGTATTTTTAATATCATATATTCTATAGAAGTATTTTAAAAATAAAAAATATATAATGTATTATTATGTAGTAGATATCTATAAAAGCACGATGGTTTTTTTTGTAAACTTAGGGAAATGCATTTCGCACCATTACCCCAGGTAAGTTCCTAGACCCTATGTGGGACTCACTTGGGAGCGTAGCACCCGAACTAAAACACCTGCAAGGGCTTTCAGCCGCCTTTGAGGATCCTAGATTTGCAGCCAACAGGAACACCTCAGCGATAGACTGCCCTGGGAAAGGCAAAATTAATAATCTCAGATTAGACACATAAGTAAAGTTATATAATGTGCCTACGATGTAAGCCGAAATAATTTTCAGGAATCGTAATTAATTATATTACTTTTATGCGGTCAGTACAATATATTTTTAGCCTACTTAAAATATGCGTGGAATGTACACACTTACTCGTAGTACGAATGAATATAAATTTTAAATAGAACTTTTTCTTCATTTACGCGTATTTATAATACAACTTGTATATATTAATAATACAGTTATAATAATAATAATACATTTTATTGCACACATAGATAATATAATATCTTTGTGATGTGTATTCAGAAATTAAATAGTTTTCACAATAATACAAAACAGTAGGTAAATTTTATTGGTATAATTGACGGTCTTATCGCTTAGAGCGATTTCTTCAATTTGTATAAAGTTACAAATTGACATACATACATACTGTCATCATTCGTCAACGTCAAGAATTTATAAATCTAAAAACTCCAATGAAAGAAGTTCGATATTACTCGTATTTACCTATAAAAAATTAAATCAAGATTAATCATATCGTTTTAAATAAAATCGTATAAAATGCACGTTTATTTTCCCATATATCATTGAATAAACACAATCGCGTATATTTTTAGTCGGTTAAAGACATAAAAACAACAGCGCGTTCAGAAACGAAACCGAATGATTTCCGATGGTAATAAATTGTACGTTAAACAGGTAAACGCTTGTACAGATGTTACTCGTTCGTTTCAAAAGAGTTTTGAAACCGATTTTTTTTTTGAAGATAAAGATTAAATTGTTTATTTTCTGTGGCAACCTTGGCCAAAACTTATTTCCAATACGTGTGCTAGAAGTAGTAGAATATCACTGGAAACTTCGAGAAAACTAATAACGCCACCAATTTCGATATAACATTTAATGTCTTTATATTTCTTTGATCCAAAATAATAAAGGGGACAGTTTTAAACTGGAGGATGAAATAAATTGCAAGCACATTGCTCTTGCTTCAGCGCTATTTTTTTAATTATTTGTTTTTGTGTTTTCAGGATGATTTCGCCGCCATTTTTATAATTATTGTCTTCAAGGCTAGACTCGCCGTGTTCAAAAATTTTTTGATAAAATTGTAAAAGATGTCCATAATTCTATGTTTTAATAGAAAATGTTATATTACAGATTTTTGCGTAGATCGTATGTTAGAGAGTACGATAGAGAACATTTCAAGTGACTAATTGAATTTAAGTTGCCGCTATACATTGCCGTATTAGTTATTCTAACTTTATTAAACTTTTATAAACCGTGGTATTACGTTACATGGAAACCAAGTATAACGATTTTAATGTCTTTTTATATCACATACATTTTCAAAGATGTATCAAGAGAAAGAACAGTCAGAATTCCTGTTCTCTCAAACATTAGTCGAGGGCAACTTGGTAATTTCTCGCATAGCGAATTAAAATTTTCTCTATATTGGCAGTATGCCCCTATAATAAACTATTCGTACAGCCCCCTGATTCTGTAAGAGTCATTTTCAAGGCTGTGCGCCGCGACGAGCTCGTCTCGGCGCACAGCCTAGAAGCACAGCCGTTGACGTTGCTAGGGTGTTTGATATGGTTTGACATAGTTATAATAATCCTACAATCACAATGAATTCATTTATCATCGTTTCGGTAAATCCAGATCTACATAAACATAGCCGCGTGTTACGACTTCTAGTCGTTATATAAAAAGCAAGAAGAAATGACAGATGTCCACTTTATTTCAACTTCGAGTGGTTTACTTTTTCCGCAATCCTTTAATAAAAGTTTCTCGAGTCTAGAAATCCTAGGAAGTCTAAATTTAAATTTAAAAACTTCGAATTTTTATGGATCGGTTTTACTGTGCTTTTGTTTTGTTTGCGCTGAGTAAGTACGGGTTATATAAAGTCCTATTTTCAGCTACGCAATAGACCTCTTGATAGTTTATTGTTAGTTGTAAACTCATACACGTAATTATTTCTATAGTGCTGCAATGATTTTCGATTACCGTCTATTTCTTTATAATGGTTTTCTTAAATTAGCATGTTCGAGATCATTCGAGAATGGTTTGAATTCACAATTCGGCCCACTAGAAAATATCCGTCGTCGGCGTCAGTCGTATCCGCTTTTTTATAGCATAGAAGGGCAAACAAACAGTCAAGGCTTTGCGACTATCGGCAGCCATTAACATCCACATAACCAGAGGTTATGCAGATGCGTTGCTCTCCTTTTCTATATCTTATCTAATGGGCCAATAAAAACTCACAAGCCGCACAAAACGCGACAGCTTAGCTGTCACTTTACGCCGATTTCATGTGAGCGAGAGGTACCTCCCGGTCATATAGGCCCAATTCGGCTGCAGTATGGCACTACCTCTTACTAAATTCGCTATTAATCTATAGTTTCAATAATATATGCCAGCACTTTGTGGCGCCGACAATAACAGCTATCAGCCTAATTACACTGCCACGCTTAATGGTATTCCGTTTTAGCGTAAATTCGCCATTAAGTTGCATTGTGTGTTTCAAACAATGTGGGCTTAAGTAAATGTTGGCGACTATATAATGGACACATGTCATAATTTCCCTTTGATATATTATACGTGATAAATCTGTGAATCCTTTGAGAGCGTATTTGACATGATACCTGTTTTATTATGTACGTGTGCATGTTACGTTTAATCCTAAATAATGTTGTAATTGAATGAGCATGTGTTTATTTCAACTGTGTTGTTTTACATCGCTGAAGTCGGATATTTCATATTATGCATGTATTGCTTAATATTTTGTATACTAATTATACATCGCAATTAATTAGGATACTTTTTGAAAAATGTATCACCACTTAAAAAAGAATCAAGGGTTAAGGCTAAGGCAGCCTATCTTTTATACAAATGACTAGCTAGCTGTTGCCCGCAGCTTCGCTTGCGTTAGAAAAAAAAATCCTTTTTTTAATGAATTCTATGTTACTTTTAGTATATCCGACAAAGAGTTTCATAATGATCGGTTAAGTCGTTATGGCGTGAGTGCATAACAAACATCCCTACTTTCATATTTATAATACACTAGCTGCCCCGACAGACTGCGTTCTGTCAAAAGTACTAATATCGCTATTAAAAAACAGGGGTTGAACGTAGAGGGGTGAAAATTTAAGGTTGTATGTATTTTTTTATGCTGTATCAAAAGGGGTGTGAAAATAAATAGGAGCCGATTTTCAGACGGTCTACTAAATATGCATATAAAATTTCGTAAAAATCGGTCAAGCCGTATCGGAGGAGTATGGCAACTAGCACTGTGACACGAGAATTTTATGTATTAGATATTAGTAAAGATATGAATTTTTCGGGTCTTTTGTAAAGGATTTTGGTAAGCCCGTTGGATCCTCTAGTATACCGTTATAACAGTGTTATTATAATTATTGATGAAGTTATGCAAAAGTTCTTCAATAGTCTATTTCTACACATTTAGCGAGTCATGAAAATTTGCTGAATTTAATATCCATTTTAGATTTCCCGCGAGCAATTTTACCCGCGATCTGAGCTCAGGAATTTTTATCTTGCAACGTAATACATAAACGTTGATGTGGAAGAGGGAGAAATCATCAAAATGTTGTAGTATATAATGGAGTATTTTAATACAATTTGGTCATAATAACTACTGGATCATCATTAACATCATTACCATTATATCATCTTTATCACCATAATCATTATTATCATCGTCTTTATCATCATCATTATCATCATCTTTACCATCATCATCTTTACCCTCATCATTATCAGTCTGGATCAGGCCATTTTAAATGAATACCAAAAATAAGTACTCACACCAAAAATTAGGTTTACTGCACTGTATTTTTTCTTATGTTCACATAACAATCTACCGGTTTTTACCGGTGGGAGCGATGCTGCCACCATCTTGCTTGTTTCTCCCGCGAAACAGCTTTGCTGTGTTTCGGAGAGAAGAACAGGCCGTGTAATTATTGGCTCACAGACATAACATATTTTGTTAGGATAGGCAACACTATATAAGTAAGTCCCACGTAAACGAGAGCACTTGCCATCAAGTTGTACGTGTGCTAGTTTACTAATCCAGTAAAATAAAAGAAACTAATTGAGACTCCCAAGAACGTGGTTGATCGTGTTCTTTCTCGCCACAGGCAGCATCAGCATTTCATCAGACTTATGAAAATTATTTCAATGTATAATATAAGATTTCCGGTAGGCATATTGTTATACAGGGTGAATTTTGAACGATTTGAAAAACGAAGAGGTATCATACTGTAGGCGTGGCCTTACATGATAATAGTGAAAAAAAAAACGCGAAATTATATATTTATTTGTAAATATATTTGGTTTGGTAAATATAAAGATACCGACATTTCATGATGCTTTATAATAATCGTTTTTTGTATAAAACAAAAATGTAACAGCTGACTCACAGCCGCGTCGCGCGAGGTGAACGCACCGCGAGCGAATAGCTGTCAGCGTGAATTCATAGCGGGTATGCATACATCGCGGGCATGCAAAATATATTTAAAGTGTTAAAATTTTCTATTTTTTTTTACATTTCTGATATTAGTGCTTATATGCATTATATAGTGTACATAAATAGTATATTATTAGGCTTAAATCTTTCCAAGCCTTCCAAATACACCCGGTATATAGACAGCGAAATCATAAAAAGAAATTATGAAATTTCATTTCATTAATCCCTTATAATCACTTTTAAAAGACGTTCATCTATAAAAAGAAATTAGTATAAAATGGCTGGGGAGTTTGAGTGAATAGCTCTCCGGTGATCACGACACTTGGAATACAAAGTTTACTTTATAAACCGTTTAAAACTTGAATCAACATAACTTTGTATAAAACGTTTTATTTTAAAGTACTTTTTTATTCCAACTAACTTTAGACTGTGCATTTTATTTTTTAATGTGAATCCTAATAATTCTTAAAATAAAGAGGCTACTTATCCTTTTAACGGTAATTAACAATTGGGTCAAAAGGATACGAAAAAATGTATATGCCTATTACGGAGCCCATCCCAGCCCAAAAAAAGTAAAGTATCAACCCTCATAAAATGATCCCTTGCTGGGCATGGGTCTCCTCCTCGAAATTAAGCGAGGAGGGTATTGGGCCACAGTTCACCAATGGCCCAATACGGGTTGGTGAACTTGACCTACCTTCAAAGACTTTTAATCTCATCAAATATGCAGGTTTCTACACGATGATTTCCTCCATCGTTGAGCGAGCGATGGTCTCGTGTTTAGGATGCATTAAGAAATTTAGAAAAACCCAATCTCAAACCACCACAGGGTCAAAATCGAACCCGGACCCTCTCGTGCAAGACGTCGGGTCTGGGTTGGACCATCGTCACTCAAATAATAATATCACACTGATTAGGTATTCCATAATCTAATTAAACTTTGATCCTAATGCACTTGGACCTTGTAAAATAACAATAATAATAACAATCCCTACTCGTGTTTTATGGTTCATAGATGAGCTTTTTGGGAACGATTTTGTATTTAAATATAATTTAAATTAAGAATATACTTGGAATTAAGAATATACCTGGCTCCAGAGCGACGGTGGTCCAGTGGTGGATGGCCTCTTATGCGAGAGGTCCTGGTTCGATCCTGACCCCCCGTGTGTGCCTTGAAATGGGTTTTCCTAATTTCTAAGTGCACCCCAACCGCAAGACCATCGCTCGCTCACCGGTGAAGGAAAACGTCGTGAGGATACCTGCATGCCTGATGAGATTGAAAATCTTTGAAGGTATGTGAAGTTCACCAGCCCGCACTCGGCCAGCGCGGTGAACTATTGGCCCATTACCCTCCTCGCCTGATTTCGAGGAGGAGACCCGTGCCCAGCAGTGGGACATAAAGGGTTGATACTTTACTTTTTTTTTATATCTGGCTTACCGTAATCCTCCCTAGGATTGCGCTGTGCCACGTTGTGTTTTTCTCCCGTGAAACGACTTTGCTGTGCTTCGGAGAGTCAGACAGGACAAGCAATTTGCTCGTGACTCGTCTAACATAAAAAATCAACCAGTGTAATAAAAGCAAAATTTATTAACACATATTTCTTTATTATGTTTGATAAACGTTTTAATTAACGTTAATAATAACTTGATAAAGACACTATGTTTCTATTATTAAGACAAACCCAAATAAATTACAATCATTTTGGTAAGTGTCAAGACGACCTTTACTCCCCATGGTAATATGAGCAATAACAAGACCGTCCCACAGTTTGACTATATTTCAGGCTCACCGCGGGACAAAGATATTTATGGTATCAAAACTAGGGCACATGTAATTTGTGAAACGTTTTTATCGCCGTTATCAATTCCGAACATCCAGCATATACGGTTAGTATATTATGTGAGTCACAAAAATCTGACGTTGGTCAGTGATTTGTTATGGACGTAATAGAAATTCCACCAACCAGTGTTCTGTGTTTACTTTCCATAGGCCAACCATGCATCAATGTTCATCAGCCAGCCAATGCAAGCGCAGAGGCGACGCATAGCATTTTGTATGAACTTGTTTTAATACACATAACATTACCGCTCTACTCCGGTTTTATTTATTTATTTATATGTTTCAATGAACCCATCATTCAATGAACTAGGAAACAGCCATTTCCATTTTTTTCTTTTCATGTGGAACTGCTATTTTTTATGATTTCATATACTTAAAGCGAATTTAAGCAAATGAATACATTCGTATGAAGTATTAGTGAAATTCTAGCACGTTACGGAATATTACGGATACTAGAATCGGAAATAAAAATATATTTGAATAAATATATTTGAATTCAGGTACTGATGTATAATTATTGTACTTTATGTTTTTTCTCTATGGGTTTCGAACCAGGGGTTCAACCCTGCCATTAGTATTCTTCTTCTCTTCTCTTCATCATCATCATAATCCTTTATCCGTCCACTGCTGAACATAGGCCTCCCTCAAAGAATGCCAAGGCGCAAGACTCGCATCCAATACGGACCGGCCACTGCTCGGAGATCGTCTTTCCATGGTCCACTGGCTTTCCACCTGGCCGACCAACACTTCGTCTACCTTAATGCATGGAATTTCTATAAATAATGAATGTACATGTTTAAGCTTCCATACTCAGCCTCCTTATTTTATGATTTAAAATACATACAAATACAACGACCTCTGTGGCTCAATGGTTAGCGCGTTGGCGTTCAAGCCGGAGGTTGCGGGTTCGAATCTGTGTTCCTGGGTCATGGATGTGTATTATATAAAAAATCTTAAATATAAGTATTAATATAAAAAGTATGAAATATATGTATTTCCGTTGTCTGGTACCCGTAACACAAGTCTCTTCGAGTACTTACCACGGGACCAGATTGACGTGGTGTAAAAAGCGTCCACATTATTATTATACAAATGCGGTGACGTCATCAATCCGCAAAAGTCCAATAGGATAAATACGAAATTGTAAGAGAAAAATGATTAAGGTCGTAAATATAGGTAATCTTGTTAATATCCAATGTCACAATGGTTGTAACGTACGGATCATATCGAGCCTTTTACCTTTTCCTCGTATAATAACTTCGCCAATAGGTAGTCGAAAAAATAAACTACTAAGATCAAAAAATTTTCTTTATCATCGGGAATATTGGGATGTGGTAAATTAATAATACCGATACTATGAATTACAAGGGAAGGATTTCGGTATGTTTCAGTTCCCTAATTATCTAGTTATGCTGCGTAAAGAAGTTGGATCACTCTGCATCTTCTACCGTATCTACCACGGGGAGTGATCTGAGGAGTTGTTTCTGAGGGTGTCTATAGATATCTCTATTACTTACCATCAAATGAACCGACTGCCCCGACGACCAACGACAAAAAGTATCTTTTGAAGTCCTTTTCTTTGCGAGTGTCATATTTTTTTTCATCATCATCATCATTGTAACCAGCCTCTTTCCGTCTACATATAATTTAATACGTTACACAGCGATATTTAGCTTGAGTAAGAACTTTATTTAATCTCAAACATTCAGATAAATGAAGTCGATGAAAATCATCATCATTATCACAATTTTCTGTCCACTGCAAGGCAACGTCTGTTTTAATGATAATGCGTATAACAATTATAACCAGTTTTTACTGGGTCATGTTTATATTGATTGTCTTATATTCTGGTCTAGAATGTTCTGACGTCGGTGCACCTATTAGCTACATCTTACCGCGCGCGCTGAAAAGGTGTTTGCTAACTGATATAAATCATTTGATAACAATAACAAATTCATCATATCTATTTTATTTTGACATGTGATTTATTCATCCACTCAATGCCAGGTGCACTGAAGCATTCATAGAAGAAGAATCTTCTAGAACAAATTCTAAAAATTTAATCCGAACGCAAAGGAATCGTAATGCAAAGCATCATGCCATAAGAGCGCTCATTCAAGTCGATTTCACTGCCAAGACACGCCAATAGATGTTTCATATAATGCAACAACATACTATATCGGAGTTCCTAACTTAATAAATTGGGAGGTTTCTAGAACGATGAGAGCAATGGTACATCATTACTTTTATGTATGATGGAAGTGGAGCCACAAAGCTCGGGTTCAGAAAACAGGTGCGTCGCCGTCATTTGAGACCAACCGTTTTATAACAACGCTTTAGAGTTAGGACTACCGTTTTGAATGAGCAAGCTGGTTGCCTGAAAGAAATCACTATTTAAGTGATAAGGCCGCCTTTGTGACCTACTGGCTACTTATTTATTATTTTGTCATGTTAATACTTGTATTATGAAGTGCACAATAAACAATATTTCATATTTCATTCATTCATTCATTCTTTTTCCCGCGGTGAGTCAGAAATAATATCAAATTGGTAGGGTTCACAGTTGGGAGAGATGTCCTGGGCCACATGGGCCACATACTCATCTGCGTGGGTTCTATCTTACGTATTTACTTCTACCTTCGCTATGGTTATGAATTACTAATAGTCACGGCATTTAAGCCTGCCACCAAGGTTAATAGTTCTTTCACACAAAAAAGTTATATATTATACTCACAGAGCCTCAATTACGAGGTAAAAGTATGATCATTACCTCTTGTTTATTGTAGGTATCAGTATAAAGTGTGTCTAGTCTTCTTCCGTAAGGTAGTAATATCCTAGAAGGAGGACGACGAACGGGTGAGAGAGAAGGTAGAGGACGAGGTATACCCTCCCAAGCAACGAATAAACAGGGACGCGTAGAGTTCCTGCTTAATATGCCTCTAGGAGCTGAAGTCAATAAGGTAAGATACCCTGGGTACAGCTTATAGGCAGCCGGGCAGTCCCCTCTTACGAGGAGTAGTCTGGCGTTCGCCATGGCAGATCCTTTAAAAAGCGGCAAAAGAAGCTCACAGGTGGTTTAGTGGGGTAATCCATCTTCTAAGGGCGAATAACCACATAGGTACTTAGCCTTTGCTGGATGGAAACTGGATTATGTGAAAGCATTAACCTGCTTCAAAATAAAAGTATAAAATGTGTCAAATCATAATTGTGTGAGAAAGATCCTGTGCCTACGCGACAGCAAACAATGGGGGCCTGCTACAAACATTATAAACATTTTAAAGAGATCTGCAAACAATTTTATTTTGAAGAGCAGTATATAAATATTTGAATAACATTATAGACTACGACTTAGTCTATATTAGGCTCAGTTTAATAGAGGACTATGTTAAAGGCATGTCATGATCAGCATTTATCAGTCGATTGCAGGACAAGGCAGGATATAGCTTTTGATGCTACCTGGGAATATTTCCTATTATTCCCTCTCTATTGATGGCAGCTATACACTCTCCCCGAGACAGTCCGTGGCAGGGCGAGAGCGAAAGTGTAGACAAGTAGCACTAGCCTGCGTCGGTCTGTCATTTATATAATATATTCCTTATTTTATATACGAGTATTATTTTCTTTCTTTTTACATTTATATTTTACTTTCGCCTACGTTCACTTAAATTTACGGACGTGTCACGACTGATGAAAATCATTTATCGCTTTTTTTATATCTTAAAGAGAAACAAGGCATCTTTCCCAATGCGAGCTGTTGCAATAATTATTGTTATTCTATTATTATTCACTAGCTGTTTCACGCAGCTTCGCCTGTGTCAACTAAGATTTAGAACGGGTCCCTAACTTTTTTGAAAATTTAATATAGCCTATATTCACCGGGGATAGTGTAGCTTCCCAATAGTGAAAGAAACTTTCAAATCGTTCAAGTCAAATAGTTTCGGAGCCAAAATATTGATAATTTTTTATAAGTAATCAAAATTTACCTACTTCTATCTGATGTTCAAGACAGCATGAAAATCAATCTAGTAGTTATTGAATTTATCATGTACAGACAGACAGACAGATATAAGCAGCGGAGGACTTTGGTTTATACTATATAATAATGATGAGTATTAATACCTTAGTTCTGTAAATAACTTTTCAAATCACGAAGACACGAATGTTATATATAATATTTCGTACTGCATTATTTTAATTTGGCTATAGGTACGTCATACCTTGAATTCTTTTAATTTATGATGTAAAGGGAAAAATAAGGCTCATGACACGCATCTTACGTAATTAAAATGATAAGGATCAGTATTTTTCTGTTAATAGTTTTCTAATTACCGCTCTAATTACCCATTTTTGTAAGTGTTAAATATATATCGACTTGGATATGGCCATTTCCGCAGATTAAACAGAGACAATTACCATCATACGATATTTCTTTATATCTCAAAGGGCTTAGAACGTTGAAAGTTCCGAGACGGCTTATTTTTTTCTAAGCCTCTAACAAATATCGTAATATTTTGAGCAGTGTCCGCAAAAATAATACCTTTCTCGAGAACTACTCCATACATTGGTGAACAACATTAAAATCCATTCTGTAGTTTTTAACGTATTGCGTGCAACAAGACAGACAGACAGACAAACAAACAGACATACAAACAGACAGACAGACAGACAGTTAGACGTGGCGGAGGACTTTGATTTGTAATATGTATTGATTACAGGACCAAGAGGCCTCGGACGAGAAACATGATACAGCGAATGCTCTCGAACGAGAGACGTGTAGCGCTACGGTTAATTTATTTCATACGCGTCAAAAACACCTCGTTCATAATTCGAGGAAGGCAGACCAGAATTTATAAAAATGACACTTGTAAATAATATTAATTACTGAATTAATTATTTTAATGAAATACCAAATCCAAAAAACAAAAGCTTATAGATTTGTATACAAATAAATCCGCTACATAACAAAGATACAATAAATCAACTCTGATATTAGCATTTAAACTCTCCGGAGGTTTTGCATTAAACTGCGATCGAGTGTAATGAAAAAGGGTTATGTCGGGGCGGAGGTATTGACAAGGGGTGCGAAACCAATATGTACCATTTTTGGTGTAATGTACCTACAAAATATATTTTAAATAAATTTAGTACTTATAAAATATTTATAGCTAAAGAAATCTATTTCCTTTTTACGATATTATCAGTCGTCCGATCTGAAGATGGTTTAGACTAGCATTTAAATTGAAAAATCTTAAAAGGCTAAGCTTGAAGTAATGCTTATGTATAAACTTATCACTAGCAACCATCGATCAAAATATATGATCGATGAAAAAAATATATATAATTGGATTGAGATTTGAGACACTTTTTTACCGTTCACGCGGTATCTCGGGTATATTTGATCGATGCTAGCAACTACAAACTGTCAGAAGACAGTAACAATCCTTTGTTAATGAAGATTTATATAACCCTAATAAAACTTAGAACTTGTAGTTTTACCGTTGGTAGGATTTAACCAAAATAATTACTAGTCTAAAACCACCACAACCTTAATTAACGTTAGTAAGGAGATACTTGGAAATGCTCCTTTTAAGGATTCCAGTGGTTTTGGTGCTAATTAAATACAAAGTGTATTTATTTATTGAATATACACTTATTATCAGAGAGAAACTATTGAGAAATAACAGTATATATTTAAAACCATGCTTATTAAAAACATACTTGTAAAATAAAATATAAGTACTTCATTATTTAGACAAGAGTAAAACTAGAAATGAAGGAAAGGGTAAAGGCTCGAAGCTAACCCAACCAAGTTCGACTACCCAAGATGCATTTCCTCCATACTTACTTAACTTACTTTGAAACTACAGGAATTTTTTTCTGTTTTGTCACGCACAAGAGCCACTTGTCTTTTTTTTATGTCACGAGAAGGCAAGCGAGTTGTCGAAAGCTTAAAGAACGCCCAGACATCCACATAACCAAAGGTTGTACATGAGTTGCCCTTCTTTTTCTTAAGCCCCTCGATGAGCCCGGAACTGCACGAAATGTGGAACCATAGCTGTCACTTTACGCTGGTATTACTAGAGCGAGTGGATTATTAGACCACACCGGTCGTGCTGTCCTAATTTGTCTACAAAGCTGCATGGCGCTACTTCTCGAGTAGGTATCTATGAGCAGTGATTATGATCTCGTGAGCCGCTTGTTTCTACATCACCTTAAAAATCCATGAATATTAGTATATGCATTGATAACATAGTCTTACAAATAGTAAGAATTAATCAACAGAACCTGGTTGACCGAGCATTTGCTCAAAATTTTTCTTCAAAAAAAAAATTATCTTAAAAAAAGGAAAAAAAAAATCGGACTGGAGATTCGAACCAGGCTTGTTCGGATTTAACTGCCTAATTTCACCACTATGCTACCATGACTTATTATTTGACAGCGAAATTTACGTTCGTATTCTAATCATATTTTATCAATGCCTCGAAACACGGATAAAAAAAAGTTTTCTAAAAATTTATCCTAGCTAGATCGATTTATCGCCGTTTTTAACACAAATTTTGTATACAAAATTTCAAGAAAATCGTTGTAGCCGTTTCCGGGATCCCGATTCTATATATATATATATATTTATTTATTTATTTATAATTACATCCATTTGCATAGGCTTTTTTGTGGTCTAATTTACAGTCATCTTTTAGCTTATTAAATAGCAGAGCGTAATATAATTGATTAATACAACGTATTTTTTTTCTATTTTCTATCTTGCGTTATAAATAAATTATGTTATTCAATCATCTGGTGGATGTATCATAATGATGATGATGTTATGAAATCGATGATAAACTTCAGTAACAAAGTCATCTGCAGGAATAATATCCATAGCAGGTAAAATATACCAGAATATCAGCTTGTGTTTGTACGAGCCAAGTCCGAGCAGGTACTATTAAATCTTTCCTTGTAAACTATGATCCTTGAATAATCCTAAGTAAAAATGGTTTGAATATAATATATATTATGTATAGCGTTCACTCTTCGGTGAACCTTTGCTACTAAGCACTATATGATTTTATATATAAATTATATAACACAGGAAGTTTTAAAAGGATATTATAGTTACAAGTAATTTTGTACCATCTAGGTTTTGATATAATATCATCGACCACACAGCCTATAAACTCCTAATGTTTGATTTTTCGTATTAAATGCATTCTGGCAACTAGCTGAGGTGAGACGAAAGGTGTTGAAATGCTGTGATTAGCTAATTCAATGGCGTACATTACCAATCACGGAACGTTAAAAAGAAATGGATATATTTTGCAACGGGAAAAAATGAGACGACACGATAGTTTGAGTACTTTGTTTACGGCTTACATCGGAACTATAAGTCAGATGTGTCGCCAGAACCCGTTCTCCTGTTATTAGGAGTCTATGGGTCATGTGGTCGATGTATAATAAGCAATAAATGCGCGAGTGACATTAAACATCACTTTACAAATAAGTCAGAAAATTCAATCCCTAAAGTAGCATCAAAAGCTTATTATAAGGCGTTCTTGTTTTAACTTACGCTGTTCAGAGAACGCTATGAAGATAATTTCTAATAAGGTGTCAGCATTGTTATAATTACTCTGTAACACTAGTAGGCAAAATAACCTTGATCTTAGAATAAAGATCCTTAGAATATAAAAGTCACTTAGTACCACTATTTTTTATATTTCTCTTCATAAAGAAACTATCATTTGAGCTATAAAAGAGCCAATATGATAAACGTTTAAAACTATTTATTTACTATTATTTTTTTGTTATTTTATTGGTCCTCCTATTTTTCGGCATCGCCTATAATGTACGTAAACAGTTCTACCTGATTGGTAGACCAAGATTATAAGTGTATATAAGAAATTCGTATAGTAAATAATAAATCATCTAATCCCTTCCAAGTGAGCGCGTGCTGTCAGGAAAAGTGGCATGATATTCATTTCTAATGGCTTTCATTTGTTAAATGACCTGTTAATATCGCAATACTTATATATTATACTTACACGTATTAATATAGCATGATTATCAAGATATGATATCAGTTATATAATTTATAAAAGAAGAAAGGGTAAAGGAGAAATTATCGCAGAAAATTGCTCGTGCTAAACATATTTTAGTTCGCAGCTTACGGTCATAAAATCATAAAGTGTGCGCTTACTGGTATTATGTTCTAATTGAATAGTGGTCTGCAAAAAAGGAACACATATGTTTTTTTTAGTAGCTATAAAAAACAGCCAGACAAGCCAATTAATGGAAAGAAGAAAGTGTTCATGAACATCAAGAATTTACACATTTACATCACCAATGATTTCTTTGATGATTAATTCATTAAAGAAATCGTTGGCGTGGTAAAAGCTTCCATAGATATTATTATATTACTATCAAGAATGTCAACCAGGTAAAGAAGCTGTCTTGCAGAAAATTAAAAATGATGCGTATGTTACTCAAAATAAAACACGATAGTTCGAATAAGTTCGGAATGTATTCGAACTTACTTATCTTTTTTTACAGAGTAAAATGTCACAATATTAATTCTAGAAATATCGAAAAAAAATAGTAGGATGGTTATTAACTTATTCAAAATATAAATATTTTTCAAAAACCGAATCCGTTCCACCATATTTTTTTATTATTGTATTGTTCTTGATTAAAAACATAAGCGTAGACGAATCTTATTGTTATATTTTCTAAACAAAGCGCACAAAGCAGTATAATTGCAAAGTTTTCTTATTAAAAGAATTTCTGCAGATATCATGCGAGTAACGTTTTCATATTAGAAAACGTTTGTAAGTTCTAACAAAGCGGTGACACTCTATTACTCCTTGAAATTGTTTTAGTAGCAATGACTAAATAAGTACAGATTTTACTTTAAACTTGAATATAATTTAAATGTTGATTTTACGTTAAAGTTGAATATAATTTAAATGTTGAAACAAATTCCATCATAGACACTCTCATTTAATCACGTAGTCTACTAGCACTTATTACTACACTATATAATTATACACACAGTATTTGCTCGGTTTTTTTTTGATAACCTTATATGATGAAGTTTTTCTCTCAAAAGAAAAAACATAAAAAAAATAGAAAAAATAATCGGACCAGAGACAAGAACCAGGCTGTTTAAGATTTGAAACTGTCTGATTTTCCAACTGAGTTATTATAACACAGTGAATAAAAAAAAAATATTCGTATTTTAATGATGTTATAGCGGTTTTCATGCCTGAGAAACACGCATATAACAATATTTTCTGAAAAAATATGAAACTTAGCTAGATTCGTCGCCCCGAAAAATGTAGGTAGCAACATCTTTTATACATCATATTCAAATAGCGCTGTTTTACGTGCTTTTAGCAGGATAAAAAAAGTAAAGTATCAACCCCTATATGTACCACTGCTGGGCACGGGTTTTTCCTCGAAAGCAGGCGAGGAGGGTAATGGCTTTACCGATGCGATGGCCCAATGCGGGTTGTTGAACTTCACATACCTTCAAAGACTTTCATTCTCAACAGGCATGAAGATTTCCTCACGATATTTTCCTTTACCAGTGAGCGAACGATGGTCTCGTGCTTGGGGTGCACTTAGAAATTTAGAAAAACCCATTTCAAGGCACACGCGGAGGGTCAGGATCGAACCTAGAACCTCTCACATAACAGGCCGAGTCCACCCACCACTGGACAATCGTCGATCGAGCATGATAATTTTGCTTTTTTTCTGAAATGTGAAGAGGGTACGAGTAGGGAGTAAACGAACTTGCAACACTTGAGACACAAAGTGATTACCGCCGACATGATTGACGTTCATGAGTCCGAAGATCAAAGACTCCTTTATTTGAGGTCATTAAGGCATAAAAAAATATAGGAAAATTCATACTAAAAGGAAATAGGTTCTGATACTTCCTGCAGTCCGAATAGAATAACACAAATCACGGTCATTTCAAGGAAGACAAAAAAAAAATCCTTTTCCTAGCAGTGGGATATATCATATCCCACTGCTAGGAACAGGGTCTCGTCCTCAAAATCTGGCGATGGTCATGATATTTCACTGACTTTTAATCTCATCAGTCATATTCACGATGTTTTCCTTCGCCGTTGATCCAGCGATGGTTACTTAGAAATTTAGAATACCCCATTTCAAGGCACAACAAGGGGCCAAGCGATCTCACACAAAAAGTCAAGCTCATACCCACTAGAAATCCGTTAAAATTTATGAAATGACGTCGTAATATATCATAAGATTTTACCAAAAAGTGTTTAACGCAGCTAA
This sequence comes from Lycaena phlaeas, assembly GCA_905333005.2. Classification (NCBI taxonomy): domain Eukaryota; kingdom Metazoa; phylum Arthropoda; class Insecta; order Lepidoptera; family Lycaenidae; genus Lycaena; species Lycaena phlaeas. The sequence goes on along the minus strand of HG995172.1, from coordinate 10,706,494 downwards.
AGAAGTAGTCACTTCAAAAACCAAGGAATAAATTATTTTAAGAAAAACAAAATATGTACGAATGAAATATAGCTGAACAACATCAGGAGATGAAGCAAGCGTTTGAACATCTTCACTGCCAATAATAATAATAATTAAAATAAAAAAAAGAATATTCTATTGTAATGTAAATAGATATCTGAAATACACGAGTCGTTCGTCTGTTACTTTCTTCGAATTCCCGTCATTCACTGGCGTGAGATAATCTTATTATTCACGTTACGCCTGTAATAATATTCTTGCTCTAGAGACATATTTTATTATTTTTTTCTAACTCGTATACATGTAGTCGTAGGTACGCACCTTTTGCGACTTTCTTACTTATAATATCTTTTTCTTTACCTTAACCTGGTTTATCATTATCAGCCAATGATTAATATTAATAAATGTTTATCTATACTAATATTATAAAGAGAAAAGATTTGATTGTTTGTTTGTATTGAATAGGTTTCGAGCTTACTTGATCAATTTGAAAAATTCCTTCAATGTTTGGAAACTACACTATCTCCGGTGAACATTGGCTATATAAAATTTTCAAAAAGTTTTAAATCTTAGTTGACGCTGGTGAAGCTGCGTGCCTGAGGGGACACCTTAAGTCTGCCTGCCTATAAAATATCCTTTGGTTTTTAAAGACTAAATATAAATATGAATAATTTACGTATTTTCTTGCTAAAATGAAAAAAAGGGCAAAAGTTTAAATGATACCGCCATTATAATATGTGAGTTCCATGATTATATGTCTATCCAAAGAAGTTTTCAGTTCATAAACAAATAAGTATGTAATACATTTCTATCTAACCTTAGATATTATATTGAATGACTTGTTGCATTCATGTATTATTTTGATTATAATATATAAGCCATCAATCACTATTTCGACATTCAGCCTAAACGGTACAAACGTTTCACCGCGAAAGAACAAAACGTAATACGACAGTTTGTCGCATTTATATTTTCTTTTCCTAAACAATTGTTTTTAATCGTCACAAAAGGGGTTCATCATCATCAGGTGCCATCTTTGTATTAAAGTTCGGAGGTCAGTTGGCAAAATTAAACAAAAAATTACGATGTTATGTTTTGTCTAGTCTTTAATGTCGTCTAACCAAAAGGGGTTGCGTTCCTTAAAATGATAAAATGAAACCTTTATAAGTTATAGAATGTATGGAATATTCATTGTGATATTGTCTGTCTTCCTGCCTATCAAACGAAAACCTACAGGTGTACTACCTGCAGGTTTTCTCATTCTCATAGACATAAAATCATCAAAGATAAGAAGCCAGGTCCAACATCATACGTAAAGAAATAAATCTGATAACCCTGAATTTGTTTGTATATATTATTATGTAATGTTTCATTATAATGTGTATATTACATAAAAATAAATTTTTCACAACCTATTTTTATATACCGACTATTTTTCTCATACTTTTCAAATTCACTTCAAAACGCTATATTGTTTTGTACGTATGTGCAAATGTTCGAAATAGAACTAAATTTCAGACTTAGGGTGGGTTGCATTGGCCGATTTTCACCAATATGTAATCATTAAAGTTGGCGGTAACGAACGTTGGTGACCAAAGAGCGTTGTTTTTAACAGACGTCAAAATTTAACGAGGTCTCTTACGTTAACAGATGATTTGAAACAACCGACCCTTATACAAAATTTAGACTACGTCTATTAATTACAAATTTAGGCGTACTTTATATCAGGGCCGTTATCTACACTAACATCTGGAGCGAATGAACTCGGGGGATCTCGTTAAGACAGTCTTTACGCACTTCAAGCGACGCAAACTATTTTGACAGCTGCTACACTGGCATATTTCTCGGCTGAGTTATCAAACAAAGGTCTAAGCTTTAAGCTGTAAGCTTATCCTATCAGATTTTGCTAACACCTCAAAATCGTGAAGCTTTACGTAACTTTGATATGATTAAAATTCCGATTCAAATTTTATTATCTCTTTCGATTCCAACACTTTCATCTCAATTCAACGTATATTGATTTTATCGTTTAAAACTCTCATTGAAATAAATGGAAAATAAAAATCGGAAACAATTTTCCTTTGCATTTACTAATAATGTACAAATGCGAATATTAGTGAAAAAGTATTAACTGTTCAAAGAGACGTTAACCGGTTAACAGTATAGGCCCGACATTTTGAATTCACTTTAAGAAACACGACAATTGAATTAACGAACTACAAACTCTGTAAACGTTCCTTTTTTTCTTTAACGCCGGGAAATGCGCTTAGTTTTCCCGCGGGGGAGTTGGTCTCCCCAGGCGGGTATGTGGGACTCGCTGCGCCCGAAAGCTGGTAAGTGGACGCGATGAGTGCCACCAATGCTGCCTTTGGTAGTCTCTCAGTGGACCGACGCCACCTCCACAGAGGAGTTGCCCGGCACCACAGAACCATGGTGGGGTCTGGAAGCGTTCCAACATTTAAGGGAAAGGGTAAAAAATTAACAAAATTCTAATCAATTTATAAATAAAATTGAAGTATCTGTTGGTAGTATTAAATTAACCACTGGAAATACATAGACAACAATTTTTGTCTATATGTTTCTTTTGGCTAATCTCGGAAATGGCTTGTCGGTTTTTACGACACTTGGCAGTGGCAGATAACTGAAGCAACAAAATGTAACTTAAGCTATAAAAATGACCATAATCAGTTCGGATATGTCTGTTAATCTAAGTTAAAGCGGGCGAAGCTTCAAGCAACAGCTTATGTTAAATAAGATATTAAAATACAAAAATGTCTTATCTTAAAAACATTTACGTCCCACTTTTCCAATAAAATATTAACAAATAATTGTTGCCCAAAATAAAATCAACGTCCATATAAAAATTAATCTCTTAATACATTAGTCTATGCTTTATGAATTAAATTTACAATATTTACGAAAAGATGAAACAGCCCATTGGAAATTTGTAAAGGTAATTCTCTAAGCCCGATTAAAGGTCGCTAGTTGCTTAATGATTCGTTCAATTGATTACCGTTATTAGCTTCAACTTACCAATATCGGTATAGAAACAATATATATATTTAGAGCTCATTGATAATTTGTTCAATATTATTGCTTGAAACAGGATGTTTACTATATTATTTTTTCATTTTTATTTTTCGGAGCTACATTTTTCGGCTTCACGAGAGAGGTTCGTCTTCTTAAGTATAAACAAAAACAAAAAACTGGTAAATATTTTAAAACATTTTCAGAATTGAAAAAAACCATGTTGATTCAATTACTTTATCGGTAACTTTTGCACAAAATATATAATATCGGCAAACCTAACGAATCTATATGCTACTAGATGAAATAATCTAGAAAATGATAAAAATCAATTAATAAAAGGTAGTGCCATGTTATTTTGCAGCTGAATGGCGCCGGCACGACCAGGGTGGACCAGGGACCTCTCGCTAACATAACACCGGTGTAAAGCTGCAGTTATGCGTTTCGTGCGATTTTTGAGTTTCCGGTGACCCGTTGGATTTGGTAAATGAGGACAACGCATCTGCCTAACCTCTGGTTATGTGGATGCTTATGGACGTCGATACTCGCCTCGCTTCCATTGTTCTGTACACGTGTAACAATATGTCACTGCGTATTTTGAAATGGCAACAACATTAAAAAGCACTTGATAATATTGTGAGGGAACTTGATCCCTCACAATATTATAAGTTTATAATAATAATAATAAGTTAATAATAATTATTCAATAATCACACGCACGGGTCTAGGTTGACACGTGGTGTCGCGGTAAGTTCATAAGAACTTGTGCTCCGGGTACTAGGAACGCTCATCCGTTGCAGACATGTATATTCCATCATACGAATTATCTGGACCTCGCGGAATTCGTACTTACGACCGCTTAGTACTCGACCAGCCGGGCGTCAATAGACAGCCCATGTCTAAAACTTTGCTCCTTTCCAGCCTCTCTAGACAAGTGGCAAACGCTCCGAAGCTCATTTGCGATAAACGCTCAAAATATAACGTCTATAAAATAATAATAAAATTATGAGAGTAGTGAAAAACATATCGTCGGATTAGCAGTGTACCTATATCAACTAACATGGCTGTTAATGGCGGTTAGCATACGATTCTAGAGTCAAATTTGACAGCTTTTTATTGTAGTGGCTATGTTAATTAACAAGTCGATCAAATTAAGAAATTTAACCATGCTTCTAGCAACACATTTGACACTTAACAATATATTTGACAGTTGATTTGTTTATTTTTGCGTTGATCAGCCTTTCAGAAACCGGGCGTTAGTCTAAATTTTAACAATGTTTATCTCCATTCACCCTTATTCTTTTTTAAGCCTCAAATATTTGTTTCTCGACGATATTGTTTCCCTATTCTATTTTAATACGTCCGAACAAAGCTTTCCCTCTTTTCGTTTCGCTTTTTATCGAATATTCCAGAGAGTTTTTGACAACTATTTAATTCGATGAAATTTTAGAAATCAATACGCGAACGCTTACAATCCGGTACAACAGATTTCTTTGCGTTCGAATTATATTTAGCTGAACGTTTCATTGCGGCCTTGGTATTGGTGAAATGTCTGTACACAAACATAAGTCAAGATGTCAACGTACAATTTATGTTAAATCTATTACTGTCCGGGAACTATTTGCCTCTGTGCTTCGACATCTGTATTTTGAATTATACATATTTACCAATGTTCCTCCTATATTCGGGAGTACTCTAGACTCGAGGAAAATACTTTTAAAGAAATGGGGCACCATCTATACTTAATAAATTTATCGTTTTCTTCATAAATTAAAAAGTTTCTTCGAAAAAAGTACTTACGTTTTTCTCATTCCCTAATGCTGTAAAGTGTCTGAATCGTCGGGCATGTAAAAATCTTAATAAACCGCTATAAAATCCGTGAAAGTTTTTTTTATTGTAAAAACAGATTGTAAATTTGTATTTTTAAATGTTTTTACGTTTGCTAATAATAATAATTGTCCCACTGATAATATGGATTTGATAATGAATGTCATATTTGTTCTTTCTTTTCTAATTTTATCAATTTCCCTAAGTTTAGTATCCCCAATAAGTAAATACAAATTGATCAACCATAACAGTTTCAACAGTTATATATATATATATATATATATATATATATATATATATATATATATATATATAATTTTTATCTGCCAAAGAAACACCCATCATAGTACACTCCATAGTACGTTGGGCTACGGCAAACTTACGGACCAGTCGTAAATAAAGAGGCCACGTTTCAGCTCAGTAGAATGTACATCATCACGGGGAAAACGCTTTGGCTGAAAACTTTTGTCTTCAAACTTTGTGAAATGATGTGAGAATATGGCTAAGCTTCCTAAATCCTACTCATCCCAGATAGAGTTCGAAACGAAGACACCCGATAGAGAACTAAACTAAGCTACTAATCGAAATGGCAATGGGCTTGTCACCCACTCAGGCCGACGGGGTAATAAGTTTAAAAAGCTCTACTCTTGTTTAGGTAGATAAAGTGTTGGTCGGCTACTAACCAGGTGAGAAGACAATCTACGTGCAATAGCCGGTCTGTATTGAATGCAAGTGGCAAGGCATTGGTCGTCTTGGCGTTGATTGAGGGAAGCCTATATTCAGCATTGGATGGATAAAGGCTTATAATAATGATAATGATGATAATTTTTAATTACTATTACATAGCTGGTATAGATTGTATTATTGGCATATTTAGATCGTAAGTCAATAAATCAATGTCAATTATCGCGATAGCGGTGTTACGGTTAGATCACGTACGCCGCACACGTGTCGCAAATTCCAAAATTTGTTTATTATTGAAGCTTCCATGTGTGCCACATTGAATTATAAATACATTATAATAATAGTCTGCCTATTAATAGTATGAGTTATGTTTTTTTTTATTCTAGATAAGCTGAACAGGGCAAACGTCCTGCTCTCACCCAAAAGTATTTAGCGTCATCATCGTGTTATTGTTTTCGCGAATTTCACTCATTATAATGTAACAATTTTTACGGATCATCGGATACGGATGGTCACGGGAGGACTATGGTTGCTGTAAAGTATCCGAAACGTTGGGCTTGTACATAATAAACCGCGATAAAATCCGTAAAAGTTGTTTCATTATAATGAGTCATCATCACTTTTTTCTTCATAAAAGCCTTGTCGTGACGATATCTAACGTAACCAAAAAAATAATTATGTAATTTAGTGCCTCTGGTGGATTCTGGAGCTATGTGCGTAACCTACATTTCGGGGATTAATTTATGTTATATAACTTTTAAATTTCGAATTCATTATGTAAGTTGTTGATAAATTGTCTAAAAAGGTTCCACGTGTTTTTGATGGGAAACTTTTTATGGCAGTACCAAATAAAAATAGAAGGGAATATTATTTTTCAAGAGAAGAAAGACCTGATGGTAAGTGAGAGCGGCATCCATAGGCACCATTTACAAAAGAGGTTGAGCGGGTGCGTTGCCGTCGCCAACATTTCAAATGAAAACCTGGGCTTGTTATTTTTGTGCCCGTTCTGTGCCCGACATAATAGTCTCGAGCACAGAATCTATTATATCCCTCTCTAGCCTGTGCTAGACTAGAGGAGGATTCTCTGGTGCTTGTGTGATTGGTACAATCAATTATCGCCGACCCATTCAGCTGTAAACCAACATGGCTCATACTATGTTATATTACATATTGCTCAGTATTGGACGAGAGGATCAGTAATGATGATGATTTTGATATGATAGACTAATCACTAACACAAGTCTGCAGTATTCTTTTTTCCAATTCGGTTTTTCCACAGCGAAACGGTAACGGTAATAGACTTTTCCATCTCGTTACTTAAAGGATTTGAAGTTATAGAATAAAGAGATATTCTATACATTAGGAACAAGAAGTTGTATAATGTCTTTATGTCAGACGTACTGATAGTACTTTTTTTAAAGGTTACATTTATTCACATTATAATAGTTGGGGACAACACACACGGCGATCTGTAGGGCTATTCTGTAAGGTCGTTTTAGAATCTCGAAAGCGGAATCCGCGGTGATATAAAGTTCACTTTCGCAGTGAGCTCTATCACTCAGATGAAGCAGGATATCGAAATGGTTTTTACAGAATAGCCCTACTGATGGCAAACTAGGCAGAGCCTGTGTTATGGCAACCAGACATATTATATATATATAAAGTATGTAATAATGTATCAGTACTTCATCATCATCAGCCTTTATCCGTCCACTGTACATCAGTACTTTATAAGTACAAACTTATATATTATAAACTAGCAGCGCCCCGCGGTTTCACCCGCGCACTTCCCATTCCCGTGGGAGTACAGGGATGAATTATAGCCTATGCGTTATTCTGATATATGAGCTATATTACTGTAAAGTTTCATAAAAATCTATTCAGTAGTTTTTACGTGAAAGAGTAAGAAACATCCATACTTACAAACTTTCACGTTTATAATATTAGTAAGATAAATATCGCCCACGTTTTAAAACTGATAACGATTTCGAGCTCGTTTGCTGCCTACAGTTTCTAATACTGCCCTACCATTCACATACAATAAGGCAACAATAAAGGCTAAAGTAACAAGTATCAAAAAAGTAGTACCTACATACACTACCGCTTTTATCCCAAATCATCTCCACAACAGTCTGCAATTACTCGACCTACATAGTTGTTCAAAAGGCCGCCACACTAACATCGGAGCGGTGAGATAAATCACAGAGATCTAAAAAAATTCAAACAACGCATCCTTCGTTTACGTAAACGTTTATGTGGAAATTACTAGTTTGCACCTGAGAAAATAAAAAATAGTCCTAACTTATATTTATATATTATATTATATAATATATTATATATACTAGCTGTTGCACACAACTTGAAAGGGGTCCCTAATTTTTGTGACAATATAATATAGCATATGTTCACCGAGGATGGTGTAGCTTCCCACCAATGAAAGAATTTTTCAAATCGGTCAAGTAGTTTTGTACAAACAAACAATCAAATCTTCCCTCTTTATAATATCAGTATAGAACCTATCCATATGTACCTTTTTAATTTTGTCGTATATACCTTTTTACAACCTAATTTGGTAGTATATAACATTATATCAGAATCATCGATATCAAAAATAATCCTTTTCCGCTCACTGCTGAATACATGCGTTTTTCTGTGAACGACAAGATGGCGGATTCGCACTCGTTTACATGTAAAGTAAGAGCGGTTAAATCGGGCCCGGGTTGAAACCTCCCGTTTACATAATACCGCCATAAAGTGACATCTATGCTGTCACGTTTCGTGTGGTTTGTAAGCGTCCGGTGGCCTATGTCAATGTACCTGCATAACCTCTTGTTATGCGGATGTCTAAGGGCGTCAGTGTCATGCTGCTCTTTTGCACCTTTATGGCATAAAAACTCAGTAAAATGACATCGTCCATAGGTTATATACCGAGATAAAAAGGCTACCAAAATGACCAATCCGTATATAACCTTAAAGCTAAATTAAACCATGTATATTATATGGGTTGGTATTCTAATAAATGATGTCTTGAATATAAATATTAAATGATAAAATGTTTAAATTTCAGTATATCTAGAAAAAAGGTCACAGTAGCGTGACATACAAGAGTTTTCATTAGGGCTGAAACCTGCACTCTGGAAAATGAAAACAACGAATGGAGTTTTTAAAACCGCTGCTCAACATTTCAACTCGACTGCCATAACACAGACTATATCCGCTTATATCGCTTAATACACTTTCACGTATAAAATATCTACTGTTACATATGTACACACTGTAAAACAAGTTTTATAGTATAAATCTGTTGTTCACTTTTTGACAAATCATAGATAGCTAGCAGTTTTCTAATATTTATACTTTTGTGAAATATGTCATAAATTTTGGACTAATATTACATTATTAATAATATTATTTACGGTGCTTTTAATTCACAAATTTACATATCAGATCTCGGCATATAGCTAGTTACAATACAAGCTATAACAATCTTTTCTTATCTACAAATATCTCAACATAAACTGAAAGTCCACATACATACAAAAGAATATTGAATACTAAAATAATAAAAAAATGACACAATCTCTTCATTTTATTATTATGTTTCTTTTGAACTGTTATATTCAAGCAACAAAATTATACATCATAACTTCACCAAGATTTTATCAAGCAAAATATACACCCAATATTTATTTGAATTTCACAAAGAAAAGCTCCGAAATAACTTGATCAAAACTTTTGTCGCAAGCTCTAGAAGACTGACATTTCGTTATGGTGTTTTTACTGAATCCACAAGGGCTCTTAGACGCTACGTTGTGAGATAGCGGGTCAACAAGGGAATATTTTAACGCGCAGCGTTTGACGGAATAAAAAGACAGTTGAAATTATAAAGAAATCGTTTCGGGTATAATTTGACCAAAATCGATTTAAAATCGTTTATTTAATTATCTTTATTACAGCAGCGAGCTGTGAAATTGAAAATCTTTTTTACATAGTCTTTACATAGTATAAAACAAAGTAGTTTCCTTTGTATGTATGCTTAAATCTTTAAAAGTACGCAACAGATTTTGATGCGTTTTTTTTTTAAATAGATAGAACCAATTAAGAGGAAGGTTTATATGGATAATACATGCACAATATATTATCGCGCTCAGATTCCGTTCTAAATCTTAGTTAACGCAGGTGAAACTGCGGTTAACAGCTAGTTAAAATATATTTTGACGAAATTGTATTTAAATTGTACTTTTTTTATAATAAATCTTCATTTAGTAAAGTTTTTCTTACTATTTTTTTAGATTTTAATGTTATAATAAAAATTTGGGACTAACAAACGACTAAATATAGCCAAAGTTACATAGTGTTATTATATATTATCCATATATATTATCCATTCCTTGATGGATAAAGTACTTAGTAGAAATAGAATAGAAGTTAAGGCGTATTGTTTATAAATCACCTAAGTCTAAGTCAATCTGAGTTTCTGGTTGTTCTCGTAAATCTAATATAATATAAACTCTATTTACAAGCACAATGAAGCTATCACAGGAGCCGAGCTCTGGACATGGCTCGACAAATACCGCCCCTAAACCAAATAAACCTGGACAAAGTTCAAAGGCTGTTTTCCGTACACTGCAAGCAAAATAGACTATTCAGTATTCACTAGTGCCAGATAAAATCAGTACACTAAATCGGTTTTAATATGTATACTTTGTATGTATGGATGTTTGTTACTCTTTCAGATAAAATCTACTGATTATATTGAAACTACAATAATTATTATCAGTTTGTACATCAGATTAACACACAGGCCATTTATAAAGATTTTGTGTGAATTGTTAAAAATTTCTGCGCAGCTGAAGTCGCGGCACCAGCTATTATTAAATAGATAATTTTTTATTTAATTATTACAATTTTTTTTTTCTGTATCAACAATTTTCATAGAACTACAATGCCGGGGACTCCTTTTAGGCAAATTTGCCCGTGCCAGGAATCACCGCCCTTCCTTATCTTATGCGTGTATGTGTGTATGGGCCTGCGTTTATGTGCAAGCATACATAATATAAAAGCACTCATACTATAATATTTAGTTTATATATCAAATTTTAAATTTTCAAACCTTGTAAAAGTTCCTCTGTGTCATTATAAGTACGAGTTTTTATCCTATTTGTAACCATAACCTTACACTCATGGTAGGATGTAGGATATATATGAATATAGTTATTAACTTTATTGTAAAGAATGCTTGAATTAGATACAATTCATTTTTATTTAAATTTTTTGATTAAGCGTTTATTTGTTTCGTTTGTTTATCGTCCGCTTTTTATACTGAGGACGTTATTGATCGTGAAAGTTTGTGTTAGCTTTTGTTATCCCGATATTTATCAACACGAATTTCATAAATAGCCTTCGGCTTATTTGTTTAGAGGAGTGGTTCCCAAACTTTTATTGATCGTGAACCATTTTGGTCTTAATATTATTAACATGGACCACAAGTTGAAAACTTGTTTTAAGCGACGATAACATTTTAAAAGATGCATTAGTTAATACTTAATAGTATCTCAATAAGACTTTAGGAGGTGGCATCTATGTAAAAACCGGTGAATTTCGCGAAACATAGCTGTTGCAAACAACTGCTTGGAAAACCCAGGCTTAGAGGCAGCAATGATTTTCATTTCTTACTATAATAAACTGATTTCACCTTTTCCATTGAATTCAATTACATCGTGGTCACACAAAAATCAAATTTTATGTCAAATTTTCAAAAGACAATCAATTTAACTTAGCAATCGGCATTCAAATATTAATGTTGAACAATTTATCAAGGTCAAGTAAATTCTATTTAGCTTGTCTAAATGGAATTTACATTAAACCTTCTATTTCATTGAAGTCTTTGGTAAATGATGTTCTCTTTGGGTTATAACAATACTTGTAATATTTACTCGTCATCAGAAGTATTGTGGGTTATAAGGCTAATAAGGTTCAAGAGGGTACCTTATTAGCATTTAGCATTAGAAGTTCAACGGTCAGTCGGCCATTAACCAGGTGGAAAGATGATTTCCGAGCAGTGGCCGGTTCCTGTTTGAATGCGAGTGGAAAGGGATCGATTGTCTTGACGTTCATTGAGGGAGGCCTATGTTCAGCAGTGGATGGATAAAGACTGATGATGATGATAGCTGAGCTCACATTTTAGGTTTCATTCAGCTAAATATTTTCACGTTTTAATTTCTTGAACGTTTTCAAAGCACGTGGCCAAGTCTCGCGCCGGACGTTTTTTCATTAGTCCACAATCTAATTTGAGCTCGCCAGTTCAAAGCGTAAAGCACCTGAAGTTAATGTAACATAAGGAAACCTATAAAGATGGTATTGCCCCATTTAAAATTCCATTCCGTCAATTGCGGCTTCATTGTCACCGCTAGGGTACTAAAAAATATCCTACTAATATTATAAACGCTTTGTAAATATGGATGTTTGTTAGTGTTTCACGTGAAAACTACTGAATGGCTTTTTATGAAACTTTACAATAAAATAGCTTATACATCAGAATAGCACATAGGCTATAAATTTATCACCGTACTCCCACGGGAATGGAAAGTACGCGGGTGAAACCGCGGGGCGCTATTAGTTAGTAATATTTTAAAATCTGACGATGGCTTTTACGAAACCGGTTGTGTTATGTTTAGTTGTAATATTATATCAAATAAATAGTGGAAAAGGTGTAGAAAGAGTAAAATATATTTGTGCACTACAAATATATTTTACTCTTTCTTTTATAACGATACTATTAAAATATGAAATTCCATCAAATATCATCAGTACAATGAATCAGTTACGAAAACTACTTCGATAGTACGTGAATTTTAAAAAATCTATCGAATTACCCTGAATACATAAAAATTAACCGGAAAAATAATCAGAATAATGTAGATCGACAAATTAAAATATTAATATTAATTTCGTTAGGACAACTATTTTCCATTCTTGTTCAAAGAGGAAAAATCACTGATTATATTATATGTGTTATACATATTACATTTAAATTAACAATGTAGAAACCATTTGTACTTTTTATTTTCTAATGTTCGCGATCGCTCTATAATTGAAAGGTCATGTACGGAAATGGGCTGATGATAATGATTATATCATCATAATATCATCATAATTATCAGTTTTTATGCGTCCACTACTAAAAATTAGCCTCCTCCAATAAATGCCAAGATGGCTGATCCCTTATTATATATTATTCCTCCACTCAGCCACTGCACGGAGATGGTCTTCCCACCTTTTTTTTTTGATGACTCAGTGGAAATCCTTTTCGGACCATACCCGGGCCTTGAGAAGGCGCGCTGGCGTGTGTGGGGACTTGCATTGGGTGCACTAAAGCCGCTGCGTGAGCCTTCAGCCGCTATATCTGAGGGACTCGGATCTGCAGGCGAAGGCAAACCCTCAGCGACAGACTGGTGAATCTGGTCTTGCCGGAAGACCAGATTCTCCACAATAGGGGGACTGCCCGGCTACGACTTGGCAGTCCCATATAGTCCTGCCCACCTGGTTAATGGCTGACCAACATCTCTTTCTAAATTAATAATAATAACGATTTATCAATCGATAACGATGGGCAAACATCATCATATTTTGGGTGCCAAAAGTTGGACGGCGTCACCGAGGTTGGCGCCTAAAAAGATGGCGCGACGATGGCACATACCAAGCTGACTGGCTTGCGGTGGCGCTATACCGCGATATGTGAAAGAGCTTGGGGGAAGCTTTTGCCCAGCAGTGGGACAGCAAAGGCTAATAATAAATATAAATAATATATATAAATAATGATTTACCACTGAGTCATTAAAGCTAAATTGTAAAATACCCTATATACTATGTAAAATAAACACATTTTCAACATTCATAGATGTAGCAATGTTTCGTATACCTACTTGAGTTGTTCACGTTCGCTCAATCGAATCGATTTTAAAACTTTCGCGCTACGCTTATTTTAACTTCAGAGTTGCGAACGAAACGAAAATGCCTAAAAGTTTTAATTTTTCCTTTTCAAGGAGATTTCATGTTATTCAACATGGAACTTCAAATCTCCTTGCAAAAGTCAATTTCTTTTCGCACAGGTGAGATACGTTACGTGTCCAACCGTGACATTAGGTGTTCTGGACGTCTATTTTCCTCCACCCTTGTTAATAATGAATAATGACTTATCGTATAAGATTACAGTATCCCTATGGATACTGTAATCTTCTATCCTATGATCCTATGATCATTTATGTACCCAATCAATGTACGCCCCCTACTAAGAAAACTAAAACAATATCTCGATACTAAGGTATATAAGGTAAGGTCGTTTAGTATGGGACAATACTAAAGTATTTTCAAAAATCAATCCAAGAATTTAATACACGAGCGACGATTTTTCAATGGTGGACGGACTTGGCCTCTTATGCGAGAGGTCCGGGTTCGATCCTGACTCACCCGTGTGTGCCTTGAAATGGGTTTTTCTAAATTTCTAAGTGCACATACGAGACCATCGCTCGCTCATCGGTGAAGGAAAACACTGTGAAGAAACCTGTATGCCTGATGAGATTAAATCTTTGAAGGTGTGTGAAGTTCACCAACCCGCATTGGACCAGCGCCTCAGTGAACTATGGCCCGCCACCTTCCTCGCCTGATTTCAAAGAGGAGACCCATGCCCAGCGGTGGGACATATAAGGGTTGACTTTACTTACTTTTTATTTCAGTTGGACAACTATCAGACTTGACACCTGTGGCGTAGTGACAGTAGACATATATGGATTGATACTTCACTATTAAATACACTGAAAGATTATCTAGATCCATTGAAAAGTTTTCAAACACTAAACAAAAAACTTTGGAAAGATAATTTCGTCGCTATTGAATTATACAGGATATTTTGCGAGGACTATAGTTCGCACAAAACAAAACTCATTTGAGCTTCCATCGCGTTAAAGTAAATAAAGTACGAACTTTTACGGGTATAATGTAAAATTATACGAAACTTTACAGACATTTGATACTCTAAAACTTTATTACAATTACCGCTGTATACAGGGACTACGCTTTGATAAAATACTCACCGAATGATCTAAAAGTATTTAGCTACAATTGTTGTGTAACTTATATCTTTTGTTTGTTTATCTTTTCTTGAGGCTGGTCCGTTGAATGCGTGTGGCACGGGATCGGTCGTCTTGTCGTTCATTGAGGGAGGCTTATATTCAACAGTGGACAGTGGTGTGGATGATGATGAAGTTATACCTTTGGGGCTAAATAATTGGGGTTACCATAATATATGGTTATACATATATACAGAAATACTTTTATGTATATTATCGACTAGATTTACTTTTTATAATCGGTGAAGGAAAACATCGTGAGGAAACCTGCATGCCTGATGAGATTGAAAGTCTTTGAAGGTATGTGAAGTTCACCAACCCGCATCGGTGAACTATGGCCCCATTCGCCTCCATCCTCGCCTGATTTCGAGGAGGAGACCCGTGCCCAGCAGTGGGACATATAAGGGTTGACTTTAGTTACTTTTTATTTCAGTTGGACAACTATCAGACTTGACACCTGTGGCGTAGTGTAGTCGAAGTCGCCCATTAACATAACTAGTTTACCCGACCTCAAGATAGGCAATACATAAATATGTATTGCCTATCCTGAGGCAGATGTTAAGTATCCGTGCCAGTTGCTGCTCTTTTCTGCGAAACACAGCAAAGCTGTTCGACGAGGAAAATAAGCAATATGTAGAACCTGTGCAGCTGGAAGAGCGGCTTATCTATATCACCCATTAACTGAATCTTAATAACTAGATCATCTTAACTTGTCATAGCGATAAATTAATTACAGATTTGATTTTCTAAGTGACCATTGTATCACTTAAATGTTTCTCCTTAAAATGCTGAATATAGTTTACATTAACTACAAACAAGATTTACATTAACAACAACAAACAGACTGAATTTTTTTTTTGAAAAATTCCCAAACCATTTTCGAATACACTCGAGCACAAATCAATCGCTAAAATCGGTCCCTTCAGAAGGAGATTTACACACATACCCATACACAAATTATATTCGTGATTAGAAAAATTATATTCGTAATTTTGAAAAATATATTTTTAATTCGACGAATTAGCGTTAGGTAGTGATAGGAGTGACTAATCGCGATCGAGATAATTTTATCCCATTTACAATACTATCATCACCATCATCATCATCTTCATCTTCTATTCATCCACTGTAGTGCTGATCAAAGACCCATTTTTGATAACGCTGGTAAATGCATTTCGCATACATCCCTCGATACATTATACAGTAAAATAAACATTTTTTCAGGAAATCCAATAGTAATTTAAAAGTTTTAGGCAATAGGGTAAGTGAGTTTGACGATAAAACGAAAAGCGTTTCAATGGCTATGCTTTTATGGCGTCACGTTGCGTCCCCGTTAATTACAGTATTGTGAGGTTATACGTGTGCAATCGACCAGAAATAAACGTGCTTTTATTTAAAAAGCTTTACCACTGAGCTTTTATGCTTTGGTTGCGTCATTAAAAAAATACATAAAAGCTTCGTCATGATATGTCTTTCGTGTGATAGCGGGTGTATTCAAATTATTTATATTATTGAAACAAATAATTGTGATGCAAAACCTTTTTTTTCTAAAAGTTGCTATGCTGTTGGCCTTATGGCCAAGCTAAGCCCTTTGTGCCCTTAGGTGGTTGTCAATCATATTATATGTAAGAAATGCAAAAGCATAAGTTACTATTTATCATATTTTACCTAATTCCAGTAAATAGAATACAACCTTATTTTAGAAGCGTGGACGCGGTGAGCATAGACAAATGTCGACAGCTTTGCAGTTGATATATACATTGTAATACAGTGCAGTTATAAATGTATATTACCAACAAGATAAATCGCAGGCAGATATCTATACCAATATTATAAATATCAAAGTAGGGATGTTTGTTACGCTGCCACGCAAAAACTACTCAACCTATGATCATGAAACTTTGTACACATAATATTCTCGGAGGTACCTATCAGAAGTAGCGATACATTTAAAACAAGTAGTTTTTTGCAAACGCGGGCGTAAAAGCAGGCAATAACTAGTTATAATTCAATACGCTAAACTTTTGAATTAATATTATCTTTCATAAACAGCTACTAAAATATTATTGTTCCCTAATGTTTACTGAATGTAATGAAACATTTTTTACATAACAATAAATATATCGTGTGATATAGGTTTCAGCAACATCAACATCATCATCATCATCATCATCATCATCATCATCATCATCATCATCATCATTATTATCATCATCATCGTTAGCCTCTATCAATCTGTTGCTGAACATGGGCCATGGTTGATCCGTGTTAGATGTGAGTAGTAAGGGGTCGATTCCTTATGGTATGCCACAGTTAACCTCAAAAATACGATAGATACATGTCGTTTCGGCTCGGTTCGATCGAACTTTCAGAAAACATGAAATATGTCGCTAATCACAAAAACTGAATTTTATTTTTCTATCTTTTCTCTCTTCCATTTATCTTTATTAATCTAAGCTCAACTTTATTTTAATACTTTAATAATATCGTAAAAACATTTTCGTCAATTAAAACAGGAAATTTACAAGAAATAAGATCATCTCAATCTAAAATTAGATGAAAAAAATTGCGTTCCCAAAATTTAATTTAACCAATTACTCCCAAGACCGCTGTAATTAATTTACTTTATAATTCGTTTTCGAGACATTTTCCCCTTGTGATATAGATCATTAAGGGATGATTGTAATGACATATAAAATGTTGATCTGAGACCTCACCCCGCGGGTGGCGAATATCTGGACTAATGCGGAATGGGATGAAATCGATAGCATTTCCAATTGTAGAGATCTCAACAGCTAAAAATTATTTATTAATAAACAAATATCAGCTTTGGCCTCCCTGAATGAACGCCAAGACGACCAATCCTTTGAAAACTCGCATGCAAACTGGACCGACCATTGCGCGGAGATCGTCTTCCCTACTGGCTAATAATAAACCTCAGGACACCTCAGTCCTCCAGTGACCATGGTTGCTGTAAAGTATCCGAAATGTCGAGCTTGTAAAAAACTTAATAAACCGCGATAAAATCCGTAAATTTGTTTCATTGTAATGAATAAAATTAATAATTAATAATTTCTACCGTTAATAGTCATAAAATAAACCCTAGACGATATTATTTTTCGTTTAAAGTTTAATACTAACAAAGTTCGTCCAAGTTGTATTTAGTATTCCCGGAAACAAATATTTACCAATATACGATTCAAGAGTTGGATAATACCTTAACGACGGATTTATCGTATATTGACTTTAGCAATACTCCAAGATAAACAAACCCAGAGAAAGAATATGGATAAGGGAACCCATTAATTCATATATATTGCGAAGCATTTATGAAACATAAAAGTTTACGAGAAGGTAGAGAGGTTGCAGCTCTCTGGCGTTCGGTTTATGGCCAGATACAGTTTTAATTATGAAGAAATATAGCTGCGTCTAATTAAATTCTATGTTTTATACATGGGATAAGGATTTCGTAAATTAGCCTAATGTATTATCGCGGCTTTATTATTCATTATTAATTCTTCATGTTGGTATCTGTTAAGGGCAGATTCGGTTGGTTTCGTGTTCATTTTCTGTTTTATTCACGAATATCTCAGGAGATTATATCTCCCCGAACGAAACCCTTATTCCAGAACATTAGTGACCCGATTGTATACTTTTCGGGGTAAATAATACAATCGTGGAAGAAAAATAGCTTTTGCGATTTTTCGTTTTTTTCTAAAAATTCTGTATTAATAATAACATACTGATTACTGGGTGTATGACGCTTTGACTTTATAGAGCAATTTTTTTTTATGCTGTTTGATGGACTAATCATATGTTTTGAGCTTAGACTCAATACAAAGAAATTTGAATACATTATAATAATTTAATTTACTATATAATAATCAAATAAACTAGTGTCATTCGTTGCGCTATGGAAACTAGGAACAAAATTTATTTTGAAGTAAAAAGCGACATCTAGCTGCGAATATAAACGCTACTTACTATAATTACTAAATTCAGTGTTGCTTTGTTAAAAATATTAGAAAAGCATATTTGGTATTTCGAAAAAAATAATTATTCAAATTAACAAACTTGCGTTAATTTTATTCATTAAATAGTAATCGAATGTTATTTTAATTAAATTATATCATATTTTGCTTTACATCATTTTTTAAGCGTAATATAGTTTGATATATGTAGGTAACACTAAAAGAATTTGTGCGCAATGCGCATATTAGTAGGTAATGTCAAAGTAATGTAAACAAATGCATTGCAAATGGCCGCTATGTATGCATAAAATCACTTGAATTTTTAAACTCATGCGCATTGTGTTGTGTTGTTGCAAAATCAAGGTTTTGGTGGTTGTTATACATATTTTCACGTTGAGTTAAGTTAGTGTCATATCTTTGTGGTGTTTTACAATTGCTGTTTACTGTTTAGTTCGTTTGCGTTGAGTCGAGTACTCTCTTCCGCATCCAAAAACCGTAAACTCAAGAAACGCTGGAAATCTGTGAACCACCATAGCCTCACAATATACCATAATATCTTATTATATATGCACACGAGTTGAATGTTGATGCGGCATGTGGTATTATGTAAAAAATACCTACTAAAATGTAAACATAAATATCATAGGCATACTAGATATTATAATATATAGATATGCTGGTACAACAACAATACAAAAATTTAATTACAAACACAAAATATGTCTTTATATCCAAAAAATACAAATAATAAAATAAAATAATAATAATAAATAAACATAAGTAATAGGTATATATACATTTATATAGGTATACATTTTTAGTTTCCCTCTAACAACTAGATGGCGACACATACAGCTTACTTCTATTTGATGCGAGTTTCCAGTCTATCTCCAGTTATACAATAGTAGTCTTTGGTTGCGCTCCTATTTAGGAGAAATGTTATTCGGCCATTGACCATGTAGGAAGACGATCCTTGCAGTGGCCGGTCCGTATTGGATGCGGGTGGCAAGGTATCTGTAGTTAGAATTTATTGGAGAAGACCTATGTGCAGCAGTGGACGGATAAGGGCTGATGATAATAACGATGACGATGATGATGGTGGTGGTGATGATAATGATTATGATTTTTAAATGCGTAATAATAAGATATGAAACGTTTTACTTAATTTTATTTGTGTGTAAGATACATGTAAATGTATATTGACTGAGAACCCGGAACACTAAATCAAATTTCACGAAAGGGTCATGCATATTTCAGATCGTTTCGATCGAACATAATATAATAAAAAAATGTAACGAAAGTATAAATTATACTCATTTGACAAAACAATTTATCAAGCTCCAAATTGTGGTATTAATTTGTCCTATTTAGACTCGTCTGTGCTAAGAGACTTAAAGGTTTAGCAAATGTTAATTTCTGCAAACAATAGAAATTAATCTCTTCGCCGCGTCATTGTTTATCGAACGTAATATAAAGGGTTATAATATGTGAACTTCAATTTTGCTTCATATAATAAAAATATCTATAGAATATTTGAAAATATTATTTTCAATAAGTTTATTACGCTGGTCGTTCTGAGTGGGCCGTGGTAGTTTCAGTTGACCTTAAGGTAAAAAATTACTTTGTTGTAATAATAATAAAATATGATTTCTTTAAAATATATAAATAGCAAGTAGGTTACCAAAGAACGTCTACTATTAATATTATTTCATCCAACAGAAGTTTTTGAATAATTTACTAATAAATAATAATATTTATTTAATTCAAAACATCTTCAGAACTAAGAAACTAGAAAATAAATCTTCAATTATTTTTTAGCCTGAATTAATGTGTATTTGTTAAAGGTAATGTGAGTAAATGTATGTAACATTTACCTACTAAAAGGTACATCGGTAAGCTTTTTGCTATCGTAAAATAACATTACATTTATATTCCCTTATCTTATCTCACTTTAGATAATATGATAATCGAAAACTAGAAGATAGTTCTAGAGTGGAAATAGTGTACCTGTAACAATATGTCACCGTAAAATAATAATACTGTTAAATTATAATCTAAGGGCCTGTTTCAAAATCTCCAGATAAGTTCCGAATAGGCTATCGGCAACATATTTGACAAATAGAGTATGGAGTATCTGTCAAATATGTTGCCGATAGCCTATTCGGAACTTATCTGGAGATTGTGAAACAGGCCCAAATCTCTTTTATTTAAATCTTTAATTAAATCCTAAAATGTTTGCAGAAAAATAAAAGTTGTTTAATTTATTTTGAATACAAACATCCATATTTTATTAATATTTATATTAACTGACTGTACAATATACATTATAATTTTGTTGGCATGATATCTTTGAATATAAAATTCTTTTTTTAAGTTTATTTCATAAAACATTTACAGAGGCTTCAATTTCTTTATCGCTATTAATCGCATTAAAAAACAATTGAGGTAACAACGACAAATTAACAAAGCGGTATTGAGATTCATATCCGCGTCAGATATACGAGTATTGGAGTGCCGGGAAAGCCTTCTTGGAATGACAATACGAAGTGTGTCGCACTGTGCTTTGATGTCGACAATACCACCGTTTTCAACAAGGTCGCGCTTTTGATTTCGTGAGATTCACAACATTATGTAGCTCCCGAGTCCCGTACGAAAAGCACTTCATAAATAGAAATGTGTATATTTATACGTATGTGTATTTGTGTACTTCTTTTTTCGAAAGGTCTAGACTTTTAGGCTTTTAAGCTCAATCGGTATGTCATTTGTGTATTGTGTGTGTATATTTTCCCTACCTAAAGTTTTAAGCTCAAGCGAAACTAAGTGTGATTATATTTTACACATTAGTAGAACGAATAGAATAGAAAGGGGAATATTCTCAACATTATTACGATAACTGGTTGATATTTCTATGGACTTGTCTATGCGATTGGCACACATCGATTGCCAGCCTTCAATGCCTATCAATTCAGCCTTGTTCAATGGCTTCGGATTCCTCCAAAAAGGCTAAACTAGCCTATCCTGAAGGAATTACGAATGAATATGGTTGTAAAATACAATATATGAATAAATATCCAAACAGAATATACATTCCTCAACTACTAAGTAATAATCATCGTGTTCAGTTTCATCCGACGGTGGTGAGGCAGAGAACCGCCACAGGTACAAACCCGACGCCATGAAGCCGTTGAAGTCACACTCCACGGCTGGCGGTGGCAATCCCCCACTCACTACATCACTGGGTGATACCAACCGGCTCACCCCACTTCCGATGAAGCATTAAGGCCATTAGTGCTGTTAGATCTATCCGAAAAAAAAATCGTGTTCAGTCTATAAACTATTCGACTTTTCCAACGTACCTCTAATATTATCCCTTTATATTACCTACACAAAGTCGGTTCAAATATTAAAATGGACGACATGAATAAAATTGTTGAAATATTATGCATTCAAAGGCTCCACCAAACTCCGTTATTGGCCGATTGAATATTTTTATAAGCTGAAAATATATTCATTTTTAATGCCCAAAAATGTTTTATTAATCTGTTAAAATTTGTCGCATTTTAAAAGCATATTTTTGTAAAGACGACATAATATAATATCTTTAAATATATAAAAATCTTGTGTCACTATTTTCGTGTTTATACTCCTCCGATAAAGTCTTGACCAATTTTGATGAAATTTTATATGAATGTTCAGTAGGTCTGAGTATACCTATATTAATAACTAGCTGTTGCTTGCAGCTTCGCCTGCGTTAACTAAGATTTACAACGGCATTTTAGCGGGATGATATAGTCTATACTATCCCGCGTTCCCGTGGGAATACGGGGATTAAACGGGGGCCTATGTGTTAATCTGATATATAAACTATAAACTATATAATTATGAAATTTCATCAAAATTCATTCATTAGTTTTTCTGTGAAAGAGTAACAAATATCCTCACAAACTTACGCATTTATAATATTAGTAGGACCCCTGATTTTCAAAAGTGGTCGACCCCATATTTTTGTAATATTTTATATTTTTTTTATCATACAATATTAAAAACACATGCATAAAATTTTAGGGTAATTTTTTCCCTTCTGCGGTCAACTGCTGTTTCACTTGTGTGCTAATATTCATATAATATTTTATTAGCTTAAACGCTAAGGGCTACTACTACACATACAATTTTAATTGGACAAATTTTGTTGTGAATTATATTGGAATCATCAAACGGGCATTTTAACTCGATAGTCGCTCGACAGATACAGCATATAATTTACTAAGACTAAGCAGTTCAGTCCATCCGGATACAAAAATATGTACTAGCCGTAAAGGCTCAGATAATTTTCTTAAGGATATCAATATGTGGCTTTAAATACTAATTATCTAACAGTCATTCACACACTTATTTTCTCCTTTTCGAAAATGAAAAAAAGTCCGCAATGGGCATTTTAGAGAATATATAGACTGACAAACAGACAGACAAGCAACGAAATGATCCTGTAAGGGTTTTGCTTTTTTCATTTAGATGAACGGAACCCTAATAAAACTGTACCTACTTAGTTTTTTTTTTTTTTTTTTTTTCGAAAGGTCTAGACTTTTAGGCCTGATGGCCTTTAAGCTCAATCGGTAGGTAGGTGAGCAGATGGCTCACCTAGTAAAATTCGAAAGGGGGGCGCCCCCCTCCGTGCCCCGCAGGGGGCGCGGTATATCGCGCGCGCTACTCTGGAGAGTAGGTGTTTGGCTAGTCAAGTCCAATACGGTCGACGAGTCATTAGCGGATGAAGTTAAACTATTAGTCGGAGGACCGGCCCTCCCCTCCCCCTCTGACGGGGGAGGTGGGTCGTGCGCGGAACCCGTCCAATCGACCGATAGCAAAGTGCTAACGGTGTTTTCACGGTTTTGATTAGTGTAGACTCGTATCGGATTCGAACCTAATCTTACCCGATCGATCCGGATCGATGTATTTACCATGTGTAGGGATCGACGTCGCTCACGACCCCGAGGCCCAAGCGGTGTGACTGAGTACCTAACCCCGGATGTTGTATTGTTATGTGTGTGTATTCTATCTTGAATTTCGCGTCGCGCTTTTGCGTCGCGCATTAATAGCTGAGATATTTCGTCAGCCGGATCGGTAGTAACGTGTTTAGGTAACCTAAAACTCTTTGAGACTGAGCTATCAGGGACATAGTCTGCCGCGCTCACTATCAGCGGGTTTGGGTGATGGAGTGCCTTTTCAAAGTGACGTACTGACATCTCTTTGAAGTGGCCCCTAATCGAATCTAACTTGAGGTCCCTATGTAGGTCGATGTTTCTTATGTACCATGGGCAACCGGTTGCTATGCGTAAGAATTTGTTTTGCAATATCTGCAAAGGTTTGAGTCGACTCTGTGGCACGTGCGCGAACGCAACACAGGCGTACGATATAATCGGTCTTATACACGCTTTGTATAAGGTAAGTTTATGCCTGAGGGGCATCTTACTTTTCTTGTTTATCAAGAAGTATAATCGACTTAAAACGAATTTGGCCTTTTTTATTATGTTATTTATGTGCGGCCTGAATGACATCGACCTGTCTAACGTGACCCCCAGGTATTTCACCTGCCCTACTCTAGGGATTATGGTGCCGTTTAGTTTGATCGGCATCATTTGTCGACGACTCTGATTGAGCGTGCCCCTTCTCTTTGTAAATTGGATTGATTGACTTTTGTCTGGGTTAATCTCTATTCTCCATTTAGCGAACCACTCACCTAGTTTGGTGACGGCTTTCTGAAGGAAGCGAGATGCTGTCCTTGCTGACGTATGGGTCACATATAGTGCAGTGTCGTCGGCAAAGAGTGCTAGTTTTAACGCAGGGTTTCTGGGTATATCGGACGTGTACAGATTGTACAAAGTCGGGGACAGCACGGAGCCCTGAGGGACTCCGGCCCTCAGAGGTCTCAGGGAAGACCTACTTAGTATAAATATTTATTAGTTACAATCTCGTATCTACTAGAACAACCAAAATATGTTGAATATTTGTATTAAAGCTTCTAGTACATTCTTTATCCTCCTCCTTTTCCGATAAAATGAAGCTTTAAAACGCCATTGATTCTGAAGTGTTGATATATAGTTAATTATTTTTATAGCAGTGAACATTTCGCTCTCATAAGAGAAATTTTAGTATGTCTTTTACATACATGTTTATATGTAAAAACAATTTCTCAATACGTTTATAAAAAATACCATCTAAATTCTAAACTAACTTTAACAATTTTAATAAAAAACAAAAACTTTAAATTATAAATACAGCTAAATTGTATTTTGAAGTTTAAAAAAAATACTTTTCATACAATTTTTATATATATATATATATATATATATATATATATATATATATATATATATATATATGTGTATATATATATATATATATATATATATATATATATATATATATGTGTATATATATATATATATATATATATATATATATATATATATATATATATATATATATATATGTGTATATATATATATATATATATATATATATATATATATATATATATATATATATATATATATATATATATATATATATATAAATAAATAATAATTAATATTTTCATACATATTTTCTCATTTTGCTCGGTCTTATAAGTAATTAGTTTTCACTCGGTGAGACAGGGGAATTCCCTAGATGAGTCTTATTGAATAATGGATTGATTGATAGTGATTTAGTTTGACTGGTTCGTTGGATCAACTTTGCACAATTTGTTTCGGTGTTAGGAAGTTTGTAAAAGCTTTGGTAATAGGTTATTCTAATGATTATGATAATTTATGATATGAATTACAAGAAGCTATTATTTTTCTCAATTATTTATCATTACTACTAGAAACAAAACTCATAATAAAAATATTATGTAATACCTTGATACTCGTAGAACCATATATTTTCTAAATTCTGTTATAGTATTTTTGAGATTTAATAAGATTGGTACCATAAATGTTTTTAGTTTTAACTTTATAGGAATGGAAAAACTGACTTAAATTTTTCAATTATTTTAACCAGTAATTAAAATCATATAAAATTTTTATTCTGTATATTTTATACACAGAATAATAGATGTAAGTTATTTATTTTTTAAGTTCCGCAAACGTATGTCTCTAATTGCTTGTTTTGGCTATACGTTGATAATTTAATGAATAATTGTAAAGCAAACTTGGTAAACCCAGAATGAACATTAATAAGGACTAAACTGTTAAATAAAAAGCTATGGTATCTGTTTTATCCACTTGTCAAACATAAACAATAGTAACAATGATAAAGTAACATTTTATCGAACTTAAAAGGTCCCAGAATAAAGGCGCGGGAGCTGAAATGAAAATTTCAGCTAATGCATAGCGTGTATGTGGGTTTCAGAAGAGATGATCACATACATTTTATTACCAAGCGAAGCTTGACAAACGTGCTTAGCCTCTTTCTGCACCGCGCTGAAACCGCGCCTTACTGCAGAAATCGTCATTTGAGATTAGCTTAGTAAATATACTTAAAAACAATAAGATTTTGGCCAATTATACTCATGCCATAAGTTAGCAAGCTGCTCTTTGTGACTTAAAGACTTGTGGTTTTGCTAAGATGTTATTAATTATATTAGTTGTGCCCAATGACCCAATAATAACTCGCCCTTAAATAATGGTTGTTTGATGTTTTCGTCTGGAATTATGAGCCACAACTCTAGCATAAAATTTGTACGATTTTACTAAATAGACATATTTTCCGAGGCCTACTTAACTTAACCTTACTCCGCTGGCTCAACGACCTAAAGTGGATCTTGGCCTCCGATACGAGATGGCGCCACTGCACCCTATCTTTAGCTATCTGCTCCAAATTTACTACGCCCAAGATATGTTTATCTTTAAGTACTTGGTCCTTCCAACGATATTTGGGTCGGCCCACCGGTTGACGACCGAAGGGCAGTCCCTCAAAGGCTTTCTTTACCGCCCTACCAGCGGGCATTCGCTCGAGATGGCGAAGCCAGCGGAGCCTAGCGGACTTAACTTCTCCAAATTCTTAAGTAAACTAAAAATATTTTCGGCCTACTTAAAGTTATCCTATATTATCATCATGTGCGTGCATATAATAAGTATAAATGAGTACATATAGATAGTATTGACGAGGTGAATTAATAAAACATGAACTAAAGCTGCTTCTCTATGGTTTCCAGGTGGAGGGGAGACAGGGCGGCGCGGGGTGATGCCGGTGCGCAAGGGGCTGCTCGCGCCCCAGAACACCTTCCTCGATACCATCGCCACGCGCTTCGATGGCACGCGTAAGTACCTTGGCTATAAATTATTCAAACAATATTAAGTTGTTTTCTGGATTATGATGTTTATCTTGATTTATATATAAATTAATATATAATATTTGAAATTATAACCTCAAATACTTGACTTCGTAATCTTCACGATAAGAAAGAAGCATGATCTTCGTCTTTTTGCTTTGGAGCTTATTGAATAAGATGGATGGAAAGATGAAAAGAAAATACAGTTTAACTTGAAATACATTGCCCTCCTTTTCCCCGCACCTGCTTTGCAGCCCAAATTTGACTGGCACAACCGGGGCTCTCACCACCGTTCATGCCTGTCGCTCACTTAATACGCGCGTAAAATGACAGCTTTACTGTCTTGTTTTGTGAGTTTCCTGTAGCCCATTGGCCGGTTGGCAAAAAAGAAGGCAACGCATATGCCTATCTTTGTGCTCATGTCTATGGACGTCGGTAATTACCATAGGGCTTCAGCAGGTATTTTTTTTAAAAGGTCTAGACTTTTAGGCCTGAGCAGAGGCTCACCTAGTAAAAATTTGACAGGTCTGTTACCTCCTTATGACATTAAAAACTAAGCTGAAACTGGAAAATTGGCAAAAGGGTTGTAACATACTTCTAAAACCTAACGATGTGTTTTCTATTAGTGTGTAAAGATAATTTTATACCGAAATACGTGATTCATAAAACGAATAGGCGCTATTTTCTAATATTATTGCGCGATTTAGATTATGATATTTTAGTCGCTGCATACTTTATTTTTATTACGGTAATTTAGTTTATTAAAGATCTAGTAAATCAAAAATCTTTGAAATTTAAGATGTTATAAGTGAAAATAGTGTTTAGTGTGTTTACGTTTTTATAACACCAGATATTTTAAGATGTATGCGATAAGGTCATTGCCCATTTTTTTTGTTATGGTTTCTTTCAAATTTAAGAAAATGTAAGATAATAAAAAAATTAATTTCACTTTACCGAAAACGGAAGAAATTTGTTTTTCTTCAATATTTTTTCAAAATTTCTTTTGATGTGCTGAAAATATTTGATCCTTAAAAAAGTGAAAATCTAACAACACCGCGTATTTATAACAAATCAAAAAAATTAAGTTTAAAAGCGTAATAGAGAAATGAAATCGTACATAAATCTGTTATTCAGTAAAATGCATTTTATTAGTTCTGAGAATGTTGCTTGCATATTTGCGTTACCGACTCATTGCAAACGTTGAAGCTTCGTTTTTCCAGCTAGTTCTATCCAATAGAATTTCTATCCGCACGTTCGGAGTAACTCTACACAAAGACTTAAAGGATTGCCGGTCCATTCAGCAGGACTCTGATATGATTTATTTATGATTCAACATGGAAAAACAAGAATGTTTCGAAAATAATAGCTTAAAAGATTTTTTTATCACAGATTTAATAATTATAATCCGCTTTATAATTTTACACATGCTTAGTCCAAAATTGTGTACTTTTGCCTGTATTGATTACTATACAAAAAAGTACACAATTTTGTATGTGTTTACTAATTTTAATTAACTTTTACTAATTGGATTCTAAAATAAATTTACACATATTGATAGTCCAGCGGTGACTTAGATGTTTTATGTAGTGCTTATTCTAATGAATTGTTAGTATGTAAGTTGCACAGTTGGACACGGATCTCCTCCTCGAAATCAGGCGAGGAGGGTATCAGGCCATAGTTCACCGATGCGCTGACCAAATGTAAGTTAGTGAACTTCACACACCTTCAATGATTTTCAATCTCATCAGGCAAGCTTTTCTCAAATTTCTCAAATTAATCGTAAATTAGGTTTTATTAAATTTGTCTTGGAATACATTCAAATATTATAATTTTCTGTTGATATTATGAACGTTAAAGATGTACAATATCCCTAGGTTTATAAAACATTAATAAAATTGGTCAATACTACGGGTAATTGGAACATTTTGTTTTGTTGTGACACATCTTACGAAATCCGTAACAGATGCTTGTTATCTCAGAATATGTTATTCTTAATGATTATCTTCCTAATGATTCGTTGTAATATGTACAAAGAAATTGGCGCGTTAATATTTTCTTCTTGTAATGTTATAATTCCGTATTTCATTATTAATACGTTGTAATCACATGTAAAACATTTTTAATGGTTATTTATACTACCTATATTAATAATCACCATCATCATGGGCCTATATCCGCCTACTGCTGAACATAGGATAACATGCTCCATTTAATTATTATATCTTATAACTAACTAATACTATAGTGTTAGTGTATATTATATCTTTGTATGTATGTATTTATGTATTTATTTAATATTTAGTCTGTGTACATATTTATATTATATAAATATATATTATATGAGATATATTTTGTTTATTAGATTTGGATACATTCTGTTTTGCACTTCTTCCTCTGTGTATCTAATATATTATGTTCCTCTGTACTAGGTTGCCTGGAAGAAATCACTATTTAAGTGATAAGGCCGCCTTTGTGCCCTACTTAATTATTATTATATATAAAGTTTTCTTTTTCTCTGTATTATCTTGTAGTGCACAATAAAGAATATTTCATTCATTCATAGGCCTCATTTAATGAACGCCAAGACGACCGATCCCTTGCCACTTGCATCCAACACGGACCGGCCACAGCACGGAGATCGTCTTCCCACCTGTTCAACAATCGGCCAATTAATATTAATAAACTATATTAATGCAATGAACTAAGTATAACTTTATATAAATATAGCCCGCAAAAGAATGCTAATAATTTACGAGAACTACACATGATAAATATAACTTCTATACTATTTTTGAAATGTTTAAAAAAACCAAACCATATTCCGCCCGAACAAGCTTAATTATCATTTGAAAATTTAAAGCCCGGCTCCAAATTAGAATGTGAATGCAACGGAATTTCCTTCCTTTTTTAACCTGTTGTATGCGCTGGCATTTTGCCGCGGCCAACATTTCATAAGAGAAATTGAGCTGGACGTGCATAGATGAAAGGAGTACATGAAGGGTAAATAAACCTCTTTTGACCTCCACTTAACTGGGTGAATAGACTCTGAAGGGATTTCTTTAAAATTCTACTAAATCATAAAAAATTTCATTTATAGTTGCAATGTATCTAAAGACATTTTGCTAACATTCGAATAGGAAAAAAAATTAAATTAGGTTGGTATATAATTCTTGCTCTACTAGTGAGTGGCGTAAAAGGCTATAAAAATAGTGATTATAGACGAACGGCGGACACAAGCTGGTACTTAATATCTTACTACGCATCTTGTAAGTGATTCTACATAAATTTCCATGCAATCTTCGTTAATTTTGCTTAGATATTATTTTATTTAAACATTTAAACGGTACACTGTTTCCGTAGTTTAAACGATTTATATTAATTGGCCAGCTTTAAAAGTATTTAAATCTAATTTGTAGCTTTGAAAGTATGTATTACAAAATTTAGCAGAATATTCCAATATGGAGCATTGAATCTTTGAGTTATTAAGAACTTCAATTGAAAAGTTTGAATGTGAGCAAGGAATCTTTCATTAACGATTAATTGCAGATATCCGCGAGATCACAGAGCGCGATTGAGCCTGAAACACTGTTTTCTTTTTTTTTCATTCCGAAAATGAAGCGATAAATCAGCGATATTCGGTCCTCGGTTCTTCATTTTTTAGCATTATTTTTTCCGAAGACTGCTCTATTATATTTTTGTAATGTTGTACGATAAGCTTAACGATATTAATAAAATGGGTGGTAAACGGGCCGCAAAATGTGTTGACTTGGTCAATAAAGCCTGTATATACTCACTATTTATAGCTATTAGTTTTATAACGAGACAAACTATTTATAACTAGTTTTTATACATGGGCGACGTCAAACACCTACCATCAGGTGGCACATCTGCCACTATCTAACTATTATTGAAAAAACTATACACAGGACTAAGAAAAGTTAGATACTTTTCTAATCGTATGAGTGATTTTTTTTGTTTCAGGTTTTAAATGTACTTACATGAATATTTCCATAAAATAAAAAAGTTAATAACGTATTTTCGATATCTTCCAATTTGTATTATAATAATCACTACATATTATAAAACAAAGTCACTTTTTCTGTCCCTATATCCCTTTGTACGCTTAAATCTTTAAAACTACGCAACGGATTGTGATGCGGTTTTTTTTAATGGATAGGACAATTCAAGAGGAAGGTTTATGTACACAATTTATTAAGTTTTTATATACATTAGCTAAGATATAGCAATAATTGTTGGAGGTGTCGGAAAAAAAAGGCCGTCTGGGAGTTTTCAACGAAAACGCTGCCTAAACCGTTTGAGATATAACAAAATAATGTATGGTAGAATTATGTATCTTAAATAGGTCTACAAAAAAGTCCGCGATGGCATATGTCTATCTCTTAGGGATATCATACTATATACATTTAATACTTTAAAAAAATGGGCAATTATAACGCGATAGTTTAAAAGTTATTTACACATATACGATATGAATACTTATCATTTTTAATCAATTAATTAGCTTGAGCATTTCATTAAGATTATTTTTGCTCTCTACATCATGCAAATTAAATGAATACTTTAGGAGATATGGCAAAATCAAAATAATGCACAAGAAAATAAATCGTGTTGGCGTGATTCGCACGGGCGGATGTCTGGTGTCTGAGGCCGTAGTGTATTAACTCTGGCAGACGTAATATGATCAACATAATATTATTATAATAATAGTATCCTAAATATGCCTACAAAAATCTGCGAAGGGATATAAGTCTTTATTTTCAAGATAACATATTATATCCATTTTAATACAAAAACTTAGTATGTAATTATTATAAAATAGAAAATGATCATCATCAGACATGATAAATCCGTAAATCTTAGATTCACGCGGGCGAAGCTGCGGGTAACAGCTAGTAAGATATATAATTACTTCATTAAAATTTTATTTTCTATAAATGTATTACAAGTTATTTTATACATTATTTGACTTTTCAAGAAATATCTTCATACATCTAATAAGATGAGGTCCGCCCGGAGTCCGGGTTAAGTCCATTTAATCATACTCAAGTATTCGTAGAATTTATCATAAAGGTACTTTTTGAATGTGAATCTACTTATGTTCTGAATGGCTAATGGAATAATATTAATAAAAATATGGGACTTGGATACCGTATCTTTTTTGTTATCACAATGGAAATTTGTGTCGTCCCCGGCGGTGGGGCTCCGGACGCCGGAATACCGCACTGAAAACACTGCAATCTGCCTTCAGCCACTTGAAGGTATGTGTCCTAGTTGATAGGAAATCCAGGATGCTGGATTTCCTACCTACCGTTAAGCTTAAAGGCCGTAAGTCCTAAAAGATTTCGACAAACCTTTCAAAAATAAAAATACCTGGATCTGAACTTGAAGTTGTTTTTTTTAGTTTTGATGTAAAATTAAAAAAAAAAAATAGGTATTATGTAATTCGCCGTTTTTAACCTACTGAAAATGTATTAATTTGATTCAAAAATAGACGGACAAACGTTTTACTTATTAAATTGCAAGATATCGGAGCCATTTCGAGTAAAATAATAGTAGTAAAATTAGTAGAGTAAATTTTCTATTTTTTTTATTTACAAACTTGTTGCTTGCTTGATTGGGTAATGTTTTAATTCTATGTTATTATTAAGTAAAAGAACAAATTATGAATTACGGTTACGTGTTACGGCATTCATAAAAACGATCAATCAAGACGCGTAATGTAAATGTTAAAAAAAATTAACACATTCTGACAGAAACACTAAACTTGTAAATTGCCAGTGAGCGTTCCTAGGTACTTTGTCCAATATCGCTTTAGTACGGTTGATGGAACGCAAAGTTTAAATTTTAAACTTCCCCGACCCAGTTAACTACGAATATAATCTACCACATAGTTCCAACAGGATCAATTATTACTCTAGTAACAATGGGGAACATTTTAACAAGTTTACTATCCTTATTGCGTACACGGAAGTTTCTATGGCAATTAAGGGATTGCCATATAAACTTCATACGTAGTAGTTTCAGTAATTGCATCAGAATTGTAAAGAAAATGCGGAAACGGATAATATATATAGCTGGAGATGGTATCGCGGCATTCAGTACTCCGCACTCGTTCCGACATTCTTTACTTTGATTCTTTATTTTAATGCATTTTTCATTACGGAACCGCACCGCACGTACTCTTTGTAAAAATAAATGTGTTTTTAAAACACCAAAGTAATGCGAACCAATAGTAAATACGTGGGGTTTGAAATAAATGAAACCAATATAGTTTGACACTTACGCTTTTATGAAAAGAATTTAATTGATATCAATGGTAAGAAATAAAACCTAAGAGTCGCGATTCGATAAACCTCAACACATTCAAGAGTGAAAAATAAGGTAGCCAGTAAATTACTAGGTTTGAACCTATAATAAAATAATGTAATAGTAAATCTTGAGATTTACTATTACATTATTTTATTATCGCCCATAAGGATCCTTCTTATATTATAAATGATGTTTATTACTCTTTCACGTAAAAACTACTTAATATATTTTAATGAAACTTAACAATAATATTACTTATATATCAGAATAACACATATAATATTATATATCTATAATTTATCACCGTACTCCCACGGGAATGGGAAATACGCGGGTAAAACCGCGGAGCGCTGCTAGTAGGTGATATTTTAATGAGCTTACAGCCTATTTGGACCGGCACAGTCGAGATGAAATATTTCCCTTACATGACGGCGTGATGTGACAGCTATGCTGTCGCATTTCGCGCATTGCGTGAGTTTTATTTGGCCTATTGAGGCGATTGAGGGCAACACGTCTCTGCATAACTTCCGTTTAGCAACTTTTGTTTACTGGTTTTGTGGATGGTTGTGGGCGTCGAGGGTGGTCAAAAGACTGCGACTGTTCGTTTGCTCTCTTATGCTATAAAAATGTGTACGTCACCTACATTGACACGGACAAATACTGTCAAGTACGAATCTTATTTTAGTCAACGTATTCATTGTTTACTCGCACCAAAGTTTGAGATACTTTATTAATAATCTTTCCATCGTGGAAAAGCTGAAAAGAAAACAAAAGAAATTTGTAATATCACAAGCTTGAGTAACTTAATGATCATAATTTGTAGCTCCAAAGTTAATTATATTTTTGATCCGTATGATTACCGAATCATAAAACAATTTCCGCTTTAACTATAATCGTACACGGAAATGTTTTATTTCCATTTAATAAATTAAATTAGTAGATTTCAATTTTGTATAATAATTTACATAAATAAAAATTAATCGCCGAAATCTACTACTGCGCTAAATTAGATTATTCTTTTTTTGCTGGCCAAATGTGTGTTGGTAAACCCTCTACGCCTGTTTCGAAGAAAATGTCCGTGCCCAGCAATGGGATGGAATATGGGTTGATACTTTATATTTACTTTATAACTATGCCTAATGAGCGACGATGGTCCAGTGGTGGGTAGACTCGGCCTCTTATGCGAGAGGTTCCGAGCGACGATGGTCCAGTGGTGGGTAGACTCGGCCTCTTATGCGAGAGGTTCCGGATTCGATCCCCGTGTGTGCCTTGAAATGGGTTTTTCTAAATTTCTAAGCGCACCCTAAGCACAAGATCATCGCTCGCTCACCTGTGAAGGAAAACATCGTGAGGAAACTTGCACGCCTGATGGGATTGAAAGTCTATGAAGGTATGTGAAGTTGACCAACTTGCATTGAGCCAGCGCGGTGAACTATGACCCATTACCCTGTGTGTTTTTACCTCTTTATCAACGAAGATTAACAAGCAGGTTAAATAAAAACTGTTGAATTAGTCATTGAAAGAACTTAATGCGTTTAATCTGCAAGCTTCTTCACCTTTCATTGATTTCACATTTCATTTATGTCATAATATAGTACTTTTAGTATTTTATTTATGACATGTAGTAGTTGTCATATATAATACGATACATTGATGTATACATAAAAAATAAGTTTCAGGATAATTCAATTGAGACGTCGGCGGACTATGATGACTTCAACCATAAATTTGACTACGGCTCTATGACTTGACTAAAATAAATGGATCCTCTCAAGAATGTTTGAAGTGTTGGACTCACTTCATAGCCAGCATCCCTCGTCAGAATTGCCTCGTGTAACGTGTCACTTGTCACTGTGACTTAATATTAGTTGAAAGTTTCCTAAGTGCCAACTATAACAGTTTACGTAAATTTGTCCATAATTGCTACCGATCCTTCTGGACATTGTATATTAGTTTTTGCTTATCATGTATCTCTATATATCTAACTAGCAGCATCCCACGGTTTTACCCGCGTACTTCCCATTCCCGTAGGATTACGGGGATAAATTCAAGCATATGTGTTGTTCTGATGCTATATTATTGTAAAGTTTCATTAAAATCCATTGAGTAATTTTACGTGAAAGAGTAACAAACATCCATACTTACAAATTTTCAAGCTTATAAAATTAGCAAGACTAGCAAGATAAGATATAGTAGATACTAGATGTTACATGATCATTGATCATAGAAACTCAAACATAAAATTAAAAAAAGCTGCTTTAAGGAGCTTTACCTGTCTGGCTGAAGACATAAACGAAGCTACAGTAGGGACGTAAATTACGTCACACGTCAAAGACATTGTGTGACATTTTGTGACAGTGGTGGCCTAAGATTTAGTGGTGTCACATTTTAATGATCGAAGTTTCAAGTGCAGCTGGGAAAGTCAAACGTTCAGTCGACTATAGTCGCCCTGAACGTTTGACTTTCCCAGCTAAACGCTAGCTAGCTAAGCTAAACGCCAGCTTAACGCTAAAAAGTTTTGGGCAACTATAGTCGCCCGGACGTTTGAGTGGATAATATGTCTAAGTTATTAAAACACGAGTTTTGAACTAATAAAGAACAAAAAATTTGAAAAAAATATTTAAAAAGAAATTAAAACTAATATGAGTATGGTCGCTGTAAGGTATCGGAAACGTCGGGCACCTAAAAAAATTAAAAACCCGGAAAAAGTTGTTTCATTATAATACCGTATTTGTCTTATTTAATGTGTACTGAAGTGGCCACTAATCCAATCGGCGCCATATTCAATTAACTGCCTGTTCGAGCGAAGGCGCAATGACCGAACAGCTGTAAAATTAGCCACAGATTTCGCGAACCCACTGCAGTCGAATGCAATAAAGTTATTCTAGTAACACCTATCACAAACACTTTCGTTCCCTGACCTATAATACAAATATTTGATAATATTTAACAAATGTATAAATGATACACAATGCGCTATTTTATGCAATACATTATACGCGTGGGTTTGTAAGATGTGTTTCGACTTTAATACTGTTGTGATATGTTCAAAAGTCGTAAAATATATATTATGTGTAGTAATTTTAATCTTGTCTTATCATCATTATCATCATCAGCCTTCATCCACTGCTAAACATAGGCCTCCCTCAAAACGCCAAGACGACCGATCCTCGCATCCAACACGGACCGGCCACTGCACGAAGATCATCTTCCCACCTCTTTTTCGACGTGACAACGTCTTATAATTCGATGTAGCTGGCTGCACGCACGATAAAACATGACTCATGCGGCGTTACCCCACTCTGAGGCGTTCCATTTTAAGCGCGGAACGAGCGACAAAGAGGCACAATCGGCCCATCAGTATGTTGTTATGTCGTTGTCACATTCAACTATCGTCAGTAAAACGACTTTACAGACAACCGATTTTTTTGTTTTTTCCTCCTTCTGGGACATTCTGTCTCGCAGAAGAAGACCGTCGCCGTTCAGGACTCGTCATTACCAAGAATCGCGGTGATGACGCATGGCTGAGACAAGTCCTCTCAAATAATCAACGTCAGATCATGACGCACGGGCATAACTCGAGGGTCTGCTGTGCAGAATCCAACGACAATTGTCTTCCCATCTGGTTAATGGCCGACCATTACTTTGCCTTCCTTCTTACTTGGTCTGAAAATTAATAAAACCCTATTATAAAATTAGGAGCTAAAAATAATGTTATTAAAAAATACCATACCGGTCCGTTTATACGAAAAATTCGGCGATTTAAAAATTTATCGGACCTTCACAAAACACCAGGTATTTTTATACGGGTCTATATTTTGTCCCCAAGGCTTTATCAGATAACACCTTTATTAAAATAAATCACTTTTAGACCCTTCAATATTATGACTTTATTTTATGAAACAAAAGTTATGGCTAGAGAAAAATGTATAAATACATTATACTCGTAAGCAAAAAACTTTAGTCGGACGTTTTATAGCTTTTCTTATATTAGAAGTACTTTATGGGAAACGCAAAAAAAAAATATTTTTATGTTTTTGTAATATGATTTTGTTGCCATATATTCCGATGAATCGATGTACCTGTTTTCTCAATGTAGTATTTAAGTAGTAGTAGAAACCCACCCATATAATATGTCCCACTGCTTGGCATGGGTCTCTTCCTATAAATCAGGCAAGGAGGATATCGGTCCTTAGTTCACCGAGACGGTGGCCCAATGTGGGTTGGTAAACTTCACACACCTTCAAAGACTTTCAATCTCATCTGTCGTGGAGGTTTACTCGCGATTTTTTTCTTCAGCAATGTAGTATTTGTTAAAAAAAAATCCCTGAACTCGGTAGAGGTATCTGTGTCGTAATCTGTGTAATTATGTATAATTATTTTTTGTTATTTGTTAACATGGTCATTATCACCCTGTAATAATTTATTGAAAATTCCTCATCATCTTCAGACTTTATCCGTCCACCAATGAACATAGGCCTCCCCCATTGACCGACAAGACGGCCGATCCCTTGCCTTGCCACTCGTTTACAGCATGGACCGGCCACTGCACGGGAATCTAGTTAAAGGCCAATCAACGACTCTGGACTTTAGAGTCCTTGCTTTAACCTTACTGACCGTATTGGCCCATCGGCCAACCGTTCTACTGACCTAACAGCCCACTGCCACTTCAACGTGCTTATTTTTCGTGTGATATCGGTCACTTGAATTCTCTTTTATTAAGTAGGTTACCATAGTTGTCTTAAATTACTACTATACTTCATCATCATAAGCCTTTATCCATGCACCGCTGAACATAGGTCAATGAACGACCGTCTTCCTACCCGGTAAATGGCCGACCAACAATTCGTCTACCTAAACGCTGTCTTCACTCTTGTACCATATTGGACCATCAGCCATCAATAAACAATAATTTAAAAAAAGCATACAATACTAATTTGCCATCTTTTGATTCTAACCTGCGGTTTTGCCACCAAGCGTCCACACATAAATATGGTGTAATACGAGTATGGGAAATGATAATAACGTTGTCTCCTATTTATAGAAGCTCACGTGGAGCGAAAAGATTCGCGTGCTTACATAGACCGGGATCGCTGGAGATTGCCCTCGACTACGTAAACTCCATTCAGCGGTATTTACGAAAGAGTTCGCATGTTGAAATATATCAATCGTGGTTGGCAAACTTTGAGAGGATATTTAACATCATTTTTACAAAAGACTTTTATTTGGACTTTTATTTTTTTATTTAGTGAAAGCGATGTGGTCACGAACAATGCATGGAAAGTAACTTTTGAGGTTATTATTTCCAACACCAAAATGTTGTCTACGATTTTATTGTTATATTGGCAGGATAAAAAACGGAAATTATTGATCGAATGAACGAGTCCTGGCAAAGTTTAGAGTGAAAGAGATTTTAGGCTTTAGGAAAACTTCCGTAACATGAGAAAATAAAATAGAACAAAAAAACGAAAGTAGGTAGGTTAAATAATTCTGATAAAAAGGAATGTCTTTTTAATTCTTCAATTACATGCCAAAAAATTAAGATTTATTTACGTAACCTGATAATGAAATATTTAAACTACGAACAAACAGTAGGCAATTTAGATTACGAGGTGCAATCTTACACATATTATATACATCATAAAAAATTATCTTTTTATTTAGTTACTGGTCTTAATTAGCATTAGAAAAGTTTAAAAGTGATATAGTATCCTTGGCACTAATCATTTTGACGTTTTTTCATCGAAAATAGTAGACGGGGCCATAGTTCACCAATGCGCTGGCCATATGTGGGTTGATTAACTACACACCTTCAAAAGACTTATGATATCATCATACTTATAATCTATTTCAAGGTACAGCCAGGACCGAATTTGGATCCTCTCGCTTAAAAGTCTCCCATATCCACTGGACCATCATCGCGTCTACAATGAAATAATATTCTATAGCACACAATCATTCAAGTGAGCTGTTTTTGCTCCACTTAAATCTATGGTCATCATTCAACAGATGCGCTGTGTCACACTCTCGACTCTCTCTCTCTCTCTCTCCCTCTCTCTCCCTCTCTCTCTCTCTCTCTCTCTCTCTCTCACTTTCGTCTGCATAGGTACTATCCTGCTTATTTCTCCTATAAGCCGTTTTACCGTGTCAAAAAATTGGTTTTTTGTAGTCGGATTACGGACGGTAGTTAGACAACGTCAAACATTACACGCAGCACGAATCGATCTGAGCCGATCGCTCGAGCCGATCATGCGTCTCTCTCGTTCGTGCTGCTCTCACTTGCGGAACGCCGCATGACATCATCTTTTTTGGGCATGCTGCCCGTATATCGAGTTATTAGACGTTATCACGTCAAAAAAGGTCAGGCCAGGCAATGTAATAACAGAAACATAATGTCTTAGTGTAAATAAACTTGTTCATGTTCGTAGTTGACGGTGACCACTTTCCATCATATGACTTCTCTACATGTTTGATTAAGATGAACATGATATGAAAATTACAATATTTGAGCTCAAATGTGACCATTAAAAAATAAGGAGGCTACTTAGGTCTACCTCAAACATATTTTAAATGTAATAATCCCGAAATATTTTACATGGTCCAACGAAACCGAAGAAATGCAATTAATAAAGCATAATAGAAAAAGGATTACTAACTTAATATTCGCCAGGTGCTTTACAAACTGAATTCTAAGCCGGACTGCTTTAAATGCGTTAGTCTGCGCTGAGGTTTTTAATTAAAGTATAAAAGCCCGTTATAATGAAATACTTATTTTGATATTTGTTTGTAGCCTGTAATTCATTAAGGATATTCACAATTGACACGTTGAGTAGACGGATTGGCAATCGCAGATGATGATGAATTCGCAGTGGAGGTAGACGAATACGTCGGCCGATAGGTCGGCTATTATCGGCCATCGGCATAAACATTTGGGAACACGATCTCCATGCAGTGGCCGGTCCGTGTTGGATGCGAGTGGCAACGGATCGGTAGTCTTGGCGTTCATTAAGAGAGGCTATGTTCTGTAGTTGGCGTATAAAGGTTGATGATGATTCATGATATTTCCCTTTTTTCGTATACTAGGGCACTTCTTATAAGTATTTTTTTAAATTATTATTACTTCCTTTTTTACTACAGAAATACTACAGAAAATAAAAGAACCATAAAGCTTCAAAGTAATGAAAAAAATTAACGCTCCTCACGATACATAAACTTTTATTTTAGTTTTACTTTGTAGCAACGGACTTTCTCTAATCAAGTTAATAATCTAGTTAGCTCGTTTGTTTATCTGTGTTATAAAACCTCTACATTTTCTTTCATATACTTTGTTAATGATTAATAATAAATAGTTAGTTTTTTATTTAAAAATTGTAATTAACAACACACTAAAATAATGTATTATTGCAAAAGTGCATTTAAAATTTTAGAATCATCATCATCATCATCAGCCTTTACCCGTCCATCGTTTTTTTTTAGAATACAATATACACCTGAACGGGACCATCGCTTGCTCACCGGTGAAGGAAATCATCGTGGGAAACCTATAAGGTTCGACAGCCTTCTCTCCTGATACTCAGAGAGATCCTTACCCAGCAATTGGACATATTAGGGTAGATATTATTAAAATATTAATATTCGAACCTTGACAGTAAATAGATCAACGTACCATCATTAGTCAAACAATATTTTTCTACAAAATATATTCCAAATAAAATGTTTTACTAAGAATTAGGGCCTGTTTCACAATCTCCAGTAAAGTGCCCAATAGGCTATCGGCAACATATTTGACAGATAGAGTATGGAGTATTTGTCAAATATGTTGCCGATAGCCTATTGGGCACTTAACTGGAGATTGTGAAACAGGCCCTTAGTAAAACATTTTATCTGACATAAATATCAGCTGAAACTTTAATCTCCCGTAAGGTCATCGTTTAAATAAAGCAAACAATCGTGTACCAGATACGGTGAGCAAACAATGTCATCTCTCCCGGCATATCTCACTCAGCTTGTAAATGATGTGTCTCGTTAAATATACATCGCGTTTTATTATTTTTTTATCGAAAATGCGCACGGTAACTT
This sequence comes from Lycaena phlaeas, assembly GCA_905333005.2. Taxonomy (NCBI): domain Eukaryota; kingdom Metazoa; phylum Arthropoda; class Insecta; order Lepidoptera; family Lycaenidae; genus Lycaena; species Lycaena phlaeas. Next base: position 10,665,116 of record HG995172.1, on the reverse strand, counting down.
GTTATTATTATTATTATTATGACTTGCTATTCTGGAAGGTCGTTTTCGAATCTCGAAAGCGGAATCCGCGGTGATATGACGAATTTGTATTCTTTAAAACTTGACTATCTATCTATATTAATAAAATTCGTTTTTTAAGTGACTCAAAGTGAGCTCTATCACTCAGGTGAATTTCGTTATCGAAATGGTTCTTTACACATTACATGAAGTACAAGTATACAGTAAATATAGTAATATCTACTTTATGTATTCGCACACATACGCAATGACACTCTAATGCTGAGATAGATTTTACAGAGTCTAAAATGTAACCATGTTTAAAAAGCACGTGCTACTAAATTTATAAAAAAAAATTAAACAGCAATTAAAAAAATATATTTGAATTTCATTTGTTTTTATGAAAAAACTTTTACATAGATTTTATACATCCGCCCATGGCTATGGTTGCAGGCGTATCCAAAACGTTGGCTATATTAACATGTTAGCGCGATAAAACACCTAAAAAGTTGATTCATTAAAACTAGCTGGTATTTGCATTAAAAATGATATTCATCATCATCATCATGACATCACCATCGCCTTGTATCCGTCCACTGATGATCTGTCTTACTCAATTTACACCAACACGACATCTGCCACTCTCATCCAACACGGATTATGAAAAATACTTTTCAATAATATTTATTTTAAAACTTATATTAAGAGTAAGCTGTAGAGAATAGTGTAAGGAGTTCTTTTTTATTCTTTTACATACTTCACAATAATGCGCACGACAGTGATCGAGCTGTTGAAACAGAGTTAAAATTAGATAACTTCATAACATCCCCATTCCATCATTCTGTTAGATATAACACTAATATTTATTGCACCAAAATATATCCGTGTCTCTTATTAATTATTGTAAAAGACTAATATAATATACGGTATATTTAAGATGTTTTCCGAGTATTTGATCAGTGTAATTATTTCATTAACACGTTATCAAATCCGTATTTTTTTGCCTACAGTAATTATTTGTGTCTTATTTTGAATGGGAGTTTTATCTTCATTTGCTTGTCGGTCAGGAGCAATGATGCCTGTAAATCCGAGACGATCAAAAAGCAACTGAGGGCGTTCATAGGCTTTAGTTTAGGTAGCTGCTATACGTTTTAACCTAGACTTGAGTCACGTACCTAGTTCAGAAACCACTCAGGTACCTGGCTACATCCATAAAGATTTCCTTGCGTTAGCAAAAAAAAGCACCACAAGATGTTTGTCCGCACCGAGTCATATAATATTATGTATTATGTATATTTATATACATTTCCTTAATATTCTCTATTTAGTTCTTACAAACTTAGCACGGAAGTTAATGTGATGTTTTTTGTGGTGTTTTCTTTTTTTAATATTTAGAAAACTCTCAGACAAAAGAAATAAACTGCTACAAAATATGATAAAATTACACAATTCAACGTCAAAATCCGACACAAGTAAATACATGTTTATAAGATACGGACACAAAAATATCAGCGGTAAACATAATACACGAAAATAACATCAAAATAATAATAACACGTGACTTTAGATGTTGATATAAGGTGCCGAAAAGGCTTCGTATTCCAATATATTGTAATCATGTTGGAAAAATTGGGCAATTATATTTCAATTTCTATTCATAAATATATATAATGTTATATTTTTCTAAGGCCTCATACTAAGTTAATAGCCAAACTATTTGAATACTATTTGAGATGTAAATCTTTGAAAGTGTATTTACTGGTAAAAAAAATGTATAATTACTGGTAGATTACAAAAGTTATGTACGAAATAGAGCGAGTAACATGTAATATATAAGTGGGTATATTTCAAGCAGAAGTTTAGTAGCCGGCACTAAGTCTCTTGAGGATTAAACTGTTAACTTGCGAACTTACTACATCTAGGATAATGTTGTGCGTATTGGTTGTTTTCTGTAGTGCGTATTTTCAGGGTTTTTTCAATGTTTTGCTCACATATTGAACTTTTATGATGGTTTTTTTCACTATAAAGTGAGATTTTAATTTCAGTTTTTTATTTGATACATATTTATAAGCAAATATTTCTATTTAAACATTTTGAATCAATGTAAAACATTATTTTCCATTTTCTTGGTTTGTGCAGGTGGCTGTTATGTAGATCACCCGTATAGCTATATCGAGAAGTGGATGACAGGCTGATGATGATGATACACTACCATAAAATTTATATTCTGCATGTAATTTAATCATTCTCACGTTCTTTTCCCGTTTCGAAATTAGATCCCAAGACGAATAAAGGTTTATCCTTATAGCAATTACTTCGCTGAATACAGGCCTTTCTCAATTAACGCCAGAACAATTATAAATCGATCCCAGCAACGTCCCGGTATAACGAGCTACTTACTGTATTAGTCATTATACTATCTCGGAGGTGTTACCGGCGCCAGCACCAATATTATTGTAATAATTACTTAATGGAACAAACAACATAATATGGGAGTAGTTTCGAATAACTTTTGTAACAGAAGGACATCTGACACCTCAGTCCTCCCGTGACCATGGTTGCTGTAAAGTATCCGAAACGTCGGGCTTGTAAAAAACTAAATAAACCGCGATAAAATCCGTAAAAGTTGTTTCATTATAATGAATATAGAATTTATTTGTATTCTACTTACTGAATGTGATAAATAAAAAAATATATTTTATTATTATCATTACATCTAAATTACTTTATCTATATTGGGATCACGGATAAAGAATGAAGCTGTAGAAATCTAAAGGGACTTAATTTTCATCTCCACTAAGTAGGTACAATAATATCATGTATTCTAGAATAATCTGACGTATCGACGGCCGGCTGGTGGAGTGGTCAGGTCACTTTAAACAGTTATTGGGGTTCGAATACTTTTTTTTTTTGATGTCGCAGTAGAAATGCCTTCGCATCATACCAGAGCCTCGGGTAGGCACACTTGCGTTTGTGTGGACTGGCATTAGGGTGCACTACCCCACTAAAACCGCTGCGAGCGCCTTCAGCCGCGTTGTGAGTGACCTGGATCCGCAGGCAACAGAAACCCTGAGTGACAGACTGGCCCCGGCAAGGCCAGATTTTTCAGATATAGGGTCCCCCCCTATATCTGAAAAATCTGGCCTTGCCGGGCCACTACTAAGCAGTCCCCATCGTGTCTAGCGGGGCTCGGGTCCCGAGCCCGACACGAGCACACGTGCTACTGGAAGCGCATTAAGTAGCGCCTCCGACGCACCCCCGTTGGGGGTTCGAAACCTTCCCAGTGTAAATCAGGTCATGGACGTGTTCAAGTTAGATTACTAGATGTTGATACTTACCCTTGAAAGCCCCATTTTTAAAGTAACTTAAAAGGCTTTGTTTGCGGAAAATATGTTTATGTCAATATGAGCGGCACAAAGGGAAGATAATCATTATCATCATAAACAATCAGCAGCAGCAACAGCCGCTACCATATAGGCCTCCTTCAATAAACGCCAAGACGGCCGAACGCTGATTCAGACCGCTGGCACCATAGAAATATTAAGAACTCGAATATCTGTGGCTGCCACGGATACTGACTTAACTGAAGTATAGACTAATTAAATTGTGATAATCCCTACAGATTATATTATGTATAAGGGTTAATACAATAACAAAAGGCGGGCCGTGTTTGTTGATATAAGTGTAATCGTATTAACAGCGGAGACACGTATAGACACTTGCACGTTTCATCTAAATCCTGATTAGAGCGGACAAATAAAGACTTAACGGGTAATCATTTCTTTATATTAGAACTAATTAAATATATTGTGATTACATCCTTTTACAATGTTTTATTTGTTAGCTTAGAGCTATATAGTTAATTATATAATCATTTTTGACGTGACAACGTCTTATAATTCGATAGAGCCGGCTGCACGCACGGAAAAACACGACTCATGCGACGTTACCTCGCTCTGGGGCGTTCCATTTAAGGCTTGAAGTGCAAGCGAGAGCGCGGAACGAGCGACAAAGAGGCACACGATTCGGCCCATTAGTATTTTCTTAAGACTTTGTCACGTTCAACTATCCTCAGTAAACCGACTTTGCAGACAACCGATTTTTTCTTTAAGTCCGAAGTATGCAACTAAGCTGTTGGATACTTATGATAAATACCGATCGTTACACCCAGACATCCGCACAACCAAAGGTTATGCAGATGCGTTGCCCCTCTTTTCCCTACCTTAAACCGCACGAAACCGGCTAGAAAGTATACAGGGTGTCCCAAAATTCAACGATAAAAATGCACCACAGCTCCTGCTCATGACTACTCCAGAATAAAATAGAGAAAAAAAAATACTTTGTATTTTTGAAATACAAAAAAATATTTAAAAGTTTTTGAAAATCAACACCCATTATGGTGTTTATTACTATCGTGACCACAAATTTTCAAATATTTATGATCTTTTGTTTGTAACAGCAACCTACTGCTGTCTATCGCAATCCTTTAAAGTGCCAGATTTTTTTCAGTTTTTAGGTTAGTCAGTTAGGTGGTCTGTGGCTGGCCCAATGCGAGTTGGTGAACTTCACACACCCTCGAGGATTATGCAGTCCTCACGGTGTTTTCCTTCACCGATGAAAGAGAGATGATCTCGTTAAGGTTCACTTAGAAATTTAGAAAAACACATTTTAAGACTCCATTTATGTAGAATATAGAAGCATCAGTAAAAATATTTTTTTCTATAATCTAACTATAATCAAGTTTATTAATGCAAGTTTAAAGATATTGACAACAAACGGAGTTTAATTATTGAATTTTCTTTTTATAAAAATTAAGTTGTATTTACCTAATACATAATCCTTCTTTCCGAAGTACGGAAACAGGTGTTTTAGAGTTAATCTAATAATCTCTATAAAGGGATGAAAGGGGTGTTTTACTTGTTCTGTAAATTCTTATTGAATTAGTTTTGCGACCTAAAATAAATCATATTAAAATCTCAAATTAAATATTGAGAATAATAAGTTTATAAACATTATTTCAAACTTGATGTTACTGAATCTTTGTAAACGTTCATTATTCGATGGGTATCCGTATATAAAACTAACCTATTTGCTTTTAAAATAAACTTGCTTAGTATCATTATAATGAATCAACTTTTACTGATTTTATCGCGGTTTATTGAGTTTTTTACCAGCCCGGTGTTTCTGATACTTTACAGCAACCTTAAAGTTCATTATAATGAGAGAAATTATCTTAAACATAAGAAAACAATATGTTTAGTATCACTATAAATATCTGTAATTTTTTATTAGTTCCGTTTAGTATATATTTAAATTTTATATTTTTCTAGGTAAAACATAAAAAACAAAATTTATTTAATAAATTCTTAAATGCAAATGGTTCAAACTTTTCCTTTGTTTCTCTCTAGCCGTCTACCACACTTTTTAAAAGCAACACTTATGAAATGGCAGAATTCTGCGGAATAAAATGTCACTTTAGTAATAATATTCGAGTACATTCCTAAATAATTTACTTGATTCACATTACAAAATGATAACTGTAATATTATATGTAGCCAAAATCTTGCAAATGATTGAAACAAAATTGTTTTAAAATATATTTATAATTGTAATATTTTCGACACTGGACGGTGCATCATCAGACGCCATATTTCATAAAGTGTTAATTTATTATACAACATAATCTACAAGTCTGTCGGACTAACGATAAATAATATTCCGCACTCGACTGGCTCGGTACAATAGGTTGTCAGCTGATCATTTATTAAGCGGGAAGCTTAGTGCTTGGTAAAGTACATTTTGATTCAGGGAGGTGGTTCCCCTGTCTAGACGGGTAAGTAATAAAAAGTTCTGAGAATACCTTTGTTAGTACCGTTACGAACATTTATTTTCAATGTTATTGTTGAAAGCGATAAATCTTTGTCTGGACGTGGCTATAATCGGAACACCGTCGTAATAGTAGCAACACCATCGAGTTGTTTTTCAACTATCCCCATGCTATACGGCTCCGTGACTTTTCGTTGAATTAACACGGCACTTAAGCGTATTTAAAAGGAAAGTAGTAACACATATATTATGTGCCACTGCTGGGGTCTCCTCCTCGAAATCAGGCGAGGAGGGTATCGGGCCATAGTTCACCGAGGCGCTGGTCTAATGCTAGTTGGTGAACTTCACACACGTTCAAAGACTTTTAATCTCATCAGTTATACAGGTTTCCACACGTTTTCCTTAACCGATGAGCGAGCGATGGTTTCCTCTTTACGTGCACTTAGAAATTTAAAAAACCCAATTCAAGGTACCACAGGTGGGAGGTCAGGATCGAGGGCCAACCCTTTCGCTCCAGCCGAGCCCCTTAACCACTGGACCATCGTCACTCTCAAAATCTTATAAGGCCTAACAAATTCCAAACTGATATCATAAATAATAAACATACTTTTCCTTTATTGCAGACTTAATTGATCAACTTTGCAAATTCTTTATTATAATTAGATTATTTTTTCAGTAGTAAAATATTACAACGCCATAACACAGCTACTTAAAATATAACCTTCCTATAATCTTTTTATAGGGAAGGGAATAATGCGTATCCACTTTCGCGGAAACAAAGAAATTCGTACCGCTTTTTGTTGGAATCGCGGGAATACTTTCTCGCGGCCACATTACTGTAACTTATATTAAGAAATCGCAAATTTGTTTCGTCGCTGATAAATAAAAGTCTTTATTTTTGAAGTAGAAATTTCTTTAGCCGTGTTGAGCACATTTTTGGTAGAGGAAAATCTTACGGGTTTGCATTACCGACATGCTAATGTTCATTTCATTGTATAATGTCATAATTCGAAGTTGTAGTCCAAAAAAATAGGTCTTAATCGAAATTTCGAGTTAAAGCTTAAACTTTTGATATAAGTTACTTTAAAAAATTTAAAAACGAACTGTGAAACTTTTTTTTAATTGCACCCCCGGAAAGGGGTGAAAAAATATGAAAGAAGTGGGTTTTTCTTTTTGGGAAACTGATGTTTGAAAATTCTTTTAATACGGTAAATATTCAAACAACAGTTGTAGAGCGTAAAATTTTACATATAAACGTTCATAAATGGTGCAATAAAAAAAAACCTATGTTCAGCAGTAGACGGTTAAAAGCTCATGATGGTAATGATGAATATATATATTAAAAATGCACTCTGCATATCATACAGAAATATCCATTGAGCGGATTTCTTTTTATTAGGAAATGCAAGTAGCATTTCCTAATAAAAAGAAAATATGCGCTAAATACTTCATTTCGTGGAAATAGAAACATTAAATTATTTTAAGTTATTATATAATACACAATAACATCATTGTCACTTAAGAAATCGGATCACCGTGGCGTCCTCTTTGATACAAATCCATTAGTAGGTTTCCTTTGAATCGTCATTCCTTTCAAACTCAACGGAGTGGCTACGAACACTTAGCACGTACACAGGTCGTTTACAAGATCTTCAGTTATTACAGCGACTACAATACAGATATATAAATAAGCTAAGTACGTCATGATTTACCTTCGTCATCGTATTCGATCACGTGTTTCTCTTAATGCCGACGTATTATTTAGAGCCTCTTCCTTCATAATGAATTTGTCCTTATAATTTACTAGTTTTGCTTCGCCCTTTGCTTTTGTTGGTTGTTTGGACGTGAAGTTTGAATTAGAAGCATGTACTTCTTTTCTAGAACGAGGTATAAACAAACAAACAGTGTGTATAAGGACACACTCTTTTTATAATAATAAAAAATAATCTATGGACGCTTTACCACCACGTCAATCTGGTCCCGTGGTAAGTTCTCGAAGAGACATGTGTTACAGGTACCAGACAACGGAAATACATAATAATATATTTAATATACTTTTTATATCAATATATATATTTAAGATTATTATATAATACACTTAATATTTAATACACATCCATGACCCAGGAACACTGATTTTTTTTGTTCCCTGACGGGATTTGAACCCGCTACCTCAGACTTGAGCAACCAAACCTAACCTACAGAGGTCGTCTATCATATTTTTTTTTATAGCATAGGAGGGCAAACAAACAGTCGAAGCCTTACGACTATCGACGCCCATTAACATCCACACAACCGGAGGTTATGCAGATGCGTTGCCCTCCTTTTCCCTTTCCCTTCCAACGGGCTACCGGAAACTCACAAATCGCACGAAACGCGACAGCTCAGCTGTCACTTTACGCCGATTTTATGAGAGCGAGAGGTTCCTCCCCGGTTGTGCCAGCCCAATTTGGCTGCAAAGCAGCATGACACTATCTTATCTTACTACGATTTCGCATAACTTTTGGTTGTTTGGATGTCTATGGGCATCAGTTGCAATATGACAAGTTATGCCGTTTGGTGTCACGGCATTAGCATCGTATTACTGTCAAGGGTGCGAAATTAAACTTTTACATAAAATAAAACTATAAAAGCACTAAAAAGTATGACATTTTTTAAACTAAACATTCAATAATTGCAAAATACCTACAACAAAAAAATCATTTTATTGACATCTGACTTGATTTGTACCATTATGTCGACGTATCACTCTTGTTAATTAAATTGTGTTGTGTTAAATCCGTCTGTCGTACTTCATATAATTATACTGAAGCGTCATTTGCCTTTACCGTGTTAATCAAATCTATCTCATTGTCATCTCGCAAACTTTGTTATCAGTTTAACGGGTACTTTATCTGTAATTGAAAATCTGTTGTGGATGTACTAACTTGTTTAACGATATCAAACAAGAGGAAATTATTGAGAGGTTATGAAATTCTTGGTTAATTTGTACTTCTATACTAAGTTTAATGTGTATCACTTTGGTTTTACCCAAATATTTAAAAATCTTTTTGAGATAATCAAAATTTGAAAAAAGATCCTAAAAGAGCAGAAAATTTTCTTAAAGGTTCGTTTTTCAATCATTAACTGAAATAGTTTTTAAAAAAAACCAAACACTTATTTTATATTTTCCTTTATTGTTTACTTATAACTTTTGCATTTTTTTTTTCAGCCCCTCTTGATAGACCGTTTTAGATGCCGAAGCCCGAATCGAATCAAATGAGCCCAAAATCATAATTTTCGGTGGTGGCGATCAGGTTTCGAGGGAAATGGCACTTGTGAACTAGACTAAAGTAGATAAGATGCCTTCTCCTGCGCACTGGCCACATATTGTTTCTCTTAATTTTTCCCTGGGCCACTAAGAAATCTTGTTAGCTGATAATATATATTATTAAATTCGAAATTCACATGCATAAGACTATCGTCTTTGATATTTTTTTACAAAAAATAAGACCGATTTCAATAAATACTAAGGCCTTACCAGCGAGAAAATTTCTGGAAACATTATCTGATGGAAAATGAATAGTATTTTCAATACCTATTGGCATCAAATACTGGAATGAAAATCGATACGTCAGTAAAGTTTTTGAATGAAAGCCTTGATTATATTTTTTGTTTAATAGGTCGACTTTGGCCCGATGTCTTTTCATAAATATACACGAAATGTTTATAGAATTAAATCCTTCAATTTGTTTAATATAATTTACAGCTTGAAATTAATTTCATTGTGTTTGGAACGGTCGTGAAACGGAAGTTATTATAACAGAATTTAATTTAAATAGCAGATGCTAGTTTTATTAAAATATATATTTTTATTAAAACCTACATTTATGTATGTTCTCTTTGCTGCGTTTAAATAGTATTTTGTGTATTTGTTAGAGTAAGCACAATGGAGTTCATATGCCTTTTTGGACAAAAACTCTCAAATTTAAATTAAGATTAAAAGAAATTGCTTAAATGTACAGCGACTATATTTTACACAGATTTTCGTATTCTTATCCATTTTATAATTAAAATATTTAGTTTAAAATATTATGGAAGAAGAGCTTCCCCCCTCCTTTAAATTTCATTCCACCCGCTGAGAAACTACCTACTCCTGCTGGGGGGTGATCGGAGGTGATCTTCCCTGGGCAGTCTGATGAAGATACCAATAGGACCGAGTAAGATGGGGTTTTTCCAATAATGACAAGTTTAGCTGCGGTATTGTTCAGTCTATAGCTTATCTCTTACAGTGCCCTACCGTCCCATATCATGTACCATGGAGGATCTATTGGGGGCCACTTACACGACGGTAGATTTGGCTAAGTACTGGCCAAAGCATATATAAATAAACTAACACAATAGAAAGTTTTAGCCATTTCAACTCGGCAAGAAGAAGAAGAAGAAGAAGAAGATCCATTTTATAGAAAATTTTTGTGTCATTACCTCGTTATTAGATCTATACAAGAATAGAGAAGGTTTCGTATTTTGTAATAAAATGCCAACACAATTTGTATTTGTCGACACAGAAATGTATTATCCCATATCACAGGCACCATTAAATACACAAATGAATGTGATTCATGGGTATTGACCTGAAAAAGGCTAAGCTATGGAAACGCACGTAAGAGGAAGGGCATGTCCTAATGCGAAGGCCCGGCCCTCATCAATTTTGCTCTTTTTGCGAGCAGATCAAGTGATGCCGGCTTAGGGTGTCGTATGTAACGCCTTTCTTTGACACTATTATAAATATGATGTTATCTTTAGTGAAATATAGCTTGTTATTTTATATTATTCCTATACTAATATACATAGCTCATAGCTGAAGAGTTTGTTTGTTTTGATGCGCTAATCTCAGGAACTATTGATTGGATTTGAATGATTATGTCAGTTTTAGATAGCCTATTAATCAAGGAAGGCTTTAGGCTATGTATCATCCCGCTCAGATCTCGTTATAAATCGTAGTTAGCATAGACGGAGCTGCGGAAAACAGCTAGTATTTTATTTAAATAAAGAATGAATATATCATAGCCTGCCTGCACCGTGATCAGCCAGTCGCTGATCCCGTTGCCTGATGATATTTTTTAAACGCTTATAAACGCATAATGAAAAAACTATTTATAAAGCTGCGAGTGGCAAGGAATCCATCGTTTGGGCGTTCATTGAGGGAGTCCTATATTCAGTAGTGAACGGATAAAGTATGATGATAACGATATAACTACAACTCAGTGTGATAATGAGGATAATCTAGACAATACAAACAAAATGAAATTTCAAAACCAACCATTGAATACAATAAAATCTTATAATAATATCACAGTGCGGCCATAGTACCTAATAACAATGTTATGTTACGAACTACTGGGTTCAAAGTTCAAGTAGACATTGAACAGCTCCAATGCAGCGTGGGCTTTCTATTCCATTGCAGTAATCACAAGTCTGAAGTTTGCTTCAACTTCCTCATATTGCCTTTATCATTGTAAATTTTCGCTTAGTTACATTGCGCTGAAATTATTCCATAATATTTTCTAACTTTCCTTCATAATCTTATGAAACTTTAAAGCGTTAAGTGTAAAACGTTGTAGAGTTTACAATTTATGGATATTGGAATTTATGGATAGCTTAGCTATTTTATTTAGAAAAGATTATTATTACAATATACCAAATCAATTGTATTTTAGCTTCTAGTCTTAACATTTGAGTTTCACTAGGTATCATTGTCGACCAGCGACGATGGTCCATTGGTGGGTGGACTCGACCTCTTATGCGAGAGGTTCTAGATTCGGTCCTGACCCCTCGTGTGTGCCTTGAAAGGGGTTTTTCTAAATTCTGAGTGCACCCTAAAAGCGAGACCATCGTTCGCTCACCGGTGAAGGAAAACATCGTGAGGAAACCTGCATGCCTGATGTGATTGAAAGCCTTTGAAGGTATGTGAAGTTCACCAACCTGGGTTAGGCCAGCACATCGGTGAACTATGGCCCTTTACCCTCCTCGCTTGATTTCGAGGAGGAGACCCGTGCCCAGCTGTGGGACATATAAGGGTGGATACTTTTTACGTATCATTGTCTATGCTGTGAAGTGTGAACAATTACTATATCATGTGTTTGGAAAAAAAATCCTCTACAAGTGTAAATATTATGTTTTACAATTGATATGTTTAAGGTCTCACCTTTGAATATAGCCGTCCGTCCACCGTCGTATATAGCTGGCGTCTGTGGTCAAATATCCAGGCACATTCAATAGTATTAATTCACAGATTGCCGTGGCGCTGCGCTACATCGAAACCAATACGCCATTAGAGTTTCATTTGTAGATAAGAGTCAAAATGATTTTACAAAGGAAGGAACATAAACAACACATATCTAATTTAATCATTAAAAAATACATCAATAATTCAAAAAGAATATAATAGATAATAATATCAAAATAAAAATAATGGAAACTGAAGAAGACCAAAATGAAGTTCGTGTTGAAGGCTTTATAGCTAGTTGAACACTATATAGCCTTATTATACTTTATTACACAGAGATCATTGGGAACAGTCACACAGATCTTTCCTAAGGCGTAAAAAAAAACTTTATGCGTAATACGTAAAAATTTTCTAAGATTTTTGCCTTTAATACGGTTAATCGGGGGCTGTCTACTAAAACTATTAAACAATATGGATAAATTAAAAAAAATCCAGGATCATTTTGAATAGCTGAATATTGCATTAAATTATGAAGTAGTCAGAAGCACGACTCGTGTCCAATTTATGCTTACTAATTGTTATTCAGGGCGTGTTCCAATTCCATTCCTAGCTCCATCCTTCAGAAATGATTCCAAAGAATATTCCGGAATTCGCCAGTCAACCCTCTGATTCAACAATGCTTGTTTTGAATCGACGCTGGCGGTGGCGGAACCATATAATCGCAGAATTTTGCACGAAAAGCAGCCTCGCTAAAATAACACATTAAGCCGCAAAATGATAACATGATTAGTCACTTTGGTAATTAACAAAAGAAAGAAGAAAGAAAGAAAGAAAACACTTTATTGGTTCACAAACACGAGACAACAACAAAATAATTTACATTAACTATACAGTTACACAATTAATTCACTCTTACAATTAAAGAAAAAAAATACAAATTACGAATATATCCTTCTAAATCAACTCGTAAATTACCTTATTTCCCAGGGACTATATTTTGTGAATATACTATTTATTAAAGGGTAGTACTTAATAATAAAAACAAGTCGTAACATTTTCTAGTTGAAGAGTTAAAATTCGCTGATCCGAAAATATATTAAAAACTCCTTTTTAGCTTGGTAGTTGGTGGTTGTAATCTAACCACATGTATTTTTACCAGTAAAGAAGTTTTTTTTCGTGATCAGGCTTGCCGTAATTACTTCCTACTAACCTAACATCTGATTAACCCGGCAACCCTTAAAGTCTGGGCATAGTCCAAATAAAACTTTTTTTTTAACAATTACCGTTACGGGTTCCGAGCCGTTAACACGTATTTTTGGTGCTCCTCAAATCTATTTATTTTATTGGATTTATTGAATAAGAAAAACACAATACCTTTATTAATGATTTAAAACTGTCACTGCACACCAGGCAAATAACATTTCTTTAACGTTTCTCTGAACTATAAGTAACAATGGATCTACATAATCAACTAACGAAAAACTTGGACGACATCACTAAGGTATTCGATGCACGGATGGAGAAATATGAAAAAGCACTGGCACAAACAGCAACTAAGACATCATCTTCCAGTTCTTCCGAAATAGCAGCACTTAAAGCAGATTACATTAGCTTCAAGGATATGGTGCTGAAGTCATTGACACTGTTACGCCAGCAGTTGGAGCTGGTCGTTAACGCTTTGGATGGTCAAGAGACATTGTCTCGCAGAAAAATCCTCCTCTTGCACGGTGTTGAAGAAGACAAGCAGGAGCAGCTGGAAGATAAGGTAATTAATATATTACATAAGCACATAAAAGATGTCGATATTAATTCTCATGATATTGATGTGTGTCACCGTCTTGGTACTCCAAAGGAAAAATCAAGACCCATCTTGATTCGCTTCACTCATCTTAAACATAAGTCCAGGATTTGGAATTCTAAGAGTGGGCTGAGGGGATCCTCCATGGTGCTATCGGAGTTTTTAACCAAAGCGAAACAGGAGCTGTTTGTTTCTGCGAGAAGACACTTTGGCATGAAACAAACCTGGACAGCTGATGGAAATGTAATTGTTATACTTCCTGATAAGACGCGGGCCAAATTATCCTTCATGTCCGAGTTGCAGAATTATATAAACAAGTTTCCAGCTCAGAACACACAAGAAGGAAAGGCCACAAGACCTCGTCGCAATGCTATTAAGCCCAACACAAAGTAACCTCTTTATGTACTTAAATACTTCTTCTCAATTTTGTATCCACATATAATATGTTTCTTTATTGTAATTTAGAATATTTAATTTTGCCAATTTCTTAACAATTTAAATCGTAACTTATAATTAATTTTAAATTGTAACGTATTAACCGTTGCATATTTAAAAATTTTACAACACTTGCATGAATTGCACAAACTAACGAAAATTCGAAATGTCATTGGTGTTGTTTTTAAAATCTATCGCCAAGAGGCAAAGGGCAATAGTCATTCTGCCAATTATAATATCTTGAGTGATAACTTACAAATATCTTCTTTTTTTTTTTTTAAATCATACGTGCATTGGATGCAAGGTAAAGACTACGTTAGTACAGTTTATGGTTAAAAACACTTTTTTTTAATTATTTTTTTTTTTTTGTAATATTTTGTTATTGTATTTAACTGTAGAAAGTATAAAAGATCAATTATATAGGCGAAATAGTTTACCGATTATAGTTAACGTTATTTTCTTCTTCTGATGTATTTAAAATAACTGTAGTGTCTCATAATACTTTTTTTCTGTTTCCATGTTGTGTGTATAATATTATGTGATTTGGTTTGTAAAACATAGTTCTTTCGTTACTAAGAGTTCTGTTCAGCAAATGCCTTAGTGTGCGTGGGACGCTGAATTATAATTTATATTGCTTGTTTTTATAATAATTTTATATATATAACTTAAGATATTTGTATTTATATATATTTATATTTATATTTATATAGTATACATTGTTCATGTCTGATGACTTTTTATCTTGTTCTTCTTCGGATGAGTTTGTTAGCATTGGTAGTGATACATCATCTTTAGATGAATTTTCTTTGGACGTTAAGCTTAATTCTATTTTCACTCATGACACTTCTTCTTTAAACATTGTGCACATAAATGCACAAAGTATTCTGGCCCATTATTCTGACTTTCTAGCATCATTTAGTGGCGTCAATGTAGATTGCATACTTGTATCTGAGTCCTGGTTAAAACCATCCCTCCCTTCTACTTACTTTCCTTTGCCAGGCTTTACTGTTATTCGTAATGATCGCACATGCTGTAGGATTCCTAGGAGTTCTTATGCCTGAGATACACACACACCCCCACCGGGTGTGTGTGTGTATCTCAGGCAAAATATACAATACACAATAGTGGACCAGTCTTCTAGTGATGTTTGGGGTAATCTTGAATACATTTTGCTTGTTCAATTATTGACATAAACTCTGACTTGCTACAAATAAAGAATTGGACTGACCTTTTTGGTCTTGTTGTGAACCCTGCTAAGTCACAAGTTATGATAATAGGTAGTAGACAATTACGTGGAAGAATTAATTTTGACTCAATTACTAAAGTAATATATAATGATATACCGATTCCTTTCACAGATAAGTCTAGGAATCTAGGACTTATATTGGACTGTAATTTATCTTGGGCCTCACATATTTCAGAGATTAGTCGACAGTTACATCAATCTCTGCATTCCTTGCGAAGACTGCAGAATTTTCTACCTTTGGGAGCAAAGATCATAATAGCACAATCCCTCTTACTTCCCATCCTAGACTATGCTGACGTCTGCTATTTAGATGCAACACAAGAGCTACTGAACAAACTTGAACGTCTTCAAAATTTGTGCATCCGATTTATATTTTGTTTGCGCAAATTTGATCATATTTCCGAATATCGCTCTCAATTGAAGTGGCTTCCAATTCAACTTCGCCGGAATACGCACATTTTAACCTACATTTATAAAACTTTAAAACTTTCCACTCCCCAGTACCTAAGGGAGCGCTTTACATATAGGCCTATTAGTGACAGACCAACACGAGCTTGCACTCAAACAAAACCCTTGACCATCCCTTACTATAACAGTGCTGCTTATGGTAATAGTTTTACAGTAAAAGCAGCTCAAATGTGGAATAATCTTCCCCCATCCATCCGAGATAGTCCTACCATAACTTCTTTCAAATCTCGTCTGAAGCAACATTATCTGAACTCACTCGATAGTTAATTAACCGTTATATTTTTAATGTATATGTTGTATATTTCATACGTATTATAATATAATATGTATATATGTATTGTGTATGTATTTATATATGTATTCATTTTAATGTATATTTTTAATTTATTGCAAGTATTTCAATTATCTTATTCAATATTATTATATTTATTTATTTGTCTTTAAGTGACGGAGTATCCCACAACTTTTCAAGGTTTTGCTGGAAGAAATCTCTGATAGAGATAAGTACACCTTGTTAACAATGTCTTCAATACAATTGTTATTATATGATTATTGTAAACTAAAGAATAAATAAATAAATAAATAAATAAATAAAACTGTTACCGATCAACATTTGTCTTTCTAACTCATATAAAAACATTTCAACTAACAAGCCGTTGATCAATACCGACGAATGTTCGCAATACTATTAGAAGGATTATTTTTTACGAGGATTATAAAGACGAATACATTTTCATTAATATAAATCCACCAGACAACATAAAAATTTTAATCAAACTAAACTCATAAACTAGTTTTATGGCATAGCTATCTCGATGTATCTAGGTCTTCCTAAACATCATTATTATCGAGACCTTTCTCTCTATTTGTGGATTCATTCCCTCCCTTTTGATAAAGAATTTATCCGCAACCAACTAGAACCCAAACAGGGCATACTACAAACTAAGTAGGTCTACCATCTACTGGTTCTTCTTAGTATGTGACTGAAACAATATTCCGCCCATGCAGTCTTTACAGAAAATGTGTCAGTGCAGTGTGGGAAAGGAGGGGGGTGCTATATGCATGCATAAGCATGCATGCGTGCATTCACACATTTTCTGTAAATACTGCATGGTTCGCAGGATATTGCTTATTAATTATATATATATATATATATATTTCAGCAAAGTAACGCCTAATTCTAATAAATCACTTTAATGATTCTCTACGGCCATCTCTATAACTTTCGTTTCTCTACAATCCTGTAAACTATAAAGTCATTCAATAAAAACATTGTTATAATAAAGTAGGAGATTGTTAGCAAAGTATTTCTCAATATGCAACATTGTTTGAAGAGTTTATAACTGACGTTCCTGCCTCTGATTGTGTTACCGTTTATTGCTGTACCAGGCTAACGCTACACACTATTACACAGACGCTCAGTATTAGTAGGATGCTCTTGCATTCTTAGAGAATAACACTAAATATTACCTTTAGCAGATTCCTTTTACGAATAAATTATATAAAATTCTCGTGTCACAGTTACCATACTCCTCCAAAATGGCTTGACCGATTTTTTATAAAATTTAATTTGCATATTCAGTAGGTCTGAGAATAAGCCAACGTCTATTTTCCATCCCCCTAAATGTTAAAGTTGGCTCGTCCACCCCTAATTTTATTTTTATTACTTATAGACATTTTTTTATTTTTATTTTTTATGGTACAAAATACAAATATACATACAACCTTAAGTTTTTATTTCTTTACGATCAACCCCTATTTTTTATAACGATCTCTGAATGTATATGAAGTTCACCAAACTCGCATTAGGCTAGTGCATCGGTGAACTATGGCCCAATACCCTCCTCGCCGGATTTCGAGGTAGGTATCCATGTCCATCAGTCTGCACGGCTATCGCTCACAGCCTATTTAGGTTGTCTACCTTAAATAAAAAGTTTAAGTTAAAACATCATAATATAAATTAAATATTCATGGATAAATCTACAAAATTTTGACACGTCTTTTATTGTTAGTTTTGATTATTTAAAAAAAAAGGTGTGCGTGTGATTCACACACGATAGAAGTGAAACACGTGTTAAACGCTCAAATACAAGCAATTATTAATAGTGTGCAATATACATACACATTGCACTCTCGCTCTTTTGTATTTGTGTCCCTTACTTGTCGTTTTTTCCGTTGCATCCGGTTTAAAATCACAACGATTCTAAAGAAGTTTCATTTCAGAAAACTGGTTAATTTATCCAATATACTCATAATATCATCTTCAGAATCAGAAATAAAAGCTTGACGATGAATTATTTATCCATTTGTTATAAGTTTCAACAATTAAATAATTTATTAACCCTAATACCTACTACCTAATGGAGTCTCTTAACTACTTAATTCAAGGGTTTGTGACAAAAGGAAATTAGCTTTGACAAATTAAGGTATCACAAATTCACAACGTTAAAAGCTCAGAATAATCTAAATTTGTATTCAAATCGGGAATTCCTAGTAAAAGGCACTCAAACTGTCATAATATAATAATTATTATACAATTTAAGGAAAACAGTTCTTCTTTGTCCTAGCCTGTTCCCATTATTTGGGGTCGGCTCTCCTCGATCTATTGCGCCAGGACAGTCTGTCCTGGGTTGTCGAAATATTTATTTGGGCAAGCTCTAAGTCCTTGGCTACCGTGGACCACCAGGTAGCCTGCGGGCGTCCTCTTCTTTTATTATTAATAGGCAGACGTAAGGCCTGTTTTACCACATGGTCTTCGGGACGTCTCATGACATGACCAAACCATCGTAGGCGGTTCTCGGTGAGTATTTCTGATATAGGCGCGACCTTGAAACTTCCTCTGATGTGATGTGACTGATTTAAGGAAAACAGTTATTGATAATAAATCAGGAAATCGGATGTAACCGGGTTCGACCAAATTAACAAGTAGGTACAACAATAACCCTGACATTTAAAGATTGATTTTTTAGATTGTGCGTAAGAATAAGATCAGATAAGCTCAAATATAAACAAATTATTAACTTCCAATATTTATGTTTAGGTATGTTTATTTTTAAGTATGTATCGACGGACTTCATCACTTTTTATGCCGCCTAACCTACCTTACACCTAATATTATATACCCTTAAGTTTCATAGAAAAAATATTAACATACCTATTATATTTTTAAAATTTTAACGTGACTTCACAGCTGATGTAACAGGGAATAACTTAGGCTAAAAAATAATTATCTTTAATCCGAATACATCCGTAAAAATTAATTAACGCGGGTGAAGCCGCGAGAAACAGCTAGTTCTACTATATTCCTACTATATATGATAAACGCGAAAGTTTGTAAGTATGGATGTTTGTTACTCTTTCACGTAAAAACTACTGAATGGATTTTGATGAAAATTTACAATAATATAGCTTATACGTCAGAATAGCACATAGGCTATAATTTATCACCGTACTCCCACGGAAATGGGAAGTACGCAGGTGAAACCGCGGTGCGAAACCTTGCTATTAAGCTATAAAATTCCGGAACGCTAGTGAACATTGTCAAAAAAATGACTTTTTTTAATAGATTGTGTGGAAATACTGGTTTAAAATATCCTATTTCTTATAAAACATTTTATCCAATAAAATATTTCAACAACTTGTAGGAGTTAGGTATGTGGTATACAGTACATAATATTGTATGATATGAAATATGAGGCACTGAGGCAGGTATTTTCTTGTAAAGCACCGGCTCTTGTGGGTTCTTCTCGAGTGCACACGTATTTCATTTTAAATCTATTTAAATACTTTTCATATCGTTGCAGCTCACCTTCTCCAAGCGCCAGAGATTATTTGTATACCATACACAATAAGCAGTGTATCTATTATGTAAAAATGTAAAGTATCAACCCTTACATGTCCCTCATTTGGGCATGGTCTCGAAATCAGGCGAGGAGAGTAATAGCGAGTTGACCGATACGCTGGCTCAATGCGGCTTGGTGGACTTCGATCACCTTTAAAGACTTAAATTCTTATCAGGCATACAGGTTTCCTCACGATATTTTCCTTCACCGGTAAGCGAGCGATGTTCTCGTGCTTAGAATGCACTTATAAATTTAAAAAAACTCATTTCTAGGCACACGGGGGTTAAGATCGAACCTGAAACCTCTCGAATAAGAGGCCGACTCTATACCCAGAGTAATTTTACGCGTTACAAAGGTTATAATAAATAGAGTATTGGAAGCAAACTGAATTTTTGCCCGTGTGTCATCACAGATTTTCTCAGGTAGGAACAAGTAGACCGACCAAGTTTAAACTTATACCAGATACTAATATATATATATATATATATATATATATATATATATATATATATATATATATATATACTAGCTGTCCCGACAGACTTCGTTCTGCCAATATTAAAATTGCAATTACAAAATAGGGGTTGATCGTAGAGGGGTCAAAATTTAGGGTTGCATGTATTTTTGTATGCTGTATCATAAAAAAATAAAAACAAAAAATTTCGTCCGAAAATTAACAAAAAAATTTTAAGGGTGAACAACCCCTATCACTTAGGGGTATGAAAAATAGATGTTGGCCGATTCTCAGACCTACTAAATATGCATATAAAATTTCATAAAGATCGGTCAAGCCGTTTCGGAGGAGTACGGTAACTAACATTGTGACAGGGAAATTTTATATATTATATATATATATATATATATATATATATATATATATATATATATATATATATATATATATATATATATATCCAGGGTGAACATAGGCTATATTAAATACAAAAACAGGGGAAGCTGCGTGCAATAGCTAGTAAATGATAAGTTCATGAAAAAGTAAGAAACAAATTATGTCCCCATATAATTATACTATAGTTGATGCCAGATAACATATTTTTATGTGAATTGTATGGGCGCTCATACAATTTATTTTTGATAAGGTGTCTAATATTATATTCACTCGTATAAAGGTACAAAACACTCCATGCGCAAGTGCAACTCGCATTTGACCGGATTTTCATTGTTAAGAGCACCCGTTCTAGCGGTAGATATTTAACATGAATATTTTTTATTTAAGTAGGATGTGCGTTTTAGGTTGAAAACGGCTCAACCTATCAATTATCTTCACCTCTTATTGGATTATTTTTAAAAGTACAACATTTATATTATTGAAATAACTGACGGATTTCATCGCGGCTTAAAAAAGTTTAATAAACCGCCATAAAATCCGTAAAAGTTATACCATTATGATTAGTGAGATTCACACATACTTTATCTGAAGATAACGGCCTTGCCGGGGCCAGTCTGTCGCTGAGGCTCTGTTGCCGGTGGATCCGGGACCCTCACAAAGCGGCTGAAGGCGCTGGCAGTGGTTTTAGTGAGGTAGCAGCACCCCAATACGAGTCCCCACACACGTCAGTGTGCCTACCCAAGACCCTGGTATGGTATGAAAGCATTTCCACTGAGAAATAAAAAAAAGATTCACACATAGGCTTATTAGAAGACAGTATATATAGCCTTTATTATGTTTTAGTGCAGTGGCCGGTCCGCGTTGGATGCGAGTGACAAGGGATCGGTCGTCTTGGCATTCATTGAGGGTGGCCTTCGTTCAGCAGTGGACGGATAAAGGCTGCTGATGATGATGATGATGATGCTAGCCTTTATTATCTAATTCCTGTATAAGTATACTTTTTGATATTACCTTTTTGTCCTCAGACAGCAACTTCGTTCTGGGAAATGCCCAAGTGCCCGCGTACCCCATCGTCTACTGCTCGGACGGATTCTGCGAGCTGACGGGGTGGGCGCGCGCGCATATCATGCAGAAAGGTTGCGCGTGCAAGTTCCTACATGGACCGGACACGCGAGAGGAGCACCGCCATGAGATCGACGCAGCGCTCGACTCCAAACATGAGCTCAAGCTCGAACTCATATTCTACAAAAAGAACGGTAAATTAGAATTCAATACATTCTCCCATTTGTTCGAAGTATCAGTAGCAATACCGATTTTTTTTTTTTGGTAAGTAATCAGTTCTAAACTTACTTACTCTAATATGTTCGGCGCTACTAATTAGTAGTAGTAGCACTTCGGTTCTATAGTTCTTATAGTTCGGTAGTAGAGTAATTACTCTACCGAACTTTTCTACCCACTTGCACAGCTCGTGAATTAATTAAGTGGGTTGTTATTCCCCACGCAACCATTGAATGCACGTGACCGTGCAAAAAATTAAAGCTTTACTGCTAAAGAAATATCCTAAATAAGGAAAATATAATAACGATACGAACGATATATGTTAATTTAATTGACTGATAATATAATAAACGTTTACTTATGACTTTACTGAACTGATGAAACTACTGAAAATACTCCTTGAAAATGGGGTGAAGGAGAAAAATGTATATAATGTGTTAGCGCTAGGTGGAATGGATGATATTAGCATGACGATGGCTAGCTTCAATACGACAAAGGGAGTCAAGTTAAATTCGATATAATAGAAATCTTCGACTGAATTACCCTGCGACTAGTATTAATGGAATCGGAGATTATTCGTTTCAGCATTGTTTGTAGCCTTGACCCGCAGCTGCAAGGCTGATTATGTTCATTAACTTCTAATTGGCACTAACATTCCGATAGCTGTTGAAATATTAATCCTCGGAATGTTACATGTATTGTGAATGTACGTGAATTTAATTGCTAAGCTATACACGTCCTATAATACAAACCACGTACTATAATACCAATGCACATGATTATTTTGATGGCAAAGCTTTGTGCTCGGATACATTGATGCACATCGAATGTTAAGTGAATAAACTGTAGTGCTTTAGTAGTGTACAGATGTAGCGGAAAAAATAGGCCTTAATATATTATAATAAAACAACTTTTACGGATTTTATCGCGGTTTACGACAACGATGGTCACGGGAGTCTCCCGTAACCATGGTTGCTGTAAAGCAATCGAAACGTCGGGCATATAAAAAGCTCAATAAATTACGATAAAATCCGTTAAAATTGTTTCATTATAATGAGTGAAATTCGCGTAAACATAAGTAAAGCTTAATATATATTATTATCTATTTATACTCATGTTATAAAGGTAATCCCTGGATCAGCCAAAGCAAAGATGATCCTAAGAGACTTTCTACTCAATACTTGGTATCCTTCTTGGCTGGCACTGACTCCAAAAATAACTAATTTGAAATAGTATAAGTAAGACGTATAAGTTTCAATATTTTCGTTAATTGTTTTTGTTAATCAACTTCACTTCGAAGGGTTTAAATATTAGTTATTAGTTGTACATATTTCAAAGATATAAGTTTTGAAGTCGGTTTTTGGTTTTTCATTTAAATTTTTTTTTTATAATAGCCTTCCGAGGTTTGTAACTTGCATCCAAAACAACAGTGTAAGACAAATAATCATCATATTATATACGTTACCTTTCCATTGGTAGATAGTTGTTCAGACCCCTATATTTACGATTGAACATAATTACAATATCTTATTATCATCTAATATATAAAATTATCACGGTCACGGTTTCACGTTTGTACGGTTGTTTGTAATTTAACTCCTAGGGTACGGCTCGACTGATTCTCATAAAATGTTGTGTGCATATTGGTTAGGTCCGTCAGTCAAAATCTATTTTTTATTACCCGAAATGTTGAGGGTGCTCTATCCCTTAACATTTTTTTGACATTTTCTTATAATACGGCTTTCAAAAATACATACTACACAAAATTTTAACCCTTTTCTCACTACCCATATTTTTAACAGAACAGAAATTAGAATTTTTGGCAGAACGAAGTCTTTTGGGACAGCTAGCATCAATATATTTTTTTGCAATTCACGCGAGCGAAGGTGTGGGAACCAGGCATCTGTATACAAACAGCTAATTCATAAACCTAAGAATTACGTACCTAGATTAAACATACTTCAACTAAATTAAACCCTTATTTAACTTATTCAGGATATATTAAATTGCTTATGCTTCATATTTAAATCGTTCCATTGTTAAGCCCGAGGTTGAATACCATAGAATAGTTCAAGCGCTCGAATACAAATTTATTCCAGTTAATCAAAAATAATAAGCGGTCGTTTCATAATCACTACATATTATAAAACAAAGTCAATTTTTCTGTCCCTATATCCCTTTGTACGCTTAAATCTTTAAAATTACGCAACGGATTTTGATGCGGTTTTCTTTAATGGATAGGACAATTCAAGAGGAAGGTTTATGTACATAATTTATTAAGTTTTTATATAAATTGACTAAGATATAACAATAATTGATGGAGGTGTCGGAAAAAAATTGGCCGTCTGGGAGTTTCCAACGAAAACGCTGCCTAAACCCTTTGAGATATGACAAAATAATGTATGGTGGAATTGTGTATCTTGAATAGGTCTATAAAAAAGTCCGCGATGGCATATGTCTATCTCTTCGGAATATTATACTATATCCATTTAATGCTTTAAAAAAATGGGCAATTATAACGCGATAGTTTGAAAGTTATTTACACAAATACGGTATAAATCCTTATCATTTTAAATCAATTAATTGGCTTGAGCACTTCATGAAGAATATTTTTGCCCTTTACATCATGCAAATTAAATGAATACTTTAGGAGATATGGCAAAATCAAAATAATACGCAAGAAAATAAATCGTGTTGCCGTGATTCGAAAGGGCGGCGTATGTATACAGAAAGTCTGCGAAGGGATTTAATGTGTCTTTATGTTCAAGATAACATAATATAATATCCATTTTAATATTAAACTTAGTTATTATTAAAATAGAAAATGATCATCGTCAGACATGATAAATCCGTAAATCTAAGTTCACGCGGGCGAAGCTGCGGGTAACAGCTAGTAGTTTATATAAGCATTTCGCTTTTAATCTACTTACGCTCGGGTAGTGTTTAACTGAAAGGATAAAATGAATGCGGTTGAAGTTATTATTTAAAGGGGGAAATAAAGAGTTTCGTGGTTTCATTTATTATGATTTTAATCTTGTGTAAAACTATCTTGCCTGTCAGAAAATATGCTAATCTGGTATGCGTCAAATTGTATATTATCATTAAAAGTGTGTAAACGTATGTATATCCTAAAAATATATTAAGACATTCTTTCGGTAATGTGAATTTATTAACCTTCACCCTATACGAGATAATGAAGAATAGTCCAATAACACCCTGACATCATCTTTCATTTACATAATATGCCTAAAATTCCGTCTTGTATGCATAACATATATGTGTAAGATAACTTCATTAACTTTCCAGACATAAAACTGACAATAGAGACAACAAAAATAAACTGAAACCGATCAAAATATTCCTCGGTATATACACATATGTTCCTGATTTATACTTTAGATTCTAAATTATTTTTTAGGCGGAAAACACTTGCCGCAACCGTGCACGGAAACGCACTTTTTAAAACAAACAATTTTTAGCGACCGGAGCTACGGTGCTACAATCAAATATCGATAAATTATGACATAAAATTATTATTCACTATCGTGTTTTAATTAAAGTACATAATAAATTATAATTATCTATAAAAACATCGTAAATAAAATATGGGTTTTAGATGGAAGTAGAATCGTTACATTTAAAAATCCAAAGTACATCGCTTAAGCCTCAATCGTAAACAAAAACCAATAGAGTTTTACGTTCCATTCTACTAAATTAAATTTTAACTAGCGTTTGTTGACACTGGAAGCAGATAAGGTTATCAAAATGTACATATTATATGTGTATATTTTGTCAAATATATTTTTGAAATGAAACATCTTTAGAATCGTTGTGATTTCAAACTCGATGAAACGAAAAAGTAAGTCCAAGAGAAAGAGAGACAAACACGTAAATGCAAAGGATTTAGCTGGCGAGAGAATAAGATAGAACACATTAGACGTTTGGGGTGCGGGGGGAACTCAAGTAGATGTAGCCATCTAGCAAGAAGCTAAATCTGGTGCACTACTGCTGTCGATGACAGTTCTAATATCATATAATGATTTGTTAGGTGTTGCTTGTAACTGATATTTTTTTTGAATACATTTCAATAAGTATTTTTATTCAGAGGTTCACTTCTACCATGTATAACTTGCACCCACTCTTTACTAAGTTAGGTTAGGTTTTTGCAGCAAGATTTTTATAATAGTAATTATTACAAAAAAATGGATTTCCTTAAAAAGACACCTAATTTTTTGAGGTTTACCAAATTGAATAATTTCCTAGCCTTGCGGGTTCTCATTCGTTATGATTGACGTGTGATGTATAACAGCCCTATAGGGCTATTCTTTAAGGTCGTTTTCGAATCTCGAAAGCGGAATTCGCGGTGATATGATGAATTTGAGGTATTTGTATTCTTTAAAACTCGACTCTCTATCTATGCCAATATAGTTCGTTTTCGAAGTGAGCGTAAAGTGAGCTCTATCACTCAGGTGAAGCTCGATATCGAAATAGTTTTTACAGAATAGCACTACTGAGGTACTATATAAACGAGGTGTCGAGTTTACCTAAGCTTCTCACCCGAAGTGTGGGCAATATGCAAATTATATTTCCCACTGGCGACGCTCTATAAACGATATTATTAAGTGAACTAAGTAAATTAATTTATAGTGTACATTAATTTACACGGCTTGATTTGTGTGAGCATTTAAGGTTGAAGGCATAAACAAATATAATGCTTACAAAGAGCTTTGTGTTTTGCGGTTTCAGAAGCGCCTTGGGCCAATTTATAACGCATGTTCAACCGTAAAATATATAAATGTGATGTATGAATGTATCTAGGAATTTTATACAATGCTGCTTTTCTACCTAAAATGTAGAGTCATTGTGAACTTTATCGCTATTAAATAAAGATCATATTAAATTACAAGCACTCATCGTTGTCTAAGCTATATCATATTAATAATTTTGTCGTAGACTCGATCTAAAACTTACTTAAATAATAAAACATAAAAAATGAAAAATGATTAAATGGGATTGACATAAGGCTGCGCTTAATCACGTGGTCCATCCTATACATTTTATCATTTTCGAACTTCGCTAACGCTTTCTTAATGGCATTTTGGCTAGGCCCCCAGTGCAGAGTCCGTTAACAGAAGTCAAGAAGGTGCTGTTAAGCCAAGCTGTTAGGGTCAGTCGTCTGATTTTCCTGCGTCATTTTTTCAATTTCTATACCATTTTTTATTTTAATAATTTAGATTAATGACGACCTGAGGAAGGAATTTTTTTATTTCTATGTCAAAGTGACTACGGTGTTTTTTTTTTTTTTGAGCTCGTGTTTTTACGCATTTTTTATATTTCGTCATACATGTTCTCGTGTACATTTTGTGGTGGATAGGTAAATTAAGACAGATTCCATTAGTATAATTATATACACACATGAAACTCTATAAAACATTTCAGTCTATTTTTATCAAAAGTCAGTCAGTCAATTTCAGGCCGGAAAATTGTGAAATGCCTGTCTTCTCAAACTTCTTTTCTATGATTTGTTAATTTGGTCCGACTGGAAAACTTAATTCGTTTTAAAGTATTAAATGTATTTTAATCGATAAATATATACTTTGACACTTGCGCGGAATAGCAAATATAAGCAAATTTGTTTAATTTCAACACTATATGATGAAGGCAAATTTCTGGAGTTGATCGTTTAGACATTCCAAACATTTAATTAAAAGCTTAAGTTTGTAATGTTTGAAACATATTTAATTAAAACAAATTGACGTACCAAGGAAAGGAAGTGAAATACGATAGTAAAATTAATAATTATGATTTTTTACAGGTTCTCCCTTCTGGTGTTTACTCGACATTGTGCCAATTAAAAATGAAAAACGAGAAGTGGTATTATTTCTCGCGTCGTTTAAGGATATCACAAATACCAAGATGGCCGCCATGAACACTAATGAGGAGTTCGATAGCGGTAAGTGTTGAAAAGCCGTTCTGTTGAAAGATATTAAAAAAACACGTTTATTCCTGCTGTTTGAAATGCTCTCATTATAATGTCTGTAATTGTAATAACGTCTACTTATTGGGTTGGTGATATATATTTTATTGTACAGAAATAGGTTGTATAAATTACTAGCCTATAGCTCCCAGTTGGCCGTAGCAAGTCGCCACATCGCACGGTAATGTTCATTCGGAATTTGTTGTTACTTTTATTTCTTCTCTTAACCTTTCATTAGTCAGTAATGAAGCGACAGTAGTTTATGTTAGTTATCTATACACCTAATTTGAAAACTCAAAGTTTGGTAGAATCAATTTAATTGTTCATTAATTGTTGTGTTTATGACACAATAGATGAAATTTTATTGATAAATATAATTGTATTATGTAGTTGGGAAAGGTAATTGATGTGTAAATAAATATTTGTAATGTTTATGTCAGTATGCGTACAGACAACACGTAATGAAATATTTTTAAAACGATCAATCGTTTTGTGTCGATTTGCTCCTGTAACGGCACATTAGACGTACAAATTGCTATTGAACGTATATTTTAAAGTATACTTATTTTTAAACCTACTAGAGTGCTATATTGCTCGAGCAACGATCACGATACGATTTTTCTTGTGTCGATCAAATATATTTCTATGATATTGAAATTTTCGTCTCTGCACGTAGTAATGTAGTGTAGATATCTTATATTTATAATATTATAAATGAAACCACCCTGTATTTAAATTATTTTGAAGATGCTTTTTCATTTTGCAAATCTTGGCCTGATTCAATTTATACTTATAAAACGTAATATTACATTTTCATATTTTTTGGTATTGCATACACATATTACAAATTTCGTCCATTGTTTTGTAATTCATTAAATACAGTTTCACCATTATAACATCTTAAGATATAAAAAAGGTCACAGATATCACTTAGCGTTTGTGCCATTTGTCTAGGGGAGCAGAAGAGTACCTAACTAAAGCTTTGTCCAAGAGTAATTCATAATTAAACACGTCAATCGTCAAACTTTATCCACTGCTGCAAATAGACCTCTCTCAATGAACGCAAAGACACTAGGACACGGACTGACTACTACACTGAGATCGTCAATATATTCAGTTATCAATTTAAGTGCACCATATTACGCCTAGTAAAACAGCAAGTACATAGAATAACGTAACGTAAATAAAATTTATATAACTTCTTTTTTAAGAAGAATTTTTCCGCCTACCTAATATTTTTTGGTTATATTCGATTACATACGATCTACAATATTTCGTATAGCAAACCACTCCTGTAATGAAAAATTAAATTTTATTTAATAAAGAAAAGAAAATTTCATTTCCCGTTGTATATTGGAGGGAAAATTCCGTTCACGTAACACGTTTAAAACTCACCACATCAAAGATCGATTTTTAAAATCTTATAAAACTTGCACCTCAATAACACACAGTCACATATTTAAGCGTCATGACAATCTAATATAGTACACTACTATGTCATAAATTTTTATTTACTATAAAGTGCATGTCTTGATTCAGTAATTTAAAATGTTTTTTTATAAAAATAATTCGATTCTGATGATAGTCAAAAGACAAACTCTACATTTCAACATGAACATTAAATTAAGTTACAAATTCATTTCTATGCTAAAAAGTATACGTTATTTCAAATATTAATTTTGTTCGATGTTCGTCACTGATAACAAATCATTATGAAAGTATGCTTTTGTTTAGTTTATACCGACTTTAAGTATTTAAAAGTGGATAAAAAACATTTATTTTTTTATAAATAGAGTATGTCTTATTTTCTTGATCGAAGCTTATTTTAAAGTAAATAAAGAATGCAGGCTTAACGAAAAAAAATATTTATTTAACATTAAAAAAAATACTTTTGTTACTTTTTATTTGTTTTAAATCCTAAACAATCTAACTATAAGTTTGCATTGTCTGATCAGAATCCTGATTGATTGGGAGCTTATTTTTAATCAAATTCAATAAAGCCTAGCTTCTCTTTTCCTACCACTCATGGCTACGATAGTAGATATGCATTATATTATATGGGTGACTAGCAATAAGAGAAACCATTGTGTAAAAAAGAGTTTATTTTCTTCTTTTAAAGCAATGAGTTTACTAAAAAAAGTGTTTATTTTTTAATTTAGCGTCCCCTACTTATAGAATCATAGAAGTACATTATAAAGAGTACAATAGTCTATTATAGAGTACGGTTGGCAGCCCTGCCTAGTAGACACAGGTCGAAAATAAAAGTTGACGGCATAAACTTAGTTTCGTGAGCAATAATTCCTATTTTACAACCATAAAACTTATATTAATATATAAAGCTAAAGAACTTGTTTGTTTAAATGCGCTAATTTTAGAATTGGTCGGATTTGAATGATTTTTTCAGTGTTAGATATTCCATTTATCGAGGAAGGCTATATTTTTTCCCGTTAAGATCCTGTTGTAAATCCTAGTTAACGCCGTCGAAGCTGCGGGTAAAAGCTAGTTATTATTACATGTTATAATATAGATTTAAATTCTTAAAGTCGGTCACATTCGTTTCTAATATACTTCAGAACATTTGTTATCATTGCAAACACCATAATTTTTGTTGAGGTAAAGGATTTTCTTTTAATATCAGAACATCAATTTATATTCCTTAGCTCCGTTTTCTTGGCTCAAAACGTACAACATGAAAAATCTCGTCATTAATCATTGTCGAACCGTCAGTACTTAATAAACGGTAAAGTGCGCAAAATGAAAATAAAAAGAAACGAGCGTCGACTCGCTCCGTTTTGTGGCGACGTCCTTTTCCGTGAATATTAATTAAGATTGTCCCCACATAAGCTGAGCAAGTTCTTTGAAACATTTGTCGCTTTCATCGTAAAGAAAATCCAGTGCCGTATCGTTTTATTACATTCGTCGGATAAAGAGTTAACATGAGGCGCTTTCATACGCTTAATGTCTTAATTTCCAAACGACGTATCATTTGGGAACCGCTTACGAAAATTGCATGGTAAATCTGTTTAGAATTTAAATAAATTATTATTTGTTTCTCTTCATGCGCTTCGCTTCTCTTGAATTATGCGTATGAAAGGGCCGACTGGGCCAAAAGTGTAGTAACAGGGTGGTTTGTGCATACAGGAGCCGCGGTGCGGCCTTCGGCTGGCGTGGTCACTCTAGCGTTATCCCCATTTGTACCCGCAGCGGCACTTTTGGGCGCCCGGTTTCGAGCTGAATCTAGTTGCCTACTTCCAGACCCGAATGGCAATCTTGACCCGGAAGCCCCCTCGCCCGCTAACATGGGCAGGCGGCGCTCCAGGGCAGTACTTTACCAGCTTTCAGGACACTATAAGCCGGACAAAATGAAGACAAAACTTAAGCTCAACAATGTTAGTAAGGTAATTTTTAGTATATACCAATGGAAGTACGAACTTCGATGAAATCACAATGAAGATACCTGCTGTGCACCAACTGGTATTATCGTAGATAAAACAGCTATCATTGCTCAAAGTAGTATTTGTGAGTAATACACATAGAGTATAGTCTTATTACTGCCATTTTCAGACATAATATGTTGCTCTTCTTAAATTTCAATCTCGCAACTGGGATAACGACACGTAGACACACGACACAAATAGTAATGATGTATTTAACCTAATTACTCATTTCGCTGTTCATACCGCCTTTTAGAACCTCCTTCACTCATCCGACCCGCCGCTGCCTGAATATAAAACGTCGGCTATAAAAAAGTCAAGATTCATTATTTCACATTATGGCGTTTTTAAAACCTTTTGGGACTGGCTAATACTTATAGCTACATTTTACGTAGCGGTCGTGGTGCCCTATAACGCCAGTTTCGTTGACGAGGGTCACCCCAGGATCAGCGTGACCAGCGACGTGGTTGTGGAGGCGCTCTTTATAGTCGGTACGTGGGTACGTCTATTAATACTTTGATGGGAACCCGTATTTGTTCAAAAGAATATTTGTGTTTTTAGATATCCTACTCAATTTTCGCACGACGTTTGTGAGTAAGAAGGGTGAGGTGGTATCCGATTCAAAGGCGATCGCTCTTAATTATATCCGAAGTTGGTTTGTCGTGGATCTCCTGGCTGCGCTACCGTTTGACCTACTTTACGCGTCGGATGTATACAGCGGGGCGGTAAGATACAACTTAGCGATGCTAACTAATTATTTCACAGCTTTGTTTGATGCTTAATTACTTTTGTTTAACGGCGTCATTAAATTATCATAACAATAGACAATACTTTTTTATGTTAACAAAAACTGACGCCTGTTCCGCTTAGTATTAAAAAACATGTTTTGATATTAAATTTTCATAAATACACGGAAGCTGCAAATAGAAGCGACGTTTTGAATTTCTCAAATTTTTGGTACAAAGTAGTTGAAATTTTCAATTTGCTGACATTCTTATGTTATAAATAAAATGCTTTGTAGTGGATTGACTAAATAATATTAATATCGTACAATATTTAGGAATCGACACATGGAAATGTACACTTGGTAAAATTGACTCGGCTGCTGCGTTTGGCTAGACTTCTCCAAAAGATGGATCGTTACTCGCAATATTCAGCGCTGATATTGACCCTGCTCATGCTGTCCTTCACCCTGGTCGCTCATTGGCTCGCCTGTATCTGGTTCATCATAGCTGAAAAAGAAATGGAACATCATAGAGATGAAAGTTGGGATTTAGGTAAGCTATTATGTATTTGAAATATTTTATTTAAATTCAATATTAAATATAACAAGCAAACGATATCATACATTAAACGTCTTTTGGTTTATTTTATTTATAAGTTTATAATACATTTTTATGGATACATTATCTTTAAGTATATTTCCATTGAATTTAAACAAGTACTGTTTTACCCTTAACTATACTTATATTTAAACAGTTTTAAGCAATATTAGTAGCTATACACATATAATATACTTTTTTTATAATATTACTTTGAAATTGGTACAAACTTTTCTTTTGAGTTTAAGTGTTGGCTGAAATATAATAGTCTTTCGTGTTTTATCTCAAACAATAGGTATTGCAGTTCCGCTCGCTATTGTGCCGACGTATTTTTTTATTTTTCCTCTATTACAAAGATGCTAGGGAATTTTCTTTAAATGAAGTCATTACTTAGATTAGAAACGAGATATTTCGCGTATTTTTAATAATACAAGTGTGATATTAATTATTATTAATATTGATTACAAAAATGCACAGACTTGTGCATGATTATCAGTAGGATAACAGTACAATGATTGCCTCTGGAATATTGTCTACTCAGTTAAAGATAGTTCCCTAACACGCTATCTGTGCTCTTAAATGAACGTAATTTTTTTTAGAAATCTTTTAATACAACGTACGTATTGTGTTTCGAAATTCACATATTTTCACACAGAATATAGGACACAATTTTGTTTTAAATAAATTATAGTTCTAATATTACTAACTAGCTGTTGCCCGCGGCTTCGCTCGCGTTAAATTTGGAGTAGCGCAGTTCCCCTTTCTTTATTTAGAACAAAGAAGACAACTCGGAACAGAATATTATTTTAATAAACTATTGTAAACGATATTATATAATATTGTCTTTCCATTTGGGGATAGAATGTAGAGATTCTGGGCATTGGACACACGCGAACATGCTACAAACAATTGTCAATGGGAAAAATTGTCATTACATAGTCTCTGGGCATCCAAATTTCGCATGAGCATGACTGGGACACCTAGTTTTAATTTAGATTTTGTGAGGCTACATCTGACAGCTCAAGCGAATTTAGAAACTCTACGGGATATGATATGCTCTTTTCTGTACCATAACTGTGTCTATTCATAAATACTCTGTTGTACCTGTCCTGGTACTTTATATGTCAGGATTTACTTAGTTGATAATATCATTTTCTTGTATATTGTTTTATAAGTCTGTGTAAACACTTGCAACTAATATTAAATCACTGTATACTAATTGACAAAATTTTCCCGTCAGTGTCACACAGCCCTCTACATCAGTTTCTAGCTGACCATCTCCTATTTTAAATAGTCTTTCGGCATGGTTGCCAGCATTTGTGTCATCATATTTGTAGTCAAACTGAACTTCATTACGGTGGCCGACTTAGTGAATGACTTGAGACATGCTTTAATTTCGTCTGCAAGTGTCCCCTTCTGAATGACTGCTAACGTTTGGCGGAAATCACCAGCCAATAAAACCACCATCTCTCTCATAAATTAAAATTAAAATAACATAGGTACTGTTGCGCAAATCCTGGAGCGTTCAATTTAGTGCTTCTTCCCTTTTTTGTGCGCCATAGTACTTTCTTCCCACACCAAGATTTTGCACTGACGTGCGCTATTTTTACTAAAATTACAGATAAGTAGGTGAATCTTCCTGGGCGAGATCAAAGAGTAGCGCGCCATTCCCAGGTTCTATTAGCTGCTTATTCTTAATTATTATCAATTCAGCTACTTGCTGCTGCAAAGCTGGTATGTCATAGTTTGTTTCTCGTACAATCTCGTCTAGGGAATGCAATACCGGGATACCAGGATCCCGAAATACCGGGATCCTGCACTATTTTTGCGGGACCAGTCCCACGGGATCCCGCGGGATTAGCGGGACTGCGCAACAATAAGTGCCATGTGTTTTATGGCACGCGGAAGCGCTCGAACTGATTCGGCTCAAAAAGATTTCAGCCCATGATGGACGGAAACTTGCTACCTCATTGAGGCAACGCTTTGCAGAGTGACGTACCAATATAGCTGCGGTTTTATTGTATTTACACGATCCTATAAGTTACCTGTACCAAACGAAACCTATAAGTTACCTGCAAAAAGCGTAGTCCGCAAAGAAATTATAAATCTCTTAGAAATTACAATTTAATGAGAGACGACCACGCGAATCAGCGTAAATGTCATCAGCTGCTTGTTCAATGATACAAACTGAGACTACGGTGCCTGATCTATTGTCTCTTTAAGATGGATGAATGAACGAAGAAGATGAACAAACTCTATCCAGTTCTAAAACAATTTGTCGTACTCATTCTAG
The DNA here is from genome assembly GCA_905333005.2 of Lycaena phlaeas. NCBI lineage: Eukaryota > Metazoa > Arthropoda > Insecta > Lepidoptera > Lycaenidae > Lycaena > Lycaena phlaeas. Next base: position 10,630,142 of record HG995172.1, on the reverse strand, counting down.
ATTTAATTTGTTTTGATAAAGTGATAAAATTAATTTGGTTAAGCCTGGTGTATTGCTGCCATTCGAAATAATGCCTAAACTACCTATTGTCCCTTTATTATAATTTGCCAATTTTCAACAGACATTGAAAACGGCGTAAGCACTCCTTTGTAGATGTGTTTCAGGTATAATAACGGGGGATTTTAGCACAGAAACGCGCTGCGCGCAGAATTTTCTAAGTGTACAGCAAGATAGGTTACTGTTGGATGTCTTTCAGGCAAGAGGAAGCCAAGGAGTCGCCACGCTATCTTATTACTGCTGACGTAACGTCCTGCTTGAATTGCAATTCTGAAATTAAATATAGGCTGTCAATTCCTTTGTTTATATATTTGTATATTTGATTGCGTGGACAGAGCCACAGGCTTCTACATTAATATGAGCATTGAACATTTTATATAAAATGGGCAAATACGGGACGATGCAACTGTTGTCTGAAGTTTCGTTCGCTCCAGATCGAGTCTTAATTGTAACTGTTCGGCCATCGCCTTCGGGCGCTGTGCGCCTGTACAACGGGTAGCCATTGACATTTTGCACAGTTTCTTTTATCAATTGATTAGAGAAAATTCTTGTGCATTTTCCAAAGTTCATGTATTGCGAGGCTGGATTTCTAACACCACGGGACCGTGTACCATGTTTTGGATAATGGTGTCATACAATTCTTTATCTTGCACAGGATCAGGAATCTCGGCGCTAATTAGCCCACCTATTTGGATGGGCCACATCTTCTTTTTTAAGCTTTATTAGAATGTGCACATGTGGCAGTCCCCTTTTTTTCCATTCAATAGAATACATGAAACACTGTATTTCGCCGAATATATTAAGAACATTAACGAAAGCAAAATTCTATGAACAAATCGAAATTGTTACAGCGAAAAAATGCCCTCACGTGTCTGCCATATATTAAAAAGTACTCTGTGGTGTCTGCCTGTTCGGGTAGCAATACAGCGACATTTCCTCCACTACGTCGCACTGCGCCAACGCAGATTTTTTTTGAACTACCCTAGAAACTTTCACCTCCTATGTAATGCTCATATAGGCGAAAACCTTAAAAACAGTGGAACAATTAATTAATCATGGTTATTTAATTGTTATTAAGTGCCTACCTAACAAAATTTCAAGGCGTCATCTTCTATGTATAATGACGAACTTCCATACAAACTTTCATCCCTTATTTAAACCCCCCTAAGCTTTTTTTCGCGATAAAAAAATAGCCTATATCCTTTCCCAAGCTTTAGTTTATCTCTGTAGCAAATTTCATCAAAATCGGTTAAGTGGTTTAGGCGTGAAAGCGTAACAGCCAGACAGACAGACAGAGTTACTTTCGCATTTATAATATGAGTAAGGATTACTATTCCTTTCCAACGTATTAAGATTTTAACAAAATATAATAACAAATTCGTTAAACTTAACAAATCAGATATATGCAACACCATCTGTTGACGACCTACATACCTACATATAAGTCGGTACTGTAAGTCGTCAATAAGTCGGTACTATAACGGCGGCTTTCAATATCCTATCTCAAAATATTTTTATGCATCTTAAAATTTTGACAGTTTTTTTTTGAAAATTTGTCAAAATTTCAAGATAGATAAGAAAATTTTAAGATAGATAGGATATTGAAAGCCGCCGTAAATCATCAATAGATGGCGTTAAGTATCTTATTTAGCTACATTTCAAATACATATATCTTTTGATAGAGTGAAGCGATTGCGATGAAACAAAAACTAAATGTTACTCTAAGTTACGCAAAATTTTTATGGATAAAAGTTATTTACACTGGTTTTGTAGTTTTCACGTGATGCGTGCACAACTAAACAGACAAACAGACATACAGACAAAAATTCCAAAAATGCTGGAAATGGATTCTGTTAGTAATCCTTTAACACCCAGGCTATAGCCACGGACGCTCAGGTGCGAGGCGTGTAGTACGTACTCTGTACGTTAAAAATGTTCGCCGTGATTCTTTAAATTGACATAACTTTTTTATTTATGAACCGATTGACATGAAATAAACACTAAATGTTAAGTGAAGCTTACTACAATATATTAGTGAAAACCGTATCTAAATCGAATAAGCCGTTTCTGATATTAGCGTGCACAAACACACAGACAAACAGACAAACAGACAAAAAAAAAATTAACTACAATTTCGGGTTCGGCATCGATATAATAACAACCCCTGCTACTTTTTTTTTATATATTTCCATTGTACAGACACCACTTTTCTACAATTTTATTATATGTATAGATATCTAATTAATAAATGGTAATACAAACGTGTAAAGGCATGGAGCATTTCAATACAAATACATTCAAATAAATAAATTATAAGAAAATAACTGTCGTATAGAATATAATATTTTGTACAATAATGGATATACTGTATATTAAAGCAACACAAAGAATAAGTTGAACAAAATATTTTTTTCCATCTTTACTAATATTTATAATATATATATACGTAGCTTATGAATTTTTGTGAGACATTTATCTCTGTTTTGGACAAAAACCTGTTATCATTGTGTAAGTGCACTTCACTTGATCAGTTTGAGTAATAATGTCAGATCTCAGCATCTCTAAGGTATCTAAAGCTATACTTTTAATCGGAAAGATTACACTTCAAAAGAAAGTGCAAAAGTATTCAAGCTAGGGGCGGGCGATTTGATATAGATATATTTAAGTGTATCTGCACCTGCGACTCACTCACTCTTAAGATGTTATGATGTTACATGTTGTATTTATAAAATATTATGTACTCATTTTATTGACTATATTTAGGGGATCCTGCATCTCAAACAAGTTTTTTTTTATTACTATTACTACTTATTGACTACTTATGTTTTGACTTGTTTCAAGTATACAAGTTGTACCTACGTAATAAAGATATTTTTGATTTGATTTGACTGCAAATGTTAAAGCAAATAAACCTTTTTAAATAAAAGTGTGCAATCTACGAAAGACCGTTACAAACTATCAACCCCATTTCCATTATAATATGCGTACGGTAAAGTGCATAAAGCTGACATAAAGGATATACCAACGATGTTATAGTTGCTATCTGATGGTAATGCGAGCGCTACACAAAGTTGCATTGCACCTAGCTAAATAGATATACGGCGTACACTATTTGCTAGGATGTTTCAGTAAAGAATAGCATCATTGTACTATATATTTTATCATGTTTTTTCACAACGAACTTTGTAAGCTTTTATTAATAGGAATCAACGAAACAAAATTGGTATTTAAACTTCATCGTCATTTATTGAGATTTTTTTCCAAGTTTTTCAGTACTTGACAGCAACCATGCTCAAGAAAGCTCAGAGACTCATATCTGTCTATAGTTATTCAGATCTTATATAATATGAAAGAAGTGAAATTTAAATAGTGTAGTGTAGTGACTATATATTTTAGACACTTTAGTACATTCCTTTTTGACGTGAGAACGTCTATTATCTCGATATTACGGGCAGCATGCACAAAAAGATGACGTCAAGTCGCGTTCCACCAGCGAGAGCGCGGCACGAACGAGAGACAGCATGATCGGCTCGAGCGATCGGCTCAGTTCGGTTCGTACAGCATAGCAAGCGTAATGTTTGACGTTGTTACGTCAAACTACCGTCCGTAAACCGACTTTACATACTAGCAATTTTTATGAACCGCTTGCACTTAAGATTTAAATCTCCACAACGATACGACCATTTCTAAGGACCCTCTGGCTAATTTATGTTTTGTTTACAGGATGGATCAACAATTTAGCAGAGCGATTAAAAGTGCCAATAATGAACATATCTCACAGCGAGAGTTATGTTACTGCACTTTACTTCACTTGCTCCTCGCTGACTAGCGTTGGTTTTGGGAATGTGTCTGCGAATACACTACCTGAAAAAATATTCAGTATACTTACCATGCTCATTGGAGGTAAGTATTTTATCTAGATAAATAAATCCAGACCTATATAAAAATGGCACTCAAAGGGTCTGCCCGTAAAAGCGAAAACTTCTATCTTAGAATTAGGAAATTACAAATTTTATTTAACAAAATTTTAATGACGACCGACTGGCAAATTAACAGTCGGTGACGCGAACCTATACATTTTTTCCTCTACCAAAAACTGCTTAACGCACCAACAAATTTTCAATTAAATTTGACATCCTCGGAATATTATAGTGCAGTGAATGCGAATTATAGTAAATGCTAAGGAACATGAAAAAGAGGATAACAGCTAATACATTTCAATAATTCATACAGTAACTCATTGCTTCTTTTGCATGTATTGCATCCATGCATCCAATATGGATGCAATACATGATTATGCTGCTGACTTGAAGTTAGAAGATTTAAATCAAAATGAAATTTGCAATCATAAGAACTGAAACGACGATAGAAGTGAAAACTTTTAATATAAGACTTATTTATTTTATTTTTCATTAGCAAATCGCTAATTAGCGAACCTATAAGATTTTCCCCTAGCAAAAAGTTCTCAACGCAGCTAAAAGTTATCACTACAAAAATTTACTCCATGCTGTAAAATATGTAATTTATATTTCGTAATATAAAAATTATTATAAAATTTGAACATAGCTACCTAACTATAAAATACCTTTAAATTAAAATATTTACTTCTACCACAAACTAAATTAAAATTATTACTTCTTATATTCTACTATTCATCCAGAGCGATTAGAATTGTTTTGGATAAAAGTAGTGCACAACAAGTCAAACACACATATGTTTACAATGAAAAAAATTGGATTGAGTTTTTGAACATTTAATCAAAATAAATTGTTATTTAAACTAAAAGCACTCAGAGGTATTCATATCAACTTTGAAGTGAATAACCACCACAATAACTTTATAACCCTTTTAAAACCCAAACCCATCCGTTCAGAAAATCCTTTCTTAAAAGTTACCTATGTCATACAAAGAATAAAACCTTCAAGTTTCAGGTTTCTGCGATTGGCGGTTTAGGCTGTGTTGATCCGTTAGTCAGTCATTCAGGACAAAGCATTTTATGTTTAAAAGAAAACACTTTAGCCTTTAAATAACACTTTAAGTTTATTTATAAACCTATAGCTTAACAAAATTAAAATTGTGCCACCGTTTTGTCACAGCTAAAGCGCTTAAAGACACTGAAGCCGTTCATGCACTTGGATGAGCTTAAATGCATCACGTGGGGCGTTGATTGTGTCCCGCTACATCAATATCCATGGACTTACTTTTATTACGTTAAAGAATATTGATCAAAGAACTTTCTCTTCTTTAAAAGAAGATCTCTTCAAAAACAAGTTCCTCTAAATTCTGTAGTTTATTTTTACGTAATTTATTAACAGTAAAATAGCATTTCTATAAAAAAAATGCTAAATCAAAATACCTTTTTTAATCAGTTACTTTTTTACTAACAATTTTAGGTAAAATTTGATCAAAATGCGTCTAAAGTATGCCCGTAATTGTTATAAGCTGATTGTGTATGTTTGCCTGTTCAATCGATAACCCCCGAATACAAAAGCGTGTGTAGAGATAATTGCTATCGGAAGTGTACATACTGGAAATTTTCAGCTCAATCACACATTATGATGAGGGTTAGAATTAGTTTGAAAGCTTTCACACGAGTACGGATAAAGTGAAAATTAATAAAGAATACGAATTAATCATTTGAAAAACATATCTAAATCAGCATGTATCTGTATGCATGCATCATTATGCATGCATGCATATAATAACATTTCATCATCCGCCTTTATCAGTCCACTGCTGAACTTAAGCTACTGAATCCTTATAATATTATGAACGTAGGGATGTTTCTTACGCTTTCCCGCGGAAACTACTCAACGGATCATAATGAAACTTTGTACAAATATTCTCGAAGGTATTAGTAGTACATACAATAGAATATATAAAAAAATGATTTTTTTCGCCAACGCGGGTGAAGTCACGGGCAACAGCTAGTAAAATATTAAAGATATAATAATAATAATAAAATTTATTACATTATTCTTTATAAATAAAATGAGTAATGTAAGCGTTCCTTAATTTTGCAGGTTAGCCTCATTAGGGAGTTTACTACGGCAAATATTTGTACGTAATATGTGGGCCTTTTGTCAACGTCTAACCGAATTAGGTTTTTATTGTATTCCACTTTATTCTCACGTATTTTTTAAATCTTAAGAGGGCAACGAAAAACCAACTCCAGAAAGGCCGTAAGCGTTTACCTCCCTTTCCTTTTGGGATTATGGATTAGGAACTCAGGAAAAACGAGGATAAAGATAGAACAAATGTTTATGAATGGGATAAGTAAACGGGCACCGGGTCTGTGCTATACAAAAACGAAAATGATTATTTTACTTGTGTTTTATACTTTCAGCTCTAATGCACGCGGTCGTCTTCGGTAACGTGACAGCCATAATACAAAGGATGTATTCGCGGAGGTCGATGTACCAAAGCAAATGGCGAGATCTTAAGGACTTCCTCACAATCAATCAAGTACCCAAAGAGCTGAAACAACGAATGCAAGACTACTTCCAAACCATGTGGTCACTTAACCACGGGATTGATATACATGAAGTAAATATGTTTCTATTATAAAATATGTTTACGCGAATTTCAGTAATTATAATGAAACAACTTTTACGGATCTAATTGCGGTTGATTTAAATATTTATATGCCCGACGTTTGAAATACTTCACAGCAGCCTTGGTTACGTAAGAACAAGTCCTCTGCTTACCCTCAAACTTGATAAGTCGCGATAAATTCCATAAAAGTTGTTTCATTATAATGAAGTAAATGTTTAAGGATTACAATGTTGAATATTATGAGCCCACAGAATCTTAGGAAGTCATTGAAAGTCAAGTAATTATTGGAAGTCATGACCCGGAATTCGAATTAGAATAAGTTTAACAAACTCCTATAATATTTTAAGCAGCGTTTGAAATTATTTGATTTGGGTTAACGTCATTGATTTTTGTTGTGTTACACACAACTAAATCAACAACAAGAAGTATCTTTGAACATTTTTTTTTTTGTAAAACATTTTTATATTTTTTATGAGTCTTAGAGTAAGCCAAGTAGTGTTAGCCAAAATATTTGAGTATCTGGTGCAGGCCAATTATGGGTTTAAATACCTATGGAGTAGTCGAGCATTTTGTTTTTTGAAGGAAAAGAACCAAACAAATAAAGATATAGAATAGCAAACGATAAATTACTGTGGTTTTTAGCACTAACAAGGTTAGAATTAAATAATTACACTAAACAGCTAGTGTTGTAGCACTATTTAGCAATTTACTGATATACTTATTGCGACAATTTTAAAAATGTAAAAATGTTTATTTTTCAATGCAACTAATAAAATTGTTAATAAACAAGAAGAAATATCGCACTGCAGTCTCGAGAAGCTTTATTCCTGCTGTTTAATGTCATGAGCATTAAACGCTTTTAGCTCCAATCGATGGCTCTTATGCTGCTGACGCGAACAGGGAGTCAGTCAGACGTCACTTCGTTAGCTAACACGAATCCATGTTAATAATATACTTTCTTATATTGTCTTACTCAATTTTATTGTATTTATTAAATACATATTGAATTTCGAAGATGGCTCGAACAATTTTCATGAATTTTAGTACGTACGCGTTTCAGCGTGATAAGTCTCTCTAGCTAGGTTTTATTATTGGATAACGTCGTATTTTTCGTGTTTTCAGAGAGTTAAAAACTATAGTATTTTTCAAAAATGTATGAGGATTAGCTTATCATAAATGGTAAAACTGGTTTAGATGACTTGCAAAACTAAATATTAAGCATAATTGTTATTGTAACAGACCCCAATATACCCAATTACTAAACCTGGAATTTATCTAACAGTAGCAATGAGACAGACCGACAGACAGTAGCGCATCACCATCAATCCAGACCGTCTCAGTTTCAGTTTCAGAATAATATTTCTGTTTTCTTTGAATTTGAAAGGAATTAATTCGAGCGCTCTTGCTAAAGCTGTCATGGTCATGTCTCCGTTGAGTCTTGCGAGTCATGGTGTATATTATGTGACACCGCTTATTATTTTATTTTAATCTATTATATTATACATAATATTTTATATTAATTTAAATTTGTTTAAATAAAAAAAAAAAAATTTCCACTGATTCTCTCCTCGGGTGATCAGAAGGCTGGTAGCTATTTCACGCAGTGAATCAGTTTAGTTATTCAGCGAGGTAATACTGCCAGTGTTCTGGGTACCATGCCCCATATTGGAATATTGGATGACATATTTTTTTGTAAATATTTATATGAATATTTTAGCGTTAATTTTGTTGATAAGTTTTCAGTTTGATATTGTTGTTATATTGTTAATATTGTTACGTAGTTATAAAAGGTAATTTAATTTTAATAAATGTTTATTTCCAGTTACTAGTCTATTATACTAAATTTATGATAAAATGGGCTATGTCAAGCAACCAATACTTAAAATATCCATTACCTCTGTCCAGACATGATAGCTTACAGTCTACAGGACAAATAAATAATAATAATACCCTTTTAACATTTTACCTTTATTCAATTTAAACTTTTATTTTCCAATGTAAACCACTTCCAAGTCCATTATCCGAACAAAGAAAATGGTTTTAAAGTGACGAAGGGCCGATTTGGACCTTACGGTATCTAAATACCTTCTAATTCCAGACCCTCAAGGAATTCCCCGAGGAACTACGTGGAGACGTCTCGTTACATTTGCACCGGGAGATACTGTCTCTGCCGATATTCGAATCGGCGTCGCAGGGCTGCCTCAAACTACTTTCACTGCATATTCGCAATAATTTCTGCGCCCCTGGAGAGTACCTCGTTCATAAGGGGGACGCACTTTCATACATTTACTACATATGCAATGGATCCATGGAAGTTATGCAAAACGATATGGTCGTGGCCATACTTGGTAAGTGTATAAAAAAGAAAGAAAGAAAGTTTCCTATGTTAACCCTTTTGCCTCGTTACAACCTAAGAGAAGTAAAATCTGAAAAATATACTTTTTTATGCTTAGAATCACCTCCGAAAGCTCAATCCAAAAATATTTATTATTAAAAACAGTGGATTTTGTAAGAAAACTATTTTATCCTAATAAAAACTATCCACAGTAAATGTATAAAGTAATAGTTTCTAACTATAAAGAGATCCACTTGTTATTTTATAGTCTATTTGTTTCAACGCGAGTTGAAACGAAGAAATGTACAATGTTAAACTTAAAAAGTTTAACCTTGTATATTTCTTCGTAGACTGCATTATCAGATATTTTCGATAATATTCTAATTCAATCGTTTATTTACTTCGGTAATCGGGATAGCGTTTGAATAGTGGTGCCTAGAAATGAGTTTCCTAAATTTCTAAGTGCACCTTAAATACGAGACCATCCCTCGCTCATCGGTGAATGGAAACATCGTGAGGAAACCTGCATGCCCAATTAGATTGAAAGTATTTGAAGGTATGTGGAGTTTACCAACCCACATTGGGCCAGCTACTCGGTGAACTGTAGCCCGGTACCCTCTTCGCCTGATTTAGAGGTGGAGACCCGAGCCCAGCAGTGGAACATATATGGGTCGCTATTTTACTATTTTAAAAAGCTTATTAACTTAAAAATAAAAATCTCGCAAAGAGCAGCACTGGTCACAGCTATTCGTCTTTTTTTTTTTGTGACTTATGACTCGCCAGATACTTTAGTATGTGAAATTTAATAGTATGTGAAATGTATTCTAAGAAAATGTAAACACAAAATATTTGTTTTTCATTGGGAATTTATAACTTTTCTTATTATTCTTTGTCTTCTTTCTTTCTCTCGTTATCTCTATTTAACAAATACTCTAGGATATTTGTATTTTTACCAACAAACGTGTATGTAGCAGTAGTGTTCATGCAAAGAATTTAAATCGGATGGTACAAATTCTTTGCAGGAAATAATATATTAAAAAAAATGCTGAAACATCATATACATATCTGATAAGGTGTTTTTGATTATCGCGCTAAAGTGGATGACAAGCACAGGAATAATGAAGTATTGTTTGTAGGTAAGGGAGACTTGGTCGGATGTGATATGAACACCCACCTACACGCGTACAACGGAGCCAGCGCCTCGCAGTCCAACAACCCGGACGTGGTCGTCAAATCCAGTAGTGATGTCAAGGTCAGTAGACTTCCATAAGAAGTACTAGATTTTTTTCTTTTTTAATTAATAAATATTAAGGGAATATCAATATAGATAAAAATATTATGATAATATATTAAAATATATATTTTTTTAATAGAATTCAGTAAATACTTATTTTAAATTGTGCTACATAAAAATTGACGTAGATTTAAAAATGAGAGAAATATCTTTATATATATAATTCTTCTGGACGTGTGTTGACAGCGAACTCCTCCTAAACAACTGAGCCGATTTTAGTGATTTTTTTTTCTGTGTGTTCAAATGGATCTTCGGAAACTTAGCACGGGACCAGTTTGACGTGGTGTAAAAGCGTCTATAGATATTATTATTAAATCTTTTGCAATTACTTGTTTTAGGCACTCACGTATTGCGATTTAAAATGTATCAACATGATCGGGCTAGCTGAGGTTCTGCGCCTGTACCCGGAGTACCAGCAGGAGTTCATTCACGACATCCAGCACGACCTCACTTACAACCTCCGCGAGGGTTACGAGGTGGAACAGGAATCAGATGGCAACGGTCATCCGTCACTCACACTGCCATCTATATCTGAGGATGATGAAAACGTAGCCGAAGACTCTGCGCTCTCACCGAAAAAAGCTTTGGTCACATCAACCAGCAGTCCTCGCCATGCGAAATTCAGGTAACGTTTTTAGGCCAATAAAAAAAAATTAAAAAAACTCTAATTACGGACCAAAAATATTTTAGTCAATCATACATTTGAGCGCTGATGGTCTAGTGGGTAAGGGGCTCGGATTCTTGAGCGAAAGTGTCTCGGTTCGATCCTCATCCCTCCCCCTCCCATGTGATTCCTGGAAATGGTTTTTTTCTAAATTCCTAAGTGCACCCTGACCATCGCTCGCTCATCGGTGAAGGAAAACATCGTGAGGAAACCTGCATGCCTGATGAGAATAAAAGTGTTTAAAGGTGTGTGAAGTTCACCAACCCGCATTGGGCCAACGCCTCGTTGAACTACGGCCCTATACCCTTTCTCGCCTGATTTCGAGGAGGAGACTCGAGCCCAGCAGTGGGACATATATTGGTTGCTACTACTTTACTACTACATACATTTATAAGTATATGTATAGGTACACCAAAGGTTGTAGGGAATTGATGGACTTAATATTCTACATATATTAACACTAGCTGTTACTTAGGCTTCGTTCACGTTAAATTCGGAGTAGCGCAGTTCCGTCCGTACGTATAGTAAACACAGACAGATTTTTTTTTACTACCCTGCGAACTTTCATCTCCTATTTCATGCCCATATAGGTGAAAATCTTAAAAACGGTGGAACAATTAATTATTAATGGTTATTTAATTCTTATCAAGTGCCTAAATACAAAGTTTCAAGGCGTCATCTTTTATGTATAATGACGAACTTCCATACAAACTTTCATCCCCTATTTAAACCCCCCTAAGCTTTTTTCGTGACAATAAGTAGCCTATGTCCTTTCTCAAGCTCTAATCTATCCCTGTTCCAAAATTTCATCAAAATCGGTTCAGTGGTTTAGGCGTGAAAGCGTAACAGACAGACAGACAGACAGAGTTACTTTCGCATTTATAATGTTATATATATTAGTAAGGATGCATATTTTATAAATCGATTAATGATTAAATATTACATAAGTTAAATTTAGTATTCATACCATTTTTCATATAAGCGTAGTCCTTAGCTCTACGCAGCTACGTAACTCTTATTCAAAACACTCGGAGAATCGGTGGGTCAATAAAATGCTTATAAAATACGAGCAATACAACTAAGGGTCGGTTGTTATAAGTTTGAAATGTCGTTTTTTTATTCTGATTTCTTATTTACAGAATCAGGATGTCATTTAAAAAAAAATCGTTAATCAAAGTTAACAAAGAACTCGTAGGTATAAAGTAATTTAACTTTTTTTAACATAAAAAAAATCCAGCTACATTCCCAAAAATTATTTTATTCCCGTTGACCCAAATCTTTCTGATATTATTTCAAAGTTGTAAAACAATATTTGGGAGAGACAAGGGAGTCGATAACTAGTTTCAGTTACGCACTTTCGATTCTCTTTTATGTGAGGGGCTACCATCTAATCCGACTTTGGTAATTTTATTTCAACTTTTTAAAAACTGCGTTATTATATCATATTATGTATTTTATTATAATATACAGATATGTAATGATATATATTTATTATGCAATGCACTATGAAACAATATCAATATATGCAATACAAGCTGAATATTGCTGACATTGCCTTAATTGAATTGGTCCATGTTCGAGTTAACTGATACGGACATTATACAATATAATCAATAGTAGTGCCAAACAATAGTATACAACATAATAATATAAGGGCCTGTTTCACAATCTCCAGATAAGTTCCGAAAATCCTATCGGCAACATATTTGACAGATACTCCATACTCTATCTGCCGATATGTTGCTCTATGTTGCCGATAGCCTATTCCGAAGTTATCTGGAGATTGTGAAACAGGCCCTGAGCATCTCAATTTTCCTTCGTGTAATTATTAATAAATAAGTGTTTTAAAAATGTAGTCTGGCACAATCATAGGGTGCAATTGAATTTTAAAAAAGTCGAGCAATAACTAATAAGTCAGTGTCATCACGACCTTAATAATATGACCTCACAAAAAAAGTTTACATACTTACTATATTTTTATTTATTTATTAAAAAAAACAACAGCGTAGTTAGCAATAATAACAAAATGATTTATGATAGTAAGGCCAAATATAGATATTTTAAATTTTATTCTATGTTTTTTAGAAAAAGCTATAATCGCGCAGCGGTTATGTCAACCTACGAAATAGTTGAGTTACCTCACCTATTACTATTATTGCACTACTAAACTAGTAATGCAATAATAGTTATAAGTCTCGTCTCCGCATAACGCATTTATCTAATATTATAAGTAAATTTAGCATTCTAGTTTATACTCATTTTTCAGTTCTAAAATTATTATTTGTAATATAATTTAATTATTATTTGTACTAAAATAAATTATTTGCGATGAAACTATTAAGTATAAGTTGTGGCAATCGTTGAGGAAGACTTTAAAATAATAATTTATAAATTGTTATTTGAAACCGCAAGGAGAGTTCGATAGAACTTTAACAATTCGAAACTATTATTGATTCAGACTTCAGTGGTACTGGTGGTTTGGATCAACAGGTTTCTTTGATGATATAACCCGTTTTAAAACTTTTTTTTATTGAACCCAAATAACAAGAAAATTGGTGCAGTTAGTTGGCAACTTTATGAATAGTCCTGCTTATTTTAATCTTTTATAATATGCTTTGTCCTAGTTAATAGAATCAGGCGTTACTTTGCGGAAATCCATTTTAAAAAAGATATTAAATTATATATTAATTAGCAATATCTTACCAACCATGATTCACGGAATATTGCTAATTATTATGTAATTTAATATTCTTTATCTTATTTAATTTTAACGTTAACCATTTTTAGAGTTCCGTCCCATAATTAAAAAAAACAGTAGGTACCTTTATAGTTAGTACCTTTATAGTAGGTACCTTTATACTTTGTGTTTTTCACTCCCTCTGTAAAGAGGTAATGCCATGCTGCTTTGCAGCCGAATTGGGCTGGCACAACCGATACCGACGTAAAGTGGCAGTTATGCTGTCACGTTTCATGCGGTTTGTGAGTTTTTCGGCGGCTCATTGGAGGGATAGGGAAAAGGAAGGCAACGCATCTGCATAACCTCTGGTTGTGTGGATGTTTATGGGCTTCGATATTCTCCAAAAGGCTCAAAGGAACAGGCTTTGCCCTCCTATGCTATAAAAAATATATGATGAGCCAGTAAATTTAATTATAGACTTTACCTATAATACGAATCGCGTAAATTAGCTTTATTACTTGGTTCGTCACGTAGGTAGCAGATACTAAAGCCCGATATGCCATTTTCATTCTTTTCTCGTATTTTTCTCTTTCCTATTTATTTTCAAATCATTTATTTCAAACTGAAAGGCGAACCGCGACGTCGACTTTAGCGTCTATAATCATTTGGCATTTCACGCTCCACGTGGTTATTTGTCCCTCTATAGTATATATTATGTGCTTGTTAGGGGCCTACCACACGCGCAAGCTTCACCACACTTTTGCCTGCGCAGGCCGGCTTGTACACGGAACACGGTGCGTGTGGTTGGTAAAATTGTATCCGTGTTCCGTGTACAAGCCGGCCTGCGCAGGCAAAAGTGTGGTGAAGCTTGCGCGTGTGGTAGGCCCCTTAAGATAACACATATAGATTACACGTTCGATTCCCGCTTGAAGATGTAAATGTTTTTATTGTAGTCATAGTATATAAACCTAAGTACCAATGCATATATTCTTTTGAATCTTACTATGATTGTATTTATCTGCTCACAAATTATTTACAGTTCAAGTTGTAACTTAGCTAACGTATTACACCAAGAAAATACATAAACTATTAAAAAAAAGAAATTATTAGAAAACACATTAAATTAATTGTATTAACCTTAAAAAGATATCGTAGTACATTTGTTACATATTATGTAACAAATGTATTACGATATATATGACATTTTTTTTATCTTGACCAGGTTATTTCTAATGCTATATTCTAACAGTAGATACCAATATAGACACAGACAATAAACAGAAGTAATTTATAAAAATCATATAAATGCCGTTTCAGAGGAGTATGTTAACGAATACTGTGACACGAGAATTTTAAACATTAGGTTTTATTAATAAAGGATGTTAATTTTTAGATTGGACGGTCAGCGTTTAACACACAGGGAGTTGCGGGAGAGGATAGAGCGCCAACGTTCAGTGGCCACTCCCAAGGTGACCCGCGCCGACTCGCTGGAGGGCCTCAACCTTGAGATGCACAACACGCGCTCCTCCGTGGACCGCCTCGACACGCAGGTCTCCAGCCTGCATCATGATGTCGCTGCGCTCAGTATGGAGGCGAGTGGAACTATTGTTATATTTTTTTAAAGGCTATAACTGAAAAAATCATTGCAGGAACATAAGAGCTTTTTGTGGCACCTGAATTTGATAAAAATATGCATTAAATGTGTTACAGAACTCCAAGAAAAGATCCGTTCGGTAAAAATTCAGAGTTCTTACAGGGTCTAAGGCCTTAGCGTGTATCGCAATAGCCCCTCTAGACAAGTGGCAAACGATCCGAAACTCACGACCCTGTCACAAAATCTTTGACGAATATTTGTTCAAACACATTTTTAAAGTATATGGTTTTGTTTGTAACAACATCTAAAACGTTTGTAATTCGTCCCTCCTAGACAAGTAGCATAAAGGCTGAACGAATAAAATAGAATACTTATTGTATGGGAGTGACACGAGCTTACGACATAAAAAAAATCAAGAAATATTATAATAATAATGTTAGTTTTGAACGAAGTACAGACGTTGTTAAACATTTTTACAAACAAAACCATATATTTTATGTCTTAATAAACGTTCTTCAAAAATTTTGCAGTATGGAGCTAGCGAGAAAACGCATCAGCATAGAATCGGAGCGTTTGCCACTTGTCTAGAGGTGCTGAATAGATTCGGCGCGTTTGCCACTTGTCAAGGGGGCAGATCGCTCGTGTCTATATTTACGCATTACGCATCTACGTTTTTATTTAACAACATGTACTCCAGGTGCGGCACGCCATACAAGCCTTGCAGGAGATGACGGGTCCCGTGTGGCACGCCGCGCACTCCAACCCCAACCTGCAGTGGACGGCGCCACCCAACCAGCTCGCCCGCAGCTGCAGCCATCCGCCCGACGTTTTTTGCTGGGACCAGGTACCGTCCGCCACCTCACAGGATCATTGGGATATATTACCATTTATCGTCTCACATGACCATTCATATATTACATAGGCTACCTGCTAAAAACCACATCAAAATCGGTTCACCCGTTTGAAAACTACAATGCAATAAAATGTATTTTTTGCGTCAGGGTTGTTTTATAAATTTAGTACATAATATTTAAACATCTTTTCGTTTTTGCAAAACGAATTCTTGATTTCAACTTTTTAAACACTACATAAAGACACGTAAGAGAAACAATAAACATTAAAATAGAGCTGTAAAATAAAGCTTTATGTATCATCATCATCATCATCATCATCAGCCTTTATCCGTCCACTGCTAAACATAGGCCTCCCTCAATGAACGCCAAGACGACCGATCCCTTGCTACTCGGATCCAACATGGACCTGCCACTGCACGGAGATCGTCTTCCCATCTGATTAATGGCCGACCAACACTTCGTCTATCTAAACGCGGCCTCCACTCTTGAACCTTAATGGCCCATCGGCCATCCGATGGGCCATTAAGGTTCTTTATGTTAAAGGTAAAGCTTTATGTATACATAAAAACAACACATTTCATATATATTTTCAAAAAACCTGTCAAAAATAATTTTGTATAGTTTTTATGATCACGGTTACAAAAAATAAAAATAATGAAATTTTGTTTTAGATTTGCTATGAAACCACACAGGTAATATTTAGAACTGGCATTTAGACGGCAATATGCCTTGCACAAAATACTGTGACCCTTGGACGAAGAAAATTTAAAAATCGAATACTCAATGACTTATCGTATTTTCAGCGCCATTTCATTTGACATTTACTGTACAGGCACATTGCAGGAATAGAAAATTACAGTTATAAGACATGCAACTGTAACTAAGGGGAATAACAGCATATATCGTGAACTCGAGCGATAAAGGGCACCTCGGAATACATTTCAATACGATCAATGCATATTACAATTTAACAATTACGTAATTGGATATGTACGGTAACTGATATTACATACCAATCATATAATTGAATCCGGAGGTAATAGTAATAGTATTATCAGCCATTCAGTATTAGATACGTATACAGATAATAAATAACAATAGTACCTCTCTATTGTACAGTCAGCGTCAGATTGATCTTAGCAGCCAAAGTGCTCAAAAAGATCTGACGGACAGAAATTCAATAATATCTAAGCATTCAAAGTTGTCATATAGATGTTAGCATCCAAAGTAGTCAAAACATCTAAGCAACACATTTTCCATATTTATCGGAGCAGCCAGAGTATTCATATACATCTTAGCATACAGACTGTTCACAGGTATCTAAGCATCCAGAGTGTTCAAAAATATCTTGGCATAACAGAAAAATCAATCTTATTACCAGTACTTAAAGTGTATGTGGCTTATATTGATGGCAGACGTCAGTCGTAGATATACAAATAATGTCTTGTTAAAAGGAAAACATTACCTTATTAGACGTAGTTAGAGTGTAAAATTAATTAAGACAAACAATATTTACTATTGATTGTCAAAGTTGTAATTTAAAGAATTTTGCTTTTCTTCGATGTTTTTGTCTGAAATTTAGATTTTAGATAATAATCAACAGACAATATTGCGAAGGTGAAATTATACCAAATAGCAAAATAAATATGTAATGGACACAAATTCTATATCTTTTATATAATATATAATCAGAATCTCGGAAATGGCTCCAATGATTTTAATGAAATTTGTATACGCGGGGTTTTAGGGGCGATGAATAGATCTTGCTAGGATATATTGTAGGAAAATATCATTTTATTCGTGTTATCAGTTAATGATAAACCGCCACAATATCATTAGGATACAAACGTAAATTTCGCAATTAAACTTTAAGATTGAGTAGCTCAGTTAGAAAATCCAACTCACTAGTATCCTAAAGAGCCTGGTTCGTATCTCTAGTGCAATAAATTTCTTTTTCTTTTTTTTTTGTTCCTTCCATCTTTTGGGAGAAAATCTTTATCATAATATCATATATAAGGGTATCCAAATCAAAACAAATAAAAACCAAATATTTGCTCGGTCAACCTGGTACTTCTATATTATTTGAGCATTCATATTTGTCATCTTGCTGTTGTCACGTAAAATATCATCATCATCGGTTTTTATCCATGCACTATTGAAAATAAGCTTCCTTTGATGAATGCCAAGACGGCCGACCCCTTGCGACTAGCATCTCAAACTGCCAGTGCACGGGGATCATCTTACCACCTAGGAAATGGCCGACCAATACTTTGTCTAACTAAACCAACAACCTCTTTAACCAACCTTACCTGTCGGCCCATCGACAACCCGGTTTGATCAACTCTCTGCCACTTCAACTCGCTTATTTTTCGCGTGATATCAGTAACTTTAGGTCTCTGGTAGAGGTCTTTGTTTCGAATCCTATCTGTCAAAAAAACACCCATCATAGCACGCTCCATAGAACTTTGAGCTACGACAAACGTTCTGGTAAGTCGTATGTTTACAGGCCACATTTTGGCCCCGTACGTCATCACGATGAAAGAGCATTGGTTGAAGTCCTTCGTCTTGAAACTCTGAGGTGTAGACGACGCGAGAATATGACTGAGCTTCCATAGAACGGGCACCATCCCAATGGTCTTCCCTCAAACTTTTGTCTAGTCAAAGTTTTTTCGAAGACCCACACGTCGAGTGGATTCACTTAGATTGCAGGATCTTCTGCAAGCCTTCCAGCGATTTATAACAGTAAAGATAGACGCGCAAAAAAAAAAAACATTTTTATCGAAGTTAGAGCTGGAGTATTAATAAATGAAAGTAAAGTGTCAACCCATATAATATGTCCTATTCCTGGGCACAGGTCTCCTCCTCGAAATCAGACGAAGAAGCTATTGGACTACAGTTCACCAATGCTTTGGCTCAATCCTGGTTAGTGAATCGAGAGGCGAGCGAGCGATGGTATCATGCTCAGAGTGTAATCAAAAATTTAAAAACCCACGTTACAAATCACTACATACGGTCATGATTGAACCTCGAGCTCTAACTCCAGAAGAGGCCAAGACTATACCTACGTTTAGCCAGGTGACCAGCTGATTACATTCATGTAAGATGGGTGCTTCTTCCACAAAGCAAGACTGGATCAAACCTATTATATTTCCGAAAGCAGACATTTAAATCTGATCGCTTTGATGGCGGCTACACGCGATTATTGTATCATTATTATTTTTCTGACCACTTCCAGACATAGGCCTTTTCAATGAACATTAAGATCAGTCGTCTATATAAATTTCTATCTATTTTTCTCGATTCCTTTTTTGTAAAGAAACATCAGTATATGTCATCATTTATTCTGTTATTATACATTTTAAACTTTCAACTCTTAATTTTTGCTGTGTTATTTATTTCCTTAGCTGGTCATCTTTTATTTTATGTATATATTGTGTTTACTTGTTAACTTTGATTTGCCTTATTTGATTTCTTATAAGTTTTGTTGCCGGTGCATAATAAATAAATAATAAAATAAAATAAACTGTATAGGCAATAGTAATAATAATAATTTTACTTAGACAATTCTCAAATATGCATCGCAATTTTAGGTATCAGATGAATATGATAGAAGGAGCTAAGAAGTCGGACCAACAACAGGCAATTGATCCAAAAGTTTTCCGTAGTTCAGTTTCCACCCTATTTCTAGTGGGACATTCTAGCATTTAGGTAGACTTGTTTTAGTTGCAGTCAGTAAGAAATTTAACCTTCAAAACTTGATTGACGATCACATGCCTAGATAATGGTTTGATGCTAATTGTAAATTTTAAAAAATCTTTCGGTAAGAAACAACTTTCAGAGATACATATCGGCTTACGTAAGTGGGCGGCTACAGGTTGATGATGATAATGGATAAAAAGTTAGTTTTTAATAAATCATTTATGCTTTCAAAATGGTAATTGTTAAGGACGCTCTACATTCTCGACAAAAGATTTCAGCGAGCGTACTATACTCTGAGACACAAGTCTGGGTCGGCTCTACACATTTTTGTTCAGAGCACTTTTTCACTCGTTATATCATGCACTTTTTTTTTTGTAATGTAATATACTACAACATATATTTCTCGTATCGATTAATATTATTATTATATTTATTTTATTTACGATCTCCGTGCAGTGGCAGGTCCGCGTTGGATGCGAGTAGCGAGGGATCGGTCGTCTTGGCGTTCATTGAGGGAGGCCTATGTTCAGCAGTGGACGGATAAAGGCTGATGATGATGATGATGACTATATACTTATCATTAGCGAAAAGTTTAAGGATAGCTTTCATATAAGCTAATCGATATTTTAAATACCTAACTTAGTTTTATGTAATACAAGAGTCCTCTGATTTGGTCACAAACAAAAAATACACACATACTACATAGTCAATTCTTGCCGAATAGGCGAAATCTTGTGTTTGGTAAACTTAAATATATTATAATTAATTTTGGCGATAATGTGTAAGACACTTTATGATCACATAAATGTTTTATATAAAATATTTGCTTTCAACAAATTCTGAAATATAGTCCTCGCCACTTTTAAAGTCCTGCGACTAATGCCTGAACTAAATTTGACAACATTGACATCTTGACATCTGTCTGGAGTAAGAAGTTGTGATATTTTAAATTGTTTTACGTAAAATATGGAGCATATAATATAAAGTGAGGTGTAAAAATTAAAGGCCGTATAATGATCGTTAAAGTGAAATAATTTTGTGAATTTGAAAGTAAAAATAAACAACAATTAACCCCGTTAAATAATATGTTTATAAATGTCACAGCCATGACAGGTAAATTTTAGAGATGCCAGAGTCACTCATTTTTGCCTAATTTATGGTTAAAATATTATCATTAACTCTATACCTACATTTATCTTATGATATTTTATATGAATATAAATACAAGGTAAAAGAATTAAAACCTTGTTCAGATGAATGATATTTTCAGGTGTTTCTGTAAAAAAAGTCGAATAACAAAGGAAGTAACAATGGCAGCAATTACTTCTGAGAAAATCGTCACTCCTGGTAAAAGCCGAACACATCCGAAGAAGCTTGTTTTAGATGAATTCTACTAATCGGTTATACGTAAAAAATACGAATGAAATATTTACAAAAAAATGTTTTATTTTACTAAAACCTGGCAGGGAGATTTTTATTTTGCTGCTATAATTATTTTTGTCATTATTATCATCATCAGTCTTTGTCAATGCACTACTGACCATAGGCCCTATAATTATTTAAATTTTTTATTGTACTAGACTTGGTGGAAAATGATTACAATAGAAATTGGCAACATTGAGTTATGAGATCGCAGCGCCGCGTCTATCGGACTTCTAAAGTGGCGATGACTATAGAAAAATGACATGTCAAGAACCTGACACATTGAAGGAAAGAGATAGCTTATTAAAAATTGTTTAAGTAAATAAAGACAGATGATACTAATTGAATATCTACGACTGACGTCTGCCATCAATATAAGCCACATACACTTTAAGTACTGGTAATAAGATTGATTTTTCTGTTATGCCAAGATATTTTTGAACACTCTGGATGCTTAGATACCTGTGAACAGTCTGTATGCTAAGATGTATATGAATACTCTGGCTGCTCCGATAAATATGGAAAATGTGTTGCTTAGATGTTTTGACTACTTTGGATGCTAACATCTATATGACAACTTTGAATGCTTAGATATTATTGAATTTCTGTCCGTCAGATCTTTTTGAGCACTTTGGCTGCTAAGATCAATCTGACGCTGACTGTACCTAGTACCTAACTAAATGTCTTATTTTAATTCAATTATTATATTCAATTATTATAGTCAATTATTATAACAATAATAATTATATACAATCGAGCGACGATGGTCCAGTGGGTATGGGCTTGGCATCATGAGCAAAAGGATCCGGGTTCGATCCTGACCCCTATTGTAGGTACCGTTCTAAATTTCTAAGTGCATCCTAAACACAAGAACATCGCTGGCTTATCGGTTAAGGAAAACATCGTGAGGAAACCTGCTTGCCTGATGAGATTAAAAGCATTTGAAGGTATGTGAAGTTCACTAGCCCGCATTTGGCCAGTGCAGCGCCTCGGTGAACTATGGCCTCCTCTCCTGTATTTAAGGGGAGACCTGTGCCCAGCAGTAGGACATATATAGGCTGTTACTTTACTTTAATGATAAATAACAACGTTAAAGCACGTTTCTTTTCGTTTAACTGTTAAAGTAAATTTAACGTCAATCATTATGGATTTCAATGTACATTCAATAAATGATAAACTGAATATTTTAAATGGTTTAATATTTGTTTTTTTTTTCTAACAGCAAGAGAGACCAATTAGCCCGGAGCGGCCGAAAATCAGTCGATGCACGCAAACAGAATCATTCCTGCACTGTGTCACGCAATATATAATGGAGCATCCGGCCACCGTGATGCTACTACTCGGGCTGGAGCCTATGCCGAACTTAGCGCCAGTCCTGGCACCAACCGTAGAATACTACGACCCGCGCAGTCGACGGCCTAGCGGGCTGGAGCAGATCATAGAAACGGAGAACGGGAGTCAGACTCCATCATCGGCCAGCGACAAAGAGTCCAATAGGAGCCCCAGTGCCAGTGTCAAAGACTTCGAGATAGAAGACGAGAAGAAGACAGAGGAGAGTGCGAGTATGAAGCGCAACAGATACTCCACCAGTGACCTGTGCGACGTAACGGAGCGCCTGTTGCCGCCCGCCCGCCCTAGCTCTTACAGCCTCAAAAACAATATGAACCAGTTAGGTTAATATTCCAGTCTGCTCATTTATCGACAATCTCTAGTGTTCTCGATGTGTAGCTTTAAATGTTCCACAAATAATCTTAATACGGGTACAGTCAGAAGCAAAAGTGATAGCAATTTTATAACTTTTATTTATTAAATATGTGTATTTTTACAGAATCGATTGCTGGAGTTTTGAGTGTAAGTTTTAAAATGTATCCACCGAATATGCTTATATTATGTTATTAATAATAAAAAAAAGTTCACATACTCTATTGTAAATGCTATTGATAATTACCTGATTGGGCTTTAGGGAATACCAAATGTAATTGAAAGTGTTAAACACATCATGGTTGGAGCGCCAGCATTCAATTATTGTAAGTACGTAGGTAGGTATTCTGTAGAACCATCATTTGACCTATGACGTATAAAGATTTTTCTTGATGATTGTATTCGATTTTGTAAAAATATTTTGTTTCTGGCCGTACAATAAATTCATATAGATGTCTATTATTTTTCTATCAACGAAATGAATAGTTCACATATTTATAGTTTGTACATATCAAACAATAACTGATTCTATTGTTAGATTAATGTTAGTGATTCGATAATTCTCTAGTCATTGTTTCTAGTTTAAGTGAAGTCGATATCTATCGCTTAGTGGGAGGTGAAACTCGAAAGTGATCTCGAACCAGAAGTGATGTCTGTGCTGTGTGCTGTGTGGTGTACAATGTACATGGATATCTTTTTTATATTTCTTAGCATCAAAAAAAATGTCTACGTATGATTCACAACTACATTGTAAGTATTGGATACTTTTTTTTAATCTTAGTGATATTATAAGCAAAATTATATTTTCACAAGAGGTAATCTACTACCAGGTAAAACAACAAACTTTGTTATAACAAATAAATAGAAAAATAGGATATATGTTCTTCAATGTACACTGTATAGTCAGTCAAGAAGTCTTTAAATTAATACGGTTAATTTTCGTACACAACTTTTTCCAGCGGGTTATTAACCATGTTTTTTATTTTATTTCGCTGAGTTCGATATTTTGACATTGCCTACGAATGTCAAGTGTTCACTATCTTATTCACAAGATGTCGAAATATCGATCTCCACAAAATTAAGATAATAAATAGTAAATATCTCTTATTGGTTTTGGTCAAGAACTTATTTATCTTTAAAAATAGTTTCATATTATTTAATAATAATAGTTGTGTTATAATGTTAGATCCTTATTGAAATACGTACAATTACTTGGCCGACTGTACATGTATAGAATAAATAAAAACTTTAATTACATTTTTACTACTTTCATTATTTATATTTCTAGATTTTTTTATAAATTGATTAACTAAAAGAGATTTTAAATATATCTCAATAAATTTATTCAATCAATCAAATTTTAAACAATTAAAAAAATATTTATGACAATACGAAATAATATGAAATTATAAATATGTACAGTATTTTACTGATACCCTTATACAATATTATATATCTTTTGTATATATCGAGTTTGTTCCTTTTTCAAAAAGGACAAAATAATTTTCGATATCATACGATATTGTATTTTACTATTTATAATAAAACCGATTTAACAACAAAATTAGTAATGTATTTTCAAACAAAATACAAAGGAAATTGGTTACTTCAAAAGCTTACGTCTACGGAGATAGGATTTGTCTTTAAGTTTCAATCCGCTACGTATTTGCGAACAGTTTCCGCATAAATATACAGACGGGTATATTGCGGAATACGGACTACATTTTAAATGTATTTGCTACAAGTTACATATTCTATGTGCCAAAATGAATGACAAAGAAGTGGCAAAAATTTCATATTTTAAATATTCTTTTGCCTATTTCGAATTTCAAAAAAAATCAAACACCCCAACACACAGATAATAAAGCAATATTATAATATAAATTCTTATATTTTAGAAGAAGTTTTGTATAGACCTATAAATTCCGATATGAAGATCAATTTGATTGGAGTCTTCCAATAAATTCAAATAGCCCATTCAATGGATTGTTACAGTGCCACTGAAATGGAAAAGGGGATAATAAAACGCTAGTGGCGTACGGAACGATCCACGGTTTCATTGCGAAGTAAACGGTCTGCTATTACTCATTTCCCAAGGCAAATCGCCATCCTACCGACATTTCTTGAATAGGTAAGCATGTGTGCATGTAATAGTGCATACACACCGCGTCTACGTTCCAAATGAGACTTGGCTTATATGTCTCGTAACCAGGCCAGAAAATCTTAAAAAATATATTCTAAATGATCACATTCGCCTTCTTTATACGAAAGGTTACTGTTTTCGAACAACGTTCAACTAAATTGGTTTGTGAGAATTCTTCGCACAAATAAACCATAGCTTGTTCTATCGAATACTATAGGCTTTTTATATTAAAGCATAGCTATTCCGCGTGTCTAACGCCCGGTTTCCGAAAGGCTGATCAACGCAAAAATTAACAAATCAACTGTCAAGTGTGAAATGAGTAGCTAGAAGCATGGTTAAGTTAGTTGATTTGATCAGCCTGTCAGTTCACATAACAACTACAATGAAAAGCTCAAGCTGTCAAAATTGACTCTAGAATCTTATGTTAACCGCCATTAACAGTCATGTTAGTTGACATACACTTTGAACACCGTTTCAGAAACCGGGCGTAAGCCTCCGGAAATCGCTTTTTAACCTTATAATACAAAATATTTGTCTTTTTGCAATCGGAAATGGTTTGACAAAAAGCTTCGGTGTGTATGCACCATGAGAATGTGAGATTAAAATCTATGATAATAATTCTTATTGATCGGAGACGCTTACTAGAATAATTGAATTATAATTGTGGTACGTTATATTAGGATGTGATATGACGTTGAGATGAACACGTGCAGTGCCTAAATTCAAATTTATTTAATATATAATTCTTGAATTTTATTGTAATCTTTAGTTCATTAAAAGCGCATTTGTACATGCGTCCTAAGCATATTTTTTGTACATAGACTACGTAACATTTCTCTTGTAGTACAAAATATTAGTTATGTAATGTTGAATAAAGACAGATTGATGTTGGACACGTTTTTTATTTATCTCTATCGACAAACATTATGCAGTTGATTGTGGTTTGTATGAAGTTCAAAGATTATTTCAGATAGAAAACATGACACATATTTTTGTAGATTTTTTTTTAAATTAATTAAAGTCAATAGTGTATTCAGTATAAAGCTGTATAAAATCCTCATAAATCAAATTTATCGTTAGTATTTATTCATTTGCAAATATTTTTCTAATAATTAATTTCTTGGAATAATTTAAAATATTAAAAATTGATATCTTCGACCTGGTCTACTTATTTAATTCACATAAATATATTTAATTTTAAATAACTATAACCAACCTATTTCTTATGAAGACTTTAGAAGTAGAAGTGGTAAATCGTAAAATTTATTTCCTCCTTGTGTAAGATTTACAATAACATTGTATGATCCAGAATGAACCGAATTTTACTAAAAAATTTACGTTCAGCAATTTGGTTTACCGCGTTCTAAAAACGATTGAGATGCTCATTGCTTGACAACATTAGATTATTTAATAATAATAATATCTATAGACGCTTTTACACCACGTTAATTCGGTCCTGTGCTAAGTATCCGAAGAACTTGTGTTACGGGTAACATATATTTAATACATTTTATATTGATACATATATTTAAGATTTTTATTATATAATACACATATTTAATACACATCCATGACCCAGGAACACAGAATTTTTTTTGTTCCCTGGCGAGATTCGAACCCGCTACCTCCGGCTTGAGCGCCAACACGCTAACCATTGAGTCACAGAGGTCGTCAAATTTGGAACAAAGGTATATGAAAATGGAATGTCACTCTCGCATAATCAATAGTAATTTATGGCTAACATAATATGTTAATGTTAATATGATTAAACTTAATTTAATAACACCAACATAGATTATTCAATTATAATTAATATGTCAGTTACTGTAATGCCAACCAATTTTCAGTTTCATCTTTAATAATTGAAATTAAATATATTTCAATTCGTAGAACTCTTCATCATAATATTGAATGGGTCCAAGCATAACCAACATATTATGTAAAAATGGAGGTAAATCTCTGTACCTGTTTCGCTTGTCTGTCACGAACTCTGTGATGTTATTAATTTTTCAGTTCAACGACACCGCTCGTGTGTTGGCGAAATTCATAATTAGCTCCATACGTTGCTTTACATGTTAATTTTTCAGAGCGCCGGAGACATACATCGTACTTCAGCATTACGTACTATAATGATTTCGTGTTCCTAGCTGCTTACAAAAATAATTACACTTTCCCATGCATACCCGCTAGCGAATATTTATAATAATTTAATAAGGGAAGTAATTAAATGAACGGCATTATAAATTTTGGAGGGGCAAAAAAAAATCGGCATTTAAATAATTTGGTTGGCATACAAAGATTTTGTACGCAATAAAATAAAGCTGGTAGCAATTCTTGTTCCGCAAATAATTTTGATAATGGTCGAAAATTAAATCATAAATAAGCAGCTTACAATATTATGACCTCGCATAATAAACATTCATCGGGCAAAATAATTACTTGAGCGGCACATTTCTTTGCATTACATTTTATGTCCTGTGTTCACACCGGTGTAGGTTTGCGCTATTTACCGCTAGATGGTGTTGTAAGTATGTTATTGAACAAAATTATAAAAATTGAAGAAGAAATTAATAAACTATATTATCATTCTTAATAAAAGACTAGTGAATTAATTCAGGTCATGACGTCGTCAAATCCTGTGTTCAGCAGTGGTCCGTCCACTAAAGGCTGATAATATGATGATGAAATTTTTTTCTTCAAGATTTTATTTTGTTTCAGTTTCGTAGATTTATGTAGATAGTAGATAGATTATGCAGGTATTAAAAATTGTAGGTGGTGTGTAAAATAAACAAGCAGTTCAAAAACTTGCAATATTCAATTCAATCATTACCTACAAAAATCAATTCAAATTAAAACATTCAATACGCAAGAATGGATCCACAATTTTAAACTTATTTGTAACAAGACGTACAGCTCTACGGTTAACACTGTCCGCGCGCGCTCAGGCTGTACGCTGTCGTTCGTAAGTTCAAATCCTCTTCATACCATTATCTATGAATTTCTTCTTTTGTTTGTTTATACATTTTTAAATAATATTTTTTTATATTACAATAATTATAAATACGATTTACAAACTAAAATTTTGTATAAAAATTGAATAAGAAATTAATAAATTATATTATCATTCTTAATAAAGGACCAGGGAATTAATTCAAATCATGACGTCATCAAATCCTGTGGACTGGGCTATAACGCAGAATTTAATGAAAAAGAAAGTTGCTTGAAGTTATATTCATGCTACTTATATAAGCAGCACAAAATTATTTTTTTTGCTTACCCTCCGAGTGCTTACCAAAATTTTATTAAACAGGAGCAGCACATTGCCCCTCTTTTAATTAATATGCCTTTCAAAAATAATTACAGCCATAAAAAATGACAAAAATTGCTGCTTGATTTTAAAATGTTTTAGCTATTTCTGCTACCAGATTATATTTTTCTGCTCACAAAAATACGAATATTATGCTAGTCGTTTAAATAACACCCATTTAATAATACCCATTGCTCGAACAACAATATAATACAAGAACATTGTTGATTACAAAGCGAGCAAGAAATCCCAATAATTTCACAAGTGATTACACTTGGGCCTTTTCTAAGAACTAAATTCCTTCCAAAAGGCCGAGGTTCGCTTCGTATTTCGTACAAAATATGAAACAAACTCAACTCAAATTCGCAACTCGATCTTACAAGACAAATTTTGTATAAACAATTGATGTTTAAAAATCTTAAAAATTAGGAAACGACACAAAAATCGCCAATCACTTTTTCTTATTTGTGTCTGATTAGTGGTTACATATAATTATCGATTTGAAAGAAAAACATTAAATTATTTACATTTTTAGTTTTTTTTTTTTTTAATTTCTGATTAAATCGCTAAAACATCAAGGAACTTGGAGCTAAAATGATATATTTCTTACCAGAAAGTATTGATTTATAACTTACCCGGCTACTGGATATCGTATCTATTTTGATGCTGAATTTTCGTTCACTTATCATCGTTTGTCCGAACAGCAATACAAGCAAGCGTGGTAATTAAATTAATAAAAATTGTAATTAATAAAAATATTGTGTGTTTTTTATTTTTTGTAGAACTTATAGCAACAGAATAGTGAATAATTCTCCCTTTGTTTTTATTCATTTTTTAATTGCCGTGAAGCTAGCATGATCTTTAATTTTTCGCTAGCATTTTGAACAACAAAATAGACTTATAGGTATATATTTATTTTTCACTAATTTGGCACAAATTATATGATAAAAAACTTTATACAACTACATTATTTTATACGTTGTGATATTTGGCAAAGATACTCTGCTCTCATAATTCCTTGTTTTAAAACACACTTTTGTACACAAAACGAGAAATACATTTAATACTAGACTCATACAACATGGAATGAGAAAATAAATTTCAGAAACAGAAATAGTATACTTATTCTACAACGAACTGCTTCTTTTATAATTGTAAACTGAACACCAAAAACATATTCAGATAATTACATTTAGATGGAAAGTTTATAATAAATGTAATATTTTGATTTATATTTCTTTTTTTAATAAGTTGATAAAAAGCTATAGCAGATTACAATAACAATTATGACCACAATTTATTATTTTTTCAGATTATTATATCTTCCTTGCTAGATGTAGATAGGTATTTTTATTATTTTCATTACATCTTTAATGAATTGAATTATTATTATAAAATTGATTTTCTTATTAATGTACTAGCTGCTGGGTACGCTGATTGATGATGATCATTTTTCTACTTTCTATCTCTGAAAGAGAAATATTCCACCGTAATATTTTTTGGTAAATCTTTGAAGAAAATAAGTTTAAGCTGCGTTCATTGAAAGCCAGACGACTTATATTTATTACGACACCTTTAAGTATCGTTATATTTTAGCCAAAACCTTCAGAAGTTATAAATTAACAAATGACACTCCTGAATAGTGTAGCTTCCTGTTAGTGAAAGTATTTTAATAACCGAATCACTTCCAAAGATTACCCTCTGAAACATAATTATATAACTTTAATTCTTTATATTATAATAGTTTAGTATATGGTATAAATCTATATTAATACAGATTAAAAAATATATATTACTGTTTTATTACCACGTCAAGTCCGAATCAATCTTTATGATAGCTGACAATAGCATTTTTCCTCCCAAAATAGAATGGGGTTCCTTTGCAAATTGACAGGAATTATGGCGTGACCCAGTTTACACGTTTTGTATATTAGCAGGGCCCGTAGGACGTTACATAATTTACCAATCGGCCCAAAGTAATTTCCTTTAATTCGCACTGCAAATAGTTTGGTTGAGGTTATGGGTTTTAACAAAAACGGATATAATTTATTACAAAAGTATTTACTATTAACCACTAATGTAGGGTGGTGTAAGGGGGGCCATGTTATTTAAGGGTTCGACTTTCAAATTACCTGTTTTATGTGAACCGAGATCGGTGATTTAAAGTTCAGACTGGCCAGATGACCTGGAAATGTTAAAATTACTTGTGGCCCCTTAATCTTTTGTATCGATATCTTGGTGCAGGTATGCTAAAAAACAAAATAAATCAATAAAAATATTTATTTCCTAAAGAAAGTGTGGAAACATCAAGTAACTGATTTTTTTTTTCGGATGAGCAATGATAATGGCCTAGTGGCCTTTATGCTTCATTGGACGTGAGGCGAGCCGGTTGACTTTACCGTTGGATGAAGATGGATGTGGGGTTGCCCTCCGCCAGCCGTAAAGTTATAACTTCCACGGCTTCATGAAGTCGGGCATGAGGATAATATAATAATAATAATAATATAATTTACGACCTGTGAAGCGGCTGAAAAAACTAAAGTATGCAGCAATTATAGGGGTTAGGCTCTGAATATGATTTTGTCCCATTCGGTGTCGAGACCCTAGGTCCGTGGGGTCCTTGCGCTCTAACGCTGTTTAAGGAAATAGCGATAAGATTAGTCGACATTACAGGAGACTGAAGAGCTGGCAGCTACCTTGGAAAAAGAATTAGTCTAGCTATACGAAGGGGGAACGCTGCTAGTATCTTCGGAGCTTTGCCTAAAGGGACCTTTTAATAATATATTTTAGTTATTATAATATAATAAAAATAAGGAGTTTAGTTTTAGATTCTATATTGTTTACTAGATAATATAATTTGTAATATTGATGACTTTGCCCAACAGTGTTGTTATTGCTGTCATATCCGATTAAACCCCGCATTGTTTTTATAGCCTGAGTATTACTTTTTTACGCGCATTAAGAATATTATTTTTTTACGGTCCTGTGATTTTAGGACTTGTGACTAGCGATATGTGAAGTACGCCTTTGTGTATCACATACGTCATTTTAAATTATAAAAGTAGTCCGCGAAATAAAAATATTATAATCAAGTCTTTTTCCTTTTTTTACATCGCATGGATATCCTTTATGTAGCCAGGATCTTCGGATAGATCCTGACCCTATGTGTCACTGGCACCAGGGAGCCCTACCTAAACTAAAACTACTACAAGTGCCTTCATCCACTTTTTGAGGGTCCCAGATCTACAGTCCCGAAGCTGCAGCAGGCTGGTCCCGGTGAAAGACCTGACTACTCCTCGTATAAGAACTGCCCGGCCGACTCTAAGGAGTCCCCAAGACCCCGTGCAATACTAGGCCCAGGTTCC
The DNA here is from genome assembly GCA_905333005.2 of Lycaena phlaeas. NCBI lineage: Eukaryota > Metazoa > Arthropoda > Insecta > Lepidoptera > Lycaenidae > Lycaena > Lycaena phlaeas. The sequence continues at coordinate 10,598,475 of HG995172.1, read as the reverse complement.
CATACTGAACGCGACAGGTGCACACTACCTCGCAGAAAGAGACCATCGACGTCCAAGACTCACTGTCATCAAGCATAGTGACTGGTGATGACTCTCGGCAGAGCCTAATCCCCTCAGATGCGTCGTGATCTAACATCAGTGATGTCAAAGAACGCAGTGCCGCCAATCCCGGACTTAAACAAGCTTAGGCTAAATATTACAAATACAGACTCCAAAATATTGACCTTATTTTAGATATAACTAATTATTATTTTACGCGGCTTTACGAATTTTAATTTATGTTGAAACATAAGTCACTTCCGTTAGGGAAAAAAATACATGCGTATAAAGTACACAATATGTCAGAAGTGAAACCTATTTGGCAAACAAATTTTTAAGTCTTGTTTATATTTATACAAATCTAAAACACGAGACCATCGCCCGCTCACCAGTGAAGAAAAACATCGTGAGGAAACCTGCATGCCTGATGAGATTTAAGGTCTTTGAAGGTATGTGAAGTTCACCAACCCGGTGAAAGCGCATCGGTGAACTATGGCCCATTACCCTCCTCGCCTGATTTCGAGGAGGAGACCCGTGCCCAGCAGTGGGACATAAAGGGTTGATACTTTACTTTTTTTTAAACTTGTTTATACCGTGTACATGGTAAGTATTGTACAAACGAGCTACTGTTGCGTACAAGCGGCCGTTTGTTATAATTTCTTGTTTATTTCGATCGTCGTTCCGCGCAGCTTTCGCCTCGCCTCGTCGGGCGTGAAACGCAATTTTCCTGCAACGAGCGAGGTTCAGTGCCTGCAACGTTACTAAATTACTGAGGCAATTTTTTAAAATACATTTATCGCAGTATGAAAATGTTATTTGTTCATTATTCAATATTTATTTGTGTACTCGGTGAATACGTAGTTGAAAAAGGTTACGATGTCTAGTTCTGTTTAGTAATAAATAATAAAGAGATGCCTAAATAAAAAGTATGACTACAAATACTTTACATAGATATAACAATAATATTTTTTTTTATAAAAAAGTTCCCAAAATTAAAAATTCATTAAGTAATTTGTGAAAATAATAATTAAAAAATCAAAAGTTATACGATTTCATGGGAAAAAAACTTTGCTAAGCGCAAGTAGTGAAAGTAAATGTATAATTTAAATATATAATGATAGCTATTGATTTTTCGTCTAACCCTTCTCACGTTTCTTTACGTGCGATAAAGTATTAATAAAGATCGCGTCAAGAGGGTACAGCCATTAGTAATAAATGAGAGTTTAGTGTTTATATCTTTTCGGACAGTATCTTTTCTATAATTCATGAAATAGTCCGACAAGTCTATGTAGTAAATGCTATCTTTAAAAAATCTAACCAATAATAATATCGTTCGGTATCTGACTTTCGTTACATTTTATATATAATAATTAGGGGTCCAATTATATGGTACTTTAAAAGGTTGAAATGTGCAGGCAAGTTGTTCATGGAATATACGTAGTTTCTTTATGTGATTTATCGATAAATCACCCAAACTTTACATGTTACAGAAAGTTTCACATACTTATCTACGTAAATGCGTGATTGTAAGAAATTAATGATGATTGTAATAATTTTATTTTAGTAAATTCTTTACAGAGTCCATATTATTATAATAAAACGGTGTAACTTCATCTAGTCATCGCGTCATTTTATGAGAACTACGAGTAAAAGATACCAGTCAGATCTTCATTAATTAGATTACAAGAGTTTTTCTATACTAATATAATAAAAAGGATATACTTGATTGATTGATTAAAAAAAATCGCCTTCAAAAAGCCACATTAATAGCGAGTAACATAGGCTATATCTTCCTGTGATTCGGGGGTACCGCACGGTTTCGTGGGCTGCAGCATCCGCTTTAGCCGGCGACCCCCCGTGGGAACTTGTGGCGGAGGTTCTGGCCGAGACACACTCCTATGTCTCGGATAGGAGGTCTCTGGGCTTGAGCCTTTCGCCTGACGGGGTCCTACGGGTCCGCCGACTAGGGATGGAGGCATTAATGCGGAGGTGGGGAGAGGACCTGGCGCGTCAGCCGTATGGCAAACGCCTAACGGCTGCTCTGCGCCCGGTTCTTCAGCGGTGGATGCGTCGTAAGCGCAAACCCCTCACCTTCCGTCTGACGCAGGTTCTCACCGGGCACGGATGCTTTGGTGATTACTTGTGTCGGACGGCCCAAAGGGAGCCGACGACTGGATGTCACGATTGTGGAGCGGCGGTGGACTCTGCCCAGCACACCCTCGAGGTGTGCCCGAGATGGGCGGCGCTGCGTCATGATTTGACGTCTGTCATCGGAGGGGACTTGTCTTTGTCGAGCGTCATCACCGCGATGCTTGGCTCTGACGAGTCCTGGACGGCAATGGCCTCTTTCTGCGAGACAGTGATGTCCCAGAAGGAGGCCGACGAACGGGTGAGAGAGGAGGCCGCTGACGTAGCCTCCCCCCGTAGACGACGAACGGGGGTGCGTCGGAGGCGCTATTTAATGCGCCTTCAATAAAGCCCCTGTGCTCGTGTCGGGCTCGGGATGGGAACCCGGGCCCAGCTTAAGATACGACGTCGTGGGGACTGCCAAGTCGTAGCCGGGCAGTCCCCCTATTGTGGAGAATCTGCTCTTTGCCGGGACCAGTCTGTCGCTGAGGGTATCCCGTCGCCTGCACAGATCCGGGTCCCTCAAATATAGCGGCTGAAGGCTCACGCAGCGGTTTTAGTGGGGTAGGGCACCCAAATGCGAGTCGCCACACACGCCAGCGAGCCTACCCAGGCCCTGGTATGGTCGTAAATGATTTCCGCTGCGTCATCAAAAAAAAAAAAAAAAAAAAAAAAAAAGGCTATATCTTCCTCTTCTTTAGTAGATCGGTCGTCTTGGCGGTTATTGAGGAAAGGAGGGAAGGTCCACTACTGAATATTCAATATAGGTCATATTCAGCAGTGGACAAATAAAGGCTGATGATGATGATAAGCTATAAATTATTTTTTTATGTGAAGCCGGGTCGAAGCGCTAGTTAGCGATAAAAATGAAAAGCAAAAGTATACTTTATACTGTACTTAAATCTTAAATAAAGTAGGAACATAAAAAACAAGATGAATTAGCAATAAGTCTAGAAACGCTGAAAATGAAAATGTTTCGCAATAAAAGAGGACTTAGAAGAAAATATCTCTCTTATAAACAATACCATTCTCATTCCCTCACTGCTATCCCAGGTGTAACAATAATAGCATGAAATAAGTCTGTTAGTAATCAGGTACGTATTCAAAGTTTGCATTGCTTCTAAAACAAACATTCCCCTTGCTGAATCAATTCAATTATTCTGGCGCTGGTTGCTTTGAATGTACAATTCGTTCACTAAACTTAAGCAGACTTCCCTTTGAGGAAATTCTCATGCGCTAAATTGAATGTAACCAGCCCCTCTAGACAAGTGGCAAACGCTCCGATTCTATGCAGTTACGTTTTACTCTAACTCCATAGAGTTGCTGCAAAATTTTTGAAGAACTTTTAGTCATACACATAAAGCATATGGTTTTGTTTGTAAAAACGTTTAACAACCTCTGTACTTCGTTTAAAACGAAACTATTATTATTATATTTCTTGATATATATTTTTTTTAATATCATAAGCTAGTGTCATTCTCATACAATAAGTATTCTTTTCTATTCTATTATATTCGTTTAGAGTTTATGCCACTTTTCTAGGGAGAACGGATTACATTCGTTTTTAGACGTTTTTACAAACAAAACCATATACTGTCTGAATAAACGTTCGTCAAAGATTTTGCGACAACCCTATGGCGTTATATTTTTAGCGTTTATCGCAACTGAGTTTCGGAGCGTTTGCCACTTGTCTAGAGGGGCATTTGTATTCGTCTTGTCTTTTCGATCTGCAATATAGTCACAAGCTGCGTGAAACGGGACAGCATAGCTATCATTTTACGCCAGCATCATATAACCGAGAAGCAGTACAGCAGTTTAATGTTAAATTTAATAATACAATTCCAATATCAACCAGTATAATCAGTTATAAATAGTGCGAACCATATGCTACGAAAGCATAATATACGGCCGACCGCCGAATTGAGAAACGCCCCCTTCTTGAAGTCGTTTAAAAAGTATTTATAACTACAACTATAATGTCAAACTAAGGATTAACCTTTCCGTTAATTGCTTAATTTAAAATGCTAATCGTATCCTAGTTTGGACTAGCCGCCTGTCATGCATAAATAATCTGTCAGGAAAGTTTTCTTTTGATCTGGTAATATTTTATGAACCACTTTGCTTGCCAATACGTTGAAGGTTACATTTTGGCTTCAACGCTTATAGCTTAAGACCTATTTTTGTCTACTAAACCTTTGTCCATTCGTCTGTATTTAGAGTTTGCGATAGAACATTAGCTGTCGGGCTGTGGGTCAGGCTGTCCCCTGTCCCCTGCTATTTACACACAGGCACCTTCTAAAATCTAAACGAATAATTTCTAACGGTGATGAAAATTGACATTGAAACACAGACATACCAACCTATAGATTATGTGGTCTGTGCATTAAAATTAACAACAATAGCAACTTCTATACAATTAAATAGGTATAGGTTTTTTTCGATCTCAGGTACTTGTTTTATATTGCTAAAGTTTCATGCTGTAAAGAATCCAAAAAAATATTATAATTCTCATATTATTACTGATTAAGTACATGTTTTCCTTCTCTAGGTGGCGGAATTTTATTTACATTTTAAGAATAATAGCACTAACTCCGATACGAGTCATTATTATTATTACCCAAAAAGATCTGAAGTTGGTGAAAATGTAGATATTAAATAAAATGTATATTATTATAATTATTTCTCCATACATAGGTAAGAAAGAGTTTTTCTTTGTCATACATTTCGCAATGTCACAGAATCACTAGTAGGTAGTAGTCTGCCTGTCTGTACTCGACAAACTCAAAAACAACTAGGCGGATTTTTATGTTGTTAACATGAGATATGGTATTCCGGAGGCAGGTTTTGTGTTAATTGGACAATCAATGTAAGAGTCGAGAAAATTAAACCCCTCGGGGGCTTACATTGAAAACACTGCCTTAATTCAATTAGAGATAATAATATACTATCAAAAATGTATTTATTATCAAAATAGTGTTTAAAGGTCTACAAAAAAGTTGCAGTAATCATATTATCTACTATTTGCACCATCAGTCCAAATACAAGCAACAGTTTATTTGCAGCAGAAAATAAATTCCACATAGATATGACCATAAACAAACCATTGCAAACATTGGAATACATTTTTTTACTGTTTTTTATTCAACTAACATTTAAACAATCCCACTAACGATATATATTTGCGCTTGCATCACTAATTGATTTCACAGCCACAATGGACTAGAAAAAGTAAAATACGTTATCGTACGTTAACTAACGTGAGTGACGATCGATATTCAATCCAAGTCTATTCCTGTGGCGGAAATCACAGGTTGATAATACAGTACGGCTATTACACATTACGTAATTGTTAAGTTTAGGTTTGCTGTGTTTAGGAGAGGAGGGCAAGAGAGTCAGTGCAACTACTGACAATGAGACTTAACATATTTTGTTGAACCACCACTTGGCACTTACCATCATGTGGCACGTACCAGTATACTTATCCAGCTAAAAAAAATTTAATTGATTTGGAGATGATTAAAACTGCCAGTTGGCAGACGTGCCGCCGTTATCATAGTCATCAACATGATCCGCTCACTCTGGTTCATTCTAAACTAAGTTACCTCTTCTAAGAACACCCATTATCCTAGCATATTTGAGGACTACAAATTTTTTGGTTTTACTCATGGGTATTGTTGGAATAGGTTTTATTATGTACTATCTTCTGCCCTCAGAGCAGTACATGCCTACAGGTTGTTAGAATAGTCATTTATCTGACAGAATATAATATATTATGTTTTAAATTAATTATTTTAAATAAATAATTTCATACGCTTATTAAACAACAGAAGGCGCTACTCCACAGATGATTTGTTACAGATTTCATAGATCCAATCTCGAATACCATGTAGGTGGTACTATATGAGCGATTAGTTACGCACAGAATCCGGTGCGTCCAATTCGATTCTGACAAAACTTAAAAAAAGTATCAACCCTTTATGTCCCACTGCTGGGCACGGGTCTCTTCCTCCATTAATCAGGCGAGGAGGGTAATGGGCCAATAGTTCACCGCGCTGGCCCAGTGCGGGTTGGTGAACTTCACATACCTTCAAAGACTTTTAATCTCATCAGGCATGCAGATTTCATGGTCATCCTACAGTTGTAAAGTCGTTGTAGGGCTTCACTTGTTTTTTACGCATACGTCTTACGCCTTGCTGCTTTGCAGCCCAACCGCTCGCTCACATAATACCGGCATAAAATAGCAGCTGTACTGTCTAGTTTTGTGAAGTTTCCAGTGGCCTATTGGGGGCGCGGATAGGGAAAAGGAGGGCATCGCCTCTACATAGGTAACATTTTTCATTCCAAAAGAGAGTCTATTTTTTTTTTTGATAATTATTCCAGAAATATATAATGTATTTATTTAATATCTCTTCATTTTAAGAATCGATAGCAATGCTGCTTATCTAGCAAATCGGGAAAAGTTAACTTATGTATGTACTTTATTTTATATAATTTATTTTATACTTTCGCCGCATAGGCCGCGTACACGTTTGTTTTCATTAGCGAAGATACTGTTTTTCGTCTCTTTTTTGCGCACTGAAATAAATTAAGCCATCTGATCGAACGAGCGGAGCGAACGTGGAATATATGGAATATATTTTCGGGTGCCCCGTCTCAACATAAGCTTTTGCTTGTTATATATAAAAATCGTCACATTTGCTAAAAGCTTCTACGTGTAAGCCTTTATAAACAAGGTCGTACGTTTAACATAAGAATAAGGTTTTACTGCAATTGATCCACATGTTTCGATTTTACCGATTATATCTCCTTACCTAGTTGTAACTTGTAAGCGCATTAGCGTAACTTTACCGTTCGGGGCCCGTGGCAAATTCATCGGATGCTAGGAAAGACACATTTTTTTTTACTAAATGTGTAATAATAAATGTTGGGAGTTAGAATTCTCCTCCGACCCTTTCAGCTGGGGGCCCGTGGCATTTTGCCAACTTGCCACCCTGTAGTTATGCCAATGGGTCAGCGATAAGTAACATCCATTGTCACCCACTACACCAGAGGATCGGGGAGTGGGTTTTTTATTGTAGGTATATTAATAGTCGCACGTCGTTGCCGGCCTTTAAAATACGAGAATGCACTATATAATATATTATACTCTATGGAGAATGCTCTATAAAAGACTAGAGTAGTATACATTTCATTATATTCTTTTTCGTGTACCTATATCTTTTCAATACTATGTAGCATGGTAAAAACAGTACAATATCAATTAAATTGGATTATATCTACATCTACACTAATATTATAAAGAGGAAAGATTTGTACCTATTTTTGTATGTTTGTTTGTTTGTAATGAATAGGCTCTAAAAGTACTGGGCCGATTTAAAAAATTCTTTCACCGTTCGAAAGCTACATTATCCACGAGTAACATAGGCTAAATTTTATTCTGATAAAAATAGGGTTCCGTAAGATATTTTGGTTTTTCGGACACAAGGTGTAAAAAATGTTATTTTGCGTACTAAGATCCCGTTGTAAATCTTAGTTAACGCAGGCGAAGCTGCGGGCAACAGCTAGTTTACAATAAGGTGAACCACAATACTTGACGCGTAAAGATTTAAACGAGCACCTAATTAAGAAGGCGTGCTCTATCGCCAAAACTTCTATCATCTAAATTGGGTCGCAATTCGTTCAACATTACGTTCGGATTTCTTATATATTCTTATATACTCCGTTCCGTATTGTTCTTAAATATAAAATGTGTGTGCGTAATTTCTTGAAGCAGATACGTAAATATGCCCTTTAATACCTGCGCCACCTGTAATTTGTCGCGGAAAGTGGAAACACCTTATTTGATCACATCTCAGCGGACGACATACACAGATGGTTCTCATAACTTTCTATTTTCCATCAAAGAGGATATAAACACTACGTTTTATTTTCCATTGTATTAATGTAATATTTTTCCATGTAAGTATACTAGCGAAAGGGATGCGCTACGTTCTCGTATGGGTACTACCATCCTATGTATTTCTTCTAGGCTGATACGGTAATAACGTAGCACTAGTTCTGCCAGAACAAGTAGGGTAATTATTGGCACCTAGGTCTTCTTACGTCTCAGGATAACACATGAGAACCTATTTATGTTAATGAGCGACGTGAACCACATACCAGCAAATGACTCGATAGCCATTTTGCCTATCCAAATAACATAAAGAGTATCTTGGACTAGATAATCGTATTAATATTATAAACGCGAAAGTTTGTAAGTATGGATGTTTGTTACTCTTTCACGTAAAAACTACTGAATGGATTTTAATGAAACTTTACAATAATATAGCTTATACATCAGAATAACACATAGGCCGTAATTTATCCCCGTACTCCCCGGGAATGGTAATTACGCGGGTGAAACCGCGGGGCGCTCCTAGTTACCTATATAATGACAAAGATTTGATAGATTTAAATTGCCGGGTTGGTCTATATCTATCAATAATACTGAGCCATATCAAATAAGATAACTTACGCGTTAATTAGCCCGCGCCAGGCATAACACACGCAAGGCACTACGTATTTTAGTTTCTTTGTATAGAAAATGACACTTGAATACATAAGATGCATTAGTTCACGCGCTCGTGCGAATTGCTCAACGACCACATAACCCATAGACTCCTAATAACAGGGGAACGGGTTCTGGACACATCTGACTTATAGTTCCGATGTAAGCCGTAAACAATGTACTCAAACTATCGTGTCGTCCCATTCTTTCCCGTTGCGATATATATCCATTTCTTTTTAACGTGCCGTGATTGGTAATGTATGACATTGAATTAGCTGATTTTATTTATTTTATTATATTCCATATTTATTATTATATTTTATTATTAATATTATTTTAACGTTCCGTGATTGGTAATGTATGACATTGAATTAGCTAATCACAGCATTACAACCCCTTTCGTCTCACCTAAGCTAGTTGTAGTTGAAAAATAAAACAATAGGAGTCTATAGGTTGTGTGGTCGATGGAATTGCTATACAAACGAAATAAAATTCTAAATTACTTGGGATTAGGATAAACTTTACAAATTAACAAAAATCACATTCTGTAACCTTTATTACATTTGTACACATTTGAAAGTGAACGCCAAACAGACCAAACAAAAATTTGTACAATAACCACATATATATCACATTATCTATTTACACAGATTATCTATGACATGTGAGTTTCTTTTAACATTAATGTTCAACAACGGTAAGTAGTAGAGCCGAAACATCTAATCTAATCACAATTTAAACTATTTAAGTTACGAAATATACAGATATCCATTATACTATTGTGAATTGCGCAATCAAACTTATAATCATATAAGACCACGAAAATACGCATTGAAAAAAAGCCAGCAATATGAAATTACTATCTAATAAGGAAGTCTTCCACTTGAATGGAAATAAATAAAGCAACCAAATCTTTACCTTGTAAATATAATAAATATTCATGTACCTATAATTGCTACCTTCATGCTTCTATAATTGCAATCTTCTGTGTTAATATAAAAATAAATTATATTTTATAGTTTAAACACATACATATACCATCTTACTTCTACATGTAAAATGAAACGAATAAATCTCAAATAAAATCAGAGTATACATATATATTATTATATACATTAAGTATGTATACATACATTCAAAAGACAGCTGCTAATCTGTTAATATATAACTAGTTCTATTCTTTTTTACGCAAGAGTTTTCTGTTATGAAAATATAATACTACATAACTAACAATAAAGTTTCACAGTCCTCTATAGCCTCAAATTGATATTCTTGACTAAATGTCTAATTCATATCAATTTATGACCATTAACAGGATTAAAATATTTCTTCTTGTTAATTATGTATGATACTTTTATTCATTATAATTTGCCATATAGGAATAAATAAAAAATACAACGCATATGCATGCATGTATAATATATATGCATTAAGAGCAATTTACCTTACATTAATTTTAACTTTTTAAATGTAGAACACTCCTATCCGATATATGATTTCCTAAGCTACATGTTTTAACGTTTTTATAAAGAACAAGAAAGAACAAAAGAACAGAAATGTATAATACTATTACAAACTTATATGTATCTAATAAATTCAAAAGATAAATAACTGGAACACAATATATTATTCACCAAGTCTTACAGTCTTGAAATAACTTCAAGATTAACAATTCTTCATAATATACAGCTGTTTCATCAAATTATACTACTTTAAAGTTTAAATATATGGTAATATTCTTACTTTTATGTTATATACTTTACATAAATAAGACTCTTTAAAACTGTACCCAGTTTTGTTGGTTGGCTGGTGTAGTTGGCTTGGCTTGTTGTTGGCTTGAAGCACTGGAAAAAACAATAGTTTATAAAGACATATTACATATATAGTATAGTTAAGTAATACCACTTATTATATAGCACCCCTTCACATGTTAGAAGTGTTCCGGGTTAACATTCTAGTTAAAGGACTTTAATTAAAATATTTATTTTGGTAGGTGAAAAGCGTATAGGTAACAGTAACCTTTAGGTAACACTACTGCCATAACATTAAATCCACACAGGTTAATTAAATCTAAAGGTAATATACAAAAGGTTATAATATACATTGTGTAAGTGTCAAGAAGAATGAAGTTTGGTAATTAAAATTTTTAATTTTTTTTAAGCATTTGAAGACAAAAAAGTAATTGTGTTAATATACCTGGCAGAATTGAAATCTCCCCACTCAGTGTTCGGAACTGCTGGTGTTCCAACTGCAGGAACATGTGTATGTTGCGGAGATGGTGGCGGAGGGAGCTTGGAACCACCTGGTGGTGGGGGCAAAAGCCCACCACCTGCACCTGCTCCAACACGACGGGGCCTGTTACCTTCACTTCCATCTTTCTTCTAAAAATAATTGAGTTTGTTTTTTAGTAAGAATATTTTTAATAGCAAGAGCTTTAATGCTTCTTCATATTATTTTAAGGATGACTAATATTCTGGTGTGTGACTACACTTCAGCCAAACTTGATGTAGAATGTTTAATGACAAAGCGTTGCTAGACATACGGCAGAGGCGGAAATCATTTTTATTAAATGGTTTTTTTTTTTTGTAATTCTAAGGTTTTAAGGTAAGATGTTGATTATGGATATGTATCTGAGAAACTTACAGTGCAATATTGTATTAATAACTTCTGATAAAATAGAAATGAAAAAAGGTTCTCAACTTCTCCCAAAAACTGAAGAATGCATTAGGGATGTCAACATTTGAAACTAAGACAAACCACCATAAATAAAAATGTAATAAAAAGCCATTTACATGGGATTTGAAACCATTATTATCAATTTCTATAGTAAACATGATTTAACAATTTATATTTTACACAGTCTGATTAATATTTTTCATGGTAAAACAATTAAAAGTGTAAAATTATGATAAATGGTAAAGTGACAACCCTAAAAATCAGCTCTTGTGGTTTGTTTACAAACATTCTACTTTGAATTTGGCTGGAGTATATAAGTTTACTAAGACAGAGAGTTAGTTGACTTCTTACTAGAGACAATTACAAATAAACATAAAAACAATAACTTAAGATGAGAAAATAATATATTATATTATTGAATAGATATTTTCATGTTATTTTCATAACAAATGCTAACCTAGACTAGACCATTACACCAGAGAGCTGTGACCTTTGGTTAAAACATAAGTTACCTATGAATGCAGAGTTCAATTCTTATAAGAACAATGGTATAAATAAATTGCATAGTAATGTAATGCCAATTCACAGTTTGATTTCTGAATACTTAGTGCTTACAGTGATTTTCATATTTATCTTGATTGTTTCGCCATCTTTAAAACTCAGATCAAGTTGTTGTTGTTGCCCCGGTTCGCCTTCTTGTTCCTTCTTCAACCATTTGAAATGATCTTGTAAAGCTACATTTAAATCGAAAGAGTCTGATCTATCTCCAAATCCGAGTCCAATATAAGCACTCCTCCCTAAAAAAACAATATTAACATTATGACTATAATTATTTACAGTCAATATCACTTTTCCTATCTATTACTAGACATATTACACCTCTTCCAATAAACTTACCACTTACATCCAACTACGAGAGAGAGACCAGAGAGATTACATAAAAATGTTCAAATAATATTCCATAGAATTAAATACAAAAGAAGAAACATGCTAAGCTGTGCTTTAAACCATAGTTCTTGTTTGAAAAAAAAAATCATATTATATGACACTATATTATATTTTTAGAACACTCTTCTTTATCCTAATATTAACTATACAATTACTATCTTTCTCTTCCACTATTATTTTTTTGAACTATCTGAGCCTACTTCTAATGATAACATAGAAAATATTTTTGTAAGACCATTGGTTCTATTACCTCTGCTATAAGTTTATATATTACAAATCCATATCAATTGCTTTAAACTCTCCATAATATGCAGAGGAATATGTGTCTATGTTTTTTTGCGAAGAAATATTTCAATTCCAAGTAAAAATTATGCACTGACATATATTCATATGTGAGTAAAAGGTATGTCAATAAATACGTCCGAAATGAACAAAATTTTAAATATTGGTAACTGGTTTTGCGAAAACACAATAATGTAATAAAATTTTGTAATAATGCTCACCATTGTCGTCTTGTATTTTAACAACAAAATATCTAGAACTATCTGATACAGCCTCCAGTGCAACCCCAGGATACTTATCAATAGGGCATTTGGCAAAAAGTTCCCCAGAAGTTTTGTCCTCCAATTTCATAACTAGCTCGTCGCCTTTCGCAACAAGGCGCATACGCCCCGTCCACTGAGGTTCTTGCAAATTCCAATCTGCTGCCCTAAAATAATGACAATCAACATATTACACAAATACTGTTCAAAAATAAAGTGATTATAATAAACACACCTACCTGTATCCTCTGTTCGATGTCCTTGGAGGTATTTTAAAAACAAAAACTTCATTTTTAACAAGTATAACACTTTCATATGCTTCCATTTTAAAAATCAAAAAATATATTTATGCCTTCTCAAATAAATTATCGATTTACGACGAACAATAAATAGTCCGTTAAATCTCTATTACACAGAAATACGGAAGCCGTCACAATTAAAAAAGCCTTTATGCTTAAACATTTATAAAATATAGATTTGATGTAGGTACTACAATCAAATTTCAAAATATCAATAAAAAAATTTAAACGTCACTGCATCACGGACGAATGACATTTTTTTTTTGCTTTATTTAAAGCATTAGTTTGTAAACTATCAGCCACGAGGCTCAACAATATTATACTCTTTGGGCTCAACCGTACAGGTTGAGCCTCGTGGCTGATAGTTAACTTACGTTACTCAAGGTAACAAAGTTTTCAAAGAAGAAACTATCTGTAGTCTGTAATTTGGGGAAATGGCGGAAAACACCAAGGAGCGCGGATTTGCCCTTCACATCACCATCTATTAAGGCCGTGTTCCTTTTTACACTGGAGCACTGTAAACCGTGACGTCACTACAGTATACTGCGAACTGTCAGCGAAGCCGTTCCTTTATAAATATGTATACTGGTTAGTGTTGTAAATCGAAACGCAGTACAGTATACTGGGATTTGTAAACTGTCATCTACCATCACATATGAGCTAAGAACTTATGACATTCGTCATTGACATTTTCAGTTTTCACGTGTTTGTGTTTTAATTGTGAAAGTATTGTTTTTATTTATTGTCGGTTGAAGTAATTACTTAAATAAAAATAGGTATACTTCATCTTAAAAGAAAATATTAGTTAAATGTAACATAGTAATTAAATGTACTAAATAATAATAACTTACAGACCGGATTTAATAGCTAAATAACTGATTTTTTATATCCTTAGCTAATGAAAAACGTAACAATTACTGGTGCTGTCCAATATTTATTAGATTTTTCGGACTCCGATGATGATGAGGAAGACCTTATAATATAAACATATATCTAGAAATCGTGCTGAACAAAATATAATAATTTTAGAATATCAGTCATTAAAAAAATATCTTTAAAAGTCAGATTCGTAAGGCATTAAGTTATTTATCTAATTTTTCTTATTAAAAGTCGACGTAACTGGATTGTTCATTGCATTTCCATTTGTTAATTGACTATAGTATGTGGCTAGATACTCTTCGTTTCCTAATAAGTTTACTTGAACCTAACATACACAAGCAGTCTGTTTGATATGGTAGACAGCACATTACTGTACAAATACCTTCGTATGAGTATCTGGACTATAGCCACAACTGACCTCTCTACCCTGAAACATCATTGAAATATAGACATAGTTTAATGTATGACAATTTTGTTTATAGATAAGTATGTGATTGCTTTTTATGTTGTAAAAGTAACAGCATGTAGAACTGTGAAAAGTAGTTAAATCAATTTATAAATATCTACATGTATCTCTACAAAATGGGCTATGTGCAAGGAAGCTAGCCGAACATGAAATTATATACATTGAAAGTATGGGTTTCCAAGTATTCTAGAAGCAGTTGATGGAAAACATATTAGACTAAGTCAACTCAAAGAACACTATATCAGCTATATAATAGTAATGGATTTCATTCCATTCAAACTCAGGTATTAAAAAAATGTATAAGTAGTTAATTTGTAAAAAAATTTAAATTTACACAAAAAAAATTGTAATTTCTAGTATGTGGCCACAAATTGAAAATTATTCATGCATGATTACACTCATTTATTAGAATACAAAGCTTACAGTGTCTAGCCTTATTGAATGACACCTTACCAAAATAATGGTAATTTGGGGCAAGATTGCTTACAATACATTATTGCACATTCAAGTTTGCATATAATTATAGAATAAGCTAATGCTTCTTTAAAAGGTAGATTTTGTAGTTTATTGGACAAACTACCATTCAAAAGCACTGACTTAATTCCATAAAATGTTTTAGCCTGTCGCATTTGCACAATATTTGTATTTTCAGAAGTGATATGATTGAAGTCCCCATTCTCGTGAATCATAATGTTCTTGCACTTGATGTGAACATTGATGGAAATAATGCCATGAAATTTGTGGGGATGGAAAAAAGAGGATATTTAAAAAAATGTTAACAATTTACAAGTTTGAAGACAAATTCAGTCAGACAGTTTTTTTTTTAAATTAGTCAATCTAAATTATGCATATTTATGCTATGGAGGTCTATATTATTACATTTATGTTATGGAGGCCTATTTTCAGCAGTGGATGGATGATGATGCATAACTTTATCGACAACTCTTAATTAAAATGAGCAACTTGAATAGTTATATAGTAATATAGTATATACCTATATTATATGTTCAGCAGTGAATGGATAAGGGCTGATGATGAACCATACAATTTGATTATATAAAAATTCACTGTAGATTTTATAGGAATATAAGAGGATGACATTAAAAGTTCTTAGGACTGGCCACTTGTAAACATTATAATAAAAAAGTGTTATATCACTTGACCGGCACAACTATAAAGGAATTTTAAATCAAATTTCATTCATTTGTCATTTCTTTTTTTAGGTGTGATGGTAAATTAAAATAAAGTGTCATGCATCAGCATGTATTTAACTTCAGATAATGTTTCTGCAATGATTGACATAGTTTTCTATGTCATTTAAGTCAACAAGAAAAGCACAAATCTCACTGATGATCTGTGTGACGCACACCGTCTACAGCAACGACTGAAGATGACATCAGTGTTATGGAGTGTATGACAAAGACTAACAGAAGGGTATCCTATTACATGATTCTGACAAACTTAGGCATAGGTTTGAGTAATTGCACAAAACCCTCCATCAACATTTAGTGGTGAGGAAGCTTTGTAGTGGATACCTCATAATTTGGTAGAGGCTCAAAAACTTCATCTATCTGTCTATTGGTGCCGTGAAGTGGTATAAAGATTTAACGGAGGTCACTTAGTCTCCTGAGTGGCTGTTTCCTTCCTGCTGTGTGAGAAATTGCCAACAAAAGAGAAGACAGGTCAAAACATGGGAAAAAAAGATGGTGGCTTCTTTATTCGGAAGGACATTGCATTACGGAAAAAATATTTCAGATGATTTAAAGGCAGTTACTGCAGGGTGGTACACTAATATGTAATTATTTGCTACTTGTCTTAAAAAAGATCAGAAGAAACGATGTTCCAATTGTGTCCCCCTTGACCACGACATCATCGCCAAGCTAACAATAAATCAAATTTTGCTGGTGTTAGGCATGGAATTACTGGATCATCTACCATATAGCCCTGACCTCGGAAAAAAACTTAAATGTTAATAATAAACATTTTCAGTATGTAATCAGGTTTAGGTACTGAGTACCTGTTAATGTGTAATCTCTAATATTTGCACTAAGTACAGCCAGTAATTGCTTATACCTAGCTTATAAGACTAGAAATGAGTATATAAAAACCCTTGATTTGTTTTGAATACTATAATTTTAAAAGGCGTACATAATAAAATACTAGAAACATTAAACTTTATTTAAAGAAAATACAACAACATATCCTTAATAATTTTTACTGCCTGTTTTGCACCTAACTTTTAAGACAATATTAGAAATGAGTAGTAAATAAAGAAAGAAATAACAAAAGTGTATTAAAAATGATTTATAAATAAAAATATGTAATAAATAATTAATTAGACTAAAATACTCTTAAATATAACTCATCAACATTTTCAGTAATTTCTATGTACTTATGTGATAAAGATATATGTAAAAAAAGTATAGTATCAACCCTTACAAGTCCCACTACTGGGCACGGGTATCTTCGAAATCAGGCGAGGAGGATAATGGGCCATTGATAGTTCACTGATGCACTGGCCCAATGGTGAACTTTTCATACCTTCAAAGACTTTAAATCTCATCAGGCATGCAGGTTTCCTCAAGATGTTTTCCTTCATCAGTAAGCGAGCGATAGTCTTGTGTTTAGGGTATTTAGGATACAAGAAGGTCCGGATCGAACCCGAAAGCAAGGGATTGGTCGTCTTGGTGTTCATTGCGGTTTGCCTAAGTGCAACAGTGGACTGATAAAGGCTGATGATGATGAATCCTACACGCACGAGTGACAGCTGCCATCTGACGTCTCTTTTTAATTTCGTTCCTATTGGAACAGGCTAAGACCAGAGACCATGCTACCAAGTAAGCAATATTTAGTTAATTTTGAAAAATGCCGGAAAACCGTAGGATTTGTCCCTCAAGAATTCAACCATCTTTAACTTTTACATTTACATTAATACCCAACAAGTTAAAAATTGTAAACACGAAAGCAATACATTGCAGCATTGATTTAGCATGTTTCGTTACGCTTTCAAATTTTGAAAGCAAAAAAATGTACATATCAATGTAATGAAATCCCCATTGTGCCACTAGAGCCATGTTCCAGTAAAATCTTCAGACAAAAAAAATGAAAATAAATGTTGATAGTTAACCAACAATATTTTTCTTTCATCAATCATCGACCAACAAACAAACTAGAAAAAAATCTATGAAGTGGGTTTATTCCTAGTAACAATGGGAATTAATGCTATTTCGCATTCATTTCACTAGTATGCGAATTCATAAGCCTCAGCATGCTTATTGCTATGCTATTTTCTAATATGACCTGAGATATGAGATGGAAGATATCCTTAATCCTACTAACGTTAATAAACATGCGAAAGATCGTAAGTATGGAATTTGTAACTCTTTCACACAAAACTACTTTGATTTTATTAAGTTATTTGGTAAATGAAATTTTTCATTACAATATCTTATGTATATTTTAATAACACCTTATAACAAATAGGCAGAGTAAATTATAATTTTAATATATAATAAATTATAATAAAAGAAAGTCGCGGGTCGCTCTTATATTATACGGTAAGGTGAGCTGATGTTCTAAAATTTAAAACATTGAAATGAATGATATAACGAGCCCCTCTACTGGTAGAAAGGTACTGAGTTCACTCACTGATATCCATTTAAATAACAACAATAAGTAAACATGAAATATGAATATCGAATAATATTGAATATCGAATACTTATTAATAAACTTTTACTATAAATTACTTTAACTTTCCAAAACTCACTGACCATACATACGATACGCGCCAAATACACAAACAAATTATTACTAAAAAAAATACGCATTTTTTCGATAATCGAAACTACATACAAACAAATCAAAGATGTTAACAAAATGTTAATATTAAACCGCGATAAAATCCCTAAAAGTTGTTTAATTGTAATATTAATATTGTTGAACCTTGTATTTAGCAATTATACCATTCACATTTATGTTTAAAACGAACTCAACATAACAAATAAAAAATCGGGAAAACAACATTCAACAATCGTACGCATTCATTCATTATCAGACCTCACAAGTCGTATTGAAGCAAGCAAGTGCTTCCATAGACAAAGTACTGGAGCACCTTACCTCGAAAAAACAGTGCTCACAGTACAAAAATGGCGTCGATTTTATGACGTCATAAATTGTGACGTCATATTGCGACTGAATACTGTCGGCCATTACCGAACAATTCTCTCGTTGTGATTGGTGACAGTGCTTGCAGTAGAAAAATGGCGCCCTAGTCATGACGTCACTAGCACTGTGACAATGGTGACAGTATACTGTCAGTATAAAACGGAACGAATTTCTTCCAGTACTGAGCACTGGGCAGTGCTCGCAGTATAAAACGGAACACACCCTAAGTATCACTTCCAAATCCATATAATCCAGATCAGAGTTTGTTTTAGCTTGCGTAGGTTTGCAAGAGTTTGCGGCCGATCCGACGAGTATCGGTATTGTGCACAAGCCAAAGGGAACAAAAGAGAATTTGTCGCAAGCGCTTGCGAGGCGACCACATGCTTGTGACTCGTGGAGGTTTGGAGCTTGCGGCAAGCCACAAATGCGTGGATACGGTATAAAACTTTGAATTTCACACCATACTATGGCTAGATGCGTTGAGTGCATGCGCGAGTGATAAAGATGATATTTCAGTTCAGGCCAGCATGATGTGTGCATATCCAAAATAACGGCAAAAATGCGACTATCACACTTAAAATACTATTACATTCTATATTCTTACTAATACATTCTGATTTTCATTTGTTTTTTTGTACAAAAATAAATTTAATTGTGTGTATTGCCATACCAAACGCCAGTTTTGTAGCCATACTGAATGAATGATTTATGTGTTCGTGGATTGCGAGCAAAGAATGAGTTGTTTTCCTACTATCATATTTTAATAATCAAATGTTTAGATCTATTACGAAAAATATATTGTTTCATGGATAACAACCTAATAACTTACCCGGACAGTGCGACAGAAAATATTTTTGTACACGAAAGCAAAGCTATTTTATTTAAAATTAAATGTTAATTCGTGTTATTTATGTTTTATGAAACACCTCTAGCAACTGTAAATCAAGTTGGCCCAGGGTCCGTACAAAGATGAAACGTCTCCTAATTTATAATTATTGTTGATAAAAATAAAAAAAAGAATAACATAAGTGCAAAGACCAATACTGACCTAACGATAAAATTTGCAAGAATATAAAGATTAATCAGCTTTCGGTTAAATGAGGCACAGGATGCCAATAAAATTATTGTTTTGGCAAAATTAAAAAAATATATATAATTATTAAAAAGCTATAGACGACCTAATAAAAATTCGATTGAGGTCATTTTTAATTTCAAAAATCCTTCGATGGGGTGCTAACTTTACGTAGGTCAAAATCGCGCGCTTAGACACATCCCAGCGCACACCTACTGCTTGAGATTTCCTTTTATTTAATTTTGTTATGACCAGAGTTTCTCCACAGACTTAATCTATTTTACGTCGAACATGTTAGCATAGCCCCTGGTCTTGGCTGGTTCCAACCGGAACAAATATACAAAAAAATATACTTGACACTGGCAAAAAAAAAAAATGACAGTTGTCAGTTGTGTAAATATCAATATTACAATTTAAGTTTTGTGGCACATGGTTTTAAAGGCTAATTTACTTCGATAAGTTTCATTTCTGATTGTAAAAGTAAATTAATTACTAAAGTTCTTTAAACTTAACGAAATTGTAAAAAAATCTTCTATTGGTTATTAATAATTAATAGAGGTCACAAAGTTTATATCCACAAACATTTTTTACTCAACTCAGGAATGGCTTATAATGTAAGTACTGTGCTTAAATTTTATGGTATTGTTTGTAAAGATCTTACGTCCTACTATTAACTATACCTAATTATATATCCCGTAGGATATGTATTGAAAAAGCAGCTATATTAATACAATATAAGTAACTTCTCAGTTAACTTAATATCATTTAGAAAAATAACTTTAATTTAATTATATTATTATTTTCCATGATGTGATTTCTAACACGGTTATCATTCTATTAACAAGGATTAAATAATCAAAACAATTCAGAACTAATATATAATTTTTGCTATGTTAGTTGCCAAATGTGTGTGAAAGAAAAAAACTAGGATTGATGCCCACAATAAACTTCTTAACTTCTGAAACAGTTTAAAAAAAAAGATTAGATTAAGACATGATATGTAAGTTGATCTTGGTGTCAGGTCAACATCTGTCCAGTTCTGTTTGTACATTATATCGTATTAATTAGATGATGATAGTGAAGTACTAGGTTTTAGATTTTATTAAATGAAAGTGAGAATTACTTAAATTGTGTAAAGTCAATTTAGTATGTACATTAAAGCAATTAAATTTGATGAAAGAAGGAAAAACTAAAATGTGATGAATGAAAAGACAAATACTATGTGGTCACCGGAAGAGAGACACTAATTTTATAATATTACTAATAGTACTGTTGTCTATAATAATTCCTTTAAAGTAAGTTGTTTAACATTAAATCACAATGATGGCAGCACAGAAAATTATGAATTGTGTAAACATACATGATACACAGTTGCCAGAAATCCTTAACAAGTAGAACTGGGTGTGCAGAATTTGGTATAGTTTTGTTCCTCATAATGAGATCTTGTCTCTGGTTTTTTTTTTTGTTTTTGTTCTTTTTTTTTTTTTTTGATTGTGAGACCTGAATGTATACTTGAATGGCTGTTACTTTTAACTCATTGTCAAGTAGGTGTGCGGGGTTGAGACTCTATTGATAGTTATGAAAAGACCTTACCCCCGGACTTGATGAAATTACCTGAAGATATCCTTTGTGACTGGTAAACAAGGAATTCTAGTAGCAGTCAATCAAGTATACCGTCAGGTCATTCAATCAAATCTACAGACAAGATCTCATTGTAAGTAACAAAACAAGCCCAAAATTGGCATGTCTAGTTCAACTAACTAGGAGTACTAGTAGCAGTCTACGAAGTACACCTTTAGGTCATCCCATCAAGTTTGACAGTAAGGTCTCATTATAAACATGCCCAAAATGGCACAACTAGTTCAACTGGTCGAGGAGTACCAGTAGCAGTCTCCAAAATACACCTTTTAGGTCATCAGGTAGATTCAATTGACGTTCAAAAAGATACTTAGATTGTACTATTTTAAATAAAATAAAAAATAACTTTGACTTTAATCAAATCAAGTTCAACAGTCAATAACAAAACAAAGTCTCAATAACAAAACGAGCCCAGACATAGCACAACTAGTTTAGGATGGTAGAGTGCCGGTAGAAGTCACTGAAGTTCACCTTCAGGTCAGTCAACTCCAAGACGATTAGGCATACAGAAACTATATACTTACCTATGTACTTAATAGGTGAAATAAACCAATTGCATAAAAAATATAATGCGTTTATAAAAAATTAATTATTGTAAAATATTAAATTATTGAATTTACGTTGAAGTGGCAATGGGCTGGTCACGCACTTAGAAGAACGGAAGGCCGATGGGCCATTAAGGTTCAAGAGTGGAGGCCGCGTTTAGGTAGACGAAGTATTGGTCGGCCATTAACCAGTTGGCAAGACGATCTCCGTGCAGTGGGAGGTCCGCGTTGGATGCGAGTAGCAAGGGTTCGGTCGTCTTAGCGTTCATTGAGTTCATAGTTTTATCGAATATTTTGTATTTAAATTACGACGTTTTTGTCTAGATACAGTGTCCACTCACAACCACGCCGATTGCACGGATTCCGAGCACGACCCACCTCCCCCGTCAGAGGGGGAGGGGAGGGCCGATCCTACAACGAATACTTTAATTTCATCCGCTAAGGACTCGTCGACCATATTAGTTTTGACTAGCTAAACACCTACTCTCCAGAGTAGCGCGGGCGATATACTGCGCCCCCTGCAGGACTCGGAGGGGGCGCGGGGCGAGGCCTAAAATCAAGGCTTTTGCAAAAAAAAACACAACCACGTTCGTGCGCGGACTTAGGCCTTATTCGAAAAATGGGAAATAAATCGATACAGCGACAATTAAATAAACCTAACATTCATCTTTATAATCTTTATAGTAGCAAAATTGGTATAAAAATTAGCTACCTTGTTTTTTTTTATGACTATTGGTAGCATTTTTGAGTTGTTTTTTTTTTCTTTAATTTTGAACTGAACGTATTATTTCTGATCCTACTATTTTTAAAACCTTAAGGCGCTGAACAGGGTCAAATAGGCTTCACCTAAACATATTTTAAGCAAAATTGACACGGTTTACGGTCGTGATAAAAATATATGTTAAACTTCATCATATTTCTAAGTTCACTCAAAAGTCAAAAACACGTTTTCTAGAAATTTTCTCGATAAAAAAAAATCCCAATTAAGCAGTGTTTAGTGCACTTTTAACGTAAATATCGCCTTTACTTAACAATATATGTTGGTAAAATTTACAACAGTAACAGATAATATTATTATAAATTTTCGTGTTAATTTATATTTTTGATTGCTTTTCAGATTTCGATAATATTAACTGTTTTCTTATATTAATATCCATAGCCAACGTGCTCCATGATGCCACCATCGCGCTTCTCTTTTACTTCTATGTGATTCGACAGTAAGCGCTGAGGCGCGTTGCTAAGCGGACCTATGTCATTTTTCACAATACAACGCGCCGCTCGCGAATTAATATTTTTGCTATATAAAATTGTATTTAACAAAGATATAATGTAACGTGCATGCGCAACGTAAGTAATTTCGGGATAATTATTAACAATATAACAATAAATATATTAAACTAAATATTACCAATGGCATAAGCGCCATCTATCATTGACCAATGTCAACAATTGACCTTCTATAATCTGATCGCATCACGCACCACCCCGAACGCTACAACAAGTTTGTCAATAAAGGTGTAAATAAATAATATACTTTAGTGTGAATAAGAGAGAGAAAAATAATATTAAAAAAATGCGAAACAAAAGAAATAAATGGAGACTAGAAAATAGAAGATTTATTATGAAATAAAAACACATGCTCTCGTGGTGGACGGACTCGGCCTCTTATGCGAGGGTTGCGGGTTCGATCCTGACCCGTCCGTGTGTGCCTTGAAATGGGTTTTTCTAAATTTCTAAGTGCACACGAGGCCATCGTTCGCTCACCGGTGAAGGAAAACATCGTGAGGAAACCTGCATGCCTGATGAGATTGAAAGTCTTTGAAGGTATGTGAAGTTCACCAACCCGCACTGGGCCAGCGCTGTGGACTATTGGCCCATTACCCTCCTCGCCTGATTTCGAGGAAGGAGACCCGTGCCCAGCAGTGGGAAATATAAGGGTTGATACTTTACTTTACTTTTTTTTTAAAACACATGAATGAAGTTGTAAAGTAAGTACCTATTTAATTTACAACATTTATTTATCAAAACACGCAAATAACGCATCTCAATACAATAAGGAATATTTTAGTACAGTCCGTACATACATAACTCTAAATTCGATAATTTACAAAATGAACGATTAGCGCAATGGTTTAGTGAACGAATATCGTTCCACGTGCCATGTATATAGCATAAGTTCAAACCTCGGTCAGAACCGACTTTTTTTTTGGTGATTTTTTTATATAATAATTTTCGCCTTTTTTCTCATAATTATGTTCTTTTTGGTGTATTTTCTATTTTTTCAGTTTTTCACCTTTCAATTTTTTGGTAGCAAAATTAACTATTTTTTATTCTCGCTAACAATAAGTACCTACCTAAGTATTTATAACTAATATTACTTACATAATATTGTTTCTGTTATTTTCCTTCTAGTAAAAGAAGACGGTTGACCATTAGTTCGAGTGCAAATGATGTCCCATCAAAGAAATGAGATTGGAAAAAAAAAACCAAATAAGTAGTGTTTATCCTTACGAATATAAAATATTATAAAACTATATTGAAAGACTTGTCGCGTTCTACATTCGGCCAGTACCTACCTAGTACCTACATATAAATATTGCTCGTTTGATAAATCGTCGTTTTTAACATTTCAATTGACGTAAATTGTAATTATGAATAGTACTACTAGTAAGGCAAATGTAATTTCCGTAGGAACTTTATTTTTTTCGGGATAAAATAATATAGTCCATGTCCTAATACAAGGTAGGTACATATACGCCATCACTATTTCAAATTTCAGCCAAAGAGTTTCAGCAGTTTTTCTTTCAAACTCACTTTCACATTTATAATATTAGTAAAATGATATTAGGTATATGTAAAAAAGAGGTAGAGGTACCAAAAATGAAGCACCTAAAAAAAAACAAACATTCGGTAAGTTTTGCATTTGCCATACATCCTCGTCTCCATAGATCTATGACAATCTTAGACACGGCATAAATGCAAATCCTGTCGAATCAGTATATTATTCTGATAGTACATACATATGATTGTTACATACAAGGTTTTATTCATTTTGTCCTACACATCTATGGAGCTATTCTACGGTGATAAAATTTCACAATATTTCTACCTACATTACAATTTACAACATATCGGGTGTATTTGGAACGATTTGAAAAAAATAAGCCTAATAATATACTATTTATATGCTATAATATAATGCATATGTCGCAGTCATCTGGTTGAATCAGTCATTTGATTGTATGACTAGCGCGTTCATCGAATGATGACATTTAATTGAACGACTAGGCTGTACGTTGATTGAACAAGCGTCGCTCAACGTCCAACTAGATAGCGGATTGTAATATAGCCCTTTGAACAGAGCGGACGTAAAATCAGTCAGGTGATTGTAATTTAGTTTATTCTTTTCCTACCGCGGCGTTAGTAGTCACCAAAACAAATTTTGCCTAAAACAGCTCGCGCAGATAACTGATCCTGTGATTATATATTTATCGTTTTTTTACCTAAACTCCTATTCCACAATGTGACAAAGACTTGAGTTAACAATTTTCTGGAGTCACAGAGACTTCCATATTTTAATACATTACTTTTGAAACAATATGATATATTTATAGCCTATCTTAAGACTGGAAATACAATATAAAATCATAATAAGGTGTGAGGTCATGTCATATCCTCATTTTTGTTATGTAAAGGAAGTTACCTTTTAAGTTGCGGACTTATAATCACCCTAAACAAACATTACAAAGTCTATAATATCTATAGGCTATATCCCATTCAACGACAATGCTAAATGACGTTCAGTCAAGACGTTGAACGTTACATTCAACAACTTGACGAGTTGTCCTTTCAATTAAATGTCGTCATTCGATGAACGTGCTAGTCATACAATCAAATGACTGATTCGACCAGATGACTGCGACACATATATATATATATATATATATATATATATATATATATATATATATATATATATATATATATATATATATATATATATATATATATATATATATATATATATATATATATATATATATACACATATATATATATATATATATATATATATCTCAGAAACGTTTTTTTTTTTTAATTTTTAGCACTTATGTATTTTGCATGCGCTGCATAAATACACGCTATGAACTCTCGCTGACCGCGAGAAGCGTGCGGTGCGGGAGTTCGTACACCTCGAGCGACGCGGTTGTGAGTCAGCTGTTACTATCTGTTTTATTCAAAAAACTATTATTTTAAAGCATTGTCATCAAATGCCATGTCTCTCCATATTATATCTTTTGACAAATATTATCAAAATAAAATCACGAACTTCGGCTTAAAGTCTGTATCATTATGTTTACCAAACCAAATTATAAAAAAGTCGGTTTACGGACGATAGTTTGATAGTTTCTTCAAAATATTGCACTTATATATCGTGAGACCTGTACGATACTATTTATCTCATATGAGTTGACGCTCTTTTCTTCCGACTTGACACCTCCCGCGCATACCTAACAACGTTGTCGTTCAGGCTATTATAATTTGGATCATCCCAGCTAACATGCACGCCACGATAATGATTTCTCAACCCCTGTCCTTGTTTAATGTTTTATCTCTTTTCTTTTTATGTCTACCGTAGCTAACATACCTACCCGTGATACTCTTCTAATGCATATAGTAAAAAGTGGTTATTTTAATATGACAGACAGACGCTCCAATTTTATTTATATCTATAGATTAATTTCATGTTCTTAATTCACGGTATAAAAATAATAATAAAAAATATTCGGTAATAGATTTTTATTATGATTTTTAATCCATATAAATTAAAAACTTGAGAGACCAAAATGTGAATACGTATTAAAAAACAACAAACAAAAATGTAGATATTGTCTCTCTCTCTACACGACCCCCCTCCCCCCTTCCTATTCCTTTAAGGCTAACAACGCAGATTCTTATGGGCGTTGTTGGTGAGCACTTCCCATCAAGTGCGCCGCATACCCATTTTATCCTCTTCTATAAAAAACCCGCGCATGTATTACATAAAACTAGAGAAATATTATAACTGACAAATTTAACGCAATAAATACTCCTTCAAATGATGTGTTTAAGCATTGATTATAATTTTTAAATTTGTAATAGTAAAAAAATAAAACTAAAAATATCCGACTTTCTTATTGGCACTATCTATTTACTTGCAACGCTTCTGAAAAATATTATGTATTATTTATTAAAACGCCATCTATTGGTTAACTTACTTTCATTGATCACAGAGAATGGTAATATTGCAATATGCAATGCTGTAATAGTTCGATCTTTTACCGCTTTTTTTAAATACAAGCTATGGCGCTGCGGTGTCCAAGACATTGTGGGCGTGGTTTAAAAATTGAAATCGCAGATTTGATTAGCTCTATTCAGCGTCTTAATAAATGTGGATAATAGCGTACTAGCTCGGCGAGTTTTAGCCATGAAAAAGGACTAAAGCCGGAACCGCACGCTTGCTAGGCTTCGGCAAGCCCTCACAAATTCATTCGTGTGGATACAGACTTTGTCTTGGCTTGCGTAGGTTTGCAAGGGTTTGTGGCCGATCCGACGAGTGTCGGTATTGTACACAAACCAAAGGGAACAAAAGAGAATTTGCCACAAGCGCTTGCGATGCGTTCAAATACTTGTGACTTGTGGAGGTTTGGAGTTTGCGGCAAGACACAAATGCGTGGATCCGGTATAAAACTTTGAATTTCACACCATACTATGGCTAGATGCGTTGAGCGCATGCGCGAGTGATAAAGATGATATTTCAGTTCAGGCCAGCATGATGTGTGCATATCCAAAATAACGGCAAAAATGCGACTATCACACTTAAAATACTATTACATTCTATATTCTTAAACGTGTGGATCCAGTATAAAATATCACGTTTTTGGTAAGACACGCTACGCCACTGAACATAATATCCCATATTATATTCTGAACATAATATACTTTACGGCTGATACCAGTTTAGTTACTTGCAAACTAGCTATTTCCCGCGGCTTTGTGCAAGTTCACTTAGATTTACTGACGTATCCGGATTGATGATGATTGTTTTTATAGCTGAAGCTACTCCTTGTTACATCAGACACATAGACAAACAGACAGACTGATAATATTTTTATAAATTAATATTATTTTCGAGTTACTTCTTGTATTTCTATTCAGCGTTTTGATACTAAAGGCACAATGGCCTATCAATAACAATTATTAGAATGCAATGCGGCTTTGCCCCTTCTGTCCCCATCAAATAACCGTTCTCCCAACTCCACCTACATAGCCCACCGCAATATTTGGCGACGAATTATAATATATAGTTACGAATTAAGTTTTTAAAACCAAAACTAGAAAATCATACCAAGTGAACTATTATACGAAAAAAAAAAAAATACAACTGTGCGTCCCGATTTTCTGCTTATTGTTTTTTTTTTTTTTGGAGTCAAGCTTTTACGTTTCTACTTTTTATATTATTTAGTTACAAAGTCGAAAAATATTAAATAATTTATAAGTATGATAATAATAATAATGATAATTGCGACGTTAAAGCATAGAATTCAATTTATATATTATTTTTTACAGGAAAACACAGGTTTTAAATATAAAAAGATATAAATTTTTGTTTCAAATAAAATATGTTTATTTACAACTACATAATCATGTTCAAAGTTATTTCAAATATTTTTTATTTGGCTTTATGGATAAAGTTTCTTTAGCCTTATATCCAAAAGCGTACTGACTACTGGCCGCTGGCGTAAAAACGACGTACAATGATCGATTTTAGAAAATGGCGGTCGAGTCTTTATCAGTAAACATAATACGGAGTTGTTTTTCAGTTTTATTGATCTCGTTTATGACAAAATGTGAATCTAGAGCGCAGTGAATTATTGGTATAGAATCGTTATTAAAGTGCGTGATGACAATTATGTGAGATTATAAACACTTTGTTATAAATGATTCGTAAACCAATCCAAATGCATGAAAATGGGAGACACCCATTTCTTTACGATTGTTACGGCATTGTTATTGATACGAATCACGTCGCAAACGGAATATATTGAATGTCCTCAAAAATGTGTTTGCCTAAATAAATATGTGGATTGTTCAGGAAAAAATTTGCTTGCTGTGCCGAACATTCCTAAGTGGGTGGAACAATTAGATTTAAACTCTAATAAACTAAGCAAAGATGTTACTCAAGGTTTTGATAAGTTGACTTATCTGAAAACCTTAAAACTAGACAAGAATGCTTTAAATCAAATACCCAATTTTTTACACGTAAATGAAGTACAGGATGTAAGCCTTAATAAAAACGACATAGAATCTATAGACGCAGGAAATTTTCCTGCAAACTGTACAATAAAAGTGTTGAGCTTGAACAATAATCGCATCAAACTCATAAATAAAGATGCATTGGTAAATCTAACCAATTTGGTTTCATTAAAACTAAACAGGAATGAAATAGTGTCACTGCCTAACCATTTATTTATGAACCAATCTAATCTTAAAGTATTAGAGCTCAACCATAACAAACTTCGTGTTATAAATGGGCTAGTCTTTCAAGGACTGTCTAGCTTAACCACGCTAAGATTAAAATATAATAACATTGAGAATATTATGGATGGTGCCTTTTTTGGATTTGAATCTATTAATTTATTGCAATTAGATCATAACAGAGTAAAAAGTGTGTCAAAAGGCTGGATGTATGGATTGGAATCTTTAGCAACACTTTCAATGTCCAATAATTTAATATCTCACATAGATTTAGGCAGTTGGGAGCTATGTTCTAAATTAGAAAATTTAAATCTGTCTCATAACAATCTTATTGAAATAGAAGGACGTACATTTCAACATTTAGTCAATCTTCAAACATTAAAATTGAGTAATAACAACATCTCATCTATATCTCAAGAAGCATTTAGTCACATGGCTCAATTGCAAATTCTGTTTTTAAACAATAACAAGATATCATGGACTGTGGAAGACATGTCTGGTCCATTTTCCAAACTACAAAACTTGAAGATTTTTAGTTTATCAGCTAATCACATAAAATCAATAAGCTCAAGAGCTTTTGAAGGCCTTACTAATGTGGTAGAACTGGATCTGAGAAATAATAATATAACATCTATTCAACAACATGCATTTGATTCAATGACTAAACTGAAAAAGTTTTTTCTTAATTCTAATTCACTATTGTGTGATTGTAATTTGCTGTGGATGGTTAAATGGATCAGAGATAAGGTTGAGCATAAATTGGTTACTGCAACATGTGCATATCCATCTGAAGTACGAGGCATTGTTATATCAAAACTCAAGGAAGACAACTGTGGTGATTCTCCCAAACCAAAAATTTCTGAACATCCAAAGTCACATAGAGCCATAAAAAACCGGTCTGATAATTTAATTTGCTCAGCTACATCAAATCCCTTCAGTAACATAACATTTCTATGGAGAAAAAATAATGGTAACATCAGTAACCCAACTGTTTACAAGAATGTTACAGTATCTGATAAAGGACATCTAGCTACCTCAGTCCTAATAATTCCTGATGTTTCTTATTCAGATGCAGGCAAATATCAATGTGTTGTCAGCAATAAGTTTGGTACAACATATTCATATAAAGCTGTTGTTGATATTGTTACCTTTCCTCATTTTCGAGAAAAACCAACAAATGTAACTGTAAAAACAGGAGAACTAGTTACTCTCAACTGTGCTGCTACTGGTGATCCATCTCCTGAAATATCGTGGAAGAAAGATGGAGGTAATGACTTTCCAGCCGCAAGAGAAAGACGAATGAATGTGATCCCAAATGATCCACGCTTCTTTATTGTTAATGCCAAGACAACAGATATGGGCATATACAGTTGTGCAGCCAAAAATTTTGCTGGAACCATTATTGCTAATGCCACAGTAACTGTCTTGCAGGAGCCATCATTTATTAGAGTAATGGAAAACAAAGAGGTAATTAGTGGAGAGTCTGTAGTATTGCAATGCATGGTAACTGGATCTCCTAAACCTGTCCTTAAATGGTTGAAAGATGGGGTAACTATTGTTCCTACAAAGAGACACTATTTTATAAACGATGACCAGTTGCTGGTGATAGTAAGCGCAGAATCTGAAGATGCAGGACAATATGAGTGTGAAATCACTAATGAACTGGGTACCAAGAAGGACATGTTTGAAGTTAAAGTATTACCTCCTGTAGCTATCATGGTAAAAGAAGAAAATATGACTGGTATTATTATAATCACAATGGTGTGTTCAGCTGTTGGGACTTCAATTATATGGGTTGTGATAATATATCACACTCGTAGACGTATGGCAGGTACTGTCCACCAGTATCCTGCTGAAAGTGTGAAAATGACACAAATAGTGCATAGTGATAGTGACTCCCCTCACATGTTTCCAGATAATTTATCAGAACATTCGTCTTGCAAAGATAGTGGGACAGGTGATTCAGCTAAGCAAACTAGCTTTGATGGTGTACCTAATGATAAAAGTGATCAAGTACATTTTGATGCAGCAGTTTGTCGAAGTTACTCTCCGGTACCGGAAGCACATAAGCTTCTTCCTTCCTCTTTTAAGCCGTCTATACAAGTATGTGTAAATACATGTGTTACACCTGCTACTTACAGTTTTTCTAGTCACAGTAGTAATGTTTAAGCCTATGAAGTTGTATTCATGTTAAAGTATATTGTTTTCAACATTGCATTTTCACTAATTAAGAATAAAAATCTCAAAATGTTATTAAAGTGTTTGTGTATATCATGTGTATTTGTTATTATATATTAATGTTGTTTTTATAAGAGTCCTTCAACATTGTTTATTGCTCATTGTCATACGTACATAAGTTTTACAAGACAAAATTGGAATATTTCTATGACAAAAGTAATTAGGAATGGCTCTATAAAATACTAGATATTTTCAGTTAGTGAAAAGGCATTGTCACTTGCATTATTATCTTGATTTCTTAGTACAAAATGTAACAAACTTGCCAGTATTGGTTTATATATAAGACTGAGTGTCATGTATGTATGAATATTGTTTTTTTTTTCTTCTAATTAATTGATTAAAAGAAATTAATTGGAGGCTTATCTCTTAGTTATTTAATATCCAAGTGATAAGCCTTTATTCTATGTAAAATATTTATAGTAGAATAACTACATTTTCTAACTTTTATGACATCTTGAATGATTTCTTGTTTCATTATGTGATTTAATGGTAGCTTTTTAACCTGGAGATTGTAGCAAATTAGTTAGTTAAGATTGTTTGTTTTTTTTTGTGAGAAAGATATGAGTTTTAATAGATTTCATGATAGTTAACATTAATAATAACAATTGTAACAATAATTTATAGACTTGATTAATGTAAGTATACATACATATGTATGAATGATAAATATAAGATGTGTAATGTTTAAAATGGAGTGACTTAAAATAGTGGGCACAAAATAATTGATTTGAGCAGAGGTAATATAAATGATTGAGCATTTTTATTTAAGTACTTATATTGTATGATATTTACTTAGAAACTTGCCTATAATAATAATTTACTTCAATTGTAGTATATATTTGATAATGATACATATTTATGAAATATTAATAAAGAAAATAAGAGTGTATTAGTACTATTGTTGCTTTTTATATATTTTGATCAGTGTTTACATTTTTACATTATGCATATTTCTATTCAATACAAGTCTACATTGAAAGTATCAGTATAACAACAATTTATAATATTTAACTAAGTATAAATAAGTATATGTATTTCTTTTTTTTTTTGTATTGTTACATTAATTATCTTTTATATTTGTTTAAAAATATGTAAGGATCCTCTAAGGTGTGAAGTGTGTGCTATGTTAAATCTAAATTAAATTATTAAGAGGAGTGTATTGTGATGAACAGAGAATTGGTAGGTCATTACCTATTATAGAAAATACATTTGTATAAAATGTAGTGATCCCCTATTCTTACATAACTAATCAAGTATTAAAAAAATATATAAGTAAATATTTATTCACAAGTAGACTGCAGTGTGCCTTGATGCTTCTAGCTCTTGGCATTATATAGTAATTTTTGATATGAATTTCAACATTAGGACTAATATTTGGGCGTCATTATATTAAGAATAAGATTTTTATTTAATAAAACAAAAAAAAAATAGTAACTTAACCATACTTAATTAGACATTTTGATTGGAAAATAAGCTGCAGGCTAACTGAAATAACTGATTATAAAGCCTAAATTGTATATTAAAAAGTAGAACCGAGCAGCTAAGTAGTAGCGAAGCTATTATTTATAAAAACTATTCTCCATACACGATAGTTAATAGTTTCCTATACTATACTGTATATAATAATAATGGGTATAAAGTAATTAAAGAATCCCCTGTTTCATTGGCGTTTTAAATTTATTTGTTTAAAAAAAGGCCATTAAAATATAGTTAAGGTTGTGATTTTGCTTCGCTACAACTTGTCTGTAGTGTGTTGTCAGTTTTGTATTTTAAATTTGGAATTCCAAAAGAATTCTTTTCCTTGCCTTAACAAAGTTATTTTTCTTGGGAACATAGTGGTCTAAAAACATTTATCGAATGATTAAAATTTAAGACAAATTCTAACCAAATTCAAATTTGTTTACCTATAACTACCTACTTACAATTTTGCCTATAGATTATATTACGCAGTTCTATTGTTTTTACTGAACGTCTTTAAAA
Source organism: Lycaena phlaeas (assembly GCA_905333005.2). Lineage (NCBI taxonomy): Eukaryota > Metazoa > Arthropoda > Insecta > Lepidoptera > Lycaenidae > Lycaena > Lycaena phlaeas. Next base: position 10,564,795 of record HG995172.1, on the reverse strand, counting down.
TAAGTGTTAAGATAATTAATATTTAAATGTACCAACTTGATACAATAAAGTCGTTTTAAAACAATTCTGGTTTTATATTTATTACTATAATATTATATTTACTACAATCCGAACCATTAGTTTAAAAACAATAGCGTGTTTTTCTCAATTGTCTTAACTCTCATACCAGCAAGTAGGTAGCAATCACTTAAAAGCTGCCATAATATGCTATTTCAATTTTAAGACATAATTTTTAAATTTCAAGGAAAACAAAAAATTTCTAATAAAAAAGCTCTGCATTTTCTAGTCCCGCAGGCAATAAATAGCCCTACTAACGATATACCTAAAGTAAAATTAAGAGTTTAAGATATGGCCATGTTCAAATTTCTTATAATTTCCGATAAGTTTTAAGAAACGATACAAGTATTAAGTACCAATATTGTCATTTTTAATTTAACAGCATAGGTTATTTGCCATGTTTTATTGGAATTTAAAGTGAGAAACATGAATATCGCGGTTTTAATAAAACAGTATTGAAGTACCTCCTATATTAAAAATAAGATTACCATCGACCACATTATCCATGTTTACATTGTTGTTATAGGTTGTGTGGTCGATGAAGATTACTAATGTTAGAAAAAATAATATAGTAGTTTGAATATTCCAGCCCGGCTATGGTCAACCTGGGTACGGTGGGCAAGGTGGACAAGCAGGACAACTTGAGATGGGGCATGGACCGTATCCGTCTTTGGGAGGTGGGGGGACGGTGTCACCACAAGTACAGCAGTGGTTCCGAGCTGTAGACAAAGATCAGTCGGGCTTCATAACAGCGACAGAATTGAGAGCGGCGCTAGTTAACGCCCAGGGAAAAGTGTTTTCAGAAACCGCTTGCAACTTAATGCTTGGTAAGGAATATAATGTAAAAAATCATAATGCGTGTTACTAAATGCTAGGTTTTTTTCCTACTTGGTAACCGCCGGATGCGGAAGTGCAGGGCGTTCGCCACAAAAGGACGCCATGTTTAAGGGGGGACTGACAGACTAATGAAATATTCTTATAGTCCGCTAATCTAATGGAATTTTATCATGCCAAAATAGCGACATCTATTGATGTTTATAAGAGAGTTTAGTATGCGTCGCATTATTTCATACGGGCGCTTGCAGTAAGAGGAATTTTACTGTCTGGCAGTTCGCAAACCTCTGGGCTCTGCGTTAAATGGGAATGCTTTAAAATTAAAAGATGAAGTTTATCAATAACTTAAATTACTTCACAGTAGAAATAAACTAAATCAATTTGAGGCACGCACGCGTTATGCGTTCAACTTTTCCTAACGAACGCCTGTTTTAGTAATACACGCACTCATGTTACACTCAATATTCATTGAAGAGTATCCAGCTAACAACAACAACAAGTGTCCCTAAATACCTACATATTTATCTATAAATACCAATTTTTTAATTTCTAGGTATGTTTGATAAAGATCGATCTGGCCACATAAACGTAGAAGAATTCGACAAATTATACACGTACATCAATCAGTGGCTGGCGGTATTCAAGACATATGATACCGATCAATCGGGCCATATTGAGGAGGAGGAACTATCTAAAGGTATTTTAGTTGTTATTTTTATGTTACTACAAAATTGCAAAAAGATATTTGATATTGGTCAAGCTATGAATATTACAAAAATAAGCCAGAACTCGGACATACCTACTTGGATAATAAGGTAAATAAGTTCTCGAGAAATTATAGCTAATTATTAGGTTGAATATCACCAACTCAAAAGTTATGTAATAAGAAAACTCACTGGACGATTAAACGACGAAACTTATTTGTATTGTAATTTAAGTCCTCATGATTCACCGGCTAATTGTTAATGGTAATATTTTTTTTAGCATTCACGCAAATGGGATTCCGTTTTACTCCAGAATTTATTAACTTTCTGACGAAAAGAAGTGATCCAAATGGCAAAATTTCCGTTGACAGTTTCATAGTCCTGTGTGTACAGCTACAGCGCTTTACCGAAGCTTTCAGAGCGCGGGACACGCAACAAAACGGTACAGTCACAATCGGTTTTGAGGACTTTCTAAACATCGCTTTAAGTTGCTCTATTTAATTAATAAAAATGCAATAATAATTAAAATAAAGGGGTATGAATATATGAATCTTATTTGTAATAATTAAAATCACGCCGATGGGGCTGCTCCAAGCTTTTTAAATATTACAAATCATCTTAGTTGCTTGACACAGCAATTTTATTTTTTATATATTAAATCGAATTTTAAATATAAATAGCAATAAACGCATGAACATGACAAAAATGCATTTTATTTAAATATTTTAAATGTCTTTTAAGCCTGTAATTTAAAATATGCCCATTATTGCCACGCTGGGCAGGTGGATTGGCAGGCGATCTCCGTGCAGAGGCAGGCTCGTGTTGGATGCGAGTGGCACGGGATCGGTCGTCTTGGCTTGACGGAGGCCATGTTCAGAAGTGGGTGGATAAAGGCTGATGATGATATTGATGCTTGTAATTGTATTGTACAATACATTGTTAAAAATTTTAACTACTTTCTATAAAAACAAAAAACATAGATGTAATCAATGCCAATTACGTATCCATTTTTTTGCCAAAACTGTCAGTAAAAAAACATTATATTCCGTATTAAAGGAAGTTGATAGGAATGGTCTTACCATTTTAATAAAACTCGGCCAATCACTTAATTTATATTTTTATTCTTCACTTTATACAAAATATGAAAAAAAAATATAAGGCGCAAAATTAAAATGTCGAGTGGTGTTTGTTTTTAAAAATCTACACTGGCATCTGAAATGACAAAAAACAACATTTTCAGTAAATATTCATCTTGATAACAATATAGAAAGTCCTTTTCTCATATATCTGTACAATTCAGGTATTCTACACAATGCCTACATTCCATGTTTGTAAACAAACCACAACAACTGATGGTAAGAATTTAGTCTGCAGATTTCCTAATAATCACACTTTTATTATTTTTACCATCAATTTTGAAGTAGTAGTAATAGCTAAAGATTGATCTTTCGAATCTCCAAGAAACAAGCCCAGGAGGGTATTACTAGGCGGTAGGCCATAGTTATGCGCTGGCCCAAAGCAGGTTGGTGAACTTCACACATCTTCAAAGACTTTAAATCTCGTCATGCATATAGGTTTCCTCGCGGTGTTTCCCTTCACCGTTGAGCGATTGATGGTCTCGTTTTTAGGATGCACTTGGAAATTTATAAAACCCATTTCAAGGCACCACAGGCCAGGCCAACCCCCTCGCTCAAGAAAATTATAAAAGTCAATAGATGTGAAAGTGGTAGCAGTTGTAGCAGCTGTGCATCCAGCTTCCTATCTACTAGTAAAGGGGCTGATAGTAAAGAGTACCTATAAAGGATGCGTTAGATCTTACATACAAATACAGCCAAATGTTGTACCTCAAGGACAATGGTATCAAAAGAAAGGGAAAAGAATGTAGACTCCGGAAAAAAAATAGGCATTTTTTTAAAATATTTGTACCACATATAATTATTGTATAAAGATTTTTATAACTTGCAACACCACTATTAGAAAATGTGCGTAGTTCTAACTTATTTAAAAAAAAAATATGCTCTTAAAATAACTTTTTTTTGTTTGTTTGTACTGAAGTCCTTTATCTATTACTGCTATAATTTGTATTGAGATTATTCTATTTTACACTTACTTGCTTCATTACGTCTTCTAAACGCCTCTGATTTTTCTAACGAAAACACTACTTCCTGGAAATTCTTTACAGCCATTTTCATATTGCTATCATGTTTACTATTATCTGGCAAACTATCATCTAAAAGTGTAGAAATTGTAGGTATATCGTCTAATTTCATATTTTTTGCATTCTCAGGTTTAAATACAATAGAAACTTTTCCAGTCTTTGGGTGAATACTGAATGGAGATTTCAGCAAATGATTAAACCCTTTTGTTACATTTACATCAAGTCTTGGATAGCAATACTGAATTTTTATTTCTTCTATTAAATATTTTATTTTACGAAATGAACTTGGATTCTGAAAGAAAAACATAGACATAAATGTAGTAATAGTAAAGCTATTATATAAATTTTATCTAATAATTTTATATTATACAAGCTGAATCCGGCAAATGTTGCCCCTTCCTCCTCCACCATTTTATCGTTTTATGTCTAATTCTGATGTTTAAGCTATAATATTGTAGTTTCATCAAAATTCATTAAGTAGTTTGCGGTGAATGAGAAACAAACATCCAAACTTACTTATTGCCTTTGAAATATTTTTTAGATTAATTTAATATTTCTTTTTTTTTTTGTGAGGAACCTAGACTCTAACCATATACAGACAGACAATTAAAATCAGTTATGAAATTTCAAAATAACTAAAGAAATTTAAATAAATTAAAACCAATTCAAAAAATTAAAAAGCAATTTTTTTTTCTTAAGTTGTAAAATAAATAAAACTAGAAATATATTATTTTCGTAATACTTACTTCTTTACAATACCTATTATAGGTATCTACAAACGCTTCCCATCTGTCAAGTGATGATGGTGAAATTTTTTGTAATTTTTTCTCAACTTGATTTCGAAGACCTTCATCTTGGATTGTTTTCAAAAATTGTGTCAATCTTTCATCAGTTGAGAGGAATTCTTGATTTTCAACTACTTCGTTGAAATATTTATCAATTATAGTAACAGCTCTCCTTCAATAAAAAATACAATCTAATATATAAAATTCTCGTGCCACAGTTTTCGTTGCCATACTCCTCCGAAACGGCTCGACCGATTTTGATGAATTTTTTGTGCTTATCCGGTATCTATGAGAATCGGCCAACATGTATTTTTTATCCCCCTAAATGTTAGGGGTAGTCCACCCCTAAATTTTTATTTTTTAGACAAAATTTTTAATTCCAATTTTTTTATGATACAACATACAAAAATACATACAACCTTAAATGTTCACCCCTTTACGATCAACCCCTATTTTTAATACAATTTTAATATTGACAGAACGAAGTCTGTCGGGGCAGCTAGTAATTATATAGAATGGTATCCAATATTGCAAATCACTATATTTTAAAAGCACTGTATATATTTGAGATATTTAAGATATTCTTTTAATAAAAATGCATAATATAAAAATCCCACATATCATACATGAATTGATGAATATTATGTCCATTTTTCAACCGTTTAGTAATTCAACATATTATTAAACAATTTTTTTTTAATTGCGCCCCTAGTAAAATAAGCTTAAAAGACAAAAACTGATTTTGAAAACACTCTTAACAGTTAATTGATAATGGAAAAAATATATACCTAATACTAGAATGTAGGTTGTCACTTCCAAGATGGACTTTCTTACTTTGATTTTCACCACCAGATATCAAACATAGGTAATCAGCAACAGCTGCTCTCCCAGGACTATCTAAGGTCCTCGCTTCATAATCTGATACCCAGCAATGTACTCCACGCCTTCCAGAAAATACCCATAAAATACTTTGGAATCCAAAGTCATCTAAGGCACATGAAATTGCAAATTTTATAAAATGTTACAAAATATAAGTATGTAATTTAAGCAACCAACAATCTGGCATTTGAGTGGGCTTTGTTATCTAACATACCAATTAAGCATAAAGGTAATCAGGCTAACAGCAAAATTAAATTCTCTACAACTTTGATCCAGTAATTTTTTGTCGTAGAACTATAAATAAAAAAATTATAAGCATAAATGATTGATTAATGTTACAGCTTGGTCTAGTAAAGTTTTTACACTTTTTGCCTTCACAGTTCCTATTTTATTTTCACCTAAAGGTTTTTTTACCTATAAATCAATCACTCATGATGAAGTAATAGAACTAAATAGAATAAAACAACTGAATAGATTATATAATAATAATGCTTTGAGAAAATCGTTTTTTGAAAAAAAAAAAAAAAAAACGGCAATGAAATTTATTTATTGAATACTATAGTACACGCTGGCCGGCTGTAACAGCTGACTCGCATACTTCGAGAGCGCGAGGTGAACGAACTACCGCACCGCGCGCGTCTAGCGATCAGCACGAGTTTAGTGTATGCATACTTTGCGGATGTGCAAAATATACAAGTCCTAAAATTTTCTTAAAAAAAACTTTCTGAGATAAATATTTATATGGATTATATTGTATGTTGTAGTGCATAAATAGTTTATTATTGGGCTAAAATCTTTAAAAGCATTCCAAATACATGCGGTATTTAATAAAATTATTTCGTTAAACAAACTCGTAATAGTAAAGCTATCAGGTGCTCAAATAAAAATACACAAAAATAAATCCAACAGGAGAAAAAAATAATTTGAAGTTTAACAAAAACCATTTAATCGACCTTAGTGACTTTCGTGTACACCACTGTTGCAAATAAATTAAATTTGTTGCATTTATGGTGTTATTTTATTCCTCACAGATTAATTCCCATTAGAAATAAGAGAAAGTATGAGTCAGATACTCATTTTAGTGAGTTAATTGTGCTGCTGCTGTTGCACGGCTCCTGCGAGTCAGGGAGTGATTTGCTTTACTAATCAACCGTTCTTGGTCAAGGCACCCAAAGAGGCTGTGGGGTGAGAAGAGTGCGGTGGGGTGGGGGGAGAGTGATGAGATGATTAGATTGAGGTGTATTCTGTCAAGGGTCAACAATGTGGAGTATTAGTGAAAACCCCAAAACAAGGCTCATCAACCAAGCAATATGGTATGCTCCGTTAGGCTGTAGCATAAAATCTGTATTAGTTGTATATATTGCCTCAAACTTTGAAACTTCATTGTGGTGCTAATTGATCCACCACATTTTCAAGAATTGTTTATGGTATTATGACAATTTAAGACAAAATTATTTTCAAAGCCATGTACATGAAGCCATCATCACTAGACTCATTTTTTGTCACTGAACAATACCTTTTAATGCTGTATTGAGAATTTCACAGGCTATCACCATAAACTTCCAACATTTGTCACAAACTCTGGCTTCTTGGCAGCATGTTCTTATCTCATCATAATCAGTTAAATCAATATCAAATACAAGTTCTCTAGCAAGCACTACAGCATCATGTCGCCCAATGGAAGGCCTGAAAAATTCATACATATATTATAACACATAATACATTTTACAATTACATTTTCCGTTTTTAATTATTTCAAGTATTTCAAATTAAAAAAACTGACTAGCTATTTATTTTTATTATAATGAGACAACTTTTACATAGGTCTATCGAGGTTTGTTAATGTAGTAAACTTTTATAAAATATAAAAATAATTAACTTGAACCTAGAACTTACTTTGTATTGTATACAGCACCAATATCTAATTTATGTGGACATTTCTTTTGAAATAACGTTTGAAGTTCTTTTTGGTCGCTTATAGATAAATATCGCAAATAAACATCATCGGCGAGCGTAAATGATAATTCCCTGTTACTAAGTGGCTGTGGACTACTTCCGCAAGAAAGCCACCTGCAGAATATTTTTTGTGGGAATTGTCTAGTATAATATATAGGTAACATATCAGGCAGCAAATTTTCATCGAATTGAGCAACCTGAGCACAGAAACAAATAGATATTAGCTATAAATTAGAGACATTATGAGAAGAATCGAAAGTGAGGTAACTTACCATTTTCACTCATAAAATAAAATAAACCAAAATATAATATTTAGCGTCAGATTACTTTGTAGTTTGATTTTTAAAATTTAATTACTATTTATTATTATTTCAATAAGTACATTAAAATATATTTTACTATTAATTATTTTGTGAATTAAATAGTCTGACTACTTAAATAAAACAATAAATTCAAAATAGAAATTGGAAATTGAAAGACGCGGGAATAACCAACTTGTCTATTAAAATTTGACTTTTGTATTTTTTTTGTTCCTATTGGAATAGGCTAAGACCAGACCTAACTACTCTGTAGTAAACTATTATGCCCGTATTATTTCCCACGGAAATGGGAAGTATCAGATTGTCATTTTTGAATGTCATTTTTGTCAATCAAACCAGGTATTCTTTAAATTAACATCTTTTGGGAATCTGAAATAAGATATCGCTTTGACCCATTGTTTACACCTTAAAAGTGAATGATAAGTTGAATCTTAAAATTTAACTAAATGACTCAAACAGCATGTAATGCTTACGTTATAATATATTATAATAGAATAATTAGTCTGAGTTTATACATCGATGTCGATAAATTCTGATTGATGGGTAAGTACTACAAGAAGTTTTTATAACAAGTTTATTTTATATATTTAAGATGTTAAAATATATTAAACCTCTATATTTTCTACTAGAATTGACTTCCTTTATGGATTAAATAAGTAATTTAGCTTGCCGATCTTTATCTAATGGATATTTTACCATAAAAATACGTTTGTTACCAACCCGGCATGTTTTTATACCACAAATCTCACAAGCTACTTTTCTCATATTGTTTTACAGAAACACTATTTGAATCTCTGAGAATCACTCACAAAATGACTAATTAATATTACACTTTTATGTAATAAACACGTGAAAATGTAACTTTAAAAAACACAATATCTTTTATCTGCAATAACCGTCCATCTCATATCACTTTTTGACTTTTTCAATTTTTCTGTCAAAAATCAAAATGGCGGTCGATATAATCCATCTATATGTAGAAGAGCCATCGGTAAATGTAGGTTCAAAGTTAATAATGTTCTTCTTAATTTTATCGGATTATAGCAGCCATTAAAAAGGACGTCCGTTTCATACATCGTTTATTTTGTATAGGAGTTTCGCCAGCCTGGAAAACTGCTCCAGAACAGTTCTCCGCGGTATACACATCTTCTTTTAAGTGAATTAATATGATTCAAAATCTACACCAAAAAGAGAAAGGAAAAATTAAATAATATAAATGGGATTTAGCGGGCAGTAAAACAAAATAAAATGCAAGACGTATAATGATATAAATAGAAGTATTATATTCTAAGTAGCCCGGTGGATGGCAGCAATCTTTTGTTAATTTATTTTCAATTGAATTTAATGGTAGGTATACGTCGAATAAAATAAAATTATATTTTCTTAGTTTGATATAACAGCACCAGTCCCAAAGATCGATTAGTCATTTTTGAAGTAAAAACTTATTTTAGTGTTCTGCACCCAATGTCTTTGTAAGATGTAAAAATGGACTTACTAATATTTATCACTATAACCATGGCTCTGAAATGTGAATGAAGCTGATCCGGATCCGTCACGTTCTGAAGTGAAAGGCTCGTGAGCTTGGGATCGCCGAGTTTCCCGAGCGAGAAATACACAGTCAGTTGCTCTTCGCTTCTGTGTTTACTATACCTATTAAATTATTTTATTATAGTATTAAAAGGTTAAATATTTTTTGAACAATTATTTGGCTTACATAATATTTGGTTTTCACTTCTGCCGGTGCGGTCTTAGGCGGATACATATTTTTATTTGTTAATGTATTTATACAAGTAATTGTAGGTAGTTCAGAATTTAATAGGTAGTGACATTAAGACACCAGTCGGTAATAAAGGAAACGAAATGGAAATTAATATTTCAAATTCTGTATCACTCGTGATAAAATGTTCACTGGGTATTTACGTTGTATTATTAAAATACAATGAAAACATAAGTGCATATTAATTCTTAACGAATGCTTATACATTTTCAGAGCCATGTTTACCAATTCTAAATGGTGCTGCAAGTTACATTCATATCAGACTATATACAATTATTAATTGGTTATTAAAAAAACCAAATTTAACCACCTTAATAGTAACTACTGTTGTGGCTGTGGTTTTGCCATTTGCAATATTTGTACTTAGTATACTTTTAGGAACACTATGTACAATTATATTTTTATTATTATTAGAAGGTAAGTCACCTTATTTATGATACAACATAATATCCAATCAGACCCCCTAGGATGAACTTGGACAAGACGAAAGTCATATCCAACAAGCACGTTCTTCTCTCAACGTCGATGGCATAATTCTCTAAGCCGCGCAAGAGTATGTTTATCTTGGGCATACTTTGCAACTACATCGACATAAAGCCGTGCAAGATTAACTGAATCCTCCTATAGGCTTCCTCTCATATAGATAGATGTCTACAGTCTATCTACGAGAAGGAAGCCGACAGGAGGATTCAATTGGGATGGGTAGCATTCCCTCTTATAGTCGATGGGAAGATTCAATTGGAATGGGTAGCATTCCCTCTATTCACATGCCCTAAAGGGCATAGGGCATGTCAAAATTACATAGCCTTAATCTCACCCCTATACCGCCAAGCGTGAAGACGAAAGTCTAGCACAATGTGCTATGGAGTAAGTTGGGAGTTTTAATTTTTTAGCAGATAGGATTCGAAACGAAGACCTCGAAGACGAAGAATTAGCTCGTCGAAATGGCAGTGGGAATGTCACATACTCACAAGAACGAATAGCCCATGGGCCATTAAGGTTCTAAAGTGACCACTTTAGGTGGACGAAGTGTCGGTCGGCCATGGACCACGTTCCCATCTGGTTAATGGCGATCTCCGAGTAGTGGCCGCTCCGTGTTAGTTGCAAGTGGACGGATAAAGGCTGATAATGATGATGATGACATCACAACACATCTTAAATATACCAAATATATTGAGACTGTTTCTATAAAGATAAATAATGTGGTGTTATTTTATTCGCATTTTTATATTTATTAGTAATACAATATTTCTTTTTCAGGTATATTAATAGTTTATTGTATCATACTTATATTCAGTACAGTAACACTTATAATTAATATGATAACAATCATTTACATATCACGCCAATGTTTACTAAAATTATATATAATATAAGTAGCTTTTGCTATTATAATGCGGTTAATTGTAGATTTTTAAATATAAGAAATTATTTATTTATGAATTAGCACCTACCCACTATATAAGCAATATTATAAAGTATTTAATTTAAAAAAAATATATAAATAATCATAATACTTTAATATTTTTTCAGAATTATATTATTATGATTTACTTATTATTATAACATAAAAAAAATTGAATTAGATAAGATGATTTAATTTCTAAGATTTAGATGCATTTTCTTAAATTGAGTAAACATACTAAAAAGTTAAGTCAAACGTTGACTAAAATTATAATAATAAATTAATTTACCTATCTAGAATCACAAATATTATATGAGAAGGTCCTATAAATCATATTATATACAATACGTTTGTCCATAATAATTATTATATTGTTTAATCTGTAAAAAAATTGTATTAAATGTAAGCGCCGCTTTCCAATTACAGCACTCTCAAAGGGATTGCTTTTTTGTGATGGGCGATGGCTGACGCAAGCAAATACATAGCCAAATTAACAAAGGCTTTTTTCTATAGATTGGAATTTATTAAAAATATTGTTAATGTTGAAAAAAATTAAAGCTTTGGTCTCTTACGTCTATCAGACTGTGGCAAGGATACTTTGTCTTATGTGGTAAAAAATAAATTTATAATATTTATTATAATTATAAATTAATAATATTTTGTTATTCATCATTCAGAAAAACACGTTTTTCACAATTTTTAACAAGACTGAACGTAGTGCAATCTGCTAGTTTTCTGTTGTATTACTGTACTACTGTCTACTGTCCTCTGTGCTGCTTGTGCATTTGAATACTATTTAATTGAGTTAGAATAAGAATTATTAGTAGTAGTAAGTTAGAAGAAGAAAAAGATAGGGAGAGAATTTTTATTTAATTGAGTACGAGTATCAGCAAAATTCCTAAATAGGCTTACAGCTTAACTTATTCACATAATTGTTGGGAACCTATTAATATCATCCAAAATTTTAAAGTTGTTCAAATTAAGATACGACACAGAAGACAAAGATTAAAATTTTAACTGTCACTATAAACTTATCTATGGTACGCTATGGAAACGGCAAAAAAATATCAAAAAGTAAAAACGACCTTACTGTAACTATTACGTACACTTGCTATGGTTTTGTAAACTTTTATGTGTTATTTTAATAATCATGATAGTATGTATAGCAAATCTTATTTGAAATAGTGTTATGATTATGTATTCCAAACAAATTGATAGGTTGTGACTGTGAATTAATTTACGTATGGAAGAGTTCTACTTAGGATTTTATATAAAATGTGAGTTTTATGCTTCTTATTACTCATAATATACTATGTTGTTTTTTATTTTTTATAATAATTAATTAACAAATCTTTACAAACCTTGTAAGTATAGCAATTATATAGTCTTTGTTTCTTTAATTCCAGGCAGAAAAAATTTCAAAGGACGAAACCGAAGTTCATAGAATAATACTGTAAGTACCAACTGAAACGAATTATTGCAATTTAAACAAATATAATAACATTTGTAATATTTATTTTATTTGTGTAAACATGTATAAAAATAGAGTTTGTTTTAAAATTACTGTAGAAATGACAAATGGTCATAGTAAACCAGTAATAAACCAGTATCAACCCTTATATGCCCCACTGCTCGGCATAGGTCTCCTAAAAACGAGATGAGGAGGATATTGGGCCATAGTTCACCCATGTGCTGGCCCAATACAGGTTGGTAAACCAAATCTTTTGCTATATGGAAAAACAAATCTTCAGATGTAACATATTTTTAAAACCTAATATTTTAAAGCCTAATAATTTTCTGTTAAATGTCCAAAGGATCAGCAATGTAAAACTCATAGTAAACTTTTATAAAATTTGCAAAAGTATTTATTATGATATACAAATACACTTTTGAGCCTTAAAAATGAAATTCTACTGAAATTAAGTATTTCACTACTTTTTTGGTTCAAGTGTCTTTTGTTATATCAAAGGGATAAAATAAAAAAGTAATCATCTTAATTTTATAATAAAATAATTGCCATCTACAAAAAGTACCAAACATGAACAAGTAATAGAAATAAAAAATTCATATATACTCATATTATTCATAAGCGTGCCATTCATACTGTTTATGCATATAAGTGTTATGATACTATATTGATGTAGAAATATCTAGTATATTATTTCTAGTAAAAAAAATATGCATACCTATTTTGTATTAGTGATGTGTCAGATATCCACATACCATAATCATAGATAGTTGTGGAAGAAAAAAATGTCTGTAGTTGTATCCAAATCCATTATTTTTTAGTTGGTCATTAACTGATCTTTTATGTAATGAATCTACCTAAAAATATCTTCATCATCTTTTGTACATTCTTTTAAATTTCACGATTTAATTTTATATCAATACTAGCTGTTGCCCGCAGTTCGCCTGTGTTAACAATGGCATTTTTCATCTTCCCGTGGAAATACGGGGATGAATATAGCTTATATGTTAATCGGATGTAGCTTATAAATTATTATGAAGTTTCATCAAAATCCATTCAGTACTTTTTGTATGAAAGAGTAACAAATATCTTCACAAACTTTTGCATTTATAATATTATTAGGATTAGGATAATGGTATAAAATTTAATATTGAAATTTAAAGATATGTATTTTAAAACCAAATATTTGGTATGTTTTTATTGCAAACTTTTATCCATAGTTACTAGTTAGCATACCTACCATACCATACCATAACACATAACTCAAAGGTACAAAATCGACTGTCATTATCAGTTACTTTTATTGTATAAATTATTGGACATTATACGTAATATATATTATATTTAAAAAAAGGGAGTTTTGTGTAATTATTTGTGATAGATATTTTTTAATGAATAATAAGTTAATGCCCTGCATGTGGTTGCAGTGGGCAAGCTATTAAATATTGTTTCAAAGTACACCAACAGCAACTGCGGATATACATTTTTAAAGATCTGGCACATCACTATTTTGTACTAAAGATCACAAAGGTTAGAAGTTCTGGGCTGAACAAGTGACGCTTGAGTTAAAATTAGAAATGGCTATACAGTATGGTTTTTGATTTTGCAAGTATGGTCTTTCTCGAAGTGCATGTCATTTTTAATGCTCTTTAAAAAGCAATAATTTATTTCTAGACTTAAGGAATAATTTGGTACCGCTGATATTGATAATGATTACATCATAATATCATATTATTGATCAGAACCAACATAATATGCCTCAATTCAGGCATTTTCAGAACCACTTTCTGTAAGGCTTATCTTTAAAATGTCAAGCCAATGACTAAACTTTCAGCACACTTAGCATTGTCCATGATTCTTAAGTTTTAGTAGTAAGTCAGACGTATCAAATTCAAGTACTTTTTATATTCAGGTCGAAAGTCTAATAAGGTATTATGAACTGAAAACTCTAAAAATATGTTTCTGTACGTAAACATATCTGAAAGAAATGATAAGATTAAAAAAAAAAATGTTCTGTTTGTGGAAATCAGCGTGGACTCTATTCCACCCATAAAATAGTTGTTTTTACATGACATAGGTAGTAATAATGTAAAGTGAGTGGTTTTTAAATCAAATTTTAGGGCAGTTCGTCAAGCTGGCGGCCCTTCAGGATGCGACTTGCGCGCCCTCGCTAGCTCCGCGCACAACACGCAACGTCGCCACAATAACAGGTAAACAGGTCATTAAAATTTTACTTTATCTTATATTATATATTTTCTAGAAAAGTAAAAGTAAATAAGTAAGGTCCTCATAGACTTTAGAGCAGTGCATCGACTACACGACCCATAGACTCCTAATGTTTGATTTTTCGTATTAAATGCATTCTGGCAACTAGCTGAGGTGAGACGAAAGGGGTTGCAATGCTGTGATTAGCTAATTCAATGTCATACATTACCAATCACGGAACGTTAAAAAGAAATGGATATATTTCACAACGGGAAAGAATGAGACGGCACGATAGTTTGAGTATATTGTTAACAGCTTACATCGGAACTATAAGCCAGATGTGTCGCCAGAACCCGTTCCCCTGTTATTAGGAGTTTATGGGTTATGTGGTCGGTGAAACAGTGATTCCCAAAGTGGTCCAGGTGGACTCCCAGGGGTCTACGGAAGACTCGAAGGGGGTCCACGATGAGCGTGACAAAAAATGGGGTTCCACTATCGTAATCGTAAGTATGTCCATGACAATTAAGAAAATTAATTTGGTTTCGATAGTGAAGAACCAATGAGCCATTCAACCAAGAAGACCCATGTTGGCTTGACTATCAATATTGTTAAGAGAATTTTACTAGTATAATGAAATATCTTTAAACGAGTAACAAAAAAAAGTTTACATGGGGTCCACCGTCCACCTGACCTACGGAAAAGTTTGAAAGGTGTCTATGAAACAAAAGAGTTTGGGAACCAGTGCTTTAGCGGCATTTGGAGATTAACGGGTCATCTCTAATTGGACGATGATGGTAAAAAAAAAATGGTAGCATTCGACCCTGTTCATAAGTAATTTGTTTGTAAATCGAACACGTGAACCTGAAATAAGTGAAAGTGTTCAGGACGAGTTTTTGTATGGGTTATGTTAGCGCGCGGAATATCCACGCCGATTATGTTATAATCAACAGTTTTGTTCCAAACTTGTTCGCCTTGAGTCAAGTTGACGTTTTTATTACGTGATGGTCCTGCCGTGACTCACGTCTAAAGGGGGAAGGTGTACGTGTACGTGTGCGTATTAACTGTACTCATTTATTACACTTTGTGGTCTTAAGGCGACAGAATTATTTGGTAATATTTTTCCGCGGTTTCACCCGCGTATTTCCCATTCCCGTGAGAGTACGGTGATAAATTATAGCCTATGTGTTATTATGATGTATAAGCTATATAGTTGTAAAGTTTCATGAAAATCTATTTAATAGTTTTTACGTGAAAGAGTAACAAACATATATACTTACAAACTTTCGCATTTATAATATTAGTAGGATTGTGTATAAATAAATGATTTTAAAGATAAAGATAAAGAGATTTTAAAGATAAAGTCACACATCATCTATGATGGTTTACCACTATATACATATTATAAAACAAAGTCGCTTTTTCTGTCCCTATATCCCTTTGTACGCTTCAATCTTTAAAACTACGCAACAGATTTTGATGCGGTTTTCTTTAATAGATAGGACAATTCAAGAGGAAGGTTTACGTGCATAATTTATTAAGTTTTTATATACATTGGCTAAGATATAACAATAATTGTTGGAGGTGTCGGAAAAAAATTGGCCGTCTGGGAGTTTTCAACGAAAACGCTGCCTAAACCCTTTGAGATATAACAAAATAATGTATGGTGGAATTGTGTATCTTAAATAGGTCTACAAAAAAGTCCGCGATGGCATATGTCTATCTCTTAGGGATATCATACTATATCCATTTAATACTTTAAAAAATGGGTAATTATAACGCGATAGTTTGAAAGTTATTTACACAAATACGATATGAATCCTTAACATTTTAAATCAGTTAATTAGCTTCAGCACTTCATGAAGATTATTTTTGCCTTTTACATCATGCAAATTAAATGAATACTTTAGGAGATATGCAAAAAAAAAATAATGCACAAGAAAAAAAATCGTGTTGCCGTGATTCGAATGGGCGGTTGTCTGGTGTCTAAGGCCATAGTGTCGTATGATCAACGTACGGTGGAATATATAATAATAGTATCCTAAATATGCCTACAGAAAGTTTGCGAAGGGATAATATATGTCTTTTTTATGTTCAAGGTAACATATATCCATTTTAATACAAAACTTAGTAATTATTAAAATAGAAAATAATCATCATCAGAAATGATAAATCCGTAAATCTAAGTTCACGCGGGCGAAGCTGCGGGTAACAGCTAGTGAATGGTTAAAATAGTTTTTCATATTTATTCGTATTTGTATAAGTACTTAGTCACTAATCTAGTCCGTCTAAACTAGACCGCATTTGTTTGGTAAAGCAGGACTTACATTGATAATGAATGGGCTTCGCGCATGACTCATATGATAATGGTTTACCCGGTGCATGAGGTTTACCTCACAAATAGAATATTTTACCGTTGTCAAATGGCACTACCGTTTACCAAACCTTTCGCGTTTATATTAGGTAGAGTTCTCGTGGGAGTACGGGGATCAGTAACAATAACCTCTCTGATATATCAGTAATATTGTAAGGTTTCATTAAAATCCAGTAGTTTTTCGTAAGAGTATTAAGCATCCATACTTACAAAATTTCGCGCTTATAATATGTTTCGTGCGCGTACCTATGCACAGTCATATATGAGTACTTATGGGAATAAATTATAGCCTGAGTCATTCTGAGGTATAAGCTATATCATTGAAAAGTTTCATTAAAATCCATTCAGTACTTTTTGCGTGAAAGAGTAACAATTAGTTTGATACCATTAATTGTCATTCATATGGGCTACTTTATTCTATAGACGATTAAGATCCATACCTTTAGTGTATTTCACGTTAGCTTTACGATGTATAGAGTCCAGGATAAAGTCTATATGCCTATATATAGCCTATAAATAAAGCCTATATAAATGTCTTTAATATCCAGCAATATGGTAACTTCTAAGGATTCTAAGTTTATATGTCGCTATATCTTATCAGATGGTGTTTGAGACAAGGTTTCACTTGCTTGAAAGCTTGAATAGATTAATAATAATGATCATGTTGTTAACAATACTTCTCCGGAACACGTTTATTGTTTTCTAGAAGGTTATAAATGTGTTCGCGAAAATATACGCTTATCATAACGTCTCGGTTCCGTAACGTTACATGAAACATACAGTATACATAATTGTTATAAGATAATATAACTTGTCTGCAAATAAGTTAATATGTTATGTCGGTAAGCAATTGACAAAAAAAAGCCTTACGTCGATCGTCATCCCAATCTAAGTCCAACAGTGGACGAAAGTGTTGATAGTGATGATAACGGCGAAGTAAAAAGTGTGAACACAATTTCAGCAGTACCTGGATGACCGATATGATTATTGAAAACACCAATCAAATAATATTTTCTAAAACTGAATCCTGGCTAGATTGATATAGAGATCGCCCCAGAAATTCCCATGTATACTAAATTTCATGAAAATCATTGGAGCCGATTCTGATTATATAATAATATAATATACAAGTATTGGTCGTTTAAAGTTATACGATAATCAAAATTTTGGAGGCGTAAAATTTTTATTTTCTAACGAAATTGTTATTGTGATATGAGTCGGAGACGCGTCATTTCACACGTAAAACGATAAAAATCAAAAGCATTCTAAGCGGCGTCAAAGCAGGATCTAGTCGCCCTTAAGTGTAGGGCTTATGAATGAAATCGCTAACAAAGTTCTGTGATTGGCCCGTTGCCAGCGAGTATTTTGGGCGGGCGGGCGCGCGCGCAGCCAGTCTCACGCCGCGGCTCGGTCGACTGCAACCTCATTGTACTAGTATTCTACTATTATCGCGATAGTCGCAGTCAATTGTTTACCGATATATTGACCAAACTATAAAAATTAACTTTGGAATTTATAAAAAATACTGTTGGAATTTATTAAAACATATCACTATAATACGATGGTGATATCATTATAATATACATGATTACATAAAGTTGTATCAAGAATAAAAATGAAAGGTATGCATTTTGGCATGTAATTTACGCGCAGTTTTAACGCCTATTATATCAATCACGAAACGCGAGTAGATTTTAGACGATCCGATCATATCATTAAAAATGAATCATTGCATACGGGATGGGAGCCAACGCCTGTAAGGTAGAAATCAACTTGTATTTTACCTTGCATGGAAATCCGGGGTGGCCAGTGAATGTTCTCGCACAATGTAATTTACCCTACTAAAATCGATCCTGAAAGTATGTTGGTGCCTTGTCGCATGCGTATGTAACGGTCTTACATAATATAGAGCAGACAAATAGCAAAATAACAGAGAGATAACTTAAGCATGATTCAAGTATTGTTATTTGTTAAATACAAGAATCTAGCTCGAGGTCTCTTTAACATAATTAGCGGTGATAGCGTCCCAGCACTTTGAACAGTGAAGATTATTTTTATGTAATGTTCTCATGCTCTTGTAGATATTACGTTTAACCGGATATTTTCTGTATTGTGACGATAAACAAGTGAATATTTTTATTTTAATTGCAAAGTTTTGTCAATCACGTAAAGAGCTATGTGTAGCAGTGGATGAAGTTATCAAAAAATCTATGGGAAAAACGTATGGTTTATGTTTGTTTTTCATAATTGCGTTGCCGTTGCCATTATAGGCTAGTGCGCGTATGTCATGTTATGCCATCAATACGGAGGTGACCCGTGTACGGCGATGCCAACACATTGACGACATCCTTATTTATATTAGCTTTGAATGAGTGCGACGACCGTGCCGGTAGGGTTGGCACTTAAAAATATTCTTAGTTCTAAATAAAAATGTAAAGAATGAGAAATATAAAAAGCATCATACATAACGTGGCATAAGTAAATGCACAATACGAATAAAAGTTCGAAACACATTCAGTTCACATACAGTACATGCTTTAAACTCAGTAAATGAGGTTTTTTGTTTATAAAATTTTACAACTTATCAAAGTTACATCATGTAATAATATGTAATGTGACAGTTAGAAAATATGTTCGATGCAAATGTGGCACGGTAATACGATATTATTTTGATATCATATTTTTGACAGGTATCTAAGTTGACGAGAATACAGAGCAATGAATATAATAATTATATAATACAGTAGTGGCAACCCTAAGCTCATCTGTGCGTGTGGCCTCGTAATCATTTCTATTTGCAGGACTTTTTTCGAAAACAATCGCTATTTATTTTGTCTTTAACATTTTTAGGGTAGCCTGTAATTTATGAATTGTAGTTATTACTATAGTCGACTTAAACGCGCTATTGTTCTGAAACCTATTACATAGTTATTATAATAAAAAGATCAAATACTAATCAAAAAAAGTAATTTAACACCTAATATCGATTGCAGTCGCCGCTGGCCACCGAACAATTTGTTTTTATTATCGACATTTATGACGTTGTTTCCATTATCTTCCTATCTTGATTATTCCATGTATGATTATTAGGAGAATCGTTACAAGTGCACGTACGCAAAACTTTCTAGTGAATTGTCCTGTGTGATGTGGGCCCTTTGTTGGGCGTAAGATATATTGTGTGAATGTGCTACGATGAGTGAGAAACGCTCGCGGCCTCGTCCCCGCAGACGCAATGAGCAGTACAGCAAACAACAGGATTTGCTCATGGCCTGGAGTGACGGTGAGTTCCTGGGATTATCTATGACCATCATAATACGTCCATATGATTTTAATAATTCTTAATTTAATCTTATCTTTGGTACAATTAAACGAACTTACCTGAAGTGAAGTTCTATTGTAATTATACGAGATGCTTAGTCCGAGATATCAGTCTCCCACCCGCCCTTATCATAATCATAGATTGCAATGTCCCTGAAAATTGAGTTGGAAATCATAGTTCTTTTTAATAAACTAATGCTCTGAAAAGAATGACTTACAGATATTATAGTGGCCAATACGTGACCTTTTTAGATTTTAAATACTCTAAAATAGTCGCGACACGCACAATGCAAGGATTGTGGTACTTTATGACTGAATGATTGATGTCCTCTACCTGAGGATATGTTTCTAAATAAAGGTCCGATACTTTTATATTGATAAGTATTTAGTCATTTTGCTCTATTTTGCATGCTTGTCTGTTATCCCTTTTCTTTATTATTACTTTCTTTATTATGTATTTTATCGTAACTAGTCATTGGTGATATGGTTTTTGAACAGTACTCGGTGAGCGTCATGGAAATGTATATTCTGATACGTCTGATACAACGTATGCGGTAACAGTTATTATCTGTAATCATAACATAATAATAAATAAAGCCCTCCACCGCGTTTGTCTATCTGTAGGCAATAAATTCAAAAATTATAATGTAAATGCTAATTTACATAAATACGGTATAAATCACTACATATATAACATAGTCCTCCGCCCGCCCATAGAAAAATTTACAATTTGTGAAATTTATATATTTAATATTCAGTTTTATATTTAATACTTATTTTAAAAATCTAATGATTATATACTTTCAATCTTTTTTTTTTCTTCTTCTTTCTTTCTTTTCCACCGGGAAATGCACTGACGCATACCGCTGGGGAGTGGGTCTCCCCAGGCGAAAGCTGGTAAATGGACGCAGCTCTACCCACTAAAACCCGGCGAGTGTCACCAATGCCGCCTTTGGTGAAGTGCCCCGGATCTACAAGCAACAGGGCACCTCGACGGCTAGCTAGTCCCTCGGAGGACCGACGCCACCTCCACAGAGGGGTTGCACCGAACCACAGAACAACCCCTCCCACCGTCGGGACAGTACAATGAGGCGAGGTTCCCATCCTCGCCCCTTGCCTCTTGCTCTTTTGCCCCCTCTTCTTATAAGAGGGGTACAAAGAACCCCCTTGGCTCAATTAGCTTCGCCCAAGATGTTGGGCTCACCCTAGGCTACTGAGCCCCACCGCCACGACAAGGCTCGAACCATGGTGGGGATAATTATATACTTTCAATCTAACGTCGAAATATAAAAATATAAAAAAAATTGAAATTATAAATAGTTTTGCTATACATAATATTACATATTATGTTTTCTGTATTAAGAGAAGATCGTCACCACCACTTGATTTTAATATATTATCGTTCAGATTACTTTCTCAAAGAAACTTCATAAGTAAGTAAAAGTCAATTATATCAACTTTCATGATAATTATTCTTATCGGGTTATGGATGAGGTCATTAAGGACGCGTTTACAAATTTGATAGGTACAGAATCGAACAACTACATTGAAAAAGTCACGCACACACGCGCACCCGCGCAATACGCACGCTTGCGTGCGGGAATAGTAGTCCAGTAAACGGATTTGATACTTTACAAATATTTGTTATTTTTATTATTTATAACACAAAATTATATTTTATTTCTGTTTGTTTTTACTATTTATCTTTTTACTTAGAATTAGTATATTAAATATATTATATATATAATAAATAATTATGTAAGTAAACTGATATCTGTAATTCATCTTGAGGGGGGGGGGGGGGCTCATAATTGCCACGCTGAGCAGGCGCATTGGCGATCGCAGATGATGATGAAGTCACATCGGCAGCACTGCTGCATGATCCGAGTGGCACGGGATCGATCGTCTTGACGTTTATTGAGGGGGGCCTATGTTCGGCAGTGGATGGATGAAATTTGATGATGATGACGATGATGATATCTATTTGTTTGCGAGTGGAAAGGGATCGGTCGTCTTGGTGTTCTCATTGAGGGAGGCCTATATTCAGCAGTGGATGGATGAAGTCTGATGATGATGATGATGATATCTATTTATTTGCTAGTGGCAAGGGATCGGTCGTCTTGGTGTTCATTGAGGGAGGCCTATATCCAGCAGTGGATGGATGAAGTTTGATGATGATGACGATGATGATATCTATTTGTTTGCGAGTGGCAAGGGATCGGTCGTCTTGGTGTTCTCATTGAGGGAGGCCTATATTCAGCAGTGGTTGGATGAAGTTTGATGATGATGACGATGATGATATCTATTTGTTTGCGAGTGGCAAATGATCGGTCGTCTTGGTGTTAATTGAGGGAGGCTTATACTCAGCAGTGAACGGACGAAGTTTGATGATGATGACGATGATGATATCTATTTGTTTGCGAGTGGCAAATGATCGGTCGTCTTGGTGTTAATTGAGGGAGGCTTATACTCAGCAGTGAACGGACGAAGTTTGATGATGATGATGATATCTATTTGTTTGCGAGTGACAAGGGATCGGTCGTCTTGGTGTTCATTGAGGGAGGCCTATTTTCAGCAGTGGATGGATGAAGTTTAATGATGATGATGATGCTGATATCTATTTGTTTGCGAGTGGCAAATGATCGGTCGTCTTGGTGTTCATTGAGGGAGGCCTATATTCAGCAGTGAACGGATGAAGTTTGATGATGATGATGATATCTATTTGTTTGCGAGTGACAAGGGATCGGTCGTCTTGGTGTTCATTGAGGGAGGCCTATATACCTATTTTCAGCAGTGGATGGATGAAGTTTAATGATGGTGACATCTATTTGTTTGCGAGTGGCAAATGATCGGTCGTCTAGTTGTTCATTGAGGGAGGCCCATTTTCGGCAGTGGACGGATTTAGGCTGATGATGATGAAGTCGCAACCGCAGCACTGCTGCCTCATTAGAGTAGCACGGGATCGGTCGTCTTGACGTTCATTGAGGGAGGCCTATATTCAGCAGTGAACGGATGAAGTTTGATGATGATGATGATATCTATTTGTTTGCGAGTGACAAGGGATCGGTCGTCTTGACGTTCATTGAGGGAGGCCTATGTTCGGCAGTAAACGGATTTAGGCTGATGAAGTCGCATCGGCAGCACTGCTGCCTTATTAGAGTAGCACGGGATCGGTCGTCTTGACGTTCATTGAGGGAGGCCTATGTTCGGCAGTGGACGGATTTAGGCTGATGATGATGAAGTCGCATCGGCAGCACTGCTGCCTCATTAGAGTATCACGGGATCGGTCGTCTTGACGTTCATTGAGGGAGGCCTATGTTCGGCAGTGGACGGATTTAGGCTGATGATGATGAAGTCGCATCGGCAGCACTGCTGTCTTATTAGAGTATCACGGGATCGGTCGTCTTGACGTTCATTGAGGGAGGCCTATGTTCGGCAATCGACGGATTTAGGCTGATGAAGTCGCATCGGCAGCACTGCTGCCTCATTATAGTAGCACGGGATCGGTCGTCTTGGCTTTCATTGAGGGAGGCCTATGTTCGGCAGTGGACGGATTTAGGCTGATGATGATGAAGTCGCATCGGCAGCACTGCTGTCTCATTAGAGTATCACGGGATAAGTCGTCTTGACGTTCATTGAGGGAGGCCTATGTTCGGCAGTGGACGGATTTAGGCTGATGAAGTCGCATCGGCAGCACTGCTGCCTTATTAGAGTAGCACGGGATCGGTCGTCTTGATGTTCATTGAGGGAGGCCTATGTTCGGCAGTGGACGGATTTAGGCTGATGATGATGAAGTCGCATCGGCAGCACTGCTGCCTCATTAGAGTATCACGGGATCGGTCGTCTTGACGTTCATTGAGGGAGGCCTATGTTCGGCAGTGGACGGATTTAGGCTGATGATGATGAAGTCGCATCGGCAGCACTGCTGTCTTATTAGAGTATCACGGGATCGGTCGTCTTGACGTTCATTGAGGGAGGCCTATGTTCGGCAATGGACGGATTTAGGCTGATGAAGTCGCATCGGCAGCACTGCTGCCTCATTATAGTAGCACGGGATCGGTCGTCTTGGCTTTCATTGAGGGAGGCCTATGTTCGGCAGTGGACGGATTTAGGCTGATGATGATGAAGTCGCATCGGCAGCACTGCTGCCTCAGCATAGCACGGGATCGGTCGTCTTGGCGTTCATTGAGGGAGGCCTATGTTTGGCAGTGGACTGATTTAGGCTGACGATGATGATGATGATGATGATGATGATTATGATGATGATGATGATGATGATAAGTGAGCAAACGTCGAGAGAGAACGTCTTCCCACCTGGTTATAATGACCAACCAACATTTCGTCTACCTATGTATATGAAATAAACCAATTCCATAAAAAAATATTGTGGTAAAAAAAATATTGTAAAGTATCAAATCCAATCCAAAGTATCCAATATCAAAAATAAATCGCGATGTTTTTTGAGTCGAATTGCTGCTGACAGGCGACGCAGTGTCCACCCAGAACCGCGGCCGAGCGCGGACTGAGTTCTCATTTCAAAAATGTAAAAGAAATCAAGACAGAGACAACGATAAAATAAACCTTAATGCAATGGAATAACATTCATCTTTAGTAGCAAAATTGGTAAAAAAATTAGTTATCTTCTTTATTTTTTTTAAGACTATTTTTAGCATTTTTGGGTTATTTTCTTGTCCTTTATTTAAAATTGAACATATTTCCCTGCTCCTACTATTTTTTAAAAACCTTAATAAATGTGGATATTAGACCAAAAGGGTACCGTAATTCTAATCGATTTCGTTCGTTTCATGGAAAATGGTAATGGAAGAACGTTGATTACTATATAAAAAAGCAACATTTATCAAAAAAATATGCATTACCCTTGTAGATAAAGAACCATTCTATATGGAATAAATAATTTTTATATTTGATTTTGTGTACTTTTGTTACAAACGGTACAGAAAAACAGCATAATTTCGTCTGATTCGTAAACGCGTCCTTAATCATATTTTTAGCAGTGTTCACATAAACATCGTCTCAGTCTCGGTATAAATTTTCTACAGTGTGAACAATACAAACTGTCGAAACAGGACACTGCCACAAACATGCGCATTTTTTTTTTAAATGTCTTTTAAGCTCAATCGGTAGCTATGTGAGCTGATGGCTTTCGACGAACATCTACGAATTAAAAGAAAACAACAATTGATGAAATTAGACAGTGTTCTTCATTTGCATACGAGTAAAGGGGATTGAGTTTCTACTGCCATATCTTATAGATTCGAAAACTATCGAATTCTATTTGAATGTAAATGGAAAGATAACAATATCGCTCACGCAAGGTCTTGCCAAAACACAGAAGTCATATTTTAGAGATTGGGTATAAATAATAGTGTACAAGAATGTTCGGCCTAAATAACTGATTTAAATAGCAATTTCATGTTACGCTATAATTAAGATTTATAACTTTTTCTCTTTTCACTTATTACTACTTAAATATGTAATTTAGTTTACTGTCCACAGCATAATCCTCTCTAAGCAGCATAATTGATTTTTGCTCAGCTTTCTGCTGTAATTTTGAACGTTCTAATTTGAAATAATGTCACATTATCAATCATAGAGCACTAAGATAACGATTGATTATTTAATGTTAATTTAAAAACAGCAGATGATACAGACGTTGCATGCACATCGTATCTAAGTTTTTATGAAAACAATATTTCACTAATTATGTAAAGCCTTGAAAAATGCCTACATTTTAAAACGAAAAGCACGCAAATTTTAATTACATATTATGTCTTTAATATTGTTTGTCTAATAAATATGATTCTAATTCTTTTATATTCCACGGACCAAACAAATTCTAAAATTTTACACACAATTTCCTCCTTCGCTGGCAAATATGGCTAAACGTAGAGCTCTTAAAGTGTCGTAAATTTGAAGTCGTGAGTTCTACACAATGAAACGATTAATTTAATCAAGATCTATCCAGTGTTCACAATGTCAGCCGCACAATAGTCAGAATATGTTTATTTAGACAACCGCTCTATAAAATTATGAACCGTACTGATTGGTATCTCAATTTGCACAGCTTGGAAGTTATGAGGGAATTCCTATCGTGAACAATAACGTGACACAACGATTGCAAGTTATTATCCTACAGATTTGATGTTAAGTTGAATAAATTCAACAGAAGATAATGTTCCGATGAAAAGCATAAATGAATAAATTCAACAGAAGATAATGTTCCGATGAAAAGCATAACAATATAGAAGTCCATGGATTTGTTTGTCTTTCGGTAGAGTTGAATTTAGAAAAATATATACTGTAATTATATTATACTGGTTTAAACTAACGCGATCACTATTCCTATTTAAATATATATTTGTTCGGGTAGTTACCGCGTTTATAGTTTTATTGAGGTCCTGATAATTCGGCAATGTTTGAATCGATTATTTCGGTAGGTACTTATATATTTATACAAGTATAGTAGGTACTTATATATAAATAACTGAATCTCGTCAAAAATTATTATACTTTAACTTCTTAAGTTTAAAGATTAAAATGTTTCAATTTTTGTGTTTAGAAGAAACAATATTAACAATAATTTGTGTTACATCGAAAGTAAACTTAAAAATAACCAAACATTGATATTTAATGCAAAAAATAGTTTCATAATATATTCTGCTTGGTACATAGCTCCAAATATTAGTGTGTTCAACCATAAATTAAGAACTAGCTATATTACCTATGTTATTTTATGCCTATTTTATATTGTACGCGATAGATTATCGGATTATAAGATAAATGTTCAATAAATGGAATTTATGAAACCGATTACTATTTATATCGTCCAGACGTCATGCATATGTAATAAGCGAAGTGATTAAAAATGGTGACTTTCTCCGCATGTACTTGCACGCTACTGGAATTGACGGAGACCATTGTTATAGCATGCCCGCTAAGTAGACACTAGACGTCCGTTACCGGAGGAAACGCTTAGACACATGACTCAACGCACTGTAGGTATGAGTATAACGGTTAGGCTATTTAGTTTTTACAGTATTTAATAGTTTATATGTGTAGGCTTTACAAACTTTGCAGTTTTTAATACGCATTCTGTAAATGACTTCGAAAATAAGCCACATAACATTTCAATGGTGAACAAAAATTTAAAAATAAATGAAATGTGTGGTATATTTTCACTGATAACACTGTTTTCAAACTTCTTTTCTTCTTCTTCTGTGACCATGGTGCCTGTAAAGTATCCGAAACGTTCAATTCATGTTGATAAGAGTTACCATTGGCCAACCTAATATTGACTAAAGTCTGACTATAACCTTATAATTTAGGACAAGTTGCATTTATCTAAGCACTTAGCAGTGAAACGCAAAATCGCACTTACGTTACCTTTTGCACAGAGCAAGACTAATTTCAATGCACTTTAATCTTTTAGTCACGAAGGAGATAGCGAAAATTAAGATTATCTTCTCGAGATTTACTTTATACATTTCCGTAATAAAGCTAATTAGCCGCGTTAATGGACCACCGTCGTTTATGGAGAAATCATAAGTCACGAAGGTATAAATCGATTTTAAGCTTTACATAACGAAGTTCTAAAATGGAGTGGATGAATTGAACGCAGCCCGCTTCGTACCGGTTTGCACGGGTATATTGTGCATTTCTTCCGTATGGAAAGGCAGGATAAACAGTACTTGCCAGCAAATAGATTATTTAGATATCGTTAGCGACGATGGCTCGATTGTTATAGCCACGACTTTGAAGTATACGATCTGAGTTTGAGCACGACCTGTCGAAATGTGTTCTTCTCATTTCTTGCATCTGATGTTGAAAAGTTTACTTGCTCACTAGTGAAGAGGTATCAGCAGGGGCGTAACTACCGCCGTATCAGCCGTATCAATTATACTTACCGAGCCACGGGGGCCCCCAACGATATTGCCTAAGAACTTCGATGGGAAATATATAGATCATAAGGGCCCCCAAACAATTTTTTATATGGGGCCCCGCCAAGGTACGCTACGCCACTGGGTATGATGCCTGATAATATTTGTTCTAAGAGAATATAAGTTCACCAACTTGAATTTGACATCGGATCGTAATTTCTCTTCTTTATATCAATCGGACTGTCTTTATAAACGTTTTCTATGTGCGTGTACTTATTCATAACCTCACAAACCAAATCGTTCTGTAACATTAGCCAAGCACAGTGCCCTTGAAAAAAATGCTGATTTGTTAGTCTCGGTTGGATGTGCTCGATAATAACAAACTATGACAAATACTATATTAACCTTTGTATCACGGTTTGTCAGTTTCCATTTTTCACCAAATGGATTTTTAAAGGTGAATGAGCTATGGTAGCGTTAACAATACCTTATAGTGGGTTTATTTATAATTCATTGCCTGCTCTTGCTTTTTGTGAGTCTGTTGTTTTTACATATTAATCTTTTTTTTTATATTAACCAACACACTGGTATGTTTGTAAGAACTTGTGTTTCTAGTACGTATACTGGATCATGGACGTATGTATGCGTAAATACGTATATGCACGAACATGACCATCTTCATTATAAAATTTATCTGCACTTGACTGGATTCGAACCCCCGAGCTGCGTTAAGTGCTTCATTACTCGACCAAACCACCCTCAATATATTATTTAAGGAATCGTAAACATAAACCAAAATAATTATTTTTACGATTTCTTATTTTAGAATTCCTTGAACTGTATGTGAATGTTGGATGAAAAACCCCACAACGCAGGCATGCAATCAGTCCTGCTTGTATGATCTTTTGCTAAACAGATTATGTTTTGAGTTGTGATTCGGAGATTTTTGTTTTAAGATGATAAATGACGTGTTATCCGGTCTTGACTAAAAAGTGTTATTCAGGTTAATACGTATAGTTACAGCGAATATAATGCTGTGTCTCGGTAGATATGTAAAAACTCCCTTTGTTTAGTAATAATCTTTAATATTGTCCATCTGCGTAGGTGCACTACGTCTGTATAACCATAATATACCGGAAAACCAGCTGCTTCTCGAGGCCCGTCTGAAACAGCGACTGGTTTATAGTATTAATGTATTTAAACTTAATCCGCTCAAAATACCAAATGTATTTCGAATTGCCTAACCGTATTTCCCTAATCGACTAAATGCTCGGTTCTATAATTGAACTCTTGTGTCGCTATGAAGTCGTATTATGTGCTATTGATTTTCCAAATTTATTATTCCGATGGCAGGAGCGAATGTAGATGGCGCGGTCAGCCACCCGTAGCACCACGGAGCACTATTGATTCTGTCTGCAGCCTCTAACTACATCACAGCAGACGCCGGTGCGATACACACCCCGTCATATACTATGCTCTCACCCATTCACGAGTCACGAATTCGCATTCAAACCAGCTTTCTATCTATTTGTTATCTCGATCAAAATTTTCCTATTTAGTGTGAAAGTGAAGAGATATCGCCATTACAAGGTATTCTATAGTCTGTACAATATGTAATGATAAATGTGTTGTAATATGTTTATATCTTTGTCGACAGAGTTGTGCAATAGCGAGGAGGTGCCAGAAGTAGAGATCGTCAGCCTTCTCCAAGAGCACATTCCAAAGTATCGATTGAGAGCGGACAGCCTCACCCAATTTGGAGGTATTTAGTGCTTGTTCATACTTACGAAGATGTTGAGACTAATTAGACTGCCCTCAAGGGGGAAGAGACCCCTCTTCCCCCTTGAGCTGCTGCCTATGTGGGTACAACGTTTGAAATCCACTAATTCATAATATATTCATCTGATTAATTTCTATTAATTATATAGTTTTCTCCTGGATCAAAACTACCATGCCTGTGGGATATGGCTAGGTTGTGTCGATATTTATTTTCACCTGATTACGCAAAGCTGAAACGTAAGGTTTTTAGCTATACACGTACTTAACTGATGTTTTTATTTAACCATGAATCATGATGCATCATTGAGCCTAAACGACGTCCGATTTTGATAAATGAGGTGTCAATCAATTCGTATTATGATCCGACTAACACAGGATCTCCATTATAATCGACTTCAAAAGCAATTTTTGAAAAAAACTTTGTACTTAGTTACGAGGAGGAAAATATTAAATGTTTTTGGGAATAGGTGGAAAGGGACTTGATCGTCGTTGCTTTTTAATCGAAGCACGGCGAGGAATAATAAGATTGCTTTAGGGTATATTTTCAACCAATTCTTCGAAGTCTGACTGATGATCAAATAGAATGACGATGTTTGTGACGTATTTCGTTTAAATTAAACGCTGCAGAGCACAAACCGACTTTGCTTTTATTGAAATGAGTCAATGTTTGTCGGGAATGTGTTATTGAAAATACAACGACAAAAAACGCTCGCAAACGTTAAAGTATACTTTGTATTCAATGAACGTTTGGGATTTCCCAGGTATTCGGTAAAAACTATATGACATTAATGTTTGGGTAATTTCATCATGTGACCCGTTACCATAAAGTCACTTTTTGTTCGTGAATTACCACTGTATTTACTAGGTACTGTGAGGCTTTCGTACTAAGACAAACTGTAGCGGTTATGGTCGATTAATACCGCCTTTACAGGGCGTTGACCTATTTCACTTGTTTTTTAATGTTTAGGCGATTTTTTTCATTATAATGAAACAACTTTTACGGATCTTATCGCGGTGTATTAAGATTTTTAATATGCTCGACGTTTCGGAAACTCACAGCAACCATAATGGTTGGATTTACTTCATTTTGTTCCTTTTTTTAAAAATGCTCTATTTTCCCATTATTATATATTCTTTTAATATAAGCTTTATCATTATAGTCTTCTACCAGGCGGTCTCTTAACTACCTTGCAAGTGTGTAAGTGTAAGTGAACAAGTGGGTTTGCAATCGCAATGCTTGGCAGAGCATGTAGGTGACGCTTGTGATACTGACATCAATCATTCTCGCGTTTCTGCTACAATACACACTTACACTTTTAGATGTGTAACAAAATATTCTTACGCCCAGTTTTTGAAACTCTTAATGGCGGTTAACATACGATTCTTGGTCTTTGACAGATGTTATTTGTAGTGGCTATGTTGACTGACAGGCTGATCAAATTAAGTAATTTAACCATGCTTCTAGCAACACATTTGACGCTTAACAAGAGATTTGACAGTTGATTTGTTAATTTTTGCATTGATCAGCCTTTCGGAAAGCGGGCTTGAATAGTTTTCGAACATACCTAAAAAAATAACAAATTCTAGCTTATTTGTGTTTTCTGGCTGAGACTATATATATATATATATATATATAGCAGTGTACAAAAAAGGCTGATAAATAAATAATGAGTAGACTAGTTTACCTGAAAGCATAAGAGGAACTCATTTGTGTTTGTCTCATCTGACATAAGATTTTAAGTCTCCGTGCCAGTAATTAATTACTCTGTCTGTCTTGCCCTTTTCTCCAAAACACAACATACAGGAGAAACAAGCAATATGGTGGTACCCAGGCAGTCGGAAACGCTCCACAGCTTATCTCACCAGTAAATTACTACTAGTAACTAGTCTGTTACGAAATATTAAGTTAGTATTGGAACGGAAATAGCACATAATTAAATCGGACATATTAACAATTTCTTAATGTATTATCGGTAATGGATATATCCTCGAACATTAATCGTTTTGTTGTGGGGTTGAAAAACGTCACTGTATGGATCATTGTTTTAATTAGCTGTTCTTTTTGATGGCCAGTAAGTGATTGTTAAATGTGACGAATGCTTAATACTATCGACCTTATTGTTAAAGTGTTACGAACCAAAAGTAATTATCATGATTTAAATTCAGTTCATGGTCACCTTGAATCACAATAGATTTTGAGGACGTATATTACTAAAGAAATACACTTACAAGAAATTCTCTCAACCTTCTGCTTATCATCATCGTCAGCCTGCTCGCATGTTTGATGCGACCCTTATACATTTCTCTAATTCCTATATTAACTTTGCTAAGAGCCTCATTATTCGTTATTGGCTGACTAAAGTTGTTTCCAAAACTTGCTATTTTAACATATTATGTACCCTATTATTAAGGAATATTTAATGTGTTCCTTAGAACATCCGCCCACCATCTTAAACTATTTTTTTGTTAAATTGTATTTAGGTATAGTAATGTACACATCCTAAATCAGGTACATACTATAATATTTAGAACACTTGTTAGTATAAAAATCGGATACTAAACTTGCGAATTAGATTGAGGAAGCAGACACTAATTGCTTGAAATACCTCGTTAATAAAGGGCTCGACCCTTCAGTTAAATTCGGACGGTTTGTATAAAGAATAGCCTTGACTATGGAGATAGAACATTGAGATGAAGAATGAAGAATGATAGAAGTTGAACATTAATTATTTATAATTTCATTGCGAGTTGTGAATTTGTTTTTTTCTATCGGTAAAAAGAAGGGGTAAATTATTTGGTAATCGGGTTAGTTATTTGGTAAAATAACACCGATAACATCGAATAGTTTCTGCATCTAGTGTAATAGTCGAACTCTAATGACTATATCATTTTTATAAATAAATTATAAGTAAATCAAGTTCTTTATGTAAACATAGAAAACTACTTGCAGTAAAAGTAAGTCATGCAGTGCAAGAAATGAAGTTGTTTTTGCGGTTGTATTACTGTAATTGATTGGTTCGATCGGGTTTGCATTTCCCTGGTCCGCTTCTAGTTTATTACTAGATGTACATAGGTAGCCATTGACCCTCGATCGACTTGAAGTTCTCGATAAATTAGCCGGATAATAAAAATATTCAGTCATTCAAATATTATAATAAATTAAAATGAGAATCTCATAGCCTTGAAAGCTTATGTTAATTATTCTCTAGCATTATTTTTGCATTGGATGCGAGTAGCAAGGGATCGGTCGTCTTGGCGTTCATTGAGGGAGGCCTATGTTCATCAGTGGACGGATAAAGTCTGTTGATGATGATGAATATTATTATTTTTGCATTGATACTTCTTTAGTGTAAGAGGTAGAGCCATCATGCTTTGAAGCTGAATTGCATAAAGATCTCACTCGGATAAAGACTTGTTAAACGATCGTAAAAAGAAAAATGTTCCCTTATTGACTTGTTTGGTCACATTGCGTTAAACTAATCCTCGTGATTATAACGAGCTCGTAAGTAGTAGCTTACGTATGGCAAAACATATATTGATTATAGTGTTCATATATACTTAATAAGTAATATTGACAAACCCACTTGAGAAACTCTTTCTTAGCGCGGGAATTTATATTTCAAAACATCCTTGCACGTGACATCTATTTGAAAATAGAACGTGATCCTAACACCGTGCTGTGGTTTTTCAGAACTTATTATTGTTAAAAGCTAATGAGGTATATTATGTTTTTGGAAAGGATGGAAGAGACGCGCCGTATCAAAGCGCGTCTGCATAGGCACTAACGTCCTTCTTATATCTGTTTTCTTTGCCTTTTTCTTCCCTCAATTATTTATATATAGTATAGCTGCAGCGCCCTGCGTTCCCGTTGGAATATTGGGATAAATTATAGCCTATGTGTTAATCTGACGTATAAGCTACATTATTATGAAGTTTCATCAAAATCCATTCGGTAGTTTTTGCGTGAAAGAGTAACAAACATCCATACTCACAAACTTTCGCATTTATAATATTAGTAGGATTCATGAACATTTAATGCCTTCATAATATTTTATATGTATTGAATTAAAGACCACAATAATATAATGATATTTATTTTTATGGTAATGAAAGTAGATTACGATTCAAATGAATTAGGTATATTCTATTAAATTTAAAGTATTTAAAACGGGATATTTACCATGTTTTTTAATATTGTTTTGCGGAGCTCGATATTTCGACATTGTCTACGAATGTCAGTCTCGTGAACATGACATTCGTTGACATTCGTAGACAATGTGAATATCGAGCTCCGCAAAACAATATTAAAAAACATGGTAAATATCCCGTTTTAAATACTTTAAATAATGAAAATAACCATGTTAATTTAAAATCCTATATATTCTATTAAACTATAAAAATGAATGATATTTAACTAGTTTCTAATAAAACATGTTGTATATTTACGTAGTTATCATAGTGTCATAACACATTTTTAGGCCGGCAAAAGGCACGCCCAGCACAGGTTATGATGTAATTGTTAGTACTCGAATATTTCGTCAAAATCATCACCTCAAGTTTTTTTTTTTTTTTTTTCGGTTGGATCTATGCTAATGGTCCTAGTGACCGTTATGCGTCATCGGAAATGGGGTGATCCGGTTGGATCATCCTATGACGTTAAAAATTTGGGGGTTGCCCCCCGCCATGTTCATGGCGTCGGGTTTGTACCTAACTTGGTCAGCTACGGTCGACTGGTTTGGAACGGGTGACGTTAGAAACCTATCGTGAGGGCCGGCCCTCCCCTCCCCCGGTAGCGGGGGAGGCGGGTCAAGCGCGGGTCACCTCACGTATATTCCACATTGTTGTATGTAGAATGGGATAGTATGGTACCTACTCCCTCCACCATGGTTCAGGCTTTGTCGTGGCAGTGAGGCTCAGTAGCCCAGGGTGACCCCGACACCTTGGGTGAAGCGAATTGAGACGAGCGGGCTCTTTGTACCCCTCTTATAAGAAGAGGGGACAACAGAGCAGCGTACTGTCCAGACGTTAGGAGTGGTTGTTCTGTGGAGCGGGGCAACCGCTCTGTAATATCTATGGACGATTTCTATATCTATAAATCTGTGGAGGTGACGTCGGTCCCCTGAGGGACTGACTAGCCGTCGAGGTGCCCTGTTGCTTGTAGATCCGGGGCACCTCACCAAAGGCGGCAGTGGTGGCACTCGCCGGGTTTTAGTGGGTAGAGCTGCGTCCACTTACCATCTTTCGGGCGCAGCGAGTCCCACATACCCGCCTGGGGAGACCCACTGCCCTGCGGGATGCGTCAGTGCATTTCCCGGCGTAAAAAAAGGCAGTATAGACCCCAGGTATAAAAGTCATGTTCAACTGTTACTCTGGGTTTATTTTCTCCGAGATCATCAAGTCTTCGTCTACGCGACATGAGCCTGGAAACGCTCCGTTTTCTGTTGTCTTTCTTCAATCAGTCATCTTGCATGGCATTTTCTTTATTCTAACCAGCCATCTTTCTGGACCATTTGATTTTATTACCCTATTATCACTGTGATGTTATTAGATAGGCATGTTGCCAAGTGGATAATGAAGGAATTTATCAAGGCTGGCCGGGGATCGTTCAACTGAATGAGTGTACGTATTTTTTCGGGCTGATGTTCTTTATTTAAATAAGATGCTCCTTCTGTACTGCACGATATGTGTAACAAATTACAGTAATATTCGTATTTAGGCCACAATACCGGCGGTAGAGATGCTCTGTGGCGCCCCCCGCTTGCATGGGTACCACTGTATTTTTTTCCTCTTTTGAAACATATTTGCTATATTTTACAGATAAAGGTAAGAAAGACAGTAAAATTACTGGCACTTATGTCTGAGGATAGGCAACACAATAAATCGTTGCCTGGACTTTTTCCAGGTAAACTAGGTTATGTTACAATCCTACCACTTACAATCAGGTGGCACGTCAGTCAGTTATCCATCTATAAACAAATATATTTTTCCATCTAGAAACCCCATATTCTATATAGCCTCGAATTAGCGATCAATTTTGAGAATTATCAAAATATATCTTCTGACCAAGTTTCAAGCTTGAGCTAGAGCTGAATTGCTGAGCCTAAACTGTAGTTTAGGCTCAGCAATTATGTCAGCGCGACTTTATATTAGCTTAAAATAACAGTAGAATATGCAAATAGGTCAAACATTCGATACTGTTTAGACCGAGATTGTCCGATGTTTCTTCGAACATAAGACGGATACCCTAGAAACGCTTCTATTCATAGGTATCACAAAAATAGTGTGCACTTTCCGTACACCTACGTTCGACATTTAAATTTTTGGCTAAAAGTTATATCGACATCGATTTGTATCAGCGAAACCGAAGTCGATTTACTTTTAATAATAGCGTATTAATTATTACATAACAGCGCTATAATCTATATACACGTAAGTGTCTTAGAGCAAGGTGTGCAAAGTAATATGCACATAATGCTTGTACTATTTTCGATTATTTTAGCAATATCTATATAGTTCGTCTATTGATATTTTATGCCTTACATGATGTAAATGAGCACTAATAAATATTTTTTAATGATTCTACCCCTTATAGGTGAAGTTTTTAAGGAACTTTCTCATTCCTGGACATGACCGTATGAAAATTAATAATATAGGTGCGTGGGCAAAGATAAAGAAAATAGAATGATAACTAAAGTTCCTACATGAGGAGTCTTGTGCAAAAGCTCGTGATCTTATAAAGAATGAACTGCGTCAACACTGCTTATACTTTATTACTTCAAACCCTCAAATTTTCACGATCTGTTTTCGTCTTTCATCAGCCTTTCGAACTATTAAATTTTATTTTGTATAGTACAATATTTACGCCGAACAAAATGTTAACATACAAATTACGTGTGCTAGTAATACATACGACAATTTAAATTGAAGTTGATTAACGCCTCTAATGAACCGTCTACGTAGCTACATCAATTAATGAATTCTTTAACACATTTTTTGTAGCCTTCCAAACGTCTGTCGCTGTGAAATAAGTGTGCTAATTACAGGTATAGAAAACAAGACATTATGTCCATTTTATATATTCCTCTACAGTTGTATACTAATTAATTAAAATCAATTATATGCAAGTGATGACTTTTAAGACGAAACGTTTATAGTTGGTTATCTAATGGTAGGTTTCATCAAGATGCAAATGAATTTGATCCTAGAAACAAAGTCACGAATGACTTTTTATTTCATCCCTTTTTTCTGGCTAAGTCCACCACACGCTCCCACCGATTGCCAGGAAC
Organism: Lycaena phlaeas; assembly: GCA_905333005.2. NCBI lineage: Eukaryota > Metazoa > Arthropoda > Insecta > Lepidoptera > Lycaenidae > Lycaena > Lycaena phlaeas. Next base: position 10,527,595 of record HG995172.1, on the reverse strand, counting down.
GACGAAACAAACGAATTAAATCATAAAGATTTGGGAGGAGTTTATACTATTTCTAGTTTCCCTCCCCTAATTAAAGCGGGTAAAGAAATATTATTTATTCGAAAGTCAAGAAAATACGAATCACGTAAAGCCCAGTTGCATTACACACCCCGGAGATATTACATACTCGACAAATATTTTATGTGACTTATTTCATCTAAGACCTAGAATTGAGAGTAATTATTTCAACAAGTAAACATGGCTTAATATCATTTATGGTGTAATTATTCCCTAATATTAGGAGTGTTGGTGAAATCAGCCTTTAATCACAATGTCCTCGTCGTATATTTCGCAACTTTGAGCAATTTCCGCAGAAGTCATTACCGCGCAGAAGCAGAGGAGCGATTGATCGGTCTCGTTTCAATGCGAGCACAGTCCTCTTGATTCCTCTTTGGATTATTTTGTTTTATATTGAACGTTATTATTCTAGTAACTCTTAGAGCAAGGTTATTTTAAATTAACATTTTCAATCTGGAAAGCGTTGCTGTTTGTTTGGAATTGTATATTGTAGATTTTAGGATGAATTATTTTACTTATTTTTGTTATTATTGAATTATTTTTTTTATGTGTGTCTTGCACTATGAGATACATTTGATCAATATGGACATTGCTTTCAAATTGCAATTTTCTCTAATACCGTTTTCTTTTTTTCATCTTTATAGAAATCGATATTGCTGTCCTGCAAAAACACATCGGGTAGTGGAACGAACTGTAAATCTTAACCCTTCTGGAATTAACTTGTACATACACAAATAATTTCATCGGAATATTCTCAATACTCGTCTGAAATACAAATTGTGCGCGTTTGTATTTCAGACGCGCATTAAGCACCTCAAGCAGCCCTTTAAGTGTCGCATAACATGTCATTAGGAAAACGAACAACCGTAACGCAGGTCACTGACACTTGGTTCTAAATAAACTTTGTTGTATACGCCTTTTTCAGACGACATGTTTTTTTCCGACCGGCAAATATTTTCTTGATTTTGAACTAAATTCTGGGGTTACTCGACACAATAAGAATTAGTTTTACCATCAACACGTAGGTAGGACCTCTATAATCTACTCTTGTATCCAACTTGTACCAAGGAGGTCAAATTTAGGAATATCAGTTAGTTAATTTGTCAATATGCTTAATTGCTTTATTATTAATTATTGTCTTTCTAGGCACTAAACAAATAACAAGTTCTGGACCAAGAAAAAAATATACCTATAATATTAAAGATATTGTCTAGGTTAATTCTCTATAAATAGGTTTTGAGCTGTATTTCTTTGTCAAAGTCCTTCAGCTGCTGGCAAGACTAATTCTCCACATTCTCAACATAATACGGTTTTGAAATTTTTTGATATTATTTTGGAAATAAATGTTAAATTATTACTTAAATTGCATTCTTCGTAGATGTACAAGTGTAATTTTTTTTTCATTAATAATTATAATGGTATAATATACGATGGTATTTGTATTTATTCACATATTATATTAAAAGGTAATAGAACCTTATAAAAAGTGTTATGGTATTTTTTTTTCAATGATAGATTAGATAAATCTAAAAAAAAGACGTGTGGCACTCGGGGACTGCCGCGGTAATGCTATTGCATAGCATTTTGTATCAACTTATGCAATTATAATTATTTATTTATTTTAATTATTAATGCAGTATTTCTTTTTCTTTGATATTAATTCAAGTTACACTTTTTGAGCGTGGTGACCGATAAGAAAACATTTTTTTTTCCTTTATTAAATAAATAAAAAAATATAAATATTTTAAACAATATTAACTAATATTGTTTAAAATATTTTTATTATTTTACAATACATGTGTTATATTTTATTGTTATTCGTGCGAGCTTCGTAGTGTCGTACAATACGTCTAGTTGCAAGCACACAAACACCGTGTCGAAGACTGCCGAAAAGAAACGACGTTAGACGATGCATGGCCTTCAAGCCACACCTCCGTGCCCGTCGGAGTGGGGAGCGTTAGGTTTTTTTTTCGTTACGGAATTTCTGGACTCGGTCCCCGCGCTCAAGGCCCGCGATAGAAGCTATGCAATAGCTTAAAAAAATAAAAAACTAAATCGGAGCGATAGATAAACTCTTTGCCGAACCATTTTATAATAATTTTTCACGTTATAATTTGCACGCTCTAATTTTAAAACTACATTTGCTTGAAATATACGAAAAGTATGTAAATTTTGTATAAGCATATTATGGCCTTCGTCCTGAGTTATAAGGAAATAAGTTACTAGCAATTAATTTATTCTGCAAGTGGCAAGTTGTGTTAGTTATTTTTTGTCGTTTGTAACTTGAACAATGGTAAATAAGTTGAAAACTGGTGAAGGAAAACATCGTGAGGAAATCTGCATGCCTGATGAGATTAAAAGCATTTGAAGGTGTGTGATGTTCACAAACCGGCAGTGTGCCTGCGCATTAGTGAACTGTGGCAGAATATCCTCGTCTGAATTCGAGGTTAAGATCCGTGCCCAGCAGCAGCCTTAGGTAGTTGTTTGAAGTTTAGTAAACCTGTGGAAAAGTCTGGAAAGTTTATAATATGATTGTTTGTATAAAAACAAACGTTTTAGTTCACATTAACAGCATTTATTTTTTATTTTTTGTTATTTGTTAATTAATTAATCCTGGTATTATTGTGTCGAAATTGTGACGAATGTAAAAGCCAGTAGCCAATATTGTATATTATATTCGATCATCGTAATTCCATTAAAATCTAAATCCTTTAAATATCAATGCCTGGTTTTTTCTATTTAAACTGGCAATTCATTACCCGTAACGGATTGCTGTTAAGCGTGTAAAATGCGTAATCAATACCACATGATATTATCTTACATCCATATGTGTTGCTATTATGTTCTCTGAAGGTAGTATTTTTCTTTCCAGATTTATATTAGTTTGAAAAAATAAATAAATAAATAAAAATTGGACAGAAAACCTTATAAAAATTGCCAAATATCAATGTATAACTGATCATAAAGCTAGAACTTTTACGGATTTTATCGCGCTTTATTATAATTTTTATATGACCGACGCTTCGGACTTTATAGCAACCATGGTCCAGTCCTTTTGTGACTATGGTTGCTGTAAAGTATCAGAAACGTCGGGTATGCAAAAATGATAATAAATGGACATTTTTGCATCGGGCATAAATGCTATAGCTACTCTCCTCCTGCGCGGGACGGAGAACCGTGTTGCTCTATGTTATAGATAGATAGTTGATACGGCATTTTCTAGTGGCATGGGTGTCATACACCAAGCTTAACGATGCAAAGATGACATAAGAACAAACTAACAAGTTTATTCATATATCATGTAGGTAACACATTGCTTCAACAACACAAGTTTATTTATACAAGCACAACATCGCAAATATAAAATTTTAACTGATGGTATTACTTATATGTACCATGTAACCGTTTTTCCACGAACATAAAATAAAAACTAAAACACGTGTATCCTACGATTGCGTTGTTACGACAGCATATTTTTCATACATTTTATTGTCCCCACTGCAGCCCACGGACACGCTAGGCATTATTTGTCATTTTTTTTGCAAACCGAAGCATCACATCACATGTGCGTAGCTTCGGTGAAGCCGCACCTTAATTCGATGGTTACACATAATATTGTCATAGCGTATGTTAAATACGGAGGGACGTTAAATACACCCTCAAAAGTTATTCCCGCAGACTTGTACAGTGCGGATCGATATGTCTGCGGCTCGTTATCACGGAAGGCTACGCTACAAATAATCATTTTATCCCTCTATTCGTATTTCTTAGATTAGGTTTTCTTTATTGATTATTTAGTATGATTGGTGATAGCTATGAGAGACGAAGGAGAACATGCCTACCATTATATTTATTGAAAATCATTCGATTGTCTCGGATATAATTGTTGCGTGAGATTAAGGAAATTTTTTTTTACTTTAAGTACCTACGGATAAAGACTTAAAACAGATTAAAGTGGATTTGCTAAATAGTTTTCGATATATGAGATATCCTTACCTACTGGTAAAACAGAATCGAATAATCATTAAAATTTCATTTTCATTTATTTAGTTGCAACAAAATATGTCGTAAAATTATTTTCTGTAGTAAAATGGGTAATGTCGATTCGACCCCTAAATAGGGGTAAATTAACTATTAAATTATTTAATAATATTATTAATATTTATTTATTAATAAATATATACTTAATTATTAATTAAATTAAATATACTCAGACTTTATCGATACTTATCAAAAAATCATCTTACTTTAAACAAACCATCTATTCTAGTAAGAAGTATTTGGTTAGGGAACTAACCCTAGCTTGTAAGATACCGTCTTGGGTTTTACTAGTTTTTTATCGGCTTAGTAGAAGTACGTGTGATTGATCTGAAATTCATAATAAAAAGGATTTATGTTTAACTTGTAGAATTCGTCCGTGTTCTTCACGGGACAAGACTTTCTAAATCTCACAGGAGAATTGAAATTAACATTAATTTTTATACAGTTATTAATCCTGTATTAGACTATATATTATCAGTTTAGAAAAATAAATATTTTGGTTAATAAAACTAGATCGTAATCGTAAATTCTATAATGTGTTTACATAACACTCCAGTTTGACCGAGGCATCTTTACGTTGTTCCGTCCCAATGAGGCGGGGCTTCCGGCGCCGGCAACGCTATAAATAATGATGTCTCAGCGCCGAGTCATCGTCCGCTGACCAGTGCATTCCCGACCGGTCTCATGTGCCGTCAGTCATCTGGGTACTACGTGTACATACCACGACTAATCTAAAAGTACATTACCCATAGGCTCAAACAGTATTCTGGAACGTAATTTCTAGAAACGTATTAATTTGTAATTTGGCCCAATATTTTTATGCGTCAAATGTCTTCTTTTTATATATCAGTCGGACAGTCGATTCACCTGATGGTAAGCGATAGCGACATCCACCATAGACACCCGGTACAGCAGAGGATTAGCAGGTGCTTTACTGTCTTTTCAAATATAAGCTCATTTGTTAAGGTCCTTAAGTCGTATCGGTTAGGAAACACGGTGATTTTTCTTAACATGTTACGAGCCGGTGACCTTGTGATAATCACAATAATGTACCATTTAGCTACGTCATAGAAGTTGCCATACGATAATTTAAGAAATATATTCTGCTTGCAAAAAAGTACCCACAAAAACGTATCTACAATAAAAGACTCAACGTCGTTGAATGCTATAATAGCCGTCACAGCTTTTTTCGTATTAAAAAAAGGCCAGCGGTTATGGAATTAAATAAAAAATACCTTTTTACGATCGATCCCTAGTTTACTATGAGCGTGGGTCGAGTCACGTGGTACCAAAGGGACTGGATTGAAAGTAGCCGCGGAATGTAGGTGTCATTCGGCTCTCCTCTGACGTACACGCCTATCATGCAAGTTCGTAAATTAATTCAATTTGTCAGAAAAGAGCGTTTGTTTTAATTTGTCGTACCTTTTCTGTGCCACTACCTATGTATAAAGGTGATGTAATTTTTGCATCGACTTCAAATGGACCTTCTTCCTGTTGCTACTTGGAATTATTAAATAACTTTTTTGTATCATTCCTTATAATCAAAACTAGTTTTGGCTTATATTGTTAGAGAACTCCCACATTAAATCTTTTTATTACAAGATTGAATTATCTATTTATATGCTGTTATCTTTATTTGTTCTAAGGATTGAAGTCTTAGACTAAGTAAATAATTTTAAGTCTTTATTTGATCCCATAATACCTATTTGTGAATTTTTTGCAAAAATATATACTAATAAGGTTTGTTGATGAAATACGCGTTTGTTTCAGGGTACGAAAATCAAGATTGGTTCATACCATCGCCGGCGCTGCCGGTCAGCTCGCAGGACCTCGAGCTCACACCTGACCAGATCAGGGAGACACTTAATTACTTCCGTGAGTCCATCATTATACTACTGTAGTTTTACGATGTTCAGTCTTTTTAACATAGTTCAACTGTTGTAGTGGACTGGACTGGGTAAAGGCCGGCAACACCTCTGCTAAATCTCTCGTGTTGGGGGGGTCTATGGATGTCGTTGATCACGTCATCAATCCATTGTCCGTTTGTCCATTCTATAGAAGTGAAAACTTGTAACTAAATATGACGTTACAAAATTTAAATTTTTGCCTTATACTAAACTTTTGGAATTTCATTTTGACGTCATGATTTTGCATGATGCATTGCATTTTTTTGAGGTCGGCTAACACCAGAATGCAGTAACTATAGGAGGAATCCTCTTAGGATTTTGATTTTAATCTGGCTAATTTGAAAATTTATTCACTTTGAGCAATATGAACATTTTTGGCAAATTGATATTAGTAACATTGTTCCAGTTAGGTACACCTATCTATAATTTTACAGAATCTAGAAAGGAAAATGTTACTTTCTACTATTCAAAAGGTTTTCATACCTTATATGTAGTAATGTTACTAATTCCTTTCGTGGTTTCTTTGAGGTTATTCGACACGAGAGTAACTAAAACCTTCTTTGTTAAATAAATAACAAACAATGTAAAACAGAATTAAATTGAGCAAGTTCATGATATGTTTCTTACACAATCTCTTATTAACCATTGAAGAATATACGCCTGCATTTTTAACTATCTCCATATATTCTATATATATATTTGCAAATTCGAGATTACAATTTTGGTTACGATACATATTTTTTTTATATTTAGTGGTCACGAGAAGGATATAATGTGAGTCAAGGAATGACTCACATTAAAAAAAATATTAAACGAAATAATTTAAGAATATTTTTCGTGTTATGTTTTATTTTGCCCATATACACTAGAGTTCGGCTGAGACTTTATTTTGCTAGAGACCCTATAGACAATGGTTTGCGGAGCGATGGTAAAATTTCACCGAAGCTTCCAGAGCTTTCTACCCGCAGGTAGTTTTTCATTATTATCACCATCATCAGCCTTTAATCCGTCCATTGCCAAAAACAGGTCTGTGTTGTGTTGATTGGCAATAAACCAGGTGGGAAGACGATATCCGTGCAGCGGCCCGTCCGTGTTTGGTTGCGAGTGGCAGCTGGCAAGGGATCGGTTGCTTCATGTTCATTGGACGGAGGCCTATGTTCATGTAATTTTTTTAAGGTAAAAACATATCCTTAATTTTTTCTTTTCCTCCTTCTCGTGCACCTTTTTCAACCTTTTAACTTGTACATAGGCCCAGGTGGGCAAGTGCCCACCTGTGCCTATGTACAAGTTAAAAGGTCCTATGTAAAATAAAAAGATTTTGATTTTTGATTTCCCCTAAGAGTGTACCTTTTTAAGATATTTCTTTACAAAAAAAAGTCCAGACTCTTTGTAAAGTTAGCAGAAATTCTATCCTGCCTATTTTTCCAAGCACACGAATTTTCTAAATGTAAAAAATAAGCAACCTGAAATGCAAACCTATGCAACAAGCGCTTGGCACCACATACTGAGGTTACCTACCGATTGAGCTTAAAGGCCATCTGGCCTAAAAGTCTAGACCTTTCGAAAAAAAAAAACCACATACTGAAAGCAGTTGCTAACTTACTTGCAATACTTTTCATTGATAAGTCTTATACATGGCATGTTCGAACGATTTTACTTCATGACTAGCTGATGATCCTAGCATAGGAAGATTTAAGACCTAGATTGAAATATTGCTTATATTTACCCTATGTTCTAAACGACATTGAAAATGTAGGTCAAATCTGCATCTTGATAAAGAATGTACACATTAATAGAAATTGTATTCTAGGATATTCATAAAGACGAAAGATTATTTAATTGATTACGACATCCTTATCACAAAACTGGGATTTAGTTATATGTGAAAATTATGCTATGAAATTACGCATCTTATAATTGTATGTTCATTAGTTCAATGGTTCAATACTAGATGGCGTACAGTAATTAAAAGTACGAATATGTACACTGTACGTCAAAACAATTTTATCATAAGACGTTCTTTGTTCGTCTTCGTCACCATACGAGTGCTTATCGTTACGTAATTTTTACGTTTAATGTGTTTTAATTATTAAAACGGCGATGCGACCTTTGTAATTTAAATTCTTATCTCTTTGAGAAATAATATTAAAGACTGACGTATAATATGAATATAGCGATAGAGTTAACACTGTTGTAATTGCAGGCACGAGGCATTTTGCGTTCAGAAATCAATAAAAATAAACTTATAAAGTGCGAAAAACAATTGGGTGTTTAAGTATTTCAATATCAAACAGAAGATTGCAAAAATTATGTTAGATACGGACGGTATGGCATTTGGCGTCGGAGACAGAGCGCGTGCGCGGCTCCTCCTTGCCAACTCCAGTGCTGGTCGCGCCGGTAGCCACGCGACACGCGTTTTTACCCTACGGCGATCGATACCAAACACAGACCGCGCCGCGACGCCACTAGTGCAAGTCTTTTTACGCCCTACACTGTCAACGGTGAATCAATGCACCGAACAATTTACCGTAACCGTCCTCCTAGCTTACTATCCCTTAATAACCAGTGTTCGTGACCCCATTGTCCTCGGCAAGGGTATTTTTATATATAGTGTTTTGTTATATAGTGTTTCGGGTTGAAGGGTAAACGGTATATTTAGACGGCTGGCCGTCCTGCCATCGATTGAGGTGTTCGTCAGCGGTCGGGACGACGCGGCGACGCCGACGCTGCACTGGCGCCCCGACATCAGCTGTGGACCATTCCACGTTGTTCTTTATCTGACCGTGAGATCAAAATTTATTACGCTCAATTGTTATCAACATTTTTCACTGGAAATATTGTTTGGTGAGCCATCTGATCGCCTACTAAAATATATCTAAGACAATAAGGCCAAGAGCAACTATTACTATTTCGCGGATCCTAGATATTTCGACATTATCTACGAATGTTTTGTTCACGAGACATGAAATAATTTTATTACTGAAAATAACAATTACATGTTAATTTGAAATGTTAATCAAATCGTTTTTGAGAATTAATAAAAAAATATATATTAGGTGATTGTTAAAAAAGGGACGAATGGCTATTATGCATATCATCAATTTAAGTCACAAATATTATAGCACCTATCCTAAGGAAATATTTTGAATAAACCTGAAAAAAAAAAAATCTTAAATTATCGATCAAAGGTTGTAAATATGTAGTAATTTTTGTAGCTAATGAAAAGTACTCTTGGGCGGTTATAATGTATAACTAACTGATCGTATGATTTCAGTAGACAAACATAATAAAATTTTAATATATAAATATGTATCTACGAATATAATCACGTAATAAAATATTACATTATTACAGTGCCTTTTTTATATTAACAATAAAAATGTAGAAATAATAATTTTCGAATTGCTCAGAATAATAGAATGCCGATCGTATATTAGCTTAATCAATTGGAACTAGATGATAAGAAACGACGATAAGTCCCAAGTAAAATGCTTAAGTAAAACTTAATGCGCCATCAGCAAAAATGTGAAACGATACTTTTTCAATGTCAATATCATTTGTTAGTAAAAAAAAACATACAGACGAATTGAGATCCTCCTTATTTTTTTGAAGTCTGTTAATTATATCGATTCATTGCAGACACAATTCTTTATCACGGAGTTAGGGGAAATTGAAGGCAATTATACTATGATGATTGACGATAGATCTGTATGGCAAAAAATATTTGCATTGTGTATGGGCCTTCTTTGTAAGTTTGAGTTAATATACAAAATAAAAAGGTTATAATAATAATAATATTGATTTAAGAGGTCACTCCCATTTTATGTTCAACTAGTCGGCTTATTTAATTTTTTCTTAAAGAGGGACATAAATATTACTATTTATACTTACCAAAAATTGATTTGTAATATTGTTTCCAAGTATGTATTAGCCTTTTTGTTCCTTTGATTTTTTGATTTCGATTTTTGGAGATGGCTTCTTAATCAGATCCAATGTTTTTAAATTTAAAGTATATAACTATCTACGAACGTGGGTTTTTAATAATGCTATCATGTCATCAAATAATATCTGATTCTTAGTAACTTTTTTAAGTGCGCTTTATTGCTCGGGTGTTTTAGTAACTCACTTTTGTGCTAATGTATTATTGGTTATAAGTGGAAAATTGTATTATACTGAAACCAACTTTTAGGTGTATATTATTAATGCTACTTTCTTGGTCTGGTTTCTGCATGATCCAACCCTTACTAGTTATCCAATAGGATATAGCGGGATTGATGTTTATAAAAGGTCATTTTTAACATTCTTAATAAGAGTCGTGTATGCCATCGAGAAAAATCTAATGAAGATATAAAAATTCCCTTCCTTATATGTAAAGTATTAACCGGGACATCGTCGCTTTAAATAGAAAAAGCTAGTTTTTACGGGATAGCGACCGCAAAATGGCACGCGCAGCAAGAACTGCAGGAATGCCGTCCCGATCCATAGACATCCTATATATTTTAATGCAAACACGTAGCATTCGATTATAAATATAATTGTTAATTGGATAAGACTGAAATTGGCTTGTGATATAACAATATGTGATCGTAAACGTAAACCACATTTTATAGTTACGATCAGATCTAGTCATTACTCACTAGTTAGTGGCTATCGAGTAGTGGACGGAAGTGGACGTCTTTCAAATATACCGCGTGTGTATCGCGTGCTCGGACGGCAAGTGATCGTGAAAGTTTAACATTGGCCTAAAATTATACGCATTGAGACCGTTAACGAAGAAATTGAGTTTAGCCCCGAAATTACGGATGTGTGCAATGTGTTTCAGGTTAAATTTGAGTGATGTGTTGTGTTTTTAAGTTTTATTTACGTGTACCAATTGTTTCAATAGATTCATAGTTGATTTATAATCACGTTCTTGAATTAGAATTAATATGTTTCGATGAAAATATTGTGTCCGAGTTTACTGAATTTACAATTGGTTTGCATTTAAGAATTTCTTAATATTTAGTGCAGTTGAGATTTTTGTTATACTAATTTGAGTTTTTGTCAACGGTACCAATAATTGGTATGAACTAAGCACCACTTATCTTAGCATTCACATCTTTAGCATAATATCTTAATACTTGTTACATATTTATTTCTTTTCTCAGATCGTGTAATATTTAAAAAATCATGTCTCATTTCGTTCTAAGTTTTCAATATTATTTCAAGTTACTATAAAACTACATACAATTTCATAACTATTGATAACAACTAAGTATGCCTTACCGAAAATAGAGCAAGGTTTTAGATTGGCAAACAATATAAATGTTACATGTTTATTACTATAAGACTTCGTCTATAGTTCTGCACAAAATAACAGCAAACTATAAAATGGTACTTTACAAGATTATCATTCTAAGTAGTGCAGTGAATTTCATTGCACGGCTATTAAGGCCATTTACTTTTTAAATGGATTACAGTTCCACCGGGACTTCTATTGCAAGCCTCTCGTCCAGTGGCGTCACTATACCGTTCGGGGCCCGTGGCAAATTCATCGGATGCTAGGAAAGACACATTTTTTTTTACTAAATGTGTAATAATAAATGTTGGGAATTGGAATTCTCCTCCGACCGGGGGCCCCTTTCAGTTGGGGGCCCGTGGCATTTTTCCGACTTGCCACCCTGTAGTTACGCCACTGCTCTCGTCTGTCACTAAATGCACAGTCCTAGAACCGATATGTAGGTAGTAGAAGATAGGTAGATATAAAACATATATAACATGGATCTTTTATGCGTTTTTAGAACTAGAATAATTTGTTATTTAATTTGTTATATTAGCTATATAATACAATGCTTTCATTATTAGCTCGCCTCACGTGATAGCACGTTCCTATACTAAATCACTATTTGTGAAAGTGATTACTATTTTTATTGATAAATATCATTTATATTGTCTATATCTACTATTATTTTGGTACAAAAACTTTCATTGACTATTTGTTACATGCTTTGTTATATGATTCAAGAAACAATTGGTAATTCTATCGGAATCGGATTGGTACCTTCGGTGTAATCCGTGTCATACGTTGTTCTAATTTTAAACTTTTACATAATATTCCTTTAATTTGGTATAAATGCTAATTATCTTTAGTGTACTGGAGCCTGCTGTCTGACACACGTCTGACAAGGCTGCTCTACGTCAGAGTGAGTCACGTGGCCGACCTTAAATAAACCTCGATTGTGGCATGTTATACGGATAGAAATTTATATTGTACGCGAAATTGATCAAGAGTTTCTCTACCGGACGATCTTGATGAACTTTGCTGAGACATTATTATAATATCGCATTGACCTTTTTGATAAGTTCGAGGACAATTCAGTTTTTAATGTGAATAAAAAAGAAACTTGTTAATATATTTAGGTAACAATTCATTATTGATAGTATGATTTTTAAAACTTTTGTTTCGAATTACAAGATAATTTTAGTTTCTTTAGAAACTGATCCATAGATATTCTCTGTTTTCTGAGGTGCATAATTATTAATTATTCATGTATCAAAGGTTTAAAGTCATATCAATGTAATGCAAAAAAAATGTTTCCACATGGGCTAGCACTTAGCAGTTGATGGGACGAACAGTACCACAATATGATTACATCATGTAGGTATTGACTATTCAATTGAAAAATAAAAGAACTTTACGCTTTGAATAATTTTTAGTTACCTTTGTAAAATTCCATGATTTAAGGAATACCAGTAGCGCTCTGCGGTTTTACCTGCGAACCTTCCATTCGAAGATTCCATTCGATTCGAGAAATTTTAGTGTGTGCTATACTGCTATGTAAGCTATATTATTGTAAAGTTAAATAAAAATCCCTTCAATAGTTTTGCGTGCAAGCGTTACAAATGTATGTTTTTTATAATCTTAATTTTCGCGTTTATAATAAGAAAAGTGTTTCTGAAAAAAAAACTGGAAACCCTTCTTTAGTTCCGATTAATGTTTTCTACATAATATTATCTGGTCAAGTAAACGGATAGCAGATATCCAATGTCAATTTGTGCCGTAAACTTGTAAAAACTATTAGTGGTTTCATGACACGCCAATTACGTTTATTTTTTCCTAGATTTCCTCTTGACCGTGAAAATATAAAAAGCGAACAGAGTAGATGTAAATGTTCATCTCAACTTAAATCACGTTTATGTCCAATTATCATACACAACAATAGAGTATTATTTCACGTATGACAAATCAAATTGGCTAAAATTTTTGTTAGATAATTTTATTTGCATATTTTATGGATGTAATTTTATTTCGAAAACATTTTCAGGGTGATATTTTTCCCTTACAGAATTTTGGGTATGACATTCAAAAATAAATTACAAACGTAGATAACTTGACGTCTTTTTTTAAGTTTCATCTGGTATAGGTACTACAAATATGGGTATGTATTAGGCATAGGCAACACATATATGAGTTGCCTGGACTAGTTACATGTGAACTTAATACCGGATCCGCACGTTTGTGGCTTGCCGCAAGCCCCAAGCCTCCGCAAGTCACAATCATGCGGACGCCTCGCAAGCGCCTGCGGCAAATTCTCTTTGGTTCCCTTTGGCTTGTGCACAATACCGACACTCGTCGGATCGGCCACAAACCTTTGCAAACCTCCTTGCCAAGCCTCGGCAAACGTGTGGTTCCGGCTTTATGTTCACGGACGACGTTGACCACTTACCATCAGGTAGCACATCTGCTAGTTTGCCTATCTATGTTCTTTAAAAAAGTAGTAAAAATATAAAGAAGCTTAGTAGGGTCGTATTCTGTAAGGTCGTTTTCGAATCTCGATAGCTGAATCCGCGGTGAAATGACGACTTTGACGAATTTGTATTCTTTAAAACTCGACTATCTGTCTATTTCATAAAGTTCACATTCGAAGTGAGCGTAAAGTGAGCTCTGTTTTTCAGGTGAAGCTCGATATCGAAATGGTTTTTACAGAATAGCCCTACAGGCATCATGCCCCGTGTAGGAGCAGGTTTATCATGTTTAACGCAGTGGTAAATCTGTATCTTCACAAGTAGATATTAAATGATGTTCACATACACTGAGCGTAGTAAACGTGTATGTAATTATTACTAAGTGGAGATTGTCCCCACACCAATATGTGTTCCCATTGCATACTCATTATGTATGCCATTTTCAAATAAGGTTTACAGTGACTTGACGTTTAAATATAGTATGTTACATGCACTCACTACACGGTCGTTTTCTAAAGAAAGTTATTGTAAAGATAGGAAAAATATTTGTGTTTTTTCAAATACTTTTAAAGAACGATTTACTATAAAATATAAAATAAAATAGTTTCTTATTCAAAAAAGGGTTTTAACTTTCTAATGCATTAAATTTGCACGTAAAAAAACATGCTTTTCAGTAGTAACATAAGTACCTACGTAAGTAGTAAGTACATCATCCTGGCGACATAAAATTACATATTTCAATATTGAGTGTGGTAAATAGAAAATCAATACACGAAGTAATTCGTGATCTACTTGTCCTTCGTATTCCTACAATAGTCAGGCACGTCTAATAGTGCATGTTTTTATAGTTAACGTTTATTTTAGTGTGCAAATATGGACGCATCGAGACTGTTAAGAGTCAACCTCAATCGGATATACTTGTGGCAGAACTGTGGTGTGTTACTAGATTAGTTAGTGAATAAAGTTGGTTCCTGGGTGCGTGCGCGCCGATGTACGGCGGCGCGTCACGGAGGGCGGTGCGGGCTCGGGCGCGGGGTGCGCGGGGGTGTCGCGCGCCTCGCCGCCGCCCGGCTTCGATCGCGAGCTCTTCCAGGAGCTGAGCTTCCTCCCGGACGACGAACTGCGCGAGTGTCTCGGCGACTATCCCGACTTCCTCTACCACTTGGCGAGGGACAGGTTCGGAAGGCTGTACTTTCGCGTCATACGGACCTTGCTCCTTGATCGAGGTATGGATGTTCGGACCGTCGCTCATCATTTGTGCATCATTATTACAATGCATAACGTGACACATTCCGTTTGGCTTATTCTTTACCTTTAGCTGAATTTCTTCATCAAATTCATTGCTTGCATCTTCCTCAAAGTATCACTGGCTCTACCTGCGCATCATTCGGTCCGTGCTCCTTGATCGAGGTATGGATCGTGGTTGTGGATCATCTTTTATCATTCATTCGCGCATCATCATTACTGTGCAGCATTACGCCTCAAATCCCATTTGGCTTTTTTCTTACATTTATCTGAATTTCTCCATCAAAATTACTGCTTACATCTTCTTTACCCTTAAGCACTGTTTCTTGTCGCTCTAAGTTCTTTATCTGTCAGTGCCCATATGTGCTTATCTTTACTATCTTAATTAGTGATAGTTCGTTATTAAATCAATTATAAACTGCAAATTGAGTAATTGCTTTTCTAATGGTATTTTAATGTGCCATCAGAATCTTTGGGTTCAGACGTATTTAGATACATACCATCTGCAACGACAATGTTTTTAAAAACCAGTTTGTGTGTATACTGTATACCTACAAATATGAATCTGCATTAATAACAGGATATGTTTATTTTAATTTGCTCTCAATGCGATACATTTGTCTCTTGTAGCGCAGGGTCGTTTACTTTTCACTTTACCAGTATGGTCTTACATAATTATCAGCGCTTTAGATTGTTCAATAGCCGTAAATTTGTTATGAACAACTAAAGCAGATGCTTTGTACGGAAATCGTGATTGTAAAAACCGTGAAAGTCCCGAAGCCCTGTGAGACGTAACCGTGAACACAATCGATATCCGTTGTAATAGAGTTAAGTAATAGTGGGAAAAGTTCACATAGTCATAGAATGTTTTGTTACATGCGTGTGCTCCCAACGGTGTATTTGTTACGATCGAATGCTATTACATGAGATTCGCAGGCCAATTTATAACTATGATCCTCATCGTGATATATCTATACTGATATAAAAAGGAAAGATTTGATTGTTTGTTTGTATTGAATAGGCTCCGAAACTACTTGACCGATTTGGAAAATTCTTTCACTGATGGGAAGCTACTCTGACCCCAGTGAACATAGTCTATATTAAATTTTCAAAAAAGTTAGTTAACGAAGGCGAAGCTGCGTGCATATATTGATTAACATATTGTATTAGTAATTAACGTAGTATTTAAATTTATCAGTGAAGTCGTCATTTTTAATGTGTAATGCGGATACAAGTCTTTTAGCTACCAATAGAATTTTTTCAACAATTATTTTTACATCATTGTTTAATTCTATTATCTCACGATTTTGGGTTTTGTGACTAACACCCGTGTGAAGACGGTAGTCTTTAAGTTGATAGTGATTGAATATGTATATTCGCACAATTAAGGCTTAGTATCTCAAACTAAAAGCATCTATATTTTCAAGATACTAAATACGTATGATTATAAAATGCTGTCGTGGACCAAGAGATTGTGTGCCTATATAAAATATACTAACACTTACCCTGTAAAATCAGTTTTTGAGGTTGCCAATGGTAAGTTTTCGGATATGAATATCATCATAGGTTCAATGGCCCTCGTATTTAATTTGTATATAACGTTTTTGATATGTGAAAGTCACAACAATTATATAAACACTGTATCTGAAGTTATCAATAAATAGTCGACTTGTTTGTTGTCTTTGTACTCCAGTTTTCCCATGTTGCACAATAGTGTGTACCTCGCTCCCAGACTGTCGGTCTACGCACTCAGTCTCTCGGCTCACCTCACACTCAACATACCATTTTCTCTGTCAACAATTTCAGTTCACGTATCAAACTCGCTTACCTGTGCACGCGACCGGATGACAGAAATTGATGATATTTTAATGGGTCAGCGCTTATTTTTTAATAGATAATTAATACAATGAATTTTATCTTATCGATCCGTCATTCGTCGCGCTGGTATGATTTGCATTAGTGTGACAAGCCCCATGCTGGCACGATATGTCGTGTTAAGTACGTTAATTTGTGTCGCGAAAAGTGATGTTTTTGTTAGTAAATTTGATTTACTTAAAATTTTCGTGTCATAGTGTTGGTGATATTTGCAGTGTTAAGATCAGACAAAAAAAAAAATATAAGTAAATTAATAGTGGTTACGGATATGCCGGGATTTTGTTTTAAACGTACCAAACTTTATGTTATAAGTGATATTTATAAAGGTTGAATATCAATGTGCCAAAAATGTAAATCAGACAGGATCCCGCTTGTGATAAGTTACCTTCTATCGGACAACCTATTAAACATTATCGATAATTCTAAATTGGTGTCGTTGTAAAGTGCTAAGTAATATTTACAATATGCTATCTTATCGGATAGTTTTGTTTCGCTGCAACACACAATAATGTTTTGTTGTGGCTCGTGCTCATACGCGTTTCTCTTTTTTCCAGTTCTATGCAGCAACAGGGTGAGCCAAATGACAAAAACCTACAATGACATCGAAGCGGTAACACGGCTCTTAGAAGAAGTACGTATAATTCTCACATAATTTGTTTTAAGTGTTGTTTATCGTTTGTTTTGTGTGTTACGCAAGAAAATCTCGTAAAAAATAATAATAAAAATATGTTAATAACAATTAAAGTTAATTTGGCTGATTTTTGGGGAAAACAGATTTAATTGTGTAATTAAATATTTTTTTTAAATTATATTGTTATTTGATGATTCTGTGATTATTTACTCTAAGAGCATATTCACGAACTATCACTAGTCCTTGTTCATCAAATTTAATCAAAATCAAACAAAAAAATCATTCACAATTACTACGCTGATTAATTTTGTTTGTTGTCTTTGTAAGAGTACCTATCTTTCTTAAGTATCTTGTTTCCAAAAGAGGTCAAGAAGAACTTGCGTGGGTACACAAATTCATCACCTTTTAGTACTTTTAAAACACATTTAAAAAAAACAACAACATGGTTATTTAGATTTTAAAGGAGACGTTTCTGGCTATTAAGCATGTATTGATATAGATGTTAATGATATAATTTTCTTTTTTATTTAAGATATTATGATCAAGAAAAAATATTTTATAAGAGCGTCTGTCTTAATGATATATTTTAGTTACAAAATACAATGTTAATTAAACATTTGATCGTAATATAATTTATGAGAAAATAAACATGTAAAAAGTAGAATCAAATCGCACAATTATCTGTTTTTCAAATAGACTTACAATTATATTAAAACATTCAAAATTACATTTTGGTGGTAAACGATTACAAAACCTTAGTGTTTGTATACAATAACTTCAATTAATTTGTTAAAGTATTAAATTGTTAATTCTAAAAATACGCATATTTATCCAACTATGGCCACAGTAAAATTATTATTTGTGCTGTTTGATTCAAACACAGCAGGACATCTGCCACACACGTTTGTATCGTTCGTAGACTCAATGTAGACGACTTCTGATTACTAATAAATATCATGCAAGGTTAATTGATTATTCATACAAAAGTCGTACACAGTCTGACCGAGGGACCGATATAATTATAATTGAGACAGCAACTGCAATTCCAATTACCGATGAAACTCTATAAAGGTGTTATGGAGTATAAGCCTTTGATAAAAAATATAACTTTATTTTCTATTTTAAAGATAGCAACGGGATAGTGTATTCGTTTGTACAAGTCCGGTTCAATTAACAAATATGAATTTCCAAATCAAATATTAATGTATATTAAATAAATTACAATCTAAGAAAAATCATGCTATGAAAATAATTATCACTTTGAACAGTTAACACGGGCGAATAGTATGTCAGCTATTTGTATATTATCCTACTAATATTATAAATGCGAAAGTTTGTGAAGATGTTTGTTACTCTTTCACGCAAAAAGTACTGAATGGATTTTGATGAAACTTATAATAATATAGCTTATACATCAGATTAACACAAATGCTATAATTCATCCCCGTATTCCCACGGGAAGATAAAAGATGCCGTTGTTAACGCAGGCGAAGCTGCGGGCAACAGCTAGTATAATATAAAACTTATATCCCTTACTATGTTTGAATGTTTATTATTTCGTGTACAGTTAAATGATATTATGATTCACCTCGATGATACAAACTAATTGACATTCCGCTGGCTTCTGATGACATATTATTTTAATGCCGGTGTACGCCATGTGAACTGTGATCGTTTTGCTGCGGCGTCCATTTGCGTGGGATGCATATGTCTCATGACAGGCAACACATGGACGAGTAGTTTGAATATGGAACATTCAGTGCTAGGTCCCGGTTTCACTCAATTATATTTATGATGAGCGTTGATTTATTACAATAATGTCTGCCAGTTCGTCTAGGTGTGTCGTATAGGTGTTGCCAAATAAGGCTGTAGTTTATCAGGAAACTACTTAAACTTAAAATCAAATCTTAATTCCACCCCAACCGACAAAGCCTAAAGCATAGTTCATAAAAACGTGGTACATTAATTAATATACATTTAACCCATCTTAGTCTAACTAAGGAACAATGCCAAATCTAGAAAGTTCCTTCGGACACACAATAGTTTCCACCACGTTATGAGCTAGAAAAGAAACTGGACTTATATTAGATCGTTCCTCGCAGAAAGAAAAAGATTTAGAGCTGACGGCGCGAATCGGCAAGGAGCTGCTCTCGGCGAACGGGCGGCTGGAGGCGCGTGTGACTGCGCTGGAGGGGGAGCTGCGTGGCGCCCGCGACCACATCACGCAGCTGCGGCACGACCTCAGCGCCAAGACTGACTTGCTACAGGTATGATGGCATATCTAACATAATTATCGATTTGAACATGGGAGACTTTGGGAGTTTGATCATTTAAAATCAATTGTAATGAAACAAATTTACGGATTTTATCGCGGTTTATTAGGTTTTTTACAAGCCCAAGGTTTTACAGCAACCATGGTCACGGGAGGACTGAGGTTTCAGACGTCCTACTGTTACAAAGTTATTCGCAACTACACTATGATACAACAATATTTATAGCGATAAAATCCGTAAATTTGTTTCATTATAATGAGTGAAATTCGCGTAAACATAAGAAAACATTTCAAATCAAATTCAAAGGTTTCCAATTCAGGATATTTTCGTCCTATTCATTGACTTTATTTTGTAGTAACGGAAGATTGGTAGTAATTAAGTTTATTGATGACCTTATTCTTTAAATGAAACGTCATTTTGGAAAGCTATTTTTTTGTGATAATATAGTGATCCAGCATTGCGTAATGCTTGATCACTATATTGTATCACTATATCCAGGTTCAATGAGCAATTAAAAAAACTAAATTAGTAATACCTATATGATATAATTTAGTTTTAATTATACTTAAAGAATATGCACAAAAACAATTTAAAGGCACCTGGAAAGTTCTGTTATTCCCACTAAGATCCTAAAGGTGTTCGCTTAATTATAGTCCGTACGGTTTATGCCGCATTTTTGTGTTGCCTTTTTTAATGACGCATACTTGCCTGCAACGTACATGCTGCATTTTAGAAAATGTTATGGAAGCCATAAACGGTGTTGCGTGACAAATATGTAAGGTGTAGTAAATGCGGCACAAACTTATAAACGTGCGGTCAGCTCAAAGCCTTTTTAAATATTTTCATTAAATCTGCCTCTGAATAATTAATTAATGTTATTTTAATCTAGTTGGTCATGTCTTAAATCAAGTTGCGAATATCATTAATTAAGTTGTTAATATTTATGCCCTGTTATCATTTTTATCATAATATGTAAAGTTAAGATAGACCATAATTACGATTGTGTTTCTCACTTGAACATGAGAATTATTAAATAAAACACTTCACAACCTCCATTGTTCGGTTCTTGGCGTTTATTAATATATTCCCCATTGTTGTATGTAATTATAGTTTCGTTAATTATTTTTATAAGGAATATTCTAGATGTAAGAGAAAACACAGATTAGATAGTAAATATTGTGGCTAATGATTATGCGTTAAGTTTATTATAATTATAGCTGCAATTTGTGCTTTCGCTGCTTTATACTAATCTCTTTCAATATCCATTAAAAGAGGATTATGTTTGGTAGTGGACAGATGACTGATATTAATACATACTTGCTTGGGACCTACACTCTATTAGCTCTTGGACTCTTCTACAATGGACTGAGATTCGCGACGATCCTGTTCTTTCCTTGTCTAGTTGGTAAACATATTCATCATTAAAAAGATCATGTGCTTATGGTATAGGTGCTAACAAATGATACTGAAGAGGGTTCGCCCACGGAGGAGCCCGAGGGCGCTACGGCCGCGGCGCTTCGGAGGCGACAGGGGGCGCTCGAGCGAGAAAACCGGGCGCTGCGGGAAGAGGCCGCGCGCCTCGCCGCCGGCGCAGACTCCGCCGAGCTGGCTGAGAAACAGCTGCTGCGGGACATCGCCGCACAACTATGTATGTTTTTTCAAATATGCATTTGTCAAATTTGCCAATGATTGTGACCTTTCGGCTATAAGCATCCTGGTCGTAATGCTTACCTAAATGTGTTAGTATGAGTGTTTTATTATGATTAGAGTGAATATTGAGCATGCGCATGACTTATGTCGTCTAGGAAAATCGATACCTAGGTACGTCATATACGTCAATCGAAGCAACTTCATGTCGGTCAAATAAAGATGCTCTAATAGTAGATAATGTTGTACATATTTACATTTAGATTGTTAGCTGGTGTAGGTGACTAATATAAAATGCGGTCGCGGGTTCGAATCCCATCGGATGCAGATAGCTTGTATATAGATGTTACGACGGTTATGTTAAACGTGTGTGATTGTTCTTTATTTTTCATTGTGTTTGGTTTGATTCGTTGTATTTTTTATTCATTGGGGTGGCCTATATCTAACGGACGGCTGATGTGTATGTGTTAATGATAAGGAATGCAGATATGAAGAGGCTGCGGTCGAGAATGTCGACAGTCAACCAAACGAAAATCACTAACCGACTTGTACGGGCCACCGCTTCGATTTGGGTGCGTGATGCTACACGCACCAACTCGAAGCGGTAGCCGGTTCGTCTGCCCAACTAACAACACACACTCACGATTCTTCGCCATCATTAAAAGAGGTCTATTTAGGATGACAGTAGCGGATCCAGGGAGGAGGGCCGTAAGGCCCGTTAATAAAAATGTCCTTTCACATTTTTGCAAATATATAAATACTAACCCTTAAAACGAAATCCAGGATCCTCTACTGGTTGATGATGATATTTATAAGCTTTATTTATTTCCTTATTGATTCCCTATCCTCTTTATTAATTAATATCTATATGTAATTAGGAGTTTCTAATTTCTATACTTACACTATTTGAACGATAAGAACAATATGTATTTTTTACGAATATAATTTTCTTTATTTACGTTAACCAGATTTTAAATAGCCAATGTAATTATCGTTAAATAAGAGTTGGTATTTTTTTTTGACACCAAAATTAACGTCCTAGCCTTTTTATGGTTGGTTAATATTTAAGTGGCATCAGTTATTAGCAGGGTCACACCCAGACGAGTGACCTCTACTTTTTACGACATTGGAGATGTCAGTGTTTACACGAAACGCTAATGTATTGTGCTCTATCACAGTCCTAATATCACGTTACAACGTCCATTAGTAAAGAGCGGTCGCCATACCAATATCCTTTACAAGTTATCTGAAAATTCCAAATTAGCGTATGTCATTGTTTTAAGCCTAGTCGATTATATATATCACACGCGACACGCACGTAATCTGTTAATCGATTAATTATTTATAATAATGTTGAAGATTATCTTTTTTGAATGAACGGCAACATAACTAGATGACAGTGGAAATTCTATGCGAAATAATATATTTTTTATTATTATTTCTGTTTGGTTTTTTATTTAAAATTATTTTATATCACTTCGATATTAATAATAAAACAATTAAATATCCTTTAGAAATCTTCTCGGTATTTACAGTTAAATGCATATTTGTATGTCGGTACTAATTTTTTTTTATTATGTTTTAAATATATATTCATTCACCCACTAAGCGGTTGTGAAGCAGCCTTAAACATATAAAATGTATATAAAATATTTACATGCTACAATAATGATATGATTGATATCGATTCTATGTTATCAGCTTCTTTGTAAGGAATTACCCTATTTATTACATATTATCGCTTTGAATAATTAATATAGAGAAAATCAGATTTGGAATGTGCCTTTCTAGATTTCCTTACTTTAATAACAGGATATTAGAAAGTAATATATCCTTGTCAAAGCATTGATTTGACAAGGATATATTACTCATTCATCTGGGTTTATCAGTTCTGACCTCGGTAATGCAAGTTAAATGATAATAAATTCTCTAGAAATATAATAAGCGATCGCTGTCTTGAATTGTAGTTTCCTTTTTGTTTACTGATAGTATAGACATTGTGACCCTGGTCTTATTTTCTCTGGTTATAATACGCACGGGAAGACGAGATAAATATTAATAATTGTTAATTGATATAGGCAGATTGATACTGTCGTTTCCATCATATGTGTTTCGTCACTTTCGGTGCATTTTATGATTTATAATTTGAGTTTCTCTCTCTCTTTATTTAAGAGCTTTGCTCTTGTCGGCGGAGTATTCGCCACTCACTTCTCTTCTCTGCCAACACCTTCACCTCCTGATACGACATTACCTGTACTCTGAGTTTATTAAACTGTTTTTATTAAATTCATATCACGCAATTGTCATCCGTACTTATTTAATTTAAGCAAAAAAATATTAAATTAAATAAAATTAAGCTAACCATATCACTTGTACACACAAAAATTGTAACGGTAAAAATTATGAAAAATAAGCTTACTCTTACCAACATTAGGCCAATATTTCTGTCCATCAATTAAAAGATTTATTAAAACGATATAAACCATTCTGTTTCTATTACTTTTTTATAAATGAAAATGTGATTCGCAAGATGAAGAAGAACTAAGTGCTTGTTGGAACAAGGTGGCCTAGCAGCGTGTTTTCTCTTAGGTTTGCACCCTGTCAGACCATACTTGTTCTAACCTGTCACAATTACATCGGTGGACCCAATGAAGATGGAAGAACTGTGAAGAAATTACCTCTTGATAAAAAAAAAAGGTTGTAAACAAGGATAACGTAAAAAATTTATTGTGTGCGTGTAACCTTTTTATAATGTACTGTAAGCTAAGAAAACAGGAAAGTGTATAAATTTTGATTTTCCTGTTTGAAATGTAAAGTGATAAAATGGTAAGAAACTAGCAGTCATAATTGCTATGTCTTATAATCGTATTTTAGTTCGTCTGTTAGGGCTTAAGAATAATGCATACATGTATGTATTTGAGTAAAATTGTTTAAATGTATATCTGACCTATATCTTGTTAATGTTTCTAGATCAGAGAATATTTGCAGGCTGCAAGTAATAATATCTTAGCTATAATAATCGTTTTAGTACAAATGTGTAACACTGAAGAGCTCTTTAGCTTCCAATTATCAAATAGTTACTCAATAAAGTTGTGTATATCGTATCTCGATAGGCATTCATATAAAATAATGAAACTGTTTCTAACCAACTCTTTCAGGCATGACTTTGACCCACTTTAAACGGGCTGATCCGGCTAATTTCATTAAAACTTCGTACATATCTATCGAGGACCAATGACAATACACTTATTAACTAGGATTATTCCATTTTTAAATAAGCAAAAATATTTTTTTTTTAGTCTTTTTTTAATTGTTAATTATTTTGTAGCAAGCGCAAATTCTGAAGCGAATGTCCTGGGCTCAGAGTTGTATGAAGAGAGGCAGAGATCCAACGAGCTTCAACATCAGCTCGACAGCACCAATGCAAGACTTGCTATCACAGAACGTAACTTGCAACAGGTATGAATTTCATTGCTTAAACTTTTTGACGTGACAACGTCTTATAATTCGATGAAGCCGGCTGCACGCACGAAAAAACATGACTCATGCGGCGTTACCACGCTCTGAGGCGTTCCATTTAAGGCTTGAAGTGCAAGCGAGAGCGCGAAACGAGCGACAAATAGGCACAATCGGCCCATCAGTATTTTCTTATGACGTTGTCAGGTTCAACTCATTAAACCGACTTTACAGACATCCGATTTTTTTGCATTAAATCTCGTCACTTGAAAAAACTGATTTGGTTCATGGGTGTCGATTTCAATTGGTGAATTTACGTCAAAATTAATGTCTAGTTTCGAGAGTGGGTTGTTGGAGTTTATCGATAGAAGTTCTTTTATTTAATGTGATTAAGTCATTGTTTTATTTGCTTTCTAGAAATTTAACTAATTTTGTTAAACTTCGTTCGACTTTAAAAGAAATGGTAAAATACTGTGTTTGGTTTCGACGCCATTAACTTGATAAAACATATCCAATATTAGTTAGTATACGCCGATGATGATGATGTTTTATTATCGTTTGTTAGATGAACTCAAACTCGCTCTTTTCTTTTCCGTATAAATTTAAATCTCTCTTGGTTTCTCTCGTACTTAATTATAAAAGAATTGTGTCAGTTGTACTACACATGTATAATTACCGGAAGGCACGAGACGTAAAGAATATTAACATTTTTCTTTGTGATACGGGCCGGGTGCAATGCGGTCTTAATAGGGCGGCCATTTTGCGTCACGGACTATTAGCACGCAATTTAAATTAATCACGGCTAGGGTTAATTATGGTATACGAAGGGCTTTACACACCTTAATGTCACAACGCAACCTTCGTAGTTTCATAGCCAATTGATTGATGATCAACCGTCCACTGCTGAACATATGCCATCTAATTAATTAGTTTTAAAATTATGTTTATTTATTGAAATGAACTCATTATGAAAAGTTTTCACTGTATTGAATATTTATGAGGATACGATGATAAATACATTCTCCGATGATTAGTTAGTCTATAGATAAATAGGTTTTTCTTCACGATTAGTTGATAAATGAGTACGGTAATTACTTATGTTTTCGCTACAATCATCATTGATACGCGAAACAATTTTGTGTGCAATCATTTTCAAAAATGTGTACATTCATTCCGTAATCTTCAAATGTTGACAAAATATTGAAATTATCAAATCCCTATCAATAGCGCTTTATATTATGAGTTTACATGAATGCTTTAGAAATATAATATTATTATATAATATACGATAACATTAAAAAACATATTTTTTTACAAGAGATAGTACGTAGGTACACCATTTCTACACATGTACATGTAGTACACACGGTTTGAAAGTGCAGCAAATGAACTTATTGCTTCGTGTCGTTCATCTTTAAACGTCATACACAATGAGACGTCGTGTGAAAATTAGATAAAGGTTGCATAATTTACCATAATACAGATAAACAGCTTTCTAATTATCATGTCGCTGGGCGCTGACACCCAACCCAAGCGAAGGCAATTTTCTAAACGTTAATCGATTCTAAGCTTCACTTCCAATTAAAAATCAAACAGTTTTCGAACATTTTCTATAAGGAAATCAGTTAAATGAAGTGTAAATTATGCAAGTGGATTCCGACTGCATTCTTGAATGTTGATATTTATACAATATTAAAATTAAAGGGTCCGTAATAAAACATGCTTTCTTTTCTACTTTCATTTGCTATCTGTGTGGGCTTGGTAAATATTAATATTAAAATGAAGATGTTTTTGAATATTTTAGAAACATTCATAGAATTAACTAAACTGAATTGTATTTTATACGCGTCAGGCCTTTCGTGGCAGTATTCTTGCGATATATAATTAATAGAATATAAAATAAACCAAATTAGGGTCTGAAACGGGTACCTAAACTAATTTAGTTTGTGTTTGATTTGCATACTGAGCTGTCTCATGTTGTAATGGTGACACTGGGGTCACTGAACTGAGATCTAGTAATAAAACATAGTATGACGTTTAATTGGCTTGTAATACCATTATATTCCATCATTAGCATCAGCAATCGGATGTGTTACCTGAAGATATATGATTCCATCAACGATATTGAACCTGCTATCCCACGCTGATTATTTCATCTAATTGCCCATTCACCAATATATTACAACTTAGTTTTATTCTATTACAGACACCCGAAAACAATTTCTAAGCTCACTCCGCCCAATTTGTATAGTTTCGATGAGATATGTCATATGACATGACATCGTTTCTGAAAATTTCGAAGTATGAAACATAATATAGTCTCGGAATACGTAGCAAAATAATAAAAAGGACGATTCTTTGAAATTAAATTGTATCGGGGAAATTTTTACTAATCGCGTTTTCCCATCCTAATCCGTTAGAATTTCGTCCACGTAAGTAACTCACTTTGCTTATTATAATAGCGAAAGGTACGCTCCTGAAAACGTCAATGCCCCCTCTTAGTTACGATTAGGTGGATATGTATGCCCATAACATATACTGTTATGGTAATCGACTTGTATAAGAATATAAATCTTACTTCTTATCTTACTTAATATTATAAACGTGAAAGTTTGTAAGTATGTATGATTGTTACTCTTTCACGTAAAAACTACTGAATGGATTTTAATGAATCTTTACAATAATATAGCTTATACATCAGAATAACACGTAGGCTATAATTTATCCCTGTTCTGCCAAGGGAATGGGAAGTACGCGGGTGAATACGCGGGGCGCTTCTAGTTGTATTTAAATAGTTACATACGTATCTTAAAATTATTTAACACGGTCTTCGTGCATGTGTTACGTATTTCATTATGAAGGTGTCGTAATTCAGTCAATAGTCTCTAACGTCATCGTCTAAATATAAATACTGTTACCGTCACTCCTACGTGTCGACGTACCTAATATTACCCAAGTATTACAACTATCTAGAAAATTATATTATATAGAAAATTTGTTTTCAGCTAACGACGGAACACGAGCACACTCTGCGAATTTTGGAGATAACGAAAGAGAATCAAAATGCACTTGCAGCGGAACTGGCTGATGCTAAGGTGAGTTGGGAAGACTATCGCGGTTCAGTGACCGCTTCATGTCGGATGCGAGTGGCAAGAGATCGGTCCTGTTGGCGTTTATTGAGGGAGGTCTTCTATGAGGACCCCAGCATGGTTCAGGCTTTGGCGTGACGGTGGGGCTTAGCCTCGCCGGGTTTTAGTGGGTAGAGCTGCGTCCACTTACCAGCTTTCGGGCGCAGCGAATCCCACATACCCTCTTGGGGAGACCCACTTCTCCGCGGGATGCCTAAGCGCATTTCCCGGAGTTAAAGAAAAAAAAGGTCTTCTATGAGGAGGCCTACGTTCAGTAGTGGAAGGACAGGCTGATGATGGCCATGAAGAATGTGAGTTGGGAATATCTAAGAAAAAAATATCAATATCTATACCTCTCTTACTAATATAGACGGTTTGCTTGTCTCTTTGGTTTAACGCGCTAAGTTCAAAAACTTACTGGTCTGATTTTAACAATTCTTTCAGTATTGTATGTGTGTATTCCTTTTTATCGAGGAAGGCTATATACCAACACGTTATGGGGAGTGGAGTATTATTAAAAGTATTGCAAAATTGGGGCTAAATTATTTAGAGAGCTTTTGTTAAACCGTTCATGTTTAAATTCTTTACATCTCCCATGCGAACAAAGTCGCCGGTGAAGGCTAGTTACATGTATAGAAGTTTCTAGCACTATAATAAAGATACCTGAGAACCGACAGACTCAGTTAATGCGAGGGTTAAACGTCGTTCATGTGTATACACACGCGTGATTTGTAAATGCATTGTCTGGTTCTACCTCAAGCTACTCTTTATATAAATGAACTATTATTCTTAGTAATTACTAATTATTCTGTCCTCCTTTAGAATAAATAAGCAACAATATGTATGTTTGTATGATTACATATCTTTGTTATAATAGCACACTATTGTCCCTTCTGTAGGTATCTCACTGTACGTATTATTATATAGGTACCTAACTATTCTTATTATAATAGCATTTGAAGCAAAATAAGATACTTGGTCTGTGAGAGAAAAAATATAATCTGTCGTAACCACGTCAATTTTCTTTATTCAAACTGAATACAACAATTTTTATACAAGGCCCAAATTATTGTTACCCCCTTGGAAAGAATTACGTCTACTGACTACTGGTAGAATAACAAATATAGGCAGAGTATTATTGTTTCATCGAAATCTAAGACAATTATTTAATTTGTGGACTTTTGTTGGATGTACCTAATATGTGTGCAGTTTTAAATGAATTCCATAGATAAGAAATCGTTACCACTCGAGATAAGTTGCACTTATCTGAAATCAATTTAATAAATAAACTTTTCCTTATTTATTAAAAATTGTGATTATCGTGTATCGAGATTCTGGTGTTTTGAACTTGAAACATGTTATACCTTTTAACTTTTAAGTGTCATATAGGATCTTAAAAAGTATTAATAACATAATTCAGTATTTACGCGAATTTTGCTCATAACGAAACAACTTTAACGTATTTTTACTTTACACTCCCGTGACCACAGTAGCTGTTAAATATCCCAAATGTCGGGTCGGGCATGTATAAGTGCCAAGATATTTCATATAAAGTTTAGGATTGCTAATCTATACTAATATTTTGAAGATGAAAGATTTGATTGTTTGCTCCAAAACTACTTGACCAATTCAAAAAATTCTTTCACTGTTGTAAAGCTACATTATCCCCGGTGAACATAGCTACATTATCCCCGGTGAACATAGGCTATAATAAATTTTCAAAAAGTTTGGGACCCGTTTTCAATCTTAGTTGACGCAGGCGAAGCTGCGTGCAACAGCTAGTTGCTAATATAATATATCTAGCTTAATTTTGTAGGGACAGTTCTTATTAATGTAATACTCAAAGGCAATGGGTGATCAAATGATTGGGGAGTTCCATTTACGTCTTTATGGGAGTCTGTATTTTCTCGCTATAGCTTAGCAAAACTTAGTTCTTGTAGTTAAACTTAGCAGAACTTAACTAAGTTATTTTAACTCCCATATTTACGACACCATTTGTATGAAGGTCCTCTCCTATAAATTGGCGACCTAAGATGCAATGATTTATATTAATAAATCATTGCATCTTAGGTCGCCAATTATTTAATTTGTAATAAATAAATAAAAATTAGAATCATTAGATTCTCTTAGTATAATTTAAATAGTTTTCTACGATATAATATATTTCTGGAAGTAACACAATTTTATAAATGACTATTCTAAAAACAATTATAACCCGGTGTTTCTAATTAAAACTAAGGAAATATAATACTGTTCGAATTGCATAATAAAAGTTTGTATGTAGTCCCGTGTCTTACGTCTTACAAGATAGTTTTTGGAGTTTTTTTTACCATGTAGTGACTTACAACACGAGAGTCTTGTTTAGGTAACGTACTAATTATTCCATTGTTCACCTTTTATTGGAAATACAATCAACGATTGCAATAACAGAAGCGATCTTGAAATAAACATTTCATTTGAGTGTTTCTCTTGGTATCTGCATTGTTTTTTGTTATCTGTTGCATTGTTTTATAATAACTATGTTCTTGTATTGGCTTTCAATTATTTCTATCATGATCATCTATTATTATCAATAATTATAAATGAAACAATAATTTGCACCCAATTTTAAGGTGAACTTCTCAAATGGATGAATTTGAAATATACAAAAGTCAAAGATTAAGTGGATTGGGAGCACAGAAAGTTAGTGTAATATGCATTACAAATACATTAGTTAAATGTTAACCACACAAAGAATAAAGATACGCATAAAAATTGAATGATGAGAATGGCAAACAATGACGTATGAGGTTTAGTTCTTTTCACCAAATTTTGAAGCATTAGAATATAGATAAAAGCTGAGATCGAAATTCGTACCTCTAGAACAAATGGCTGTATAGCTGTATTTATTAATTTTTTTTAGAAATTATTAAATTGAAGTCTTTCATATGGATATACTTGCATATACTGTTTATCGGTTGATGGTGATAATGTTTATGATAATTTAAAATAGTGACTCTTAACTAGTTAACATTTGACAACTCGCCACGACATGATGACGAAATGATGACTCTAAAAGTTTCGAATTTTCGTGCCAGGGCATTTAAATCGAGTAGAATGCCTTGATGATGTATTACATGATACCGACATTAGTCTTTACTTTAGTTTATATATTTTGCTAAATTTAGATATAGATCTTATGTTTACGCGATTTTATCTTATTATAATAAAAAACATTTCGTATTTATGCTATTACTAGAATCTTCGCCTGCGTCAACTTAGATTTAAAACGGGTCCCTAACTTTTTGAAAATTAATATAGCCTATGTTCACCGGGGATAGTGTAGCTTCTCAACAGTGAAATTTTTCAAATCGGTCAAGCAGTTTAGGAGCCTATTCAATAGAAACAAACAATCAAATATATCCTCTTTATAATATTAGTATACATAATTTAAAAAATAACTTCGCAACTAAGGCTGCGTTGCCACCGGAGATGAGCTAAGCTGCGTTGCGAGGAATGTGCTTTACAAGAACCAATAGAGACGTCGCGTTGAACGTGGTCAGGCAAATGAAGCGTTTCTATTGGTTCTTAAAAACAAATTCCTTGCAACGCAGCTTAGCTCTTCTCCGGTAGAAACTCAGCCTAAAAGTTGTATTGTGTACAGGAGCGGTACGCAGAGGTGGCGGCGCTGTTGGCAGAGGCGCAGGAGCAGCTGCGCGCGGCGCGACGGCGAGGGGAGACCACACGCGGCCTCATGCCCAGCGTGGCGGCGGCGGCGGGCCTGCTACCGGCCAGCCTGCACCGCGAGATGCACTCCTCCATATACTCCGAGCTCAGCCTCGACTCGGGCATCGGGGACCCGCTCGCGCAGTCAGTACACGCTTTATCGTTTCACTTCTAACGTCTTCTCATTAAGTTTATCCTGTATCACGAGAATGCAAGTAATATGTATGTCACAACGACATACAAATAGAGATTTATAGCTCACTAGTTGTGTTGATTAGAAAATTATTATTTTTATAAAGATTGTTTATTACGTCCAGCTTAAATCACCGGTTACCTTGTGTAGTATACTCGGTTATAATAACCGATACCACAATTACACGGACTCGACAACACACGATACTTGTTGGTCGCAGGCGCACGTCCGCTCTCGCCCATGGCTCTCACTGTAGTGACGTACACTAACTACAAACACTACACCTTGGTTCGATTATATTGTGCTGAATATATATATGGACGTAATATGGACGACTATTAAAAATACTAATGCTTTTTCTAAATTTAAATTTACAGTTCAAGTATGCAAAAAGTGTTTGAAACGGTGCAGTGTGCTTCCCGCTGGTCCGGCGGATCGATATCGGGCTCGGACGTGGCGGACGGGCCGTCGGTGTCAGCGGCCTACAAACCGCCCCCCAAACCGACCTCTACAGACTCCTTCTATGAAGAGACGTCTGATACAGAGTCCGAAGATTTATACCCGTGAGTACACGTAATCTCGTTCGACCTGTGGGTAGAAAAGACTTAAATATATAAAATATGGCTGACTGTTAATTGTTACATGATTAGAGACTTCATTAAGAGGTCGTACGTTTGAATCCCTCGCATCTAACAATTTGTTTGCCTTGGGGTAGTAATTAATTTATAAAACTGTTGAGTTTATGACGAGAGCCAGGCATATGAACTTTTGTAATTTGCCTCGAGTTTATCAATGAACTAGACGTAGGTTCTGTAATTATTTATTAAAGCATTGGAACAGTAATAAACACTGTCTTTGTATGTATTGTAATTGTAATATGTTTATAGGGGCGGGGCCGGAGTGGGCGTGCCGGGTGCGCCGGGCGCGGCGGAGCTGGCGGCGGCGCTGCGGCGGCTCACCCCGCAAGAGATCAACTCCCGCCGCGCCTCGCTCGCCGCGTCGCACGTGCTGCGGCATCGCAGGCGCACAGGTACGTACAATCATTTGAACAGTGAAAAACTCTTATTACACTAGAAACCTGAAAAGACAGAGAAATAAACCAGTGTTTTGAAGAAGTATTTTGGATTTTTTTTGTGTAAGCGGCGGGGGATTGGCCGTCTTTGCTTCCATTGAAAGGGGTCAATGTTTAGGTGTGGATGAAAAAAAGTTGATAATGATGACGAGATACAAATTCAAGACCTATATATAATACGTTTTAAATACTAACACATAAAAAACTATATGTACATGTGGTTTACATTTACATTAAATAGGAAAATAAGGAATATATATTATTTATTCACAGAACGTGACCTTAGCGAGGAGAGCGCCGTGTGGGGCGCCGGCGCCGGCGGGGGGCTGGCCCGTTTCAGGACGCCCCACAAGTTGCAGATAGTCAAACCAATGGAGGGCTCGCTCACGCTTCACACCTGGGCTCAACTTGCTAAGCCAACAATGTCAGGTATGTGCGAATAATAAGGCGATTTAATAAAACCCTTTTTTAAATTATATATCATATTTGTATTAGTCAGTTGTCCATTAAAATGTTTGGGGCTTTGTACGTCGTGATCAAAAATGATCGAACGAACTGAAAAAGAAATTATAGGAATGTTGACACATGTTACAAATTCATGTAAAGTTATGTTTTACATATTAAATACAGTATTTGAAAACCTAAAATAACATTTAAAAAGTCTACTTATTTGTCTTATTTAGAAAATTAATTTAAAATGCGTTATTTATCTTGCATTATCACGTGACTGTAAGCGCCAATAAGGCGATGACGTCACTGAACATTGAGCTAACTGCTAAGTACAAACTCACCTAACATAGCGCGAGCTTTGTATGCGGTGTGTGACGTAATGACGCTTGGAGCGTTTTAACGGCAATTTTAAAAACTATTTTTCTTTTTTGTTAAAATTGGACATATTTCTTTACAAAAATCTTTTTTCGTGTTTATCTATAGTATATCTATCAAATAAAATCAATTAAAAAAATAGTCAACATGCCTATTATTTTTTTCATGTTTTGTAAACCTTAGATTATTTCTGTTTCTTACGAATACATTTAATTTTGGTATAAAATAAAAAAAGAAAACATAAATCTTGCTCATTTCATTAACATAAATATTATGCGTGTAACGAAACTGTTAGCTAGGAGCTTAAAACTTCTATTTGTACTTTCATCTGTGCTTTGCTAAGTAACGTTAAGGTATGAATTTTATACTTTCGAATGTGAAACTTACATTCAAAAGCTTTGCGAAGACGCGAAGAGCGTGAAGAGGCGACTATGAATCTCAGCTTTAGCCAAAATTGTGACGTAATTGTCTAACTTCGATTGTATCATTGAACGTGTGCTGCGTAAAGAGAAATAAGGTAGTCAGGTACGATCTTATGCTTTTTTATTAAGCTCCGTGGAATGAAATAAAAAAAACATTGTTAATTTTCAGTGTCAAATAATTTTACCAATATAACCCATTCTCTCTTTATATGATACACCTGGTAACCTTTCGGTGGATTTTAATGATCTATTCACATGTCATTTGAATCTTTTTGTTGTTGTGGCAATAAACTTATTTATTTGGCATTGTTTTGTATAAAAGTATTCAGATTTCGTAAAATAACAATGTCATCACTAGCACAACGGTCGTCAGACTTAAAACTTTAGTCATATATAAATTAAAAAAAAATGTCGAAGATCTGGTGTCTGTTTCATGGAGAAACACAATCTTCGGCAGGCTTACTGGAAGAGCAGGAGGGTGTGGGCGTGCGCGGCTCGCGGTCGGCGCAGGCGCTGGGCGTGCGCGTGTACCGCCTCTCCGACGTCGAGGAGGACGACGACATGCCACGCCTGCCCTACTCCAGCCACATCTACACCTTCACTAACAGGTAAAATGACCATGCTGAATAAGTTTATAATAATCTTTTTTAATAAATATGCTTATACTATGTAACTTTAATTTTGACTTAGTAGATTGCGCCAGCCTCTAACTACGTTGCAGTATTTGGTTATTACATATGCGTGATTATTTATATACTTTGAACATATATTCTGATGAAAATTCTATATAACAAGTTTTTAAGTATTATACTATTGCGAGTTTTGTCTAATATGCAAGGATTCATATCATCTTCGCTGTTAGTTAAAATCAAAGTGTTATTTAAATATTATGTGACTTTTATTCAAAGTAGAATTGCTCACATTATAGCTGAACGCTTTGCTGTAATCTGTTCGCTTTTTTCCCTTCCAACAGCACAGTATTACATCCGAACGATGGCAGCCTCGTAGGTAGCAACGTGAGCAGTGTGTGCGGCAGCGGCGTGAGCAGCCTGTCCAGCAGCGTGCTAGGCAGCGCGTGGAGCTCGCGCCTCACGTCGCGCCGCTCCTCCGCTGCTGTGTCGCCTGTGCTCTCGCGCCGCGACTCATTCTGCACGCCTCCTTCCCGCCCGCACTTTACGCCCACCGCCACGCCCGCCAACAGCCCGCTGTTGGGCTCACCGGATTCCTCGCCTCCGCCCACGCCGCGGCCGGGCGACGCGCCGCCATCCCTCCACGCGCTCATCGCCAGCGGCACGTCGATCTTGCGGCGCAGGTACCTTACGTCTCCGAACTCGGACGGTTCGCCGGCGCCCCTCGCCCTGCAAACACCAGGCTCCCTCTACATGGGCCTCGTGCATCGCAGTCCCATGGAGCAATTGACTTGTTTGAAGAGGACGCTGAGGTCTCCGGCTGCAGCGCCGGCGGAGAAAAGCGATACGACGGACGCGCCTTTGGGGGTGCCAGCCCATCCAGGCGAAGGCGCTCTAGATGCGGCTGCGAGTGTAACCAACGGGACCGCGCGAAGGGGGCGGACGAGGGCGCCGAGGCCGAGGACCGACCTGGGCACGGTGGGCGCCACGCCCGTCACCTCCCCGCCCCACAACTCGTCCCCTTTAGGCACGCTAAGCACCTTTCTATTCGGACGGAAGGGGGGTTTGCTGTAGTAACGACCGGGGCGGTGACGTCTAATCGACGGGCTTCCTTCGATCGCTCGGACGCCGCTCGCGAATGAGCCGCCGAGCGCGCTCGAGCCGCGTTACCTGAGGCGATGCCGGGAACCGGGCGCGGCGACAAGCTTTATATGATTTGATCATATGTGATTTAGTTATAGAATCGAATTTAACGGTTACACCTGAGATACTTATTATTTGTCGAATCGATAAAATTTTGTGTTACGTATGTGATTGTGAGGCTTCTATTTTATGTAAATTGACGCGTTTTTTGTTATATTTTGTTTGTAGATATTTTTTTAGTGAATTGATTTCGCATTTATATGACTGACTTTGATATGATTTATGTTTAACTAGTATCATTGTGTGCGTGTGCGTTCTGCGATTTTCTCTCTAGTTATTCCTCTCGTGTGAACGTGAACGTTTTATTTTCACTCGATGAGGAGAGAAATATCACGAGGACCAAGCATGCATCTTCAAGTATATTATACATTATACACCCGCGAGTATAAGACATCGCAGTATTTTTTGCACTTAGTTAATTTAAAGGTAAATATTGTCGAGTGTTTTAGATTGAACAAAAGCCGACTTGAGCTTTACGTATTATGTTTGTTTAAAGGTTTGTCTTAAGGTGCGATAATTTTTTGGTTGTTACTCTCAAAATATTCATTATTTCTAATATTTCTAATACCAATGTTAGTGATCAATAATTAACGAATCATTAGTAATATCTAATCACGTATCATTGTAAATATATTAATTCCATAATTTAGAAGAGTACAAATTATTTATGTTAGCGATTACCAATAATCCATTGGCACATTATCATTTTTGAAAAATATAATTTGATGAATAATTATATCATTTAATAAGTTAATTTAACAATAATAATCGAACAATTAATCATGAAAGAATTCCGATTGCTTAACTTAACCTTAAAATAAGCTAAAGTGGTGCATGCTATAGTTTAAGTAGTATTATCCAATTGAAATTGTTCCTTCGTTTGTTAGGAGGTTTATGTAGCTCAATTTTGGTTTACAGAGGTACTGTACTTTTGATAGCTTTATTATTTATTAATCGTTTAGTTGAAATAGGAAGGAGAAGTTTGTTATTACGTCACTAGTTATTGAAGATCACCCGTCGAAATTAACATTATAATAATCATCTAGCTTAAGTATTTCGTACTTTGTAATCGAGATATTTTTATTTGAATCACATAATTTTCTAAATATCAACTTCTCCGACCTCGGTGCTAGCAGTTACGCCAGTGACATTTCATTATCTGAATATGATAATTGCTTTATGTTAAGTTGAATAAGAATCATGTAGGGAATTTAGAGTATTATTTTTTTATGTATCAATCAGGTCAGAGTGTATGTGTGTAGTCAGTGAGGCTGTGAGGAGGGGAAACGAGTACGGAGAGGCACAAACTGTACAGCGTACGGAAACTTGTTGAATTGACAATTACAAATAGCTATTGATTGTATTATAATAGAAATATAATTTATTCCGAGATTGCTACGTGTTTTATTTACCAATTTATATTTACGAATAGAATTCAATCTATAATCTGATTTGAAGCATGTACCTTTATTATGTTAATTCCTGGACGACTAAGGTTTACAAGGTAGTTGTAAAGCCGGAACCGTACGCTTGCCGAGGCTTGGCAAGCTTTCACAAATTCAAACGTGTGGATACAGCCGCCACCGCCGCCGCCCCGCTGCCCGCTAAATTCGAGGGCGAGGCCTTAGAGTTAATTATAATAAATAAATCCACGTTTAAAAAGATATATTCACAATACAAATCATTGTTCCGGGAAAAAGTACCAGGAGGCCATACATAAGAGGCTCTGGCTATAAAAATAGAAAAGAAGTCTTGTTTCATAACTGGTTACGAAACAGTGAAAAAATTTCCTTTTTCGTAACCAGTTACGAAAACTTGGTCACGAATGTGGACGTAGCGGTATTGTGCACAAGCCAAAGGTAAGAAAAGAGAATTTGCCGCAAGCGCTTGCGAGGCGTCCACATGCCTGTGACTTGAGGAGGCTTGGAGCTTGCGGCAAGCCACAAACGTGTGGATCCGGTATAAAGTTACTTAACAATGCTATCTATTGAAGTAGCTTTAATACTACTGTGTCAGTAAAGCAGCCTGTGCGTGTGTTTCACTGAACTCCTAAAGGGCTAGACCGATTTTAATGAAATTTTCTGTCTCGTTGATTCGAGAGTGGCTTAGATTCACTAATTAGCCCGGCGGTCGGTATAGATAAATAATCTAGATAGATTATTTGTCTATACTGAAACTAAACAGCTGGATCGATTTGTATCTAAAGGACAACGCCTGTTGGTTTCTCTAGTGTAATATATTCCTCTTGGTACATAAAGTTTATGGTACTGCCGATAGAAGAGAGCTTAGAATGATGATAAAAAAAATAACGTCACATTGGAAGCGTGCGGTGATTATTCAATTTTTTTATAATAATAGATATATAGTTATATAATGATATTAGTTCTAAATTTTGTTCAACCCAAAATGAACTTTACACAAGAAAGACGCAAAGGATTTTTTTGGATGGAGCTATGCTAATGGCCCTAATGCTCTGTCGGAAGTGGGGTGAGCCGGTTGGTATCACCCAGTGATATAGTAAGTGGGGGGTTGCCCCCGCCAGCCGTAAAGTGTGACTTCCACGGCTTTATGGCGTCGAGTTTATACCTGTGGCGGATCTCTGCCTCACCACCGTCGGATAAAAACAGACGCAAAGGATGTATAATAAGTATGCGTATAGATAGAGTGTTCGATCTTTGAAAAGCAGAATATAGACAGACAGCAGTGGTTTTCCGGTAGAGATGCAAGCAAGTAATGAAGCTGTTTTGTTTCTCAATAAACTGCTATAAGAAAAAGTTAAAACGCATAGAGGATGAGGATATATGACTTGTGGTTTGGACCTATTTTAATATTGTAAGTGCTCTATCTTAATCTTGGTAAGTATTCAATTTAAGGAAGCATGATGACAATAAAACATGAATTTGCTTAGAAGTTATCTACACTAATATTAAAAATTCTTTCACCGTTTGAAAGCTACATTATCCACGAGTAAGATAGGCTAAATTTTATTCTGGAATAAAAATAGGGTTCCGTAAGATATTTGGGTTTTTCAGACACAAGGTGTAAAAAATCAACCTGAAAAGTTACTTATTTTGCGTACTAAGATCCCGTTGTAAATCTTAGTTAACGCAGGTGAAGCTGCGGGCAACAGCTAGTTGAAAATATAGTAGTTAATTCTTACTTAGCACTGCTGGGTATTCTCAATCACAGCACATGATATCGAAACAAAGAAAAAAATGTTTCGTAGGAAAAAACTTGTAGTACAGTTAAAATACGTTCAAAAAGGAGTCATTAAAAACTAGTTAAAAAGGTCGTTTGAAATTCGACAACACCTATATTACGTTTACGATGCCGTAAGTGTATATTGGCTACTTCTAGTTTAATCGCTCAATCGTTTTAATCTAGTTTAATCGTCACCACTTTAGACGGTCGAGAATTCGAATTCAGCTATTTACCTCCTGTTTAAACTATTTTTATAGCTACGGCGATAAATACTAAAATTTGAAGCAGCAAGCAGGCAAAAACAGGTTTTTTATGTTATCTGGAGACTGTATAGGCAAACTGGCAGACGTGCAACATGATGGTATGTGATCGTGGTAATTTTACCTACCTAGCTAGCTAAGCCAACTCTTTTTATCTGTTGCCTAACCTTTTTTTTCCTTTTCCGAGAAATGCGCTTAAGCATCCCGCGGAGGAGTGGGTCTACCCAGGTGGGTATGTGGGCTCGCTGCGCATGAAAGCTGGTAAGTGGACGCAGCTCTACCCACTAAAACCCGGCGAGTGCCAACAATGCCGCCGTTGGTGAGGGGGCCTGGATCTACAAGCAACCTCAACGGCTAGTCAGTCACTCAGGGGACCGATGCCACCTCCACAATAGGGTTGCCCTGCACCACAGAACAACCCCTCCCAACCTTCCGTTCCCGTCCTCGCCCCTTGCCCAAGGTGTTGGCCCAAGGCTCACCTTAGGCTACTGAGCCCCACTGCCACGACAAGGCAGAACCATGGTAGGGCTCTGTTGCCTATCCTAAGACATATGCTATTAAGTCTCAGGGCCAATTAATTAAACTGTTTGTACTCTCCCTTCTGTGCAAAGCACAGTGAAGCTGTTTCAAGATTGTGAGACCATTTTAAGAGTATGACACCGTATACCTACCACCGGATATTAAGGCTTGTAATCAATGAAGCATAGATAAGTAATTAGCTAAATGCGTTCTCTTTGAAGAGCATTCATTTTGTATTATAATCTTCGTAGTTACCATGGAAACAGAGTCACAACAGACATTACAATAAATTGTTCTGATCGTACATCATTTTGATTTTAACAAAGAATTAATATTAAAATAATATTCCTTGAGTGAAATGTCTGAACAAATGAAATTTATAATCAAAGAAATAAATGCTACGCTTAAAAGGAGTTACGACTTAATAAAATTTGATGCCTTGGATGAGAAACAATTACTCCAGCTGCTAGTGGATTTGCTGGTTACTTTCAACGCCGGGGACAAGGTTTGTATTATTTATATTTAGCTTACTTTAATGTGCCCAATTGAGAATATATTTGTCTGTAGTATTTATGGTTATTTAGGTGTATTTATTTGGCGCAAGATGGCGATAACTGGGAGACCTGGTTGGGGGAGGTCTTTCGCCAGATATTTGTTATCACGATGAAGTACTATGTGTATGGCTATACTTATTATAAAATATGTTTTATACAATCATGGAAGGATATATTTAGATTAGGTAGTTTTTAATTTTCTATTATTATATAACACATAACAAGCAGATGGGCCGTTTCATTAATGTTTATCTATACGTAAATAAATAGTTTCGAATTCGTTTCACCAGCTAAATATACAAGAAGAAGATCCCGAGACGGTGACTGTGCGAATACTTGAGATGCTGTGCAGCGTTAAGTACCGACCACCACCTGGGATCGAGCCCAGTCTATTCAGATCCCAGCTGCTCGCCGGCGATTCTAGAACAATCCATCACATCATACACTGGCTATTATCAAACAAAGAACAAGTTAAAAATACAGCTTACCTCGCGAAGTAAGTTTTTTATATATTATGTTTAAACGCAAAATATAAGCTGCCTAATAATAGGAAACAATCGTTTTTTTCGGAAATATCGTTTCCTAATCTTTTTTTTGCTATGCAAGAGTACCAAATACCAATGTATCGGCATTTCGTACGCTTCCTCCGTGACCCACTGAAGTTTTTAAATGAAATCAAAAAACCTAAAATATCGTAAAATAGATTTATTGCAAGTAGAAGCAAGTATTGCAAGTATACTTAAGTATGTATCCAAATTGTTTAAAACATTGACAGTATTATAGCGAGGCCTGGTTCGACTTCAAGTCGTTTTAATTACTTTTATGGTATAGTAATGTTCAAACCAAGGAAAAATGTTGCGACTTCCGACCCAGTATTTTTTTTCGTGCTTCGGCTCGCGACACACCAAATGGCAAGCGCTCTAGTGGATGACTATTGAACAAAGATTTAATGGGCTGCATTGCAGTTTTCCAACATACAAGCCAAATTATGCTAATATCTAACATTATTTACCAGCCTTTTAAATAACACCTTAGACATTTAAATATTACATAGGGTCAGATGAGCAATATGCTCGAGCAAAGAACGACATAGGTATTACATGTTTGTCCTTTTCTATACTTAATATTATAAAGAGGAAAACTTAGTTTGTTTGTTTGGTTGTAATGAATAGGCTCATAAAGTACTGGACCGATTTCAAAAATTCTTTCACCATTCGAAAGCTACATTATCCTCGAGTAACATAGGCTAAATTTTATTCTGGAAAAAATAGGGTTCCGTAAGATATTTGG
Source organism: Lycaena phlaeas (assembly GCA_905333005.2). Taxonomy (NCBI): domain Eukaryota; kingdom Metazoa; phylum Arthropoda; class Insecta; order Lepidoptera; family Lycaenidae; genus Lycaena; species Lycaena phlaeas. The sequence goes on along the minus strand of HG995172.1, from coordinate 10,485,737 downwards.
GTTTTTCGGACACAAGGCGTAAAAATCAACCAGAAAAGTTACTTATTTTGCATACTAAGATTTAAATTTGTTGTAAACCTTAGTGCATCTTAATAAAGAAGCGCAAACAGGTCGTGTATGTAATTAATGGTACCATCTTGTGTCTTAGGATTGGGAACACAAGTTGCCTACCGTTTGTTCCCGGTGAACTTGTTTATGTTCACAGGTTCCGTTGACACTTACTATTGGTTAGGTGGCTCGTATGTCCACTTACATAGTCGACTACATAAAACATCTTCAGTTTTGTAATATTTGTATGGGTGAGTGCTAAGAAGATAATGTTATTCTAGCACTAATAATCCATACAGATATCATATACAATAGTAACGATAGTCGATTGTTTTTAGATATTTGAAAATTCCCGATATACCGGCCGACGTTTCTCGGAACAATACTATTCAAGATTTATTAGACGTGTACCAGAATCTGATCGGAGAGTTCAAAGACGTTCACAAACGTACTAGAATGCTGGAAAAGGAGAACGCCTCAGAAATTATCAACGACATAAAAGAAATGGCTGTGGAAAGGGATATTGGTAATGCTTTGCGATTTATACGTGGGTTTTGATGTAGGTAATATTGAACTATTGTATCATACATTGTAAAATGTTAAATGTATTATTGTACGTATATTTGAAACGAAACTATAAACAAATGCTCGAGATGGAACATTCACACAAACATGTGCATCGAACCGTTGCTACAGCACTGCGAAAACCGCTTAGATCTTTCGTCGATGCGCTTGTCTGTGCGTTTTGTATCCAGCATTTCTCGTAGTTTCCATATTGGGTTGGAGGTATATCATTATATATTGTTTAATGTGCTATGGTATAAAAGCAATTTGTACTGTTTTATAATAAGACAATACACAAAGTAACAAATTTCAATATAATATTAGATACTAAAATACAGTCGACTAACAATGGCTCGTCATGATGAATTCATATTATAATAATGTCACAAATTTCATAGATATAGAGTTAAGTAAATCTCAATTGGCTTTTGTGAGCGTCTTAATGGCCACTCAGCGTTGACAGAATCGAGAACGGAACCTTTGTGGAAAATATCTAGACGTGTTTAAATATAATCGAGGCGCTATCTTTATATCCACACTGCTTCTATTTTTAACTGGCTGTAAAATTATCATTCTATATTCTTTGGTTTTGTTTATTTCGCCAAAATATTTTTGAATTTATTATACTTATCTGTGCGTAAAATACAAGTAAAGGTTCTCCTTTTGTTTATTCCTCTCAATGACCCACGGGAGTTGTCACTTTTCGGTATAATGTGAGCGAGAGATACCTCCCGCATGTCCCGACCTTATAGTTAGGCTAGATAGGTATTTAAGCTAAAGATTTTTAAATTAATAGGTTACCATATCAAAATTATTTAATTGTGTTGTATTACATTCTACATCTACTATGGATACGTACACAATGTCCAAATATCGAGCGCCGCGAAAATAAATTGAAAAATATGGCATAATGAAATTCATTTTGTTGCTACTTTAAAATAACGCGCCCCTGTGTCTGCGATTCTTGTACTGTATTATTTTCCACAGTAATAAAAAGACTAGAAAATGTTCAAGTACATCTAGTTGATGTAAGGAATAAAGAAGAGTTATTAGAAGTGAGCAAGCGGTTGAGGATTCAACAGGAACGAGCCAAGGAACTGGAGCACCAAGTGAGTAGTGTTGTATTCTACAAGAGTAGCCCGATGTGCACAGAATATATTATCAGTTTTAATAAAAAATATTAATTTAAAGTAATTTAGATCATGTATCAACCCTTATATTATGTTCCACTGCTGGGCACGGGTCTCCTCCTCGAAATCAGGCGAGGAGGAGGAGGAGGATTCCTATAGTGCAGTTCTGCTATGGAACGGCAAATTTCGCATCGTGATCCACTCAAGTTTTGAAACCGCTTGAAATATTAAGTAAAATAAAACTTATTTATTGCGAATAGAATTAGTTGATGAGAATGATACATACATTGTCTATTACACTTTATAGTGAGAAATTTGTTTATTTTTCACTCTTTGGTCTCGTCAGTCAAATCCTCATATGTAGTACTATTTGCTTCAAACAAAGAGGCAATTTGAGTCTGAGTATTTATTTTTAGGCTCCGTGTCGGGCGTGACCCATCAAATAGGAAACGCTACATAGATGTCTATGAAAAAATTTAACAGTACTGAATGAAGTTTTGTGAAACTTTACAATAATAACGCTCAGATCAGATGCTACAATCGCATCAGAATAACATAATTTATCCCCGCACTCCCACGGGAATGGGAAGTACGCGGTAGAAAACGCGAGGCGCAGAGCTAGTATATAATAATCTTTTAAGAAGTTCATCGTTCATTCTTAGGAATGAATGATCCGCCTGCGGGGAATATTGAAGACTTCCTTTGATATATACAGCTCATGAACAAGATAATAAAAATACTGTAAAACAAATCTGAACATTCGTATACTCTTGATTCATTTTATTTTAATACCAGGGTCACACATGTGCCTTATTGTTTGGCAACCTTGTATAATGCAAGTCAGCGCAACTAATATTATATCGCCGTGGAACTTTCGAGACTTCCAAGCGCCCAACTTTTCACTCGATATTTTCACGACTCACCAAATTGATATAATTTATATATATTTAAGTTCGTAATTTTCAGGTGTACCTACGTAAAGAATCATTAGCCTTCATTCAAAACATTAACGTTAAATGGCTTGTTAAATTCTTTTAATTAATAATTGTAATATTATTATATATATTATTGTAATAAATTTTGCTGAAGATTTAGATAGAAACTTAGAATGTAAGGTTACCTATACGAAGTACAATGCATTAGAACAATTATATATAGACGAATAGAAGATAAACTCAAATATTAATAGCATTCGACATTCTTGTACAGAAGTTTCTAAAATAATTATAAGTAAAATGGAAAGTGAAAAGATCGAGTTCGTTCATTTGATAAAACGCGTTATACGTGTCTTTTCAGTTTGACGTACAACAATCTCAATTGAAGATGTCTGCAGATCAGCTCAAGAGATATTTAAATGTCATTCACGGACAAAGCGCCTCCCCCAAGTCTGCGAGCGACGTGATCAAACATTTGCAAGAGGAAATACAGGTACTTCATATTTATACGCTGAAAGATTGTTTTTATTGATATTAGATTTTTGCGATTGCATCAGTTATTCTCTTATAAGGCACGTACTTCAAATATATTCTTTTTCTATCAATAATAGTTAATAGCTATGAATTGTTGATTATATTATCGATTAGTTACTATTATAAATAGAACTTTGAAGGATGAAGCTTTATAATGTCTCTATTTCAAATACGCCTATAAAAATCGACACTTACTTGTTTATTATTATTATTTTATTAAATAATATTGATATTGTTTATATTATTATGAAATATGAAATTTCAATACATATTCATTTTATAGCTGAATACGTACTTGATGAAGGAGAAGTTACCGCAGGAGATGGCTAATTTGCAAAGGGAGTTGAATATAATGCAGACAATAGCGATGGAGCAACATCCCGCACGATCTGATGTCATCGCCGTACAAGATAAGGTACCGTATACATTTTAAGAGACGTTTATTGACGCACCTGACAGTGAAATCGCCTTAAATGGCGTTACGGAAAGCGCCATGACGCTATCGTGTCATGCGTTGTATCTTTATTAATTATGAATTCTAATATTGACACCGAGCGCTAGAGTGCTATATAATAAAATCTGTCGTACATCCCGTAATACGGTATTTGACTAATTCTGGAAATCGTTTTAAATGATTCTTTTAGTATATAATAAACGTACAATAATAATTTTTTAAATGGTGTGTAGTATCACAATGTACAAATACGTCTATAAAAACTCCGGAAAAATTATTTGTTTCTGTTCCTACGAATCCCAAAAAACGTAAATTGTGGTTACGATTGGCGCGATTAAGAGAGCCAAACAGTATTTCGATGCATACAAATGTTTTTATGTGGGAAGATCACTATTGTGAGTACCTGGAAAAAAAAATATACCTATATGATTCTATAGAATCATATATAATCTATATATATTTATATATGATTACAATATATATAATTATATATTAAGTATATTAATATTATAGGTTTAAAATAACATGAATTATTTAAATTAAATTATTAGGTAATTACCCATATTATTACCTATTATTAGGTAATAATTATTTACACTAATCATTCTTAAATTTATATTTATTTACTATAACTACCTGCTGTTAAAAAAATAGTTTGTATAAAATATTCCCTCATAATCTTTTAAACGCGATTATGTGTACAAAGTATCATGATGATCGGTTGAGTAGTTTTCGCGTGAAAGCGTAACAAACACCCCTAAGCTTCAGCTGAATAATAATCAGCGTTATTCTTAAAGAAAAGTGCAACCATCAATGATATTATATTATCATTGGCAACCATAAAAGCGTCTATCATATGTAGGTTCAAGGTTGCTGTTATCGCATCATCGCTTGCACAAAATTTCCTTCCATTTTGTGATTATATATAAGCCACTTTTAATGACTAGTTATAAAAAATGTCCAAAAGTTGTTTAAAAATAGCTCAGAAGTAAAAATAATAACCAAAACACACTCGAACAACAATCAGTAGTACAAAATATTGTTTACTTGCGTGTGACGTCACGAGCGCTACCACCAATCACAGGGCGTTTTGATTCACATCAAATATTTAAAAAAATATCATTTTTATTTTGCGAATTAAGCAAAATTTATGCATTATTTTGTTAAAAAAAAGTGATAATGGTTTTCTTTAGACTATTGTCTCGCAGGATGTCCACATTTCATAGAGTATTTTGAATGTTGTCAAACACCGTATTGTCGACGTCTTTTTGCAAGAATGCTCTATTCTTGCAAAAAGACAGGAGACAATAGTTAGTACTTGATAAAAATTGTGATGATGGCGATGATGATGATGATGATAATCAAAGTAACTGGTAATATTTCACAGAAACTAAGGATATAGTCGCATAATATGTATTCTCTATAAGAAAACATGACAGTGATAACTGATAAGAGACCGTTTCACTCCGAATCTTGCGAACGAAGATGACACGATGTATGTAGAGCAAGCGTATTCTGATCTCGAGATATACGTTTACTATTGACCCATTTATTTAATTTATGTATTCTCTTACATAAGTCATTTAATAGCTAAGTATAAACAGCTATTTTTATGACACAGATAAGATTTGTGTGCCACATTTATAAATGCTCCCGAGGCGCTGCATTTAATAATAATGTCTGCAAATAAATTTTGACAAATGTTTTCAGATGGCAACGTACGAGGGTAACAATCGCGTAGGTAACTTTATCGTCACTGCGCCCGACGCGCGTTACGCGTTACGCTTTCAGATAATAGCGAATTAAATGGGGTGCATTAAACTAATATAATTTTCCATTTGACGGCACATGTACAGACGTAGTTAAAGTAAAGATGGTTCTACGTACTTACATTTAATAATAATTAAATTTCATATATTATATATTTTTAATATACTAATATAACATATTATAATAAAATGTATTATATTATGTTTGAATTAATTTACAAAAATTCTGTTTTATTTTACAAATCATAGATTTTTTTAGTATAAATGCAACCTGTTAAATTTCTATAAAAAGTTGATATATTTTTTATATGAATTTTGATTGAAAGAGCCTTTTGTTCAAATGAGAGGATGATGATGATTAATAATAAAGATTTGTTTCCTGTATGTTATTATTAACAAGTTTTATATCCCTCTTATTTAAAAACCTTATTACGTAGAATATACGTTGCATAAAATTAATGCAAAGTTATTCACAACTTTTCCGACGACTTTAAGCTTTACGCCTGATGTATACGTAAATAAAAGCTTTTCTTTTCTATGTAAAGTAATTTAAAATTGTAGATTGCAGCGGTGAATAGTGAAGTAGAGCAATTGGTTCAGCGGCGCTTGGCAGCCTCGAATCCTATGGAGGATAAGCTAGCTCCGTTCCGTCAACAGGCAGCCGTCATAAAGAGGAATAAAGAAGCCAGTGCCTCCCGTGTGGACGAGCTGGCAGCTTCGTTAAAGGATAACGAAGCCACGCTCGCCGATCTACAATCTCAAGTACTTGTTTTCTTATCTTTTATTCATAATATATTATGTAGTATTATAAAAGATATCGGTATTTGTGATATTATAAAATATGATCGTAATGTAAAAACATCCAACACAAAAGAAAAAAAACGTAAAGTTGAAAGCATGAAGAATGGCTGGACTGATGATGAGATTATAATGAAGCCACTCTTACTCTTTCACTTACTCTTTCACGTAAAAACTACTGAATGGATTTTGTGAAACTTTACGATACATCAGAATAACACATAGGTTATAATTTATTACCGTAGTCCCACGGGAATGGAAAGTATGCGGGTTGAACCGCGGGGCGCTGCTAGTTTTCCCATAATTTAAAATGAACTTTGTAGTTATTTATTTTGTTAAATTCAGTGATGTTTAAATAATACAGCTGTGGATCCTTTGTTCTAAAAGGTATCTAAAACATGAAAGGAAAGCCCACTACGAACCGATATCTTTATAATAACAAAAGATAATTGTGTAGTTTTTATGAATTCTAAAAATACAAAAGTACCTGTAAAAACCTTATACACAAAATATAATACTTTGTAATAATTATGAAATCTTAAGAAGTAATAACGCACATAATATTATATAAGAATAATAAATACACTGAAAAAATAATAATAGATTCATTAGCTAAAACGCACATCGAGAAAATAAATAATATAGACTTGTAATGCTTAGATCATTAATATGTCTTGTAATGTTTTAATGAGCGGCTCTAACGCGACGAACGCAGAGGCTACCCACGTGTGTTTAAATGTCAATGGCAAGAAAATGCCAAGTAATAATAATTAATATAAATATATGAAAGAATATATTATAATAATATAATTTTTTTAATTCATTATAAAGTTAAAATTTCTTTCCCTATTTTTTTGTCGATGCGACAAGCCTCAAATCACATTTCTTCGTAACGGACTAGGAGAAAGTACTCCCTCTATTATCTATAATAATTAATTGAAGCAGCAAACGTCTTAATTTTTATTAGTCATTAATTATACACTGCGAAATTTTAATGGTTGTTTTCCTGGAGCGAAATGATTTTGTCTTGGTGGTCAATCGTTTCATGAATAAACAAAATATGCAATTAAACTTTATGGAAACATATTACCACGAACAAATCGTAATAGGGCTGTAGGGCTATTCTGTAATAGAGCAAGAGCCCACGACGGCCAGACATATTATAAAAGTTGAAAGTTTCTCTGTACATATCTCCTATACAGGTAAGAACGACCAGCGACTATAGAGTTTGGGTTGTGGTTACTTGGGTAGTAAAGGTGCATAAAATAGTACTAAAAATTCCTTAGAGTATAAAGCTCAATTTTTTCATATTTTCTTCGAGATAACGTTAGAAATTTCGTCACCCATTGCCGGACACTTATGACAGTTGCTACCCCCTGCCAGACACCCCTAAACTTGAATAAATTACAATTATACTTTCGTTATAGTATAAAAGCTAAATTTTATATATGTTACTTGGGGACCTATAAAAAGATGTTACCTTAATAGCCGGACAGTTTTCATGGTTTTTACATCTTGCCAGACACATCGAAAGTCAGTGGATTTTTGGTGCGGCGCGAGGTAACAATTGTTCAAGCAAGTGCTAGTGAGATAGAGCGCTCAGTCGAGTGCGTTCTTTTACTTTTTTTTTCGGTTGGAGCTATGCTGCGCACCATCTGTTATTTATAGTATAGTTATTTTCTCCGTGCAGAAGTTGATGGCGTTATCATAAACGACATAATATGTCTAATAGATACGGCATATGGATTTTGCAAAGCCTTTTAAAAATAGCAATTGTGCATTACCATAGCCTAGCTAAGATATGCTAGTTATGCTTTATGAGATAGTTTATTATATAGACATTCAAAACGTTAAATTGTGTTTTGCATACCAAAAAAATTAATAGTGTAAATCTATAAAAACGACTGAATAAAGTAAATCGAATTACATATCTACATCTTTTATACATAGTCTTGTATTCGACCCATGTTAAATTAATAATATATAATTCAGTATTAAATCAATGTTTTGAACACATAATAAATATAGTGTATACAACCAAAAAAACATGCAGATGACTGTTTGTTTATTGTTTTGAAAATATAAATATAGCCATATTTTATTTTGCTAAGAACCAAGTAGACAACTAAAAGATTCGATAGCCATTCAATCAACCTAAATATTCTGCGCACACATAGTTTCATTTTCTATTCCGTTCTTGAAAATAATCGAGAATGAAAGAGAAGCCGCGTCGATCGGATACGATTTTTCCCAATTTCTAGTGATTGGTCATTGTGTAAGTACATCGTAAAATACGAGTCAGACAATTCTCTAAGAGTGTTCAATCACAATTATGGTTTTCGGGTAGCCTTCGTTTATATGAAGAAAATATTTTTCGATATTATTCCTACTAATATTTTAAATGTAAACGTAAGTTTGTTTGCTACAAATGTTTCATCGATAGAGAGCTACATTACCAGCGAGTAAGGCAGTATACTTCGATCGATTAATATGTCTAGATGGAGTGTCGCCCTACAATCAAAACAAAAAGAACAGGCCAACATTTTCAAACATATGTTCGTGAATAGTGATACCAGTTCACATACAGTACAGTTCTCCCATAATCATCCTTTTTAATCTCGTTACACTTCAACACAAACCTTCATTATAAATAAAAACAATAATGCGTAAAAATTCATGCGTATTCTATGACAGTGGGACGGATACTAAACACAGTGAAAGCATTTAGAGGCCAACAGTTGGACGCTATTTTTTTGGACGTGTTTTCCGCGCGACACTCTATCTAGCCATATTATTGATCTAAGGTTATAATATGTTATTTATCAACCAAAGCAAAAGCCACATGAATGAAAATGTTCATTATATGTTCTCATATTAATGCATTATTATTATAACGTGGAAGTATACGGAGGAAGGAAAACAACTGGCAGTTATAAAAATATCTACACGTATTCTATGACAGTGGGACGGATACTAAACATAGAGAAAGAATTTAGAGGCTAACAGTTAGCTGCTATTTTTTTGAACGTGATTTCCGCGCGACACTCTATCTAGACATATTATTGATCTAAGGCAGTATGTATATATATTTTCCCCGTATGGGCCGCATGCTACTAGAATGGGTACTACACGGTTATCACTGCTTATGACGAGGCACCCGAAAATTATTTTCAAGCTCGCTCCGCACATTTCAAATAGTTTCGATGAAATAGCTTAATTTACTTTTGTGCGGAAACAGAAGTGTCGAAGGGCTAATGAACACAAACGTATATTGCGCCAAGCCGCGCAAGTATAAAATAATAATTTAAAATAAATTACACATGTAAATAATACATTTTTTTACAATTCTCTAGACAAGTATCATTATTTATTTTATCGTTAGTAAAGTAAAGTATCAACCCATTATGTCCCACTACTAGGCACGAGTCTCCTTTCCTCGAAATCAGGGGGGGAGGAGGGGTATTGGGCCATAGTTCACCGGTGTTCAGCCCCAATGCGGGTTAGTGAATTTCAAAGATTGTCAATCTTATGAGGCGTGCAGGTTTCCTCAAGATGTTTTCCATCACCGGTGAGCGAATGGGGATCAGTGTTTAGGGTGCAACACAAACAGCATCGAACCCGGACCCTCTCACTTAATAGGCCGAGTCCATTACCCACTGGACCATCGTCGCTCTTAAAAAAAGCATAAATACGGTCGAATTGGGAAATGTCTCCTTTTTTGAAGTCGTTTAAAAAGTATACCTCACATCACACAATTTGTAATTGATAAATTCAATTATACTTTTATTAAATTTAGAATTTCAAACATTTTTACATATTATGTTTTTACACTTTGTTCTTAATATCAAAACAAAGTACGTATACTCAGAAGAATATGTCGTATACTCAGTAGTAATAATAACATTAGCTTTTAATATTATTTGTAATATCTACGATATTGTTATGTTTTCTGAAAAGATCGAATGTTAGCTTTAATCTTGCTTATGCTCCAGTGAGCATTAACATATTTATATAACATGTTTTACTATTTCTTTTGATAATCATAGGTATTTTATTTTACTTTGTCATTTGAAGCAAAGTTATATCAATCTTTATTTTCAATAGAATAAGAAAATAATTACGTCTAATGAAAGTCAAATAAGTGGTGGGAAGTGGTCCTTAACTACCATAATAAGTAATTGAGTGACCTCAAACACAAACTCGAATTCTCACAACTCATTTTCTTGTTGTAGGTGATGATAAATGAGGTAATGATAAGCAAAAACAAGTACATGATATACAGTTGCATCCGGATCATATTGTCACGAACATATGGATTATGTTCGTCTCCTCTATAATATAATCAAATCAAATCAAATCAAAAAATTCTTTATTACGTAGGTACAGCTTGTACACTTGAAATAAGTCAAAAAAATGTAGTCAATAAGAAGTAAAAGTAATAAAAAAAAACTCGTTTGAGATGCAGGATCCCCTAAGAAAAACGAGAAAAAAACTTATGACAATACATAGGAAGTATTATTTTTTTTATGTCACGTTCTGCGCTTACATTACACGCATCTCTACCAATTTTTCTTTCTGTATTTCTTATCCATTTTACCTTCTTGTGAAACCATTTAGTAAATGAATTTCTTAACGTGCATTATCAACAAAACAAAAATATGTATGATGAATTTACGGTTTGTAGTTTTTGGGAATTCGTAAATTATTTAGAAAGTGCCTTTTCACTTTTATTTATTACCTTATTTATCGTTTTACTAATGTTTTCTTTAAGAGTTTCGTACTCAAAAGGAAAAAAAAAAACGAAAAATTCTTACCGTAAATTAAAAGATAGCGCAGCGATAAAAATATAAACTGTTTTATTGAAAAGAGAAACAGTAATGTTAGCTACAAATAATAAATGAGAAAACACAATAACTGAGAGTGCAGAGTAATCTATATAATAAAATGAAATATCTTTGTAGGTGAAACAATTACTTGGCGATATGGTACTCCGAGGTGAAGAATTGAAGAAGTACGTAAATTCTTTGCGTGCAAAAAGTACTCTTTACAAAAGACAAAGAGCTAATCTTTCAACTTTTAAGGTAATTTACTTTCTTTTAATAAAATGTACATTGTACATATTAAAAAAAAATATTTTATTGAATAACATTGATTAAAATAAATGTCAGACACATTGCTATGGAAGGTATTCAGTATTTCCCTCTATTTTAAAATAAATCTTTTGTTTGTATATAGGCAGAAGCGGGCATCCTTACAAGGACTTTGCAAATATTGAACACTGCAGATCCCACGGTTGAAATGGCTCTCGTGAATCATAAAAAACTGAAGATCGACGATGACGTTGAAGAGAAGGAAACGAACAAGACGTCGGATTTGACAAAATCTTCTCTGCATGATTTGTCTCAGGTGATGTACAAAAGTCTATCATTACTAGTAGTCTAGTTATGACAAAAAAACTATTAATTGATTTCTTATGCTTACGTGAATTTCACTCATCATAATGAAATAACTTATGTACTATAATATCACGGTTTATTAAGTTTTTTAAAAGCCCGACGTACCATGGTCACGGGAGGCTTGTCCTCCTTATTAAAAATTTCATTTAAAAAAAAAAAAACTAAGTATTTACTTATAATAAAATAAAATTTTGGACAACGCATAACACAACACTTGATCAATAGGCTTCTTGCACACAATCGGATAATTTACTTAAAATATTATTTACTAGCTGAAGCCCGCAGCTCGCTTGCGTTATCTAATATTTACTAGGGCATGTAAGCTGCATCTGATGCCTATAGCCCATAATCTTCCTCGATAAATGGGCTATCTAAAACTGAAATAATCTTTCAAATCCGACCAGTAGTTTTTGAGATTAGTACGCTACAAACAAACTCTATAGCTTTATATAATATAAAAGTGTAAGATTTTCATTTTAGAAATGAGTTGTGTCGATATGCGTGACATGCAAATAATATTTTGATTTTTGCATTTGAAAGTTAATAACGATCGATCTTACCCGATCTTGCCCGGTAATTAGCAAAATTATCATAAAAGTTATTGATATGTAATATATTATAATATATTACAACAATATCTAAACACATCAAGTTACAAGATCAACATATGCGTATATTATGATGCAAATATTACACCTATTTCCATTTCATAACGGAAATCGAAGTCTAGGAAGTTGCGTTTCCAATTTACAGACCAACGGCTGGGCTTCAAAGGCAATTTCAAATAGTCCAAGATGTATGGCAACACTGCGATACTCTTGATAACACAAATAGCTTTCAATAGAATATATGCAGTTTTGTTAGTTTTTGTGCACCCACTGGCTGCAATTTCTTTGTTGAATTCTTCGTACAGAATGTGAATTATATGGTTGCATATTTTAGTATTTTTCTTATTTAAGACTGTTATGGAATAATATTATGTTGTTTTGCCAAAAAATAAATTGCTCTAACAGGCCTGATTTCTTTTTGCTTAGTATAAAAAAATAAATTCCAATTATTTTGTACAGTTGGTGGCACAGACAGCTCAGAAATTATCACAGGTGAGACTGGAATTGCAGCCGCTGTCGGATCAAATCAAACCAGTGAAACAAGAATTTCAAGAAGTCCAACAGCTGTATGAACAAAAGAAGCGAATATATGAAGCTAATTCTATTAACATTTCATCGCAAATGGAGCCTTTGAAGAACCAAGTGAAAGAGCTCACGGAACAGTTGAACAACAAGGAAGACGAGTGGAAAGAGTTGAGGCAGAAAATTTCCAAAGCAGAGAGTTTACAAGAAGTTGTCATGTTCGAGATGAAAAATTCTATGCAGTCTCCTAGAAAGCCTTCAAAAATGGAGGCATTAAAGAATAAAGTCGCTGATGCGGAGGACATAGTAAAGAATTTAGAAGAAGTAAGTATTATAATTATTGTATTTTACTTTTTTAATGAATAATATTTAACGTGGTGCTGATATTAGTCAGCGCCGTTTTAATGAGAGGTGCAAAGAAAGCGCTTAAACTAATCTGGAACTGTGTAAGAAATACAATATATTGTATACATATAATCGAAAGCAATCAAAGTGAAATTCCTGCCCTTTGCCTAAAAAATCCATCACCAAAGCTTGATGTACATCACATTAGGATCGCAATGATCACCTCGAAATATTATGATACGTTTCAAAGGCATCATAATACTCGTATACAGTCGTTTTTGTTTATGAGTTGACAAATAAGCAGACCATTGAGGTAAACTAAGCTAACTCAAAAACTGATATTCAGATCTTGATTAAATTAATATGAGGCCAAATTAGAAACAATAAATTTCAAACAAAAAAAGAATAATCGAAATCCATTCCCAATTGGTGGAGTAATCGTGTCACAAACATACAAAAAATAATTTAAATGCGAATTGAAAACATCTTTGTTTTCTGATTTCGGTTAAAATTGTAAGTGATTGTTAAGTAAGTGTATAAGACGTAGAAATACGAGTACGGTGTTTATTATATATGACGAGAATAATAAGGCACGTCGCAGTTTTAATGGAATTGCAATTATTTTACTGCGAGACTGTAAAGCTTTTGATATTGAAACGTTTGAGGTAATAACGATAAAATATTCTTGGAAAATAAATTGTAAATTTATGGTAGGTATAAGAAATTTTATTGACATTCGAAACTTAGGAAGTTCTTGAAACTTTCTTATATTTCATATTTTTACGAAGTAATAACAATTCGATAAATTCAAATACAAAAGTGTGGACGCAACGAATTTCGTATCTTAGTAGAATGATATTATTATTGTTGATAGATTTTAGCAACGTCTCTTTCTTTGGCATTGAGAAAACTCATTGATTGCATTTCAAATCAATATATATTGTATAGCTGAGCGAGCGACAATCCGAGCGACGATGGTCCAGTGGTGGGTAAACTCGGCTTCTTGTGCGAAAGGTCTCTGGTTCGATCCTGACCGCGTGTGCTTTGACATGGGTTTTTATAAATGTCCAAGCGCACCCTAAACACGAGACCTTCACTCGCTCACCGGTGAAGGAAAACATCGTGAGGAAACCTACATACCTGATGAGATTAAAAGTCTGAAGGTATATGAAGTTCACCAATCCGCATTGGGCCAGCGCATCGGTGAACTATGGCCAATTACCCCCCCCCCCCCCCCTCGCCTGACTGCGAGGAGCAGACCCGTGCGCAGCAGTGGGGCATACTTACTATATAGCTGAGAAATCCTAAATTCCTAGACAAATAGAGTTTGATAATACTATGTATATACTTATCCGAACTTTAAATACTATTTTTTATTGTTTTCAAACATTTACACCGATTTCACTCATCAAAATGGTTTAATGCCTTAACTAACGTATTTTATTGCAGTTTATGGGGATTATTATTATTATTAGGGCCTGTTTCACAATCTCCCTTTAAGTTTATAGGGAACATATTTGACAGATGTTTGACAGATAGAGTATGGAGTATCTGTCAAACATCTGTCAAATATGTTGCCAATAGCCTATAGGGAACTTAAAGGGAGATTGTGAAACAGGCCCTTATTTTTATTTATACTTTACATCAACTATTGTTTACCATTATGAACAGGCCGCAATAAAATGTATAAGTAATTTCATTATAATATCAATTAGCTTGGCTTAACCTCAAATGTACATAACATTGTTTTATCTGTTCAGCAACAACAGGCCATAAGTTCACGCCAAGGGGCTGTGGAGGAGCAGACGCGATTGTGGCAGAATGCACTGCGTCTGCTGCGCTGCAAGATAAACGCGAAGAACCAGCCCGCCAGACAAGGCCGTGTTCATATAACACAGCACTCACAAATGCTAACGCTGACATAGATGTTTTTTGAGAAGGTTCCAGAATATTTTAATCTATGTGGGATGATTTAATCTATGCCGTGATGCGCGACACTTATTCTGAATTTGTATTTTATGTTGTAGGTAATAAAGATTAAGAAATTACTACTCTTTTAATTTTAATTATTTTAGGAATAAAATTAATTTAAAGCAGCAGATTTTCAAGCAGAATTCATTAAGATATACCTACGTTCAAGCTGAAGAGTTGATGTTCATAAATACACTACACTAAATACACTATGATAATATTCTCTTAACTTTTTAGAGACGAGCGACGATGGTCCAGTGGTGGGTTGACTCGGCCTAGTATGCAAGAGGTTCCGGGTTCGATCCTGACCCCCCCGTGTGTGCCTTGAATGGTTTTTTTAATTTTTAAATGCACCCTAAACACGAGACCATCCTTTGCTTAAAGGTAAATAAAAACATCGTGAGGAAACATGCATGCCTGATGAGATTCAAAGTCTTTGATGGTATGGAGGATCACCAACCCGGACTTGGCCAGCGCATCGGTGAACCCATTAGCCTCCTCGCCTGATTTCAAGGAGGAGACCCGTGCCCAGCTGTGGGACATAAAGGGTTGATACTTTACTTTTTTAGAGACTCAATTTTAAAGGAAAATTTTCTTGTATGCTAAAGAGTTACGCGTACGAATACGATCATAAACGAATCTCTAGATTGATCAAAGGGGAGAGCGAAATTTGTATTACACCGTTTTTGCTACACAAGCAGAAAAATAGCGTGTTTCTGACGAAAATTGTCTTTAGATTTCAAGATCATGAATTTGAAATATTCAACCCTTGACTTGTTGAGAACACTTCCTTGACAGTATCAAAAAAGATTTAATAAAAATGGCTGTACTTTTTAAGATTATATAATTAATTTTATGGTTGCATATAAAACAAAGGGAATCCTTATAGAATCAGCCATGGGCGTAGCCACACTGGGGCAAGCTGGGGCGCTTGCCCCACCCTGGCCATAGGATGATAATTAAATAAGGCCATAGGAGAAAGAGGCAATAGATTTAGACCTAATCTATTGCCTCTGCCATAGATAATTTCATCACGAACGTGAGCCTGGATCCAGAAAAGTGTGTGGTGCAATGGCTGGCAATGACGGGTGCTTCACAATATGAAAGATGGATAGGTCGACTGATGCCCCACCCTGAGCCCAAAGCTGACTACGCCCATGGAATCAGCCCTCGTAGACAAGTGGCATGAACTCTAAACGAATAAAATAGAATACTTATGTATTGTATGGAAATGACACTAGCTTAGTCGTAAGTAAGTCAGTAACATACACCAAGTATTGAGTAGATGTCTGTGAAGGGCATCGATGTTTTAGCTTGTACCGACTCCGAAAATACCCAATTTTAAATAGCATACTTCTAAATTTTAATTATTTTAGTTCTACATAAATTAAGGTATAGATTTGAAGCCGGTTCTTGGTTTTTTGTTTAAAATTAATTTTATTTCGTTCAACGATTCGTGTGACATCGTATTTTGATTTTACAGTTTACTCCCATAGATTTTCATACCCCGCGGCCTTATAATATATAAAAATTGTTTCGGAGTAAACATCAATAAACTCCAAAAATATTTTCACACTCTGCGCGCGTGTATTAGTTTACTTGCCTTTACAATAATAATAATTAACAATAATAAATTAACCATTGATGATCTTATATTATAATGGTGCTACTTGATTTAGTACTTGGAAGTTGGTACTCTCGGTTTTAAATCGAATCTGCCAGATTCAATAAATGCATCATCATCTACATTACACTTTCGGCTCTAAAATTTATTGTAATTATTACCTGTAGTTAATATCGTGGATAAAGGCTGATGATGATGATGATGATGAATATCGAGCTTTGCATTTTTATTTAGATAAGTACTTATATTTGATAAAAATTTTGGTACAATATTTATTTGGGCCCCAGGCGACATATAATATGTTATCATTAGTGTTTGAGGTCCTATTTCCCAATAATGAGCGTTAAACAAGATCTTATCGCCTGTTTTTCTGCTGCTGTAGAAATAATGGAAGTTTGTGGAAGCGTCTGCTCTGATTAATTAAGTCTGTTCCGAGGGTTGGTTAAATGAGCAATTAAGAGTTCTTTAATCAAAAAATCATTATCTCCTGTTTGCAATCACTAAATATGAAACTAGGCAAAAGTCAAACAGTAGGTATAATGATAGAATAAAAATAGGCTTATTTATATGATGTATGCAGATAGATAAGGTATAAAAACGTAATACAAAATTTTAAATAAAATTTTCATAATTTCTGTAAGTTTAAGAATAAACACTTTTATAATAAATCAACTATAGTTTATTTATTATAAAAGTGTTTTTGAATACTGCTGTCCAAGTAAAGTTGTTAGTTATATAATTGTAAATAGATTTATGTAATCTTAAGTACAAATAGAATGTTTTTTACGGATCCGAAAATCCCTCGTCAAAAGATCATGCTGAAGACAGCATGTTATTAATATATCGTTATTCAATATTTTTCATTCTTACTTATGCTATTACGATGTACAAAAAAGGACTTACAAATATATATAATAAATATAATAAAAAATTAAAGCTCCCGAAAAGTAGGAAGAATTTCTAATGAAACAAAGTAGCAACAAATACTTAAGAAGTATCATTAATATTGTTGAAAACTGTCGGGAAACTTTGTTCTCGAGCAATTATTTTAAATCTGTAAGGTCCTTTACAAACAGACACTTTGATAATGAGTTGTAAACTGTAAAAACTTAGACATTATTTGACAAAGTCTAGTTAGAATAAGTAAAGTGCTATTTGCTATCAGTCCTCACCTTGTCTATAATATAGAAGGCCTATTTCACAAAACAAAATGTAAGTTTGTTCAAAGTAATTAAGGCGCAGAATACACTTGTATTTCATTATTCAGAGTGTTGCTTGCGCAGGTTTTTTCTCGAAAGAAAACGACCTTTATTTAAAATACTATTAAACGTTTATTAATTGTTTGCAAGAATCTGGAAAAGAATTTATATTTGACATCCGACATTTGAGAAAAAAAATCAATATAGGAAGCACTAACCCATTAACTAATACCTACCTATATAGCACCAACACATAGCTTCTATTACACACGACTACCAAGTCGATTAAGTATTGTATTGTATACAAATGAGTATTCAATTAATAACGCACAGATAAATAGGTATAATTGTACATGTATACTATCGATTTTAATAGTTAAAAGTGGACTGTATTTAGGTTTGATACGAATGCTATCCAGTGACAAATAGATGATTGGAAAAACCATGAAGCCGACAAATCCGACAATGTCCTGGATTAACGAGAATACGACAACTTCGCAGACGCACTGAGTTTATGATTCTTGATTATGTATGTTAAACGATAATTCGACAGGATTCGAGTTCGAAAGCGACAATATGGCGTCCGTGGCTCTTCGATAATGTCTTTAGCGTTCGACAGCACTGCGAGCAGTACACACCAGGCTGGCGAAACTCCTATACAAAATAAACGATGTATGAAACGGACGTCCTTTTTAATGGCTGCTATAATCCGATAAAATTAAGAAGAACATTATTAACTTTGGACCTACATTTACCGATGGCTCTTCTACATAATATAGATGGATTATATCGACCGCCATTTTGATTTTTGACAGACAAATTGAAAAAGTCAAAAAGTGATATAAGATGGACAGTTATTGCAGATAAAAGATATTGTGTTTTCTAAAGTTACATTTTTACGTGTTTATTACATATTAATTAGTTATAGTCATTTTGTAAGTGTTTCTCAGAGATTCAAATAGCGTTTCTGTAAAACAATATGAGAAAAGTAGCTTGTGAGATTTGTGGTATAAAAACATGCCGGGTTGGTAACAAACGTATTTTTATGGTAAAGTATCCATTAGATAAAGATCGGCAAGCTAAATTACTTATTTAATCCATAAAGGAAGTCAATTCTAGTAGAAATTATAGAGGTTTAATATATTTTAACAACTTAAATAAAATAAACTTGTTATAAAAACTTATTGTAGTGCTTACCTATCAATCAGGATTTATCGACATCGATGCATAAACTCAGACTAATTATTCTATTATAATATATTATAACGTAAGCATTACATGCTGTTTGAGTCATTTAGTTAAATTTTAAGATTCAACTTATCATTCACTTTTAAGGTGTAAACAATGGGTCAAAGCGATATCCTATTTCAGATTCCCAAAAGATGTTAATTTAAAGAATACCTGGACCCTGATTGACAAAAATGCATATTTACTTGTTAAAATTGTTATAAACTTATACGTAAATTTAAGAAACAAACATATTGCTAAAGAAAAGCGAAGTTAATGTTTCAATGAAATTTTTTTATATAAAAATTATAGTGTTTGAAAATAAATGATTTTGTGAAAATTTGAAGTTTCTTTTCCGTTAATTCGTTAATTATAGATTTATTAAAACAATCTGTGTATCATTTACCTTTCATTTGTTTATTTTTTTTTAATAAAATTCGCACTATAAAGAGTCTTTAAAAAGTCGATATCGATAAATTTTCACTAGTCCTAGCCCAGTACTAACTAGTTATGACATTATGTTGGCAGTATGTACCGCCAGGCGCCATGGTTCTGTCTGTTAGGTTGGTATTGGTTTAGAGTGCACGTTTCATACATCGTTTTTTTTGTATGGCAGTCCCGTCTCTTAACGTTAGTTTTACATACTCTTTGTACACACTACACAGTCACCAATATCTACCATCACTGGATTTTGAAATTCGAATTTCGAATTACCAAGATTTTTTTTAAATTTATTAAGAGCTGGATACAAGTCCTTTGTCCTAAACAATGTTAAATAATACATAAATTACTGACAAATTTTACAGTCGCTAATGTGGCCAGTGTAATTAAATCGATACGAAATAAGGCAAAGTATTTAAATAAAATAAAAGAAATATTTAACTATGTAATTATTAAAATAAAATTATTAATGCTGATTCTACAATAATAAACAACGATCTGAAGAATTAGAATAATTCGGCGAATTGTATCAAACAATAATTCTTCTACAATTCTTCATATTATAAGAAATAACTTTAATCGGATAAAATATCATAGGCCAGTGACGAACATTTTAAAACTCTTTTGTCCTGAATTAATGAAACTAATTTTGTTCAGAATCCCCTCTTCGGACTAGTTAGTTTTATTTTACGATGCATAGACGTGCATTACACCATAAGAAATTCTTAATTAAATTTTCTACAACTTTCGAGATTAATTTCGTACCCGAGGACGGAGTTGGGAATCGTTGTTTATCATGGTTTGTGTTTGACACCTAGTAAAGTGTGGATATTAAATATAAATATAAATGAAGAGTACAGATAAAAGGAAACATTTTTTATGCGAAATTTTTTTGGAAATCTTTTTTTTAATTGTTGTGCTCATAATGTATTATTATATTATAGTATCATATTTATAAATGGTCAGTAAGGAAACTAAAAGCGAACCATAGAAACGATACGGGATATGCTGTTTAATGTGTGATCTTTAAAAAGGCAAAGCAGAGCTACCGCTTTGGTTTGCAGTTAACCGCATGATGCATCGCGGTTCGTTTACACTATAGAAATGTCATCTACATATTATTTGGGGTTAAATTATGGAATTGCTGATTCGAAATTGACTATTTTATACTTTAACCCCTATAATTATGTGCTATCCGGTACTAGCAAGTTACCCTTATTTGAAAAAATTAAGTCAAGACGTGGCAGACATGCATCAATAGTGACTAAATTATATTTGTAAGCTGATAATTTTATTTTAATGAAATATTCATAGTAGAACAAAAATCAAAAGAAAATAAACTATTATAATTGAAACTATTTATCTCTACAAAATGGCGTAACATTAGTAGAGGAGTTGTATTTAAGTTGAAATAATTTAGCAAATAATATGTAAAAACAGATTGAGTATGTTAAATTTGTTTTAGGTATATAATAAGATCGATTATTAATGCGAATAAAGGTCTGGAAAAAAGATATCCGTGATTTTGGCATTCAATCTTATTTACAGATAATAAAATGTTTTACTTTGCGGAAATCCATTATCTATATTATGAAATATAAATTATTATATAATATAATATATAAGTTAGCAATAGCTCCCCGATACACGTAGTGTTTGCAGCGAATGTGAGTGTTGTGCTAATTCGCCACTACACGAGGTGGCCATTAACTGCTGGGGCCATATTTCAATCACTGTCTTCAGCCATTATGTCGTTCGCAGCTAACTGCTCGTAAAACTATTTCATTTTACATTCCATTTCAGTCCATTATAAAATTTAGTGTCGTGCAGTACCCTAGGTACTTCATGACTTTGGTTTGGGGTTACTTGTAGTTTTCTTATGTGTTTTATAAAAATTATAGTATGTATACGGTTGCACTGATGTAGGCTTGCAATACTTGTAACCAAATGATAATTGTAATTCGAAATATATTGGAATAATGAAGACACGAAGCGGGCGTCTTTGGGGAAAGGCAAAAATTAGGCAGTTTCGAATCCAAAGAAGCCCTTCTTTGGATTCGAAACTGCCTAATTTTTAACTGAGCTATTATAACACAGTACTTCACAGCGAAATTCACGTTCGTATTCTGAAGATACTGTAGCGGTTTGTCAGTGTCTGACAACATGGAGAAAACGATATTTTCTAATGTATCCTAGGTAGATCGATTTATCGCCCCCGAAACCCCTGTATTTCATGAAAATCGTTGGAGCCGTTTTCTATATTCAGATTATATATTTATTATTTATAGACAAGAATTTCTAGTTTCTAGAGTCTTATTAAGATAAGATATGAAAAAATAAACCTTAGCTTTAGACATTTCTTATGTAATATAATAATCATACGTGATGCAACACATACCTATACTAAACTATTTAAAACGGGATATTTACCATGTTTTTTATCATTGTTTCGCGGAGCTCGATATTTCGACATTGTCTACGAATGTCATGTTCACGAGTCTCGTTTAAATAATGAAAATAACCATGTTAATTAAAAATCCTATATACCTATACTAAAATTTTAATTTGACCTGTGATTAATGTAACCGTAAACACTGTACCGTAATATTATTGAAGGAAGTTTTTGGAGAAATATATATAAAAATACTTATTTATACAATTACAGAATGGTCTTAAAACACAGTAATTTGTAGAAGTAGCTTCTAGAAATAGTGGGTAAATCGCGTCATACATACATATATTTTGCAATACTTACACATAATATTTTCTAATACGATTTTATTTGCGGGAATAATACGAACGTATTACTTTATAAGCTGTTTAGCATAACATTAAATAACGTTATCTTAATCTGTTTAATCTTTTGTGCCATAATTTTTGCTTTACTCGGCCATTATGTGTGGAAGAATTATGATTAACAAGTTAGCGATCACGCGAGAATGTAATAAAAGCAGCGGCGCTAAAGCCATACGTGAGCCTTCAAATGCGATATTAGCTAATAACCAAAGTTGTTCAACGTCTAGTACACGCATACATTAATGCTATATCATACTAGTATATAACATAGATGTATAGTAATTGACACTGGTAGATGCTCTTAAAAATCCTCATAAATTAAACACAGGAAAAACTTTCAGAACCTTAAATTATGAATTCGTGTAAATATTCGAAATATATTTGTTATAGGCTTAATGGATTGTTTGTTACGGTTTTAAAAACATATAAGTTTTAACACAGATCAACGCAGCCTAACGGTGGCGCTGCACACTTTTTTATCTTGAGTAAATCGTCTTTCTTTGTCAGTGATTTTATTATACGGTGGCATAGTTGTAATTATATTGAACTTACTGTTTTGAAACATTTCTCCCTATTTCTTATAAACAAATGTGTGTGAGTATATTATTTATTTATTATTAATTTATTTAGACAATAGAAATATAATACCATTACAGATAAAATCCAAGACGATGTTATACAAAACAAATAATATCAATGGTGTACCACTGAAATAGCACAAACGATACAATATTATGTATTACATTAATTAATTATTATCATTTTATGGGCTAATCTCATGAGTTTCGGCAAGTTATGACAAAAACATAATATTATATACATTAAGTGGTCAGTTTTTAGCTTTGATTTTGTACGTGACATTTGTGATACAAGTATAGTGGTCGTTGGGGTGAAATGGGGGGAGCGAATGTGGTATTTATTTTCGGGCGCTTCGTCTTAAACTAAATCTCAAACACATACCAATTATCGTGAATAAGGCAGTCTTGGCGTATGTTTCAAAAAAATCTATATCTAAATATTATCTACATCAAAAAATGTTTATAATTATGTATATAATTGAATTGTTTTTTTATGGAAGCTGATGATGAATACAATGATTAATGCTTCGTGGAGTTTGAGAGGGGAGCGAGATCTAATGAGTCGCAACCACGAGCCTGGTGTTTGTCAATGTCTACGGAATTACCGTAACAGGAAACATTATAATATGCAAATATCCAAAAATGACGAGAAAAATAGGTCAATATACACGGCCACAACACGATCTTTATTAAATGTTGTTCCTGTTTCCAAATATTACGGATATTTTAAATACAAAATCGTTTTTAATTCAAAATAGTAATACCTGTGGTAATATTAAGGGCCTGTTTCACAATCTCCAGATAAGTTCCGAATAGGCTATCGGCAACATATTTGACAGATAGAGTATGGAGTATCTGTCAAACATGTTGCCGATAGCCTATTCGGAACTAATCTGGAGATTGTGAAACAGGCCCTAAACTAAAGTATCTTTATGAACGTCAATTATCACCACCGGTTCCATCACACCGGAACCGGCGAAACAAACTCAGTGGAACTAATATTTTCAAATACATATTTGTATATCTCACCTATGAAAGAGTCTATGCTGCTCTCCCGTGTGCATACTTCAATATGGGTACCACCTTCCCGTTTGTTTCCTTCGAGAACTGCCACTGTAATAGTAATTACTGACATCGAGACTTACTTGCATTGCCATAAAATAAAAAATGAAAATAAAAAGATAACATGAAACTAGTCCACTAGTTTCATGTTATCTTTATTTTCATGGGTGACACTGTCTCCTTATTATACCATGTTATGTCTATCTATTTACTGATCCAACTAACAAACAAAATATCCACGATCCGATATATTCTATAATAAATAATTCCTCATCCGATCAAAATGTAAAATTAAAGTTGTATTAGGGTAAAGTCGAAAGGATCACGCTATAAATCACACTTGGACGATATTTATTCTAAATTCAAAGATTGCTTATGAAATATAGACCCAAAAGATTAGGTCTTAGGATTTATAAATTAACGTGAATAAATTAGATCTTTATCATAATAGCCATAAAGGAGTTGTAGTGGTATGTTCATGCCAAAGAACAGTGACGGATTTAGGCTTAATGCCGCCCTAGGCCCTGTTTATTTTGCCGCCCTTAATGCTAGAAAAAAGTAAAGTATCAACCCTTAATATATTATGTCCCACTTTACTATGGGCCAGGCACGTTATTATGGGCCAGGGCGAAACTATTAAGATTTAGTCATTTTTAAAAGCTTTATATATGCATGTGATATTCAGTAATGAAACAAAAAGTAAAGAACACCATTCGGTAAAGACTATAATTAATCTTTAAAAAAACATAATCTTATTCATAGACTGAAAAGTAATTAAAAAAAGTGAATTGTTATAGATGTATTCTATAGAGAATTCTTTACAAAATTAATCCAAACTTATTTTCAAAGGCAGTCTTTTTTCGTCTCTGAAATTTTGGCGCCCCTCAAATCATGCCGCCCTAGGCCCGGGCCTCACGGGCCTATACGTAAATCCAGCACTGCCAAAGAAAGTCACTGTATGCATCGTCACCTGTGTTCTTTGCTGACGCTACTTAAATGCATGTATGGCAGTGTGCCAAAAACTTATGGCTATTTCATACTCAACGGCGAAAGGAGTTTGCCCATAATGCAAGATTTCTAAGTGACTGTATTGTGTTTAGGTCTATTTTAGGTTTACGGATATTATTTAGTCCATTTATCAATTGCTACTTTGTCGTTTAATAGTTGTTGTTGTTGTTTTTGTTGTAGTGGACGTAATATTATTGTTTTTTTAATGTGCGTTTACCCTTACTCTGAGGCGATCAAGGGAGTTATATTTTGTGGGTATTAATAATTTAGTAATAAACATGCTTTGATTTTAAACCCCTAATAATAATATATTCCTTGGAAAACATAAAAACAATATTACATATTAAATGAATCAAAATTTTGTCAAAAAACTAAAGACTTCCAAGGTGTAAAATATTCTTCGAAGAGGTTTATTTCCGTATATCCCGTTCATATGATATAAGGGTTATTTCTAAAAGGCCGGATATATCGACTTAAGTAAAGTCTTAAGACTTGTTCTCTTAAAAAAATTACACATTTTATGTACGATTTAGTAATAGAGAATAGCTGCATAATTTTACCGCCCGAATTTCCTTAATAATTTAAAATTCGCTGTAGTATCTGCGACTTCCAACCGGAACTTGTATTTATTTGTTTACCTATCTACTGTAAATTTATGCTAAGATCCCTTCGTAATCCGTAGAAATAATTAATCTTATTAAATGAAAAATTTACACTTACCGAGTTTCAGGCTAGCAAAATTCGATAAAAATTAGAGTGTATTAAATAATATTAAAACAATTGACTATACAACATCATTATCATCATTAGCATCATCATCAGCTTTTTCCATCCACTGCTTAAATTTGGCCTCCATCAATGAACCACAAGACGACTGATCTGGCTCGTTCCTAACATTGAACACTTTTATTAGAAAACTACTCAATTGATTATCTCGAAACTAATACATATTCTTGGAGGTACTAGAAGTAACAAGGGATACGTTAAAAAAAAAAACATTTTTTTGATAGCGCTGACAAAGCCGCGGGCAACAGCTGGTAACATTATAATAATAAAATTAATAATTCTACAATAATTATTGTAGCCTACTTCAGACTACAACCAGAATTATGCTCTCCGCAATACCAACGAAGTGGTGCAGTGTAACATAGTATTTACTGCACCTATTAATTATTAATATTTAATACACTAATTAAGAAATTTGACTTTCAGAGTTTCATGTTACATTTCTGCAACTTATTTCTATATTATTTCAGTGCTAGGGACTTTAATTAAGGATCTTTATTATAAGTTCTTTATTTCTTAATTAAAATAGTTTATATGATGTTCGGCTTAGTTTATGCGGACTTAGATTTACAACACACACAAAGTACGTGAAATGCGATGTCGCGTTAATTTTGTTTGTTAGTATTTCTTTCAGTGTTTACGCGAATTTCACATACAATGAAACAAATTTTACGGATTTAATCACAGGCTATTAAGATTCTGCGAAAATAAAGAAAAGGGTTCTATATATTAATACTATTTAATATTTATGATTAGTTACAAGATAATTCCACATTGGAATATACATGTAACAATTAATTAAAAGTTAAGCAATTATAAAATAAAAGTTAACAATTATGTTTAAATATGGGTCTAGTCTAATAGAGCCTCTATATAAAAGTATTAATATAAAAGTAAAGTATCAACCCTTGTATGTCCCACTGCTGGGCACGGGTCTCCTCTTCGCAATCAGGCGAGCAGGGTGATGGGTCATAGTTCACCGAAGCGCTGGCCCAGTGCGGGGTGGTGAACTTCACATACCTTCAAAGACTTTCAATCTCATCAGGCATGCAGGTTTCCTCACGATGTTTTCCTTCACCGATGAGCGACCGATGGTCTCGTGTTTGGAGTGCCCTTAGAAATTTAGAAAACCCCATTTCAAGGCACACACGGACGGGTCAGGATCGAACCCGGAACCTCTCGCATAAGAGGCCGAGTCCGTCCACCATTGGACCATCGTCGCTCGCTTAATATAATTGTTTGATTAATAAGACTTATATTTGCATAAATTCCACTTTTTACAATTTATTCGAATCGAACTTTACGTTCAGAAGTTAAGACGGTTACGGATACAAACCGATTCAAATAAAATTAGGTATGGACAGAGTCTGAGGCCCAAAAAAGCTAGTATAGTTTTATCCCGACAAAATTCTGAAACGGCGATGACAGGTATAAACATTCTAAATAGACAATTTTGCGTTGCGTAAATTAGTATTTGTAGACAAAACTCTCCGTTTTGTCTACAAATACTAATTTACGCAACTACGACAAATAACAGCTAAATAATACGTAAGATCATATTATTTGCCCGCTCGAAGTCTATAATATAACTAGCGGACTCGACAGACTTCGTTCTGTCAAAACAATTAATTTGCAATAAATAAAATTGCAATCTCAAATTTGAGAAATAAACTATCCTATCTTTTAAGTTGGAGAAAAGCACACATTTTAAAAGAAAAAACATTAAAATCGGTTAAGTGGTTTAGGAGTCCATTGAGGACAAACATTGTGACACGAGATTTATATATATTAAGATTAAGATAGAACTTTGATAGTAGGTCAATCGGTTTGCTTATCTCAGCTAATACAAAACTATATGTGACCTATATGTTAGGAAAAGGTATAAATTATTAGGGACGAACCTGGTTCCCGTTGTCCGCAAGATGTTAAAGGCGCCTCGTCTTCTTTATACTGTTTTCCACACCCGTGATGATGTCGTACCGCGAATAAAACTATACGCGTCGACGGGATGATGAGTCCAGACGGTTTTCGGTATTTATTTGAGGAGACAAGCTAGACCACGATACGGCGAAACGTCAACTCACTTTCTCCAGTACCCTCAGATTCGTAGGAATGGAATAGATTTAGGATGAGGGTAATAGGAAATGTTGCGTTCAGGAAGGCTAAATTAATTACGTTTGGAAAGTACAAATGCGTTCGCCTATTTTAGTCATATCATTAATATATATTATATACATTATGTAAAAGTAGATTAATTTGTGCCAGCTAAATCCTTCTTAACAAAAATAACATCGAATACTAAACAAGAGATGTGTATCCGGATGATTAATTGCTCAGTTTTCGTTTAGATAATAGTTGTCGCTTTGGCTTAAGTTGTAAGATATAAAGAGATTAATTGCATAGTTGTCTCTAAGTAGGAAACGTTAAGCGATCTATTGTTATCGCGAATACCCCGAAGTAATCCTGAGGCGCATTAGGATGTTCACAAACTTAACTAATCTTATCGTTAAATGGGTTCTTTAGTTGTATTAATGATTAATAGGTCAATTGGATAATTCGTTAGTAATTTGTTTCTTTATTAATTTATTTACTACAATCATGATATTAGAGATTTATTCAAGTGAAAGATTTTAGGCCGTTATTGGTCCCCTTTTACAATTATAAATACTAGCAGCGCTCCGCGGATTCATCCGAGTACTTGATATTCCCGTAGGAGTACGGAGATGAATTATAACCCAGATGTTGTTTTGATGTGATTGCTACATTCGTTCCGTTCTAGTTTTTGCGTGAAAGAGTCACAAAAATCCATCCATACATTTTTACAAACTTTCGCGTTAATATTACTAGGATAACAACACGTTCGCTGGGTAGCTTTATTCCGATCCTGAGATTTTGAAACGCGCGCCTTAATTACCAATAAATGGAAGACAATCCACAGCCCTGGTACGATCCACACATACGTGCAATAGACGAAAAAAGATTAAAAATGAACACATCGTATCCGGATCCATATAATCCGGATAAGACCGCATCCACTGCAGATAATCAATATTTATCAAATTACCTGCACTGGATAGGATTCGAATCCGCAACCCGCGAGTAAACAAGTTACTTGACTACTAAACGTAGCGTTATGGCGGCAAGAAGAGGCGAGGAGTGGTTAAAATAGAATAGGCGACATGTAAAATGAATAATGCATTTATTTATTTTTTAATTTAAGAATACTATAAAGTGTAAATGCTGCAAGTGCAGATCTCATTGTCTTTATTGTCGATATCTTGAATGTTTCACAAGACTGTGTTAAAGGCACCGTTTTTCTCGATATAAAGCGAGACCGCTGTAATATGATTTGGCGATCTCCTTGCGCTCGTTAGCTGCTTCACTTTGTTTTCGTTTCTAGATCTCGAAGATATTTTTTTATAAAATATGCATTTTATGGTATAGCACAACTATTGGCTACATATTTGCCCTCCGACAAATAGTTTAACTTCATCCGCTAATGACTCGTCGACCGTATTGGATTTGACTAGCCAAACATCTACTCTCCAGAGTACCGCGCGCGATATAGTGCGCCCACTGCGAGGCACGAAGGCCTAAAAGTCTAGGACCTTTCGAAGTCAGGCCTAAAAGTCTAGGACCTTTCGAAAAAAAAAGACTACATATTGTGAAGTTACAATTAATGTGATGGTGTAATACAGTGTTACTAGACTAAACTAGGCATACTCTTTATAATCATGAGGATTTGTCTCTGAGAATAATTTATCTAGAGGTGTCGCGTAAACGTGTAAAGATTAGACAAGCGTTATAATGTAGGATTTAATGCGACTACCACATTTCTTTATGACTAACAGATAATCGCGAACGTAGCCGCGCATAAGCCCACACCTGACACAAATTTATTATTTTACCACGTACAGTCAACGTTCAAAAGTCCAGTAGCATCGTAACGACCGTATTCGCTTGCCGGTATAGTGCGTATTCTGAATGTGTGCGCCATGTTACTATGCACACACTTAAATGTCGTACAATATCAATACCAGAAAGTATAAGCGTGTAGTGGATGCAAGACAAAGATAACATTATATCGTTTGTCCTCTTCATTCATTATTGCACTGTGTCAATAATAATGCAAAAATTTCACAAGCTACGTAAGATAGGTCGTAGCTCCATCGGTAAATAGTTGGCCTCGCATCGACGCTAGTTGAAATGGTCACCGTTCAAATCTCAGTTTTGCAAAGTCTTTATCTTAACATTCTTATAAACTCATTTATTTTTTAATGAAATGACTTTTTTAAAGTTTTATTTACTTAAGATTAATATTATATATATATTAAGTAGTATATAGTAATGTATATATTTCTATATACTACTATATATTATATAATATAATATATATTAAGTAGGTAATATAATAAAACAACACTTTCAAAATATAAAATATATGTTATATTTATTTCAATGACCTAACAATTAAACAATTGAATTGATTGACGTTAAAATCTTTGATCCATAGATCTATCAAAATAAAAATATTATAGATATCTATTGTGTTACCAATATTTCATATTATTATTGAGGTTAAAGTTTAATTATTCATTTTCTCGAGGAAAAGAGGATTAAAACTTAACCTCAACCTTTAAATATTAAACCTCCTAATCATTGACCAGCATTGAAACTAACGAAATATAAATATTATATCAATTAATACTTAGTGTGACACAGAAACATATATTTAATGTAATAATATTGATTAATATTTTGTGTGTATAAATTCAAGATCACCCGGCCCTTGCGCACTAATCCATCCCCACATGTTCACACTTATTCTGCCAGATTCGGTGTTTGACACTACGTTATTTTCACTTTATATACTATTATCTTTACGCCATAAATGTAGTCTTCCTGCCATTCGTCTTTATGCCTTTGAGTCAAAAACGGTTTTTTCGCCGGCTTTCGGTGATGTAGTCCCTCGTCATGAAGTGCACGACGAACGGTTACCAATGAGGTGTTTAATTCATCGGCAAAACGTCTTGTCGGTATGAAACCACACGTTTTATACTCCGCTGCCATGTAACGCCGCTGAGTCTGGTAAATAAGAAGTGGCCTTCCACTTCGTTTACGACTCTGCAAGCCACCTTCTTCCTCAAATTCTTCACCCGTCGACTTAACAGTATTTCTCTAAAAAAAATAACAAATTGTAAAAGACAATTTTAACCATTGAAAAAATATGCATCACAATAATATAATTAATTTCTACTTACAGATAAGCCAGCTTCGTTATAAATTTGAGAAATATTCAGGCCATTCGAATATAGGGCTCTTGATTCGATATTAATATTTGCTTGCATATTGGACACCTAATTATTATTTTAAATTGAAACAGTTAGCACACAATCACTCGTAGCTGAATTCACCAACCAACAACATTTTAATATTTTGTTTTTTCCAAGCCAGTAATCATTTTATTTTAAATCTACCCTCACATTCTTTGCTCTGTTTAGAATGTTATGTTTCTAAGTTTTAGTTAGAAACATTCGTAATAATTTATAAATATTTCAAAATTTAAAACATTACAATTTAAAAATGTAGAATCGACGCAGACCCAATGTGGGATGGATTTGATCCTGCAATTTAACAGGTGATCGTAGAATAAAATATATGCACTTGCTTAACCACTGGGCCACGGCATTGCTTACGCGTTGAGACGAAATTAACGATATGAATTTATACAGACAAACAAAGTGTATGTGTGTGTGAATTGTCTTTATAGAAAAAGGTCACAAGTAACGTTAAGTGTTGACGCTATAGCTGCGTTCGATTGCTACTGGACTTTTGAACCTTACTGTACATAATATGTTTCTTCAGTAAATTAAAAAACTCGCAACTATAGCAACAGTCGACTTAAAATTACTAAATCAATTTTATGAAAAATGTCTAAGAACTATCGCTAGAAAACCTAATTTCAGAAAAAATGCATGCAAATTAATTCACCCGTAACGTTACAGTACAGACAAGCATGGCGTTGAAACTTCACAGTTATTATTAGTTGATAGTTAAATAAAAGCATATTATATACGGTCGAATTGAGAAATGCCTCCCTATTTGAAGTCGTTTAAAAATTATAGTCAAGGAGGTCTCGTAATATTTATGAATATTTTACCGGTGAGGGTTGAGATTCTGTCCCAAACCTGATTTCTAGCTCCATATAAACTTGCCTTACGATAAAGCAAATTCGTATATAATATGGTCCTAAAGTGTCATGAGGGATACATTACAAGAAATTGGTATTCTGATTGTAGCTTCAATGTGTACGAGAAAATGTAATGCCAGCTTACGCAAATATTTCTAATATAGATATTGGTATAGAACCAATAGGTATTATAAAGAAGTATGGGTTTGTGACGTTTTAATGAGTAAGTAATCCATGGATCTACTAAATCGATTTTGAAAATTATTTTACCTATAGAGGCCTAATGTATATGTCCCCGTATTATCACGGAAATGTAAAATACGCGAGTGAAACCGCAACGGCGCTGGTAGTTCTCTATTCTCGGACAATGCCATTTATCTTATCGCAGATAAATGGCATTGTCCGAAACAAGAAATACACAAAAATGTTGAGTGTTATTATCAATAATATCAAACGAAATGATACTATTTAATATATTAATTAATAAAAGATATTAATTATTGTTGTAGGTGATAAGGTAATAAAGCGTTTTAGATTAAACATCTACCACATAACCTATAGACTCCTAATGTTTGATTTTCCGTATTAAATGCATTCTGGCAACTAGCTGAGGTGAGACGAAAGGGGTTGCAATGCTGTGATTAGCTAATTCAATGTCATACGTCATTACCAATCACGGAACGTTAAAAAGAAATGGATATATTTCGCAAAGGGAAAGTATGAGACGACACGATAGTTTGAGTACATTGTTTACGGCTTACATCGGAACTATAAGTCAGTTGTGTCGCCAGAACCCGTTCCCCTGTTATTAGAAGTAGGTTATGTGGTCGATGAGATTAAAAGTGTGCAAATTTTAATGCAACTCCATACCGAGCTAGTTTCGCTACATTGCGCGTGTTTGGTCTGTAGGATCTCTTGTATTACAAATTACAATCGATAAAGCATAATTATTGAAGTTTTTGAATACTTACCTGATCTGTTGGCATAAGAGTTTTTGTAAGTTATATTATACTAGCTGTTGCCCGCAGCTTCGCCTGCGTCAACTAAGATTTACAACGGGATATTAGTACGCAAAATAAGTAACTTTTCTGGTTGATTTTTACACCTTGTGTCCGAAAAACCCAAATATCTTATGGAACCCTATTTTTTCCAGAATAAAATTTAGCCTATGTTACTCGTGGATAATGTAGCTTTCGAATGGTGAAAGAATTTTTGAAATCGGTCCAGTACTTTTTGAGCCTATTCATTACAACCAAACAAACAAAGTTTTCCTCTTTATAATATTAGTGTAGATAAATTATAGCAAATATGTCCATTGATAAATAAAATCTTTCTTTCCAAGCATAAACATAGTTATTTTATAGCAGATTTAGGATACCTATGTGAGAAAAAAATCAAATAATTGCCAAGTCGCGTGTGGAACAAGAAGATCTTATCTTCAACATTGTTTTCCAATTTTTTACTTATATTGAATGTATATTCGATGTGAGCGTAAAGTTGCGGTGGCCCTAAGGATAATAATGCATGATATTTATGCTGTAATAAAATAGGAAATAAAATCTTTCAAAGGAAATTTATGCCCATTACTAAGTATTGTCCCAACACTTATATTTCTAACAATGTTCGCTATGCTATGTAGAGTAAACACAATACTTTAGTCTCTCGGGGTACGTTCTTATTTAAACCAAAATGCTTTAGAAAATGGCACCAATGTAAACAGCAAACGTATACACAATTTGATTACTAAAACAATGGTCAAATGTTTTAACAAGAAAGTTTTGTTACTAAACAAATAAACGAACCACAAAATGTCCAGCAAATATTGAAACTGTGAAAAGCATAATGAAGTAAATATTTATTTTATAGTTCGTTAAAACTATATTCGGTATTAGTAAAATTATATCTTGATTTCTCAGGCGGAACGGACGTTTAAGTTTTCATTTCGACGTGATTATATCCAGCTTTAGATGGCTGATGATTATTATTACTTCAGTACATAATATCATACCGTTGCCATGGCATTTATATTCTCAATACAAACAATAATATAAGCTATACATATGTGTTTATACAAAGTTCAATATTTTTTTATGATATGAAAAACTAATATGTACCAACTGTAAATACTATCAGATTGCTCACAAGGCAATAAATTCTCCTTCGTGCCGATATTTATTATTACTCGCGAAATATTCAATAATAACTGGGATGAAAGGGTTTCGCGAAATGTGGGTTTTGCGTGCGTTTGAGGCCCGCGGGCCTATTAGTTCCGCTGACCTCACCGATGCGATACGGATTTGTGATTCTAAGCCCTTGACCTTGACATTCATTGTTTTATCGTTAACTAGAGGTTGCAACGGTTTTAGCTACCTCAAAATTGGTTTTAATTTTTTTTTAAAATTTGACTGTCGAATGCAAAAAAAAAATCTGACTACTATTTCAGGATGATTTTAGGATTTAAAACATGCAAACACTTCAGCAATATAATGTTATATAGCATTGAATATTACTGAGATATCCGTAGTTTTTTATGGATTTAAAAAACATTGGGATTAAGAAACACAATTTAAAAATAGCAGATCCTCAAAAAGATCTCATTAATCAACTTATTTTAGCAAATCTTTCGGAAGAAATAAATCGTGATTAAAATAAACGATTGAAAGTATATATCCTTGTCTGGATTTTACATACTACTTTATGTATTATATACGTATTTTTAAAAAATCTCTCACAATTATAGCAGAACACGTAAAAATCTGCTTTAAATGTAACATATTTTTGTTTTGTTGTTTTGTAATTCATTTATATTGTAGTGACGTACTGTGTACAATAAAGTATCTTCATTCATTCATTCATATTTTTTTTATAATTAATATATTTCTTCACCTAGAAATGTAGAGGTGTTAAATTTATGTCCACAACAAAAGTCATTGAAGACAAATGATTGACCAATAGTGTTGTGGTGACAATATGATGTGTGTTATGCATCCCATCAAAAAACGTCGCTATGCAATAAGTAAATACTGTTATTGCCATCCTAGTTGCTTAGATCATTTACATTAATTGCTTTCATTTTATATCAAACGACCGCAAACTTCAATCAGAAGTGGTTTTGGCTTTCCTTGTAACTGGTGATGAAAAATATAAAATGTTTACCATGAAAATGATCGCCATAAGGTCAATTTTGCATCCTAGCCGTAACGGCATAAAGTCGATACTCGGATCGATGGTCAACCGTGACTGTAATTTTCTCAAAGCGGTTTAACGGTCATTAACGTCGAAGAACGTTTAATGGTCGTCATATATTCAATATGACGCCATATTACATAACGCCAAGACCAATATTCAGACTATTGGGTGATCTTATTACCTTTCCCGCTCAAAGTTTGTGTAAATTATGATGATATCCTACAT
This sequence comes from Lycaena phlaeas, assembly GCA_905333005.2. Taxonomy (NCBI): domain Eukaryota; kingdom Metazoa; phylum Arthropoda; class Insecta; order Lepidoptera; family Lycaenidae; genus Lycaena; species Lycaena phlaeas. The sequence goes on along the minus strand of HG995172.1, from coordinate 10,450,278 downwards.
ACGTCTCCGTATGTAAAGTTTTACGTATCTGTAACATTAGATGGACAAAACTAAGTGCCTGTTTCACAATCTCCAGTTAAGTGCCCAATAGGCTATCGGCAACATATTTGACAGATAGAGTATGTAGTATATGTCAAGTATCTGTCAAATATGTTGCCGATAGCCTATTGGGCACTTAACTGGAGATTGTGAAACAGGCCCTCAGATTATTTTTATTGTGGTCTCGATATTTTGGCAATGTTTCAAGTCCCATGATCACAGGAAGGGTCAGGTCAAGACGGGACTTACCGTGGGAATAATGATTTCTACTTGCAGTTCCTATAGAATTAAAACTGTTTTCTCGTGAGTTGGGGCTGTTTCACCATCATTACTTTTGCTAAAGTTGTTCGGAGTTCGGTGTGATTCTAATGAGTCAATTAACTAGTAAATTGTTAGTCAAGTAACGTTAGACCATGACGTTAATTCTTGGGCAGTTTGACTGGGATCGGCTTCCATCATCTCTTTCGATTCATTGTTATTCACACGTTTGGGCGGTCTTCCACGCGGTTCATTCTTTAAATCAAAGTTTCCATCGCGAAAGAGTTAAAACCAAAATCGCACGGTGCGTTCATTAGCAGTCCCCTTTCCAAACGCAACATTAATATTGCCGCGTAAGTTTCGCGTCGGAACTCGTATTCAAAAATCACACGAAGTTTAAAGTATCTATCTTTCTTATTTGAGCTGATATATATAAAAAAAACAACTGAAAGTCGATAATCGAATGTTGCACATTTTTTAAAAGGAAAAAAGTTTCACTCAAAAATCGCAAACAATGAAGGTTCTATAACAATTCGAAGAAGTATCAACTTCATACTTTAACTTCTATTATATTTTATATTGTTAGAGCTATGTATTAAATATGCTTTTTTACTTAAAGAAATTTATAAGAGAAAAATTACAGATTTTAATAAAAAAATTTATATCGTTAAGAAAGCTTGTAATGTAAATATGATGACCTAATTATTCGAGGGCAACTTCTAACATTTTTATTGTAAAATACTCTCGGAAACAGCTTTGTTCTTTATACTCCACATTTTTCATTGTTTACATTTACTGCGGTACTTGTTTTATAATAAAATCCTTATTAGCGTGTTACTATTTTATAACTAAAATATTTGGCTTGAAAAATAATATTTTTAAACAGTAAATACTGCGTGATCCTTATTCTAAATATGTCGCGATCAATGCTAAATAATTATAAAAAACTTAACCCCTCCTTGAAGACATCAAATGGCATAGCACCTGGACCATGATGACAAATCGACTGATATTGATTGATGATGAATAAAATCTGGTTAGTGGTGTGTGTGTGGTAGGACATCCACACAACAACATGCAGATACATTGGCCCTAACTACGCCCCGCTCATATCCCCCTTGGGCCACCGAAAACTTATAACAATATAGTTAAAATATAAATATTTCTCAAGTTGTTAACTATAAGGCCGGCTGGATTCCGATTAGATGGGACGGAGATCTCCGTATAGCCCTGTGACGTTTGATGATGATGACTGATATGACATGATATTAAAATGACTCTTGCGTAAATAGCATACGATGCCTATAGTCAAAGTCAAAGTCAAAAATTTTATTCAAAATATAATATGTCTAATGTAATAAAATAACTATGCAATAAAGATTTAGTAAAATATCTTATAACAGTTAGTTACAGGGCTTGATTTTGCTGCATTCCAACATGTAGATCAGCAGTGCTATTCTGTAAGCGCTTCTTACAGATTAGCACTGCAGCTTTTCGAATGTGAGCTATCGACGGATTAAGTCTTATCTTAAGCTTTTCAATATTCAAACAATACCCTGATTCAATAACAACATCATAGAAAGAAGGTATTTAAGGAATTATCCTTTTCCTACATTCCATAAATGTTTGGCTTGAAATTAAATTGTTGGCGAATTCTGATCCGTCCCCTTGGTCCCACGGGATGATTGCTGTAATTGTCCGTGTAATTAGTGGCCCGGGATTAACGACGACTACGTTGGTGGCTTACAATGCCAGCATTATACCTTATATATCATTAAATGTGGGCTCCCCTGATAATAAAATTATGAAAAATTTAAAGCTCACGTTTGGAGAACAATTGGCATTTAATGAGAGACGTATTTCATATGGAGATTTCAAAGTCTAAAGTTGTGGCTCTAAACGAATTTAGAATGGCATGATCAATACGTTCAGAAACATAATAATACAATAATTGAATTTCCCGAAATGCTTATCGTAAAACAGATGTACTTGGCAAGGAATAAGAATAAAAAGGGAAAACTGCGGGCAGCAGCTAGTTTAAAATAAATTTACATTTCTGACAATTTACTAAAAATCTTTTTACTTCACCTATCAAGTATAAACTAGCTCCATTGGACCTATACAACTCCTAAAATTCCTGTTTTTCATACATCTATTCTTAAAACAAGCGTAAAACCACAATTATTTATTTTTTACTTGCCGCCAAACATTTCTTTACACTAGTGCTTTTGCATTGAACGATTCTGATTGTTATGTGTGTGTGTTTTTTAAAACAAATAAATTTATATTTTTTATTACATAACTTGTGATTTTATTAAGTTTTTTTAATTTATATTACACGTGCGTATTGCGGAGTACCAATTACCTAATTAGTCTACATATATTTAAAGTCTCAAGTTTTCTAAAGATTACGGAAATTTCATAAATTTTATTGAAACAACCTATAAGGAGTTTATGGCGGCCTATTAAGTTTTTTACACGGCGGTTATGCCACGATATAATCCGTAAAACATGTTACATTATATTTGACGTCGTTTTATCGAATATGTTTGCTGTAAGAATGTTTTTGCTATATCTTATTTTATCTTATCTATCCCGATTCTATATATATATAGAATCGGGATCTCGGAAACGGCTCCACTGATTTACATGAAATTTTGTATACACGGGTTAAAAACGGCGATAAATTGATCTAGCTAGGATACATTTTTAAATAACTTTTTTTTATCCGTGTTTTGAGGCATCGATAAAATATGATTAGAATACGAACGTTAATTTCGCAGTCGAATAATATGTTATGGTAGCTTAGTGGTGAAATTAGGCAGTTATATCCGAAATATACGAACGAGCCTGGTTCGAATCTCCAGTCCGAATTTTATTTTTTCCTTTTTTAAGATCTTTTTTTTTGGAAGAAAAATGTTATCGTATTTTATCACTAAGGGTACCGAGCAAATGCTCGGTCAACCAGGTACTGATTACTTATGAGAGTAAATGAAAAAGTTTATAATTTAGTTTTAGTCAAACGTTTGATTTGACGCTATCGTGTACAAGCTCTCGTGGGGTAAAAAAAATTGAAAAACAAACAAACGATTCATACTCAACATAAAATTTCCAACTTTTACGTTTTAATTGGAATATCGTAACTATATTTTCATCATTTATCAGTGCATTCATTCGTGAATTTTAGATAACCTTGCGTTAGAAAAACTCGTCGTTTTTAGTTTTTCTTTGTCATAGGTAAAAAAAAATGTTATTTTTATATTTCGACGATGGTTTTTTAAATTTAATTAAACTATGGTCTAGAATATCTAAAAAATCCTTTTTTGTAGTAATTATTTAAAAAGTTTTTACCCAGTTTATATTATGATATTATTTTTAAAAGTTTTCAGCTGGTAATAGCTACGTTTCATTGTTTCGTAAAATTAAGTCTAGAAATAACCATAATGTAGATCACAATCGTATCTAAAGATCATTCGTCTGGACAATATCAGCAGTCACTACCAAAGAGTCTGTTCCTCTAGATTTGTCTTCATTGAAATTAAATTATTGGATTTCCATCAAAGTTTTATGAATCAAAACTTCTTTGAAAGAAAAATCTCATAGTTCATATTAAAAGTAATCGTTAGGCGTTCATTGAGGGAGGCCTATGTTCAGCAGTGGTGGGATAAAGGCTGATGATGATGATGATGATTAGAGGTTGCTAACATCCAATAATATCCAAATTTAATTCTCATCAGGCGCAGGTTTCTTCACGATTTTTTAATCGCCGGTGAGCTAGCTATATTCATATCCTCAGGTATAGCGATAAAAAAAATATTTGGTCCACTGGTCAAGCTAAAAACCAGACCGCTAATTCCAATCATACTATCGTCTATCGTTCGCCGTTCACCTAAAACTATATAACTATAGCTTTTATCTCAATGGCAAATTTAGTTATTTATAAAAACGTGCAGTCGTTCAATCCTGCAGATATATATCCTCCTGCTTTCCTTCTTCTAATACTTTATGTGGGATTAAGTGAAGTGCTTGGAAAGAGCTAAAGAGATAAATGTGGATTCTTATCCATAAGTGTGCACACTTGTCTGTTGTGAATCGAACAGTTTTCGATTTAGTCGGCCATTACGAGACTCGCTACTGAGATGACTCCATTTCAGATACATGATCGTTTCAACTTTAAAATTTTATACAGCATTTTTATTTTAGTACCCTTTGTTCGATAATATTATAGCAAATGTTAAGAGAACTATCCTTTTGGTGTCGCAGGTTTTTTTTGATTAACTACAATATGGGTTTGATATAGGTACATATAAATATGATTGGTATTTTTTTACAGACATCTTACAGCTAGATAATTTTACATCTCGATAAATAATAAAAATAAGGCCAATTATAGTTTTTACATTATAAAGATAATATTGAGTTTGTTTAAAAAAATTGACTATTTTTAAATTAATGCGTTAAAAATAGGTAAATATTTTTTCACAACATAATCTTCGCGTTTACACAATTTTATATATAAAAATTTCGGGTTTCAAGGCAATTTTAAGGTATCCCTTGGGCTTTTTAAGATCGTATCAAAATGTCATTTAGTGTGAATACAATAGTAGGAGCGATATGAATGAGAGGTGGGTCTATCGGAAAAAAAACATCATTTTTATGGTCACTTATGGGTACCCTACATACTTATATACCCTATAAGTTACATACTCGACATGTTTGTTAATTTTTTTGATTGAAAAATAAAGGCTATTTTAATTTTAATTAAATTGTATCTGTAGATAATAAAATATATCCTATTTGTATATATAGAGGTATTCGATGTAACCTTTAACTAAAGGTATCAAAATAAAAAATATCTTTATTACGTAGGTACAACTTGTACACTTGAAATAAGTCAAAAAAAAGTGGTCAATAAGAAGTAATAGTAATTAAAAAAAAACTCGTTTGAGAAAAATCTTAGGGGTTGCTCTTTTGTCAAATAGAACCTATATAATCAACCCTTATATTATGTCTCACTGCTGGGTACGGGTCTTCTCCTCGAAATCAGGCGAGGAGGGTAATAGGGAATAAAATGGGATACAATTACATTCCACAGCCTTATATCGATAATTTACGGACTCCTTAAATATTTATGAGTTTTCTGTTTTATTTCCATTTCGTTCCCAATATTTAAATAAAAATTTTACCTTTCAAACTAGTTAAGTTTTTTTTCTACTTTAGCCATTAAATATTTGTGTACTTTTCAAATATAAGGGTCGAGATCCCTATCAAATGCTTTTCTTTCCATTAGTCAAGCTAAATTCGGTTCTATTTTAAAACCTTTTCCATCAGCAAGTCAACTTGAACAAAATGAATAATGAATTTCCGTGACTCTTAAATTTACTTAAAACTCGAGATTTCTTTTTAACTTGAAAACTTGCATTAATTTTATATAATAGTAGTACCAACTGAGCCGCAATCGGACTTTTTCTTTACACTGGCAGTCCGTTACTCATTCAGACACACACTCTCTCTCTTACACAAACATACACATAAAATGATATATATTAGATTTTCCAAAAATCTTTTATATTATTTGTCAATGAGATTTTTTATCATTACCTCCTAGCCATTTCCCAAACCTAGCTCTGGTTAGCCTACCCTTCCAGCCTAAGCAGATTCAGCTGAGTACTAGTATTCTAAACGGAGCGACTGATTATCTGACCTCCACAACCCAGGCGATACGGTACCCCGTGGTACGATTGGTTGTTAGAATCTCGGGCTTCTCGACCCGTAACGACTGTCCACGAATTACAACCGAGACTAACGGCCCTAAAGGCCGGCCGCCTAACGTGCTTTCCGAGGCATGGACAATGACATATTTATGAGGTAATTAATATAATATGTATATTAGATGTTTCGTGTTATTCAGCTTATTTGACGGTACAATGACGACAGCATCTCGCAGGCCATCCATCACGTTAACGAGGGTGTGCTACACGACACGCATCCCAATACCCTCTGTTTGACCCTTATACGACGACATTTTCTTTGCGTATCTTTTAATATTGATAATTGCATCTTTGAAGCAATGGAGAAATTTATATTTCAGTAGTTGTTTCTGCATAGTGAACGGAAGTGTCACGAGGAATTCACGGACTAATACCTGCAGCAGAATACCATCACCGGATATCAAGTCAAAATTCCAAGTATGTGTGAACCACACCACCTGGATGTCCGGATGCCGGATAAAACATAACAACCCGATTTTTACGTCATTTCCTGCCTCGCACGACCACTGCATGGAATCAACTGTCACCGACGGTATTTACAAATCGAAACCACTTAGGCACATTAAAGAAAAGAACTTACCTAATCATATTTGAAATGAAACTTGCCGGCAACCGAGAGAAATTTTCTGGCTCGCACGACCAGAATGGGATCATAATCCTCTGGTGTAGATCTATCGCTATCACTTACCATTAAGTGAACTGACTGTCTGCTTACACCTACCCTCTTTTATAAAGAAAAAAAAAAGAGAAATCGAAGATGGCGGCTGCAGCAAGTACTGGAAGTGCTGAGGGTATTATTTATTTATTTATTTAATTATTAGATACACCAACAACATAGCAAAATTAAAATTACATTGATTTACAGAATATATATAATATGGTCATGGTTACATTTGCATGTCAATTACAGGTATATACAGCTATTTATTTTTTTACAGGTATCTACTATATACGGATAAAAAAAAATTCGTTACTTTTATATTCAATAATAAACATCCATAAACCATTGAAGTTCTTTTAACTGTGAAAACTTTATTGAAATATTGTCCGTCGAATGGCTCTATGGACCTCGGACCTTTCCATTTGATGTACCCTAAATTGTACACTATAATAAGCTTTAAACTACAAATAATATTTTCCTATTCGGCATTTGTAATGGAGCTCACATAACAATTTGAGAAAGGGTCGGATGACAGATGAAATATACCGGGCGTCGTTACGGCCGCTGTATCTGAAAAGTGTCGCTATTGAGAATACATTATTAGGTTTTATTTCTGTTGAATCGCTTTGAACAAATGATTGGTTTTCAAATTTTTGATTTCCTGGTTTTGATTATAAATGGCTAAAGAAATGAATGAGCTTAGCAGAGAGAATATATATTCTCACGTCGTCTATACCTACCGCAGAGTTTCTACTAATGCGTTCTCCCCGCGATGGCCCTTTTGGCGTGAAAACGTCTTATAATTCGATGGAGCCGGCTACACACACGAAAGAACATGACTCATGCGGCGGTACCTCGCTCTGAGGCGTTCCATTTAAGGCTTAAAGTGAAAGCGAGAGCGCGGAATGAGGGACAAAGAGGCACAATCGGCCCATTAGTATTTTTTTATGACGTTGTCACGTTCAACTATCGTCATTAAACCGACTTTACAGACAACCGATTTTTTACCTCGGGTAAAACCCTAGAGGACTTGGGAAAGCACTACCTCACTAAACTACCGGCGAGCTCCTTCAGCTGCTTTTTTAAGGGTCCCGGATTTGCAGGCAACAGGATCACCTTCGCCGAAAATCTCCTCGCAGTGGCTGGTCCAACAGTGAATTTTCAAACAATTGAGTAAGAATCGCCCATTCAATGCAGATGGGTACATTCATTTATGGTAACAAATAAATTTTCAAAAGTTCAAAAGAATAAGAGTTGAAAAAAATGGATCTTTCTATACAAATGTATGTATGTTGAGACTCTGCAATTCAAATTATACTTCTTAACTTTTGCAAGGCAACTTCCTGAACAAAATGGGGCTACTGGCTAAAGAAGATTGTACTTTTACGACATCCAATCAAAAGAAAGTGAGCACTCCTCTGTTGTAATATAATCTAAAGAAATATTTCTGAGAAATATTTGGTTTATTTAAGATTTTTCATTATAATAAAATATCCGCGGTATTCCAAGGAATTTTTAAGGATATTAGAATGTCATCTCGTGTCTTTTATCGATGTAACCCATGTTATTGCGAGGGTAATTGGAAGCCCGTCAATCCATTGATATCATGTAAAGATTCCTTAAATCACTAGGTCTGTAATTTTGGACGGAGCTGAGGAAAATATTTTGCCAGAGGAGTTGGGGTCGCACTTTCTAATTTCATTGCTTGAAATTCTGACATGCCGAGAAACCGGGTCGCGCCTAATTTAGATTCATTGAAATTTGGAATATGTAAGATGTATTTTGTATGGTTTGTTTACTTTCATGCAGATAAGGATTTTTCTATAAAGATAGGTTCTTTATCTCCTTTAAAGGGACATGGCTGTTTATGGCTTATAATGTTTAGTCTACAAAACAGCTGTGGATTTACAATAGGGGCAGTCGGGGCTAGTGCCCAGGGTGACAAATTTTCTACAGTCTTTGTGTCTACGTGCGTCCACCTTACCATCCTTTTGCAGTAAGTCCCACATAACTCCTCCCCAACCACCCTTCCCTCCTCCCAGGGCGGCGATTAGTTTAAATGCGACTCTGCTGTAGCTGTAGCTAGATGAGTCAATATGAATAAGAAGAATTCGAACAATCGAACAAAAAAAAAATCTAGCAATAAACGAAACGAAATCTAAAATCAAATCAAACTTAATATTTTGATATTCATACACGAATTAAGTCAGTACTTGTGAAGGGACATATCACGGAAATATGGTCAATCAGATTGAAAGTCTTTGAACATCGTGCAAAGTTTGCTAACTCGATATCCATCCTTTCCGCTTGATTGCGCGAAGATTTCGCACCCAACCGTACAACTACAAGGGTCAAGCTGAAGGGATTTCGCAATATTAAAATTTCCTTTTCGAGATATTCAGGTAACATAAGGTGACAAACGGTTCAACATTCAAGTTGAGTGCGCATTGCCTACCTTTTCATTGTTGGGATTACGGAAGGAAAATAAAAATGAAACTTTATGATGGCACAAAATCTTGGATATACTTTTACACCTTGTGTGATCATACTGAAGTCTCTAAACAGAATGTCCGCTATTTCAAGGTTAAATAGAAGGGGCATGTATTAAGACCAAGATCCCTAGGAAAAAGAAGAACAGATTAACTTAAGTGACTAGATGAACCTATCCTACTTTGTGGATTAAAGTACACTGCCATGCCAGTTTCAAGTAAGCACGCCCAGATCCACTCAAAGTTTAGAGCTTAGTAGGATATGTACTCCGTAAGATATTGACTTCAAATAATGCTACAAACTTAAATTACGTCTTCAGATTGTGGTAGTGTAATATGTTCTAATATAGGCCTTAATTAAACACAAACGATGTCCCGTCAAAAATTAAGTGACAAGGTTATCCTTTTTCCTGTTAGCTTTGCGATTGTCAACCAGCCTTCTACGTCTCAGTATGGAATTACTGTAAATACATTTTATAGAAGAATTCTTTATTTAAAATCTAAATAAAATGACTAACTATACTTAAGTTCGTGCGAACTTCTGTACTTTAGAGTTTGTGAGATTGGATGTACTGAGCCGATTTTGAATTTTTGGTTTTTTTTGAATTTGAATTTGAATTTATGGTTAGAAGGATATGCATGACCCTAATAACTTTAAATTACCGTTTTCCTTGTCTTTGTCTTGTAAGCTTGATGCCTTTTGAGTGTGTGTGTGTGTGTGTGTGTGTGTGTGTGTGTGTTCATGTGTCTTAAATATTTGATTTTGAACGTTTTATTGTCTAATGTGTGTGTCTAGTTAAAATTTAATATACCTAACGATAACAAGGATTTCGCATTAAAAATCCAATAAATTCTTGAAATCAATCCAAACTTATAAAGAACAAAATTTTTTTCCACTCAAGAATTGACCCTGTTGAAAAGTTCACGTTAAAACTGATCTCGTTAAGCAAACGAACGGATGTTCAGGGCGGAAGCTAAAACTTTAAACGTGGTACAAATACGTGAGTACTATCTGCGAGTTTTTTTTCTATTATTTGCAGAAATTTTTAAAACGCTAAAATAATATCATTCTTCTTGAAAATTATAGCAAAAACATAGAGCGAGTAGGTACTTGAGAATGGCGTGGTATTTATTAATGTCACTTTTATTTGTCGGATACGTCTATCATTTAGCCACTGGTGCTCAGCTCTCTCAGGGCTCAGTATGGCTCCAGAACAAGTACATAGACAAATGAGTTTACCTGGTATTATCCCAGACGATCTAATTATGTTACCTATCTTGATACATAAGCTTCGATACCAGTAATTATCTGACCTTAATTCTGCTTTATTTACGAAACATGAAGAGTTTGAAAGAAAAAATATAAACCACGGTTGTATCTACACAGACTAGCGCACCACGGTGTATATATGGTATTTTATGCTTTGTGGATATAAGCCTTAAGACCTCACTTTTGACAAGGGAATTGAACATAGCTCAAGTTTGTAACAATTTCCCAAAAAGGATTTATATAACATTGCGTGGTGTAGAAAGACACAGGTGTTTACACGCGATATACATTCTTGCGTGTAAACATTTACACATTTGAATAAATTACAAAGAGCTTAACTCTGAAAATTATACAAAAGAGGAACATTGACGAGTTTCAACTGTTTATCTTTTCGTTGCTTTCTATCCCGATTGTATCTGAATGCGAAATGGAATCACTTACGATGTTTGCGATCTTGATATTTATTTAGGCTGGGTTGTATCTTGTACCTGTGACCGAGTCAACAATATTTTTTCCGTCTCCCCGAGATTAGATGGAACGTAATTTGATTTTTCTCTTCGCATTCGTAACTGAGTTACGTGTAGAACGTTCCAGACTGTGCATTGTGCTTTCTACTCGTGACATTTAATATTTATTAGTATTCGTTCTAGTCTATTTATGAAATATCGTATTAGTGCAGAAATTGCTATGATAGAAAGTGAGTTTAGTATTTTCTATACTAATATTATAAAGAGGAAAGATTTGATTGTTTGTTTGTATTGGATAGGCTCCGAAACTACTTTGGTACTTTTTGCACTGTTGGGAAGCTACACTATCCCCGATGAACATAGGCTATACTTCAAAAAAGTTAGGGACCCGTTTTAAATCTCAGTTGACGTAGGCGAAGCTGCGTGCAACAGCCAGGCATTATATAAAATGCTTTACAGTTTTTTTTTGTACCAACGTACCTATGAAATAAATGTACCAATTTGATTTGATTTTCAGATAATCCCTGAAAATTAATCCCGCTTTTATTGATGGATGGATTGGATGGATGGAAATAATACAAATAGCCCAAAGAATAATGTTCCATAAAGTTTTTATGTGATGGAATTAATTGAATTGGTATGGAAATGAGTTGGTATTATGGCAGGGGGTAGCGAGCATGTACCCTGTACCATCTTACATGATGAATGTGTGATAACTCAAGTTTGACATTTTGGCTTTATTTAATTACACCTACATTTACCTTTATGACACATTTATTGGCTATAAACTTCAATTGTCTTGTTCGTAATATGGTTTATGATTAAAGCGACCCAAAATTTATGTTAGCAATAAATTATACTAATTGTTTTTACTAAGTATCAAAACGATAAAGGTATTTAATATATCTTTTTAGATACTTACTGTGTCATGTCAAGAGATTTGTACTTCTCAGCGTTTTTCCTTATGAAATCAATGAATTAAATCCAAAAAATAATCAGGTATGGCAGATAGATGGACAGACGGACAGACCAAAATATCACAGAATGGATATCTTTAATTATGTTCAACGCAGACAAACAATTTGACACAACATACAGTATCTAAAAATATATTACAAAATCCTACTTTTATCTTTCGTAGATAAATTTATGAAACTGAATATTGCTGTAAAAATATACTCATAAAAGCGTATACTATATGGTTGAATTGAGAAACTCCTTCTTTGAAGTCGTTTAAAAATATTATTTGTAGCATCGCGACACAAATCTCAGGGCTTTGTAGAACTGATTTGGCACGGCTAGTTACGTAAGTACTTATAATGTTTCTCTATCTTTTAGAAATTTATATTCTGCGAGCGTAAACCTTCTTCGTTAGAAAGACGGCTCTTTGTTCTCAGAGAGCTGAGGGCTGTTTCATTTTATTTGCGCACGTGAAAGGTATTTGCCATTTGGTGATAATTTCTACGATGAGTTGGCATATTAGTATTCGCAGAGTGAAGCAGATTATACCTAAGTAATCAGAAATGTGTTACGTGGGAATGTCTTTATTGTTTTATTATGAATATTGCATATGTATGTTAGGTGTTATTTGGGGTTTACGGTCCAAAATATAATAAGGGCAGATCATAACATGACATTCAACAAGCCATGTAATGGCTTGAGAACTAAATAAAATTTGTAGGACATTTTGCGTCGCAGATTTTTATATGATACTTATTTGGTGTTCTTATGTTCTTTCATATACACAGTACAAGCTTTAATAACATAAAAAAGTAAAGTATTAAAATTAACTCATATAATATGTCCCTCTGCTGGTCATACTCCTCGAAATCTGGCGAGGAGGGTAAGAGGCCACAATTTTCCGAACTCCACATACCTTTAAACTTTCAATTTCATCAGGCATACAGGTTTTCTCACTATGTTTTCTTTCACCGATGAGCGAGCGATGGTCTTGTGCTTAGGATGCATTTAGAAATTTAGAAAACCCATTCAAGGTACACGGGGGGTCAGGATCGAATCCGGGACTCGGCCTCTTGTGCAAGGGCACAAGAGGCCGAGTGCTTAGCCGCTGGACCATCGTCGCTTATAGTAATATATTAGGATAAGGTAAAATGGATCAATCTAATCTGCAGAAAAGCAGAATAAAATTGCATCACACTGCAAATTTCCTTCTAGAATATGCTATTCATGTACCGCGGTTCTTGAAAACATTTAACCGTCATTTAGAATGTATTCACATATTACTGAATAACGCGCACAAACTTTAGTACTGAAAACGCGTAATTACGACAAAACGCGTACAATACTAAATAACTAATGTCGCGTTAATTAACATGAAATATTCAAACCGCGCGCTGTCTTTATTTAATTACGAACACGTCAGTCCAAATCAGTTGAATGATGGACGACGGAATGAGACTCGAATATTACGCTCATAAATCTAGGATCATTTAGTATTAATTTATATGACACTGGCAGTTTACTGTGGTTTTGTCGTAGGTAGTTAGTAAGCTTATTCGAAATTATGCAGAACATCAGGGGCCTGGCCAAAGTGCCATTTAGAAAGCGTTAGCGAAGTCCGAAATGATAAAATGTATGGGATTGACATAAGGCCGCGCTTAATCACGTGATCGGTATTGTTTTGATTTGACACTTATCGATACACTGACAATTATATTTTCGATACCATAGCCAATATTTTTTTGGTTATCGAATAACCATATTGAAACAACGATCGCTACAGTCATTGTACATTGGCTACGAAATTGTTATCGATAACTTACAAGCGATAGCGAATTTCGCTACGAAGCGATGTCACTTTAGCTAGGAAATATAGCTACTGGAAATCATTGTAAGATTTTTGATATGAAATATTTATTGGCGCCTTGAACTGAATCGACTTGAATGCTATGACGTCAAAGTGTATTATGAATCGAATATTATCACAGGTGTTTCCCATATGCCGGTGAGCCTTACATGAGCTTCCGATGTAATGATTTTTTCTCCCAAAGTTGGTCGTCTCAGAACTTGGGCTCGATTCGATAACGGAATGGAAAAGTTTCTGAATGGTTTTAAATTAAGTTGTGAGAGAACTACAAGTTTCGCACAAACTCAACGCAAGTTTGATAAAAGCTTTAAAAACATTTGAAAGCTGATTAGTTTGAGCGCTTTTTTCTAAATATAAATTTTTTATTAATTTTAAAAGAGACAATGGCTGCATTATCATCATCCGAAACAATAAATAGCCTATATTACTCGCTGATAATGTGCCTGACTCAAGCTCTTTTTTAAATTTGGTCCATTAGCTTTAGAGTGTATTTAATGCAAAATTAGTATATGCAATAGCCAATAGTCAGGTAAAATAAAATTATTCCTATCTACCTGGGGACACAATATTATGTTTAGATTAATGCGCGTAATAACGTTGCTTGATCTACCGTTTCACCAGAAAAAAGGAAACCCCCCCCCCCGCTTCCTCTAGCACGGGGATGCGCAAGGTTTGAAATATGTACTAAGAAATATTTTTGACAAATTTTATGACAATATCTTGATTGTTAACCATTGTATTTATTGTTTATTTAAATATTCAAAAGCTTTCACCGCAAAAGTGAGGTTACCATAAAGTAGCTTTCGAAACTTATCTTCTAAGTGTTTTAAAAGCCTTTGTACACATTTAATGACGATATCTTTTCATAGAGCGCCACAAAATTGCGTACTAAAAATGCCATTTTTATATAACAATTGTCGCCCGGGGCTGCTTGCGTTAAGTATTACAGATTAAGAAAACCTAGTAGAGAACAGTATTTAACTGTTATATCTTTATAATAAAGAACCTTTAGAAAGAAATAATTGAAAGCTTATCTTTAGCGTACTTAAATTATATAATTTAAATTGTGACTAATTTTTAAATGTCACTTTTTCTTTCATGTCAGATAGTGGATTTTGACTAGACTTCTACTTTATGCATATCCATTAATTATTTTAGTTCTCTAGGGACTGGACCTAATTGGGTCAGGAAATGTATCTATGCATAATTCTATTCCAATACACAAGGTGACGATTCTATTTAAGTGACAGTAAATAGCAGCTATAGCTAGCTCTGCACAGCTAAGCTGTCTCTTGGAAGACATAGGCTGGATTTTCGTACTTATGCTAGCGTACCTTTATTTTTATTTTTTGATAACGCGGTGAAATGCTATCGCATCATATCAGGGCCTCGGGTAGGCACACTGACGTGTGTAGGGACTCGGTTAGGGTGCACTACCCCACTAAAACCACTGCGAGCGCCTTCAGCCGCTTTGTGAAGGACCTGGATCCGCAGGCCCTAAGCGATAGACTGGCCCCGACAATGCCAGATTCTTCAGATATAGGGGGGACTGACGTCGTGTCTAGCGGGGCCCGGGTTCCCATCCTGAGCCCAACATGAGCATAGGGGTGTTACTGGAACCGCAACTCCGATACTAGCATACCTTCGTTCCCCCGTACACGCGCTTTCCTGTTCGAATCCGATTTAATGTGCGAAGGATGATAGCTGATGATGTTAATAAATTATTCAGTAGATAAAATTTATTCGAAATAATAAATGTTCATTACATTATCATTCCGTAACGAATATAAATAATGGATTTCACAATACTGATACCATCAGTCGACGAAGCGACGGGTTTCGGGTTTTATCGAGCATTTAGCGAATAAAGCACGGCATTTAAAGATAAATAAATTTAAATGCATCATTATTACTTTATTATGATTGCAATTTCATTATAATAAAAGAACTTTTATGGATTTTGTAGCGGTTTATTGAGTTTTTTGCCCGACGTTACGGATACTTTACAGCAACCCCGGTCACGAGCGGACTGAGGTGTCAGACGTCCTAATGTTACTGTTTCAATTTCATAGTGGAAAAAGTTTCTTCAAACCACGGTACAACTTAGGAGAGCCAATGCTGTTTATCTCTCACTAACTCATTAAATAATAAAGATTATTCATATTACCCCGGGTAAACTCAGTTTGCAGATTAAACCGGACACTGTACATTTCTACGATTTGGTTCCACTCCTAAGTGGCTTGCTTGACGATAAAAGTCGAATACATACTTGGTAATATTATTTTAAATATTTATGTAGCTGTTTACGCAAAATGAAATGCCGTGCTAAGTCTATTTTACCTAATACACTTCAGAAGAAGAGAAGGGGGAGAGGGGGGGGGGGGGGCAAATGGTTAGTCGTTTCACCTGTTGGTCAGTGATAGCGACATAGGCACCACCCGCTACACCAAAGGATTTTCGGGCGTATTATGCTCTTTTCTTGAAGGTCTCTAAGTCGTTGATGCCAGCTGCTTTCATAAAGTGGTCGTGCGAGGAAGAAAAATACTCTCATTCTCTGAACACGCTTAATGCAACTGCACAAATAGCATTGCTGTATACCATATAATATGCTTTATTGTATTATTTAGATATACATTTGTTAAAGAAAAATCATTAAAGACCTCTTGAAACACGCCTAACAATAAAAGCTTTTAGGCACGTGTACTTTTAAATCTCTATAGCGTTCCGAAGGGACATGCTTACTTTTATTTATCAGTCATATATATTATGATAATATGACAAGAACTTGGGTAATGGTATGTCGTGAACTTTACAACTTTATTAAGGGCGAATAATAAATTTCTATGTAGGTCAAAGTGTGTACGCCTCGGGGGTCATAAACAGCACCTGTATGCTTTCCCCTGAGCATAAGTTGCTTTGGTATGTTAATAACCGTCAATTTCGCATCGGATCTAAATATTTTACTTTCGACAACGAAAAATTGAAATTTTTGTCACAGAGTGACCATCATAGAAATCTAAATAATAACGTAGATGTGCACGATAGATGTGCTAAGTGCGCGTGACCTTGTCGCCACACTGGTGACGCGGGTGGCACCAACGCGCGTACTTACGATTAGTCGATAATGGAATTTTGTCACAGCAAGTAAGGTTAAAAGTGGTGTTTTGCAGCATTTTAACAATGCACCAATGTAAGAAATCGTCTACAACGTGTAGACGGTTAAGATCTGATGATGATAATGAAACCATGTTAAAATAGCTCATAGGTTTTGTTTGTGGATCTAATGAAGCTCCGAAACGGGCAAAGCAATTTACATACGGTTTCTTCATTTCAAACTAGTAAGTGGCAAACGCTCCGAATCTATTCAGTTCACTAACGCCGTAAGCCCCGTTCGTACGAGCGTTTTTTTACCGGACGTTAAAGAAGCGTTTGAAAGATACAAATGGATTACCCATGATCTGTTCACACGAAAGCGGCTTAACCGCATCGCTTTTTATCGAGCACTGTTGAATTTTCGACGTTGAGTGTTCGACGTTAAATCGAATTTAGCATGCGGATCTCGCAACTTGCGCCAACGCGGGCATTTAACGCAACGCTTATAAAGCGCTCGCGCTTGGGCTCGCGCGAACGGGTGATTAGTGTTGTTGTAAAAGATTTACAACAACACTAATCACCCATAAGAGATACTATTTTGTTAGACAAGTAACAAATAGTTTAAAACAAATATTATTATTATATTCCTTGAGACAAATTACACGTCGTAAGCTAGTGCCATTTCCATACAATACAGTATTCTATTCTATTCGTTTAGCGTTTGTGTCACTTGTCTAGGGAGGCTGGTTTGGTGGATGGCACGAAATGGTTTGCTCGTTGTAATTGCATCGTAATGTCTCGGGGGGATGGTATCGCGTAAGTCGGGCAGTTTACTTAGTGGTTGGTGTTGTTATTTTTTCATAGAGATAATTGAAATATCCTCGACGCTGCTTTGCTTTTAATATACGAAATTTCTACTCTTTTCACCCAAACAATTGACGGCCCTGAAGTCAATAAAGTGCGTGTATCACGCGAGGATCGGAGATACGAATTCCACCATTGGCAGACAATTTATGTCACCGTATATAATTATTATTATACACATATCTTAAATTTCATTGTCCCAACTCCCATATCTATCGGTAACACGTACTTAAGCTGTGTAATTTGAATATACATTTTAGGGCCTGTTTCACAATCTCCAGATAAGTTCCGAATAGGCTATTCACAACGTATTTGATAGATGGAGTATGGAGTATCTGTCAAATATGTTGTGTTTGGAGTTTTAAATACATTGATTATTTTTAAACGACTTTAAAAAAGGAGGCACATCTTAATTCGACCGTATATATGTTTTTGGACACGTAATTCCACAATGAATAAAGTTACTATAAAAACGTTTTCATTTATGAAACTATCCGACCACTTAGTCGAGTTTTCACGCCGCAGAATAAACTTGCACATACAGTTTAAAAGCATGTAATTTATAGAAAGCGGAGTGTACTTGAAAAGTGCGCTGGCGAGTGCGAAGTAAGCTATCCGCAAAGTGGGCACCCCGTCATTAACCCGCGCCGTCCATTAACTAATGGCTGACCGTAATGGCGCTAAACAAACAGTGCTAAGCTTAACTTAGCATGTATTTAGTTTTTCTCCGTTTAACTTTACTTGTGCAAAGAAGTAGTCAATTAAGGTTTATATAAGGTTTCCATATTAAATTTTCTTCGGTTTTTACATTGTTTTCACTTTTTTTCTGGTACGTGAAGACAGGTGTAGGTAATTATTGGCAATGAAACAGCATAATATGGGTAGATCACGGATAAATTCGCTTATCGGATATTCTCGTATCAGAGAGATCGGGCGCGAGTTTTCATAAAATGATGTAAACTTTGAAAAACTTAAGTAGGTCCTTTGGGAATATGGTCCAGGGGGTATGGATTCGGTCTTCTTAGCGAGAGGGTCCGGGTTCGATCCTGACTCCTCCACTTGAGGGGCACCTTGCGCACCTTGCGCACCTTAAGCACCCTCGCTCATCGGTGAAGGAAAACATCGTGAGGAAACCTGCATGCCTGATGAGATTAAATGTCTTGAAGGTGTGTGAAGTTAACCCTAGTTACCCAACCCCAGGCTAGTGCCTCGGTGAACTATGGCCCAATTATAATCTTGTATTATATAATATTATATGCTTTATCTATGATAAAGTTTATTTTTTTGATTTCGACTAAAATCCTTGCTTTTTTATGATAGAAACTGCAGTTATTGTTTTTTTTTGGCACGTAGTTTTCATTACTTACAGGGGCGACAAGTTTACTATGATTTATGGTCAATATTCCGCTACTTCGTTTATAAAATATCGGAACACAATTTCGAAGGAAGAAATATTGCAGTTGCTAGAAATAAGTTTTCTTAACAAGTTGAGAAACGTCTGTTGGTGTAGATTTTCCGAGCTGTAATGAAGTACAAAATACACGAGGAATTGTAATTAGCCTTTCCAGGCACGCTGGTTTGAATTGTTTGCATGGAATATAACTGAGTGTCGTAATAAATGGATTTTCAAAAACTAGAACGCTTTCTTATTAGGACCTTTTGCAGTCAATTTTAAGATTCACAATACTCTTTTTTGAATTTCATTAGAGGCTATACATAAATTACGTCACACAAATGATTTTTTGACCCGTCTCTTTCCTTGTCAAAGAAGATTTATGAGTCTCACCCTCTCTAGTGTGAGGTCACATTTTTGCGTCCTTTATTCAAATTAGAATGCAAAATAAAACAGCTGTTCTTAAATTATATTTTTTTCTTATAATTTTTTTAATAACTTAGACATATTCAATGTCCAATCCTTGTGTTACACTTCGGTTCGTGTTAAATTTTAATATACCAATATTCTGGAGACCGATTTAACAATGGGGGAGTTTTGCTGTGCCCCCCCTGCCGTGCTGCTTGGATACCACCATGATGCATGTATCTCCCGTGAAACAGTTTTGCAGTATTTTGGAGGGAAAGGCACTCCTGCCTCTCAATATCGGTTTAATAGCTATCATCATCATCAGAAACTCATTACGCTCACTGCCGGAAGTATTCCAATAAACGTCAAAACGGGCTATCTTGAGACAAAAGTTCAAAGTCAAAGTCAAAAATTTTATTCAAAATATCAAAGTACATTTTTGAACGTCAATTGGGTCTACCAGTTGATAAGTCTTGTGGATATATAGGTGAAAGGCCCCAAGGGGAGATCTTCGACCGAGCGAGGTGCGATGCTCGGTCAGGTCGAAGCCCACTTGTAATTGTTTCAGGTGTTGTATATATAGCGCAGGTACTGTTAAATTCCGATAGCGCGATGCAGGGTTGTAGCGCTGACTGGTCCCCTACAGTCTCATTCTCAGTATAGGGAGTAATGATACTGATAACGATTATACCATTATCTATGGTATTACGATAATAGTGATGATGATACTCATTTTAAAGTAGAAAGTTCCCTTAAATTAGAACCATGTGCTTATGCTTAAAGAACAACATTTCCATTGCGATGATCAGTGAATTAGCTCGACAATAATGTATTACCGTTCTGGTTTATCTATTAGCTATCGATTAGGGGTGTAAAGCCCGTGATCGATAACCGCTCATCCAGAAATAGCTAATCGATACAACGGCTGATTGCGATTCATATTAACTACATCTGTCACTATTCATATGTGCCTCAAGTTAATGTGTAGATCCAACAGGTTACATTTATTAATGTAACGTTGATATAACTTATGTATTTACAAAAAATAAGAAGCCCATTCACTACAAATTTTGTACTTTATTATTTCTATAAACTAATGTTTAAAGGGTAATGAATTCTTAAGCAAAGTACAAGCAGCTCCCCGTTGTTTTACTCGACTATTTCCCATTCCTGTGGGAGTACCGTGATAAAACAGGTCGATTACAGCAGGTCACAACAACGCCCCACCATGGTTCAGACCTTGTCGTGGCGGTGGGGCTCAGTAGCCCTGGGTGACCCCAACACTGAATTGAGCCGCGGGGGCTCTTTGTATCCCTCTTCTAAGAAGAGGGGACAAAAGAGCAGGGGGCAAGGGGCGAGGATGGGAACCTCACCTTATCATACTGTCCCGACGTTGGGAGTGTGCAATCGCCGGGTTTTAGTGGGTACAGCTGCGTCCACTTACCATCTTATGGGCGCAGCGAGTCCCACATACCCGCCTGGGGAGACCCACTCTCCAGCGGGATGCGTCAAACATTTCCCAGCGTATAGGAAAAAAAAAGGTCACTGTACATGAATACTATCGATTTTAATAGTGGAAAGTGGACTGTATTTGTTTGATACGAATGTTAACCAGTGACAAATAGATGATTGGAAAAACCATGTAACCGACTCACCAGCGTCTCTTCTTAGCTGCTGTAGATATCGGCGCTGACAAATCCGACAATATCCTGGATTAACGAGAAAACGACGCTTCGCACACGCACTGAGTTTATGATTCTTGATGATTTATATAAACGATAATTCGACAGGATTCGAGTTCGAAAGCGACAATATGGCGTGAGTGGCTCTTCGATAATGTCTTTAGCGTTCGACAGCACTGCGAGCAGTACACAGTCACCAATATCTACCATCACTGGATTTAAACATTTAAATTTATTCGAATTTCGAATTACCGACAAATTTGACAGTCGCTAATGTTGCTAGTGTGATTAAATCGATACGAAGTAAAGAAAAAGTATTTAAATAAATTAAAAGAAATATTTAACTATGTATTATTATAATTAATTAAAATAAAATTATTAATGCTGATTCTACAGTCACAACAACGCGTTTCTATACCAGGATAACTAAAAAGATAAATTTACAGTAATTTAATTTGCCTTATTCATCATCGTCATCATCATCATCAGCCTTTATCCGTCCAGTGCTGAAGATAGGCATTCCTCAATAAACGCCACGCTACGTTAACACACGTATACATTTTATCAGTAAGGGTTTTTTGCACTTCTCTTTTGCTTTTTTATCTCATTTTAGCAAGGAAATTAAAAAAGGTTTCTTAATATTTCCGCCTTAGGGCGGAATTTTTAAATTTACGAGTACACTTGAGAGTTAATATTAGGTAAAAAAATATAAGAAATCAACGCTATGATTAAAAAAGAATTACTGTAGTAATCATTTAAGAGAATAAGAAAAATAGAACATATATTATTATCTATGAAGATAAAATTGAAAAGCGCCTAAATAAATTTCATTTAAAAAATATTTTAATGTAAGATTTAACAAATCTCTAAATAAGTATCAAATAAGTTGCTAGAAGCATGGTTATATTACTTAATATGACTTTATGTTGACATAGCCACTACTACTACGAAAAGCGGTCAAATTTGATTCTAGAATCGTATATTATGTTAACCGCCATTAACAGCTATGTTAATTGACATACACTTTGACCAACGTTTCAGAAACCGAGCGTAAAACATTAAAATAATGACGCAATGTTCGCATTTGTAAAATAAAAATGCTGTAAGTCAATTGAACAGTAGATATTGTTTTTATCCCAATTTAGCTATTACAGTCCAAATATTCCCCACCAGTTGTTATTGATCTAAAAGAAATCCGAACGTTTTAGTGAATAACACTACATTTTCTGATGATTTATTTGTTTTTACCGGCTTGTCGTGCGATTGTAGATTAAATAAATACTTCGGGAGGAGAAATGGTACACCGGCTTACTAACCAACCAATCACTGTCCAGTGAAATTAATCGGTACCCACTTATGAAAATTACATATGACAAGCTTTTGAAAAACATATATTTCAACAGGAAATATTATGTGTAATCTATTTTAATATTTTACGTATATTTTCTAAGAATGACTGTCGACTCTATTTTTAAGCGCTTCTCGAAAGAAGATTCCATTCAAGTCAGAATATAATACAAACGTTGGGCATTTATATGTGACACATCTGCAGATTAGAAACATGATAGCTATTTCTCCGAGAATATTTCCGTTTGGTTCTGGATATTTTTGAGTTTAACCTTTTTTGTCTATGGACATGTATAGTATATTTTACTATATTCAGCAGTAGTTACGGTTTGACCAGTCTTTTGAAACACATCTCTGTGTTCTATGCTCCCTTGATCTTTTATGTGTGTTCTGAGCATCGTTTGGAATAATAGCAGCACTTTGAATTGGTCCCGTGCCCGTGTTGTATGCTAGTGGCCCTGGCCAAAAATCCATGGATTTGCCGTCTTCGCGTTCATGGAGGTGCATGTTAGAGGAGGAGTAGGATAGAGGATTGATGATGATTTGTTTTATATTTTAGATGAAGCCGTTTAATAAGAAACATACTATCGCTGCGGGATATGTCTGACGATAATGATGACGATGATGAAATATTGCTTAAAAATATAAGAATCTGAGTGTTTTATTTAAACATATGGCTGTTGAATTAATAATAATATAGAATCGCTTATAGCTTAATTAAAAAAAGCTTGGTTGTTAAAAATATTTTTTCAATTTTTCCTTCTTGTAGAATTGTACCTGTAACCTGCAATTGGTTTAATTTTTTCGTGTAAAGAGTGTGGGTATATAGGTCTACCAGGATCTGATGTCAAAAAGGGAAAAATGAAATTGATATCGAAGATGTTTATTCGACATTCTCACCACTTTTTAAAGGAAATTTTAAACCAAACCAAAAACAATTCCTCTAACTTTTAGTTGACAGATAACATTTTTTTGTTGCCATATGTAAATCGTTATTTTTAAACCTTTTTTTTTCATCAGATCCTGGTAGACTTATAGTAATTACTACTTATGTACAGCGAAGCTGTTTCACGTTAAGCAGTAATATGACAGACGCGTGATGAACGCACGCCCCTGGATTTCAAAATACATTATAGCCATTTTGAAGGCATTTTTTCGGGGCACGTGAAGCCGGGGAGTACAGCTAGTATAATAAAGTGTCAATGTCACGGCGCCAGTGGTCTGGGGGTTGTGATTAATGACCACCAGTCTCGTTTGCGTACCAACCTGTTGCTACGGCTAGTTGGGTCGAGTGGTCCCAGAGTGGGACAATTAAACGTCCCCTTCAATGTCAATGCCGGTACAATGATATATTTATGGATTAACCGTTCAGCGTTCAATGTAAACCATCCCATAGATTTGACGTTTATAGTCACAGATTTATAAATAAAGACAGATGGAGCATGCCGAATGTCGTTCTCTAAACGTCTATTAGAGTGTGTTCGGTTTTGAATTTATATTCGCTTTGGTGGCGTCACTCGCGTGTTCGGCATGCTCCATCTGTCTTTATTTATAAATCTGTGTTTATAGTGATGTATTATCTGAGCCTTTAGTTGGATTCTCATCGACGCCTCCTTCGATTTTTTCAATCATATTTTTTTTATTTAACAAACATTACAAACAGTAGTATTTAACCAACAAACACCCATCCGTTTATAAGTTACAGTTTTCTTTCTACTTTCGGATTTATAATATCAGTAGTACTTTATAGTATTAGTAGGATAAAAGCTTAATGCTTTAAACAAAAATATTGTAGTTACTTTTAAAAGAAAAATAAAATATCAATAAATACGGCCACTGCACGGATATCGTCTTTCTTCTTGGTGGTAAAAGACGATATCCATGTAGTGGCCGGAGCCAGCTTCAGAGCAGCTGCAGCTTCAGTTTACCAGTGGACGAATAGTGGCTGATGATGATGATAGAAAAAAGCTCAGGTGAGCGCAGCAACAGTCTAGTATACAAATGTATATTGAAGTAGGTATATAAAAAACCATCGTAAAAGGTTTCATCCGCTGTGATCGACGGGCACACTTTGGGGGAGCGATTTTTTGCGACCTTTCCTCCAACATTCATTCGTTTCATCGGGAAAATCTTGAGTGAAAAGAGCATTCAGACATTTTCTATTTCAGAGTATCGATAAAATATTCTTGTATTCCCTTTTCTAAAAATTAATGGTCCCGTTTATATAAGTAATGTCGTATCGTGAATAAACTAGCATAAAAAATATGGGAAATCTAATCTAGAATAATTTTATGTATTAGACCTCGTTAGATTGTAATTGTTCATGTAATCTCTAAATTTATAAATGTTTTTAATTGATTTAAGTTGGTCAATTATATTTACCTGTCCCGATTGACAAAGACGTAAGCTAGTACGTATTAATCTTATTTTAAAGGAACGATAAAAAATTGTTGTAAAACTTATGTAGGCGGTTTAGACGCGCTGTTTTTTTTGACGGAATTTCTCAGTATTCTATATTCAAAATTAGTTACTTGGATTGGTCGTAACCAAATTATTATGTCATATTCACATTTAATATACACGCCCGCCAACATGTGACAAAGGTCATAATAAATTTAAATTATTTTTTTCTATATTTAATTAAGTATTACTTCAATCGTGCGTAAAGAAAACAAAAAAAGCACATGTATACACTTTTTAAATTTTGTTTTTTGACAGGGGACTAAGAATCCAAATAAAACAAACAGCCTCTCTCAATAATCACTCAATTTATTCGTATTTGAAGGAAAAAAAACTTGCAACAAGTATCAGATCATCGCGCGATCGCGTATTCATTTTTAGTTAGTAGTTCGTATTGTATCGTTGTACAAAAAATATAAAAAAAATGTTGTCTTTTGAACACATAATATAGTATTCACTAAAATATTTTTATTAATTCGTCACTTTTTAGTAAGAAGCAGCTTCCAGGAAATTGTAATTTGTTTGCTTCTTCAATTTATCTGTTTTCTTAGAAAGGAACGCGAATGGAAAGTGACAAATGAATTCATTATAGTAAATTTGAAACAGAGGTGGAAAATTTTCAAATGAACAATTAAAATTAAAATTGCCTTTTTTTAAAAAGAAAAATTGAAAAATCAGTTTGAAATATGTGGCAAACATAATCATCTCTTAGATCAAATTTATTGATATCCTAAGATGTTTAATGCGTATTACGCAACATTGATAAGGGATTTATCGAAAATCTTAAAGACAGAAAATAAATAATTTTAGTCAAACTTATCGTTTCAGTAATAATAATAAAAATGTTACTGTCCAGACGTATAAAGTATGAGAAAACCGAATGGCACATTAAAGATATGGTCCGTCATTAAATGGCACTCTTAAGGTTTACGACCAATATAAGACGAAAATGACTCCCCGAATATTAGGAAGATTTTGATTAAAATAATTTATATTAGGACACGAAAAGATAGAATTTTATTGTTACAGCTATTATATTGATACTTACTTAAAAGTACATTTTTTCTATGATCGTTAGATTCAAACTGGCACCTGATGGTAAGCGATCGACGTAGCTTATGGACATAGAAGAAAATAGGCCTTTAAATCGAAATTTCGAGTTAAAGCTTGAATTTTTGATATAAGTTACTTTGAAGCATTTAAAAACGAACTGTGAAAGCTTTTTTGAATTGCACCCCCGGGAAGGGGTGAAAATATAAAAGAAATGGGTTTTCTTAATTTTGGGGAAACGGTAAGTGTTAGAAGAAAAACCTTCAAAAAAAGTTGTAGAGCGTAAACTTTTACATAAAAATGTTTTTGTAACATTTACCGTTTCTCAAAAATAAAATAGAAACACTCGTTTTGATTTTTTCCACTCCTTATCGGGGGTTAATTAAAAAAAATTCACAGTTCTTTTTTAAAGTAACTTATATGAAAAATTCAAGCTTTAGCCTCAAATTCGTATTTAAAATCAAACTTGTATTTTTTTGGGCTTCTAGGTTCTAGCTTCCCTATATCAGCTAGTTCCAATTTTAGAAAAAAAGTTTTCTCCTATTCCTCAAGTGGCGGAGCCAATACCCATTGGACCATCGTCGCTCCTTTTATATGTATCTATTAATAAATTTTTATTGTCTGAAAAGGAAATTAAACAAATACCTACAACGGCTGTGAGCTTAATTTTAATTGCATGTTGCTATACCTACCTAAATCAAAAAAAAAAACTTTTTATATTTATTATAGTAACAGATCGAGTAACACAAGAACTATATAAACACTATTTATATATTTAAGATTCTGTATTATATCTTTACAGTAACAAAAACTTTAAAATATTTCTAAAAAGATAATTAAGTAAGCGTCCACATCGTACGCATCGTTCGCGTCGCATAAAAAAGATGATTTTTTGACTGTAACGGCAACGATTGGTCTTGTGTATTCAACTACAAGCAATCTTATTGGCGGTGAACAAGCTGATTTTCAGGATTTTGACATTGATCGTATTAATAGGTCTCAAGCTGAAATCAAGTGATCGGCTGTGTGACGTCATTGGCACGCATCGCATAACTTGACTCTCGGAACATCAGCGTCGGTATTGCCATGTGGACATGGACGCTAACCATAATTGTCTCCAGAGATTTCAAACATTAGACGCCAATGTCAAGTCCCTTAGTATTTCGAAATCCATAAAGTGAAGAAACAAAACTTTAAAATGTTGTTATAATGACAAATTTACGTATTTTATCGCGGTTTATTCAGTTTTTTACAGGACTAGTCGACTAGAGTGGTCCTACCGTGACCATGGTTGCTGTAAAGTATCCGAAACGTCGGGCTTGTAAAAACTGCGAGAAAATCCGTAAATTTGTTTCATTATAATGAGCGAAAATTGGCGTAAACATTTAAAATGTTGCATATTTAGATATTCTACCTTTAGGATGGATGTAGGTACCAAGATTCCACATTGAGCAGTATAATAGTAGTACAGCTATTAGTTAGTTTTAGTTAGTTTTATCTTACGCCAGCCCGCCCGTCAACTGAACTCTTTTGGAATCTTTTGCTCCATAGCACAGTCTTACATATTTTGTCTTGTTATAGTCGCTTCGTCTGTCGACTTGGCGTTCGTTTCAAAATTTATTTGATTATTGCTTCCTTCTATGATTATATGAACACCCCGATGATCAGAGGTTAACTGACCTGTTTGTCTTATGGAAAGTTACCTTGACTTACTATAAGGCGAACCAGGAAAAATGTGTGTGTGATGAGGTATGATCATTTGTTTTATGTCTGGGCGTAATTTATCTGTAATATGTATATGTTAAGAAAAAGGTATATGTATGCTTCAATTATAATTGAAGCATACATATACCTTATTCTTTGCCTATGTTTTGGCAACCAGATAATTATCTGGTTGCCAAAATATAGGCTCTGCATATCGATCAATTCTCAATAAAAAGTTCAAAGATAAAGATAAGAGCTAATCTATATAATTATCAGTAGCTGGGTTTAATTATATACAAAATTACAGTAAGAGCTGTCCGTTATTTGTTTACTTTTGATCTAATTGAGTTTCAAGATCAGAACTCGAGAGTCTTCCGAAATGTGCCCCTCAGAGATAATTAGGGTTTGCTAATTGAAAATGTTCACATTGCCCTCATTTCACGGAGTCCTGAAAGTTTTATGACGTAAGTTTTAAAATAAACTCTCAAATAAAATTAAGTAACACACTACTTTAATCTCCATTTAAGGAATAATAAATAATATGATCTGATTGATTGTGAAAGTAGCTTTATTATTGCTAACGTTTTCGCCGCCTTCCGTTCATGACTCACAACTCACGTTTCGAATCAGCAGCTTCTTTCGCGAACGTGGCAGCTTGAAATAGGGCAGTAATGTATTATAAATATATGGTTGTATTTATCGATGTATTACTATAGTCGCGGCACGATAAGAGGCCGTTTTGACATTTGTCCGCTCATGAAGTTGAAGGAGAAAATTGCTGTTCTTTATTGTCGATAGTGACGTGCAGTTAATCATAAAATTTTCGAATGTTTAATTTTAGGAAACAAAATTTATTTATTTAATTTCTTTATAAACTAGATATTATATTAGGGTCCCGCGAACATTTATTTTTAATTTTTATAAGATTATAATTATTGGGGTACTTGTTTTCTTTTTCAAAAATCATTTTTTCTAATGAAATCTAATACGATCGTCACTGAGAAGAATTAAAAGGATCGCAGGCCAACACAACCACTACCTTCGGCAAACTTGCGTCAATGTTCAATGCAAAACAAAGCAGTTCGACCTGACTTTGCATCGAAAAATACAAACTGTGAGCGCATCGCGATTGTGATATAGTTTTATTAAAACAATTAACCATTAATAAAAACTTACAGATTTGATAATATTTTTTTCGAGAATAATTTGACATTTACATCTCTATTCTAATGTGTCAAAACGGCCATCATATCGTGCCGCGAGTATAAGTGTTGAAGCGTCAAACTAAGCTTATAGTATGGCAACATGGGATGAATAAAAAATGTATTTTTAAAGTGTTATATATTTAAACGGAAATATCAGATACCACACGTAATTTAATATTAACACAGGTTCATAAGTATTTATGATATTTCTTTACAGCTAAAAATATATACTAAAGTTATTCTCATGACTACTTTCAATGATCACAGTAAGAAATATTGTATCTAAGTTTTCATTTAATCTTAAAAATCTTATAAGTCAACTAAAATAATAATACTAAGTATAAAGATTGACTTACATTATACGCTAGATATTTTACATTCACCACGTACAAAAAATAAAAGGTTGTAAATATATCTCTGAAAATGTAACAAGGTAACATAATATTTATCGCGCTAAACGAGGTCAGTCGGGTTGGGGCCCAGCTCATGGAGCTGGGGAACGTCTAGGGAACACGGGGCGGCTGGGGGGCTACTGGCTAGGGCGCGCGGCGCCTGCGCACGCGGCGGCCGCACAGCAGGCGTTGGAACGCGTGCCGGAACTCCGGGCTGAACACCGTGTATATCACCGGGTTCAGCGTCGAGTTGAAGTAGCCCAGCCACAGGGAGAATGATGTCAGCAGAGGACTCACTTCACAGTTACACGTCGGTACTAAAATAGCTAACACGAAAAATGGAAGCCAGCACGCTACGAACGCGCCGGTTATTATTGCTAACGTTTTCGCCGCCTTTCGTTCACGTTTCGAATCGGCGGCTTCTTTCGGTTTTCGCCGCACCAGCGTTGGGTAGTAGGCAGCGGCGACTGCCCCGTACCCCGTCGTGGGGGGGTCCGCTTCTAAGCCGTTCGCACAAGACTGTTTTTCGGGGCTCGTATTATTTGAGGACACATTTGTAATACCCGTAGTGGTTGTTTCTGAAATGGTGGGCAACGGTCGGCCGATAACCGCCACCACCGCGGCGGCGATGTTGCCACTCCCACCAGCGGCTACCAGAGCACCGCCCGAGGGGACCGGCGGGGGACCTCGAGCCGTCGTCCCGTGTCTTCTTCTTATTCTTTTTCTCGCAGTCTGATATATCCTCCAGTATAATACTAAAATGACTAGTACAGGAACGTAAAATGAAGATGCTGTGGCAAATATTTGGTATCCGACGTCCTGGCTGACTACGCAGCGTAGGTCTTCGGTGACACGTCGGTGCCATTCGGGATCCTTCCAGCCCAGTAGGGGCGCTATACAGACTAGGAAACTAGCAATCCACACACACGCGATCATGTATCCTACTCGTCGAGCAGTCCTTGCGTGTATGTAGTCGATGTTTGTCACAGCCCAGTACCTAAAAAGAACAACAATATTAAAGTATCAATGTCGTGGCGACATAAACTAGTTTACCTGGAACTAGCCCAGGCTACTCATTTTCTGAGACACGAGTCCTGCCCTTCTTTTCGAAATACGTCAAAGCTATTTCAAGGAAGAAAAAAAGATTTTAATCCAAAAATGGTGTTACCCAAGCTATCGGGAGTAGCTCATCCATTCCTCTAGTAAAATATAAGTAAATGAAAAAATAAAAAGATCATTTTGTATTATTTTTTTGTATATTTGTTGAAAAATATTAAATTCTATATTAAATAATATGAGTTACAACAAAATTGTTTTAAAACCTTAGAGTATACCTAATGGACAACCGTACTAACTTTGTTCAGAATTAACAATTTAGCTTAATTAGCCCAGCTTGGATATGCATTTGCGCCACGGTAAAGCAAAACTTTCGGAGCTCATTATTTTCCACACGAAAGCTCACATAGCTTCTAGCTTTCAGCGCTACGTTCGGCTAGAACTTACTCGGTACGTGCTTTTTCTGCACAATGTTTAATATTGTAATGCTAAATGAAATACAAAGAACACTTAATCTTGAATATTCTAGAAGTTTTACGTTCTATGTTTATAAATGATCCGAGAGCTATGCGACCTAGACTTCACTTTAAATAGATTCTATTAGTCAGTTTTAAATTAACGCAAGTTGTAGTTTTCTAGACATAGGAGAATATTTCTAGAAGAAATAGATTTCAATGAAATATATTATGACAGGGACCGGTCATCTTGGTGTTTATTGAGGGAGACCTATGTTCAGCAATGGCGGGTAAAGGCTGATGATGATGATGATGATATGACAGCTGATACAAAGATCTACAATCCTGTACTGTCTCCCGCTTTGAACAGGGAGGGAAACTGGAATTTTTCCTACTCCTCCTAAATTCTTCTGATTAATTTCGTTGCGGGTCCCAAGGCAGTTTAACGTATCCCCCGGGCTCCCGGAGATCGTATCAAAGGGTCATTTGGTGGTTGCCGCTGTCGATCCTGGCTATACAGGAGTTGCAGCGGTGGGAAAGTGTGGTGGGCCAAGCCTGATACAAAGATCTACAAGTTATATGTAAATGTGGTTCATATTCATACAAATGATTTATTCTTAAAAAGAGGTTTCATGAACATTTCATTTACTTATCAGACTTTTTTTCAACACACTGGACTAACTAATCACGATTTGTATGATCTTATGCCAAAGTACCAAAAACCCAGCCTGGAATTGATATTCACTAGACGTCCAGTAGGGGTCGAAATACAACGATGAAAATTGATTTAACCTATTTTTGTTGAAGAGCTTTTTTCTGTATTTCCTAAATTCTTTCATTTACCCTATTAATTATTATAAAGCATTGGGACACCTAAATACATTATTTTATTACATAAAGCTTTAATTTTTAGTTTATCACACAAACGAAAACGTAGGTGCTAGATTTTTGTATAAAACATTTAATTCAATTTATTATTGCCTTTTTTTCATATTACTTATGTCTATCTAATATATCTCTCGGTTCATAGATTTATCTTTAAGTATTAACGTATAGGTTATAGTTTAGCCTTTGGCAGTATTTCACCAGTGACCGGGCCCGACGTAACTGCCATTAACCACTAATCTAGCCGACACTCAAACTCTGGCCCTGAAATTCGGGAACGCGACATTTATGTGTTCGCTTAGACAATATTTTATATATCAGGAACATTGTTATTAAGGAAATCTTCGTGACAAGTGACTGTAATTTACCGTTTTATAGGTTTTCTTTGATAGTTTTCTTTTTACCCCATTCTGGCAAAGTCGAAACGGTTATATTTATGTACATGTCAGATCAGATGAGATTAGTAGTTTTATCACTTTTATGGCAAAGTGCTTAAATACTAAATAATGCATATACTAAATAACACCAAGCTGATTTTCATTCATAATATGTCAACCCATTCGATATTTCTGTACGGTTGACTTACGGCGGCTTTCGGATATTGAAACAAAACATTTTCTTACAAAATCTGTCAAAATTTTAAGATCGATAAGAAAATTTTAAGAAAGATAGGATATTGAAAACCGCCGTTAAGCTACACTAATTGGCCACTTCGAAAAAAACGAGAAGAATTTCCTAGTCGGGTCATAGTTTTTTGGCTTTCTTCTAGTTTAATATCATCACTACATCGAAACATATTTCAGTCTAAGAGTAAATGTATGAAGCTACCTTATTCTTGATGCTATTTGGAGCAAAATTATACAATAACATTTCGCAAGGAAAGCAATCTGCATACATAATATGGACAGCCCTGGTGGAGCGTATGCAGGAGCAAACAGAATTACCTGCTCACACCCCACCCGCTACGAGATAGGCAAATACACACCCGACCGAAATTCGTTTAAGGACCTATCGAGAGTTGGTAAATTCTACTACAACTAAATACACAAGAGATACGTTTAATTAGATCGCTGTCTTTAACGCTTTAACAACAGCCTAAAAGGCGGCTAATTTTATTATAGGTACTTAACGTTTATTCTACGGCTACGGTAGAACCCAAAGGTACGGTGCGGTAACTGCCTAATGCCTATCTTTGTTTAAAATAATTACGATACTGATAATAATAACAATAATATTTTTATTTCAGAAATTGTTTCAATATATTTTGTTCTTTGTAATATAAATGAATGTGTCAATCAAACCGACTTCAAAAACATGTAAAGTTTTTGTGGTTGCATCATAATTTGAAAATTATTTACTAGTGGATTTATCTGTTTTTATTCTGTAGAAATTCGTCTATTATTAATATCGTTGTCTTTTATGTTTAAGGAAGACAAATAAATATCACCGACCTTCATATTTATATGGTATGTACATGTTCAGACTTACTTTCGACAAGAAAAGTAGACGAAGTTTGAATGAAAAAACTATCACCCAGTATATTATAAATCTACGTAAATGTTCATTTCAGTCTTTTGTTAATGATGTTCAATTTTGTTTTTTTTTTTTAGCATTTTTTAAATTGGTATTTTTGTGTAATGATTCTTTCTTTTGTAATATTTTACTGCTTTTAGCGTCTTGGCCATAATACT
This sequence comes from Lycaena phlaeas, assembly GCA_905333005.2. Classification (NCBI taxonomy): domain Eukaryota; kingdom Metazoa; phylum Arthropoda; class Insecta; order Lepidoptera; family Lycaenidae; genus Lycaena; species Lycaena phlaeas. Next base: position 10,416,811 of record HG995172.1, on the reverse strand, counting down.
GGTATGACAACTTCTCTATTTTCTATGTAGTTTTATGTCTTATTATTCATTCATTATCATTGTAATGCAGTTTTGTTGGATTGTCTTTTACAAATAATGATTTGTTTTCGTTATTTTTTACTGTTTTCTATTTGTATGCCCAAAACCGCGGGTGTGTCACCAGTGCGTTAAATGTTATACAAGAAATTAGCGCACTCAAATGCCCAAATACTAAGTCTTAAAATACTCACGTAACTTTCAAGAATGATTGTCTTCCAAATGTTTGATAAGAAAAGTATTCTTATTAAACATTTTATTAAGTTTTGTCTAGTTTCTCCTTGCTTTATCCTTTATTGATGTAAAATATAATTTTAAACATTTACCTATCGAGTGCTATCGCTACGAGATGTAGTATGGAGGCAGTGCAGCACAACACGTCTCCCGAGGTCCACATGTCACACAGCTCAGGGCCTAGCGTCCACCGCTGGGCAATCTCGTACACCGCCCCCAGTGGCATCACCAGACACGCCACTAGCAGATCAGCGACCGCCAGCGACAGGATCAGTTGATTAGCAGCACTCCGCAAATGTCTTTCTAATAGTATTGCTGCTATCACAAATACGTTACCTGCAAAAAAAATATCGTTATTGCTATGTATTTTTTGGAACAAGCTCGACGTACGACTAATTGCTCTGGCCGCTTGTTAGGATGGACAGACGATCAAAAGACAATTTGATATAATCTCACGATAAGGCCACCAATGGTACGTATTTCCTTTATTATCTTGTTTAATGTATAAATTATGTGTGCAATAAAGATTGTAATTATTATTATTAATATAAAAAACAGCTGCTTACTGGAATAATAAATAACAATATTCGTAAATTTCAAATAGTTCCCAAAAATATTTCGAATACCTATTTGAATACCAGAACATTCGAATATTTGCAAGCCCTTCATAAAATCAAGTAGAGTACCTACTGGTGTTTCTCATCAAAAATAATCTGCTAAAACGATTATGTAACAGCTTTTACTAACCTCGAAAAAGAAATTCCGTAATATAATATAATACCACTGTGAATGGAACAATGAGAAAGATCATGCAGAGAGTTTTTATCTCTATCCGTTAATCCGTTTTAGTTTAGTGTATTTCTTATAATTAATATATAAAAATCTAGATGGTAATATATCCCTTATAGGAAGGAATATAGGGATTGGAATTATTTACACAATATATATTTTTTATAGCATAGGAGGGCAAACGAACAACCGAAGCCTTATGACTATCGACGCCCATTAACCTCCACACAACCAAAGGTTATGCAGATGCGTTGTCCTCCTTTTCCCTATCCCCCAATGGACCACCGGAAACTCACAAACCGCACGAAACGCGACAGAATAACTGTCACTTTACGCCGGTATCATGTGAACGAGAGGTACCACCCCGGTCGTGCCGGTCCAATTTGGCTGCAAAGCAGCATGGCACTACCTCTTTACAAAATTTTAAAGATTATTATTTATTTCGTAAAATTTGTCCCATTTCATTTGTCCCATTTTTTCACTGTTGGGCACTGATTGATGTATTTTATTAAAAATAGTACTCAGTTCAGTCAGATGTGTTAGATGATTCACACACCACTTTTGACCACATCTCCATCTACTTTTTGCGTCTATCTTCGATCATAAGCTTTCTGACCTATTGATCTATTTAGACATCATCTTTTAAGAAGAATGAGAACCCTAGAAAGTTTTAGGTTATCTTAGCTTATTATCATCATAGCATGTTGCGGTACCGCAAACTTTCGGACCAGTTGCAAATTTAGCAGCCCCGTTTTGGCCTCACGGTCATCACGAGCTTACGTTTCGCTTATAACTAGAGTAAAGAAAATAGAAATCTAAAAAGCACGCTAATTAATAATTGTCGTAACCCACGCGAGATTTATTTTCGTAATTAACAAGCTTTAATTACCTCGCATCGCAGTGTCGACTCCAGTCTGAAATGACAATGGGCTTCGACACGCAAGTATTAGTAACGTTGGTCCATTTACCCCAGTATTAGCATATTACCGTATTACTGTAATTACATTATAATTTCAAACATTTAATATCACTCGGTGGATAGAGTTGTAATTATAAAAATAATCAACTAATGCATTATTAAAACACTGCCTTATGAAATGGGTCTGTAAAAAGTAATGGAAAATACTGCTCTGTTATCAGATATTACCTTATTGAAGGATGAATGCAGCTTATCAGGAAAATGAGAAGTGTGATGTACAATATCATCATTATATATGTAGAGTACTCGTCGACTTCATCTGTAGGGTATTTCCCGATTTTCTGAACTTCCCGTTGGAATATTTAAACATTCTTAACGGATACACCTATCATAGCACGCATACTGCTGAATTTTTTATTTATTACTTTAGCAATCTCGTTGATTTCGTCTAATTCATGATCTTGTTGATAAATAGCGCATGAACGTTGGGCTTCCCACCAACATCCTACAGGGAATAATAATTTGACGTTGATTTAGAATTTAATGGCGGTGTTACGTGTATATCCTATGCCGTGTTACTTTAAGTATCGGTAACATCACTCTGCTCGTTTCAACCACCAAAGAGTTTTGCTGTATTTTGACAAAAAAAGAAAGACGAGCTTGCTATCTCACCCGTAAAGCGACATGGTCCCACCGCAAGGAGGAAGGAGGGTTGCTCTATAATCTCACCTTCCGGAGAAGGTTTGTAAGTTAGTTCTATGAGCAACTATTTAGTAGTGATTAAGTATTTAAGAGGAAAATGCAACAGGATGCCCCGGTATATTTTTATTTTGGCGTTAGTTAGCGTTAGTTTTGTTTAGAAAAAAGTTTTTTTTGTCTTGGTTTTCATTTTTCACTAGCACCTTCAATTTTCCAAGCATACCATTCAATGTGGAATCCATAATAGCTTACTTTAAGGGTATGAAACAAAAAACATCATGTTGCAAAATGAATTATGAACATGCGGTCGTCGTGTTTTTCTAAATAGCTGAAAGCTTATGAAAGTTTTGCCATTAACACAATGAATTATTTGCCCTCATACAACGATGAATTATTTTGTAAAACCCTGAGCTCTGATAGTATACATTTCATATTCCTGCTGACCTAGTAAAAATATAATATGTACAGCCTGAAAAAGAAATCATTATCATCATCATCAGCCTTTATCCGTCCACTGCTGAACATAGGCCTCCCTCAATGAACACAAAGACGACCGATCCCTTGCTACTCGCATCCAACGCGGACCTGCAACTGCACGGAGATCGTTTTCCCATCTGGTTAATGGCCGACCAACACTTCATCTACCTAAACGCGGCCTCCACTCTTGAACGTTAATGGCCCATCAGCCACCCGTTCTTCTGAGTGCGTGACCAGCCCATTGCCACTTCAACGTGCTTATACTTCGCGTGATATCGGTAACTTTAGTTCTCTGGCGAAGGTCTTCGTTTCGAATCCTATCTGCCAAAGAAACACCCAGGATAGCACGCTCCATAGCACATTGAATTAAATCCTCTTATCGGCTTCCCTCTCGAAGTTATGTCGACCTAGCTGCAAAGTATGCCCAAGGTAGACATACTCTTGCACGACTTCGAGGGTTTTGCCATCGACGTTAACAGGCCTAGGGAGAACGTGCTCATTGAACATGACTTTCGTCTTGTCCAAGTTCATCCTAAGGCCCACCCGCCGGGAGGATTCATTTACACTGTGCAGCATCTCCAGCAAACCCTTGAAAAAAATTAAATAATGTGAAATATATGACTCACCTACAACTGTAGCTAATATGAGTAATCCGAGAACTATCGCTTTGGCCGCTGCTCGTATGAGGGCCGAGGGTGTGTCGAAGGGCGCGGACATATCCCACCAGGTACTGTTCGGTGACGAGACATTCCACCCGCCTGCCACCCATTCCGTAGTGTTCCATGTGGTGTTGTGCAACTGCTGGTACATCGGATCCCAATCCACCTCATCACTCCTGTCCGCGCCTTCCATACCGTCTCACCGATTCACTTCTTGGCCAACTTGAACAAAATGTACTTACATAAAACATGTTGTATTTCTTCTATTTATTTTTATGTATATTTTTTTTCTGATTAAGTTTTTTTTCTTTATGATAAAATTAATATTTAAAGTATTACTTTTTAATGACACTCAATTATTATTTCAAACTTTGTTAAGATATGAAACATCCGAACAGAAACATTGTTTCAATCTATTAATTTTTATATATAATTTTATTCTGATCAAGTATTTTTTTGTCTTTATAATAAAATTAATATTTAAAGTTTTACTTTTAACGACACGAAATTATTATTTCAACCTTTGTTAAAATATGAAACACCTGAATAGTAACAGTGTTTCAATCTGAAGTCGAAAAACGAATGTCTAACAGAAAATATTTATTACTAAATTAGTATATCTTGTCATGAACTAAATAAAAGCTTACTGAATTAAATAATTCTTTTTTTGTGATATCTGAAGTCTGAACGCCTTTGTTATTTGTTCTCAACTAAATGGAGATTTCAAAGTGTTTCAGCGCACGAAAGTTTACATTTTAAAGCTCGCTCTAGATAATTATCTAATTAAGTGTGCTTTAACTCTGTAAAGTCGAATACTAATTTTACACCCTAACTGCCTTGTATTTTGTAAATGCTGAAACTATATGCGTGTTATAATGAAACAACTTTAACGGATTTTATTGCGGTTTATTAAGTTTTTTATATGCCCGACGTTTCTGATACTTTATAGTTTACAGCAACCATGGTCTCGGAAGGAACATATTAAGAAAACAATATATAATGCGTGTTACCTGCATTGTTGAATAATATTAAATATTACTAAAACTTACAATTTTGATTGTATTTCCTCAATAACGCATTAAGAGCTTCGTCCATGGCTGCGTTTATGGCTTTAGTGAAGGGAAATTGTAGACAGCAAATCTGGAAGGAAAAAATATTTATTTCTATTTAGAGTATTATCTAAGTTGGTAGCGAATTGCGCAGTGTCGATTGTCAGCAAAAGTTACGTCTGTTATATTTATTCTAAAAGTACATACGTTTTGTGAACAATGAAAAAACATGAAATTATTAAGTGTCTATAATTATTTTGGTATAATTATATTGGTCGTGCGTAACTATACCAAATATGTCGTATAATTATATATGTTTATATCGATATAATATATACAATCATGAGTACAATTATATTCGTTAACACAACTTACGACAATTATGTTATCGAATTTATATGCTTCTAGAAACGAGAATAAAAAAATATATGTTTTGGTTCACTCGTAGAGAGACGTCAGATGGTCTTAATGTGAAAAATTAACGCTTACTACATAATATGTGGAGCGACAAGCTTGTCTGAAATAAGCCATATTAATGTAACACCATACGTTACTGTTCTTTGGAAGGAGCAGGAAATATTTTTGAGACATTACCTACATTACCTAGGATCACTTCATTAATTTTACTCCCTTGTCTTAATTAGCAACTAAATATTCTTCGTTAACAGTCTTATTACATAGTATAAAATTAGTAATAAGTCTATACTAAATAAGGGCAAATAAGGCCAAAGCATCTGTGCTCGATGAGAACCTGCGTCAGTCGGAAGGTCCGGGGTTTGTGCTTTTGAAATCCTACTAATATTATAAACACGTAAGTTTGTGATTATGGATGTTTGTTACTCTTTCACGTAAAAACTACTGAATGGATTTTGATGAAACTTTACAATAATATAGCTTATACATCAGACTAACACATAGGCTATAATTTATCACTGTACTCCCACGGAAATCGAAAGTACGCGGGTGAAACCGCGGGGCGCTGCTAGTTTAGCATAGTTACTCCATTCGTGACGTAGACGCTCACTAAGTTGTAAATCTTAGTTTACGCATACGAAGCTGCGGGCAACAGCTAGTATATAATAAGACAATACACTCATTTAATATACAGCGCCATAGCAACACGTTGTAGTCAAAATTATAACGCCTAGGGGTGTTCCACATTTGAAAACCATGTCACACACGTTAAAAGTTTATATTTGTAATTGAAAAAGCGTCTGTATTAACACCGAGCGACGCAATATTTTCTTTAACAAGATATATATTGGTGTTAAATCTTTTCAGCTTAAGCCTTTAATCTTGCTTTGAGTCTGTACGTGATGAGGGTTCGTGAATTTTTATCTCAAAATACGAAAACCAACCGCTATCTTTTACTTTCAGCTTTTAAGGTCAATGGAATAATGTCCTTATGTATTTGACAAGTAATATTTGTACGTGGAAACAAAAACAAATTTCCAAAAAATCTATTTCATTGACCTTTTGATAGGTTAGTTGAAAATGGAATATTGATTCGATTTAAGCGTTAAGATATTCAGAAGCATGTGTGAATATTGAAATAATAGAAGAACATCTAAAATATATCCCAAAATAAGTAAATAAATGACATTGTTGTGTGTGACTTTTATTTCAAATTTTATTATATGATTACAAATAATATTATATATTTTAAAATTTTATCCAGGGAATGATTTATTTTATTTGACGAGGGAAAAGCATTTTGTCTGTAAATATAGCTGTCATGTCGTATTATACTACCAACGTGAAAAGACGTTAAATATTAATGCTATTCTTTGTAATACGTTGACGTTTTTATGAAAGAAATAATAATATATCTTAGTGAACGAAATATTCGAAAATATTCAGATAAAAATTCCAGTAAATATATTCTAAATAGGCCAATGGATATAAATTAATGACCATCATTATTATAAGCTTGTTTTTTAAATGGTCAGGCTAACTGGCAGCCCTGCCACCTGATGCTATGAGGTCGACGTCACCCATCAACATAAACTAGTTACCCTGGATCTAGCTCAGGCAACTTATTCACATTGCATATGCTGCCGTAAGATGAGATTAGCTAGTAATATGCATCTCCTGCCATTCTTTCCTACGAAATTTGTTTAAATTTGAAAGTTTTTGATTATAAATAAAATAAAATTTGCCATTTTTTCCGAAATACATCTAAGCTATTTTACAAAAACACAAATGGATGGTAGTCCGTCCGTCCGATAATATCTGAGATGTGATCCAAGCGCATCCCCACAACCATTCAGTCTTTATGGCATAAGCAGCCAAATCAGCAATAGGAGCTTTATGGTGACTAATGTCCAAAGACATTCGCACAAGCAAAGTTTGTGCCAATCCTCCATCCTTTTTCCTAAAATATATGCCAATTTAGACAACCGCACGAAACGCGACAACATAATATAGGCCACTATAGACAACCGCATGAAACGCGACAACATAATATAGGCCACTATAGACAACCGTATGAAACGCGACAACATAATATAGGCCACTATAGACAACCGCATGAAACGCGACAACATAATATAGGCCATTATAGACAACCGTATGAAACGCGACAACATAATATAGGCCACTATAGACAACCGTATGAAACGCGACAACATAATATAAACCACTATAGACAACCACACAGTGACAGATTTAGGCTTGATGCCGCCCTAGGCCCTGTTTATTTTGCCGCCCTTAATGCTAGAAAAAAGTAAAGTATCAACCCTTATATTATGTCCCACTGCTGGGCCAGGGCGAAATTATTAAGATTTTAGTCATTTTTAAAAGATATATAGATATTCAGTAATAAAACAAAAAGTAAAACACATCATTCGGTAAAGATTATAAGTAAAAAACATAATCTTTTTCATAGACTGAAAAGTAAATAAAAAAAAGTGAATTGTTATAGGTATATTCTATAGAGAATTTTTTACAAAAATTAATCCAAACTCTTTTTCAAAGGCAGTCTTCTTTACTTTTTTCGTCTCTGAAATTTTGGCGCCCCTCAAATCATGCCGCCCTAGGCCCGGGCCTCACGGGCCTATACGTAAATCCAGCACTGCAACCACACGAAACGCGACAACATAATATAGGCCACTATAGGCAACCGCATGTAACGCGATAACATAATATAATTTAGGAAGGTCCAAAACTGTAAATAATTGATCAAAGATCTACCATATTGCGTCTCAAGGTAGGCAACGCGTGTAAATACTTTACTAGAACAAAACCGATTTCGTATGTACTCTTATTTATGATACACTATGGACAGGCAAATTCATATACAGATCAACTGATTGTAAATGAAGCAACGTGTTCATGTATTGCCTATCCTGAAAGGTAAGACTGGGAGTTTCGGGGCCAGTAATTGTTGTATTCTTTACGGGAGAAATAAGCAGGAATCTAGACCTATGCAAACGAGGAGCTGGACTACACATTTATCCCATTGGGATAAAAAATATTAATTTCATAAAAATGTAATTTTTGATATCTTTATAGCACTGAAACTTAAGTACTAACTAGATATATATAGACTAAATACTATCTCTGTCACGCTTCCTTTGCTTGCCTTAGGTCGCGTGTTACCGTGTCATGGATCCATTACCGCCAAGGGCAAACATTATACAATTTATTATGTTGAATATGAGTCTCTTTTGAGGGTCGTACGAGCTTATGGCCCAGGACCGCGATATACAGAAGAGCTTCAGGGAGGCCTTTGCCTAGCAGTGGGACGGCATAGAAATAAAAAGATGAAGACAAGAATGAAAAATAAAAAGATTGAGTTCATATTTCATAAATATAAGGTTCCCTAAATCGTACAAATTTTATTCATATTATTTTGTGTTCAAAAAATGATATCTTTCACAAAACAATTGTAACCACTCACGCAAATTAATAGAATATTTTACTTAAGATAATATTAAAATAAATGTTCCAACGATGAATAGCGTTTAATAATATTATCAACGTTAATATCAAGATCCTTTTATCAGCGCGTAATATTTGAGAGAACGAAAATTAATGTGATATAATTATTAACAGTTGATTAAATTAGAAGCTTATTAAGACTGATTAACTGGCTTTTACCTGTGACTTTGTCACTGGGCTTAAACATGTAACATAGATCTTATGGAAAACGTGTTTTCTCATTTCACATTTTTTTAAATCTTACCCATGTCTATTTCTGAACTAGTTTGAGGATCGAAGGATTTGGGGTCAAAAATAGGCCGTGTAATATGTTACTTCCCGTCCTTAGTCCCGGACAATGAATAATGTATGTTCCGATTCCGTCACATGACATCACCAAATTGGGGGGTTTTGTAATATCCTGTTTTTATATATTTCATGCGCGTCCCGGTTTTGTAACGCAAAAAGTATATGATGTATTTTATGTTAATATTACTAATAATAAACTCGTAAATGTCTAAATTCATGTAGATTTTGATGAAATCTTAGAATAAGATAGCGTTCACATCACAATAAGACATGGGCTATTTATCCCCGTACTTTACGGGAATGGGAAGTACACGGGTGAAACCGCGGGGCGCTGCTATTCGTCATCGTCATCTTTATCCGTCCATTGCTGAACATAGGCCTCCCTCAATGAACGCTGCTATTGCGAAATATAAAACAAAGTAGGTACTAACTTGATAAAACTAGAAAAAAAATGTAATATCGAGCTCCGCGAAATAATATTAAAAAACATGGTAAATAATTTAAATATATAACAAAAATGTTTAAATAAATCATAAAAATCATTTCTCTTTACACTTCACTTCTATCTTTCGTTTTATCATTAAGGAAAAAAAAGAAGATAAAGGAATATTTAAAGGACGATAAACAAACAATTGAATAGCAATTTATGGTAAACATTCATCAGTTGCGGACACTATTTCTTGCATCATTTCCAAAAGGCGCATTTTGAAGCTTGTGTACTTACTTTGAATTCAATGCATTTATGGCTGATTTTAATTTTCGTCGCTCAGGAAAATTCCTTCTATACTTCCTTAAGGACTTAAAATGTCCGTCATTTATGAAATTATCATAATTTTACGCTGAAAAGAAGCTCTTTGGAAAAGTTTTTGTATTCGTTTCTCTTGGGATTTCAATTGTAAAAGAAATTTTGTTTTTATTTCGACACAAATTTTAACGCATGTTTTATTTCAGACATACCGGTGAATCATATTTTATAGATATAAAAACATATATTTCTTAGAAGTAGTTTTAAAGAAATATTTTGAAGTAGGTACCTAACAATATAAGTTATCATATAAAAATGGAGCCAAGAGAAATTTTCTACATATTTGGCCATATTTATAAACTTCCCTTACATGATGCTTAGTCGCCTCTTAGTTAATCGACTCTTAAGCAATAAATCAATGTTTAAGCTGTTACTTAGTTAAGCAAAGAACCGAGAACGATTAATAAATTTATTTATGATAATAAAATGACATATGACAATCAAAAGCGACGGCATTTAAGCATTGTTTAGCGCTAGTGTTTCTTCTAAGTGAGGTTCTTGCTAATCAGTTGTTAAACAATTAATTAAATATTAAGAGAGGTTAATATGTAAGTTCATTAATATAGGTTTTTGTCTGTAGTACATTAATTGGTTTTATCAAAACAGTAAAAATCTTATGGATAATGACGATTATAATAAATCTAACAAATCCATATAATAAATATATGAGATTGTGTATTGTAAAGTATATTAAATATAGACTTTATTTATACAATTACAAACTTCAGTTTTTTATATTGTATTTTTATTTCTTTTAAAATAACAAACGAATAAAACGGGCGAGTTACGCTCAACACCGAACTAGTGTTAATAATTTAACAGGGTGATAAAAAAGTGTCGCGATAAAAAAAACTTTTAATTCGAATTTTAAAACAAAAACGAATGAAAAGTTGAATACTACACTGGTCGTTGTTGATTTATCACGACTCTTTTTAATGGGCTAGGGTCTGATGGCTAAGAAGAAATGAGCTTCATATGCGACCATTTTTTTTACTACTCGTATTTATCTCGGCTACTTGAAGTGTGTGTCTTATAGAATTAACTGAAATAGTACTTATATATATTTTAATTTTCAATGATACAGATCGACTGATGCTTTCGTCTCTAAAAGAGGACCAAAAATGGCGTATTATGTACATCTATGTACCCATAGAAAGGAAATAAGACAAAGATATTAAAGAGATTTGAATTTTGTGCGTTTGAGCGTCGATGTCTCAGGACCAACGCAATTACGGAAAATTGTATTTTGTTGTTGGTCGTAGAAAAAGTAATCTTACAATTATTATAACAAAACTTGTTTTAATTTATAACGAAATAGTAAAAAGTAAAAACGTATAAATACGCACTGGAAAAGTTGTTGCATAATAGAATTAGAGTAAAATAAGAGATTATTATAAATTATGACGTAAACATCAACAGATAATACTGTTGTGGCGATCTGGTACTTTTTGTTCGAAGATATGCGTTTGATCATATTGAAATGCCAAACAAATAAAAAATGTTCAAAGTAAGTTCGAGTAAACATATTATGTATGTATTTTATGATAAGCATATTGAGTCGTTAAAAGCTATGTTGCCGATTGTGTTGGTTGATCGTAGTGAAAGATGACTTAGACAATGAATTATTATGTGAGTTGGAGAGCCAAACTGGCAGACGTGCCACAGTAATATGTATATAGTGGTAAGTGGTCGACGACCAAGAATATAAACTATCCCAGGCCACCGATTATGTCTTACATACGTCCGGCTTCTGACACGTTGGTCAAATTATATGTCTACTAACAAAGCTTTAAGGCTTTTAAAGGCGGTTAACATACGATTCTAGAGCCAACTTTGACAGCTTTTCATTGTAGTGGTGGGTGGTTTCTATATCAACTGACAGGCTGATCAAATTATGATGATGATGATGATTATGCACAGCATATCTCTCAGATAAAATGATAAAAAACATAGTCGATTTTGTGTGTTTAAAAATATAACCGAATAGCTGTGTTATAAAACACAGAAACATTTCGTCGAGTTTTAATTGTATACAATAATATATAACACATGAATATACAAATCTATTTTATATAAAAATGGTTTTTATAAAGATTAGAAGATACGTATTTGCGAAGAAAGTTAATCAAATCCTTCATCATCTTATAAGCGTGTTAAGATTTAATTTGCGAGGAAATGTATGAGTCGGCGGATATCACGGCAACACGAAGATCCGCGCCATCCGGCGTATCCGTTGCAATTTCACTTTATAAACGACGGGTGCGAATTTAATATCGCGATTTGGAGAAAAATCGCGAGAGCGAGGAGTTTCATTAAAAGATTAATTTATCATTTCATATAAACTTAATTGTGGAAAACAATATTTTGTCTTAACAAAATTTGGGGTGATTATTAAAGAAGATTATCGCTTTACGGCGGTTTTCAATATCCTAACTATCTTAAAATTTTCTTATCAATCTTAAAATCTTGACAGATTTTGTAAGAAAATGTGTCAAAATTTCAATCTCAAATTTCAAAACATCTCATGTCTAAACGAGTCTACAAATCTTAATACTGTTAGTTATGCTATTAGAAAATACTGAATTTCTGGTACATTACGATGGGTTTGGTGGTAATATAGTATAGAAGTTACAAGGCCACTCCAACCTGCTGTAAAATGTAAGCGACAGAATCAATGGACAGTTTAATTGGTTGTGTCATAGACGTTAAAAACGCAATAAATCGCAGCGCGTGTGAGTATATATCGGGCATGTTATGTTAGTTGACAACTCGACTGTATTCTTACCACAACATTTAGTACAAGTAAAACTTCAAATTTGATGTACTTTGTTCAACTTTTGAAACGTCATTTCAGCGCAGAAAAGCTAACAGTTCTAGAATCTAATTTTACAGATATTAGACACTAAGTCTGAGTACTAGACAAGTCTAATAAAACAAGGTAACTGCCCTTTCAATAGTACCCGTGAAGATCTTATGGGATTAGAGCATTAAGATCTAATTTATTACCTTAAAGATAGTCTACGAGATAAAGTTAGTGTGATATTTAAGCCTTTCAAGATGAAAATAATTTAAATTAGTATTCTACATGAATATTAAGCGAAGGGACATTTATCGCGAGTTTTACACAAAGTTTTGTAGAGTTTTGTCCCTCAAATTGAAGATGAACAAAATGTTTTGACGACTTGTAAATTCTACAAGCGTGTAAACATGCAATTTATATCCTACTAATATTATAAAGGAGAACGTTTGTGTGAATGTACGTATGTGTGGATGTATATTTGTTACTTTTCAGCATGCAAAAACAATTGAATGTGTGATTTTGTTGGAACCTTAGAATAGTGTAGCTTATACATCAGGATAACACATAGACTATAATTATAACTGTTCTCAGACGGGAATAGGAAGTTAGCGGTTGAAACTGCAGGGCGCTGTTAGTACACAGTATGAAAGAGATGAGCCGATTATGGCTTTGACGAATAAGACGACTAGCCAAGCCAGTGGGCCAAGTCAATAACGGATCCGGGGACATATTTTTGTGTAATAATTATACTTTTATTATTAATTAAAGTGAAAGACCTAATTAAGATTTGATCATGTCAAAAAGAAAATCCTGTTTATGAACGAACGATATTTTGTGAACGATTGAACAATGATTCTCTTAAAATTAAATGTAACCAATATCAAATGATTTTTCGGGTCAGAAAGGCATAAACAACAAATACAAGTATGAATGATATACAACAATGCAATAAAATCCTTCATGAATGATAGTAGTCCCGTGAATTGGAAATAATCATTTTATTTACTCTCGTAGTTTGTTTTATCTGATTTATTTCATACTTTCGCAGCTTATGCCACAAATGTCTACGTGTTAATAAGCGGCGTAACTGTATTTCATCCTTTTTTTGCGCGAGGAAGTAAATAAAGCTGTATGAAATGGACGGAAAGAGCGTAGGAATTATTTTCGGGTGCCCCGAATAGATATGCTGCCGCGTTTCGTGTGGTCTGTGATACATTCGGGGATAGGAAAAAAAACCCCTGGTTGTGCGAATGTCTACAGGCGTTGGTAGTTAGTAGTTACTATAAGGCTCCAACTTGCTTATTTGCATTCTTATGCCAAATTGGTTGTCTGTAAAGTCGGTTTACTGACGGTAGTTTGACGTAACAACGTCAAACATTACATGCAGCACGAAGAACGTCAAGAAGCTATATTAATACAATGATCAATCAGAACAATCTTCCAAAACGACGTGACCCTTGTATCAAATAGAACATGAGTTTAATCTATACAATATAATGATATAAAATTACATTTTATGACTAAACTGAATTTTCACGCTAACATGATAACTGCAGCGTAAATTCAGTTACCGTGCTATAAAAGTTTATACTTTATTCACGTACAATGCCTTTTCCACGAACATTTCTTCTGTTATTCACAAAGTTACATCACGACGAAGCGCGAAACGTGCCAGAGTTCGGGGTAGACTCGTATTACTACTGCCTAGCGGTAAATTACTAGTGCAAAAGCGACCTAACCGACGTAAAAGCCTTTCGATGTTTATTCACCCCTACAGAGCTTACAGATTGTGCTATTATCCAAATATATTGTTATCGCATACAGTTCATTGTTTATCGCCAGCTTTCTTGCCAAAATATGACATGTAATTGTTTTGTCTGTAATCTGAATTGCGGGTTTATTGTGTCGAATGATATTGCTGTTTACATTAGGATTCTTAATTGAATATTTATTTGTCTTTATGAAACAGGGAAACAGGATGAAAACATAGTTATGTATTTAAAGCTATGAAAAACATGATTACGTATTGTTTGTGACTTACAATATAGTAGGGCTCTAAAATTCGAAAAAGTTTTATGTTATAATTTCAAGGAAAATGATAAATAGAATATCAATCTTTGGGCCGGCCGCTTTTTTTTCCCGAAAGGTCTAGACTTTTAGGCCTGATGGCCTTTAAGTTCAATCAGTAGGTAATTTGGGCCGGTTGTTTCAAATCATCTGTTAACGTAAGAGAATTCGTTAAATTTTAACATCTGTTAAAAACAACGCTCTTTGGTCACTAATGTTCGTTACCGCCATCTTTAACGATTACATATTTGTTAAAATCGGTCGATGCGACCCGTCCTAAATCTTTAAAAACAAGAAAATTAGATGTTGCTTCAATACAGTCCAGTAAAATGACACTGAAATTCTTTTCCCAGCAAATTCGCTCGTCGAATCCCAGATGGTGAGACGCGCTGAAATAGTTTTTTCAAAATATTATCATAGCTCAGAGTTCGTTTTTTCATTAAGAAAGTGATGGATACAAGTCTTTTGTCAACTAAGTCATTGATCTTGATTACGATTTACGAATAATGTCAACTAACCAACTAGCTGGAACGTTACTGGTAAGTAATTCTTTCGTAGTGACTTTCAGCGTATAAATGTATAATACATTATTTAGGATTTTGTCAAGTTATAGTTTACCATTGGCCGATGTTAAAATTTTACATATAAAATCATCAAATTTCATAATGATTTTATTAGCATGTCGGTGACGCGAATATATAAGGTTTTCGCCTACCAAAAAATGCTAAACGCGGCAAAGATGTTATCACATAAAAATGTCAAAAAAATGAGGCAAGAAAACAGCGCTACTCTGTCACAGGTTATACGTATTCATTTCCTCACATAAGAGGGCAAACGAGTGGCTTTAGTAAGCTTTATTGTTTCCTTTCTTTTATGTTTTGCCACTTCCCACGTATACTTCTCACAAAGGAAACGATTTTTGGTTTACGGCCCTCACTTCTTTGCTTCTTCTTTATAATGTCATACTTAGCGTTTTTATGTAGGTTTCCTGAGGAAAATTAATACATGTGTCACGTATTTCCTCCTCCGTCCACACTACGTTTGGATAGCAAATAATGAAAATATATACTATGTATAAAAATCTATATACTATAAAGATGCGAAGCGTTTTTTGTTCTACCACACTAATCTTCAGAAATACCATCCGGTTTCGCAAAATCTTTTTATAGTAGTAGAAAAGGTTTATTTTATTTTAGAGCAGATGAACCATAACTAGTATGATATATAAATCTATACTCTACCAAACTCGATGTAAAATGTTTAATGACTAAGGGCCTGTTTCACCACTTCCTAATAAGTGCTGGATAGGCTATCCACAACATATTTAACAGATACTCCATACTCTATCTGTTGGATACCTGGTGGATAGATTATTTAGAGATTATTTATTGCAAATTTTTATCTTCAAACCTACAGTGCAATATTGTAATAAATATTTTTCATGCTAGTTTGATTGCAAAACTGAAAGACTGATTCTGTATTTACAAAGAATAAGACAATCTACTCACCTACAATCCACCCAACTCATATTAACTGTTAATTCGGTACTGTGAAATAAAAAACGATAACAAATTATTATGTTCTATAAAAATGTTAATATTAATATAAATGTGCCAACATCTCGCCCGATTATCTGTTCTCTTCGGGCTTTTGGGTGGTATTTGAGCAATTAATTGCATCACTAGGGACCCAATTAAGGTAATAAAATGGCCGCCGTAAAGACGCCTGCCCGTTTCATTTAATGTCTAATGGGATTTTCAACACTAAACAATAAATTGATTAGTCTTTTAGTTGACTCATATACATGAGCAACGTGATATCATTATTAGATTTTTAAGACTTTTATTTGTATAATTTTGATATCATTATTAATCTTTTTAGGTCCAGGTAAAAGTTTGTGTTTACTTAAAAAAAATTGAAAAGAGAATCAGATTTTAAGATACCCAAAAATAATTTAAGTTACTTGAAATGCCTTTAATATTCTTATGGGTAATTATAATTTCTATTCTTCTTTATTAACATCCTCTGGTTTTTATTTTGGATATTGCGGGGTCCAAATTGATTTACTTATTTATTTATCTTAGGATAGTGTGTATAAGACTGTAATAAATGTGTAATAGTAATAAATGTATGTAACTAGGTATGTTTAAAAAAAATGTAAACTATATTTTGAAAGGAGCAACCCAACAGAGTTTCTTGCTGAATTCTTCTTATATACTATACTACTATAGTAGTATGAATTGTTTGTATTTAATTATTTATTGTAATAGAATATTTGAAAAGGCTAGTTCCACTGAGTTTGTTTCGCCGGTTCTTCTCCGTGGACTTGCTTTGGAACCGGTGGTAGACTCAATTAACGTTCAAAAAGATACTTTGATGGTACTTTTTTGAATATTTTTTTTTACTATGACTTTGACTATTAGTTGTATTCTCTTTCATAAGGTTTAAGTTACAATTTAATTTATTTAATTATAATGGTTAGGTATTAATTTAAATAAATACTCATAATATATGAACATTTTTCAAATAAAAATGCAAATTCTTTAAGTTTGTTGGTAAATGTAGCAAAAAATATAGTAATACGCGATTAACAACTCTATAAATTTTCATAGCATGTAATGGGATGTGAAAATTTATTAGACTTTAATAAAAACAACTCGTCGCAAACATTTTAATAAAAATCACGTCATAAAGAGACTGCGTGTATATGTGATGAAATACGAACATAGGTAATTTAATAAATTCAAACTTTATTGCCCATTAATAGAAGTCATGCCAGCTTTAATAGGTTTTTCTTAAATTTTCCAACGAATTTATCGCTCTTATAACACAACTAATAGTTTGCTCTTCTTATTTTATGTTTTAATCAACTTATGATTTGCCTATATTATGACTTTAAATATTATTTCGTAAATTTATGATTTTACTACATTTGCGTCATTGGGGTATGTATATTTTTTTATATTAAAATACCTATAAATCAAATCGAAACATTAATTTTATTTCGTAGGTAGCAACTTGTACACTTGAAATACGTCAAAAACCTACTTTATAAACATTTGAATTTAACAACGAACATTGCAGTGCAATAATTTATCATCACTTTAGACATTTGCTTGATTCACTTCTCCTATAATTTCTCAAGTCACTTTTAATTTCCTGAAAAAGGCTTATGCACTATTTCCACTCTGGCGGGCTAAAGGCATTCAAATAAAATAATACGCTCCTTAATTGACTTTAGCCTTTATTGACCATTAGCCAATAATGATTCTGGCATTTAATATTCCTGTTGAATAGTTAAAACAAAGCAATTGAAATAGGCCATCTTAGGACTTTGCTTTAAAGAAAATTGCATTTACAACAATTTGTGACTTTGGACTTAGTTTAAAACTATTTAATTTTTTTTTCGATTGTCGCGTTTTGCATTGCATGCACTTTTAAATGAAATATTTAGTAATTATGATAATTTGATCATATACAGCTTAAAAGTAAGGCACCTACCCGGATGACCGAGCTTTACGCGGTAAAGTTATTTATTGAAAACACGAATAAAACCACATTTTTTATTACTGAATCCTAGCTGGATTCGTTTATGTCCTCCGAAACTCCATTTATAGGAAATTTCATGAAAAGCGTTGGAGCCGTTTCCGAGATTGAGATTATATTTGTACAAGAATTGTTTGTTTTCAAGGTATGGAGCTTCGAAAAATGTGGAAAACATGGAAAATATCTTTTTAAATGGTGTTAAACGTAAAAATAACCGTAATTAATTGTACTGGTATTACAATGAGTAAACTATCTATAAATATGAAAAATGGCACAATAAAATTAACTTTTATAAAACTATATAATAGTTAATAAATATAAAAAGTTTAAATTAAATTTACATGCGGATGGATGCCTTCATAAAATTACCTTTGAGTTTCTACAAGACTTGCTCATACCTGTTATGTTCACATGTTTTAGTTGATCATGCTTTAATGAAACTTTAAGACTATTATTTTATTATAATTTTTATCTGATCTTGTATTAGATTAATTTGATATTTATAGTATTCTTTATTTATATTATTTAGCTGTATCAGCTGATAATTCTGTTTGTTTTGAGACATCAACATACGTCAGAGGCTGGTTACAGATAAGTTAAGTCACGACGTCATCAACATTATCTCGATTATTAACATATTATTTCCATACACTGCCCAAGACAGGACCCTTATAATAAACGACAAGACTATCTGTCTTGTCGTTTATTATAAGGGTCTTGTACATAGAGTTGAATTTTCTATGAGTCAAATTGGAGTCGTGGTTGTTCCCTATAGCTATAAATAGTATTAGTTGTTACTGTTGGTTTTATAATTGACCATATAGAATTTATGTATCTATCTATATGAAGGTTTCACTGGAATATATCCCATATAACAAAAAATATCAGATCTATTTTTATGTACTACACTAATTCATTCATATTTCCGTATCTTCCAGAATTTAGAAGGTGCATTTCTATATTTGAATTGATCGAATAGTTATAATTATAAGAACATTGCTTGTCAAAGATAAAATATGTAAATCGAGTCGACGTCCACCGCGAGTACATACCACGTTTATTACTATTAAATATACCTACACGGATATCCGTAAAAGCCTACTACGATGTTCATACATATTAATGTGGAGGCTGGCTGGAAATGTTAAAGGTAGCGGATGCCTCACAATTTTTGTTGCTAAAGGTCAGTAGACACTGTTCAGTGATCACCAACATGTGTTAGAATGTGCATTGATAATGCACTTTAAATAACATTCTAAAACTGTTCGAAGTTCAAAGTATCATTGGCCAGAAAAAAAAATTTAAATATATTATAATATATAATAAGGTTTACACCAGCTGGTAACATTTTTTACGTAATTCTTATAAGCTACTCTTTTGACGTATTTTAAGTGTATGTACGATAGCTAAGTTTTTCTAATGAAATAAAATTATTTTGAATTGATTTGAAAGGTTTTCCGAAAATCTTTCATATTTGAAAACATAAAATGCAATATTTTTATAAATATTATTAATATCTACACTAATATTATAAAGAGGAAAACTTTGTTTGTTTGGTTGTAATGAATAGGCTCAAAAAGTACGGGACCGATTTCCACAATTCTTTCACCACTCGGAAGCTACATTATCCACGAGTAACATAGGCTAAATTTTATTCTGATAAAAATAGGGTTCCGTAAGATATTTTGGTTTTTCGGACACAAGATGTAAAAAATGTTATTTCTTATACTAAGATTCCGTTGTAAATCTTAGTTAACGCAGGCGAAGCTGCGGGCAACAGCTAGTATTTAATACTTTTCTATTAATACATATATTTAAGATTTTTATTAATATAATACACAAATTTAATACACATCCATGACCCAGGAACACAGAAAACTTTATGTTGAGCTGAGCTTAAGAGTATGGCTTGAGCGCCAACGCGCTAACCACTGAGCCACAGAGGTCGTCAAAATAATAACAAAAAGCTAAAATATTTTCCCACCGCTATGCACATTGCTTTCAAATAATATATACCGCATCCCTATCGGTTTACCCGTTTGTGAGCTACCGTACCACAAACAAACATACATTGCGGTCAAACTTTTAACGCTTTGTGAAAACCACAGTACCAAACTCAATGTTAAAATATAACATTGTGTTAAGTTTAACAAAATATTTTCTTTTTGTATTATTTTGTATTATTCACTTTTTGTATTAGATAGGAAATTGGTAGAAGTACCACCTGGCGGAAAGTGGTCCTTTACCCAGAAATAGACCAGACAACTCATTCATGTGTTGTCTAATCTGAAACATAAGGCTGCCTGTATGCCCTTCTATCTCAAACAAAGCTGTTTACGGGCGTAAGCAAGTTGATGCTTGATGACACGTGGAAACGGGAGTGGGGCACAACACCGGAAACATGGTTGTTAGTAGCAGTATTTTTATTATTCTGCAAGTTAGTAATTAGAATTTGTATGCATGAATGTAGTTTCGGAATGGAATTTTCAGGAAATTCCAGCAAAGCGGCCTCACCCAAGTAATGTTGTATTAATTAAAAGCAACTTTACTTTCTAAATCTAAGTACTCAGTCGCTAAAAGACACGTCTGTTATTAATGTCTACAATGAGGCCCGATTTACTTTACAAGTTTTGATACTTAAGTTAATTTTATAATCTTTATGTATTGACATAAAGAATAACATAAGATTTCATAGTACCTAGGCCAATTAGAATAATATAATATTTAAGTTAAACAGACAGGTTCGATTGAAATTTTTAGAAATACACAATTCGCAATACGTGGTCATTTTCATTGTTTTCTTTCCTACAACCGTTAATTAAATTTATAAAACTATATGTGCTTCGTAATCATTTCAATTAAATGTGTGGCTACAATATTAACGTCAAAGACAGACATTACGTAATACAATAATAGGTAAGATTTTTTTTTGGCATGTTCCTATCTCATGCTCTCAGCTCATGGCTCGCATAATGTTTTGCATGGTCGGTGTATAATACGGACGATCTACAGCATTAAAATGTTTTTGTGATAGCCGGCTGTTGTAGCCACATAATGCATTTAAAGTATTGCCCGTTAACATTATGATAAATTATATAAAAAATTCAAACCAAAAAACAAACGTAATCATAAATTTCTATCGATAAATTGTTATTTTTGAAAGGTATTTAAATTTATAGGCGTCTAATAACAATAGGAAGCGGTCTCCAGAACTTAATAGCTCAAACAGGAACCGTAGTTCAGTATTATGAGGGGAACATTAATGAAAGGTTAACCTTGGGCCTTAAGTGTTTAATAATATATTCAACTTTGAACGCTCCTATAGGACGGGCTCTACGGGTCGTATAAAATGCTGCACAGGAAACGGAGAAAGTTAGAGAGAAAATTGGAAATCTATATCTATACTGGGTGAATTTGAAAACCCAGTATAATAAATAATTCATTAGAAGAATAATTTTTGGCATCTTTTAAAAATCTGTATGTCCAATCACATTATTTACACTGTGGTCCAATTATTATTATTTCAGGTTGGATTATTATTGTACTGATATTTTTAATATTTTTTATTTTAAGGGAGATGATTTCGCGATAAACATTTTTGTGTAAGTATTTTATACTAGCTGTTACCCGCAGCTTCGCCTGCGTTAACTAAGATTTACAACAGCATTTATATATAGTATAGTGTTAATCTGATGTATAAGCTATATTATTATGAAGTTTCATCAAAATACATTCAGTCGTTTTTGCGTGAAAGAGTAACATACATCTTCACAAACTTTCGCATTTATAATATTAGTAGGTTAACTACTACATTTAACGTTTAAAAACCTTACCAATAACCTAACTACGTATTTATTTCAAGCATAATAACATTACCGTTTTATTTTCGATCTGGAATATATAAAAGGAAAATAAGTTCTGAAAGCCAATGGCAATCAATCTTCGGAACGACAAAAGCTAGAACTTTTCCAATTCCATTGAATTTTGTTTGTTTAAAATAAACATGTTTCGCTCGTTGGTAGTCGGTGGTAGCTGTTGCATATGAATTAGACGTGATATAAGTGTCATGTGTGGAGAAACACAGTAGTATCCGTCAGCGACACCGCCTTCCTATGCAGACTTGCACGCGAACTTTGAATGACTTGAAATCTATTTATGTTATACTACATAAAGATTACATATATTTTTAAGTGTAAGTATACAAAAATATGACTATGATGATGATGATGGTGTATACAAAACGTGACTGAACTTAACATAAATTAACGGATTGTGAAGGAATATTTTGCATGTACATGTTTGAATTCGAGCGACGATGGTCCAGTGGTGGATGGACTCGGCCTCCTATGCGAGAGGTTCCGAGTTCGATCCTGACCCGTCCGTGTGTGCCTTGAAATGGGTTTTTCTAAAATTTCTACGTGCACCCCAAACACGAGACCATCGCTCGCTCAACGGTGAAGAAAAACATCGTGAGGAAACCTGCATGCCTGATGAGATTGGAAGTCTTTGAAGGTATGTGAAGTTCACCAAGCCGTACTGGGCCAGCGTGGTGAACTATGGCCCATTACCCTCCTCGCCTGATTTCGAAGAGGAGACCTGTGCCCAGCAGTGGGACATAAAGGGTTGATACTTTACTTTTTTTTTTACATGTTTGAATTCGAGAATGATTTAGATTCAATTTGTTAACAAAAATATTTTTTATAGAATAAGGTCTGTCGAGTCCACTAGGACGTGTTCTATTTTAACATAAGTATTGTAAATTGTAACTACTATAGTAAAACGGATTATTTCTTCTGACGCCCTTTTACTATACCAAATGTCAGATCACTAGTAAAATAATGACATGTTGTCAATTGTTTAGCAAATAATGTGTCCAAAAAAAAATACGGTTGACAATCTAAGTTAAGCTGTTGGCTACAACGATAAAATAATATTCCATAATATTTTTCTTGATCTTACTTTCTTACTAAAATTTTAAACGTGAAAGTTTGTTAGTATGGATTTTTGTTACTCTTTCACGTAAAAAGTACTGAATGGATTTTAATAAAACTTTACAATAATATAGCTTATACATCACAATAATACATAGGCTATAATTCATCACCGTACTCCCACGCAAACGGGAAGTACGCGGGTAAAACCGCGGGGCACTGCTAGTTATCTATCATTGTTTCTTGTTTAATTTAACATAATATAGGATCTTTATAATGATCACTGTGATCGTCTTAGCGGCTAAGTTTATAATGAGGGTTCGCAACGCGCCCATTTCAAAGAAGATACCCACAAGAAACTCTGCTGGGTTCCCATAATTATTTTAATTGTAATCATTATTTCACAAAGTCACTTATACACAATCTATAATATTTAATTGGCGTTTATTGAGAGAGACCTATGTTTGGCAGTGGATGGATAGGAGCTGATGATGATGATGATGAAAATTGTCTGTAATATTGTTAACTCGTTTTTTCCCGCAGCTATAAAACAATACGTCTATACCTAACTATTATTCTGGAGCGTATGCGTCATTAAAACATACTTGCTTAATCACACTACAGAATTGTGTGGCACTAAAACGCTATTTACGTCCAATTCCTCATCAAAAGTTGGGTGAAACCCAATATTTACTTTAAGAACGGTTTATACGGCAACGTGGCAAGTTGCGACACTGCAAAATCGGGTTTATTTTTTATCCACTATTTTCTTTGGTCTGGCCTGAAAGCGTTATGAAAATAGTTATTAGTGAATATAGATTTGTGACACAAATTTATTTTGGCCCAATTTCGGTCTCGGGAACTGTATTCTGCCATCGTATCATTCAGTTTCAATGGTGTACGCGTTTGTGGCTGACATATCATATTTTGGTTCGAAAAATGCGTCCACAAACTCCTCTATTTATTGCTATTATAGTCTATTGCTCATCTGAACTCTTGATATCAGTTTCAATGACACAAGATTAATAATAGAGGTGAAGCGAAACATTCAGATGGCTTCTTTTCTAGCGTCCCGACCGTGACACTCACGCACCGCCGCCGACCGTCACCGCTCGACCAGAAGGGCCTTCTCGCTTGACCACATGCAACTGGAAGCCTTTATTGACGACCTCTATGGCTCAATGGTTAGAACGTTGGTGCTCAGGTCATAGGTAGCGGGTTCGAATCCTGCCAGGGGACAAAAAGGAACACAGCACTTCTGTGTCATAGATGTATATTAAATTTATTTGTATATTATGTAATAAAAATCTTAAACATACATGTATTTATATAAAAGTATTAAATATATTTTCACTTGTCTAGTACTCATAACACAAGTTCTTCGGAAACTTACACGGGACCAGATTGACGTGGTGTAAAAGCGTCCAAAGATATTATACATTTTATATTATATTATTATTTATACGATAAATTATGGAATATACTTGGCTTTTAGTAACGACTGGTTTCGCGAATTTCCAGTCATTAATAATACAACTTTTACGTTGCTTTATTAAAAAATCTTTATAAACTGCTATAAAATCGGTAAAAGTTGTTATTTATTTTATAATTACAAAAATGAGTTTGTACTCGTAAGTTTATCAGTTTATTTCCATGATCACTTATACAATATGTAGATGAAGTATCTAAGACTGAAGCTAATTAGGCAAATTGATAATATCTTGTGATTAATTAGTCTCAATATTACAACTGTATTCTACAGAATTAAATCAAAGAATCATAATCATACAAATTAGTCTAGACTCTAGACTAATAAGAGGCTT
Source organism: Lycaena phlaeas (assembly GCA_905333005.2). Classification (NCBI taxonomy): domain Eukaryota; kingdom Metazoa; phylum Arthropoda; class Insecta; order Lepidoptera; family Lycaenidae; genus Lycaena; species Lycaena phlaeas. Next base: position 10,391,747 of record HG995172.1, on the reverse strand, counting down.
TTACAATCATGATATTCGCAAGGGATGAGTTCTGATGAGTTATAAATTAATCAAGAATGCCTGGTACTAATTGAATTAGTCTGTTGCACACGTCATTGCAACTGATTAGCCTTGATTAATATTTTGTTATCTCAAGCACTGTGGAATGAAAACTCTTATACGGTTTCTTTAAAACTGTCGTGAAATTGTGATAAGAGTTTTTATTCTAGCCAGCACCCCTAGACAAGTGGCATACGCGCCGATTCTATTCTTTTGCGTTTTCTCGCTAATTCATAGGGTTGCTGCGAAATTTTTGAAGAACGTTTATTAAGACACATAAAGTATATGGTTTTGTTCGTAATAACGTTTAACAACCTCTGTACTTCCTGTAAAACGAACATTATTATTATAATATTTCTTGATTTTTTTTAGTGTCGTAATAATTCTCATGCAATAAGTATTCTTTTCTATTATACATATTTGTTTAGCGTTTATGCTACTCTTCTAGGGGGGACGATTTACATACGTTTTGGGCTAACCAGTAACATATAAGGCCAGGGGGCCTAGCCAAAATGCCATTAAGAAAGCGTTAGCGAAGTTAGAAAATGATAAAATGTATAGGATTGACCACGTGATTAAGCGCGGCCTTATGTCAATCCCATACATTTTATCATTTTCGAACTTCGCTAACGCTTTCTTAAGGGCATTTTGGCTAGGCTCGATGAACTGGTGTCGCTACTTTATCTTTTATGCGATTGAAGTAAATGTTCACAATAATTATTCATTATTTATTATGATCCTTGCAACTAGTAATTGCAGTTGTTCTTAGTTGCCACAATGCCCAAAACACGTTGGTCGTTGTTCGAACTCACACACCGACCGCGCCTTGCCAACGTGTACAGCAGCCTTTACAATTTGAATATAGAATGAGTTACTTCCGTCAGAAATTTTCAATTAGTCATTTGCCCACTGTCGCGCTAAAAGAAGTTTTACAAATCACTATTTTAAATATGGAACACTGAGCGTTACTTCCGTTAGAGAAAAATCTGAGTTAGTCGCGCCTAAAGAAAGTTTTACTTAAAAATAGTATACCATAACTTGTATTTTATAGTATATAACAAAAGCTTTAGAATATTTAATGTAAAGTTAAATATAATACATAAAAATATATAGACATGCTGTACGATTCTTAATCAACGTGAACTATTTCAAAGCTCCTAAGCTTTGACCTTTCCTTCAAAGGCTACTTGTAGGTAATTTACAAAAATAAGAAAGTATATATTGTAAAGAATATACTTGTACAAATATCATATTTGTCATCGCACATATTATTCACAATGAAACAAAAGGAGATATCGATCTCTATTTTCTTTTGCATTTCCCAAGAGGAGGACTTTTTGATAAATATCTTTGACATACCAAAAGTATTTTTAGCTCAGAGGAATAGTGACATATAAAGAAGTTTTTAGTACGCACAAATATATTTTATTGACATACGCTTTTAGTGAACCATTTGTTTATTAGATAATGTAATTGATGTCAGACGCTCTATATGCCGTTGCGTGGGCATCATATAAATCACTTTTTAATGTCCCGACTCACGGGTCAAGTCAATTTATTTGTAGCAAACCATTCCTATGATTAATATTTAATTCTATCCATGCGGAAAATTTTCGGGTTCATGATAAAAAAGTATAATGAAACAACTTTTTTACGGATTTTATCGCGGTGTTTTAAGATGCACGACGCGACGTTCTCCTGTCCTGTGACAACCGCCATGTTGTATATAATAAGCCTAAATTTTGATTATGCTTTCATTATCATCATCATCATCAGCCTTTATCCGTCCACTGCTGAACATAGGCCTCCCTCAATGAACGCCAAGACGACCGATCCCTTGCTACTCGCATCCAACGCGGACCTGCTTTAGAAAATCATAATATTTGTATTGTTATAACTAATGCATATTATACGACTGGTATCTTTAATGTAATCGGACGATTATTTTTAAGGTCCTGTTTCAGAGAAACATGAGTGTATTTAAAAAATAAGGTCGTAAGGTAAGAATGTGCTCGTCGTCAAACAGCTACACAGCTGGCTGTGCGTCTATCATCATCATCATCATCATCAGCCTTTATCCGTCCACACTGAACATAGGCCTCCCTCAATGAACGCCAAGACGACTAATCCCTTGCTACTCGCATCCAACGCGGACCTGCCACTGCACGGAGATCGTCTTCCCACTTGGTTAAGGCGCTGAACAGGGTCAAATAGGCTTCACCTAAACATATTTTAAGCAAAATTGACACGGTTTACGGTCGTGATAAAAATATATGTTAAACTTCATCATATTTCTAAGTTCACTCAAAAGTCAAAAACACGTTTTCTAGAAATTTTCTCGATAAAAAAAATCCCAATTAAGCAGTGTTTAGTGCACTTTTAACGTAAATATCGCCTTTACTTAACAATATATGTTGGTAAAATTTACAACAGTAACAGATAATATTATTATAAATTTTCGTGTTAATTTATATTTTTGATTGCTTTTCAGATTTCGATAATATTAACTGTTTTCTTATATTAATATCCATAGCCAACGTGCTCCATGATGCCACCATCGCGCTTCTCTTTTACTTCTATGTGATTCGACAGTAAGCGCTGAGGCGCGTTGCTAAGCGGACCTATGTCATTTTTCACAATACAACGCGCCGCTCGCGAATTAATATTTTTGCTATATAAAATTGTATTTAACAAAGATATAATGTAACGTGCATGCGCAACGTAAGTAATTTCGGGATAATTATTAACAATATAACAATAAATATATTAAACTAAATATTACCAATGGCATAAGCGCCATCTATCATTGACCAATGTCAACAATTGACCTTCTATAATCTGATCGCATCACGCACCACCCCGAACGCTACAAGTTTGTCAATAAAGGTGTAAATAAATAATATACTTTAGTGTGAATAAGAGAGAGAAAAATAATATTAAAAAAATGCGAAACAAAAGAAATAAATGGAGACTAGAAAATAGAAGATTTATTATGAAATAAAAACACATGCTCTCGTGGTGGACGGACTCGGCCTCTTATGCGAGGGTTCCGGGTTCGATCCTGACCCGTCCGTGTGTGCCTTGAAATGGGTTTTTCTAAATTTCTAAGTGCACACGAGGCCATCGTTCGCTCACCGGTGAAGGAAAACATCGTGAGGAAACCTGCATGCCTGATGAGATTGAAAGTCTTTGAAGGTATGTGAAGTTCACCAACCCGCACTGGGCCAGCGCTGTGGACTATTGGCCCATTACCCTCCTCGCCTGATTTCGAGGAAGGAGACCCGTGCCCAGCAGTGGGAAATATAAGGGTTGATACTTTACTTTACTTTTTTTTAAAACACATGAATGAAGTTGTAAAGTAAGTACCTATTTAATTTACAACATTTATTTATCAAAACACGCAAATAACGCATCTCAATACAATAAGGAATATTTTAGTACAGTCCGTACATACATAACTCTAAATTCGATAATTTACAAAATGAACGATTAGCGCAATGGTTTAGTGAACGAATATCGTTCCACGTGCCATGTATATTGCATATGTTCAAACCTCGGTCAGAACCGACTTTTTTTTTGGTGATTTTTTTATATAATAATTTTCGCCTTTTTTCTCATAATTATGTTCTTTTTGGTGTATTTTCTATTTTTTCAGTTTTTCGCCTTTCAATTTTTTGGTAGCAAAATTAACTATTTTTTATTCTCGCTAACAATAAGTACCTACCTAAGTATTTATAACTAATATTACTTACATAATATTGTTTCTGTTATTTTCCTTCTAGTAAAAGAAGACGGTTGACCATTAGTTCGAGTGCAAATGATGTCCCATCAAAGAAATGAGATTGGAAAAAAAACCAAATAAGTAGCGTTTATCCTTACGAATATAAAATATTATAAAACTATATTGAAAGACTTGTCGCGTTCTACATTCGGCCAGTACCTACCTAGTACCTACATATAAATATTGCTCGTTTGATAAATCGTCGTTTTTAACATTTCAATTGACGTAAATTGTAATTATTATAACTTTATTTTTTTCGGGATAAAATAATATAGTCCATGTCCTAATACAAGGTAGGTACATATACGCCATCACTATTTCAAATTTCAGCCAAAGAGTTTCAGCAGTTTTTCTTTCAAACTCACTTTCACATTTATAATATTAGTAAAATGATATTAGGTATATGTAAAAAAGAGGTAGAGGTACCAAAAATGAAGCACCTAAAAAAAAAACAAACATTCGGTAAGTTTTGCATTTGCCATACATCCTCGTCTCCATAGATCTATGACAATCTTAGACACGGCATAAATGCAAATCCTGTCGAATCAGTATATTATTCTGATAGTACATACATATGATTGTTACATACAAGGTTTTATTCATTTTGTCCTACACATCTATGGAGCTATTCTACGGTGATAAAATTTCACAATATTTCTACCTACATTACAATTTACAACATATCGGGTGTATTTGGAACGATTTGAAAAAAATAAGCCTAATATTATACTATTTATATGCTATAATATAATGCATATGTCGCAGTCATCTGGTTGAATCAGTCATTTGATTGTATGACTAGCGCGTTCATCGAATGATGACATTTAATTGAACGACTAGGCTGTACGTTGATTGAACAAGCGTCGCTCAACGTCCAACTAGATAGCGGATTGTAATATAGCCCTTTGAACAGAGCGGACGTAAAATCAGTCAGGTGATTGTAATTTAGTTTATTCTTTTCCTACCGCGGCGTTAGTAGTCACCAAAACAAATTTTGCCTAAAACAGCTCGCGCAGATAACTGATCCTGTGATTATATATTTATCGTTTTTTTACCTAAACTCCTATTCCACAATGTGACAAAGACTTGAGTTAACAATTTTCTGGAGTCACAGAGACTTCCATATTTTAATACATTACTTTTGAAACAATATGATATATTTATAGCCTATCTTAAGACTGGAAATACAATATAACATCATAATAAGGTGTGAGGTCATGTCATATCCTCATTTTTGTTATGTAAAGGAAGTTACCTTTTAAGTTGCGGACTTATAATCACCCTAAACAAACATTACAAAGTCTATAATATCTATAGGCTATATCCCATTCAACGACAATGCTAAATGACGTTCAGTCAAGACGTATATATATATATATATATATATATATATATATATATATATATATATATATATATATATATATATATATATATATATATACATATATATATATATATATCTCTCAGAAACGTTTTTTTATTTTTTATTTTTAGCACTTATGTATTTTGCATGCGCTGCATAAATACACGCTATGAACTCTCGCTGACCGCGAGAAGCGTGCGGTGCGGGAGTTCGTACACCTCGAGCGACGCGGTTGTGAGTCAGCTGTTACTATCTGTTTTATTCAAAAAACTATTATTTTAAAGCATTGTCATCAAATGCCATGTCTCTCCATATTATATCTTTTGACAAATATTATCAAAATAAAATCACGAACTTCGGCTTAAAGTCTGTATCATTATGTTTACCAAACCAAATTATAAAAAAGTCGGTTTACGGACGATAGTTTCTTCAAAATATTGCACTTATATATCGTGAGACCTGTACGATACTATTTATCTCATATGAGTTGACGCTCTTTTCTTCCGACTTGACACCTCCCGCGCATACCTAACAACGTTGTCGTTCAGGCTATTATAATTTGGATCATCCCAGCTAACATGCACGCCACGATAATGATTTCTCAACCTCTGTCCTTGTTTAATGTTTTATCTCTTTTCTTTTTATGTCTACCGTAGCTAACATACCTACACGTGATACTCTTCTAATGCATATAGTAAAAAGTGGTTATTTTAATATGACAGACAGACGCTCCAATTTTATTTATATCTATAGATTAATTTCATGTTCTTAATTCACGGTATAAAAATAATAATAAAAAATATTCGGTAATAGATTTTTATTATGATTTTTAATCCATATAAATTAAAAACTTGAGAGACCAAAATGTGAATACGTATTAAAAAACAACAAACAAAAATGTAGATATTGTCTCTCTCTCTACACGACCCCCCTCCCCCCTTCCTATTCCTTTAAGGCTAACAACGCAGATTCTTATGGGCGTTGTTGGTGAGCACTTCCCATCAAGTGCGCCGCATACCCATTTTATCCTCTTCTATAAAAAACCCGCGCATGTATTACATAAAACTAGAGAAATATTATAACTGACAAATTTAACGCAATAAATACTCCTTCAAATGATGTGTTTAAGCATTGATTATAATTTTTAAATTTGTAATAGTAAAAAAATAAAACTAAAAATATCCGACTTTCTTATTGGCACTATCTATTTACTTGCAACGCTTCTGAAAAATATTATGTATTATTTATTAAAACGCCATCTATTGGTTAACTTACTTTCATTGATCACAGAGAATGGTTATATTGCAATATGCAATGCTGTAATAGTTCGATCTTTTACCGCTTTTTTTAAATACAAGCTATGGCGCTGCGGTGTCCAAGACATTGTGGGCGTGGTTTAAAAATTTAAATCGCAGATTTGATTAGCTCTATTCAGCGTCTTAATGGCCGACCAACACTTCGTGTACCTAAACGCGTCTATCCTGCCCTCTAATTCCTATAAGGGGACAAAATGGATATTTGAAAATGAAGCGAGTGCTTCTGGATATTTAGGTTAGATTCCTATCTATCCAGCCATGAGGTCGTAATAAGTGGAAGAATTTGAAGTGACAGTAGGCTTGTCAGACTTAGGAAAATAGATGACCGATCGGGCTTTAAGATTCAAAATTGGAGGACACGTCAAGGCAGACGAAGTGTTGGTCGGCCACTAACCAGATAGGAATGCGATCTCCAGTAAGCGTTGCATGCGATTGGCAAGGCCCGTGTTCAGCAGTAGACGGATGATGATGAATAAGTGGAAAAAATAACCAAGGGACTTTGATGATATTACCTTTGTTCTCCTATGTACGTATATTAAAGAACTTATTTTATAAAAACTGCTTTCAGAATCCGTCTTGATTTTATCTAAGAAATGCTTCCAATAATACCTGACCAAATCGCAATAAATTCAGTAATCGTTAACGAAGCGATATTTAATCTCCACTCATAATTTATATCTAAGCTAGACGGCGTTGTTTATTACTAGGTGTTTTGTTATTACATAAATACCGGCGTAATAATAGATTGATGATAAAAGAAGTTTACGATTTTAATAACGATGATTACACAAAATAAGCTATGCTAAGCTATGGATATCAACGTTGAGACTATAACACCATTTCTTTTCTTTAAAGTCGGGAAATGCGCTTAGGCATACCGCGGGGGAGTAGGTCTCCCCAGGCGGGTATGTGGGACTCGCTGCGCTCGAAAGATTGTAAGTGGACGCAGCTCTACCCACTAAAACCCGGCGAGTGCCACCAATGCCGCCTTTGGTGAGGTGCCCCGGATCTACAAGCAACAGGGCACCTTGACAGCTAGTCTGCCCCTCAGGCACTCCGACGCACCTCCACAGAAGGATTGTCCCGCACCTCCACAGAATAACCCCTCCCAACGTCGAGACTGTATAATGAGGTGACGTTCCCGTCCTCGCCCCGTGACCTGCTTTTTTGCCCCCTCTTCTTATAAGAGGGGTACAAAGAGCCTTCTTTTTCTAGGCTACTGAGCCCCACCGCCACGACAAGGCCTGAACCGTGGTGGGGAGACTACAACACCTAGTTTATATTTAACAGGTTTCAATTCATCATTATCTCGTAGCATAATTAGGTGAAATATAAAGATTAAAAATTATAGACTCATTAACAGTACAATCTCAGAATTGAGAAGAGATTTTGTTTAAATATCGAAAGCTTATTAAGGACTAATAAATAAATTCTAGTAGACATCCTTCTCACAGTACCCATTATTTATTGTATCTGTCAACATCAATCTTTTTCCATCCGCAGATACGTCACATTTTTGTAACGCATTTCCATAGAGAGACAAATATTCGCCGAATAGTATACGGCTGACAAGTTATATCCATATTCACAAACAATACTTTAAGATTTCATAGTACTCCCGAGCGCATAGGGTCATTCAAACCAATTCATAGACAATACTTAAATGAAATCCGCAACTGTGCGTTTGTCAAACCCATATAAAAGACTATTGACAACGAAGCGTATAGATAAACAATTTCTTTGCATAGTATTGTTTCATTACTTAGCCAAGTACGCTTCTTGAATACGGGTGTTAGCCTACGCCCTACGTAGAACGCGATTACGAGGCCATGACTCGCGAATTCAATGCGACCCCACCCCACGTACGTTTGGTCACTTACGACACTTCAATAGGTTTTGACTGTTTGTTGTTTTCGCGCTACGGTATCTCGATCGCTCACGTAAGACGTCGCCTAAAGCGCAAGCCGAGCGGTGCACCACATCACATTGAATAACCATGTCACCGCTTCGCAATCGTGTCCGCTTTGAACCGCCTACGTAGGACGTAGGCGTATTAGTTAGTGACTGCCCTTTACATGTACGGGTCGCTAGTTCGAGTCAATTAGTGTATATAATAACTATATTCAAACCGTGAATTCCTATATAATTTTTCGTTCTTACTATTAGTAACTAAAGTTCTCGCGAGCTTACGTGTCAATGTCAGACAGTTAACGTGGGGTATTTTTTATTACTATTTATATAGACACATATATACGATGCAGACAGTTTGTCTGTCTGTGTATCAGACTTAAATCTTCATCCGCAAACACATCACATCTCGAATGACGTCAAATAGAGAATGCGAGTTTGATAATCAAATACACAATATGTATGTAGCGATATGAAATCTGGAGCATTTTATTTTGACAGATGTCTCGCTGGTGCGAGAGGATTGTAAATTCTACTAATTAGTTTCAACGATCAATAACAATTACGTATATTTTATGATCGTTCGCATCCACTTCACATGTCTTGCTCGGCTGGAAATAATATTGGGGTCAGCGGTGGAGAACGAAATGTCGAAAAAGTATGTTTAATAAGTATTTCCTATTTCAAATAGAAATGATACTGGTATATTTTGTTGTCGTCACAAACTATTTACGAATAATGCCATAAAGTTATTTTTTAGTCTAATAGCGAATTTTAAATTTATTTACATTATTATAATACACTAGCTGTTCCCCGCAGCTTCGCCTGCGTTAACTAAGATTTACAATGGCATCTTAGCGGAATAATATAGTAAAGTTTCATCAAAATCCATTCAGTACTTTTTGCGTGAAAGAGTAACAAACATCGATACTCACAAACTTTCGCATTTGTAATATTAAGTAGGATATAAAACGTAATCTATTAAAAGAAATCACAATTATTATTCATCATCTTTCTAGCCTTTTCCCAACTATATATTGGGGTCGGCTTCCAGTCTAACCGGATTCAGCTGAATACCAGTATTTTACATGGAGCGACTGCTGTCGGACCTCCACAACCCAGTAACTGGGTGATACGGTACCCCGCGGTTAGACTGGTTGTTAGATTATCGGACTTCTGACGACCCGTAACGACTGTCAAAGATCCTCGAATGACAGCCGGGACCAACGGCTTACCGTGCTTTCCGAGGCACGGAGGAGTCTCGGTATGTAAAGATGGTCACCCATCCACGGACCAACCTCGGCAAGCGTTGCTTAACTTGGTGGATCGATCCGCGCGGCTGCTACCACTGCGCCACTAGCTCCTCAAATCACAATTATTATTATGGTATGTTTATTTAAGAAGTATTCGTGTTATGCGACGATTGTTGGAGATTATTGTTGGTATATTTGCTTAAAAAATACGCAACTCATGGTGCATACGATGAGGTTTATTTATCGCATATTTCCCATAGCTCGTCCCGCTGCCGGATTTGATTCTTTAATCAAATTTTTTCGGACCAAACCCTCTCTCAACTCTTGGCATATTTGTACTATATAATTTTGTTTCTATTTTGTCAATTAGAAGTCATCTTAGTAGTTCATAGACGATATTAATGCGAATATTGTTTCGACGCTTTTCATCTCCACAATTTTTCAAATATTTCCCACTATACTTTTTTCGCGTCAAACATGCACCCTGTGTTTTAAATTTGGTCTGCCTTTTACGTCTTGTTCAAAACACAAAAGCAACCTCGTCATCGTCACCCATCTTGCGCGGTGGGCTGTCGTCAGACCCATCTTGATCGGTGGGCCTTTGACTGACCCATCTTGCACGGTGGGCTGTCGCCTGATCCATCTTGCGCAGTGAACCGTCGACTGACCCATCTTGCGTGGTGGGCCGTCGACTGACCCATTTTGATTGGTGAGCCTTCGACTGACCCATCTTGCGCGGTGGGCTGTTGTCAGACCCATCTTGCGCGTGTGTCAATGACAGTAGATAGATGTGCACACTTTCTTCCGATATCCGACCGCTCCGACGATATCTTCCGACCAAGAGTCGGATCCGACATAATGGAAACCGAGCCTTTAAATACCAGTTTATAAACATCATATTATAATATTATAAAATAACCCTGACGTACCTGCACAAACCAGGTAAGATACAAGTAAAACCACCGCACGCAAAACATAACATCAGCACAGTTTAAGTTACGAAACAAACTTGAGCCTCAAGAAGTGTTTTGCTTTTAGCGTCAAGTTTCCCTTTTAGCCTCCTTTGAAAGCCTGTATTCTAGTAGTCTATTTATTGAACATTTAAATGTATAGTGACATACATGCTAGGTGTTAGTTTTTAATCTCTGTTTCAAAGTTGTTTGTGCTATTGTTCAGTCAGAATAAAATTTTAAGGTTAGGTACTGAATCGATTTTACAGAAACTTTATAATAATACATTATTATATATTAAAACAGCACATAGGCTACAATTACTAAATATCTGCTGTTAACAAGAGCTTCACTAAAATCGATTTAGTAGAATCGAGTCTCGACTGACCGCTTTAATGATGATAATGGTTTATTAAAAAGTTTATTATATATAATTAGAAGAAATGTAAAGAAAATGTTATTAATATTAATTATAATTAAATACCCTATCGATCTTTATATATTGGTTGGAGGGGCAAACGTGCCCGTGTAAGTCCTACGACTTACACGGGCACGTTTGTGGCCCACGAACATTACATAGTTTACTTGGAACTAGTCCAGTCTAATCATAATGCAACAGCATACCCTGAGACATAAAATGTAAATTCTAGGTAAATATGCATATTAGTAGGATTAGTCATTAGATCTATCTTACTAATCTTAATATTATAAACGTGAAAGTTTGTAAGTATGGACGCATGTTACTCTTTAACGTAAAAACTACTGAATGGATTTTAATGAAACTTTACGATAATATAGCTTATGTAGCTAATGAAGGAATTTCTATACTGATGAAATAATTTTGCACAAAATGTTGTTTTTTAATAAGTGTCGAAAACACAAAGGAAATCCCAAAACCGACGCAACACAATAAAATTTACATTATCGTTGTATTTCAGCGAATATCCAATTTGTAAATTGTGGATACTTTAATATGATATTTGCATATTTCAGCCCAGTGCGGGATTAAAATTAAGCTTCGTTTAAAATTCTATTAAAATTATTTTAATAAATTGGATAAGTTTTACTAAAACTGTATACAAATCGTCTTGGAAACATTACAATGTAAAATGGCTTATACGGGCATCAGCAGTAAGACCATGTGAAGTATACACACATTCTATATAATATAGGTTAATATCTCGTATGTTCCTCTAGGATAAGCTTCAAAGGGTTGAACTGATTTCGATGAAATTTGGATAATACAAGATACGGAAAATCGCGTTATTGTCTTTGACAGAACTGATGTATCTATGTGTAGATATAAGATTAAATTATTTTATTCCCAAATGTAAAAGATTATCCATCCAACCATCAAATTACGGCACACGTTTCGACGAATTTGAAAAGTGTGACATTGTGTGACAAGAGAGATAGCCCCTCCAGGGTTTGAGGTATTGTCACGTTACATATCTATCAACATCGAACATGTCCAAGTTAAATAACGAATTTTGGACTAATAATGAAATTAAATAAAACTAGAATAGTTTCTTTTTCCATCAATCTTTATATGCTGGTAACCCTTTTGATGAACGCCAAAATGGCTTATACCCCGCATAGCATAGCGAATCAGAAATTTAAGTGACTAACAAGATTCCGTCGTTAAGTTAACACGTGCATTTTACCTTATTGACATTGACCGTAGATCTTTCGATATTTTTAAAGTTATTACCTGAAACAATAAATATTCGTTAATCAAACAGGAATGATACTAAGCCTATCGATTATTTCAAAGTGCGGTGACAAAGACACATATTGTGCTAAGCTTAGCTTTACAAGAAAGCGTTTTCAAAGACCCACGGAGAGTTGCAGTGGAGACAATCACATTTTCTTGTAAAGCGGACTCGGCTCGACAAACGTGTGTAGCCTTTCCGTGCGAAGCTTTGGCTTAATATTATAACTAGCTGTTGACCGTGGCTTCACCCGCGTTAGAAAAAAATACTTCTAGTACCTCCGAGAGTATGTGTACCAAGTTTTGTGATGATCAGTTGAGTAGTTTTCGCGTAAACAAAAATCACTACTTTCACATTTATAATATTAAGCAAGGATACACAACTTCATCAAAATGCAACAAAGCTGACGCTAATTACCGATTCATTTTAAATAAATAATCGTAAATGAAAAAAATCGTAAAATACTAACTATGAACGGGGTGTAATTGTACAAAGTAAAAGAAACAATAATGGAACGAAAATCTCTAATAGAATTTGCCAAAATTCAAAAGTAAACTCAAGGCCTTATTTCTCAGATGTTTGGAATTAAATTTACAGATTGCTTTGATTCAATAACGTCAATTTACTTTCAAAAGACCCAAATTGGTGGCTGTTTGTGTAATAAAGATCTTCGACGTCCTTTGTTTACTAATATAATTTTATAACATTATTCATATAAATAATAGGGTTAAATAATAAACAAACATAGTAAAATGAAAATCCTAATTATGATGGTTATGAATTATTATAGCCCCACGTTAATACTGTCAATGAATCATAGCTAGAGTTATTGATTGCAAGATATTTTAGGAACACACAATAATTATACTCGTATGTATAGCGTTAGGTTGGTATACTTGATATAGTGGACAGTGCAAGAAATAAATAATAACTCCTACGTTTCGCTGATGAAACAAATATGTTGTGTTTCGAAGAGAAGGTAGGCAGTGTTATTACTGGGACCAAAACTTAACATCTTATGTCATAGGATAGGGAACAAACAATTAAGTTACCTTTCTTTCTTTTTTCTCTTTAACGCCGGGAAATGCACTGAGGCATCCCGCGAGGGAGTGGGTCTACCCAGACGAGTATGTGGGACTCGCTGCGCCCGAAAGCTAGTAAGTGAACGCATCTCTACCCACTAAAACCCGGCGAGTGCCACCAATGCCGCCTTTGGTGAGGTGCTCCGGATCCGACGCTACCTCCACAGAGGTCCCTGAGAGAACCCTCCTAACGTCAGGACGGTACAATATGGCGAGGTTCCCGTCCTCGCCCTTTGCTCTTTTGCCCCTCTTTTTATAAGAGGGCCACAAAGAGCTCCCTCGGCTTAATTAGCTTCGCCTAAAGTGTTGGGCTCACCCTGGGCTACTGAGCCCCACCGCCGAGACAAGGCCTGAACCGTGGTGGAGACATAATTAAGTTACCGGGCCTATTTCCAGGTAAACTAGGTTATGTTCATGGGCGCCTCCGACCACGAAGCATCAGATAGCATGTCTGCCAACTAACAAAATATTTATTTTATTGATTATATAAAATTCATTGAAATAGGTAAGTAAAAATGTTGTTTAATATAAATTGTAATAATTCTGGATGAATTGAGATATGATAACCAAATTAACATAAAAGCAATAAGTCAAGATGTCTTTATTCTATTGAGTGAAAACATGAAATGTAATGCGAATTTCACATCTGAAAATCACGTATTTTCAGATGTGAAATTTTTGTATATCATTTCCATATTTTTTCTACAGAGTTGTTGTATTTAGTGTTATCACCCTTTGCTAACATGGTATGCGCATGATAATCTATTCTCCCATTTACACAAAAAGGGCCCTAGGATAATGGGGCCCCGATTCTGAGATAGCTTGAATTTTGGACTAGAGAAGAGTAAAAATAAAAAGGCATTACTAGGTATATTAATCACTGTTTTAAATTAATAAAACCATCACTTAATCATATTATGAGTGATAGAATGGGGCCCCATATATGGCGGGGCCTTTGACAACTGCCCAGTGTGCCCAATGGGAAGGCGTAATGATAATTAAGGTGTTTCGGCTTAAAGCGTACCTGATTTAAAGGTAACCTGAAAGATACCATATATACCAGATACATAGTATCAATGAGTAAGCCAGTATCGTGCAAAAAACGAGGAAATTCCATTACGGATCAGCCAAGAAGATACAGGAAAAGGATCTTAGTGGCTTATTTAGGTAAGATGTTCTAACTTTTTCTCATTAGCAATTAAGATTTTTTTATGTGGGGTATATTTTTTAAATATTATTTTTAGCTAAGTTATGTACATTTTCTAATGCATATAATTTAAGAATGTAGATATTATGTCAACTACATTGCCAAACAGAAATCTGTAACTTATAACAGGATTACATACCATGGTTATATAATATTATGTATCTAGGACTATTCATGTGAAATTTATTCAAAAAGGTATGTCCTTTTTTGAATAAGCGCTACATTTACAGGTATCCTAGTTTCGGTTAAATTGAAAAAAAAGTTGGTTGTTTATACTGTTGTATGTATTATTTGTATTAAAAATTGAGAAAAACATCAATTTAATTGATTTTTGATTACGTTAATGAGAAGATGTCGATTGAAATTTGACCGCTTCAAAGATGTGTTTGTTTATTTCTTTCAACGAGAATATTTTTGTATGCAGACAAAGTGATTTTTATACTGTTATTTATTTCACAGTCATATATACTTAATCTGATTTTTTCAATTCTCATATTATATCATACATATAAATTTTTCTTTGATCAACACGTTTATTCCAATTGTATTGTGTTGTAACTATGACCAAATTGCCCTTTTTTTTAGTAAGGCCCCTGTGCACGAGAACATAACGCAAGCACCCGACCTGAGTTGGATTCAGAGTAGTAACCTCAGCCCAAGATGCTCCGACGTCGCGAAGTAATATTATAGGCACCATGAGGCCTCCTTAGGCGGCCGCCGAGGTAGTCAACCTTTTTTTTTTCTTTTACGCCGGGAAGTGCACTGACGTATCCCACTGGGTAGTGGGTCTCCAGTGGCGGGTATGTGGGACTCGCTGCGCCCGAAAAATGGTATTTGGACGCAGCTCTACCCACTAAAACCCGGCGAGTGCCACCACTGCCGCCTTTGGTGAGGTGCCCCGGATCTGCAAGCAACAGGGCACCTCGACGGCTAGTCAGTCCCTCAGAAGACCGACGCCATCTCCACAGAGCGGTTGTTCCGCATCACAGAATAACCACTCCCAACGTCGGGATAGTACGATGAGGTGAGGTTCCCATCCTCACCTCTTGCCCCCTGCTCTTTTGTTCCCTCTTCTTATAAGAGGGATACAAAGAGCCCACTCGGCTCAATTCGCTTCGCCCAAGGTGTTGGAATCACCCAGGGCTACTGAGCCCCACCGCCACGACAAGGCCTGAACCATGGTGGGGGAGGTACTCAACCTGAGGTGATCCTGTTGAGTGTAGATCCCGGACCCTCAAAAAGCGTCCTGAGGCGGTTTATTTAGTTTTTTTTCGAACCCGACGTTTCGGATACTTTACAGCAAACCCGAGTCCACGCGTGACCATGGTTGCTGTAAAATATCCGAAACGTAGGGCATTTAAGAAACTGTTACGATAACAAATTTTACGATATAATCCGTAAAAGTTGTTTCATTATAACGTCTGAAGGAGCTCTTAGTTAAGTATTGGTAGGTCACTACGTGCAATCTCCTCCATAGGACCGGAAAGGTACCCGGGGATCCTGAGATATAAGCGTGAACTTAGACATTAGACATTTTTAGTGAATATGTTTTGAGACACGTAAGCTTTTTAATAGTGAATAATTTAGATCAAAACCTTAGACTCTTATAATCTACAAACCATCGCTATAAAACAAGTATTGTTAACAGAAGAACATCCAATATCAGAACATCTCTGTCTAGATATCGACACTAAAGACATCCGATGGCTCGGCCTATACAAATATTATAAAAGAGGTTGGATATTATCATTAAATACTCTTATAAATAAATCTAACAACCACCACATTTTTTTATTCAGCAACCACACCACGTTAACCACTCCATGGTAAGTTCATGAGAATTTGATTTACGCGTAGGTACAAGGATTTTTTTTATCATACAAATTATTAGACAAAAAAAATATTATTATAACATATAACCCTCTCGCTCGCTCGCCTGATTTCGAGGAGGAGACCCGTGCCCAGCAATCGGACATAAAGGGTTGATACTTTTTTTTAAATTTGTATACAAATTATTTGTATTTGGCGGAATTTGAACCGGTGATCGCTGTGAAAGTATTCAGTAGCCTCACCACTCGACCAAGAATACTTCGTTTGAAAGGCAGAAGTATTCGATACATGTCGATTTTATATTGCATCAGCAATGCTTTACTCTATAGGTAACTATGAGATTAAGCCTTCCCCAATGACACGATCCCTTGGCATTCGCATCCAACGCGGACCGGCTATTGCACGGAGATCGTCTTCCCACTTGGTTAATGGCCAACCAATTACACCTACATAAACGCGGCCTCCATTCTTGAACCTAATTGCCCCATCCACCAAAGAAGTCACGTTTCAGCCACGTAGGTCATCATGGGGGTCCTCCCCATTTGCATTGGTTGAAGACTTTGTTCGTGAAACCGTAGATTGAAACTTCAACAAAATTAATTTTAAATAAAAAACCAAAAACCGACTTCAAAACCATGCCTTAATTAATGTACAACTAAACATTTTAAAATAATATTGAAATACTTCGAAGTGAAGTAGAAGACATATACTATTTAAAATCGGCTATTTTTGGAGTCGGTGCCAGCCAAAGCCAAGCATTATTGAATATAACTTAAAAACCGCTGATCAGATGTCGATCAAATTAATATGGAACCAATTTGGAAACATAAGCTTACTAACAAAACAATAATTACCAAAATCCATTCCCAAACAGCGGAGTAATCGAGTAACAAACATACAAAAAAAAACATACAGACTAATTGATAACCTCCTTCTTTTTTGAAATCGGTTAAAAAGTAATCAGAAACAGTGATATATTAAGAAGTATATCATCATCATCATCATCAGCCTATATCCGTCCACTGCTGAACATAGGCCTTCCTCAATGAAAGCCAAGACTACCAAGAAGTGTATATTCAGGTATTATAATAAGAATTTTCTTCTCATATTAAAATAACCATTGTCAATTATTTTTTAAGCACCCTAATAAATAATAAAACTTGTTTTAGATACGTGAATAACTAACATCGTGACAAAATATAATTTTTTATTTACTATTAATAATCTAATAATAATTTAGTATGTATTGACTTAGATTATTATTAGATTTCCGTCTGACGCAGGTTCTCACCGGGCACGGATGCTTTGGTGATTACTTGTGTCGGACGGCCCAAAGGGAGCCGACGACTGGATGTCACGATTGTGGAGCGGCGGTGGACTCTGCCCAGCACACCCTCGAGGTGTGCCCGAGATGGGCGGCGCTGCGTCATGATTTGACGTCTGTCATCGGAGGGGACTTGTCTTTGTCGAGCGTCATCACCGCGATGCTTGGCTCTGACGAGTCCTGGACGGCAATGGCCTCTTTCTGCGAGACAGTGATGTCCCAGAAGGAGGCCGACGAACGGGTGAGAGAGGAGGCCGCTGACGTAGCCTCCCCCCGTAGACGACGAACGGGGGTGCGTCGGAGGCGCTATTTAATGCGCCTTCAATAAAGCCCCTGTGCTCGTGTCGGGCTCGGGATGGGAACCCGGGCCCAGCTTAAGACACGACGTCGTGGGAACTGCCAAGTCGTAGCCGGGCAGTCCCTCTATTGTGGAGAATCTGGTCTTTGCCGGGACCAGTCTGTCGCTGAGGGTATCCCGTCGCCTGCACAGATCCGGGTCCCTCAAATATAGCGGCTGAAGGCTCACGCAGCGGTTTTAGTGGGGTAGGGCACCCAAATGCGAGTCCCCACACACGCCAGCGAGCCTACCCAGGCCCTGGTATGGTCGTAAATGATTTCCGCTGCGTCATCAAAAAAAAAAAAAAAAAATGTTTCTAATTAGTAACAAAATAGATGTTAGGTAAATTGCGAGTGATATTTGAGGTATCATATTGAGGTCAGTACATGGTTTCAGAGACAATCAAAGCATATCAGCGCATGTCACAGACTATTAAGACTAATATCATACCTTATTTTGTCTATGATTACATCAGAATTGATTATGGAATTCTTTCTCTTTTTTTTGTGATGGTGGTTATTGGATCGTGATGGATGCGAGTTGCAAAAGATCGGTCGTCTTGACATTCATTGATGTAGGCTTATGTTCAGCAGTGGATGGGTAAAGGCTGATGATGATAATGATGTGTTTCGTGATGGCCAGTCCGATTAGGTTTTATTTAACGCCAAACTACCAGATAGACACGAGGTCCATATAACCTTATATGCCTGATAATAATTAATAATAACTAGTAGCATTCTGCAGCTTTATTCGTTTACTTCATACGTGGTTTTATGGGAAAAAATATAGCTTATGTCACTCAAAAATAAATTACCCTTCTATTGGTAAAGGAACTTCCGAAATCGGTTTAGTTGACCCCCTACAACCTCGCAAATTTTACTCCTTTATAATCTTAGTATAGATTAATATAATATCAACCTATAAATACTCCGTTGTTAGGCATGGGTCTCCTCTTTGAAAATAGGCGAGCAGGGACATGTGATAAAGCATAGTTCACGAGTGCGCTGGCCCAATGCGGGTTGGTGAACTTCACACAAAGACTTAATCTCATCAGAAGTGGAGGCTTACTAACGATGTTCTCCTTCAACGGTGAACAAGTGTCGTTCCCTTTCAGGTGCACGGGAAAATTTTATAAAAACGCATTCCATGGGACCGCACCGATTGTTTGAACTTTAAAAAAATCGATTTTAACTATCGCTATTGGGGGATCTGTTTCTTTCACATAGTTATGTATACTTTCATATATGTTGGATCTATAGTTACAAATGATTAATTAAGAAAATAATAAACAAGTGTTTTACAAAAACGAGGGGGTTTTATATATAAGGGTTGGTATATTTTATGCATGAGGGTTGGCATATTCTTACGTATAAAACCCCTAAAAATGTTAGATTAGAAAAATATTTACAAAAATTGAAATAATTTAGAGCGAAAAGTAAATGTTAACTAAATATTGAACAGTCCAGCAACCCTAGACAAGTGGCAAACGCTCGCTCCTATTCTTTTGCGTTTACTCGCTAACTCCATAGGGTTGATGCAAAATTTTTTAAGAACGTTTATTAAGACACATAAAGTGTATGGTTTTGTTTGTAAAAACGTCTAAAAACGTATGTAATTCGTTCCCCCTAGAAGAGTGGCATAAACGCTAAACGAATATAATAGAAAAGAATACTTATTGTATGGGAATTAACTAGCTTCCGACATTTAAAAAAAATTCAAGAAATATTATAACAATAATATTCGTTTTAAACGAAGTACAGAGGTTGTTAAATGTTTTAACAAACCAAACCATATTCATTATGCATCTTAATAAACGTTCATAAAAAAAATTGCAGCAACCCTATGGAGTTAGCGAGTAAACGCAAAAGAATAGAAGCGAGCGTTTGCCACTTGTCTAGAGGGGCAGAAACTACACATTGCGAATATGGCGATCTCTTGATCAATATCAGTAATCAGTATCCAATCTATTGCAATAGACTAATCAAATGAGGTCAAGTCAAATTTGAATCGATATACCGCTATATCATGAACGTAATCCACGTTAATCGAAAATGCTCAATGTGATGAGTTTGAGGACGGTAATTTTGAATGCATGTGATGAGTTACGCGGTCAAAACATGATGTATGAAAGTCTAGGATCGTGCTAGCTCTACGTGATTTTGATCGTATGTTTATCACATCATTTGGAATTGGCTGTAAATTTTTAATTAAACATAATTAATGCATTATGTACCATAAAAGTTAAATTAGACTGTTCGTTTGCCCCCTATGCTATAAAAAAAATAAATGGACAGGCAAACTGACAGGCGTGCTACCTGGTGGTCAATGGACAAGGTCACCTATGGTCATTGACCTGGAACTTGCTCAGTAAACTTTTTTATGTGAAACACAGCAAAGATGTTTCAAGGGAGAAACAAGGAAAATACTTATGCAGCCGGGAGCACGAAACCGCGCATCTCTTCCACCGATGAAGCTAATGTATTTTATAAATGACTAGCTGTTTCACGAAGCTTTGCCTGCGTCAACTAAGATTTTAAACGGGTCCCTAACTTTAAAAAAAACACATAAAGCCTATGTTCTCCTGGGATAGTGTAGCTATGAAACAGTGTTAGAATTTTTCAAATCGCTCAAGTAGTTTCGGAGCCTATTCAATACTAACAAACAATCAAATCTTTCCTCTTCATATTATTAGTATAGATTGTGCCAATAAATTAAGTTGAACAATCGTCATTTTATATACATCACATTTTAATGTTTGAGGCTCTTTTAATTCTCAATACAAAGCTTTGGTGTGTTTTCATTTGCGTAGGTCTTTTTTGCAATCCCATAAAGTTGAAAGTCTTTTAAATTGTTTTCACCGATAAAACGTTTTACAGTTCTATAAAGCTGTAAAAATAACATGTTTCAGGCAAGCTGGTTCGAAATTGAAACTGCCACGGCATTTCAGTGTCAATTATTCTAAATGGTTATGTGGCAAATCGACGACTGAATTCCAGTTGCCCTTTAAATGTGATTCGCTGACACTGATATGAATCTTTATAACTATTCCAAATTGTATTAAATGAGTGGAATTTCTTTCCTGTTTGTGAATACAAAAAAAGTGAAGGATTTAAAATACACTTAAAACTTGTACTAATGTTATTTAATTATCATACATAATATGTTTTAATGCTATTGTCACTAGCTACTGACAAACTGTATAAAGTTGTGGGCTGTGTAAAGTAAAAGTGTGGATTAAAAAAATAAGTGTGAAATCCTAGCATCTTAAAATTATGGATGTTTTGAAGAGCAATGGGCTAAAATTATTAACACCTGTAACTACTACTATGTACCTCAGCCACTTACCAAGTAAGGACTGTTTATATAATATTTTATTACGATTATAAATATTACAATTTATTTATACCGAAGTTAATAAATATAAATTTTATCAAAGTTGTAACATTTATCAAAAGTCTATTTTACCTGAAACAAAATATCAAGTACTCCAATTTATATATTTGATTAGCAAATAAACACTTTATCAACTAATATTTTGTCATGATTTAGAAGTCGTTATGAAATCTTGCTAACATCAATTCTTAACTAATAAACTGTCTAGCAACAAATATTTATGAATTTTCCTTTGATCGTTCGAATGTCTTCTAAAGAACTTGCGACAAAGTTTTCAACGATTGAAACTTAAGTTACAGCTAATTATCGTAAAATGTAATTGGTTGCTAATTTATTTTTTGTAGGCGCTAAAATTACAGAGCGCTTAAAGCCTCGAAACGAAAATTTGCTTACCTACAGTGTATGAAAAAGATATTAAGTTCGTACTACAAATAATAAGTCGTTAAATTTATATTGATATGAGGCCGAATGAATGAGAATGGATATCCGATGGGCCTATAAGGTGAAAGAGTAGAGGCCGCGTTTAGGCCTACGAGATGTTGGCTGGCAATTAACCAGGTGGGAAGACGACCTTGCTGCAGTGACTGGTCCGTGTTGGATCCGAGTGCCAAGGGATCGGTCGTCTAGGCATTCATTAAGGGAGGACTATGTTCAGTAGTGGGCGGCTAAAGTTCTGCTGATGATGATGATAAAGGCGGAATATAAAGTTTTACGATCTCACTTTGAAACTTAGATCAAGTCCTTGCCTTGCAAGTAAAATGGTAGGTACTTTAATATTCATTTCGCTTAACGAGGACGATTCTTTAATTTACTTTTGTGGATTTTTATTTCTTAAAATGCAAATTGTGTAACTCTAATTTAATTAACATTGATAATAAAAAGCGATTTAAAATATCATAATATAACAAAGTGGAAATAAAATATATTATTATATTTTAATTATGTAGGCAACTTTATGTATATTATGCTATAAGATTAATTTTTCAAGCTTATTTATCTTGTATAAATTCATATTTACATAAAATTTACCCATAAATACGTTGTGTAGTTGAGATGTCATTATGAGAAAAATAAGACAAAGTTTACAAGTCAACATGTTTCTTGAAATATATAAATACTAGCTGTTGCTCGTGACTTTGTCTGCGTTAGCAATAAAAAAAAATATTTTTTTATGTAAAAGAATATATTATGTATACAAAGTTTCAAAATAATTGCTTGAGTAGTTATCGTATGAAAGCGTAACAAACTTCCCTACTTTCACATTTATGATACTAGTAAGGATTTCCTTAGTTATGTTAATGTTAAAAACTATATTAGAATAGATACGATATTGATTAATGTAGTCTTTACTTTTGAGTTAAAGAACAGTCTCGAAGCTTCATGGAGCTACGAGCTACCTAGAGTGGCAGATCTAGGTTGAATGGAAATAACTAATTTATAATTTTGGTGTTCACTAGGTACACTAAGACGGACGACTGTCTAAATATGTCTTCAGACTCTATTACTTACATACGTATACGTGTTAGCAACATCAATTAGACCGACTATTAATATACATGAGATATAGTAAAGCATATTTATGATGGATGCAAGAGGTAATCATCAGAATTATTTATTCGATTTATAAATAGATATATGTCCATTAGTACGATGTTACCGTTGAGTGATACGGGACTCCACCACCTGGACACTCTGTTACTCTTTTTTTGTTTTTTCTAGGGAAATACCCTTATGCATACTACTGGGCCCGGTTGTGTAGGACTCTATGCCCGAATAGACGGTATGGTGGAAACAAACTCTAGCAACTAAACTTCATGGTTTTCACCTCGTCGTCTGGCCAGTACAGCTCGAAACTGGACGGTAAGCGGTATTCGATGGCTTGCCGGCACTCTCCTCTGGAGGCATGGAGGTTTAAAGTGCTCTATATACCGAATCTTAAAAGCACGTAGCTGTTCCCTCGATCAGCCATGCGAGTAGCTTTGCGGCCGTGCTTTCCTGCGGGTAAGGGCAGCAATCTACTCTTACTCCCGCTCCTCTTTTTAGAACTTCACGTCCTCGCAGATGGAGAAGACTACCTGCCATGTACTCTCTCTGACAGTCATCGCTTGGATGACAGCAGTAAGCGATAGTTCCGCGTCAACTCCAGCCTCCGCCCAAACTGGACACTCCGCCAGAGTGTGGTCTACAGTATAATATTCACTGCTGCCACAGGCATGACACCGTGTCAAGTCCTCCGCCTCTACCAACTTCCACAGAATAGCTGTAACTCTACATACTACTCTCTTAACTAGGATGAACTTTCAAGAAAGACCAACTGCTGTGTTCTCTCTTACTTATAATTTTTAATGCAAACGATAAAAATATTTCATAAGATTTGTGAATTTTAAATATATCAATGTTTACGAAGTGTCCAGTAAAGTAATCTGTTCAGCGCGTTTAATATTAATAATAATGATGACAGCAACTATAAATATGACAACTGTTATACTTTGATGCGAACTAGATTTATTTTTATAAGAATGAAGATTCGAATTAGATGTTTGTAAAAATGGCGATAGTTTGTTTAATAATGTTGATTGACGTTTTAAATAAACATTTTAACTGTGAAATTCAAGTTGTACCTGTATTCAATGAAACTCGGTGTAATCGTTTTTGTCATACATTTAGTTTTATTTGAGTTTAAGCGCGCTTGTTTGCATTGCATTTTATATTTCGAGTGTTTTCGACATTTATGTATGTAAATAAAAATATATGTTATGTCATAAAACTAGTATTTTTTCTCATCATCAGCAACGAAAAATAGCCTAAAAAATATAGCCTAGCCAAAATGCCATTAATTAAGAAAGCGTTAGCGAAGTTCGAAAATGATAAAATGTATGGGATTGACATAAGGCCGCGCTTAATTACGTGGTCCATCCTATACATTTTATCATTTTCGAACTTTGCTAACGCTTTCTTAATTGTGCATTTTGGCCCCCTGGTATCTTGTGGTTTTTGGACAGGTAATGAGTAAGACTTACGGTTATCTTAAAAATCACATGTGGCGGGTTACAAATTCACAAAAAACATTTATAACTTCTACGAATGTTTGTACCGGGTTGGACTTAATTCTTATTCCGATCTATAAAAAACAATTAATCAATGAAATCATCAACATCATTAGATTTAAGATTAACATGGTTATTTTCATTTCCCTTATTTAAAACGGGATATTTACCATGTTTAAAATTTTTATTTATCGGAAGTCAATATTTTAACTTTTTTGACATAGTCAACGAGTACGAGTATTTTATTCACGAGACTGAGTTCAATTTTAGTAATCATTGCCATTTTATTATGAACATATTATGAACATTTTCAATCAATATTATTATGAACATTTTCCCGCCCATTGCTGAACATAGGTCTCTCCCAATGAATACCGAGACGCTCTCGCTGTCTGAAAGTGGTCGCCCGCTATTTGGACAAAGATGTATTAAATATTAAAAGAAAATCATGAATATGAAAAGTTTAAATTTGTTATTTGTAAAAAGATAATTTCATGAAAAGTTTCATCGCTTATTTTTAAACATATTCACTAACAAAATTTTCTAACATAAAATGTAGTGTGCCCCAAAATATGAATATATGATTAAGATTGTAATTGGCATACGTGGTCGCTTCTACCGTAAATCCTCGGGTGGCAAAACAAACTAAACTAACCAACTGCTATCATAAATCATGTTACCCAGCGCAGCTCCGCCGGAATGTATTCCTCGCCGCTTCAGTTATCATTGTAATATTAAAATAAATGAAATATGCTTCTTCAAATATAACTGCTTTATTGCTTCGTAGATTTCTTATCTATTGTTTAATGATATTATTAATGATTTGCATTTATATATTATCTTAGTTTTTATTCACGGTCAATTTTGCAGTAACGTTTTAAGCGATTTATCTTTATATATATGTATGAAACAAATTCGCTTCCTTTGTATGTATACTTAAATCTTTAAAAGTACGCAACGGATTTTGATGTGTCTTTTTTAATATATATGGAACAATTCAAGAGGAAGGTTTATATGCATAATACATGTACAATATACAATCCCTTAAAATTCTAAATCTTAGGTAGGCAATCTTAGCAGGCGAAGCTGCAGGTAACAGTTAGTTGTACATACAAAATTAAAACTAGAGAAAAGACCTAAAATAACTAGGCACAATTCGGTGTTTTTCTAGTGCAGTCACATACAATTTAGTACAGTGTAAATAATAGTCTAATCACTACAAAAAAATAAATAGCTTTGCAGTTTTAAATAAGTTTTTGATTTTACCCCATAAAAATAACGCATTTAATAAGGCGTTTAGAAACTCTTGATTTAAAACTTCCAATGATCACTTTTTTAATATAATAAATTACAACTTTACCGCAAGTAACGTTGTAACAAATGAACAATCACAGAGAATTATCATAATTAGTTTTTTGTCTTTATATTTGGCGTGTTACAAGTTTTTTATTACACTTTTTGCTTTTGGTTCTTTTTATTAGTTCTATGTAAAATTTTCCAAATAAGACAGCTTTTAATTCGATGAGTACGGAAACTTCGTTATCGTATAAAAAATAAGCAATCACAAAGAATTAATATAATTAGTTTTATGTCCCGATATTAAACATTAGCTACTATAATGAAACAACGTTTACGAATTTTATTGCGGCTTATTATTTTTAATACGCCCGACGTTTCGGATACTTTCAGCAACCATGATCGGAGGCGATTGGTGTGTTGGCGGAGGTCTGGACGGTGCGATTAAATGCGCAAAATGTTACTCTTTATGAAACCATAATGAGTAAAATTCGCGTAGACATTAGCAATGTGTGTATCTTAACTCAGCTTTCATTAATTATCAAAAATATTCCTTTATTTGATTTTTTTTTCCAATCAGTATGATTTTACCAAATTAATTGAATTGTCTGTGGCTTTAATCAGTCTAGATTAAACCGAAGTATTAACATCCCGAAATTAGTCTATCTTCAACTCGTGTTACAAGAGCAATTCATGTCGATTCAAATCGATTCGAGAGTAATTTAAATCGAATGAAGTCGGATGTTTAGTGGGAGTGGTGTGCGAGCTTTGAAGAGATCTCAGTTGTAGGTACAGCCGCCATTAGAGACATATTAAACATATTCCCACTACAAAATGTTCCTCACAATCGAGAGTTATCTTTTTCTGTTTTTTAATTTATTTTTTGTGTAAAGGAAAATCTTTTTTTTGGGATCAAAAAAAGGACTGCTTGTATAATATTTTTTTCTGCAGTGCTAAAGTATTTCTATGTAGTACAATACTTATTTTATCTGTGTTTTATTGTATATTATCTGAAATATAGATCTGTCGATACATAATTTATATTTTTTAATTATAGCTTACATGTTATAGAATCAATAATTAAATGAATTCAGCTCAGATGCGATTACTTTTAGAATGTCTAGCTGAATAAAGATTGAAGCAAATTGGTGGTCGGTTAAAATAAACTGGTCTATCGCAGCACCGGCCTGTCATTCTTAATAAATTAAATTTATCTTTCTTCTCTTTTTCTTTAAATTCATCTTTAAATGAAATTTGCATGTATTTTGATGTGAATCATTTTTTGGCGCGCTTTGATAGTAATATCGAATCGACCGTCGTGACAGTACGACGCTTTATGACAAATATGCGCACGGCTTACGACTATAGAAAAAAGTGTTGTTACAACTTTTGGCCTTAATTTTTTTCGTCTTGCCCCCTTTTGCAAAGCGCGATAAGGAACTTTGTTCCTATAATTACTATAATTAATTCAGGGTAAATAACGCTATTTAATCATATTTAAACCTTAAAGAAATCACAATACGGTTTATAATAAATAAACAGTGTTTTTATTGTGCAGCGTGGCAAGGGGATAATTGTACTGTCTCGTCAAACTTTTCTGTTTTCTAAAATCAGGGTTGACCAGTTTTCGTTTGATGGTACGTAAACCTTTTATTACGACTTGCGTTTCATGCGAACTGTTTCTAATCAGCCGGCTCCAAAATACTTTCTGCATATAATATTACTAAATTAACATTTTATCGAAAGGTTTTAGGTAAAAAAAATCTACCATTTACAGCCTTAATTGTATTAAGTGTTTCTTATTTCAAATATAATTTAAATATATATGGTCAAAAATCCTTTTTTAACAACAGATTTTTTTACAAGAATGTAATAATCATCTACTATACTATCACAAAATATAGTCTACTTTTGGATCTATTTTTATGAGTAGCATATTCTTAAGACTGTTTATTTCGAATCACCCTATTCTGGTAGTCTCAAATCTTAAGGACCATGTTTTATTGACCTTCATTTGCTTTATTTATTTCAATAATTTAACATATTTCATTAATTCTTTATGTTTAATAAAGTAAACGGGCCATATGCGTAAATACTTTATTTCCAGTATCATCTTTCGTCTTGGTTGATTAAAGCCTTTTTTTTAACCGACTTTAAAAAAAGAAGGAGCCAAAACATCGATGCCCTTCACATACATCTACTCAATACTTGGTGTATGTGATTGATTATTAAAATATCCTCTTTGGCTGGCACCGACTCCACAAATACCCAATTTTAAATAGTAGAGAATAATAATAGTAGTAGAGAAGTAGAAGTATTCTACTTCACTTCGAAGTATTTCAATATTATTTTAAATTTTTTAGTTGTACATAAATTAAGGTATAGTTAAGAAGTCGGTTTTTGGTTTTTTATTTAAAATTATTTTTTTTTATACCACGGCTCACCTTTTTGCATTTTCCCACACATACATTTTAGTTTTATATTAGTATTATTATCTAGTGCGAAATCCAAAAACGAGGATAGTTTATATAACGCACGCAAAGCCATAGGAACCACCTGATAACCAATAAATTGTCGTACCACACGTCGAATACTGTTGTTCGTATCTAGATGGTGCAGCTGTAACAAAGGGGTAACTTTTCCAATTTCAGGCGCATGTCAGATATATTGTACGCTGTGAGATCTAACAAATAACAACTGTATTTTAAACTGACGTGCACTTGTCGTTGTAAATCACATGAAAGCGGTTCTCGTTTTTGGTACTAGAAGAAAATACCATCGATGTTTTATCTATGTTGATAAATATGATGGTCACGTGTCAAGATGGAAATATCGTGAGGAAATCCGTCCGGCTCATGAGATTGAAAGTCTTTGAAGGTGTGTAAGTCCATTCCGCATTGGGCCAGTGTATCGTTGAACTATACCCCACACCGCCTTATCTGATTTCAGGGTACCCGTCCCCAGTAATACTTTTAAAGGTATCATTATAACTATTATATATACATGTTTAAGCTCACTATAAACTATGACAAGATGTTACCAATGAGAATATTGCTGTAATTATAAATATGATTTATCAACGGTATTGTGTCATTATACTATCTAAAATAATTAGGCGCATGACAGAGAATCCGGTGCACCTCCGCGCATTCTCGCGCTAGGGAAACTAGCTAAGCTAAGGCGGGCTATTCCGAAATACAAGACATTACTTCTCAGTGACAATGACTATGCTCTCCGCGTTACTCAAAAACCTTGCAACGAAACGTAAGGTAAGAGAAACGCATTATGAATTAGTTTTCATGTCCAATTCGATACTGATTTACAAAATATCGGTAAAGAGACAACATCAGCTGATGGCTATCCGTGCAGAGGTCGGTAAGGTTGAATGAAAGCGGCAAAGGATCGGCCATATTGGTGTTCATTAAGAGAGCCCATGTTCAACAGATTTGCAACAGGTTAGATGCTAGGGATGATAATTGTGAAACATACAAGTATATAAAACTAAAATTCTTTGCGTGACGTGCGTGCGGTGCAAATCAATGGACGCCTACCTTTGAATGAGCTGATAAGCGTCAATCATTATAAACATCATTATCAAATGATTCTCAAACATGATGTTTATTCAATAAACACAGCCATCAACGAGACCAAACCGCTGACAGAGCAATATATTATTTTAATAGATTTCGTTTATTACTAGTATTACCACATTATTCCGCGCACCTGGCTTCATCAATTATTTAAAATACGCGAACACCGACCGAAATGTCAATCTAAATTAAACAACGAAATTATATTGTCGTACCCACCTATTAGCGAATGCAAATGACAGAATGTTTTACCAACGAATTATTATCATCGATAGTACCTACTTCATCTAGACTTCATCACTGTGTGATAGCCAGTACCTAAATTATTATTTTTTATAGTCATATATTAGTGTGTCCAAAGACTATTAATTATGACTGTGAAAAATAGGAAAAAAACTTACTTAATTAAACATTTAAAATAAAATCAAAACAGATAAAAAAATATATACAAAAAGTAAAGAATAAACGTTTATGTTAATATACGCCGTTTTTATCATTATTACAAGTAGTACCTAATATACCTCACGTGCGACGAAGTTGGTTTATTTTTAGATTCGATCAAAAAACTATGTGCATTTAAAGTTTCCATATGTCCGCATCATATGCATAGCACGCATGGCATCAAACGGATCGTAGTTTATTTGTGTACTGTGCAAGCAAATTTTGCATGTTCCAGGATATTTAATATTATTTCATTTTAGGTAGACCCAGCCAAACCCAGACTTATTGATCCCATTTCCACTAGATCATCCTCACGGATTATCTTGAGAAAGTAAAAACTGTAAGCGGTGGTGGTAAGTGTAAGTGGTGGAAGAAAATAAAAAACCAGCCATGTGCAAGTCAGACTCGCCCGTGAACGGTTCCGTTGTAACAAGTAACACAGTATAAATAACATAATATTTGAGTTGATTGAATGGAAGGAAAATCTCAGCTTACGATTTATGATGTATTAAAAAAACTACTTACTAGATCTCATTCAAACCAATTTTCGGTGGAAGTTTGTATGGTACATAAAATATTTTTTTTAGTTTCATCATTCTCTTATTTTAAAAATTACAGGGAGGGGGGCACAAATTTTGCCACTTTGGAAGTGTCTCTCGCGCAAATTATTCAGTTTAGAAAAAAAAAAGATATTCGAATAAATGGGAATTCAATGACACGTATGGGCTTGATGAAAGAAAAATTTGAGATTCAGCTCTAAGTATGGGGGAACTCCCAAAATGTATTGTTCTTTTTTTAATAGGCATGATGACAAATTTTGAAAGATTGTCATTTTTTATAGTTTTATTTTTATTAAAATAAAAAGAATCACACATGTAAATTAAAAGTAAGTGATTTATTTAGAGTGTCTCTGTCCTATATATTTATTTTAAATTATAATTTCAGTGATTCTTAGGTACTGTCATCATGCCTATTGTGTGTAAAATCTTAATGTTATTCACAGAATACATCTACTTACCAAGTTTTTATAGTCCTTAAAGGTTCGGAAAAAAGTGGCTATGATATTCACGGACAGGCAAACAGACAGATGGACATTATGATTCTATAAGGGTTCCGTTTTTTACCATTTGGCAAGGGAACCCTAAAAATGGCGGTTATAATACTACGTCGTTTAAAATCGTTCTTGTACTGAGACAATATCTCGTTATTGCAACTCATACTTTATACAATTTCTAGTACTTCCAAGAAAAGCAATCCATTACTCAAGAGATCTTACAGAACGATACAATTATTACATCTCACTTCTTATGTACTTTGCCCGCTCATTTGCAAAATAAATTTAAAAAATTGTGATAATATAATATATTGTCACAATTTTTTAATATTATTAAAAATATATTATATTATGATGTAACTTTTGTTTTTGTAATATTTTTATTACTTAGTGACAGGCGACTAAACGGCCCCGTAATAAATTATGTATAAATTAATTATTGATGTGTCAAGATTTTATGATCAATGTCTAACACCAAGATATTATTTATTTATAATTCGTGTAAAAAAATATTATTCTTAAGCCTATTGTTTTTAATTATCAAACACAAAAAATTTCGTTGATAATAATCATTTATAACTCTATAAGTATAATTAATAGGAGCACGTTTTTTAAAACATTTAATATTCGCTCGCAAAAAATTCTTCCGTACTTTTGAGCGTAAGATTTATTCGATAAAAAATTGTTTTGAAACTCTTCAACAACTACCTATGTCACGATCAGTTACATCAGTACATATATCACATATATCAGTACATATATGTATATATGCTTAGTTATCATACAGAAACATAAAATCCTAAGGGCCTGTTTCACCACTTCCTGATAAGTGCCGAATAGGCTAACCAAAACATATTTGACAGATAGAGTATGGAGTATCTGTCAAATATGCTGTGAATAGCCTATCCGGCACTTATCAGGAAGTGGTGAAACAGGCCCTTAGTGAAGTATTTATTTATATAAGAATTAAATGATCAGCAATTATCAAATTTGGTGAGCTACAAAAACACAATTTAAATTATTTGGTCGGTATACAAAGACTTTGTTTCCAATAAAACAAATCAGGCAGCAATCCTTGTTCTGCAAATAATTTTGATAATGGTAAAAATTAAATCATAAATAAGCACGTCACAATAACATGAGTTCGCATAATAAACATTCAGTCCGCAAAATAGTATTATTATAATACTACTTGATTAGCAAGATTTCATGTTTGGTCACCAGAGAAAACATGTCTCGAAGCGGTGTATTTGATTGGTATTGGTGAATATTTAAAACATGATAAAAAAAATAATTATTGGATTGCGTTTTTTGTTAAAAAATCGGCAATGTACGTTAAAAGTGCACAGAATAATAACAGGCGGACAAGAGGCGACAATAGTGGTTTTGGTGGTTTTGCGATTATTTTACGAGTAAAATGAAAAATAACTGTAATTATTAAAATATATATTTAAGAAAAAATAAAAGTAGTTCCCGACTACGAATCGGTTGCGGACTGCTGTATTGACCAAAAATTTATATTGACACAAAATGTAGCACAAAATGAATCTAAGAGCAAACCAAAATTTTATTAAACAGGAGCAGCTCATTGCAGCTGATATAATTAATATAGAGCATATTAATTATATCAGCAAGAGCAAAAATCATTACAGCCATCTAGAATGACATAAATGCCTGATTGATTTTGAAATGTTTGCTGACTATGAGTTGCTGATCAATTAGCTATTTCTGCTTGCAGATTATATTTTTCTCCTCACAAAAATACTAATACTATGCTTACCAGTTAAATAGCACCCAAATTCTAATTACAACAAAAGCGCTTACATTTTCAATTAGAAGCGAGCCGCGAGCTTGCAGATTACTGCAGGTGCAGCGGCAATTTAATTATAATAAGCCAGTGTACACAAGTGTTGCACAGGAGATAAAGATAAATTAGTAATCATCATTACACAAACAAAATAGCATATCCATGGCTAGGATTTTCTATTAAGCAGATTTTTATTTGAAGAGGAGGCAAACGGATAGTCGGTTTACTTGAAGGTAAGTGTTAGCGGCATCCACCTGATGATTTGACGTTGCGTTGCTGGCCTTTCAAATGGGAGTTTGCTCTTTGATTTATAATGCTCAATTATTTTGTCCCAGTTGAAAGTAAGCATTCAAATTCTGAACAACCAGAGTCCCATCTGTATCACTACAAATGGAAGGCTGTCCTTTCTCCTGAGTATGTGACCAGCCCACTGCCACTTCAACGAGCGTATTATTCGCGTGATATCGGTATCTATAGGTCTCTGGCGGAGGACGTTTCGAATCCTATCTGCCAAAGAAACACCCAGCATAGCACGCTCCATAGCACGTTGAGCTATGGCAAACTTTCGAAGCAGTCGTAAAACAGGCCACGTTTCAGTCAGTCTCGTGAACATGACATTCGTAGACAATGTCGAAATATCGAGCTCCGCGAAATAATGCTATAAAACATGGTAAATATCCCGTTTAAATAGTTTCAATAATGAAAATAACCATGTTAATTTAAAATCCTATATAGGCCACGTTTTAGACCCGTATGTCATCACGGGGAGAAAGCATTATTTTCGTGCATATTTAAGTTAAACAAGCTGAGCCCGACAAACGTGTTCTACCCTCACCTAAATGTTCAGCGTCATCATCATTTTTTAAATACAAACCTTGTCGTGACGATAACCAACTCAACAAAAAATAAATATCTCATTTGGTGCTGACGTTCAGAAGTTATGTGCGTACAAACTTTCCAGAGATTATTTTTTATTTCATTAAATTGCTTTTTTTATTATTAGTTACCATGAGATTATCACAAGAACATGTAGACCATGTTCCCTCAGCTACAATGTTTATATTGCTCCACTTAAAAATATAATAACGCGTTTGTCAAGGCGATTTTTAAAATATTAGTACAGATATATGTAATACATAAAGTAATTGTAAGAAAATAACAATGGTTATAATAGATAACGGTATCGGGCTCAAGCTCGGCTTCCGTCGGTAGTATCAGCGCAGATCTTCCGCTAGAACTCGGATCTTTGTCATAATGATGCTTGTTCTGTTTCTAGGCATACAGACCCGACTTTGTGTCCGCCAATTTTTACTTCGGTGCATGAGTAATGTAAAAAAAAAAAGTGAGTGCGTGCGATTCACACACGATAGAAGTGAACACACGTTAAATGCTCAAACACAAGCAAGTATTAAATAGCGTGCAATATACATACACAACGACATTTGCTCTCTCGCTCTTTTGTATTTGTGTCTCTTACCTGTCGTTTTTTCCGTTGCACCCGGTTTGAATTCACAACGATACTATATTATACGACGAATATTGATGAGAGCTATATTTTAAAATGTCTATGTAGTTAGAATAGAAAGAAAGAAAAAAAGGGAGACCCTACAAGAGATAGAGATACATTTTTAACCAGACATGTGGACATTACTAGATGGGAATGGCGCGAGATAGATACGTATGAAAAGGTTTAGGAGAGGCCTACACCGCGGAACTGACTACTATAAGCAACGTTTAGTATTAAAAACAAATGTTAACATTAAAAAATATAATAATGTTATATTATTAACATATAATATGTAATATTTTAATTTTTGCTTAGTAGTAAATAAAGGCTATTTTTATTATTTTATTATGTAGTTTGTCAATACGCATAAAAACGACTAACACATTAGTATTTAAAACATTATTATTATTAATATATATATATATATATATATATATATATATACTTATTTCTACTACTAACACTTTTTCTTCTAAATTTCTAAGTGCACCTCAAACACGAGACCATCGCTCGCTCATCGGTGAAGGAAAACATCGTGAGGAAACCTGCATGCCCGATGAGATTGAAAGTCTTTGAAGGTATGTGAAGTTCACCACCCCGCACTGGGCCAGCGTATCGGTGAACTATGCCCATTAGGGTAATGGCCTGATTTCGAGGAGGGGACCCGTGCCCAGCAGTGGGACATACAAGGGTTGATACTTTATATTACTAACACTACAATCTGCAGCTTTTTTATTTGATTAGGAAAGGAGAGAACGCTTCTCATTACAAAAATTCACGTTGACTCCGATGCTTTAAAATACCTTTTGTCCATTATAATATTATCTTCTTTTAATAACGGTACCTTCTGTGTAATTTTGTTGTTAGGAATAGTTTTCTCCTTTTTCTTAACCTTCGAAGTTAATTTAGCTTATTAAGGCTGTCATTAAGCATTAGCTTCAAGCCGGCTGTTCTACTAATTAACAGCTTTACATTACGCTAGCTTTTCTAATACTTTAGTAGAAACTATTTAAACACCAGTGTCACGTGACCGCTATTTCAAATAACTCGATTTTCCGCAGGTTAAATTTTAGTCAGTTCAGAGAAAAGTACAGCCCAAAGATTATGTTTACACTACTATTACATACATACTACTACTACATACTATTTAACGTATATTCATTTTAAAGCACCTGAAGATGTCTAGCGATTGTTGACGGGTAATTGACAACTGATTTTTTTAATTCCTGCTATAGAAGATGAGACGATGAGTCGCAGAGTCGCCGGTTGGTCGTTTTGGCGTTTATGCAAGGAAGACTTCTCAATTGATTAATAAAATAGTATTTCATTACATTAAGGTCTAAGTACTTCTATAAACATGTTCGCTGTATAATATTATGCGAAAGGTCGGGGATATAAAAAAATCTTGTAAACCAAGATTATAGGACTAAGTATAGATGTAAAGTAATATTTCGTCATCATTATTATCAGCCTTTATCCATCCACTGCTGAACACAAGACAACATAAACATGACAGTAATACAGTTATTTTTTTTAATTATCCTTATATATTTTATTCTAATTCATTTAAATATCACAAAATATATAGGTACATACCATAAAATATCATTGGACAATAAACAGAAGTTTTATTATTGATGTTTAATAAATGTAAATTTAAAAGTTATGCTGGCAATTTGCGCGGTATCCCGTTTGGGTATTTGTAATCCTTATAAAGGTGGATTGAAAGGTTTGACTGACATTCCTTTATGGAAACTTTAGTCTCAAAAATAAAAAATGTTCAAGCATCTCGGTCCCTTGACTTCGATTTTAACAGGTCTAATTTAATTATGGTTAAAAAATAATAAATAATGATATATTAAGGGCCTGTTTCACAATCTCCCTTTAAGTTCCCTATAGGCTATTGGCAACATATTTGACAGATGTTTGACAGATACTCTATACTCTATCTGTCAAACATCTGTCAAATATGTGGCCAATAGCCTATAGGGAACTTAAAGGGAGATTGTGAAACAGGCCCTAAGAGAATATACTTTAATTGAGCCGGTATCATGCGATCGAACAGTACCATCAAGGTCGCGCCAGCTAGTTATTTGGGTGCAAAGTAGCATGGTAATATCTCTTACTATAAGATATTTCGGGAAACATAATTATAATATCGCCTGGCCTCCTATTTACAAACCACAGTCAAGCTGCTTTACGGTAGATATGATCAACAATCTCTTATGTGATGGCTTTGCTGTTTTTCGGAAAAAAGGACACTCTCTTACCATCTTGTCTAGAAATAATTAATGTAAAACATCAGATAGCAAGCCTGCTAGCACGCGTATCCACTTATAGTAAAACTAGTTTATGTAAAACATCAGATGGCAAGCCTGCTAGTAAGCCTATCCAACTATAGCAGAACTAGTTTATGCAAAACATCAATTGCAAGCCTGCTAGTATTCCTATCCAACTATAGTAAAACAAGTTTATGTAAAACATCAGATGGCAAGCCTGCTAGTATGCCTTTTAAACTATAATAAAACTAGTTTATGTAAAACATCAGATGGCAAGCCTGCTAGTATGCCCATCCAAATATAGTAGAACTTATGATATATATTATATACCTAAGTATACTTATGTAGAACATCAGATAGCACATCTGCCTATCCAACTCACATAAAATATATTTGATTTAAATATCTGTAACATACTGACATGACGAATGTGTTCAAAATTATTCAACGGAGCGTAAGATTCGGAAATTTGCAATGGTTCGACCCTTTTATCGCTTCAACATCTAATCGTACCCAGCTCACATATAAAGGCTAAATTAAAAATATTCATCATCATCATTATAAAATTATTTTCAAACGAGAGATATTGAATATCGATTAATAGTTATCAAAATATTATTTTATGATGTGGAGATAAGTGGCACTTTGCACCGTTTGCTTGTTACCTGGTAACGTTAGCTGATAGCTATCGATTACGTGTTCTCGTAGAACGTCATTATTATCGGTAACATAATGCGTTACTTTGCGGAATCCACGCATCCACAGATGCACAAAATAGATATACATTTTAATATAATATACTACACCCAGAACTACGTAGTCTATAAAGTAATGGTGCACGTATAAGCATGCATGAATCAAAAAACAAAACGAAGTAATGCATGTGAAGAAAAAAAAAGGTGTGTGTGCGATTCACACACGATAGAAGTGAAACACATGTTAAATGCTCAAATACAAGCAAGTATTAAACAGTCTGCAATATACATACACACCGACATTTGTTCTCTCACTCTTTTGTATTTGTGTCTCTTACCTGTCGTTTTTTCCGTTGCATCCGGTTTGAAATCACAACGATTCTAAAGAAGTTTCACTTCAAAAATCCATCTAAATATATTTTTTTAATAGCATAGGAAGGCAAACAGTCGAAGCCTTTTGGCGACTATCGACGCCCATAAACATCCATACTACCAGATGTTATGCAGATGCGTTGCCCTCCTTTTCATTATCCCCTCATTGGGCCACCGAAAAGCTCACAAACCGCACGAAACGTGATGGCGCGTGCCGGCCATATTCAGCTACAAAGCAGCATGGCACTACCTCTTTACATATATTATGTCAATGATTATGACCATTGACCAGATTGACGTGGTGTAAAAAGCGTCCATCCATAGATATTATTATCATTAATCCATACATATTCGAACTCAGCTCAGCAAAATTTTTGTTTCCAAAGTTAATGTTTTACTTTGGAAACAAAAATTTTGCTGAGATCAAATACAAAAACGTTAAGATATAAAGAAATTCTAGACCTGTAACAACATCTACCAGCGGTAAAAACTTTTGTCCTCTTGTAATGTGCCTTTATTTCCCTCATTATTTTTAGGTTCCTAATCCCTTATCCTTGAAGGTAAATAAATAAAAGGATCCGGCAACTCGAATTGATATAAGCTACTTACGCCCTACAATGAAATAGGTTAACCCTATGAAAGATATTGTCATCTTATCTTACTTATATGTAATACAAATAAGAAAGATGTTGTTGGTGTACCTTATAACAATAAATAAATAAATAAATAAATAAATAAAGATGAATAGAAGTTTATTACAAAATACTGTTAAACTGACTTTGATGAAACTATTGTTAGCTTTTTTATTACAACCCATCATCATTGACGAAGTATTGGCAGTTTTATATTGGCATTTAATACCATATTATGTTTACGAAATTAAAAATTAGTTAATTAAAAATTATCGTTGAATAAATAAATAAATAAATTTAAATAAATAAATTCAATTACAAAATTATCGTTGTAATACAAAAAAATTAAAAAAATTGTTTTAGTATTATTTGAATAGACGAACTGATAAGCGTGCCATCTGATGGTAAGCGGTCAGCGTCGCCCTCGAACATAAACGAGTTTATAGTTAACTAGCTGCTCCCCGCGGCTTCGCCCGTGTTAACTTAGATTTATGGACTTACCTTGGATTATTTTTATATACTAAGTTACTCCGTATTATAACAGCTACCTGCTGGTAAAAGTCCCGTCAAAATCGATCCAACAACTTGAGAGATTAGCCGGAACAAACAGACAGACAAAAAATGTAAATAATGTTATTTTGATATAATATGTATATGTACCGTTCACCTATGCATGTAGTAAAAAGCAGTTATTTTACAGACTCTCCAATTTAATTTATATGTAGGTATATGGATAGAACCCGGCGTCAATTTGTGGGAATCCATTATAATATGAGATATTAAATTATATATTAATTAGTAATAATGCCGCAAACCACGCAGAATTGGCAATAAATGTGATTGCACGCTACTATAATATGATACAGATATGCAAGCATATATCACCTCCTTCCTTTCCCACACTCCATATATGAGTACAATTTCATTAATAAAACACCACCACATAAGTTAATTGACGTGTTAGCCCAAACTCCCGACTTGTATACTTTACTCCCGACTTAAATACTTTTCACGACCTCTGTAGCTCAATGGTTAGCGTGTTGGCGCTCAAGTCGGAGGTAGCGGGTTCGAATCCCGCCAGGGAACAAAAAAGTTTCTGTGTTCCTGGGTCATGGATGTGTATCATATAATAAAAATCTTAAATACCTAGGAGTATTAATATAAAACGTAACAAATATATGTATTTCCCTTGTCTGGTACCCGTAACACAAGTCTCTTTGAGTACTCACCACGGGACCAGATTGACGTGGTGTAAAAAGCGTCCATAGATAATATTATTATTATATTATTATTATTATTATATATACCTCCCCACTACGATCACCAAATAGCCGGTCATTCCATTGTACAATGACCAAACCGAGTGACCAAACCGACCAAAGAAGTGCGAAGTTCTCGCGTGTTCGTATCCTTATTTAAAACCCTTGAAAAACTGTTTAAGTAACTCCACAGTCCATTGTTAAAGGATCTACGATTTATATGATATATTTTAATGGCGATTTTTGTTGAAAGCTGTTACGCTTTGCCGGAGATATGGATTAAAAGCCGTATCGCTTTATTCTGATGAAAGCTTACGCTAGCAACAAATACGTTAAAATGTACCGATCGTATGATTCTAAAGTATGTAGATATAAATAATAATAGTTTTTAAGATATTTTAGTTATTTTAAATGTGTCACATCTTTCGCATCTTATAGGTTGTATTTTTTAAAGATGCTGTTGAGTTGACCTATAAGTGTCTACGTATGTGCATCGCATTAATTAACGGATAAACCGATTCAAATGCAGTTTTATCAGCAATCAAACATCCGATTTACCTGGTCATTATCGCTGAATTTTTTTAAAGAGCAAAATGCTTTGATATTTTGTAAATGCATCTTTATGAGCTCCATGCAGGATGTAGATTTTTGACTATAGGATGCCAAAGTATTATCTCAATTCTTTATAAAATATATGAAGTGAAAGGAATAAATTCTGTCGAGACAGATTTTACGACACTTTTATTGGGAGAAATGACGTTCTGAGGTTTATCAAGCGAAATTTATATTCAAACGGAACGTCTATCGTCTACTGAATTGTATTGGCATTTTTAAAATATCGTATTTTCTTGAATGTCCGTCCGTACCGATACATAAGTAACATGTGCGATGGGATATTTCTAAAATGTCAGTATTTTATAAGCCGTATTTTGTAAAATATTTATAATTTCATAAGGTAGTATTTTATTCTCTTATGTTAACGCGAATTTCACTTATTATAATGAAACACGGATTTTTTCGCGGTTATTAAGTTTTTTACAAGCCCGACGTTTCGGATATTTTACAGCAACCATGGTCACGGGAGGACAGTCTTAAATTTGTTTCTTATAATGTAGTATTTTATTTTAATACTTCCACATTAATTATTATCTTTCCGCTCTTTTACAACACTTTCCGCTGCAACACACGAACACGCTACGTATTAGTTTTCTTGTAAAGCGGAGCGTAACACTTTTCCGATGGAAAATCTCCCAACTGACAAAACAAAACAAAAAATTTGGGACATGCCTGGACAAAAATTGACGTTTGCTGGTCTCCTTGACCAAGAAATGGACAATGCAGAGAGAACACTCCAGTGAATGGTTGTACGCGCTTCCCTCACATAATCTTGGTACAGTTTTAGATCCTGCAACCTTGAGAATTTCCATTAGTCTCCGGCTTGGTGCCAAAGTATGTGAAGCTCATTTGTGTTCCTGTGGGCAGTTTGTGAATCAGTTGGGTCGACATGGCTTGTCCTGCTCCAGAAGTGCTGGTCGCTTATATCGCCACGGTACGGTTAATGATTTGGTACGTAGAGCTCTTGCCACGGTTTCTATACCAACAACATTAGAACCATGTGGTCTAATTAGAGATGATGGCAAGAGACCTGACGGTGCTACGCTTGTGCCGTGGAGACTGGGCCGCACTTTGGTGTGGGATGTAACCTGCGTAGACACGCTGGCCCCATCTTATGTACATGAAACTTGTACTAAAGTTGGGGCCGCAGCCGATCGTGCTCAGTTTCTCAAGCGTCGCAAATACTCTTCTATAACTGAAGACTATGAGTTTGCGGCGTTAGCTTTCGAAACGTTAGGGCCGTGGTCGGCTGACATGAAGCGGTTTATGAAGGATATATCGAATCGACTGATTCTCTCATCGGGTGATCAGAAGGCTGGCAGCTATTTCGCGCAGAGAATAAGTTTAGCTATTCAGCGAGGTAATGCTGCCAGTGTTCTGGGTACCATGCCCCAAATTGAAATTTCGGATGACATATTCTTTTTGTGAATATTTATATGAATATTTTAGAGTTAATTTTTAATTATAAGTTTTTAGTTTGATATTGTTGTTTATTGTTAATATTGTTACGTAGATATAATATAATATTATTTACCTATATAATAAAATTAAATTAATCTTATGCGTGGCCTTTATGTGATCGCGGTGAATATTTTTTGCGAATAAGTAATTATTTTGGTAATTGGCCTTTATGATATTATCAATAATTGTTATCATCATAATCATTCATTCGTGAACTACTGGACATAGACCTTCTTTAATGAACGCTAAGACGGTCGATTCCTTGTCACTCACATCCAACTCAGAACGACGTCTTCTTACTTGGTTAACGGTGACCTTATTTTGAATCTAACGACCCATCGGTCAAAATCAACTATCAATGAAAATTACTGATGAAGTTAGTATTAATCATACGTGGTATCTATTTACTAACCTTTCAATGTTTTACTTTAAAATATTTAGTAACTTCCTCTAAATTAAAGGTACATATGAAATTTCGCTAATATATAGCTAAAACTTTATTTCATGATGGTTTCAAAACTACAAAACGATTAAAAATGAAGTGGTTGGTAAGTTATTTGACTATTGACAATCAACTAAATAATAAAAAGTAGATAAAGCGTATACATAGAGAATAAGCCGACTTAATCATAAGATTGTAT
The DNA here is from genome assembly GCA_905333005.2 of Lycaena phlaeas. Classification (NCBI taxonomy): domain Eukaryota; kingdom Metazoa; phylum Arthropoda; class Insecta; order Lepidoptera; family Lycaenidae; genus Lycaena; species Lycaena phlaeas. The sequence goes on along the minus strand of HG995172.1, from coordinate 10,349,553 downwards.
GGCTTATAAAAATAAGAAATAAATAAAAAAAAAATAAAAAAATATACATAGAGGATAATGTTTCTAGATAGTTTTTGTCAGCGTGAATAGAGATTAAGAATGTTTTAAAACTATGTCTTTTAGGCCCCCTTTGCACGAGCGCTTAATAAGCGTCGCGTTAAATCCCGACGTGGCATTGGCGCGAGTTGCGAGCTCCTCATGTAAATTCGATTTAACGTAAAACACGTAACGTGGAATATTCAACAGTACTCGAAAAAAACCGTCGCGCTTTAAAAACGCCTTCATGTGAACAGATATCCATTTAAAGATTTTTTGCCATCAAAATCGTCGAAAATACGTTTCATATTGTTTCACATAAATATAAATGTATTTGCACATGTTTCACTCTGAAATTTAATACAACAGATAAAGGTGATTTAAAATAAAATAAAGCTTATAAATGTACTCAAACATTTCAATGGAGTGTTTGAAAGGTTCAATTAATGTGTAATAAAACAAACACAACACTCGTTGAAGCACGCTGTTGATTCTATGCTGACCGATATTATATAAATTGCATCATTATTCGTATCATTACGGACTGTTGTACAAATTTGAACTAATCATTAGCGTATCAAAACGTTTTCTTTTCTGGGAAAACGTAACGTTGCAATATCAAGGTGACGTATAAAACGTATCGACTAATTCGTCAACTCGGACGCTAGAAACTCGCCCGCGCGGCCGAGTTGGGAAAATAAAATATTAATTATTCTTTTATTATGCGACTCGGCCGCGCCACGCGGTCGAGTTGCCGAAGTAATTTTTTCGTATATTGTATTCGTCAACTCGGCCGTCAATGAAAATAAAAAGCATTATTGTACAGTCAAGTACAAAAGTGGTTCGATTTTAAATATATTTTTCTATAGGTAAAATAAAACAAGCTTAAAAATATAAAAACATGTATATATTTAAAAAATCAACATAGATGTATAAAAAAATAAGCTTAGTCTAATAGGATTCAACAATCGGTATGGACAATTATTAAAGTACATGTTTGACAGACACACTAATGTTTTTATTATCACATAAATCATTTAACTTACACACTAATATTTATACTATCATATAAATCACTTAAAAAATCACAGATCATTTTAAACATCACAGATTAATTAAAAACTTACTTTTTTGAAAAATCACTACAATCAACTGACTAGTATTATTTGTCATAATTATGCAATAGATAAATAACAAAATTATAAAACAAGTCGTTCGATACAGAGATCTATATTTATTTTCCCTTGTTTATATTCATTAATGGTAGTATATATATTTTCATCAATTTCTTGTGTTTCTTTAAGTTTTTTTGTTATGTTAGACCCTTTTTGGTATAATACATTAAAATAATCATCTTCTTTTTGTAATATTGTTAAAAATTGTGCTATACTTTTGGGTTTGGCTGGTATTTTTTTGTTAATAGTAGAATGCCAACTTTCAATCATATTGGTTGTACGATGTTGTGTATTGTAGCAGTTCCATTTATTAAAAAAAAATGATTCTTCACTTAACCACGTTTCTACAAAATAATCATTGAATGAGACTATATTTGGAGTTCTTGGACATTGTGACATTATATACAACCAACCACTTTCTACATCTTCTTTAGGTAGATGCGCCAAAACAGAGCAACGTTTTATATGTTTTCTGGTTAATTTAAATTTGGTTAGGCCTAAATTGTCAGCTCTTTGCCACAAACTTTTCGAAAAATGAAAATGACAACCACTTATTTGTGTTTCAGGGAATGTTTCTGTAATTGCGGACATTGCTGCTTGCTCAAAGTCTAGTACAAATAATTTTGGATTAAATTGAGGGATTTGGCTTTTGATAAGGTTAAACAAAGTGTTATAGATATTTTTTGTTTTACTTGGCAGCAAGGCATATACCACTGGCATAATATTGTTATACATCTCATTGCTTCCTAAATCAACATGCACGGTGTACAATTGTTGAAAAGGCCTTAAACAACATTTGAAGGTTCCATCACATAAAATAGTCAAATTTGAGCGAGATAATATTGTTCTACAATTTTCATTAGCAAAAACTAGAATTCTGTTTGATTTATAATTATAATCAGCTAATACAAAATTTTTAAATTTTTCAGAAACAATAATTTCACTTGGGGATTTAAAACAGACTTTTGGGACGTCCAATGATTTATTTCTCTTTTTATAAAGCTTATTTTTAACATTCACAAAGTCAGGTATTTTTTTAATCAAATTAATTCCACTGTCTTTAAGTTTTGATACAGTTTCTCTATAAGCACTCGGCACTGGAATAGTATAGTCCGATGTAATTTTATCAATACACTTTCCAAGTTGTATTTCTAATTCGTTGGATGCGAAATCAGGCTCACAATTGTGTATATCCTCTCTTTTAATTGAGTTGTCAGTAGAAGTAACTAGTGCCGCCTTGCACGTGGTCCTTTTTATACAGTACCAAGTGGTAGTACCATCTTTATTATTTCTTTTTTCGTTGTATTTATGCCCCGCGCGAAGAAGCAATCGCTTACCCCTTTGTGATGTCAATATTTGTAATTGGGGTTGATTTTGTAAGCCAGATGGCCCTGGTTGTGATTCATCGCCTGTAATACAAAAGTAATTAATTATAGAAATTTCTTAAGCAAAATAGCATTATTTTCAATTACAATGAAAAGTAATTACATTACATGAGATTTTAGCATGATATTTAATTTTTGCCACAGATTATTATACGCAAACTATTACTGCATGAACAAAATAAAGCACATTCTTTTATATTTTAATCATAAGCAAGCATTTAAGGGACCGTCATGGTTTGAACCGCTCAAATTTCGAGTTAATATGAAAATATATATATATATATATCTAGGTACTAAAGTCATACGTGATTGCTTAAAATACATTTTTCTTTTCCTCACACAAAAAAGCACAAACTTGTTGCTAATATGAGATTTTTTAGGACGGAGCCTTAAATAGCAAACAAAAAGTGTTAGAGACAAATGCAACGTGGATGGTTAATAAACCCTAGCGTAAATTCGCTAAACTTAATTTTTTATTGTTCTCACCTGCATTCATTGTGTTTATAATATTTGCTACTTAATAAAAATCAGAAGACTGGTTGCATTAGCTGTAAAAAAAATTGGATACACTATACATTTTGTTTTAGATAAGTTGTATAGAAATCAAGAGAGTATTTTAGTTTAAATTAAAACAGACGCCGTTACAACAAAGCAGTCAAAATGGCGGCCATCTGCTATTCAAAATTACTGTTTATTAGTTAGGATTACCAAAAAATACGATCGTGGTTAACAGGAGTATGAAAAAAAATAGATACTTAGCTATAATGGAATATTGCTATAAAATTAATATTATAAAATAGTATGATTTGGCTTACTTACCTTTATAAAACTTCACAATTTTCACTTAACACAACACAAGCTCTGTGGCAGCCTTTAAGATGGCGGCCTGATGAGTAAAAGTGACATGGATCATTGACGCGGGCGCAATATATAAAATATACCACATGCGAATATGTACTGAATCTTAAGGCACGAAGGTTTAATTTCCGTTATTCACTTTGATGTTGGGTGTGGTGATTAAGTTGCCAGCTAGGAAAATTAAATACTTGCCTATTTAAAATAATTATATATGAGGGAATAAATTAATATCTTTCAAGACAAATGGGGATAAAAGTAATAAATTTCGACAAATATTAGGCGTAGATCGGTTTTATGGTAGTAGATTATTGGTTTTAAAAAAGAAAAGCTAACCAAGTGTACAAGTATATTGAAAGAATGAAAATTTGATGTCTCGTTCAAGAAAAATTAAAGGCGAATGACGAAGACCTCAGTTTTGTCAATTTTAGAAATTACAATGTAGTAATTTCATATGATATGAAAACAGTTTCTGCAGGTAGGAGTTTCTCTCAATATTTTTTGTAAATAATTAATTAAACTGAATTTTTAATTTAAGCCTTACAACATTGCACACCAAACCTCTCGTCTTCCTTATCACAATAATAATACTGATTATTAACGCCCTTATAGAAACCGGTTACTTTGGCGCAGCGTCGGCATACATACATTTTGTGACGCGTGATCTTGATAGGTTAATTACAGTAACCCTGTCTGTTTGACATTGGTTTGACGTTTTTCATCGATACGCTGTATTACACACTCAGAGCATGAGCATTTTATTGCGGTACATTTGAAGAAAAACGTACTAAACACTTTACTCAATCAGCGTTCAACTTATTCTGGCTAAAAAAATAATTGTTTGTTTTAAATATTTTATAACGTGAATGTACTTCTTGTATTCGGCCGAGATGACGAATAAACAAATTCACAAAAATGAATTGTATTGACTCGCCCGCATAGTAATTAAGCCTACGGCCGAGATGTATAATAAAATAATAGGTATAATTAAATCTTCCCAACTCGGCCGCGCGGGCGAGTTTCTCAAGTCCGAGTTGACGAATTAGTCAACGTATCAACCCTTCATGTCCCACTGCTGAGCACGGGTCTCCTCCTCGAAATCAGGCGAGGAGGGTAATGGGCCAATAGTTCACCGCGCTGGCCCAGTGCGGGTTGGTGAACTTCACATACCTTCAAAGACTTAATCTCATCAGGCATGCAGGTTTCCTCACGATGTTTTCCTTCACCGGTGAGCGAGCGATGGTCTCGTGGTTAGGTGCACTTAGAAATTTAGAAAAACCCTTTTCAAGGCACACACGGGGAGGTCAGGATCGAACTCGGAACCTCTCGCATAAGAGGCCAAGTCCATCCACCACTGGACCATCGTCGCTCTCAAGGTGTACGAATGATTAATGATATATGGGTATAGTACATAAATAATTATTATTCAACAGTTACACCGCGTTAACCTAGCTCCGTCGTAAGCATGTTTAAGTACTTGTATCAGTGTGTATATATAGATAGATGATAAATATAGATGGTTGTTTTGCGATAATTCACGCCCAGATATTTACCTATGTTGAGAATAATTGCATTTCTTTATTACGATCATAACGAGCACCTAAGCAAAAAATACTTTACATTTCGACCACATTCACATTATAATCATTCATATTTCATACATGAGAGGAATTTTATAGCTTCGCTAGGTGTATAATAGCAGTAATTACAGAACACCATCGACCACACACCCTATAGACTTCTAATGTTTGATTTTCCGTATTGAATGCATTCTGGCAACTAGCTGAGGTGAGACGAAAGGGATTACAATGCTGTGATTAGCTAATTCAAGGTCATACATTACCAATCACGTAATGTTAAAAAGAAATGGATATATTTCGCAACGGGAAAGAATGAGACGACACGATAGTTTGAGTACATTGTTTACGGCTAACATCGGAACTATAAGTCAGATGTGTCGCCAGACCCCGTTCCCCTGTTATTAGGAGTCTATGGGTTATGTGGTCGATGCAGAACACCGATGACCCTACCGTCAATCATAATCAAAATGACCATTTATAATATAAAGTGGTAAAATTTGTGAGTTTGTGAGGTTTTCGGTTTGTAATATTTGGGTCTATTGAATCGAATATAATATATATTTTTGAGTGGCATAAGCTATTTATCTTCGTACTCCCGCGAAAATGTAAGTACGCGGGTGAATCCGTAGCCGTAGCGTACCGTAGACAGCGTAGGTAGGTACCGTAGGTGGCCGCTAGTATATTATTTACAATTTAATTGAAATTCATTCCATAGTTTTATCATGAAAGAGTAACAAACATATTATAAACAAACTTTCGCGCGTAAAATACCTATCAGTGGGTAAAGCGTCAAAGTTTATTTTATTATGGCTACCTCTGTGGCTCAGTGGTTAGCGCGTTGGCGCACAAGCCGAAGGAGCGAGTTCGAATCTCGCCAGGCAACACAAAAAAGTTTCTGTGTTCCTGGGTTATGGATGTGTATTAAATATGTGTATTATATAATAAAAATCTTAAATATAAGTATTAATATAAAAAGTGTTAAATATACATACTCGTATATTATGTATTTCCGTTGTCTGGTACCCGTAACACAAGTCTCTTTGAGAACTTAGCACGGGATCAGATTGACGTGGTTTAAAAGCGTCTATAGATATTATTATAATTATTATTATTATATTAATATTATTATGTATTTACACTCAAGCAACTTATTATATCGTCAACATAAATTATTTTAATAACAGTAATCTTTGCGCGTTTTGAATTCAATTCTTCCGAAGCTATAGATTTACATTTAACAATTTATCAAAGTTCAGTTGCCAATAGATGCCAATCAGTACCAACTGATATTCAATTCCATATTTCAATATTGTTGCGGTTGCGGAGTTTCGATCCGTTCAAAGATAGCTCGAAATCCGTGATCAAATTCAGATAAATTTTGTATGGCGTTGAAAGCTTAGAAAATATCACGTACAAAAAGTTAACAGCATACAAATTCAGCGTATAATATGATGAAGTTTGAATTTAAATCCAATATTTACATTTAATTCAATGTACTTTATTTATATAATAAAACATTTCAACATAAATGCCATTTAAGGACAAATGAACGTCCGTTAGCAATTAACAGAGACGCTCACTAAATAAAATTGACAAAACCTATTTATTCATAATGAAACTGAATGCTCAACGTTAAATTATATTGAAATAAATAGAAGAGCGTTGTATTAAATGATGATTAATATGCCATGTTAACTTAGTCCTGTGTAAACGAACATGTGCATAATAGGGTATTTAAAACTATGTCCAGCAAATGTAATAAATATCCTGTTAACTTTAAAATTTATACTTATCAAAACTTAGATCAAAGGTAAAGTAATCCGCCAAAATTTAAATTCAAACATATACACTCATAAATAACTGGTGGTGGGTAACCGAATTTGCGATCATTTTATATGGATTGGTAACACCATTTGAAGATCGTCTAATATAGAAAAACGAAAGTCACGAGAAGGAGTGAAATGGATTAGTTAATAAATACCTAAACACATACATACTATAATATAAAAAATACATTGTGGCATGTATGTGGCATGTTCTTTAGCTCTCCTTGCCGATGATATGGTAGCCGTGTCTCAGGTTTTTTCGTTAACGCTTCGTGTGACATCCGTAGTTTGATTTTACTCCCATAGATTTTCATACCCCTCCGGCATTATTTATAAAAATCGATTTTTAAATAGTAACTTCCAAAATTGTAAACTTTTTAATAACTTTCACAAAATCTTTGCAAATGCTGTTCTAACGCAGATTGATCAAGAATTTTGTTTGAACAATTATTTTTTTAATTTTACAGTAAAACTATTAAAAGTCAGCTGTTGCAGTTTGTTTACAAACAGTGTACATCGAGTTTCGATGGAGTATAGCTATTATATCACGCGAATAAGCGCGTTCAAGTGGCAGTAGGCTGATCACATGCGTAGGTTCAAGAGTGGAGGCTGCGTTTAGGTAGACGACGTGTTGGCCGGCTTTTAACCAGGTTGGAAGATGACGCAGAGCAGTGACCGGTCCGTATTGGATGCCACTAGCAAAATATTGATTGTCTTGGTGACTATTATGACGAGTATAAAAATTATGTAAGAAAGAAAACAGTTCATATTTAGTCTAACCACCGCACCGGACCGATTCAAATGAAATAAATGGATATAGTTTGAGACGAAGAAAAGGTAATGGCAGTTTTATCCTGAAAAATCTAATGGGGACGAGTACTAGACAATATTCTAAAAGCAAAGTTTAATATCGACAAATAATTATTTACGTAACTACACTGAGTGAGGCTATAGAAATATTTATCATCATAAATATTAACGCAGGCAAAGCTGCGGGCGCCAGCTAGTTAAATTATAAATACATGTAGTATCGTACACAGCACAAGCTCCTATTGGTTATGCTGCATATAGATCGTTGTCTTGTTATAGAAAATGACCTCTATGGATCAATGGTTAACTCGTTGGCACTTAAGGCGGAAGGAACCCGCTATGGGTTCGAATCCCGCCAGGGAGCAAAAAGTCCTATTTTCCTGGGTCATTGATGTGTATTAAATAAAAGAAATCTTAAATATATGTATTAGTATAAAAAGTATCAAATATATTATGTATTTCTGTTGTCTGGTACCCGCAACAAAAGTTCTTCGGAAAATTACCACGGCACCAGATTGACATGGTGTAAAAGCATAGATATTTACAAAAATCCTGCTATCCTAATGCTATAAAAATTAGTTTGTATGTTTGGATGTTTTAGTTCATACATCAGGATAGCACATAAAATTTTGTTCTAAAATTCTACCTATTTGTCTGTAAATTCTACCTATTTATCCAAAAAATATAAACAAAATGTTTATTAACAAAATGCTTTTAAGATAAAAGCAGAAGCTATTTTTTAATTACACAACAAAAAGTCCATTTTATATTATGAATATTTAATAACGTTTTAAGAATATTAATCAATTTCTGTAATAGAAGCCAATTAAGAACCCGCTTTCTAAAAATAGTTAAATCTTCGACAAAACTGACAAGATATAAATAATATGATAAAAATATGACAAAAAAACTCTGGCAACAAGCCGCGGGCTCCCGATATATAAATTAAAATATTATTTACTATCGTATTATTTATTATCTACATATATTAGGTTCAATTCTTACATTTAGGCAACATAAGCAAATTGCTAATTCGTTTTCATTTAAACTTTACAGACACCGTAATTATTGTCGATTGCGGCGATCCTTCACTGCTGTACAAATGGCGGTTTTCTTACTGTTGTGTTCTTATTGCTTTTTAATGTTTACACGAACTTAACTCATTATAATGAAACAACAGTAACGGACTTAATAAACCGCCTTATAGATGATTTATTAAGTTTTGACACACCCCATGTTTTGGATACTTTGCTTTTGCAGCTACCTACCTATATTTGTTTATTTCATGAAGATACAAAATACATACACATATCATCATCAACATTTATCCGTCCACTGAATATAGACCTGTTTCAATGACTTTTTTGTTTATTACTCTTTCACGCAAAAATTACTGAATGGATTTTGTTGAAACTTCATAATAATATAGCTTATACATCAGATTAACACATAGGCTATAATTCAGTCCTATGCTCCCACGGGAATGGGAAGTACGCAGGTGAAACCGCAGGGCGCTTCTAGTATTATGATAAATTTCTATGGTGATAATATATTATACTGTTTCTAATATTTTTTTCTTGTTTTATGAATACTATCAAACCTCTTAGTATAGTAGCTTATATTAAAATTTGACCTTGACAAAATTGTTTGATTTTTAATAATAATAATTATTAAAAATATAATCTAGAGTCAGAGTCATCATAATACAGAGTTGCGTTCGATCTCATCAACACTAAAATAATATATTGTTACTTACATAAACTTCAGGAGCCATTGTCGTAACATTTAACGTCTAAAAGAAAGGATGTTTTGACTAAATAAATATAATTTTTTTTGTAGTAAGCTGAAGCATTTATATATTATTTATTTTTATATGTTCAAATCAGCGCGTGAACAAAAAAATTACAATATTTGGGCGACGATGATAGCATGAAGAAGGTAAGTAGGTACTTTAACAATATCTTAAAGAATTTACCAAATAGTACAAGGATCAATATTTGGCCCTATGAAAGGTAAATAAATTCTTAAAATAGTATTATGTAGATATTAATATATTTTACGTACGTAAATTTTATAATAAAAAAAAATGGCTTTAAAGTTTATTCAAATTTTACCTAACGACAATGTTGAAGACGAAATGCAAGTTTTAAGTGACTTTGTGATAGTTAAAATAAACGTATAAAAATACTTTTATTAGCCATCTAGTTACATTTCTTTAATTATAATTGTTGCTGATTGCTACATTCTAAAATCACAGAAAACCGTCTACAAAAAGTATGCCTACCAGGTTATATTTTGGTATATTTAAATATTGTATTTTATATATTGGTAGAAAAATAGTAGATAATTATTACATGTCTATACATGTAATAATTATGTACTATTTTTTATGCTACAATCACTATATAACTTAAATATTTGAATTGGTTTTGGTTCTAAGCGATAAAGTTATGTAAAAATGTGCTATTTATTATAATCCTGTTATAAGATTAATATAAACTTGTCACTAATACTTTTCGATACTTAAACTTGGTGATTATAGATGGGATTTTTTCCGTATTTATTCTAAAATTCTTGTCTTGTATGATTTAATTGTAAATATGATTACACTTTTTCCAGTTTGATCTAACCTTTTTTTAAAAACCTCACAGAACTTTGTTACAAAAAGTACCGGCACATAAAATAAATACTTCATCAATTTTATACTTCACATTTATCACTTAAAAATTACCACTCGAATGAAACTATTTACTTTACCTGTGCGAAATCTTCAGAGCATCTGTAGCACAGTTCGTGTGGCCGTTAACCTACGAACACAATACACTACTACTGAGCGTTTGTTTACGCGCTGGGCGGGCGGCGAGCGCGGGCGTTCGGCGGCGGATCAACAGATAAACGGACTGGGGAGACCGGGGTGCCGGGCCTGCGCGCCACATCCCCCCCACATACCCTGCTGACGTCACAAAACCTCCGAAATTCTGATCATTGTATCGCTTACTTGAAATTTTAATCAAAAGGATGACATTCGATACTCAGCCTCATTGTGAATTTTTGGATCGCTCCTACCGTTTTCAATTGGCACACTTTCCTATTTTATCGTTCATCTGAATTCTAAACTGATATTACATAGATGACAGTTAGATTTTTTGTTTGTTTGGTTGTTACGATTAGCCCAAAAACTACTCGACCGATTTTAAAATTTCTTTCATCATAAGAGATAACAAATTTTTTGTCGAGTCAACTGCACTATATATCTGCCCTATCTTATAATTAAAACACATTTATGCTAAAACGGAAGAGTCATTTGGCAAGATATTATCTTTTGTTACTAAAACAAGTAAGCCACTGTAACTTTCGTAATATAATAAAACGATGTAGGTAAATTTGACAGATAAATACATAGAAATATTAAGAACAAATTATTTCAAATATCTGTGGATCAATGTGTTTGTCTGTGACTCGTCAGTTTTCAAAAGTGAATCAGATTTTCTAGCGGTGGTTCCTAGATCCGCTTGAATTTTGTTTATCTGTGACAAGGTCATAAACTCTATTCAAATAGCGTTAAAGTTCTCTTAAGTATTACTTGTTTGTATGACATACAAGTTTCGGATCTATGTTTCGTATTCGTACGATATTTGTATAAACTTTAATGGCTATGAATGAAATGTTACATCAATTATCGTAAGTTGCAGACTCGTTATTAATAACAAGTTATTAATAGTTACAAAGGCAATCTATTCCGAGCGACCCTTCGTCTCAAAATTTTGTTTCAGCCAAAATCGAAAGGCGCGGTTGGATGTAATTACGCGCGAAGTTTGCGTAAATTGCCCAGTTATTAATAACAATTATGGTCTCACCTTAAATTAATTGAAAGGAGTTGAAACCAAGTGGACTTTCACACTATCGTCTATTACTACTAATATTAAAAATTACGTAGGTTCCAATCATCATCATAATCATCATCATCATCATTATCTGTCTTTATCCACCTGCCTCCTTCAATGAACGCTAAGACGATCGATCTCTTGTCACTCACATCCAACAACCATACGAGACGCAGTGCGTTATTTATGATAATAATATCTACGGACGCCTTTTTACACCACGTCAATCTGGTCCCGTGTTAAGTTTCCGAAGAACTTGTGTTACGGGTACCTGACAATGGAAGTACATAATATATTTAATACTTTTATATTAATACACATATTTAAGATTTTTATTATATTATACACAAATTTAATACACATCCATGACCCAGGAATACATAAAACTGTTGTTCCCTGGCGAGATTCGAACCCGCTACCTCCGGCTTAAACGCCAACGCGCTAACCACTGAGCCACAGAGGTCGTCAAATTAATAAGGTTGTCAAAATATTTATTTTATTTATTTGCTAAATTTAATATAAACAACAATAATACACATTTATATCTATTACTTATTAGCGTATGTGTAAATATTATCTATTATTTTATAATAGACCTCCATGTATTGGTCGGCCCCGGTTAGAGGCGAGAGGCATACTTTGACAAAGACACATGAAATAGAAATATTACCTAACTAGCAGTGGGTTCACCCGCTTACTTCCCACTCCCGTGGAATTACGGTAATAAATTATAGCCTGTGTTATTCTGATGTATAAGCTATATAGCGTATTTTTTTAATAAAGTATATATATTTTTTTAAATTATATTGTAAAGTTTCATTAAAATCCATTCAGTAGTTTTTACGTGAAAGAGTAACAAACATCCACACTTACAAACTTTCGCCATTCTAATATTAGTAGGATAATGGCGGTACACATTTAAAATAACATCAAAAAGCCTACTGATTTTTACCCCAGCCAGTGAATCTGTGAATAGGTGACTTGAGCCAAAATAAGCTTAATAATAAACCAGTTTTGGGGAGCCATATTTTATGCTAACGACATATTCTTGCATCATACACTCCCACGCGAATATGCGATGCAGTGACGTCGCATTGCGTATAGCGTGGCACACGAAAATCTTAGGTCCCGTTTCACAATCTCCTGATAAGTGCCGAATAGCCTATTCGCAACATATTTGACAGATAGAGTATGAAGTATCTGTATAGTGAAACAGGCCCTTAATATCGTACACATTTAATGTGTTTTTAGGGTTCTGTTTATTTACATAACAAAACGAAACCTTCGTAGTCATCACTCAGTTGCCCGTAATGTATCTCTGTCAGTTTGTCAAACGTATTCGTACTTGAATAGTTTTTATTTTTAAAATACTTCTATCTATTCTTTGTTTCGACGTAGACAAACAGTATATAAACATCTGCTAGAATTTTGTGCCGTAGATTGTATTGTGTACTTAAGACGGAACGTTTTATTTTCATAAGAATTAAAAAAAATTATACTAAATAATAAATTATATTATATAAAAAAAGGTAAGTTATATGAAGTAATTTAATTACTTGATATAATTTATATTCAACTATTTCAAAAATAGAATAAACTATTCCCTTATTTACTAACTGAACAGGGTGAACATAGCCTTTTACTAAACTACATTGTTATGATATTAAAGAATATTTTAAAATTAATTATCCTACCTAAGAAAAGATATATTAGACATTACATGACCATAAAGCGAAGCCTGTCATTTAAAGTTATGGCGGCTTTAGGGGATAATAGTAGACAGGACGCTATTTCATGCCCACCTGCGGACGGAAGTCGCTACAGCGATATTAGTTTGAAGACAGACTGGATTTCTATGCTACATACTATGGCACGTTAAATTATGAATTTTTAAGAATAATTTCATAATACTAGACCTAACATTTACCCGCTGAATTTCATGTAACCCTATAACCTAAAGTTAAAATTGCTACTGCAAAACGCTAATTAAACCTTTATCCTGTCTTTGAATAAATATTTCAAAATATGTCTAATACAGTAATCATTTACTATCTATATTAATTTACTGAGCTTTCCTTTTGCAATGGTGACATGTCATTTTAAAGTAAAATTTTGTTTTCTCGTAATAAAGATTCAATAATTTTATCTAGTCCAACTAACCGTATGTATCATTCATCTTGCCCACCTAAAATATCATGGTAGATTTTATTCATAAGCTGTTACCATAGTTAATAATGTGGGTACAACTAATTTAATTGTAATATGATATTATGATCTTTAAGTTCGTCTAGTTATTTAGGTACTCGTATAGTTAAATATTATGTTCTGAATATAATAAATCAATATCATTATCTGAACTCATCATCTGATAGAGATATGAAAAATTAGATGTTTTTGAAGTGAAACTTCTTTAGAATCGTTGTGATTTCAAACCGGGTGCAACGGAAAAAACGACAGGTAAGAGACACAAATACAAAAGAGCGAGAGAGCAAATGTCGGTGTGTATGTATATTGCACATTCGTGTGTTTCACTTCTATCGTGTGTGAATCGCACACACACCTTTTTTATTTAATTATATTTTTATTAGTTAGAATTCTGTCGTGCTTAAAGTTTCCCAACCTCTTTCTAGAACTTCGAACTTCAACACAAAAGATAAGAGGTAGTGCCATGCTGATTTGCAGCCAAATTGAGCCTTCACAACCGGGGTGGTACCTCTCGCTCACATGAAATCGGCGGAAAGTGCCAGCTATACTGTCGTCTTTCGTGCGGTTAGTGACTTTCCAGTGGAAAAGGAGGGCAACCATAGAAATATTACTTATTTCAAATATCTGTGAGGGCAACGCCTCTGCATAACCTGTGGTTATGTGGATGTTAAACGGCTTCGACAGTCACCTTCGCTTCGACTGTTCGTTCGCCCTCTTATGCTATATAAAATACACTTATAATTCGATACGAATCAATTTGCTTTTACTATGAAGCCGAATGGAAAGCAACAAACATTTTTCTTCTGAGTTTATTCAAAAAACTGTGCGATTCTGAAATGAGATACGTCAAATACCATTTTCATTCCCATCTGCAGATACGGGCGTCATGCTGAGCTCGATTGTTGAATTTATTTTGTCTCAAAAAAGGGACGAGATCTATGGCAGAGATTTTTATCATTTAATTTAAGTAATCTCATCAAGTTTGAATTAATTAAATCGTTATTACCCTCCAAGTAAAAGCCTTATCTTATACAGACTACGGTTATGCAGATCCTTAGACATCAGTACTTAGGGATATCAATCCACATATTTCCTTTTAACTCTTGTAGTCTGTGTAACTAAAAGCTTACTAGTAATAAGTTTTTCTTATATTTTCGAGAGTCTGTATAACTTGCTAAAATGGTTTTATGGGTGCACACACACATTTTCTCTAAAGACTGTGAGGTTCGAGAGATTATTGCTAATTAAAATACAATTTAATACTTACCTCTTAAAATAACTGTCGATATCAGTGTTTACACACCCTGACACAGCAAAAAGTAATTTTCTTATAAGCAAACATTATATATCTATATGGCGTACAAAAAAAATGTTGTAAATATAAAAATAGTAAAGTATCAACTCTTTATGTCCCACTGCTGGGCATGGGTCTCCTCCTCGAAATCAGGCGAGGCGGGTAATGGGCCCATAGTTCACCGCGCTGGCCCAGTGCCGTTGGTGAACTTCACATACCTTCAAAGACTTTCAATCTCATCAGGCATGCAGGTTTCCTCACGATGTTTTCCTTCACCGGTGAGCGAGCGATGGTCTCCTGTTTGGGGTGCACTTAGAAATTAGAAAAACCTATTTCAAGGCACACACGGAGGGGTCAGGATCTAACCCCGAACTTCTCGCATAAGAGGCCGAGTCCTTCCACCACTGGACCATCGTCGCTCGAAAAATAGTAGTACAATTTATTATTGTGAAAGTTCTAAGCACTATAAAGAAGTAAAAATATACTTTATGACCAGTGAAAAAAGTTTTCTAAAATGCAGTTTCGCTTTTCAAGTTTATATCTGTTTATTATTTAGTCATAAAATGATTCAACAATAACATTTGTTATATAAAAATTGCTCTAGAGATAAAATTTACAAAAGTTGTAAAATAAAAATATCTCAGATGAAACCGAATAATTAAAAGCGCTTTTAGACTCTGCTGGCCAGGGATTGCCAAAGTAGGTAGTTAGTCCCACGGAACCTAAGGCTTTCGTAGAATATGCATCAGGGTTCCGCCCACATCGTTTATTTTAATCTTCTAAATATTAGCATGGTTACTAATCGGATAAATTGAAAGAACACATATTTTTTTGTAAAAATAGTGTGTTTAAATTATACATAATCCTATATCCCTGAAATTTTCAGTGTTGACTTGTAATCATTTGTTATGGGATTTCATAAAATCAAAGGTATTTGTTTGGGGTTCCGTTATCCTTAACGTTGAGGAAGCCCTGCTAGAGACTACATCTTGCTTATATAATTCTGACACTATGTCTATTAGTCTAGACTACGTTTTTATACATGTACCTTATAATCAGATTTTTACGAATTTTATTGGACGGAGTAAAAATAGTCCCTAGACTCTAGGGCCTAGAGGAAAGGAGTAGGTAATCTAGGCAATTTGAATACAGAAATAACAGATAACTTATTTAAAAATACATATGTTTAAGCAAGGTTATAGTTCTGCGATTGTCTAGTGTCTGACGATGGCAGGTATTAGCTCGGTCTCTTACGCGAGAGAGTGAGTTTGATCCTCACCCTCCTGGTGCCTTGAAATGGGTTTTTCTAAAATTCCTAGATACACCCTGAACACGAGACAAAGAAAAACATCATCGGGAAAATACATGCCTGATGAGTTTGAAAGTCTTTGAAGGTCACCAACCCTCATTGTGCCACCGCACAATAGACGCATCGGTAAATTATGGCCTAATACACAAATCTTTTCGGATCTAAAAGTCCAATTAATTATTATCGAATATTATAGGCATATTTATTTTTAAGTTTATATTCAAGCCTTGGACAGATAAAGTCTGATGATGATGATAAAATGAATCTTTTGATTTGTAACATAATTTGTTTGATGTCTTGTTTAGTATGATTTTTACCAATAAATTTAAAGCAACTGCTAGTGTAAAAAAGATTTTAACGATAGGTTGTTGTGTAATACAAGCACACTTTTAATCTTGTATCACATAAGAAGCAAGAAACATGCGATGAAACACGAAAACATCCAGTGCTGCTAACAATGTTACAAAGGTCATGTAATAGCCTCGATTAGTCTGCATTTATTCTGTAAGGATTCTTTATCGTTTGTACAACATCAAGCAATCGTATAACAAAGCGTGTGTTCAGACGGTTTTGACGCAGGCCGCAATGGACTCATTGTGAAACATTTAATCCACTTTGTAGTTGGTGGCGTCCGCCCGTTCTTCCTTAATTCGTATCCCTCGTATCAAATTCATTCTAATTTAGGGAGACTCGCAAAATCTCCGCTTGTAAACTTTATACATGTCTTTTATATACGAACGTTGAACTTGTGATTTTTTATTTTGTATTCATGCAAAGTCACGTTTGTGGCGTTGCTCAAGGAATAATAATATTTTTTATGTCTCGCCTATTAATAAGATTTCAAAATTGAATTTCAATTAACTTATTAAATTTTAGTAAGTGACAGATATTATAGTAAGACTTTGAACTAATATAATCTTTGGTCTTGGAAATTGTTATAATTAGTCACGTAAGCTTTAACGTCAGTATAAGTAGTCCATGACTGAGGGTAACGCATTGTACAATTTAGATAGTACCTATTCGAGAATTCCAAAAATACATATTAAACGAATAAGATATTGTCTTACAGAAATTAAAATTTTATCGACGTAATAAGTTATGTTTAGTTAAAGTTTAGTTCATAAAAATGTTTAATATATAATATTTTGGACGACATTGAATATGCTAGCCTACATCTGACTGGTCTGAGGGACTTACATCGATGGGCTAAAAAAATCATATAATGCAAAAACGGCTGGACAGATCTTGATCAATATATGACGTAACTCGAAACTACTGCTAATAGTACTGTATAGCTGTGTGGGGCGTAGACGGTAGAATATAATGTGCTGTATCACATTTATTAAAATTTACACACAAGGAAGAAAAAAATAAAAACGTGTGCCTAGTTCACACTGAAAATGTTTAGAAAATAAAAAAAAAGCTTAATGTAAAATTTGCCAATACTTTTAAATTCAAAAAGTTTTCATTAGCAATGTCTCTAACTGACCAATTCTAAACATTTTCAGAGTAACTCACGTAATACATCTCGGGGGTCAGTTGTTTCCTAACTCTAAGCAAAAGGAAACAGCTAACTCAAGCCTTGCGGTAAAAATGAGAACTACAGCGGGGTTTCCTGCATAAATATCACAAGCTAAAATACGGACGAATTGAGAACCTCCTCTTTTTATGAAGTCGGTTAAAAATCGTAACGTATTTATGTCTTCAGTTGTTTGGTTTCCACTATTTGGTTTTCCATTTTTTGTAAGGCAAATGAGCGGGCAAATTTGAATTCTCATAATACTATGTATTAAATTGCACCAAAGTTTGCTAAACAAATGACTGTTAGCAGTAAATTAATGCCAAAAGTACTTTGTTTAACTAATTGTAATAAAATTTTCCACGATTAGACATGATTACTCAGGTAAGAACATTTTAATATAATTTTCAAACAAAATCATGGTTCTAACTTTATACTATCTACGTTTAAATTTTATATACTAGCAACTATGTAAATTAGTTTATACTGGCAGCACCCCGCGGTTTTCCCCCGCGTACTTCCCGTTTCCGTGGGAGCACGGTGATAAATTATAGCCTATGTGTTATTCTTATGTATGAGCTATATTATAGTAAAGATTTGTTAAAATCCATTTAGTGGTTTTTAAGTGAAACAGTAACACACATCCATCTATCCATACTTACAAACTTTCGCATTTATAATATTAGTAGAATTTATAAAGGTTTGATATATTTTGACTTTCTACTTTCTATTTGAACGTAACGTAGAAATTTATGAGAAATTAATCTTTATTCTGTAATACAATACTTAAAAATATTATCTATTACAAAGTACATTTAATATCTAATACATTGCTTTAAGTAATATAAATCTATCACCTCAGCTTCA
Source organism: Lycaena phlaeas (assembly GCA_905333005.2). Taxonomy (NCBI): domain Eukaryota; kingdom Metazoa; phylum Arthropoda; class Insecta; order Lepidoptera; family Lycaenidae; genus Lycaena; species Lycaena phlaeas. Next base: position 10,330,808 of record HG995172.1, on the reverse strand, counting down.
TTTAGACTCAGCTTAGCTAGTTTAGCTTTCTTAAACTACGATAATATTTAAAAAGGATCCATCGTAAGACTTCGACTTTTTTTTATTTTGTGTTAATATTAAATTTGAAAATAGCAAATATTTTCATGTCCTTATAATTTACTTGAAAATGCATACCTCTCCATTTATGACTGTCTCGCAACTTCAAAACAATTTTCACTTAAGAAATTATTTTCAAATGATCCAAGTTTTACCAAACAATGCTTATACATAATTATGTATGTGAATAGACGATATACTTTAGCTAGTATGCTTTTGAAGTTAAATTAATGTTTAATGAATAATGGTGAATACACGTGATAATAAAAGTGCTCATGAATATTAAAACTTGTCCTTCCAATTTCCACAGAAGGGCAAAGTTTATTAGCTATAGATCGGAACGTGAGATGCTATAAGTTTGCTTAGTCTGTATTTTTAATGTTCTTTTATCCATGCGATACTCTATCTGGAAGTCTGTATAAAAGTAGTAAAGTAAAGTAGCCCATATAATATGTCCCACTGCTGGGCACGGGTCTCCTTCTAGAAATCAGGCGAGGAGTCTATCAGAGTCTAGTCTAGTCTCATAGTTCACCGAGGCGCTGCACTGGCCCAATGCAGGTTGGTGAATTTCACACACCTTCAAAGACTTTTAATCTCATCAGGCATGCAGGTTTCCTCACGATGTTTTCCTTCACCGAAGAGAGAGCGTGTTCAAGGTGCACTTAGAAATTTAGAAAAACCCAATTCAAGGCACCACGAGGGGGGCGAGGTCAATAACGAACCCGGAGTCTCTCGCACAAAAGGCCAAGCTCAATGGACCATCGTCGCTCTAGCCTGGAAGCCTGTATCTACTTTAAAGGCCATGTCAGAGTTGTGTTAAGTGCTTAGTTAGATGATCTTAACTAAGAAACGAATAATAATAATAATAATAATTTATTCAAAATACATGCATGGTAAATTACAGGTAATATAAAGTACAATAATTTACACTTATTCTATAATATTAACAGTAGTGAAATGTGAATTTGTTTACTTGGTTCGATTTTCAAAGCACTGTACACATTTTATAATATATTTATTTTTTTTGGGAATGAAGTATACATCTGGAATAAGTAACTAGGTGTTTATTTTATTCCCGAATTCCTTAGTAAATGGGAACTACGCAGCAAAAACTGCGCGGAGGTGCTAGAACGATCTCCAGTTTACTAGGGAATGAATATATATCTTGACGTACAATTATTTAGCATTTGAACCCACAAACTTCCCACTCCCACAAAACATGTTATTACATTAAGTACCAATATAATATATTATTGCAGATGGCGATAAATGCGCTTACAGATATCTTCGCTAAGTTGTCCTAAATAAAATTGTCACCGTATCATTTTAAAATCAAGAGTGAAGGCCCCGTTGGGGTACACGTACGTCGAGCAGCGGCTGATCCGTATTGGCAAGGAATCGGTCGCATAGCGTTCATTGAGGGCAGAGCAATGGCCGGATAAAATTTGATCATGATGATGTAAATAAATAAAATACAAATAAATAAATGATGATCATTATGACCTCAGTACGAGACTGGTAGCATGGTTCCTCATACACGCTAAGCAAATCACTTTGGAGTCACGCCAGGTGATATTCGAAACGGTCGCGCGCGATCGATTCTTCCCGACAACACCACAGGACCATAAAAAACCTCATTTTAAAAAGTTCAAACCTAAAACTTAAGTCAAAGTTAGGTAATATTCGAACAATAACTTTCATTAACATAATCCTAGGGAGTTTGCCTATCATCACCATTATCATCATCATCATCATCATCAGCCTTGATCCGTCTATTGCTCAACATAGGCCTCCCTCAATGAACGCCAAGACGACCGATCCCTTGCTACTCGCATGCTATTGCGCGAAAATCGTCTTCCCATCTGGTTAATGGCCGACCAACCTATAAAATGTTAAAAAATAGTCGAGCAAAAGATTTCTTTTCTTTTCTGGGAGTTCTCTTTTCACGTATATTTTGGCTGAGAGAGCAAATTCTATGTCATCGTATTCTGTGAATAAAGTGGCACAGCACAGTAAAAAGTAATAAATAATTAATTTGGATTCAGGATCAATATCAATTCTAAACCTTTAAACCTATAATTGGTTTCTGTAATTGACATCACAGACAATGAATATTAATTTCGTCTTATCGGTTGGTTGCCACCCCTATTCCTTCGAATAGGTAGACAAGTAGCTAGTAGGTCATTAACCAGGCAGGAAGACGATTTTCGCGCAGTAGGTGGGACGTGTAGATGTGAGTAGCAAGGGATCGGTCGTTTATTGAGGGAGACCTATGTTAAGCAGTAGACGGATAAAGGCTGATGATGATGATAGATTAGAACGGCAGCTGTCGAATTACTGTCACTTTATGTGTTGAATATGTTGGTATGACAACTCTTATACTAGAGTCACTACGATGAAACTTTTTTACACTTTTTCCACTATTTAATTAATAAATAGTAAGTTAATAAATAGTGGAACAAGTGTAAAAAAGTTTCATTGTAGTGACTATAACATGAATTTCCATAAAGGACCGACAGTATATTCAATCAATTATAACTCTTATACTAATCTAGCACGAACTACAAATGTTCCAGAGCGTCGACTCTGAAAGGACATCCGATTGATGTTACAACTCCAACTCCGATTTCAGCACGGATACGCTACGACAATTTCGACTTGGAATAATAACGAAGATCAAAAGTTCCACACGTGCTTACAAACTTAGATTTGTTTCCGGAGAATTTCCCCACGCTCGCATTTTTGGTCGGTTAGTTGTTGGTTGAAGGAATTTCCCAAATCCCATGTTTCTTTTTGGTTGCTTTTTTATCGTAAAGACTAATTATAAACATAAGGTTACAATAAATCAATACTTACTGATATTACTCCTTTTCTATTGTTCTCGTCATAATTGACCATGATTATTAACAGCCTTGTCCCCCCTACTGTTGAACCATCATTGGTTACGGCACGGATCGTCGTCCCATTTAGTTGGAGGTTGTCCAGCTCTCCATGTATCATAATATGACTTACCTATGAATCCAATAATACAATAAAGGTGTCATCATCATCGTCTTTGTCCGTCCACTGCTGAACATAGATCTCCCTAAATGAACGCCTTAACAACCGATCTCTTGCCATGCATGGGCTGGCCACTGCACGGAGATCTCTGAAAGTATTTCCACCTGGTTAATAACCAACGTGTTTTTCGTCCATCTCAACAGGACCTCCACTCAACTTTATCGGCTCATCCGCCATCTAATAAAGGTTTATTCGTTGCAATTAGAATTCAATAAATAATACCATAGTGAAATTCTTATTTCTCTGTCTATCTTTGATTCCGGCAAGCACCCTTCTCTATCCATTGCCATCTGTCCTCTATCTTCTTTTCTCTATCATGTATTCTCTAATCTAATTTACATTCTCGCCTCTCATCGCCATAATAACCATATAAATTATACGGATGATTCAATAAGGCTAAACAAATACGGGCTTAATTCACATAACCGCAGCCACAGCGATATAGTACATAATATTATCTACTTAGAATTCGTAAAAACAGCAAGCAATAAATACGGAATACATACTTGATTACGTTTAGGAATTCTACGGGGAACGGTTTTATACGTAAACAGGATCTCTAATGGCGCTCTAAATAACGTACATTATGAATTAATCAGTAAGAAACGAATCGATACTACGCTCACCTTTTAAGATCTTTTAAGACGTGATTAAGACGCCTTGAGCGGTAGTTGTATGGAGCGTTTACACGACAATACTTTAGTGATTAAACTATTATCGAGTATTTAATCAATAAATCAGCATTGTATGTTTTATAATTATTATTATTGTTGTTATTTTGTATTTTATTTTGTTTGTATTTTTTTTGTTTCTATGAAACAATAGCTTTATTGACGTAAGTAAAGTAGTAAGTAAGTATCAATCCTTATATCATGTCCCACTGCTGGGCACGGGTCTCCTCCTCGAAATCAGGCGAGAGGGGTAATGGGCCATAGTTCACTGATGCGCTGGCCCAGTGCGGGTTGGTGAACTTCACATGCCTTCAAAGACGTATATTAATATAATATCTATATTTGAAGTTGTCTGCGCTTACAGTTTTACAAATCTGAGTACCTATTATTAGACGTTTCATAAGAAAACGCAAAAAAAAAAAATCCCTGGGTAAAGTACTTTCGATCAGGAATGCCAAACGATTATAAAGCGATTAGTATAAACGCTTAAACAAACATTATTCCGGAGATACCTATCTCGCTCGGGAATTGGTCTGCAGGGTACGGTAAAAACACAGACATACCAACTTAGGTTAGGTGGTCTGTGGGAACGACTAAATAGTCGTTTTTACCCACAGACGAGCTATATGTCGCTACGAGCTATATGTCCTTTTCGAGTGGTATTAGCGAAGGGTAAACAGGGTGCGGGTGCTCATTTTAAAAGACCTTCATCATAAAGCAGACATATATTTCTAGAATATACTACCAAGCTTCATTGCACGTGATCGCTCAACCGTTAAACACGGGTACTCATTTCTCATTAATTCAACACAATGAAGTATAATATTAATAACCCACCTCCAATAAAACCTGCATGCAGCTGGCGCGTAAATGTTTGCCGTCCCGTCTGGACGCGCCAATTAATTTGCGTCATTAATTTCCACAAATGTGAAGAAATTAAGAGACTAGCCCAGTCAAACTCTAAGGGTTCCGTAATATGGAATGAAGGAAATTTTGTAAATTCATTTATGTATTTTGAGGTGGCCGGTCTGTGTTGGATGCGAGTGGCAATGGATCGGTGTTTATTGAAAGAAGCCTATGTTCAGTACCTCACCATGGTTCAATTTTTAGTTGGAGTATGACAATGTTTTGAACAACGTGATTAACGGGTAGCACTTCTTTTTTCTTTAACGTCGGGAAATGCGCTAAGGCATCCCGCGGAGGTGGGTCTCCCCAGGCAGGTATCTGGGACTCGTTGCGCCCGAAAGCTGGTAAGTGGACGCAGCACTACCCACTAAAACCCGGCGAGTGCCACCAATGCCGCCTTTGGTGAGATGCCCCGGATCTATCACCTCGACGGCTAGTCAGTCCCTCAGGAGACCGACGCCACCCCCTCAGAGGGGTTTGGTTGCCCCGCACTACAGAACAACCCCTCCCAACGTCGGGACAGTACAATAAGGCAAGGTACCCGTCCTCGCCCCTTGCCCCCTGCTCTTTTGCCCCCTCTTCTTATAAGAGGGATACAAAGAGCACCCTCGGCAAAATTCGCTTCGCCCAAGGTGTTGGAGTCATCCTGGGTATCTGAGACCCACCGCCACGACAAGGCCCTAACCGTGGTGGGGGAGTAGCACTTACTGTCAGGAGACCTATTTGGCTACTATCGTATAAATTAGTTAAATAAAATATACGTTTCCAAATGTCTATAAAACAGGAATGAAGCTAGGACATATTAAGGATTTTATTTATTTAAAACGTATAACATTATTGTACAATAATGTTATACTTTTTAAATAAATCATACATCGGTCATTGTGCCGTACTTATTTTCGTTCGCAGACTGAAGTCAATTACCGCGGTATCAAAAATATTTCATCAATCATTCGTTGATAGAAAACCAATAGGTGTTCTTAAATGTATTTCGAAACGATGACTACAGCCCTTTCAATCAAAATGTCATTCATGAAACAGATATAGTAAATTACTGACTGAATTCTGCTTGATAAAATATCATTTTCATAAAAATACTACAATTGATTGAAAGATCTATAGATCTCTATAAAAAAATATTGTGAAACAGACTATTATAATTTCGACCAAATTATGCAATGATTTCAAATGTAATTATAAGTTTAACGTGACGAAGGAGAATAACTCAATATCCTTACTAAAATAATATTTTGAAAAGGAATTATATGATATTTATTTCCGCAGGAAAAGGGTAAAGTATATCGTAAAATTAATTGAAGTAGAATACCTTGGATCACATCGCTACCGCATCGATCGGGCGCCTGGCGCCTCCACGACTTTAACTTAAGCCTAGTTTGCGAACAAGTCCTGTACCTATAAAAAGAGATACCTACTTTAAATTAAAGTTACCTTTATGTTCCGAAAACTAAGTCCAAAAAGTCTAGAATTTATTCAGTTTTAGGCATTTATTAGCTTTATACACTTTTATTAAGTACACATAAGGAGAATATACCCTGAGGTAATAGTGTGAGCGAATAAAACACTGACACAGGTCAGTGATTTGACAATGACGTAATAGCATTTCAACCAATCAGCTATTTGTGTGCATACCTCATTGGTCACTTATCCATCAATAGCCATCAGTCAGCCAATCAGAGAAAAGAACTGGCGTCTAGTCGCAGCACGAATTTGGCGGAATTTGTAACACATAATATTACAGCTGTACTCCGGATGTTTGCGCGATGGGTGCACATAACTATTATCAGTATTTTTTCGACCATTGCTGGATATCTATAGGATTCTTATGATGAACTCCAAGTTGGCCGATCTGTCACGCGCATCCAGGATCACTGCAAGAATCGTCGTTACATTTATAATGGCAGTCGACCCACCGTTTTCCCGAGCGAGGTCTCCACTCAAGGATTCTATTTACCGTAGAAATTTAATTACAGTTTTATATCGAGCACTTACTTTAATTAAACGTGTTATTTTTAAGAAACTCCAACAGCTTGAAATTAATAAAGGATATTATTATAATTCCCGTTTTCATTGTTTATAAAGATCTTTCCAAGCCATAGCGCTGTCTGGTGCAAAAGGTGACTTGTGCACCAACTCATTTCGTCTGAAAATTACTTGATTTAATTAGTGTGATTTAGAACTCCTTATTAGGACCGTGTATAATACGTCAGAACAGTGTTTTATTCTTAGGATGATATTTATAATTTGATATTTAAATGTGATGTATGTCCGTAAAAATATTAATGAATTAATGAATTTGAAAAAAAATGCGACAATGACAAATAAATAAAATAAATACTTACTAGAAACAAAAATACATTAAATGTTCCATACTTTAGACTGAATAAAGTTAGTACTTCGTTTATGGGACAATGTATACGATTTTACAATAGGATCCCAGAAAACGTTCAAAATCTTTCCATTAATAAATTTAAGAAAATTGTTAAGGAACGTTTGTGTGGTAAAGCCTAATACGAAATAAAAGATTTTATTGAAGACACCTTGGAAATAAGACACTCACTCTTAAGATGTTATATGTTGTATTTATAAAATATTATGTACTCATTTTATTGACAAAAAAGCAACCCCTAAGTTTTTTTCTCGTTTTTCTTAGGGGATCCTGCATCTAAAACGAGTTTTTTTTTTATTACTATTCCTTCTTATTGACTTTTTTTTAACTTAATTTAAGTGTATAAGTTGTACGTACGTAATAAAGACATTTTTGATTTGATTTGAATTAAGTACTTGAAATATATTACATTTTTTGCTTGCTTTTATTGATTTTATTTAAATAATTTATATTTATATTTACCATAATAAATAATTGCCCTATGTACCCATTCCGCATGCCAGTGTCACGTATCAGTAATTACTATCTATTCCTTTTTTAGATCTTGCAATTTATAAAATCTTATTATAATTATTCAAATGAGCATATATTATTATGTTTAAGTAATTTATTACATTGTTATTGGATATAATTATGTAGACATAATGGTTTAATTTTAAATATGAATTACTTATTAGTATTATGACTTTATATTACAATATTAATATGACTTCATTGCATATATTTATAAGAGTGTACCGTTCTTTTTTATAACGATAAAGCTGAAGTCGTTTTTATGTCAAAAGTAGATTAAAGACCAGTTGGAACCATATAGTGACCCGCTGTATCAAAAGTTATGCAGATGCGCTGCCCTCATTTTCTCTATCCCCCAATGAGCCACTGAAAACTCATAAGCCGCACGAAACGCGTCAGCATATCTGTCACTCAACGCCGGTATTATGTGAGCTAGAGCACCCCGGTCTTTCCGGTCCAAATCGGCTCTAATGCTACATGGCGTTACCTCTTACAGACTGAAAATATTATATAGAGTTTATATAGGCATAATAAATATCATCATCAACACGACGACCTCTGTGGCTCAGTGGTTAGCTCGTTGGCGCTCAAGCCGGGGGTAGCAGGTTCGAATCTCGCCAGGGAACAAAAAAGTTTCTGTGTTCCTGGGTCATGGTCATTAAATATGTGTAATGTGTATTATATAATAAAAAATCCTAAATATAAGTATATGTAATTGTATAAAAAGTAATAAATATATGTATTTCTGTTGTCTGGTACCCGTTACACAGGTCTCTTCGAGAATTTACCACTGGACCAAATTGACGTGGTATAAAAGTGTTTATATATATAATCACATTTAATCATCATCATCATCATTATTGTCACCGCCAACCGCTTGATAACATCCAATATTCTTTGTTAAATTTAATTATAGACTACAATAAATAAAGCTAACAAAACTAACGTGATAAATAGCTGCAGTATCCGGTCCATACCGACCGCTAATTGATGAATACAGTAAGATTGATTTTAGTTACTTCCTCAGTTTAATGCAGTGGGATTTAGAACAATTCATTTTGGATTTTAGATATAATTAGCTCACAACTAATGTTAAATTGTTGTTAGTTTTATCAACTATTTTCAATTATTGACAACTTACCACCATAGAGCGTGTCTGCCACCTAGAATTAATTAAGTTATATAAAAAGTGAAGGTGACATTATTTAAAAGAAGATAGCAAATTATGAATAGATGTTGAAGTGAAACTTCTTTACGCGCATGAAGGTAAAATTTTTACGGATGAAACGCATCACGAAGATGTGCAACGTTGCCGAAGAATAAGTAGAGAGTGATAGAGACCGATTGAGAGAGATTGAGAAAGAGCGAACGTAGCATGAAGCATCGCTATTGGTCGGTGTATTTGTTTAGTAGTTGAATATTAGAAATTAAAGTTTCACTTTTGTCGTGTGTACTTTGTACGCACGCATTTTTTTTTTTTTTTTGTAGAAAAGAGGTAAAAGGATAATTAGTTCACCTGGCAGTATAACAGCCTTGCTTTGCTTCGCCAGCCTTCCAAATACAAGTGTGGCACCTAGCATAATCATCGAATGGCCTGATGGTGTTGTTCCGAGTTTACTCCTTAAGAATCGATTTTTATATAATAATAAGGACGGAGTTTGTAAATCTATGGGAGTAAGATCAAACTACGATTCTACACGATGTCACACGATGTTACACGAAGCGTTAGACGAAATATTTTATGATTGTTTGTAAGAAGTAAACTCCTGTCGTGCGTTAGAGCTGACATACAATACCGTCTTTACCATAAGGGCACACGGGGCCCGTGCCCGGGGCCCCCTGGGAACGGGGGCCCCGAGGATCTACAAATTCTTTCACACATTTACTCTCAAAACATTTTTGTCGGGCACATTACACTTTTTTACAAATCAGTAGGTAATCTTATCAGAAGGTCTTTACAACTAAGAAGGTATTTACTTTACCATAAGATATAAAGCAGAAGAGTTTGTTTGTTTGATCGCACTAATCATAAAAATTATTGGTCAGGTTTAAATCTTAGTTAACGCAGGCGAACTTGCGGGCAACTGCTAGTCTATAATAAATGGTCATAGGTACCTTAGGTACTAATTAAATAATGTTATTATAATTAGTTTTTTTAGTTTCCAAAAGGGGCCCACAATCTAGTGTGCCCAAGGGCCCCAGCCTAGTTTAAGACGGCCTTGCTGACATACACTATATAGTGTTGTTGTAAGTGGCTGAGATCGCCTTTAAACATAAAGTAGTTTACCTGGAACTAGCTCAGGCAACTTATTTATGTGATTTTCCGAACTGTTCTTTTCTGAACGTAGATAGACATATCTAGAGGCATAAGTCTCGGTGCTAGTAATTTCACGATCTTCTCTCTAAAATACAGCAAAGCAGTTCACTAGATCCATGCAGCTCGCTTCAGCGGATTCCCCCACCGATGCTATATGTTAACAACAAGATGGAATGCTTGCAAATTTGGTATTTACAAATTAACTAATGTTTGTATGTTTAGCTAACAGACTGAACGTTTTACTAGCGATCACAGTTTACATCATGTAGACAAATATAGTTTAATGACCAAAACAACATTTAGTAAACATGAAAATAGACGAAGTATCTAGATTATGTCCTTAAAACAGTGTAATGTGACTTAACAATTTCGCAAATTAATTAAGAACTTTTTTTTTAAGATTTTCGCGATTTACTAAGATTTATTATCTAATTAAAATTATGGCTTACATTAGCCACGTTCGCGATTCTTTATAGCAGCAATGTTTAAACGATGCTGATGATGAATGCCCGTAAAACATTATTACAATATAACGAGTTGAGAATTTAATGAGAAGACTATCTCCGTGCACTGGCAGGTCCATAATGGATGAGAGTGACAAAGGATCCGTCGTCATGGCTTTCATCCAACAGTATACGCATAAAGGCTGATGATGATGATGATAGGCTGAATTCACGTAAACATTAAAAAAACCGACAATGTTATAGAAACACATTCTTATGAACATGTATTAATAATTAATTAACCATGTCCTAATCGACCATCTTTGCCTTGGTAGAGCCTATCTAACGAACAGCTTCGTCACCCGCCTAACGAACCAATCAATGTCAATTATAAAAAATATATTTTCAGATTAATGAAATTCGAATAGGCCCCTGTGAAATCGAGTTGAATAAAAAAGTAATTACATTGGCTATAAAAGCAATCTCGGAAGGCTTAGATTTTGAAACCATTTTCTATTGGTCTTACACGAGGATTGAGATGACTGATAAAAAAAATCGATATTAGAATATCATCAATGTAATTTATCGAAATAGCCCGGTTCAAATGTATGTTAGTTGATGATTCAGTAGATATAACCTTCCCAGTCGTACACTCTTGTCAGAGCGGTCGTGGTTGTATTGACGGTGTCATAAGTCTTATATAGTAGACTAGCTGTTGCCCGCAGCTTCGCCTGCGTTAACTAAGATTTACAACGGGATCTTAGTACACGAAATAACATTGTTTACACCTTGTGTCCGAAAAACCAAAATATCTTACGGAACCCTATTTTTATCAGAATAAAATTTAGCCTATGCTACTCGTGGATAATGTAGCTTCCGAATGGTGAAAGAATTTTTGAAATCGGTCCAGTACTTTTTGAGCCTATTCATTACAAACATACAAACATACAAAAATAGGTACAAATCTTTCCTCTTTATAATATTAGTATAGATGGTGAAGTAAAAACATAAAAAGTATCAAACTATATATCCCATGCCAGCAGTAGGAACTGGGCTTATGAGGCTATATGAGGCTTCTTCTCGAAATCAGGCGAAGTAGGTATTAGAACATATTCACCAAAGCGGCCCAGTGCAGGTTGTTGAACTTCACACATTTTCAAAGACTTTTAATCTCATCAGGCATCAGGTTTTTCTTACGATTTTTTCTTTCATCGGTGAGTGAGCGATGGTCTCGTATTCAGGTGCACTTAGAAATTAAGAAAAACTCAATTCAATGCAACAACCTAGGTTCGATCCTGACGCCCTGGTCAGGATTGAACTCGGACCTCTCAAGAAGCTGAATCCATACCCCACTGGACCATCGTCACTACTAGTTATAAGAATTCCCAAAGAACAGTTTTAATATTATGTCCTCATTTTGTACATTTTCATTGTTTCGAAACACAATTTAGGAACAAATTACAATCACCTGTCTACGTCATAAACGACTGAGCAAAGATAAAATCTAATAATATTCATGTTGCGTATAATGTCTGTGCCCTTTAATATTTCTAGAAAACATCTACAAGCTTGGCAGAGCAAAGGTTTATCGGCGGTTCTAACGTACCAACATTTAAATTACTTAACGACAACGTACTTTCCAAATTAAATGTATTAATTTTATTATTATAAACATCTAGTTTATTTATTGTTTTCTTATGTTTACGCGAATTTCACTCATTATAATGAAACAAATATCGCGTCCTCCCGTGGCCATCGTCGGGCTTGTAAAAAACTTAATAAGCCGCGATAAAATCCGTAAATTTGATTCACTATAATCTAGTTTATTTTCTTGGGGTGCTGTGAATAGGTCTTTGAATGTACTTTTATGTATGTGAAGCAAATTAAGTGTGGGTCGATTCTCTTTCGGTAGTTACTGTCACTTTACGTAGAAACGAAAGAGAAAGGAAAATAGGCCGATATCATAGAAATATTAAGAATATTCATATATCTGTGGCCGATATAACGTTATTTCGTTTGAATCGAAAAAATATTAGAATAGTATGCCTATTTAATTTCAATCGAAAAATAAAAACAACAGTTCTTCTCATTGTCATACGAGTATATTATATCAATGTTATTAATTTCATCAAGATTTGTTTACAATTAATACAGATACAAATTACAATAGCTAGAATGTAAATTTTAATGGGCACTTTATGAATTTTTGCTATCCAGCCATAAATTTCAAGATTAACATATTTTATATGATGCTATAAAATTTTAACAATACTATTAATAATTATCTATTGTAGGTATTTCTGCGTAGGTTCAAGTTTTAGTCTGTTTGTCTTTTCTGATTATGAATCAAGAGGCTAAAAATTGAATAGTTTACAATATAGCCAAATAGGTTCTTCATAGTTCTAAATAATAATGTACACAAAGTCATATCTTGTGGGATATTATTAATTTTATGATGTAGACGTAACCAAATAGTTGGTATTAATGAAACTTCTGACGCCAAAACAATATGTGACTAATCTTTGTGAGAACATTAAACACTAATTTATTTTATTGCAACTCCAGTAAGTTGAATACATAGTCTGTAGTCACATATTTTATGTGCCACGCGAGACAAATTGCTTTGGGATCATTTGAGATTTTTTATGTCGAATGTTGCGGTCGTTCAATATTTTGTAAGAATTTCATTCTAATAGGCTAATAAGTTTCAAGAGGGCCGCGAAAATGTAGGGTTGGTCACCCATTAACCAGGTGGGTACACGATTTTGCGCCGTAAGCGCAAACCCCTCACCTTCCGTCTGACGCAGGTTCTCACCGGGCACGGATGCTTTGGTGATTACTTGTGTCGGACGGCCCAAAGGGAGCCGACGACTGAATGTCACGATTGTGGTGCGGCGGTGGACTCTGCCCAGCACACCCTCGAGGTGTGCCCGAGATGGGCGGCGCTGCGTCAGGATCTGACGTCTGTCATCGGAGGGGACTTGTCTTTGTCGAGCGTCATCACCGCGATGCTCGGCTGTGACGAGTCCTGGGCGGCAATGGCCTATTTCTGCGAGACAGTAATGTCCCAGAAGGAGGCCGATGAACGGGTGAAAGAGGAAGCCGCTGATGTGGCCTCCCCCCGTAGACGACGAACGGGGGTGCGTCGGAGGCGCTACTTAATGCGCTTCCAGTGACACCCCTGTGCCCGTGTCGGGCTCGGGATGGGAACCCGGGCCCAGCTTAAGACACGACGTCGTGGGGACTGCCTAGTCGTAGCCGGGCAGTCCCCCTATTGTGGAGAATCTGGTCTTGCCGGGACCAGTCTGTCGCTGAGGGTATCCCGTCGCCTGCACAGATCCGGGTCCCTCAAATATAGCGGCTGAAGGCTCACGTAGCGGTTTTAGTGGGGTAGGGCACCCAAATGCGAGTCCCCACACACGCCCCCTGGTAAGGTCGTAAAGGATTTCCGCTGCGTCATCAAAAAAAAAAAAAAAAAAAAGGTGGGTACACGATTTCCATGCAGTGGCACGGGATCGGTCTTTACGGCGTTCATTGTGAGAGTCCTATGTACAACAGTGGACGGATATATTATACTAATGATGTTGATGAAACGTGTGTTAAATTATTGCCTTTATAAGTAAATCATTTTGTGAAACGGAAGGCTGGTCAATGTCCAATTAAAGGTAAGATGCGAGTGTCAAGAAATTGGTCATCTTGGTGTTCAATAAGTCAGTCTCGTTCGGCCGCCTTCCGATGCGGACGTATTGCTGACAATTATAATTACTTTTGTAAAGTAAACGTGTAGCGCGGCGCAAGCCGTCGCTCGTAATTATATTTCGCCATGAGTCAACAACTTGTGGCGAACGAATTGCTGGCGTTCCTCCAGCAGAAGCTGGACGTGATGGACGAGCTGTCTGCTGTTCAGATCTGCTCCACTAACTTCAGCGAGGACGATATCGCCGCTGCTAAGCTGCTGCTGTACAGGTCACTAAATAAGAGTGACCAGATGGTGTCCCGCCGGCGTGACGGGACAAAGAAGAGCTTGCAAGACATCATCACGCTGCTGAAAGAGACCGATCCCGACGACGTGCCCACGTTTGTGGCAAAGGACCTGGGAAAACTCCCTCCTGTCACCTTCGACCATGTCGACGTCACGAGCCTGCTGAAGGACATTGTCTTCCTGAAGGCTAGCCTAGTGGATGTGCAAAAGAGGCTAGATGCATCCCAGAATACTGTCGCTGAGTTGCGCAATGAACTCACAGAATTGCGTAAATCGGTAGTAGTAACTGGGTCACCACCTAATGCATCGAACGTAAACACGCGTCGTGGAGCATGCCTCAATTTATCGGGCGTCAGCTTCGCGTCAGCGCTTTTGTCCTCGCCGTTACCGAACGTTGAGTCTGCTGAGCGTGCACTGTGCACGCCCCGCGACCCCTCTCCCGCCCCAGCAGCTCCTCCTCTTACTGCACGAAATTCACGGCCAGCTAACTCGCTGCCGAAGTCTGCAAGAAATGTGAATCTTGCCAGCAGCACCGCCGGGAGCGGTACTCAATCTACGAAGCCCTTGCCAGAGAAGGCATCGAAGCGGGCTGATGATGATGGTTTTGTGACGGTGCAAAGGAGGAAGCACCGTCAGAAGACTAGCAGGAATCGCTGCGGCACGGCTCCCCTGGAGTCCAACTTTATACGTGCTGCAGCTCCGAACACCCCGGTGTATATCTCCCGCCTACACTACACCACTGAGGCGAAAGACATCGTGGAGTACGTGCGTCAGAGGACCAAATACACAGTGAGAGTGCAGCTGCTCGAGTCGCGCCGCAACGTCAATTTCAAGGCGTTCGTGGTGCGAATGCCGACTAGTTTTCTGCACCTCGTCATGCAGGAGGACTTCTGGCCACAGGGCGTGGTGTTCCGCCGCTTCCGCGGACAAGTTCCACCAGAACGCACCAAGACTTAAGTGCAAGTGAAGTGATACTAACATACTTTTAAGTTTTATTTACTAACACTAAATGTTATTATAATATATATTATTAGGTTATGGTATTTATCTATGGGCCTATGCAGCCTGAAAATAAATGGTTATTATTATTATTATTATTAATAAAGGAGGTCTTTCTTGGACAGTGGATGGATAGAAGCTGATGATGATGATAAATCAAAAACAAAAACAATTTTTATAAATAATATAAAATTTTGTTAATATCTTGTATAGCCGGACAAGCCAATGTTAGCCTTTGTCTTCCCGGATGATTTAGATGTCTGTTTTTAGCAGTTTACAAGCTATCATTGGCCAAAGAGTTACTAGAACTAGTTACTAGTTACTAGAAGTTTTGGCATATATTATGATTTATTACACCAATTTTAGTAAGTATAGTGTCTAGGTAACTTAGTATCTTCACACTGATGCCATAGCTTTGTCCGCAATATGAGTAAAATCTACGTAACCTAATTCAGTTCGTTGTCGAATAACATTAATCTTTAAGACTTGCGCACAACGCTCTGGGAATACCCGAAAGTTTTTATAGATTTTCTGATTTGATTGTTTCCGCATCTGAAAAGTTCAGGGGATAAATAACTTTATTCCTCTCCAAGAAACCTACTTCCATCGAGGCATTTTGATAAAGGTTTTGTTTCTTAAGTATTGTTGTAATTTTTTATGTCAGTTATTAGGCAAACCGGCCTTGCCCATTGCGTTATATCTAGAAATAGTCCAGACTAGTCATTCCTGTGTAGTCTATCCTTTTTTTTCTTTAACGCCGGAAAATGCACCTAGGCATCTCGCGGGCGAGTGGGTCTCCCCAGGCGGGTATGTGGGACTCGCTGCGCCCGAAAGCTAAATCCCGGCGAGGGACCTGTTAGCAACAGGGCACCTCGACGACTAGTCAGTCCCTCAGAGGACTGACGCCACCTCCACAGAGGGGTTGTCCTGCACTACAGAACAACCCATCCCAACGTCGGGACAGTACAATGAGGTAAAGTTCCCGTCCTCACCCCTTGCCTCCTGCTATTTTGACTCCTTTTATTATAATCAAGTGTACAAAGAGCCCCCTCGGCTCAATTCGCTTCGCCCAAGGTGCTGGGCTTACCCTGGGCTACTGACTACTGAGCCCCACCACCACGATAAGGCCTGAACCGTGATGGGTGGATTCCTGTGCAGTCCATCCTGAGGTAAGAGATGATTAGTCTTGGTGACAGTAATATTACTGCTTGTCCTGCCTAATCATCTGAAAGCACTGTAATGAACTAGAATAATATTTAACCAATAATTAAAAAGGCATTACAGGTATCTAAGAAAGTAATAAAAAAAGGAATTCGTAAGTCGTACGTAGCTAAAATTCGAAAAACAAATTACCAATTAACAACAAAGTTAATTTGTACTTCTTCATATTTTATGTGTATTTGTATAAAATGAATTAATTAAATGAATTAATTGATTAAGTACTTTAATTTATTTATGACACGATCACTTTATATGCCAATTGATATGGGTAATATTAGTACGGTCGATACTTGCCCGACAGCAGAGCCAGTGTAACAGGATGTTTGTGCCTCATATTTACGCTAAATTAAATTCCCTTTCATGTAATCATGATGGTGACCATTTTTTACATTTGCGACTCATTGGATTAATGATCGAGGAAGTTTTGAATTTAGAACCATGCTATAGGGCCTGACACACTGATTGTTGATATTAAACTGACTGTCATTACATTATTGGGCTGATTCAGCAAAAACTTAAACTACAGGAAGCTAATTAAATAATTCTTCCCCCCGTTCGTACGAGCGCTTATAAAGCGTCGCGGTAAAACCCGACGTCGACTTGAGTTGCGAGTTTATCATCCTAAATTCGATTTAATGTCATACACTCAACGTCGCAAATGCAACAGTGTTCGTTAAAAAAAACGCCGTGCTTAAAAACTCTTTCGTGTGAACAGGTACATGGGTATCCATTTGTCTCAATCAAACGCTTTTTCAACGCTCGGTAAAAAAACACTCGTGTGAACGGGGCCTTAAAGAATTTGTTTTATAAGGAATTTACTATACAGGATTTTTAATTAACATGTTTATTTTCGTTACTAAAACTATTCAAAATGATCCCGCTTTAGTTCAAATAACTGAACAAGACATTCGTAGACAGTTTCAAAATGTCGAGCTCTACAAAAAAAAACATGGTAAATATCCCATTTTAAACAGTCTTAGCAAAGAATTTACTTCCCGAAGTTTGTTTATTTTATCTCACATTATCCTGTAAAGAATCAATCACGTTGCTCACGTGATCCATTAATATTAAATATGCTCTAAGATATTCGTTTTCCGTAACTAGTAAAGTAAAATGACGCATTCAGTGTATGGACTTATTCCGGTAGTGCTTTAGTGCATCTAGAATATTCGCTAAGGCGCCAACAAGAAGCTTTTGTGTCAAAAGGCGCATAACTTCGTCCCAGGCGAATTAAGTCCGGATCACAAGCGTACTCGCCTTATAAATTCTATAGTGTGTTGGTAAATTCTTTATTATGTACGGATTTCATACATACAAGTTCAGTCAACACTACGAATTTAAAATCACCCAACCATACGAGATAATGTCTAAACAAATCTCGCATTGTGGAAAACCAGTGACGGTTAAGATAAAAGATTTCTAGAAACTTCTGTTTTTGACATCAGAGAAACAATAGGACAACTGTTGAGTCTCCTACAAAAGCTTTATTGTAGATATCTTTTGTGTAACCTTTAAAAGTAATGTCCAGAAGAGATTTTCGAAAAACAATATTTATATTAGAAGCTAGTAAGATATTTGAGCGCGAAGTCATATTATTTACTCTGCATGAAAACCGTCGCGGTTTGCGGACAAAGTTACATTAGTTACAGTACAAAAGTTTTAATAACTACCACACAGATCAAACGCCGAGGATTTTAAAATGACTACTCGGTAGGATTTAACTGAACTAAATCTTAATGAGATATAGCATTTTCATGAAAATTATCTCAGAACACACAACATAATATTATTATATACCTACATGAAAAGTTTTCAGTAAACACCTAAGTGAAAACATTTTTTAAATTGTGTGAAACTTGATAAAAGGTTTATATTTTGCTACATAACAAGCAATGATAATATAAGAACACGCTGTCGAAGGCGATCAGGGTGCACTTACGAAACCTTTAATACGAAAAAATAAGGTGTTTATAAACATACTGAACTAAACATAATAATTTCTTTCCATCTCTTTAGTCTATCTTAGGCTCCTACAAGAGTGGGATTATTTGTCCATAGGACATGTTCGCCTGAATATGTGACCAGCCCACCGCCACTTCAACGAGCTTATTGTTCGCGTTTCTCTTTCAAATGTTTTCGTTTTGAATCCTATCTGAAAAAAAAAACATCCAGCATACCACGCTCCATACGGCACACTTTCGGATCAGTTGTAAAATAAGGGCCATGTTTGGGACCCGTAAGTCATCACAGAGAGAACATATTTTCGCTTCAAATAACGATAGCTCGATTTGCTTCAAAATAACGATATTGTTGACGAAACGAAGGTATGAGACATACTCGCTAGTCACCGTTAATATTTACACCGTATTCTGTCAATTTTAACCGTCAACCAAAAAAGCATTAGTAAATAGTTGCGGGGAAACAACACCCACCTAACATAGGTGTGTGTCAGGTGGGTGTTGTTTACTAAAAGTCAAATTATTATTACTAAAAGTCAAATTATTATTACTAAAAGTCAAAGTTCTAAACTACTTTGCTTAAATTGTTTACCTTGTTTTTACACTATTACCTTAGTTTGTGATAGTCATATTTGGTATTTCTGCTGGAGTGGAGAAAAGATTGAAGGATTGTGTTGAAATATTCATCTCTTGAAAAAGGGTTCTCTTTTAATATGTAAAAAACAAAGTAACGGATGGCTGCTCGGGGTATCTAAAGTGGAGGCCTAGCTTGCGAGTAAACGTAGATATAGTCGATCTTACGTGAACGTAAGAGACGCAAAAAGCACCCATCGTCGTATAGGTCGTATCGTTGAGAGACATTTTTAGCGAAAACTCTGTTATAAGCTCCAGAAAGTAATATCTCTTCGCACTTTCACCTTCAACCTTTCAACTGTGCCTCGATAAAATGAAAAAGTATCTCACTAACACATTCAACGAAAGATTGTCAATAATGTACTTTTGGAATAGACTTGCTTTTCTTTTTTTTTAACACGCTTTATACAAAACATTTCGTAAAATTATTATAAAACTTTAAATAACATTCCTATAGTCTAGACTCCAGACTAAACATGGATATTATCATTGAGCTATTATTAACTCCACAATTAATTCAGTAATCTCCTATTTCTTTTAAATGCACTAAGAATATCTATAGCAAATAAATCAAAGCAACAAAAACTCCAATAATAATCGTAAAAGGATCATTTTATCAAAAGATGACCTTAAACCAATAACGATAAAGAGCCGAGCTTTCGGGCATATATTTTCTTTGATTAAATTCGTTCTTTGGCATAAAAATTGGATATTTTAAAATATAATATTATTGCCTATTAATAATAATAATTAATAATAATTAATGCTGTGTTAAAATGTTAACAAAAATTATACTTTATAGCATAAACGACTCATAATATAGTCCCATTATTGGTCTTCTTCTTTAACTTCGTAATTGAGCCGTCTAATCCTTGACGCTCACAATTATAATTTAGGTTTGGAATAATTCTGTTATTATTCTAAGAATAAGAATAATAAAATTTAAAAAAAAATGAGTTATACATAAAAATAGTATTTTCTCATACCAAAAATGTTTAATGCATTTGCATCCTTGCTGTTAGATTAAAAAAGAATAGATGCGTGTAAGGCACGCGATAACATACTTACATTACCATATTATTACAGAATGACGCCGTAGCTTGCCTTCGCTACAGCCTTAGGTAGCCGTCGGTAAATAAAATGCGTAATAAAGCTTTACTGAGGAAATATATAACATACATTTCGGCCGCCTAAGCGTTTTATGAGACCTGTCATGGATGATATAAAACCTGTTGTTGATTATGACATCTCATGCATATTATCACCTAGTTTCTAACAATATTAATCATTCAGTCTCGAGTGAATCTATCTTATTAATTTATCTAGTTATTTAGCTAAAAATCTATAATCCCTATTTTATTATTATTAATAAAGGAAGCGATTAATAATCAATTTTCCAATTCACATGCTAAGACGTTCTTATTAATGCGTTAAATTGCTTTGTGCTTTGGCAAATAATCAAATACTATCTCACCTACCTTTCAGTGCATAAAATTAATTTCTGTTACTTATTTAGTAATTCAATTTGGTGTTTTGATTTGACTAAAAATAATGAAATTCTATAATATCTTTATATAATTTTTGAGCAACGATAGTCCAGTGGTAGCTCGAACTCTTCAGCGAGAGGGCCCGGGTTCGAACCCTGTGGTGTTTTGAAATTGGTTCTTATTGTTGTATGTGTGAGTAATAATTTTAAACTGTGTAATAGAAGTTATTACGTAGCATGAAAACTATTTAAAACGGGATATCTACAATGCTTTTAAAAATTTTCGCTGAACTCAATATTTCGACATTGTCTTCAAATGTCTTGTTCACGAACTCGTCTCGTGAACAAGACATTCGTAGATAATGTCAAAATATCGAACAGACAGGTTCGATCCTCTACATTTTGTAGAAGAACGAATTGTCCATTCTCGTATCTAATTTCAGAGGAGTTTAATACTTTAAATCTGTATAAAAGAAGTTATTATGTAGTATTAAAACTATTTAAAACGGGATATTTACCATGCCTTTTAAGATTTTTCGCGGAGCTCGATATTTCAACATTGTCTACAAATATCTTGTTCACGAACTCGTCTCGTGAACAAGACATTCGTAGACAATGTCGAAATATCAAACAGACAGGTTCGGTACTCTACATTTTGTAGAAGTACGAATTGTCCATTCTCGTATCTAATTTCAGAGGAGTTCAGTGACGCAAATACGCGTTCAAGAATTATAAATATAATAAAGAGTAATCTTTAATGACTCAATTGACCTTCTCTAGACCTTCTCTAGGTAGACTCAATTGACCTTAAAAAAGATACTTGGATAGTACTATTTTGAATAAAATTTTTGACTTTGACTTTGAAAAAATGATCGCCAAGACGACTGATCCCACGTTACTCGCATCCAACACGGAACGGAGCTGCACGGAAATCCAAGAACAGCCATACCATATTATTATATCAAAAGTATTCCTTAATTTTCCCTACTTCGAGATTAAATCTCTATGTTGACAAAGGCATGATTAATAGGTGAAGTGTGAGGTACGAATGATTAGTAGAGAGGGAACGGTGTCAATATTAGCACACGGAGGGTTTTCTAATTATGCTTTGTCTATGAATTATACTTTAACAAAATGAATCTATAACGAAATTACAGATATGTCCATAAGTTTTCTGTGAGACTATGACTGTGAAAGAAGTCTGGAGCTTATTTAAAGTCTTTTTTTATTCCCTTGCTAAGTTAGACCACTGGATGTTTGTGACCTTAAGCAGATCAAGCGTTTTTTTATAGTAGTCGAAATATGTGAAAAATGTGGTAGCTATGCTGTTATGTGTAAATAGTAATTGTAAAAATATAATAATAGCTACCGTTATCATAATATGTCCTAGGGGCCCAACCAAAATGCCATTAAGAAAGCGTCAGCGAAGTTCGAAATGATAAAATTTATAGAATGGGCCACGGGCCTTATGTCAATCCCATACACTTTAACATTTTCGAACTTCGCTAGCGCTTTCTTAATGGCATTTTGGTTAGGCCCCCTTGTGCCGAACACGGGTCTCCTATTCTAAGTCGGACGAGCAGGCAGTTGGACCATAGTTCACCAATGCGCTGTAATTTTGAAAATAACGATGTTTATTTCAAATTCTCCTTCTTCTTTTATAATGTCTTTATTTAATAACTAGCTGTTGCCCGCAGCTTCGCCTGCGTTAACTAAGATTTACAACGGGATCTTAGTACGCGAAATAACATTTTTTACACCTTGTGTCCGAAAAACCAAAATATCTTACGGAACCCTATTTTTTTTTCAGAATAAAATTTAGCCTATGTTACTCGTGGATAATGTAGCTTCCGAATGGTGAAAGAATTTTTGAAATCGTTCTAGTACTTTTTGAGCCTGCCGAAGCCGAGGCCGAAGCTGCGGGCAACATCTAGTAGCTTATATAACTAGCACTGTATCATGTGTAGTAATTTTTCTTCGTAATTTTACGTGAATGTTAAATCCTTTAGATCCTCGTAGATCAATCGTAGGTGAAAAAAATCATATTTTGTAAAATATATTCATAATCGATTAAGTTAACCAACACTTCGCAACATATTGCGAACGACGGCCACTTTGAGCTACTTATTGAAAGCTTTAGACCGAGGTAGACAAAAGTCCATTAGGCCTTTCCAACTCGATGTGAATGTGAGAGGTTGCCTGAGTGAAATATCAAACCTGACAGATATGGCTTCGCTTTTATAGATAACTAGCTGTTGCCCGCGGCTTCGCTCGCGTTAAATTCGGAGTAGCGCAGGACCGTACGTAGGTATAGTAAACACAGACAGATTTTTTTTGAACTACACTGTGAACTTTCATCTCCTATTTCATGCCCATATAGGTAACAATCTTAAAAACGGTGGAACAATTATTAATGGTTATTTAATTCTTATAAAGTGTCTAAATGCAAAGTTTCATGGCGTCATCTTCTCTAATAAAGAACTTCCATACAAATTTTATCCCCTATTTAAATCCCCCTAAGCTTTTTTTCGCAACAATAAGTAGCCTATGTCCTTTCCCAAGCTCTAATCTATCTCTGTTCCAAATTTCATCAAAATCGGTCCAGTGCTTTAGGTGTGAAAGCGTAACAGACAGACAGACAGAGAGACAGACAGAGTTACTTTCGCATTTATAATATTAGTAAGGACTAGCTGTTGCCCGGGGCTTCGCCTGCGTTAACAAAAAAATCCTTTTTTCAACGACGGTTGAGTAGTTTTCGCGTAAAAGCGTAAAAAACATCCCTACTTTCACATTTATAATTTTAAATAAGGATATATTTATGAAAATCAAAAGAACTTAAATAATATATTCAAAACATACATGCATGTTATGGCTCTTATTGATACAATAATAATATATTATGTGGGATAACTTTATGGTGCACTAAGGGATACATCATTTATTAATATTTTGTAGGTAAAAAAATGTATTTGATTTCAGATTGTCTGTGAAATGTATTTGATCCTTATATCGCAATTAAAAACAACTGACAATAAGACTGGCGAAAAAAACAAATAGTCTCAACAAAGATATAATAATCGATAGATAATATAAATTCATTCATTCATTCATTCATTCATTCATTCAATGAAGGTATTGAACACTTTGAATGTAAATTAAAACGCCTGAATTAAAATCACTCGGAAATAATACTATTGCTCCATATGCCTGAGTAATTTGCGCAGGCTCTATTTTCAATTGAATATAGCAGTGGAGGGAGTTAACTATAACCCAATTAAATAAAATTAAGTAATTTAAATTAAAACACCTGAATAAAACACGGCAATAATACTATTGTTCTGTTTGCGCAGGCTGTATTTTTAATTGAACACAACAATTTAGAAGTTAGCTATACATACAGTGAACATCATGTAACATTATAAATTACTAGCTGTTGCCCGCAGCTTCGCCTGCGTTAACTTAGATTTGTAACGGCATCTAAGCGGGATGATACAATCTATAATATTATCCCGCGTTCCCGTGGGAATACGGGCATGAAAGCCTGTGTTAATCTGATGTATATAAAGTATATAATTATAAAGTTTTATCAAAATCCATTCAGAAGTTTTTGCGTGAAAGAGTAACAAACATCCTCACAAACTTTCGCATTTATAATATTATCAAGATAATATATGTAGGTAATTAAATGGAGTTTTATTTTGAGACTATCTAGCGTTATAAATATTTTACGTGGTGGGAAATAAATTAATTATTATTGTAGCTTTACAGGTCATGGGGAATTATAAAACACTATAGACATTATTTATATGACATATAAAGATCACTAGTGACTAATTAATACATTTTATTAAATACAATATAATATAGAAAATAATACAATTTGATTTCCTTAACCTGGTACTCGTAACATTAGTTCTCAGGAGCTTCCAAGTGAATAATTTGACGCGATGTGATTATTATTGAATTTTATGATTTTGACCACAGATTTATTAATAAAGACAGATTGAGCATGCCGAACACCCGAGTGACGCTTCAAATCGAATACAAATTCAAAAGCGCTCTCAGGTGCTTCACACAGAGTCGTACTCTAAACGTCTATTAGATTGTGTTCGCTTTTGAATTTGTATACGCTTTGGTGGCGTCACTCGCGTGTTCGGCATGCTCCGTCTCTCTTTATGTATAAATGTGTGATTTTGACTCTGTCCTTACGTCTCCATTAATAACCACCGGAAGGAGGACCCTGTTGCTTTATTATAAACAGACATAATAATTGCATTGGCATGCTTATAAGATATTATTTTATTTTTTATTGCTACATATTAAGATTTTTTCAATACACTCAAGAGCAATGAATCCGGGTCACTTAAAGATACCTGAAAATATCGCAAACTAATGCATAATGAAATAAATTTCGTTTAAAAGAAAATAACGAATAAATAGCCCTTAAATGAAAGCATTTGTTATTCTAAAATTATATCATGAAAATATGAAATTTGAAAAATAGAAACTTTCAAAGATGAAACTACAAACTTACTGCGTTTTATGTTGATATTGTTTTCAATGTAGTATTTAATTGGTTACAATGTTGATAGTATTCAATATTTAATATTTAAGTTATTACAGTTCACACCTGAAGAATGAATGCTTAAACCAGAATTCTCAAATTGTGGGACAGGGAATGTATACCAGAACATTATATTGATATTTGTCTTACATTTATTTCGTGTGACTTATGTCCATCTATGCAATATATTATTAAGGCAGGTCAACATGAGCTGGGAATATTCGGGACTTTCCCTTTTATTTGAACGGGCGGGAAAGGAAACGGAACGTTGCCGGGGGTCTAGCGACCTTCAGACTTAGGTTAAGGCTAAGTTATTTAAAAGATATAAGCAAAATAATATATATATACTCCCCTTTTCTCTGCAGATAAATCGTCTTCTATAAGCGATTTCCTATTCGCATACAAACTTATGATCATTACTATTCGTATTCCGAAATCGTATTAAAAATTGAGCAAATTTCCACTTTATTGATTTAGATTTTTGTCCTTTTTCTCAAAAAAAAAATTTTCATCACTAATTGACCGTAACCTTAGTAAGGGAGACACCCCTTAACATTTAATGTATAATGACCCTTTGAGCTCTCAAGGAAAAGATAAGATTTATCTCGAAATAAATATTGTCTTTCTCGTTATTATAAAATGTGACATAACATTCGCAGAAAATTTCGCTCGGTATCTCGGTAAAGTGGTCGCTAATAATGTCGATAAGGAATATTATATGAATACTAGAATAAACACATCCGAGGTTATCATTCAGGGATCATAATAATATATTCGCTTGGGATTATTAGCTCGTATGCATTCAATTTTTAACTCCTGTTACTCGTCTACTGATTAGCCGTAAATAAATATCAAGTAAGTGTAATTTAACTTATAATATTTTAATCAAATAATACATAGTAAATATATAAGAAATAAAAAAGTTATGTGCCTTCGAATGATGTGCTTTTACCTAAAAGTAATTTATGAAAAGAATAGTATTTTATAATTATGGTATTAATTATAATAATAATTAAAATCTGAAACAATGTTTGTTTTTTACTTAAGAAATCGATTAGCCATGTCCTTAATTAAATTTAGATTTAGCACGAGGCACCCGAAAATAATTAGTACGCTTCGCCCATTTCACTTAGTTTTGGTAAGATAGCTTAATTTACTTCCGTGAGCTTAATTTACTCAAAAAAAAGACACGAAAGACAAATGAAAACAAACGCATATTCGGCATAAGGGGTAAATGTATCAAATTAATCATATGATATAAACTGCACGGGTAAATAAAATAGCATGATTTACCCCAATTCGCTAAATAGCATTAATATCGTTTCTGAAAATTTCGAAGTATGAATAATATAATATTATAGTTCCAAAATGAATAGCAAAAAAATTAAAAATGACATTCCTTCGGAATTAAAATCTACCTATAATATATATTTTTTTTTTTGATATTTAGTATTTTCGTATTCCAATTCGTTAGAATATAATATAACAAAAAATAACATACATACTAAAATTTCATTCACGTAGTAACTTACTTTGCTTACAATAGCGAAAGGTACACTGGCAATAATTCGTATGTCTCATCTTAACACATAGTTTTATTAAAGTTCGATTATATATTCATTAATTATACTTTATAGTATTAATTTGGACGTTTTATTAAATGAATATGCTTCATTGTGCATACAAAATTAAAATTATATATAAGAAAAACAAATAAAAAGAAAGATGCGGACACAAAGGTGACTTTATCGCTGAGAAGCGATTTCTTCCAAGTAACGTTTGTGTAATGGAAATTTTTATAACAATAATTTGGAAAATGCAACTAAATATAATTTTAAGGTAATTCCTATTATTTTAATCACATTTAATTTTATACTGCTAGCGTCCGGTGGTTTTACCTGCATATTTCACATTCTCGAGAAAGTACGAGGATAAATTATAACTTTCACTCACAAATAATATAGCCTTCTATTGGTATAATTATTTTCAAAATCGGATTAGTATACCTAAAGATTACCCCCTATAACCTCAGGAACTAACAATTTTACCTATTTATATCGACCCTTCCACAATTGATTTATGATTCATCAGATGAAAGACGAAATGACGATATCACAATCGATACATGAAAATGTATATTGCCCAAATAGCACGATTTCTATGCTGCATTAATTTCCAATTTCCAACATTTTCTAAAATTCAAACTTTCTAATTATTGGACACAATGAATCAAATAATCTGAAACTAGCTTTGCGGTATATTTTCCATTTTTTAAATTTCGAAGATTCGATTATAGAGTCGGTCGTATGCTACGGAGGTATAATAAATCAGTGTTTAAAAGTAATTTAAAACTCTCAATGTTCTCTGCGAATATATGGAACTCTATATTATGAGATTTAATAGAGTGATTACAATTAGTGGATGGATAATAGCCGCCGGAAATATTACCATATTATACACAATATTACCTTACCATGATGCCAGATATTGCGAATAAAAATGTTTTCTTATATTCTACAATATTAGTAAAAATAATATATAAATAAATTCATAGATTGCTCATCTTATTCCAGGCTCAGAATTCTCAGAAATTGATACACTCTATAACAATAATTATTCAAATGTCTATTTCATATTATTATTATAATACTAATCTTATTATTAAAAT
Organism: Lycaena phlaeas; assembly: GCA_905333005.2. NCBI lineage: Eukaryota > Metazoa > Arthropoda > Insecta > Lepidoptera > Lycaenidae > Lycaena > Lycaena phlaeas. Next base: position 10,302,902 of record HG995172.1, on the reverse strand, counting down.
AAATATATCTACTCGTACCAATTTTGAAGTCAATAACTTAAATTTAATAATTGAGTTTGTGGTTCTTTAAATTGTCTTTACGTATATCATACATTCTGCTTGTATCCATTGGTCCCTTCAAAGAGTATAGATATAGTTTCACACCGTCTTGTTACACTTTTAGTACAGAAAAATAATATACATATATAATAATATGTATGTAGGTATATTATTTTGGGGAAATCTTTTCGCATATAGTATGCATAAACTTGTAATAAAATCTCTTTGGCTATGCCATTTGTATCTAGCTGGTTTTGATAACATTAAGAAGTTTTAATTTTAAAGAAGACAATTCCAAATTCAAATTAAGAAAATGTTTGATTTTCATTTGTTTTTATTATTGTTTTTTTAATCAGAAGCCCCAAATTTTTTATAGCAAAAAGTTATCCAACAAAATGGTAATGGTACAAATGGGTCTACAATACTTTAGTCAAATATTAATAAACTTTATAAAAAACCTTTTCAATTTTTATATAAAATGCGAAGAAACTTTTTCCCCGACCAAATAAATAAGCTAGCACACCCAGCAAAAGTTGTCTACCTCTGACCTACAACATTAATAAACTCCACGTGGAAGCCATTGTAACCTTTGATATACTCGGCGTCATCGATGAACTGGAAATATTAATATTTCACAAAGGCTATATTAAGCTACCAGATAATTCGTCATAATGTATCAATATGAAATGTAGCATACGAGCCTGAGGGTAAACATTGTTAAACAAACAAGGAGTAAAGATTGCTCTATGGCATCTATCTATGCACTATGGTAGATTTAAAACGTCGTGCATGTAAAAATCTAATGAACCGTGATCAAATCCATCAGTTGTTTCATTATAATGAGTGAAATTCGCGTGGACATTAGAAAACTATAAATAATTATATACCAACAAGCTGATTATTTTTGTAATTCTATGTGTACACAATAAAGTCTATTTATTAAAATACTCACTCATTTATTGGAACGAAGTTCCTTACGGCAGGCTTGGAGGGGATAGGGATTTTGCTACGCGACCGAACCGAAAAAAATGTCATAGTAAAACCGTAAGAAAAATTGCGTGGAATAAAAAGCGTTAAGGCGCGGTCTTAGTACGATTTAAAAATGCGATTTCACTCACACAACCGCATATCTACGCGCGATACGGTAACACACACACACGCGCCATCAACCATTTTTGCTCACAGAAAGATGCATGGTTATACGCAACGAGCAGAGTAAACATGGGTGTTATACTTATTCAAAATAAAAAAGCGTAACCACCAGCATAAATGCATACACTTTTATGTTTATAATAGATAGTTACAATCATTAGTTAAATAAAAGAAAAAACAAAAAATAAAATTATTTTTTTTACAAAGTAATCAGACATTTCCTACTCATATCACTACATAATTAACTAACATTTACAACGGGATCTTAGCGGGATGATATATCTTTACCGATAAATGGGCTATCGAACACTGAAATGTTTCATTAAAATCCGACCGATAGTTCCTGAGATTAGCGCGTTCAAATAAACAAACTCTTTAGCTTCATATCTTAAGGATTAAAAGCAAGAGTAAAATAAACTCGTTTAAATGTAGTCCAAAAAAATCAAAATTTCTGAATAAAATATGGTTGTTGTGCCTCACTCGATATAGTAGATATAGTCACACATAGGTATAGTGTGTCGTGGACTTTTTTGTAGATAATTATAAGATCTACTATTAATTAGAACATTTTATGGTTTTATCTCTTATAGTTTAGGCAGCGTACGCAAAATAAGTAACTTTTCTGGTTGTTTTTTTACACCTCGTGTCTGAAAAACCCAAATATCTTACGGAACCCTGTTTTTTTTCCAGAATAAAATTCAGCCTATGTTACTCGTGGATAATGTAGGTTTCGAATGGTGAAAGAATTTTTTAAATCGGTCTAGTACTTTATGAGCCTATTCATTACAACCAAACAAACAAAGTTTTCCTCTTTATAATATTAGTGTAGATAGATTTCGCCATAACTTCAAAACCGAACGTCCAATTTTAATCATTCAAAGTCGAAATATTATTTACATAAACTGTACTTAGTGATGAAATAATTTATTTTGATAAGGATCCAAAGCATGAGTAAAATAAACGCGTTTAAATGTAGTCCAAAAAAAATTCATAATATCTAAATAAAAAAATGGTTATTGTGCCTCACTCGACATAGATAGGTATAGCGTGTCGCGGACTTTTTTGTAGATAATTATATTAGTGTAGATTTATTAAGTTTTTATATATGTCGCAGTCATCTGGTTGAAACAGTCTTGAGCAATGAACATTATGATTTTATATTGTATTTTAAATTTATTTAAAAAAAAAAAAATTTAAAAAAATTAAAAAAATGAACTAAATTCCAATCACCTGACTGATTTTACGTCCGCTCTGTTCAAAAGGTTATATCCGCTATCTAGTTGGACGATGAGCGACGCTTGTTCAATCAACGTTCGGCCTAGTCATTCAATTAAATGTCGTCATTTAATTAACGCGCTAGTGATACAATCAAATGACTGATTCAACCAGATGACTGCGACATATACATTATCTAAGTCTAAGTATAACTATAATTGTTGGAGGTGTCGGAAAAAATAGGCCGTCTGGGAGTTTTCAACGAAAACGCTGCCTAAACCCTTTGAGATATAACAAAATAATGTATGGTTATGAAATTGTATATCTTAAATAGACCTACAAAAAAGTCCGCGATAACATATGTCTATCTCTTAGGAATGTTATACTATATCCATTTAATACTTTACAAAATGGGCAACTATAACGTGATAGTTTAAAAGTTATTTACACGAATGCGGTATGAATCCCATTTTAAATGAGTAAATTGGCATCTGCACTTCATGAAGATTATTTTTGCCCTTTACATCATGCAAATTAAATGAATACTTTAGGAGATATGGCAAAATCAAATTAATGCACAAGAAAATAAATCGTGTTGCCATGATTCGAACTGGCAGTTGTTTGGTGCATGGGCGTAGCCACACTGGGGCAAGCTGGGGCGCTTGCCCCACCCTGGCACCTATAGGGTGCCTAATTAAACATAAAACATTTTTTTCTAATATTAACAACAATCATAATTTTTGTTTTGTTATTATGCCATTCATTTATGTTGTAGTAATGTGTGCACAATAAAGTATATTCATTCATTCATTCATTCATAATATCAAAAAATTAGTCTACATAAAAAAAGTGCGATCAAAACAAAAAGCGGGTCCGAAAACCCTTAAAATTTACAGATTAACAAATTGGCATAGATGCAGCCCAAACGGCTTAATTAAAAAAAACCCCTCTGGTCTGGTGTCTAAGGCCATGGTGTATCAACTCTGATAGGTGTAATAATATGATTAAAGTATGGTGGAATATATAATAATAGTATCCTAAATAAGCCCATAGGACGATTGAATTAGATTGGGCAGCATTTAGATAGCTTCGCCATATTCTCACGTCGTCTATACCGCAGAGTTTGAAGACGAAAGTCTTCAACCGATGATGATTATCCGTCCACTGCTGAACATAGGCCTCCCTCAACGAACGCCAAGACGACCGATCCCTTGCTACTAGCATCCAACGCGGACCTGCCACTGCACGGAGATCGTCTTCCCATCTGGTTAATGGCCGACCAACACTTCGTCTACCTAAGCGCGGCCTCCACTCTTGAACCTTAACGGCCTATCGGCCATCCGTCCTTCTGAGTGCGTGATCAGCCCATTGCCACTTCAACGTGCTTATTCTTCGCGTGATATCGGTAACTTTAGTTCTCTGGCGAAGGTCTTCGTTTCGAATCCTATCTGCCAAAGAAACACCCAGCATAGCACGCTCCACAGCACGTTGAGCTACGGCAAACTTGCGGACCAGTCGTAAATTAAGAGGCCACGTTTTGGCCCCGTAGGTCATCACGGGGAGAACGCATCGGTTGAAGACTTTCGTCTTCAAACTCTGCGGTATAGACGACGTAATAATATGGCGAAGCTTCCTAAATGCTGCCCATCCTAATTGAATCCTCCTATCGGATTCCCTTTCGAAGTTTTGTCGACCTAGCTGCAAAGTATGCCCAAGGTAGACATACTCTTGCACGACTTCGAGAGTTTTGCCATCGACGTTAACAGGCCTAGGGAGAACGTGCTCATTGAACATGACTTTCGTCTTGTCCAAGCTCATCCTAAGGCCCGGAGGATTCATTTAGACTGTGCAGCATCTCCCGCAAACTCTCCAGCGGCTCGGCCAATATAACGATATTGTCGGCGAAACGAAGGTGTGAGAGATACTCGCCGTTAATGTTTATGCCACATTCTGCTCAGTTTAAGGTCTTGAAGACGTACTCCAAAGCATTTGTGAACAGTTTCGGGGAAAGAACATCCCCCTGTCGCACAACTCGATGCAGTTGGATTGGTCTTGTTTGACCTCCCGGAATCACGGACATAAAGGCGGCTTCGTATAATCCTCTCATCACTTCGACGTCTCGCCAATTGACCTGATATCGCTGCAGAGCTTCCAGAACAGCCCAAGTTTCGACAGAGTCAAAAGCTTAGCATAGTCCACAAAGGCAAGGTACAATGGCTGGTTGTACTCGTGGGTCTTCTGTACAACTTGCCTTATGGTGTGGATGTAGTCTATGGTGCTAAATCCTCTTCGAAACCCAGTCTGCTCCGGTGGCTGGAATCCATCGAGCTTTTAAGTGAGGCGGTTCGTCATAGCCCTTGAGAACAGCTTGTATATATGGCTTAGAAGTGATATCGGTCTGTAGTTTTTTAAGAAGGGAGTTGTCACCCTTTTTAAAATAACAGAACAACCTCGCTTCCATGCCATTCCTTGGGGGAAATGTCCCGATGAAGCACGAAATTAAAAATCTTTAGCAACTCTCTTAAAACAGGTTCGCCACCTGCTTTAAGAAGTTCAGTCGTAATTCCGTCCTTCCCCGGAGCCCTTCCCCCTTTCAGCCAGACTAACCTCATCCAAGCTGATGTTCAGAAGCTCGCCGGAGAGGTGTCGTGTTAGGCTGGCACGCGGATCGTGGTTCCGGGGATCGGGTTGAGGAGCGTGAGACGCATACAATTTGCCATAGAAATCTTCGATCTCCGATAAGATCTCAGGCTTTGAAGAAACGGTTGCGCCAGAAACGGTCCTAATCTTCGACAGATGGCTTCTTCCGAGCTTCTCCACAAAAACCTTCGACCCTCTATTCTGCTCAATTGCTTCGGTAATCCGTTGCGTATTTGAGCAGCGAAGATCTCGGCGTATTCGTTTGCGGATCTGCTTCGAGAGGAGCTCTACATCTGTAGAAAAGGCGTCTGTGTCTGCTCTGCGTTCCCTCATAATTACTAACAATAATTATATGTAATTAAGCTGTTATCTGTACTTCGCCTTTGCTCATAACTGCCACGCAGAGCAGGTGGATTGACAATCGCAGATGATGATGAAATCGCATCGGCGGCACTGCTGCCTGATCAGAGTAGCACGGGATCGGTCGTCTTAGCGTTCATTGAGAGAGGCCTATGATTGGCAGTGGACGGATTTAGGCTGATGATTATGATGATGATGATGATGAGTGAGCAAACGCTACTAAAGATGTGTGATTTTTACTAACAATAATTATATGTAAGTAAGCTGTTATCTGTAATTCGCCTTTGCTCATAACTGCCACGCTGAGCAGGCAGATTGACAGTCGCAGATGATGATGAAGTCGCATTGATGGCACTGCTGCCTGATCAGAGAAGCACGGGATCGGCCGTCTTGGCGTTCATTAGGAGAGGTCTAAGTTCAGCAGTGGACGGATAAAGGCTGATGATGATGATGGTATATTGTTCTTGTTGTATTCGAGTGGCAAGAGATCGGTAGATCGGTCGTCTTGGCAATCATTAGAAGGGGCCTATGTTCAGCAGTGGGCGGATTTAAGCTGATGATGATGATGATGATGATGATGAGTGAGCAAACACTTCACTACTAAAGATGTGTGGTTTTTACTAACAATAATTATATGTAAGTAAGCTGTTATCTGTAATTCGCCTTTGCTCATAACTGCCACGCTGAGCAGGCAGATTGACAGTCGCAGATGATGATGAAGTCGCATTGATGGCACTGCTGCCTGATCAGAGTAGCACGGGATCGGCCGTCTTGGCGTTCATTAGGAGAGGTCTAAGTTCAGCAGTGGACGGATAAAGGCTGATGATGATGATGGTATATTGTTCTTGTTGTATTCGAGTGGCAAGAGATCGGTAGATCGGTCGTCTTGGCAATCATTAGAAGGGGCCTATGTTCAGCAGTGGGCAGATTTAAGCTGATGATGATGATGATGATGATGATGAGTGAGCAAACACTTCACTACTAAAGATGTGTGGTTTTTACTAACAATAATTATATGTAAGTAAGCTGTTATCTGTAATTCGCCTTTGCTCATAACTGCCACGCTGAGCAGGCAGATTGACAGTCGCAGATGATGATGAAGTCGCATTGATGGCACTGCTGCCTGATCAGAGTAGCACGGGATCGGCCGTCTTGGCGTTCATTAGGAGAGGTCTAAGTTCAGCAGTGGACGGATAAAGGCTGATGATGATGATGGTATATTGTTCTTGTTGTATTCGAGTGGCAAGAGATCGGTAGATCGGTCGTCTTGGCAATCATTAGAAGGGGCCTATGTTCAGCAGTGGGCGGATTTAAGCTGATGATGATGATGATGATGATGATGATGATGAGTGAGCAAACACTTCACTACTAAAGATGTGTGGTTTTTACTAACAATAATTATATGTAAGTAAGCTGTTATCTGTAATTCGCCTTTGCTCATAACTGCCACGCTGAGCAGGCAGATTGACAGTCGCAGATGATGATGAAGTCGCATTGATGGCACTGCTGCCTGATCAGAGTAACACGGGATCGGCCGTCTTGGCGTTCATTGAGAGAGGCCTATGTTTGGCAGTGGACGGATTTAGGCTGATGATGATGATGATGATGATGATGATGATGATGATGAGTGAGCAAACACTTCACTACTAAAGATGTGTGGTTTTTAGTAACAATAATTATATGTAAGTAAGCTGTTATCTGTAATTCGCCTTTGCTCATAACTGCCACGCTGAGCAGGCGGATTGACAATCGCAGATGATGATGAAGTCGCATCGACGGCACTTCTGCCTGATCAGAGTAGCACGGGATCAGCCGTCTTGGCGTTCATTGAGGGAGGTCAATGTTCGGCAGTGGACGGATTTAGGCTGATGATGATGATGATAAGTGAGCAAACGTCGAGAGAGAACGTCTTCCCACCTGGTTAAAATGACCAACCAACATTTCGTCTACCTATGTACTTATGTGAAATAAACCAATTCCATAAAAAATTATTGTGGTAAAAAATGATTGCAAAGTATCAAATTTGGTTTATTGAATTTTGGAATAATGATGATGGTATATTGTTCATGTTGTATTCGAGTGGCAAGAGATCGGTAGATCGGTCGTCTTGGCGTTCATTAGGAGAGGTCTAAGTTCAGCTGTGGACGGATAAAGGCTGATGATGATGATGGTATATTGTTCTTGTTGTATTCGAGTGGCAAGAGATCGGTAGATCGGTCGTCTTGGCGTTCATTAGGAGAGGTCTAAGTTCAGCTGTGGACGGATAAAGGCTGATGATGATGATGGTATATTGTTCTTGTTGTATTCGAGTGGCAAGAGATCGGTAGATCGGTCGTCTTGGCGTTCATTAGGAGAGGTCTAAGTTCAGCTGTGGACGGATAAAGGCTGATGATGATGATGGTATATTGTTCTTGTTGTATTCGAGTGGCAAGAGATCGGTAGATCGGTCGTCTTGGCAATCATTAGAAGGCCATAGGTCATGGCCATGTTCAGCAGTGGACGGATAAAGGATGATGATGATTCGTTTTGTTGATCTTAAAAAGAAAACATGATATTATACAAAATACTAGCTGTCCCGACAGACTTCGTTCTGCTAAAATCGCTATTAAAAAATAGGGGTTGATCGTAGAGGGGTGAAAATTTAGGGTTGTATGTATTTCTGTATGTTGTATCATAAAAAAATAGAAATTAAAAATTTTGTCTAAAAAATAAAAATAAAATTTAGGGGTGGACTACCCCTAACATTTAGGGGGATGAAAAATAGATGTTGGCCGATTCTCAGACCTACTGAATATGCATATGAAATTTCATAAAGATCGGTCAAGCCGTTTCGGAGGAGTACGGTAACTAACATTGTGACAGGGAAATTTTATATATTAGAAGATTATTCGTTCATGTTACGTTTACTATGCAAGCCATGACCGATACGGTCGATCGACGTAGCAGACAAACCACGCTTGCACCTAGCGCATTCAAATATGTATTCTATGCGCATATAAATAGAATGCCACAATATGTTTTTGGATTTAGAATGTTATGTTTGTGCAATTACTCAAATTACACAATATCGTATATTTCAACGAAAAAACATTATAGCCTTATTATCCATCTTATACTTTCCCAAATATTCCAAAAAATTTTTACAATTTACACATAAACCACGAAGTTTTATGTCACAAGAAGACCGGCCGGGACCGACCAGCCACAGCGAGCGTCGGTCGCGGACTGAATATGACCGCGTAATCTAATGCTACATTTACCACACATTGAATAAGGTTAAAAATTGCAAAGCAGAAGTGTAACCCTGTTGCAAATAAACATTTAATTTGCGGGTTTTTCTTTAATAACTCAGAATATACGCATTGAATTCAATATCTGTTGAGACGAATTCTTCATAAAATCATATTCTAATTATATTCTTACAAAAAATATGTTGTTACCGCTGAAAATACAGAGAACTCCAACGTCTAAGTTTATTTTTGAGAAGGAAATTACGATTTTTTTATTGGATATATTAAACAAATATTTAATATTATATGACCGTAAACATTTTCTTTAGACCCTTTTCTATGGTCTGTATTTTTTTGCATTAGTTATATTCATTGGGTTTCCTCGTACCGGAGCGTCAAAAAAACCCAGTTTTGTGAGTTTTGAGCTAAGACCGCGCCTTAAATGAGACGTGCGCAGGCGCGACAGTCGCATACACAAGCGAGTAGTGTATAATACCTTTTTAGCCGAAGGAACTTCGTTCCTACCTGGTGTCCCACAACACCACATTTCTTTTTTTTATTCAGTTTAAAATAATCCAGATAGCCATCAAGGCTTCAAGTTGTCTCTTATTCCACACATTTATCCACATATTGTCAATATATCACTGTAAGTATTACTATACTAGCTGGTACCCACAGCCTCACCCGCATAGAGTTTGAAAAAGTAGTTTTTGTTTTTATGTTAGAATGACATGACAAGATTTCGGACACAAGGTGTAAAAAATCAACCAGAAAAGTTACTTATTTTGCGTTCGCTGCCTAAACTATAAAAGACCTTTAGATGTTATAATTAATTGTAGATCTTATAAATATCTACAAAAAAGTTCAGGACACACTATACCTATCTATGTCGATTGATGCACAACAACCATATTTTTATGCAGAAATTTTGAATATTTTTGGGCTACATTTAAACGCGATTATTTTATTCGTGCTTTTAATATTTTTTTAAAATAAACTATTTCATCGCTAAGTACAGTTTATGTAGATAATATTTCGACTTTGAATAATTAAAATTGGACGTTTGGTTTTGAAGTTATGGCGAAATTATCTGCCCTATCTACCCTAATATTATAAAGAGGAAAACTTTGTTTGTTTGTAATGAATAGGCTCAAAAAGTACTGGGCCGATTAAAAAATTTTTTTTCACCATTCGAAAGCTACATTATCCACGAGTGACATAGGCTATATTTTATTCTGGAAAAAAATATTTGGGTTTTTCGGACACAAGGTGTAAAAAATCAAGCAGAAAAGTTACTTATTTTGCGTACTAAGATCCCGTTGTAAATCTTAGTTAACGCAGGCGAAGCTGCGGGCAACAGCTAGTAAGAAATAAAGTGAGGCATGATATTTTATCATTTTCCATTATAATTACAGCATGAAAGCCGTTTTCGTGTTAGCGATACTAGCGTGTGCTGTAGCGTTGGCATACAGTGACCTGGTCTGCGGCAGCAGCTACTGCAAGAAGAACCCATGCACCGCCAACGTCGCTGCATCATCATGCCGCAGTCCCAGCATCTACCGTGCCAATCATGCCGGCAAATGCGCTTGCTGTCCTGCCTGTGTTACTTTATTATGTGAGTATAATTTTCTATCATATTATTATATCTATGTAAATAAATGTTAATAATCTATTTATGTAAATAAATATTATAAGTATTCTGTGCATACGCAAATACAGCTGGACTGATTTTTTTGAATTCGAAAATGTTTTAATGCAGAATTCGGTCCAGTATTTTTTTTTTTTTTTTTTTTTGTATAGCACAACGTCTTTTCTGTACGTTAGATTCATTGTGTAATAACAATTTCATGACTTATTCTAGTCAAGATAATGCACGGTCTCAAGGAACATTGAAAGAGGCAGATCGACCAAAAATTTGGTTTGTCATGGTCGTATTGAAAAGATGTAGTTCGTATGAAAGCCAATAAGCAAGTCACTATGTAATATCTAAGGGCAGGAAGATATTTTTTTATCCACGTTAAGGCGTTAAATTTTTGGTCGTACGGCAAAATTAAAGCTATTTTTTGGTGCTGATGTGGTAATTTATAGCACATGATACGGAGTGGTAGCGTTACATTATACTGGTGAAATAATTATTATTAATCATTTTTGAAGATCACCTCAAACATCCAAACTTATATCATCATCATCATCATCAGCCTCCATCCGTCCACTGCTGAACATAGGCATTAGGCCTCCCTCAATGAACGCCAAGACGACCGATCCCTTGCTACTCGCATCCAACGCGGACCTGCCACTGCACGGAGATCGTCTTCCCATTTGGTTAATGGCCGAACAAACTTATATACACATTATTTATTTATTATGTTAGTGTAAAAGAAATAACATACCGTTGCTTATATTTTCAGCTGAAGGAGATCAATGCAAGACGTACAGTAAAGAACTGGGTGAAACTCCATCCGCCGTTTGTAAGGAGCCCCTCAAATGCTTGATCGGAGTTTGTACACGTGTCCCTCCCAAAAAGAATTAGAAATCATCCCTATATTTTTACATTTTGACGCTTTGATGCGATCATAATATATTGTTATAGAAATATAAAATTTCATTTACGATTTTTTTTTCATTCCATTTTTTTTTCTTTTTTTGGTTATTACATATTACAATTAACTTTTTTTTTTATATTAATTCATTCCTAAATTAAGCAACTATTGTTAATTGGTCAGCGTCATCTATGATCGAAAACTAGCTCACCAATCTTAATACATAAAATGGTAAGAATCTGTGCTAGTAATACTACTATAATAGTACTGCCTGTCCCGCCTTTTTTCTAAAACAACGCAGCAGCAACGCGGTTCGATCCTGACCCCCATGTGTGCCTTGATATGGGTCTTTCTACATTTGTAAGTGCACCCTAAAAAGCACGAGACCATCGGTCGCTCATCGGTGAAGGAAAACATCGTAAGGAAAGCATGTCTGATGAGATAAAATTCTTTGAAGTATGAAGGTATCACCAACACGCCTGGCCACCAACTGACCCAATGCCAGCGCATCAGTGAACTATGGTCCATTACCCTCCTCGCCTGATTTCGAGGAGGAGACCCGTGCCCAGCAGTGGGACATATTATATGGGCTACTTTACTTTACTAGCAGAGGGGACCGCAGCACAAACACACGCCTCCCAGAAAAGAGACGAACAATATATATACTATACTTATACACTATACACAAACAATAGGTATGGAGGTTTAAAGTTAATAATTAATATCAATATAATATCAAAAAAAACCTTTCATAATAAACGCGTCTCATTTCAATTTTATTTAGTTAAGTTCATAATGAATATGCTCTGGAATGAGTTAAAGTGAGATGAATAAGTTCTGCCACTGCACCGAGAATAATATTTGATTTTATAACTTTAAGCCATGTAGCAAACATAAGTTACCCGGTGCATTTATGGAGGATTACCAAGCTCGCCGCTGTGGAAATGTGCCGCTGTGGAAATGTGGTTTTAATAATATTAACTCATACAAAAAACTAAAAACTAAACCTTTCCGAAAGAATATGTTTCGTATTCATTATCATCAATGTAATTATAACTGCTGGATAAAAATCCGTCAATAAACGCTAAAAAAACAACATACACGAGGCATGGTGAAATAAAGTTATGGAGTAGTCAGTGTAAGATGGATAAGGGTAGGTGGGTATCGGTTGGCTCCCCACCGGTTGGATCCAAGCCTTGTCGTGGCGGTGGGGCTTAGTAACCCCCGGTCCTTTCGAAACCCGGGGTGAACCAATTGGATTCACACAGGGCGGCAGTTGATTCTGATCCACTGCCGGCCGAGCCGCTCCCTGGTACGTAGTGCCGGGGGTGGTGGTCGCCGTCCCACGTTGGGGCGGGGACCGCGAGGAAGACAACCTCTTCAAAAATCACCCTAATCCTAAGTTTTTGGTGCGCGGCGAGAGGATGAATGGCTGGAGGGTCTCCAGTCGTTAGCGCACCCCCAGCCGGGGTACCGGCGGACCCCCCGGTTGGGATACAAATGTACGCCATCCTGGTGCACAGGGCTCTGCCCAGGATGTACCTGTCCCTAACCCCGAAGGTGGAGACACCAGAGGGGAAAAGTATTGTTCCAAAATTAGTTCAAATAAGAAAGAAACTCTCCGAGCGGGTTCCAATCCCGTCACCTCGTGTGCTGCCCCATGTAATACGGAGGGGGCAAAACAATACTTCGGCGGTTCGGTATCCCCGGACCGTCGCGACCCGGCGATCATACATGAACATATCGATATTGCAAGTGATTTGGATCTGTTGACGGCAAGTGAAGAAGAAGGAAGTTCGCGAGTGGCAACGCCCGCGGCGATTGGAAATGCGAGTAGGTTTTTTCGAAAGCAACCGGGTAGGGGAGAGTCGGCGGACGAGAGCGGCAACGAGACCGCTGTCTCTGCGTCACAAAACGACGACATGAGTGGAAAGTTCAGGCGCCTACGCAAAAGACGCGGAAGCGACGTAGACAAAGAGTTGGACAAAGAGCAGGGCACGGTCACCCCGAAATGCACCAAGCGCGGCAGGGGAAGGCCGCCGACTACCGGAGAATACGTCGGTCTAGCTCAGGCCATAAAAGAGAAAAACATCGCAGAGCGCGAGGCCCTGGCCATAGCGGCATAGAAGCGGAGCGGGAAATACAGAATGAGACGAGGAGACTCCTGACCATACGATCACAGTGGTTGTCAGAGGCGTCTGCTACGTCGGACGTCCACATGGGAGAAGACGAAATTACGTCGGCTAAGCTAGGTTCGACCATCTCCGCAGGCCTGGAGGTCATAACAAACGTGACCAAAAAGTCAAAAAATTTAAGCGGGCGGTACGTTAAAGCACTAAAAGAGGCCACAACCTCCATACAGGAAGCATGCGCGGTAATGCTGAACCGATCAGCCACAGATGAAACGAGGGCACAGGCGGCGGAGATCGCACGCCTCACAAGAAAACTCGCAGAGCGCGAGGCCACTGACGGCCGACCTCAAGTCGCCCCTGCGACCCCGATGCCGAGCGTCGAAGAGATAGTGCAACAAGCAGTCAGAGAGGCAGTCTTGGTGACAAGTGCTAGGATGGACGCGCGGCTGGAAAGCCTCGAGGCTCGGCTTCTACCGGAGCCTCGTCTGCGCCCTCCACTCGCATCTGATTTAAGAGACGCGGCCCAAGACACAACAACATCAGTGTCAAAGGCCAAGAGTAGGAAACCTGAACCGGAGCCCACAGTTACAACGCTAGCACCCCCGGCAAATTCTGGCCCCGCTCTAAAGGGGAAGAAAAAGAAGGTGAAAAAATCCGCCGCTGCCATTGAGGCAGCAGCCACAAGGCGGGAGGGTAATGAATCAGCAGCGGTAGCGTCGAAACCGCCTCGCAAGGAGACATGGGCAGAGGTTACCCGGAAGAAGGAGAAGCCACAGAAGAAGGCAGAAAAGAAAAAGGTTCCCAAAAAGGCCAAACTTCGTGCACCCAAGTCTGCAGCCGTAGTCATCACACTGCAGCCAGGTGCGGAGGAACGGGGCGTCACATACAAGGACGTCCTAGAGAAGGCCAAGAAGGGGCTCGACATATCGGAGCTTCAAATCCCGGCCGTAAAGTTTAGGCTGGCAGTGACTGGCGCCCGTATGTACGAGGTCTCGGGGGACGCTTGCCAGGAGAAGGCGGACGCCCTTGCGGGAAAATTAAGGGAGATTATGGGGGAGGAAGACGTCCGCGTAGCCAGACCCCAAAAATGTGCTGAACTGCGCATCACAGGGCTAGACGATTCCGCAAATGCCGAAGAAATCGCCCAGGCAATCGCTAAGGCCGGGGATTGCGCAGACGGCGACGTTAAGGTGGGCGAAATACGCCTAGATAGAAGCGGTCGTGGTTCGGCTTGGCTTAAGTGCCCGGTCGACGCCGCCAAGAAGGTGACGGCACCAAACACCAAGGTGTGCGTCGGGTGGACCGTGGTGCGTGTTGCTCTATTATCTGCGCGCCCTATGCGGTGCTACCGCTGCCATCAGATCGGTCACCCGCGGTCTACGTGCGCCTCCGAGGACGATCGCAGCGAACTCTGCTTCCGCTGTGGCCAATCAGGCCACATAACGGCACAGTGTAAAAACGCGCCCCACTGTGCATTATGCGCAGCTAGCGGCAAACCGGCGGACCACAGTGTGGGCAGTAAGACCTGCGGGAAGCCCACACAAACGAAGAAGGGTGGCTCTAAAAAGAGCACAACACCCCCCATAGCAGTCACAACACCAACGGCGGCTACTCAGGGCGGAGCGGAAGAAATGGATGCCCAATAACGGACACATTACGCTTCTTGCAGGGCAACTTGAACCACTGCGCCCAGGCACAAGATCTCTTGGTTCAGACCATGGCGCAGTGGTCAATCGACGTCGGCATAGTGGCTGAGCCCTATCGTGTCCCAGAAAGAAGCGACTGGGTCGGAGACGTAAGCGCGTCAGTAGCGCTAGTCTTCGGCCCCAAAGTCGCCTCTCCATCATGTGGAAATACGACCAGAGGTCAAGGATTCGTTGTCACGAAAATAGGGGCCCTCACCGTTGTGGGGGTTTACTTCTCCCCTAACCGACCTCTGGTCGAATTCGAGTCGTTCCTTCTGCGGCTGACTGCCTATATCAGCGCAGCACCAGGCCCTGTAATCGTCGCTGGGGACTTCAACGCAAAATCAACGCTCTGGGGATCCCCGACGACGAATGCAAGAGGTCGAGTGGTCGCGGACTGGCTGGCCTCCACGGGACTCGTCCTGGCCAACCGAGGCGCCATCAACACCTGCGTCCGGCAACGAGGCGGGTCGATAGTGGACTTGACCCTAGTCAACCCATCTGTCGCCCGTCGACTCACAAACTGGCGGGTCCTGGAGAACGTGGAAACCCTCTCGGACCACCGATATATTCGGTTCGACGTCTACGCTCGCACGTTGCAACTCGGCCGCCCAACTACACCTAGTGGCGGCCCAAGGTGGTCCCTCAAAAGGATGGATAAGGAGCTACTGATAGAGGCGGCAATCGTTGCATCCTGGGCCCCACTTCCTGCAGAAGGAAGGGTGGAAGAGTGCGCAGAATGGCTGAATGAGGCGATGCGTAACGTCTGCGATGCCTCAATGCCACGTGTAGGACCTCTGAAGCCCCGGCGACAGACATACTGGTGGCGCCCCGAAATCACGGAACTACGGCGAAACTGTGTAGCAGCTCGTCGTCGCTACACCAGATATCGCAGGAGGCGCCACAGAGACCAAGCAGAGGAGGACGGCATCTATGATGGCTATCGCACGGCACGCCGCGCCCTTCGTGATGCCATCCTGAAGGCGAAGGCAGAAGCCTGGGATGAGTGGCTTGAAACCCTGGAGCGAGATCCGTGGGGCAGGCCGTACATGTGGGTAAGGCAAAAGCTTCGCCCAGCCGCCCCACCGCTCACCCAGAATCTCCAACCAGATCTTCGCAACACCGTTGTCTCGACCCTGTTCCCATCCAGGGCTGAGTTGTCATCAGTGACTGCACAGAGGGAACAACCAAGCTACGACGAAGAAGAGGACACACCGCCGTCAGTCACTCCATCAGAACTCGCCGCAGCTGTACAAAAGATGGGCCTGAAGAATACAGCCCCCGGCCTCGATGGTATACCGGGTCGTGCCTGGGTTCTGGCGATGGAGTACATGGAGCCGCATGTACTCACCACTTTGACCAACTGTCTAGTCCAGGGCCGAGTACCGCGTCGCTGGAAGTCCGGCAAACTGGTACTGCTTCAAAAGAAAGGGCGCCCGGAAGATCGGCCGTCGGCGTATCGCCCCATAGTGTTGCTCGACGAGATCTGCAAGATACTGGAGCGGATTATCGTGACGCGTCTCAATCACCATCTAGAGCGCGTCGGACCAAACCTGAGCGCAAACCAATACGGGTTTCGTTTAGGCCGAGCAACCATAGGTGCGTTACAACGCCTACGGTCTATCGCGGAGGAAGAGGTGTCCCGGGGCGGTGTAGTATTAGCTGTGTCCTTGGATATATCCAATGCCTTTAACTCGCTGCCCTGGGAAACCATCAAAGGGGGACTGAGACACCACCGCGTGCCAATGTACTTACGCAATATCATCAGCGATTACCTTTCGGCACGGTCAGTGCGGTTCCCTACGCAGGAAGGCTGGGAAGAGAAGGAAGTGGTCTGCGGTGTTCCACAGGGATCAGCTCTCGGCCCGCTCTTGTGGAACATCGGATTCGACTCAGTGCTTCGCGGCGCTAATCTCCGAGGCGTGGAAGTTATCTGCTACGCAGACGACACCCTGGTCGTCAGTCGCAGCAAGAACTACCGGGACGTCACAATACTCGCGACCGCGGCCGTCGCGCAGGTGGTCCGTCGGATAAGGTCGTTGGGCCTCACTGTGGCCCTAGAAAAGTCGGAAGCTCTCTGTATGCACGGGCCTAGGAACAAACCACCATCTGATCTTGCAGTGGTCGTCAGCGGGACCAGAATTAACGTCACCACATCTATGACGTACCTAGGCCTGGTTCTAGATGGAAGATGGACGTTCAGGGAACATTTTCGACGTCTGTCGGAGAAGGTGATGAAGGCAGCTGGAGCGCTAGCTTCACTCCTCCCAAACCTTGGGGGTCCAAACCTCGGCTGCCGTCGCCTGTACATGGGAGTCATTCGCTCCATGGCCATGTATGGAGCGCCTATATGGGCAAAACATCTGTCGCCCGAAAATAGGCTGGTGCTCGGAAGGCTCCAAAGAGTCATGGCCATACGGGCAGTACGCGGGTACCGCACCGTCTCTAGAGACGCGTCATGCGTACTTGCAGGAAGTGTCCCTTGGGACTTAGACGCCGTATCCCTCGCTGATGTATACTGGCGGTGCGCATCGGTCCGCGCGGAGGGCAGCAACCCTCTACCGGAAGTAGTTCGTCAGTGGAGGGACTCGGCAAGAGAGAGGGCGATAGAGCTGTGGGCGGAGCGGCTAGAAGAACCTCATGTCAGTGTGAGGCTTCTGACTGCCATCCGACCAGTTCTAAAGGAGTGGGTCGAGAGGAAGAGTGGTGCGCTCACCTTCCGCCTCACACAGGTGCTGACGGGGCACGGTTGCTTTGGGCAATACCTGTGTGAGATTGCAGGACGAGAAGAAACGACGCGTTGCCACCATTGCGACGCGGACAGGGACACGACCGAACACACCATCACAGCGTGTCCCGCCTGGACTGGACAACGTGCGGCTCTAACGGCCGCCATTGGGTCTGATCTCTCACTGCCAGCCATCATATGCGCCATGCTGAGCAGCGAGACATCGTGGGATGCAGTGGAGTTATTCGCGCAACAAGTTGTCTCCACTAAAGAAGAGGCCGAGCGTCGGAGAGAGATAGAGACGCTCGACCCCAGAAGAAGGCCGAGACGAAGACGTCGTGCGGTCAATCACGACGACCGCAACGTCCCGCCTTAGCCGGGGTACTCAGGGTGGCGGTGTGGGGACGCCGTCACCCGTTTAATCGAGTCCCCGAGCGGGCCACGATGCGCAAGCTACTCCTGCGCATTGTGGCAATAGAGAGGAAACGATGGGGGGCAACCATAAGCCCGCAGAAGAAGGGTCTGCACTACCAGCAGACACCCGTCAGCAGAGTCTCGGAGTACGCCAACGCCATCCCGTGGCTCAGCAGTATGACGGATAGGAGGAGTAGCGCCGGGTTTTAGTGGGTAGAAGCTGCGTCCCTTTTACCATCTTTCGGGCGCAGCGAGTCCCACATACCCGCCTGGGGAGTCCCTACTCCCCCGCGGTATGCGTAAGAGCATTTCCCGGCGGAAAAAAAAAAAAAAAAAAAAAAAAAAAAAAAAGGGTATCGGTTGGCTTAGCACCTGGATCTACTCGGCCTGCCAGTAGAAATAAAAAACTTTAGAATTTACTAGCGTAGCGTAGCAACTAGTACTTGCTGATGAAGATAATATTAAAACGTTTTTTTTTTTTAATTTTGGCGTTTGGAGCTAGTGATATCGTGGATTAAACATTGTATGTCGTTATTTTATTTTTTTGAGTTTTTTATTCGGTAAATAAATCAGCGATTCTCGATACAAAAAGAAAATAAAATATAGAACATACATCTATTAGAGTCAAGAGTCTAAAAAGAAATTTATTACTCCGAAGTAGTGTTGCAGCCTCCCACTGTAAAAACTACTTTTGTTGCGGGCATTTTTCTCGTACCTATACGCAATAAATTTTTATAATAGTTGTCGCAGCAATAATTTATCTCTTTCTTTACTAGTGTTTATTATACATTAAATGTACCAGTACGTTACCTATGATATGAGAAAAAGTTATTGAACTCTTTTTTAAACCATATTGGTCCATCGCCATCGCCATATTTTCGTATGGCTTTCTGAGTATGTTACAGACATATGAAAGCCACTTATATTTTCTTCCGCAAAAATAATAAAAATACATATTTCTTAGATAAAATTTACAAAATATGAAACCCTCCAATTGATCATGAGTGAAACAAACTGTTATTAGTATCCTTATATTTGACAAGTTGAGACGAAAAGGTCTTTTTTATTTTACTGAAAGGATCACTTGTTATCCCTTCACAATTGTCTGTGAACCCAACCACAAACAGATTAAGGCGGCAAAGATATTTTTAGACGACAGGTTTTGTTGTTTTTTCTGTTAAAGCCCATTCCACAAAATACAATTAATGTCTATTTGTGTTATTATTTGTAGCCTAAGACCTCAGTTTCATATAATATTAGGATCTTCCGCATAACTTATTAACATAAGGTAACTACAGACGTTTGCATTATACGTTACTATATTAGTTTACATACTATCTTAGTGCAACGCGGACCTCCTTCCTCCTTACGGTCTCGGAAGACCGTGTTGTCTAAGTCTACTATTGTTATATATGC
This sequence comes from Lycaena phlaeas, assembly GCA_905333005.2. Taxonomy (NCBI): domain Eukaryota; kingdom Metazoa; phylum Arthropoda; class Insecta; order Lepidoptera; family Lycaenidae; genus Lycaena; species Lycaena phlaeas. The sequence continues at coordinate 10,283,351 of HG995172.1, read as the reverse complement.
ATTGCTGTAAATGAATATATGCCACTATACCCTTTGCGCTGTAGCATGGTGCGGGTGACACTTGCCAATATATATTTTTTTCTTTTACGCCGGGAAATGCACTGACGCATCCTGCTGGGGAATGGGTCTCCCCAGGCGGGTATGTGGAACTCGCTGCGCCCGAAAGATGATAAGTAGACGCAGCACTACCCACTAAAACCCGGCGAGTGCCACCACTGCTGCCAAAATATAAGGATCTCCTAACATCTATAATTTTATTATGTTTAAGTTCACTCATTATAATGAAATAAAATCCGTAAAAGTTGTTTTATTATAACTAGATACAGATGTATATAATAGTAATATGTAGAATATTTATCTAGAAGATAGAAATCTTCTAGATAAATATTCTACCACATCATCACTTTCAATGAGAGACTGTTTCTTTTTAAAGTTACCAAATCGACATTATTCGTTCGCAAGAGCATTAAACTTATATCTTTTAATCGTCTGTTTTCGTCCTCATTTACATTTTTAGTCTAAAAATGGTTCTATAAAGAAATTTAACAAGGTAAAATAAGAAACGATCTGAGTACTGGTAATATTGAAATACTTTAAGGAATCTTTTTTTTATCTACTAATCTACTAAACATGCTATTATTGTACATACAGTTTGTCTCGTAGTTAACCATTTTTTGGAGGCACTGATCGTCAATCGGTTATATTTAAAGATTTTATATTTAAAGATTAGATTAAATAAAAAATAGTTAATGGTGGTCCTGAAAATCGGTGTTAGGGTATATAACATCCTAACTTAAGCCGAGGATTTACCTTTTTGTGGGACGCGCCGCTGCCTAAATAATAACTTGTATACCTATAAAATATGTAATATACAATATATTTCTAAGTTTTTATTTTGAAATTTGCTACTCGTTTATTTTTCTATTTGTATTTTTTTTTCTAATTATTGCTAGCTTTGTATGCCTGTTTGTTTTACCTTATTGTCGTTATACATGTGTTAAATAGTTTTATTCTTTTATGTTTCCTGCAGCGTGTTTTACAAATAAAGTTATTATTATTATATTCCAACTGTCGATCTCAGTTTACGTATAGAATTCATATCAATTTATATTCTTTCATTGGTTTCTATTACGGACTAAATCGAGATATTTACCGTTTAAAATACAAATATGAACGAACATAATGGCTGATATCGATAACATTCCGTTACAGTTCCGACAAAACTGACTTTTACTTCTTACTCACACATAAGCTACAGTTTATGTATTGTTGTATTATCTACTACTTTTATAAACCGCCTTTTATTACAGAGCATAGAAGCAAGGAGTACCATGCTACAAATGAAGAAAAATTTAAAAATGATACTAGTTTTCTGGTAAATAATAGTACAAAACTATCCACACGGGCACTGCTGTATATAATAGACTTATTCGTAAGTGTGAGTATGTCGCTTATTTCTTGGCCCACAAAAAAACCATTGCCAAGTAAGTACATTTTAGCATTTTATGTTTCCTCTTTAATCCTTCTTCACCTTTTTATCTTCGAGATCGCTTTTCCTTTCCTCATTTTTATGATTCTTCTTGTGGACCACAAAAGCGTATGCTCAGATACCATACCATCAAACCGACTTTTATTGGTACTCCTTTTCTATTCACTCTGCTAGACTGTGGAATTCCCTACCTTGTGAAATTTGGGATTGCAGGAAGTTGTCACTTTTTAAGAAAAAAATAAAAGAACATAATTTAAATCACACATTAATTTAGAGATGAACTGAATTATATTAATATCAATATTAATTATATTACTTAATTGTGTTTATTTTTATTATTTTTTTAAAAATTAAAAATTGTACATGTATTTGTTTGTGTATTATAAACATTGGAAGGTAACCTTTGATTGTGTAGATATATATTATGTGCGTAGATATTCGCCAAAAGGCTTTGACTGTTAAGTTTAAACATTTATATGTAATAAAAAATGAGGAAAAATATTATGTTTACTTAATTTGATGCAAATGCTTTTCTTAATTTTTTAATGAATAATCCATCTAAAAAATTTGTAATTTATCATTTTCATGAAGAATTTGATGATTAAATGAATTTACAAGTAATTTTGATTGCCGAAATGTTTTCATTCATCAACTACTTTTTGAGTTCCGATAACAGCATTTTTAAATTATCTAAATAATAATATTATATGCTTATATACCTACCAGCTAAGACAAAATAATAATAAGAAAATTATTGTAGTATTCAAATTAGTATTTATAAATAAAAAAAAAAAAAGTACAATAAAGTTAGCGAAAACGCCTTATTGATTTTTCAGCAATATGAATTCAAGCGTATTTATTATTTAATTTTTCAGTATTTGTATTGAGATCTTACTGAATCATACGCATTTATATATTACTCTGATAATTTACAAAATAAATATTATCATAAAAAATATTTAATAACAGAACGTACCATTTTACCCATTTACGACCTTTTTTTTAATTTAATTTATAATACTTTATTCATATTTAAATATTTTCTTCATTAAGATTTATCGTTTTATAATTATTTCCAGAAAAGGAACGATATAGTTAAAAATTACAAGGATTTTTAATGACTTAGGTTTGTTACAATCTTTCTATCGAAATTGATAATGACATATAATCAGATAGCCCGATTTAAAAGTTATTGACATTTGTATCACTAATTTCCACCTTATCAATAATAACAAGTAAAATTATATAAATAGGTTGTAAAGGTGTTTGCACACGTACGATATTAATACGTAAAATGGAAGCTCAGTTTAATATAATGTCTACTATATTTGCAGTAAGTATCAAGCAATACACATTTTTAAATTGGGTAGCTATCGTTCTTTCATTCAAATAATACTAAATTAAGAATGTGCGATGAATCTTTAAATCTTAACAATTCTTTTAACACGTCTTTATAATTTATAATGTGGTATTACTTACGTAAATTTTTATCTTGATGTGATATTGATAGCAAACAGTATTTTTTGCGAAATCTGATTTACACATTATAATTGTGACTTATATAGGCTAGTTAATTTAAGCTAGCTTAATTTGGCTAGATTTATGTAATTGAGCTAGTTGTTAAGGTTCAGATTCAGTTCAGATCAAAAATGGGCTGATTTATAACAGTATGTTATACCCCATTTTTTATTTTCGTCTTTCGTTCGTTCATTCGTTCCTAAAGTCAATTATTTAAGCCTTTATTGCTGAAGCATATACATTTTTTCATATTGGTTTGTTAAATCAAAATAATGTAGATACAAACTGGTTTGTTACAATAAAAGTTTGAATTGCAATTACTACGGATGTCTCACATACGGATGCCAAACTTGGGCGCTAACACAAAAACACCTTCTTAAATCAAGAACTTGCCAAAGAGGAATAGAAAGAAGCATGCTAGGCGTTACGTTGAAAGACCGCAAACCAGCAGAAGAGATAAGGAATGTAACGAAAGTGGAAGACATATTAAAAAAGATAAAAGAGTTAAAATGGCGTTGGACAGGACATATGACTAGAGACAGCAAGACGAAATGGACGCAAATAATAACGGAATGGCAACCACGACATGGGAAAAGAAGGAGAGGAAGACAAGTTACAAGATGGGCGGATGACATAAAAAAGATAGGAAAAATGACCTGGACTAGAAAAGCCAATAATAGACTCGAATGGAAAGAGCTGGAAGAGGCCTACGTGTCACAAGACACGCTGAAAAAGTCAATTATTCAAAGTTAAAAAAATATGTACTTTTTAAAGTATTGAATGATTACAAAATAAAAATTAGTTAAGAAACATAGGTAATCATGTAGTCAAGAAATCGTCAATGTTAAAAACTGTTTAGAATGTAGATTTAAATATATACTAAAAATAAAAATTGATAATTCATAATGTTTGGTGTTATGCAACAAAAATACAGTAAAATTAAAAAAAAAGTTTAGTCTGCACACAACCTTAGATGCAACTTTAAAATACCATATCATAGAAGAGGTTTCAGTCTGGCCAGCTGTTGACTACGATGCCCACTCATCGTTTGGCTCTAGCGACGTAAACAGTGATAAAACAGTGATATTATATACATTCAATAAAAAGTGTGTAACAGTGCCATACAACAGGATATGTAAGAATTTTATATCAATATATTATCCCGATATTTTATGATTATTAATGTATCGTTTAAATAACAACTGCGATAAAAAGTTGTGGCGGTAGAACGAAATTAAAACAAATAAACAAACTAACTAGCATCGTTTTGTCAAACAAATTTTGTGCTTGTATAAGTGGAATAAAACGAATTTTGAGTTACAATATAACAGAAAGACATTATATGTATTATTATATTAACAACAAAAAACAATATTTTAAAACAAATAAATATTAGAAAAGACGATATGACCGACAAAGTTATGAACTTATAAAAGTTATCGCAAGTCAAAGTTCAATTGATAAAGAATTCACTTTGTTTTGTTGAATGAAGTTCCTTTTTTATTATAAATACTTACACATCTTGCTACTTTGTAAATACATTGTAAACGTCTGTATTTTGTAAACACGTGTGTCACAAATGTCATAAGTAAATCATCATAACATTAAAATATTACATTTTGTTCCTAGAGAGATTTATTTTACATACATTTGAAATGTTTTAGTTTGTTTGTATAAACCTAAGTAGAATCTCTGTGACAGAATAATTGTTGTTTTAACAATCCAACATTTGCTATATACTTCGCATATGATTTTATATTCCCTTGTGAACCTTGCCGTGGTATTTAAACAAAAATCTAAAATAAAAAACGACGACGAAAGTGACGTCACTTATAACTTCAGTCCAATCAACTTAACTTACAGTCAGGGAAAACTGAAAATAATATAACCAAGAATAATTATCGTGAAAGAAGAAAATCGCTTTCGACACCTTTTTTTCTTTTAAAAATTTTAAGTACATAATAAAATTTCCGAATCAATTTAAACTTTTTCTATAGTAAAATGTAGTCCACATGAAAAGAAACGAACGTTAAAGACTCATACCATTATGATACTATCACGATATAGTTAAGGCTTATAATATACCCTAGGCTAAATAGTGTTCTGCATGTTGTTGGGTGGGTGGACCTTTTTTTCTTTTTTTTTCTTTAACGCCGGGAAATGCACTGACGCATCCCGCAGGGGAGTGGGTCTCCCCAGGCGGGTAAACGGGACTCGCTGCGCCCGAAAGCTGGTAAATGGACGCAGCTCTACCCACTAAAACCCGGCGAGTGCCACCAATACCGCCTTTGGTGAGGCGCCCCGGATCTACTAGCACAGGGCATCTCGACGCCCAGTCAGTCCCCTCAGGAGGCCCGGACCGGGATAGGTCCATTACTTAGGTCGATATTACTCATTGACTCATTGTTGGCAATGAGAGGATACGGTTGATGATGGTGATGAAATTGTGTATGATTCTGATGGTCTAAGATTTCATTGCTTGGACAATGCAATTTTGTATTTTTTATCCGGATTATTAAATTATATGACTACTCGTTTTTACTCTTGTAAATGAATGAGTAAATTCAAATTAACGCTCACATCCACGTAATGATTTAATATCGATTACAGTCAACATTAACGACTAAGTTTAGATATCCAATACGTTTACAAGGAAAATTACACTCCATAAATTGAAGGTCATGAAGAATTTGGTGACCCAGTAACTTGCTATTATAAATATAATATTAAAAAAAATATTCATAACATTTTTCATATTTCGAATTCACTGGAACACGTAGTCTAATCAGTTTGCCAGTTATATAATAATACTAACTGTCACCCGCAACTACGCCTGCGTTAACTAAGATTTACAACGGGAGCTTAGTACGCAAAATAAGTAACTTTTCTGGTTGATTTTTTACACCTTGTGTCCGAAAAACCCAAATATCTTACGGAACCCTATTTTTTTTTTTCAGAATAAAATGTAGCCTATGTTACTCGTGGATAATGTAGCTTTCGAATGGTGAAAGAATTTTTGAAATCGGTCCAGTACTTTTTGAGCCTATTCATTACAACCAAACAAACAAACAAACAAACAAAGTTTTCCTCGTGACTAAGTTAATATAGTTTATATTTTAAAAAATACTCGTTGCCTGCATAATTTAAATTTCGTTTCAGAGATCACAATGAGCCGCCGTCGTGGTGTGGGCTCGGAGCTACAAAACGGAGTTGTGAAAGAAGGGGAGAAAGCCAAAGATCCAGAATTCGCCATCCGCGATTCTCCACTGACAGTCCTTAAGGAACATTCCCTACACATTAGAGCAATATATCATATATTCGTCGTTATCCTTCTGCTGTTATTATGCGATACCGTCGTCTACGATCTCGTCGAACGAGGAAAGCAAGTAAAATTATACATTAAAATATTTTCCTCTTAAATTGTGATAATTCGATATCAGTAGAGCGGCTCATTAGTTATCGATGTGGTATTTTTTTTTCTTACTCGACAAAATCTAACACATTAAATAATATTATTTTCCTGAGGACGTAGTTGTACTAATAATTGTACATTTTTCTACAGTGTTCCACAGCTTTTTTTATTGATAATAATTTTAATAAGAGCCCCGGATTTTAGTCTTCTTAAGTATATTATATCTCGTGACATTGCCATATCCTATGCCAGAAGCGCTGAGCTCTGTCAAAATAAGCTTAATTAAACAGTTTTAAGGGAAATTGTAAAAACATGTTCGAAAAAAAATCTCATAAAAACATAAAATAAGCACTAAAATTTACACCCTAGCAATTTTATTTGTATTATTAGTAAATAAATCTGGATACAACTAATAGCTGTGATGTATTAAGGGGAACTTGTTATTTTTATTTGTAGATTGAAATAAAATATTTGTCAAAATTATATAGAATATACCCAAACGATTGGAATGAAACACCGTAGATAACATCACAGCATCATTTCGCTTTCCTTTCATTTCTAAGGAGAGCGAATCGTCCCGCACTTCATTTTTTCCACCCCCTCAAATACATTTAAAAGAAGTCTTTATTTCTTTTTTATGGCCCCTTAACTAAAATTATTTAACTTACAATCTCTTGAAACGCGGACTTGTTAATCACCAGAATTAAATAATAATACACATGCAAACATAATATATATTATTTTTGCATTATTATTTACTATATCGGTGACTGAAAGCTTGAAAAAAAAAATTCCCATGACAAAGCACATTGCGCCCTAACGCACCTTTCGTTTTAATATGGCCTTAGAATATTTCGATAGCAGAGACATTCAGCATGTGTTTTTTATTTCAGAATAAATATAGGCGTAACAACTGTGGTGAAGGGATTCCGGGATATTGGACGTAGTGTGACGTTATGGCTGTTCGAGCTCGTAGTTGCTCTTTCATTTTATCCGGGATTAAAAATATATTCCGCAGGACGAAAACTTATCGCCCACAATAAAGGTACATTTCTACTATATCCTAATCAATTATTTAAGAACTATACTTATTAACTGTTTTCAACTATCAGTTTTCCATGGCTTTACCCGCTTTTATTTCCATAATAATAACATTACACAGATATCCTATATCTTTCCTCGTTTGTTTTTACAGTTCATAGCTCATTTCCGCTATTTCTATGAGCTAAAAGAGCAGAAAAATTCGAAGATTAGAGCAAGACATTACACCTAACATTTTATGTTTTATGATAGGTAAAACATAAGTTAGTTCCAAGAAAAGTAGTTCATGTTCGTGGGCGACTTCCACCACTTACCATCAAGTGCCACGCTTGCCGGTTTGCCTAAGAAATATAAAAAATATTCATTTTGAAAAAAGGTGTAAAGCGGTAGTGCTATGCTGCTTTGCAGCCGAATCAAGCCGGTACGACTGGGTTGGTATCTCTTGCTCACACAATACCGGCGTAAAGTGACAGCGTTTCGTACGGTTTGTGATTTTGCGGTGGCCCATTGGGGGATAGGGAAAAGGAAGGCAACACATCTGTGTAGCCTCATGTTTCTGAACGTCGATAGTCGCCAAAAGGCTTTGATAGTTCGTTTGCCCTCCTTTACTTTAATAAAAGGCTATAACAGTTCATCCAATTTTTAGATATATTTAGATAGACAAACTGTAAGATGACCTTCTGAGGATCTGTGGTGTAGATCAGTGCATTTATTGTCTGTTCCTAGACTATCGGATATGGCAGGACTAGTAATTCACCTTTCCTCCCGTCGACTGTATAATATTATGTAGGCCTAAAATATGATAATTATTTTCAGGACTATGCAAAGTATGGTATGTTCTTGGCTTACTTGGAGTAGTCGCCTTAGAAGTGATATTGATAGGGGTGACGATATGGCAGTTGCTAAGCAAGTACCACGCTTTAGCGTCAACAGTAGCTGTGACGTGTGAAATGGTAAGTCATTTTAAATGTATTATGGTTACGTTTTTCTTAATTCGTTTTAAATCCTATAAAATGACACGCGGTGTGGCGTAGGTCTTAGACCAACACGGTACTCCTTATTCCGTAAGGAAGACCGTGTTGCTCTAAGGGTTAGGTACATGTCGTACCAGTAGGGCTATTCTGTAAGGTTGTTTTCGAAACTCGAAAGCGGAATCCGCGGTAATATGACGAATTTGAAGGATTTGTATTCTTTAAAACTCGACTCTCTACCCATATCAATAAGGATCATTTTAGAAGTGTCGTAATGTGAGCTCTATCACTCGGGTGAAGCTCGATATTGAAATAATTTCTTACAGAATAGCCCTACAGGTACGCAGGTAGATCGTACATGAGACAATATCTATTACAAATGTCTTTAATTTTATGACACGTTAACAGAAACGTTAATTTACAATTGTATTTAAAAAAAAACAAAACAATAATCAACAAGGTAGTCGTTAAATAAGGCTACACGTTAAACAGATTGATTAGTTGTAAAGAAAGAATATAAATTATTTTTATTTTCATCAAAATTGTCGCCTTAGACTATTTACAATTTATATTATAGTACCCGGATGACAAAGCTTTTGCTCGGTAAAGTTGATTATTGATAACACGAATAAAACAACATTTTCTGAAAATGAATCCTTTCGAAAATGAAAGCTAGATCGCCCCTGAAACCCCTGGCATACCAAATTTCATTAAAATCGTTGCAGCCATACATACAAGAATTGCTCGTTCAAAGATGTACGATTAATAATATAAATCGTCAATACTATACAAAATACGATACTACTGTTACTGATAACAGATTGAGGCGGTTAAGATAATATTTAATTACTCATGTTAATAGCAGCCATCTTGTATTACATATACAATATACATATATAGTACTATTAAAACATAAAACGAAAACATAGTGTGAAAATACGGTTGCTTTACCAACAAATCGATTATATACCAGCCGTAAGCGACTATCGGAATTCCGAATCGGTAACTTTCGAAAGTATTTCGCCTGAACCCAAGTTGGAAATACCCAACTAGCCACACATCCCTTCCGAAAATCCTTGGCCGAATTGAGGCAACGAAGGCATTTAAGCGTATAACATTTTAAAAGAACTCTCGTATAACTTAAATTAAGTAAACTTTGAATCGAATATAAGTAAAAAACATCACACACGGCAGAAGTGAAAAAAGTCCCTGAATAAAAATACTAATTGAAAAATATAAAAAAAATATATCAATTACAAGCGACACCTAACAAATTTAAAAGTTTTTGCTTCTTGCCGCTAGATGGCTAATTCTACTTGAGCTCCCCCAGCATCCTGAACGTCTGTCTTCTATCTCATTCTCTCGCCGGCCGAATCTCTTATTGCAAGAGAAATTATTATATTGCATAACTTTCGTAATGCCCTTTATACCTCTACAATAAAGTACACAGTATAGATAGTGCATTATTCATTTTCAACTTGCACTAAAAATGGTACATAATATAATATATTACTTATATACATTGCACTGATCTAATTTCCTTATTATATCTAGCATTATCATATCTTCGACATTTATACCAAGCTATTAACCCTAACAGAACTAAATCTCAAGTTTAAAGCGCACTCGCTATTTAAGACGATCAATATCAGTGTGCTCTGATCCATTGGCTATTCCGACTTGACTAATGCCTTTAGGTCTTATTACAATGAAATATTTATCTCAGAGTATTCGTATTTGTGTGAACTTCGAAAAATGTAAAACTAGACAAAGATTTAAATAGGTAGATACGCCCTTGCCATAGTAGGACCGTTCCAAAATGTGTCCAACCTCAAAGGAGTGAGCTCACTCATTTGCAATCAGTGCGACAGAGAAACTAATATTACATAATTTGTGTAATAAACAGAGTCGACACCATTGTCTCAATACCGGCTCATAACAAAATATAATGTCCACACTACGATTTAAATCTTTGAAACTAGATAAAAACTAAACAGTGTAGTGGCTATGTCTACTATTAGTAGGTTATTCAATTTGAAATTACTTGATAAATATGTCTAGTACCTACCCCGGAAAAAACTGAAATAAGTTAAAAAAAATAAGTAAATTGTCCACAAGGACAATTTACTTATTTCATGACTAAAACCAAATTGCACATAATCTTAACAGTAAAAGTCATACATAATACTTAAATATAATATGAAAGTGAGTAACAATCGAAACAGCTATAATAGAAGCTTTTAAAAATTTAAGAACCTAAATAACAAACAAACATGGCGTATCTGAAACGAATTTCCAATAACAACGTTGTTTGTTCCCTAATACGTTGATGGACTCCTTGATTGCTATCAGTTCCCAAAAGGTCTAATGTTACATATAATGCACTCGCTAAAGGTCAGAGTTCTTTGATAAAATATACTGTATAATAAAATGAGTGTCTATGTTTATTGCTTCCATAAATCTAATTGTATCTATTCGCCCTTCTCTCGGTACACGAGAACTTTCGTCAATATTGATTTTTTATTTATGAGAAAAAGCGACAGGCCCGAACAGGCAAACGAGCTGGTGACTACAGACGCTCATACTTTCAACACAAACAGAGGTTCTGCAGATGCATTATCCACGTTTTTACTTTTCCTCCGCGGCCAACGAAAACTCACAAACCGTACGAAACTCGACAGCATAGCTATCACTTTAAGCTGGTATAAATTTAGCGAGAGATATCGCTCCTGACGTAAGATTTTAAGTTAATTATTTTCATTATTTATATTATTTAAAAAGTATAATATAATAAATATAATATTTATGTTTTAATTGTTATTTCGTAAAAGCGTTACGTCCCTTGAATAAATAAATATACCTACTCATATTATAATAATTTGATGTCGAAAAATCGAGCTCAAACATGTATGGATTTTATTGGATTAATGAGACAAGGTTAATGAACAGAGTAATTAATATCAAATAAAAGCAAATAAGAAAGTATATTATTATTGAAATAAAATATATTAAGTATATTATTAACGAAATGAAAAATACAATTATATCTTTGTATGGATAAATAATAAATGTATATTTGTCGTGAAATTCACCTTACATTTTACAATCACATTTGTTACGTTTATTGCTACAACTAGCTGTTACCCGCAGCTTCGCCCGCGTGAACTTAGGTTTACGGATTTATCATGTCTGATGATGATCATTTTCTATTTTAATAATTACTAAGTTTTTGTATTAAAATGAATATATGTCATCTTGAACATAAAGACATATATCGCTTCGCAGATTTTCTGTAGGCATATTTAGGATATATAATACTACTAGCTGTTACCCGCAGCTTCGCCCGCGTGAACTTAGGTTTACGGATGTATCATGTTTGATGACGATCATTTTCCATTTCAATAATGACTAAGTTTTTGTATTAAAATGGATATAATATGGTATCTTGAATATAAAGATATTATATTCCTTCGCAGACTTTCTGCATGCATATTTACTATTTAGGATACTATTACTGTATATTACACTGCCCTCTGAAATCACGGCAACGCGATTTATTTTCTTGCGTATTATTTTGATATTGCCATATCTTCGAAAGTATTCATTTAATTTGCATGATGTAAAGGGGAAAAATAATCTTCATTAAGTGCTCCAGCTAATCAACTGATTTAAAATGATAAGGATTCATACCGTATTTGTGTAAATAACTTTCAAATTATCGCGTTATAATTGTCCATTTTTTAAAGTATTAAATGGATATAGTATGATATCCCTAAGAGATAGACATATGCCATCGCGGAATTTTTTATAGACCTATTTAAGATACACAATTCCACCATACATTATTTTGTTACATCTCAAAGGGTTTAGGCAGCGTTTTCGTTGGAAACTCCCAGACGGCCAATTTTTTTCCGACACCTCCAACAATTATTGTTATATCTTAGCCAATGTATATAAAAACTTAATAAATTATATACATAAACCTTCCTCTTGAATTGTCCTATCCATTAAAGAAAACCGCATCAAAATCCGTTGCGTAGTTTTAAAGATTTAAGCGTACAAAGGGATATAGGGACAGAAAAAGCGACTTTGTTTTATAATATGTAGTGATTATTATTATATATTCCACCATACGTTGATCATATTATTACGTCTACCAGAGTTGATACACTACGGCCTTAGACACCAGACAACTGCCCGCGCCCGTTCGTATCATAGCAACACGATTTATGTTCTTCTGCATTATTTTGATTTTTCCATATCTCCTAAAGTATTGATTTAATTTGCATGATGTAAAGGGCAAAAATAATCTTCATAAAATGCACATGCCAATTAACTGATTTAAAATGATAAGGATTCATACCGTATTTGTGTAAATAACTTTCAAATTATCACATTATAATTGCCCATTTTTTTAAGTATTAAATGGATATAGTATGATATCCCTAAGAGATAGACATATACCATCACGGACTTTTTTGTAGACCTATTTAAGATACACAATTCCACCATACATTATTTTGTTATATCTCAAAGGGTTTAGGCAGCGTTTTCGTTGAAAACTCCCAAGCGGCCTATTTTTTCCCGACACCTTCAACAATTATTGTTATATCTTAGCCAATGTATATAAAAACTTAATAAATTATATACATAAACCTTCCTCTTGAATTGTCCTATCTATTAAAAAAAACCGCATCAAAATCCGTTGCATAGTTTTAAAGATTTAAGCGTACAAAGGGATATAGGGACAGAAAAAGCGACTTTGTTTTATAATATGTAGTGATGATCGGCTATGTTACAGTTTATCGGTGAAAGATCGTCTTTGAAAGTGGGTGGTTGGTTCAAGTTGGATCAAAGATCAGGAAAGGGTATTTTAATATTAGTTTGTTCCTGTTGTACCTGTAATATATAAAATGTATCTGGATACTTCGTACTTTTACGAAAAGGGCTATCCTAACCTTCAAAAGAAAAAAAATGTTACGTCATTAAAATAACTTTTATTCCAAAGGGAGTATGTTTAATGATGAAGAAGAAGAAGAAGATTAAGAACAAAGAAGTTTTCACACGAGCTATGTAAAAAATCTGACCACACACATAAAAAACTGCATTTCAGTAAACTGTCGCAAGCTAAAGACTTACTGTATAAAAATATTTCTGTACATTCGATCTACGTTTAATAATTAGCACTATTCTTCTTTAAAGACCTATATCAAAATATCAAAATTGTCACTAGTGTTCCTTAGCGGCTAACCAATGTATAGGTTCGACTGAATTATCTTTAGCCTTTTATACCTTATATTAGGATAAACTTGAATAACTTTCTAAAGTTTCGAAATATATGTAGTTCACGGTCTCACAACTCTACCTTTGATGATATAAAACAATATATTTCAGTTAAAATTAAATATTAACGCAATCGCTTAAGAAATAAAAGTTTTTCGTAATTACAACTTAATATGTAAAAAATTGATATATTTTTTTATTCTTATATTCAAGCTTCATGAACCATTCGGAATCCTAATAAACCGCAATAAAATCTTACAATGGATTTTTTGTTGGAAATTATACCAAAGTGCAATTCCAAAATCAAACCGAATGGATTTTATCGATCATTTGTATTGTATAGTTGTTAAAATTGCGTCATACTATTTTGCGTCTTTAGATTCATTGTCATCGAATTTTTTTTTTTTTCGTTTTTTTTGATTCATTGAAAATAACCTTTTCATTCCATATTCTGATTTAGAATGAAAAGGTTATTTTTAATCTATATCAAAGGCTATTATCATCAATCACCAAAAGTTCATTAAAACTATATATAATCCAACGAGACCATTTTTGTAATATACCCATGTATTTATAAAGCTTCATTTTATCTTTAGTATCATTTTGTTTAGGTACTTAAATATAAGGGTATAAAATATCAATATTGTCTTAAAGAATCGATATCTTAATACTATATAGGTGTAAACTTTTCTAAAGTAATGTTTGAAATAGATAAATATGAATATTCAATAAAATAAATGTAAAAAATATATTAATTGTGATCAAGGATAACACCATCATGAAATGTTGATCTTGCATCCAATGTATAATTAACGCCATTTTAGGGCAGTAGCATTTCTCAAGATAGATCATTAATTAAATTATGTATGGCCCGTAATATGTCAAATATGTAAATCATGTGTTATGCATGTCTAAATACAACATTGACAAAAATATAGTTACAAAAAAAGCATATATACGGTCGAATTGAGAAACGTCTCCTTCCTTGAAGTCGTTTAAAAAATCGTTGAGAAATTGTTGAAATAATAAGATTTATAAGACTATATCAGCCTATGTATATTATGATATTTATAACATATTTGGTGTATGAAAAACTTATTTTTAATTAGTTATATTTATATTCATTATCCTAGTAAATCAAAATAAGAATTGTAGAAATTTCTGGTGAAAATTTACATAAATATACTTAATAATTTTTTACATTCTCCTTTCTCGTTACACTCTTGTCGCAGCGATGTTGGTGACGATGCTGGTTCTATGTGGACATAGGACGTGACAAAATCTAGGAACCCCCCCCCCCCATCACTTATGTCACTCTTGGTCGACCCCTCCTTTCCCCTCAATGTGTGACACAATTTATGGATGGTCCCTTAGTCGTCACAAAGTATGTATTTGTTCCTTGTATTACGGTTCTAATTATTTCAATCAAACGTACCTTAAATTAAACTAAAAAATTTAAAAAAAAATCTTTTTAACATGGTTATTTTCATTAGTAAATTATTTAAAATGCGTTTTCTGCGTATTTTGATGCGTAGACAGTGTGATGTGAGATATAAAAAATATGCATTAGTTTTTAGTATAAGATTCGAAGCCTCCTGATTAAGACATTCGCAGGCAATGACGAAATATCGAGCTCCGCGAAATAAAAATAAATAAATACCCCGCTTTAAATTATTTTAGTTATCTTAAATGACTTTTGCGACTTTAATTTATTATTTGCAAATATTTAGCGATGCGAGGCAGAAACTTATAGATCATGAAGTTGGAATGCGAACTAAAACACTTCAACTTATTAACTTTAGCTCCTCGAGTTTGGAAGATAAATTATTGTAAGCAAACAATGCGAGCGGATGCTGCGAGTTCGAAGGAATCATTTTGATGTACCTACATCGAATGAATATTTAGTGTACACATACAACTATAAAGAAACGATTTATTTTGATATGTGTAGCATAAGCATAATAATTAGCAACTGTTCGAGTTTCGTTGCTAGCCATAGACCACAATTTATGTGTGAACTATTTCGATGATGGATGCATTTCTCAAATCCTCATCATAACAATTTCAACGGACAATTTTTCTCAAAAGTTTCTTCTTTACCAGTGCATATCATATCATTGTTACAAATGCTGACTTACCGATACTTTACAGAAGGTACAAATTCCTTCCGTGACCATGGTTGTAGTAAAGTATCCGTAACGTCGGGCATGTAAAAAACTTAACAACTCGCGATAAAAGGTGTAAATGTGGTTTCATTATAATGAGTTAAATTCGCGTAAACTTATACTCAAGCGAATTTGTATGAATGGCCTTTTTTTCTTTTACTTTATGACCAACATTTTTTATTTAAAATTAATTTTAAACTTCGAGAATAAATGGATGAATAAAGCCTGTAAACGTCTTGGTTTAGGAGCCTAGCCACGCATCTGTTAAGTGTTTGGCCAGTGTAGTATATGTCAATGAATTTCTATTTGAGAACTTTGATCAGTGATCACTTACCATCAGACAAAACAACTCCATTTGTCCTCTACTCGATAAAAAATATAGGTATGATTAGTAATAATAAAGCTTTCAATTTTATCCATATTTTAAATATAATAACCATTTCTCCAAAAAGTACCTCGAACTTGAGGATAAAAGGTAAACAAACGTGATTATAACAAAGCTCTGCAACAAGGTAAACATACTTATATTATACTTAGATGTGTTCACGGCTAATCCAATATATGGGAGGGATCGGTTTTTTAAAAGCCATTAAGGTTTCTTTGTAGATAACATGCTTTTTCAATTTATATTTTTGGGTGGTTAATGTCTCGTATAAATATTAGTCTTTATAAAGTGCACTTGTAAGTGAGTTTTTAAAATAACTAGGGATGGGCCGAAATTGGTTTATATTCGGCTTAACGCATTTCGGCAAAGCATGAGCCGAATTTTGAGCTTTTGTCAGTCAGTAATAACAAACATATCATACAGGTGAAAGGTTTTTTTTTAAATCGGATGAGTGATTTCGAAGGGTACAACAACTTCGACATTCCTTTTTTCTTTGATCATTTTTTAGTAAAAAAGAATGTTTGTAATATTTAACTCAACTTTAATTTATTTGTTTGTAATAAATAAATAAACAAAATATTTTATTTTGAAAAATCAACTCTAAATTCTGTATATTTTCCAATTTAACGCCCATTCCAATTTTAAATTATAATTAGAATATGAAAGTGGCAAAACACCGATGAAAGTGAAAAGCGACATAAATCAGCTGCGACCCTTGTCAGAGCGGGCAGTAAATAACGGCATCCGAGCCAGATGTACATGACGAAACCCCATTACCGACCATGCCTGGTCCTCCGACCACCTCGTTTGTTCTGTATAAATTATCACCACTTTTTATACAGGTTGTAGTAGAAAGGGTATAACGGCATGACTAAAACACCTTTTTTCTTTGCTTCGTGGACTCACAACCTCCAAAAAGAGGTAGTCAATGTCAAAGTATTTATTGCTACTAAGTGTGAAAAGTTTCTTAAATATTATATTAGCACTTAAAACTTAGCGCCTTTTACAAGCATTGCAGTTTATTACATATTTGTAAAGACCTAACCGACACGCATTATAAATTTAGAAATAATTTAAATTACAATTTATACAATTACAAATTACAAAGTCAAGTTATTTCATTTCGATTCGGTAATAAGTGTCCAAGCCACCAAAAATATACAAAGTTCATCTAGGACTATTCTAATTCTACCCCAGGTATATTGGTGCCAGTTTTCCTGTGAAGTTACGGAGTAAAAACTAGATATTGAATAAGACTTTGTAAGTCTGAAACAAAACCTTCAAAGCAATTTAGATGGTAAACATTAGTTCCAAACTAAAATTAGTTTGGTGAAGTCGCAGGGATTAAGACGAAATATAGAACAGAGCATTCCCCTTGATTAGTTACGTGTACTCCGAAAGAATAATAAGTTTGTTCTGGCATACGAAAAGAACAACCAAAATATAAGTTATAATCATTTCATTATATTATATTGAATGATATTATCGACCATGTATAAGGATATTATACTAAATCTATATGTTAATAATTGAATATAGAATACTAAAGTTGGTATTATTGATAACCTCTGTGGCTCAGTGGTTAGCGCGTTGGCGCACAAGCCGGATGTAGCGGGTTTCGATCCCGCCAGGGAACAAAAAGTTTGTATGTTCCTGGCTCTTGGATGTGTTTTAAATATGTTATAATAAAAATCTTAAATATAATATGAAAGTACCCGTGTAATAATATAATATGAAAGTATCAATATATTGGTTATCTCTCGAGAACTTACCACGGGCATTGACGTGGTGTAAAAAGCGTCCATATTATTATTGTTATTATTGTAGTAAGTATTTTTTAACAGTACGGGAATTTTAATAAATGTTTTACTTCCAGTACTGATTAGTTTAATCGCACGGAATTAGTAAATTGTTAAAAACGTTTTCAGTTTCATCGTTTTCGATTCACCGTATATTCAATTCCAAGTTTCGAATTTTGCAACTTTGTAACCTGAAGTAGAATTGAAATAAGAATATCCTAAGCTTTAAGGGCGCGGTTCCACCGCGGTGCACGGAGCGGCTGCGCACGTTTGTCAAGCTTCGCTTTTCAAGAAAATGTGTGTAATTGTTTCCACTGCAACTCGCAACGCATTACCTAATTGACATTTTATTGCAATTGACATTTAAACACAGGTGTGTGGGTGCGTGGGCCGCGCATAAAGGGTTGGTTGTTTCAACTCATCTGTCAACGTAAGAGACTTCGTTAAATTTTAACGTCTGTTAAAAACAACGCTCTTTAGTCACTAACGTTCGTTACCGCCATGTTTAACGATTACATATTCTTTAAAATCTGTTGTCCAAAATACAGTTCAATTAAAATAATTTAAAAAAAATGGTTTTAAATAGACACTTATGTCATGCCGATTATATTTTGACGCGATATAGCATTTAGGAATATTATTACAAAACAACTTTTACGGGTCTTATCTACACTAATATTATAAAGAACTTTGTTTGTTTGGTTGTAATGAATAGGCTCAAAAAGTACTGGAGCGATTTCAAAAATTCTTTCACCATTTGAAACCTACATTATCCACGAGTAACATAGGCTAAATTTTATCTGGAAACAATCAGGGTTCCGTAAGATATTTGGGCTTTTCGGACACGAGGTGTAAAAAATCAACCAGAAAAGTTACTTATTTTGCGTACGCTGCCTAAACTATAAAAGATAGAACCATGAAATGTTCTAATTAATTGTAGATCTTATAAATATCTACAAAAAAGTCCGCGACACGTTATACCTATCAATGTCGAGTGAGGCACAATAACCATTTTTTTATTTGGAAATTTAGAATTTTTTTGGACTACATTTAAACGCGTTTATTTTACTCATGCTTTGGATCCTTATCAAAATAAATTATTTCATCACTAAGTACAGCTTATGTAGATAATATTTCGACTTTGGATTCGGTTTTGAAGTTATGGCGAAATCTATCTATCTTACTATATATCTACACTAATATTATAAAAAGGAAAACTTAAGATATGAAGCTAAAGAGTTTGTTTATTTGAACGCGCTAATCTCAGGAACTATCTAGGATGCCGTTGTAAATCTTAGTTAACGCCGGCGAAGCTGCGGGCAACAGCTAGTCGCAGTATATAATTAATGTTTGCAAATGTCTAGCGTTAAAACCTCTAAAAATACTATACTCTAAAAATACATTATAAATGAAATTCGCGTAAATATTTGTAAACAAGAGTAAAAACAAACCAAAAACTATAAAAAAAATCTAAGAAATTAACACTAAAACCCTCGAGGCGCGCTCATGAAAACGTCGCAATAAACATGAAAGTTAAACAATGTTTAAGATGCAAATTAGAAACAATTTTAAAATTGTTCTTTACGTTTATACCCTATCCCATTTCTAAACTAGCTTCTTCTAAAGTCTAATATTTTAAAGTCGGAATCGCGACGTTTTTCTCTTTTATCTTGAGATATAAAGAAAATAAAATTACAGTGATGATAAATTATTTATTAGAGGGGTTTTGAAGATTTGTATTTCTATTCACACTGCGTGTCATATTAGATGCAAATTATTTGAAGTCATATTAGTTGAAAAATCATACTGAACCACGCTCCAATTCAGTCTGAAATATAGGCTGGCCTACATCCAATTACAATTCTTACTATACTCTTTATTATTATATCTATTACGCAAAATGTTACCTATATAACATTACTATATAATAAGTTAATACTACAAATTTTCCAGAACTTGGTCACAACTTCTGTTCAGTTTGAAACACAATAATCAACTCTTCTAGAAAGTTCTTGTTGTGTATTCAGTTTTTTTTTTTTTTCAGTTCCGATTCGCAATGAAAATATGGGCAATAGCTACAGCGTGTACTCCGCGGTGTCATGATGAGAATAAACCTTTACCCACATTTTCTCATTATGTTTACTTCCTTTTCGCGCCAACTCTCGTCTACAGGGATCACTATCCAAGGTATGTTTTTATTAAAATTATCTTTACATTACAAAACATCCCTTTCAAGGGAACATTCTTTTTTGGAACACTATTTTTAAAAATGTATAGCTACATTTTTTCTCTGCATAGTTATATAAAGGAATATTATTAAACATAATTATACAAATCGTTTTAATTATAAACGAGTCCTTGGATTGAATTATAATTAAATTATCGATTTTAATTAATATTCTATATCAAAGCAATCTCATCAATTGATCGATCAAATTTTGTCGAGACAAGAGCACGTCAACTACGGAAAGACTCTTAATTGACCATGTGGATGTATATTTTCTGAGAGATAAATTTTTCAGGACCACGAAACGTTAGGTAATAGGGGTGTTGACTAATTTTTTTAATTAATTTATATTTATATTATATTTTTTTTTTTTTTTTTTTTTTTTTTTTCGGTTGGATCTATGCTAATGGTCCTAGTGACCGTTATGCGTCATCGGAAATGGGGTGATCCGGTTGGATCATCCTATGACGTTAAAAATTTGGGGGGTTGCCCCCCGCCATGTTCATGGCGTCGGGTTTGTACCTAACTTGGTAAGCTACGGTCGACTGGTTTGGAACGGGTGACGTTAGAAACCTATCGTGAGGGCCGGCCCTCCCCTCCCCCGGTAGCGGGGGAGGCGGGTCAAGCGCGGGACCCGAGCAAGCTGCCGATAGCAGAGTGCTATCGGTGATTACACGGTCTATATTGGTGTCGACTCGTAGCTGATCTGAGCCTATGCTGTCGCGGTTGATCCGGATCAACTGGTCAACGGAGTGTAGGGTTCGACGTCGCATACGACCCCGGGGCCCATGCGGTGTGAATGTGTGCCTAACACCGGCTGTGTTATGTCTGAGTGTGTGTTGTAGCTTACGTCGCGCTTCAGCGTCGCGCTTTAACAGTTCTGTGATTTTATCAACAGGATCGGTTATGACATTCTTAGGTAACCTAGACTTATTAGGTGCTAAGCTATCGGGGGTGTAGTTTGCCGCACTCACGACGAGTGGGTTCGGGTGGAGAAGTGCCTTTTCGAAGTGACGTTCTGACATCGCTTTGAAATGGCCCCTAATCGAATCTAGTCTGAGGTCGCGATGTAGGTCGATGTTTCTTACGTACCACGGGCAACCGGTTGCCACACGTAAGAATTTATTTTGGATCGTTTGGAGGCCTCTGAGTCTATACTGAGGCACATGCGCGAATGCCACACAGGAGTATGACATGATGGGGCGGATACATGATTTATAGAGGGTGAGCTTGTGCCTGAGGGGCATTTTGCTCTTTTTGTTTATGAGGAAGTACAGTCTACTACTGACGAAACGGGCTTTTTTAGAAATCGCGGCGATGTGTGGTCTAAACGACATCGACCTGTCAAGGGTGACCCCCAGGTACTTGACCTGTCTAACTCTGGGAATAACGACGTTATTTAGTAAGATTGGTTTCATCGTGAACCATGTTTGTCTGCGTTTAGGTAAGCGTGTCTTTCTCTTACGAGAGAAATGAATCGACGCGCTTTTATCGGGGTTAATAGCTATTCTCCATTTTGCGAACCAGTTGCCTAGTTCGGTGACGGCACGTTGGAGAAATAGCGATGCTCTATTAGCATTAGGGTGGGTAACGTATAGAGCTGTATCGTCAGCGAAGAGAGCCAGTTTGACGTCCGGAGGTCTGGGGATATCTGATGTGTACAGATTGTATAGAGTTGGGGACAGCACGGAGCCCTGGGGGACTCCGGCCCTCAGAGGTCTCAGGGAAGAGAGGGTGCCTTCGACCCTATACCTAAATGACCGGTTTGACAGATAGTCGCGGATGATGATGACTAGCCTATCCGGTATTCCTAGCTTGTACAGTTTGTACACGAGGCCTTCGTGCCATATCCTATCGAAGGCCTTAGCTACATCGAAAAATACGGCGCACGTATCGCGGGAGTTCTTTTTATTGAAACCTCTGAGTATGTCTTCGGTCATACGGTGGACTTGCATTGGACAGCAGTGGTTTTCGCGGAAGGCGAATTGCTCGTCTATGAACAGGTTCTTTTCGCCTATAACGGCTTTGAGCCGCTTAAGCAGAACCCGTTCGTAGATTTTGCCAATCGAGCTTAGTAGACTGATGGGCCGATAGCTAGACGGTTCCGTGCCCGGTTTGCCGGGCTTAGGTATGCCGATAACCGTAGCTTCTTTCCATTGGTCTGGGAACCTACAGCCCTTTAGGAGGGCGTTGAAAATGCTAACCAGGAGGTAAACAAGAGCGGGTGGGAGTATTTTAATGACTTTGTTGGAAATCCCGTCCGGCCCGGGGGCCTTCTTGGAGTGAAGTCGTTTGATAATGTCTTGGACTTCTTCTACATCCGTCGGAGGGATAGGATCCCCCTCCGGCGGCGCAGAAGTCTTCGACTCTACTACCCTAATTACCTCCTCTACGTGGGAGCCTATGGAGGGTGAGGGGGTAGTGATGTTGGGGGTACACTGGCTCTCTAGTGTGTCGGCTAATAGTTCCGCCTTGTCGGCGTCCTCTAGTGCAGGCGCGCGATTTGGTCTTTTTAATGGCGGCATAGATGCCTCCGTTTTCTTTTTAAAAGAACGAGCGAGTGGCCAGTAGGCCACATGGGAGGGTGAGATTTCACTAAGGAGGCGATCCCACTTTTCGGCTTTGTGCTCTAAGATGCGTGTTTTAACGTCTCTTTCGAGGTTGCGGAGGTCACGACGATACTCGTCCGCCGGGTAGCGAGCGTATCTGCGCCTTGCGGTGTTTTTGGCGCGTATGAGTGCTTTAATGTCATCCGGGAGCTCCCAGTGTCCATCGCTGGACGTTGAGATCTCCCTAGATGACTTTTCCATCGTCGCTACCAGATGGTCGGTAAGGTCGGAACTGGCCGCAATGGCCGCCTCGGGACTATCTATAGTGTCCGGGATGTTGTCGAGTTGACTCGAGCGAAGTGAATTTAAATTTTCGTTTAATAATTTAAAGTCGATGATCTTTTTCTTTAGATTTTTAGTATTATTCTCGGGGTTACCTAATTGAATTAATACTGGTCTGTGGTCTGAGTTAAGCTCGTGTACTGTTTGAATAGAATGCACCAGAAGGGATACATTGCGTATTATACATATGTCTAATATGGATGGCCGCACATTACTCCTATCGCTGTTTGCGAAGTCGTAGCGTGTTGGCTCATCCGGGGCGACTACTGTACAGGCTAGATCATCGACGGCGCGGCAGAGAATTATACCATTTTTATTGTTTTCTCTGCAGCCCCATGCCTGATTTTTACTGTTTAGGTCGCCGGCTATAAAGACGGCGTTGCCTAGTTCTAATAGCGATTTGAGATCGCTGAAGAGTAATGTTTTATTGCACGATTGATATACCGAGGCGATGATGATCGACTGATGGCCGGTCATGCTCACCTGGCAGACGGACGCCTCCAGTGAAGCTAGAGGCGGTGTGTCTAATGGGATGCAATGGAGTGTTCTTTTGTAATAAATTAGTGTACCTCCGAGTCGGGATCGCAACCTATCATTCCTAACGATGTTATAATTAGGGATACGCGGATTGCTATTACATGGTTTTAGAAACGTTTCCTGCACAAGGAGGACGTCAACATCGTATTTTTTTACGAAAATGCGAATTTCCTCTAAATTCGCGCTAATGCCGTTCGCGTTGAACGACACTAGTCGGAGCGAACGCGGTTTTGTCCTAGCCGTGGTAGCCATTTAAGGGCTTTGAGAGGGGGGGGACCTAATCTTGGCGACCAGGGTGGCATGTTCACTATATGCCTGGCATGTCTGCTGTAGGGTGGTGGCGGCGCGTAGTTTGCGGGCCAGGACGGCTAGCTCTTCTGGATCTATACCGCAGAGAGCCTGAGAGACAAACGCTAGGTTTATCCCGAATTCGTCGGTGGGGGAAGCGGGACAGCTGGGGGCTGCTCGTACCTTCGTACTTGCAGGGGGGGCTTGCTGCCTGCTTACTGCCGCTGGGGGGCTTGGAGGGCCCGGAGCGGGTTTTGCGGGTGCAGACGGCTGGGAAGCCGCTCTGTCATGCCACGCGTTCGTCTTAGGGGGCGGAGCGGGGACATACTTCTCCTCCCTGGGTCGGGTGGTGGATCTGGGAGCAGGACCAGGTTTTTTCCCGGCTCTCCTCCCTTTCCTTACCACCGCGGGGGCTTTCGGGCAGCCGCGGTAGTTAGCCGGGTGCCCTTGGCCTCTGCAGATGACACAGCTAGGTGGTTCCGTAGCTGTGGCCCTATCGCGGGGACAGTCGGGGGTCCCGTGGTCGCCGAGACACTTAACGCACCTGGGGTGCGCCTGGCAATTTCTTGCCGAATGACCATATAATTGGCAACGATGACATTGCCCTATGATGCCCCTTTTACGGGGGGACTCTACCTTTAGCCCGGTCATGTTACACACGGCCCGGACATTAAATATTGCTTTCGCCGCCGGCGTTAGCGGCAGGATGACAAGTACCATCTTGTACTTGAATTTGTTGCGGGGGTGGTACATCCTATGTACCTCCTCCACAGGGTATCCCTGGAGGATCAAGTCCTCCTTGATTTCGGACGGGTCCATATCCCGGGGGACACCGCCGATGACAACACGCAGTACGCGCTCATCTTCGAGCGCGTACGTGTGGTATCCTATTTTGTTGGCGCTTAAGAAAGCGGTCAACCTACGGTGGTCATTAGAGTCCGCCACTTGGACTCTTATGCCGTCTGCGCACGAACGTGCAGATTTGTATAAAATCTGCTTCGCGTAAATAGCCTTCGAGACTATAGTCCAGCTTTTTGTGTCCTGGACGACTATCGGGGGGGGCGCTTTCGTGCGCGTTTCGGTGTCCATGCCCTCGTTCGGGGTGGACGCCGATGTACCGGGCGCGGGGGACGCGACTTGGTCGCGCCTGGTGACCTGCGGCGATGATGATGATGCCGCTTTAACCTTGTTGCCCTGAGGGGGCGGGGTCCCTACCTTCGGAGCCTTAGGCGGGGGGGATGGCGCGGAGGACGGCGCGGACCCGGTGTCCGGGCGCCGCCTCTTCTTTTTGTTGCGGACTTCCGTGAATCCGCTGTTGGTGGTCTCCTCCTCGGAGGAGCTGCCGGCTACCGACATCTCCTCCTCTGACGGAGTTGACGAGCGGGAAGTCCGCGTGATTTCCGATCCGGCCTCGGTCGTGCCGTCGTCGATTGACGCGGCGGGGGACGCGAGTGAGTCGGTCGAGAACCTCCTCACTTTTTTGTTGCTTTGGCTACTGCCTGACTTTTGGATGAAAACTTTGAGTTTCGCATCTACGTCTGGTATGCATTCGCGCAGGAAAGCCATAAGGGCCTCTTTCGGAATGTCATTCATGAGATCCGCCATTGTTATCTTGTTAATGGTTTTGAAACAAAAAACCGGTCGTCATTAAGACGCCATTGTGTTCCTACCCTCCCGCCTGGCGGGAGGTGTGTGACAAAGGAAATAATACGGTCGTCTACCTGGGCAGGTACCGGGACGCAACCCAAGTAGGTGTGTAAATAACGAAAAACAACTTACGTGTTCGGCTTCGGGAACACACTTTTCGCTATGCGAGCGATTAATAACGCGGCACTATCACAACGAACGCGACTATGTGGCACCGGAACACCACGTAATTACGAACGCGGTTCTAAGCGCGCGATATAACGGACGGGTTTAAACGCGATTGAGTCGTCTGACGGCCTCAATATCTAAGAGCACTTGTAAACTGTACGAAACGCACTAGGATGACGCAACACTGACTCTAACAATAGACAAAGGACAGTACTGGAGCACAGCCTTTGTCTACGAGAACAATGGAGCGCGAGAACTTGTACCTGCGCAGAGAGCGTAGGGACGGTAGGTCTGTACGTGTTGGCGGACACGCACCGAATGAATATATTATATTTATATTTATAGATGTACTATAGGTAAACAAGAAAAAAACATTTTTGTTAAGAAATATGTCCAATTTTAACAAAAAATTATGTAAAAAAAATAGTTTTTAAAATCGCCACTGAAACGCTTCAAGCTGTCATTACATACATAACGTCACACACCGCATACAGAGCTCGCGCAATGTACTGCACTTATGACAGTTTATACTTAATTCAATGGGTAGTGACGTCATCGCCTTATATTGGCGTTTGCAGTCACGTGATAATGCATGATAATTAACGCATTTTAAAATTAATTTTCTAAATTTTAAGACAAATAAGTAGACTTTTAAAATGTTATTTTAGGTTTTCAAATACTATCTTTAATATGTAAAACATAATTTTACATGAATTTGTAACATGTGTCAACATCCCTTTATGGCAAAAAATGTAAAAAAAAACGAAAATATGTAGGTGAGTGAATGAAATATGGATTACCTTTGATACGAAGGTTGACGGCATGAAACGGACAATCAGCCACACTGTATACCAGATATACAGTGCGAATATACCAGAATAGAACACGGGCAGGATAAGTACTGGTACTTTTTGTCTTGATGAAAGCTTTGCATTGGCTATTAAGGCACTCAAGCCCAGAGTGGATAGACTTGTCGATGTTAAAGAAAAAAAATGAAAAACTGAAGAAAAACTTTAGAAATTATAGTCGCAAAGATTCAATTAATCATTCACAAAATATTACGCGGTACATAAATCCAAATGATTTCGTAATGTGGTGTCCAATATCTACCTTTTCACATACAAGGTTAATAGCCAAGGCTATATTATTATGTGTATGATTATATATTTCAAATTACCTAAATGGATATTGGATAGTGCGTGAATCGGTGACGAGTAACGACATTAGCAAGGGTGTAATTAGGGTACCTACATGCATTTAGACACAAAAATAAACACAAATAGAGATACTTTTATAAATTATTAATGCTAAAGCCATTAATCTTGGGTCCCAAACGTTTGTTAACGATATTGCTTCGTATTTTAAACATAAATTGTTCAAATTATTCAATTCAAGCTTAATGCATAATTCTTATTAATCAAAATTATAATATTATATATATATATATATTAATCAAAACTATATTGCTTGAGTACCTATTATATATTTTTCATCATCACCATAATCATCACACTGCCAGAAATTAATCACTCTCAACTACTGTAATTTCTATCTTCACTATTAGATTTCTAGTAATAATACTAGCAAGATTTCAAAGTGTCCTATTTTCTAAGCCTTATCTTTGTCAACTGCTCTTATTTTGCAAAATAATAAACAGAATTATTTATGACAAATAAACACATCTAACCTATTAGTGATAAAATCTCAGTACAGTAGTGATGGATACAAATAACATTGATAATAACAAATTAGATTTATCCATCTGGAACATTCCAAACATATTTGCAGATCTTGGAATTCGTTGTAAGAGACAGCATGTCTAGCAATGAAAGAATAGAAACGTAAAGCAAGATTGTTGATAATACCTAATGCCTTTAGAGACAAACATTTTATTGGTTACTTTTATATATGAAACAAGCTGTTGCCCGTGGCTTCACACGCTTAGCAAAAAAATATTTTTTAATAGCTATGCTACTTTTAGTATCTCCGAGAATATGTGTACAAAGTTCCATGATGATCGGTTGAGTAGTTTTCGCGTGAAAACGTAACAAGCATCCCTACTTTCAAATTTATAATATTAGTAAGGATTAGTAGACTCAGTGTCTCATACCGTTCTTTACGAAACACATCAAATATAAACACATTCTTAAGATATAGTGGTGGGTGCAAGTAGAAGTGAGATTGCTCACTGTTAAAGGACCATCTTTATTAATATTGAGAGAGGAGTCTGCCGACTAGGCCTCCCGCCATGGGCGACGAACAGTGGTAAGTAGTTGGCCCTTAACTCCCCTGTGTCCGTGTCGGGCCCCACCATGGGAACCTGGGCCCAGTATAGCACGACGCCGTGGGGACTCCTTAGTGGCCGCTAGGCAATGCCCCGGTACGAGAAATAATCTGGCCTTTAACTGGGACTAGCCTGTCGCTAAGGTGCTCCTGTTACCACTATAAAACGGAAACCTTAATAGCGGCTGAAGGCGCTTGCAGTAGAGTTAATTTGGATATGTACTGACCAACTCTGAGTCCCACATAAACCAGGAACTACACAAGTACATCCATAAAGATTTCGTTAATTAAAAAAATCTATATTTTAAGTGAAAAGATTTGAATTTTGGTTGGTAATTAACCAATTTCAGGACCAATAAAAAATTACACACTATCGTAATTTAAAACCGGGGCACCGATCTACGACACAGCTGAAAGCACTCACAGGGGTGGTTTTTAATTACCTAGTGGGTTATGTCGAGTCCCACATAACCCCTAGATTCTCCCGAGGACAGGCGGTATGCCTAAATACATTTACACCGCGGCATAAAAAAAGGTTTTCAAAAATAATCGTTATCAACCCTCATACCCATACCACACATGTTAATAAGTTAACGCAAGTGAAGCTGCTTTGAAGTGATTACTGATGTTATTAAATATTGACCGCATATTATATACCGCATACAACCCATAAAATAGAAATATATTTAGAAGTAGAAGTGGAGTGAAGTTTACAACGGATAGGGGAAGTAGGTGAAACTATGTCGTGTATACTTTGAATTGAGTTGAGAGTTTCCTTTGAAGTGCTGAATGCCGTAAATTAGAGACCAATTCATAAAGTATTCGCTTCTTACATTTATTCTCTATATGTCTATGTTAGAGGGATAATATTATGTATATGAATGATGAATGATTATGTATACACAATAAAGCATTATAAATATTGTAATATCTAAGTATCTTTATTTTATACAGCCTCCTAGACAACGCTAAACACAGTAGTGGCACAAACGCTAAACTAATAGAATAGAATAGAAGACTAGCCCTGGATTTCTGAAACGTTAATCTAAGTGTATGTCAACTAACATAATATTAATGCCGGTTAACATACGATTCTTGAGTCAACATTGACAGCTTTTAATTGTAGTGGCTATGTCAACCGACAGACCGATCAAATTAAGTAATTTAACCATGCTTATAGCGACTCATTTGACCCTTAACGAGAGACTTGACAGTTGATTTGTTAATTTTTGGGTGGAAATGGGAATGACACTATTATAGACATATAATTTGACAGCTAGTGTCATTTTCTATTGCATATTTAATAATAATAATATTTATTTTCTCACCACAATATTGTAAAGTCGGTATTTGGTAGGTACATATTAGTATCTCTTCTTTATAAAACTCAGAAAAGCAATTTTACAGTAAAAATAAGCACAACAATTGTACCTATTTGGGGCGAAGCACAGTAGCATCATTATATTTAATACTCGTCTTTTTCTTACTTCCTTTATTATTTATCCTTACAAATTGATTCTTATTTGTGAGGCATACTTATTGTATTGGGTATTTTCGATATCGCTGTCAATTACATGATAATATTTGGGAAAAATATATTGAAAAAAAAACATTTTTTTATCTAACCTCTAATGCGCCCTCGGCTTAGGTTACACGTTCAGGGTTAGATGTAATTATATTCTGGCAGATTCGGTTAACATTTTATGGTGTAAAAAGCTTTTCCTTTTTTCAGAACAAATAAAATAAGATGGGGTTTTGTGGTATACCATTTTTTGGAGGTTGCCGCGATTGTGTTCTACAATAGTTTCTTATTCGAGCGATTTATTCTGCCATATTGGTCCGACTACGGGAAAGAGCCTCAGGTAAACCTTTTTATCTTTTTATTCTTAAGCCAGTTGTGTAAGACCATAATTTGGAAAGGGTTACCTTTGCATAACTCGTACAGGGGCACTATGGAATATTACAGAAGAGTATTTATAGAAGTAAAAGTAAAATAATAACTTCCTCATCAAGACAACGCCAAGTTTAAAAGAATATTAATAAAGTAAACTTTAATTTAAGCTTTACGATGAATACGATTTTTTTTAATTATTGCTTAGTGTGGACTATATCAGTAGTGTCGGCTGTGTAATATTCTATATCCTGTATAAAAACTTATATTTTATATTATATGTTCACAAATTTCAAAACTATTGAATCGAATTGCATTGAGTATTGTTTCGATAAGATGAAAGGCAATCAACTAGATTCGAAGCTGAAACGTGTGCCAAATTTCTGATTGAATTTTGTTCTCCTTGTTTCTTCATACGCGCAAGGAGTATTGAATGTTATATATTTTATAGGTGGAAGCTGGGACGGTAGTGCGGGGCATGTTCGCGTGCGTCTTGCCCGGGGTGATATCGTTTTTGTGCGGCTTCTATTGTTTACTGCACGCCTGGCTCAACGCCTTCGCTGAGATGCTCAAATTCGGGGACCGTCTGTTTTACGAGGTACAGTAACGCACGAATTTATTTTATGTACAAATATAAAGGACAAATGAAACACGCGCAGTATTTATCGTTTTGATTGTACTGTAGACACACAGACATTGTAGACATTATTTATCACCGTAATCTAGTTCACGCCTCTGTCAATGTTCTTTTATTAAAGCTGTACGCATTTACAGTGCATTGATTTGCAATTTAAAAGTATTTCATCATTATCAGCCTTTATCCGTCCACTGCTGAACATGGGCCTTGTTTAATTAACGCTAAGACGGTCGATCCCCCCTAGCTCGCAATATCATTTATGTAAAATTAAATAAATTATATTATAGTCATACGACGAGCGATGATGGTCCAGTGGGTAAGGCGCTCGGCCTCTTGAGCGAAAGGATCCGGGTTCGATCCTAACCCCCGCCTGTGGTACCTTGAAATGGGTTTTTCTTTTCTAAGTGCGCTTCCATCATCCCTGACCACCACTCGCTTACCGGTGAAGAAAAACATCACGAGGAAACCTGCACGCTTGATGAGATTGAAAGTCTTTGAAGGTGTGTAAAGTTCAACTACCCGCATTGGGCCAGCCTCGGTGAACTATGGCCCGATATCCTCCTCGTCTAATTTCGAGGAGAGGATGCTCAGCAGTGGGACATAATATATGGGTTGCCTTTATACAGTCATACAAAATCTATAAAACTATAAGTAATAGAGAAGTGCACACATCAGTGCCATGAACGTAATATCTGGTAAGTTGTGAATGCCAGATCAATTTATATTGCAAATTAAATTGAAAATAAATTGCGCTGTTGGTATCCAAATTGCCATGAGATAGTAAGAAAGAAAAAAAGAAACACTGACAGGAGACACACAAGAAAAAATAAAAACAAAAATACACAGAAAAAACATTTTTCGCTTGCACAGCCTACAAGTAACATATATTATGACATATCAGTGACATTGATGATACAACAATAATTGCAAAACACAAATTGAGTACATAAAAATGGCAACTATTCCGCATCAAACAAAAGAAGAATCACGTAAATCGGATCACAAATGGCAGCGTAATCGGTGTACATACATAAAAAAAACCTATCGAATTGATGATAACCTCCTCCTTTTTGAAGTCGGTTAAAAATAAAAATTCCCCCGCGATGTAATCCGTAATGTAATAAAAGTAGCCTTTCATAATAATTGAGCTTTTGTTACAAGCTTGATTTCCGGCACTCCCAACGAATCATTATTTAGTTATTTATTATCGAACCTTTATCAATTATAAATTATTATTTGTTTTTCATTATTATTTGCAACTTTATTTAACTCATTATAATTGATGTTCTTAGTTTGTATTTAAACTGAGACATATATGTTAGACAAATCTATATTCATATTTAATATGTTATATTATATTAATATTTTATGAATTATTTATATGTTTTTACTAAAACTGTATTTATATCTCAATTTTCGGACGGCAGAAATATCAAATATGTTATATAATACATTAGTATGTCAGTGTTCACTAAACCGATTTAATTATGCGATACAATTAAGACGAAACTCGTGTCAGAATTAATATCAGTCAACGCGAGGGAATTGCGGGAAGTAATTAATAATATATTCATTATTAAAGTTTGTGATAGTGATAATTGTAATCGAATTGTCATGCATATTGTCATGGTGGGCAGGCTGCTTATCAAACGCCGTCGAGTCTTGGTAGTGATCGGATCGTGATAAAAAGTAAGACACAATGTTACGTCAGATTTAGAAAAATGATAGTAACCATTAAAGCAGGATTCATTCCCTTTATAATCGCCTGCAAGAGTACATAATATTTTCTGCTACTGGCCCTGTCCCATTTGTTTCACAAGACCATCTAATACATATGACCAAGACCAAAAAATGGATGGATATCCAAGTTTTGATCTTGTTCTTGTATTGCTCATCGTTTCGACTCGTAGTCTTGGAGTTCAAAGAACGAATCATGACGTTCAACTTTCAATCAAATAAAGTTGGATATCACATCAATAAGAAATTGAACAAATAGCTCCTAATTATTTCATAATTCTTTTCTGTGACTATTTTGGTTCTGAGGATTCATAGGATGACAATTTTGACGACCTCTGTGGCTCAATGGTTAGCGCGTTAGTGCTCAAATCAGGAAAGCTGGTTCAAATCCAGCCAGCTGGAAAAAATGTTTTCTTTGTTCCTGCCATGGATGTGTATTATAGTATACAAATATTAAATATGTGTATAGTATAAAAGTATTAAATATATAAATATATTTCCGTTGACTGGTACCCGTATCACACGTTCTTCGTGAACTTACCACGGGACAAGATTGACGTTGTGTAAAAACATAGATGTTATGGCGCACCTAAATAGGTAGGTACCGGAGTGTAATAAGTATTACAGGGTAGCTAAATTACTTTGTTAAACGTAATGTTTTACGACAATAGGTATCTTTATGATAGTGATTATATGAACACCCCACATAAAGATTTCGTTTACGGCGACCATCTTACGGGCTTCAGATTGCTAACGTCTCCTCACGTTCCCTATATGTATCAAATTTTAACTGAAAATGTTCTGTGTCATAAGGTTCTACATGAGAGAGATTAATTTATATAAAATTAAACAACATTCAAGGTTGTTCTATAATTTTATACTTTCTACACTTATTACATTATTTACTAATTAAGCTAAAGAGTTTGTTGGTTTGAACGCACTAATCTTAGGAACTACTCGTCGGATTTGGAACATTCTTTCCGTTTTACACAGTCAATTTATCGAGGAAGCCTATAGGTTACATAATAATTGTCATCCCGCTAAGATGTCGTTGTTAATCTTAGTTAACGCACTCGAAGTTTCGGGCAATAACTAGTACCTAAGTAATAAAAAATAGAGAACTACGATCACCCAATCTTTACCGGCCACAGCTGAAACATATGTTTGCACTTAAAAATGACAAAACCGCTTGCGTATCGAAATTTAGAAAAAAAATGCATACCTGATAACAGTGGCGTAACTATACCGTTCGGGGCCCGTGGCAAATTCATCGGATGGTAGGAAAGACACAATTTTTTTTTACTAAATGTGTAATAATATATGTTGGGAGTTGGAATTCTCCTTCGACCGGGGGCCTCTTTCAGCTGGGGGCCCGTGGCATTTTACCGACTTGCCACCCTGTAGTTACGTCACTGCCCGATAAGGTTATGCGTTGCGATGCATGCGATACGTATGGCCTGGTATGGCCTGGATCAAAACACCCTGTACTAATTGTATGTAAAATTTTCAACAGCTTCTGTACTCACATTTCTGGCAAATAAAGTTACATTACATTAATGCTATGGTCCCACAGCCTCCTCGCTTGATTTTGACGGTCTATATTAATGAATAAAGATCGTATATAAAAACGAATTCATTGTGCTATCAACTTATCTGTGATAAGCGACCTATCTAACTAGAATCAGTCAAAGTTTTTTTCCTATAATAATAATAATAATAATATCTATGGACGCTTTTACACCACGTCAATCTGGTCTCGTGGTAATTACTCGAAGAGACTTGTGTTACGAGTACCAGACAACGGAAATACATATATTTAATACTTTTTTTATATTAATAATCATATTTAAGATTTTTATTATATAATACACATAAATGACCCAGGAACAAACAAATTTTTTTTTGTTCCCTGGCGAGATTCGAACCCGATACCTCCGGCTTGTGCGCCAACGCGCTAACCACTGAGCCACAGAGGTCGCCTATGAATGTGGTGTTATCATTTATCGATTTTCCGGACTTTTGTGCACATTGCAACACTGAAACGATGGCGACACCTATCATCAGTTCACAGATATGTTGGTGGCTGTACACTCAATACATCCGTGCTCAATCTCTTTTACTTTTCCAGGAGTGGTGGACTACGTCGCAGTTCTCTCGGTACTACCGAGCTTGGAATCGCGTGGTACACTCGTGGTTACGAGACCACCTCTACAGGCCACTGGCCCCATACGCTGGACGCGCGTTCTCCACCTTTGCCGTTTTTATAGTAAGTAGCAGAAACATGAATTGCGAGTACATATTGACAAATATAAAGAAATTTATAGAAATACATATTACACACATGTTTGATCACATCGAAATCTGTATTATATTTTTTGATCTTTATTTAATGGAACTTTTAACTTACATATGTTGGTCAGTCCAATTGAAACCAAATTAAACAATTAGATACATCACAAATGCCTGTATTGACCTACCGATTGAGCTTAAAGGCCATCAGGCCTAAAAGTAAAAAAAACGCCTATATTCATTGTACAAATTATCACGTGATTGTCATTTATTACCAGAGATTATGAGGATTAATTGCCATATATTTAGTGTTAGCTAGATTTGTACACTAGTAGGCGTACCACCTGACGGTAAGTGATCGACGTAGACTATAAAAATAACCTTGTTAAGCTGGCACTTGCCCTTTCAACTCATTTGTGTTAAAAACTTGTCTAATGCACATGTCAATCGAAATATTTAATACTGATGTCAAAATCAAATCAATCACATTAAAGGCTACAATCCGATTGCATCACGAATGCAATCCGCGACATTTCGTTTAAAATTCGTCCAACTGTATGATGTATCCAAGCACATACTCACAATACCGCCGTCTGTCAATACACCGTGTGTTGTATGCTAATTAATGCATTAGCTAGATTCAAACAAACAAAACACAGTCGGTATTTAATTAGTTTCACGTTTGGCAAACTAGCGAGACTCATCTCGACGTTTATTTAAGGCCTACAATCTGGCATATCTCATTGGTTCTATCACAATTTGATTGAGTGATGTTAAAAATAATCAGCGATTGCTGATTAGAATACGACGGCACAACTTATCACGTTTAAAAACTCCAATTAGATCCGTACATATTGCAAGTTGGAATTATGATTTCGTTACTGTCAAAACCTAACAGTGAAGGAGTTTACGTATTGTTTAAGCTATTGACATTTTAAGTTAAAATACTAGTGATAGTAAAAAAAGATGTTAAATTATATATTAATTAGCAATATCCCGCGAACCATGCAGTCTTTATAGTAAATGTGTGAGTGCACGCATATGCATGCATATAGCACCGCCCTCCTTTCCCACACTGCATATGCGTACACTCGCATGCAGCACCACCACCACGCACACTACCATAAAAGACCACCACCATAAAATCTACGCACGTTTCACCCCGACACCGAGGCATCCTCAGGATGTAGACTCTACGATTAGTAATCGTTAAACGATTACTAATCGTAGAGTCTACATCCGAGGCATCCTCAGGATGTAGACTCTACGATTAGTAATCGTTAAACGATTACTAATCGTAGAGTCTACATCCTGAGGATGCCTCGGTGTCGGGGTGAAACGTGCGTAGATTTTATGGTGGTGGTCTTTTATGGTAGTGTGCGTGGTGGTGGTGCTGCATGCGAGTGTACGCATATGCAGTGTGGGAAAGGAGGGCGGTGCTATATGCATGCATATGCGTGCACTCACACATTTACTATAAAGACTGCATGGTTCGCGGGATATTGCTAATTAATATATAATTTAACATCTTTTTTTAAAA
This sequence comes from Lycaena phlaeas, assembly GCA_905333005.2. Taxonomy (NCBI): domain Eukaryota; kingdom Metazoa; phylum Arthropoda; class Insecta; order Lepidoptera; family Lycaenidae; genus Lycaena; species Lycaena phlaeas. The sequence goes on along the minus strand of HG995172.1, from coordinate 10,247,153 downwards.
TGGATTTCCGCAAAGTAACGCCTGATTCTATTAACTAACTAGTGATAGTGATAATTAGAAGATTAATCCGACTAACATATATATGCAGCACACATTTATAAATAAAAACAGATGGAACACGACGAACACCTGAGTGACGCTTCAAAGCAAATACAAATTCAAAAGCGCTCTCAAGTGCTTGAAATAGCGTCGTACTCTAAACGCCTATTAGATTGTATCGCTTTTGAATTTGTATTCGCTTTGGTGGCGTCACTCGCGTGTTCGGCATGCTCCATCTGTCTTTATTTATAAATCTGGGACATGCAGTATAAAAGTCCAAAAAAAAAGAAAAAGCCTCAATTATTAAGTATTTATTATATTACCTACATGATAATTATTGATAGAGGAAGTAAACTTTTGTTCATTACGTGACAGCTAACCAATATTATTGTCTGTCAATCCTCAACTAGAAATAACCACACGGGATAAAATCATCTGTATAGGTATAAGTAGACTATCTCTTATGGCTATTATATTACAGGTGTCTGCTATAGCCCATGAAGTTGTGTTAGCCCTTTCTTTCGGATTCTTCTACCCGGTGCTAATGTTGGAGTTTGGGTTCTTCGGTGTGCTCCTCCTGCCGCTCACCGCAACCAGCGGCCGACGGTTCCCCAGCGTGTTCAATCTGATTATGTGGCTTACATTTTTCATTGGAAATGGTACGTAAAAATACATTTTTATATCGTAAAAGGAAATCGTGGTTTAGCCACGATTGATGGATGAGGGTTCGACGTCACTCGGCTCGATGTTTCGTGACGTTCACGGTCCGCAGTGAAAAAATCCTCAGAGATTTCACCAATGATTACAACTCACAGCAATACTTAGTAATAAGATGAATATATGTAGTAGGATTTTAAGTGTTGTATGTTTCAACTTGCGAACTTTCAAAATTACCTAGGTACTTAATTAATCGAAACCCTAAAACAATAACTATAACGTTGTTATTTAGGTATTATAATATACATATATATTTTTTAAAGGGACTATTTTCTAAGTTAAGTCTAAGTTATTTATAATTTGTATATGTTATCGTCTATAGTTATACTTGTTATAAATAGTTTTTATTTGTATAATCGTATTTTTAAATCTTCGTCAACGCTTTTATTTTTTCTTATTTTCTTTAGAGTAAATAAATACTTAAACTAATATTATTTGTTAGTCAGTAGTTAACCATTTTGTCTAAGCTCTATGATAAACCTACAAATCTCACAACACTGGGTAGCAACACCTAATTATATGATACTAGCTGTTACCCGCAGCTTCGCCTAGGTTAACTTAGATTTGCAACCGCATCCTGATTGATATTAATTATTTCTATAGCCTATGTCCCTCAGTGCGATTTAACGATAAAAGATTTGGTATTGTAGCCGATTGAACTCATCCTAAAGTATGTTTTTGCAGGTATCTTGTGGAGTCTGTACCCAATGGAATATTTCGCGCGTAAAAATTGTCCGCCATCAGAAAACGACAGTTTCTTCATACCCAAGTCTTGGTCCTGTCCCGAAATAGTTATGAAGCCAAATTGGAAATTCCAAAATCCATTCGAAATAATATATTAATGTTCCATAATGTGGAAAACTTAGATTTTTATTAACATATTGATGTAGCCAATAAAATACTTTATTTTTATATAAATAAATATAAGTTAATCAAATTATTTTGTTATTATTTCCTATTTTATTTACATTATTTACGAATTAAAAATTATAATACTTTTTACACTATTTTCAATCTACCAAATAATGGATACGTTATAATTGTAGAATGCTAGTACGTAATATAGGTTAACAGGCCTGTAGCTAGGGTCTAATTTGGGGTCCCCACCATGGCTTAGACCTCACCAAAGGCGGCAGTGGTGGCACTCGCCGGGTTTTAGTGGGTAGAGCTGCGTCCACTTACCATCTTTCGGGTGCAGCGAGTCCCACATACCCGCCTGGGGAGACCCACTCCCCTACGGGATGCGTCAGTGCATTTCCCGGCGTAAATGAAAAAAAGGTGTTTGTGCGATTCACACACGATAGAAGTGAAACACACGTTAACACGTTACACACCGACATTTGCTCTCTCGCTCTTTTGTATTTGTGTCTCTTACTTGTCGTTTTTTCCGTTGCATCGGGTTTGAAATCACAACGATTCTAAAGAAGTTTAATAGAAGGCGGAAGATAAAGTCGTATTCGTTTCATTATAATAATTTATCTTAGTTTTTGGTATTTTTAAGATAGTGCATAGTGATTCAGGGCATTGCCCCCACGCTTGAGGTAGCGCTCAGCAAGTCAGAGGCCATATGCTTTCATGGTCCTCGACGCGAACCACCCTTGGGATTTGGAATAATGGTTAATAACGTTCACATCTGCGTTGAGCCAACGATGAAATATCTGGGGCTTGTACTCGACAGTCGCTGGACTTTTAGGCAGCATTTCAAGCGGCTACTCCCCAAATTAATGGGAACTACCGGCGCGCTAGCCCGACTGCTGCCTAACATTGGCGGCCCAACAGCTTTCCGGAGGAGACTTTACACGGGGATCGTGCGATCTATGGCCCTCTATGGGGCACCTGTTTGGGCGGATAAGCTGACAGCCCGCAACGTCGCCATACTTCGGAGACCGCAACGAGCAATGGCTGTCAGGATCATACGAGGGTATCACACAATCTCCTTTGAAGCGGCGACCCTCCTTGCTGGATGTCCACCATGGGATCTAGAGGCAAAAGTTCTTGTTTCCACTTATCACTGGAACAGGGAAGTACGAGGACGAGGCGAACAGCCGCTGCCGCAAGAACTAGCACATCGTCGCTCTGAACTCCAAGCGATCTTAATGGCGGAATGGGAGGGCCGCTTAGGCAAACCCAGTGCAGGGCATGCCACCATAGCGGCGATAAGACCGGTCATGAAGGACTGGTTGGGGCGCTCTCTCTACTCCACGCAGCAGTTGGTGGCCTTTCACTCCCAAAAATTGTTCAGGCAATGGTCCAGAGTGAGGCAACGTGGAATGCCGTCACTTCATTCTGCGAATTCGTGATGCACGCAAAGGAGGTGGCAGAAAGGGAAAGAGAAGCTGTTGCAACGAATCCCTTTTGCCGAAGACGTTCTGGGCGCCGGAGGAGAGCGCTAAACGACCTCCGGCCGCCGTAAGTATCTGTCCTGTAAGCGTCGGATGTAGGGCAATCCGTCGCCAAACAGGCCCAAGATGGTGGCGCGCTGTGTTCCGTGTGCGCTACTCTAATGGATTCGTTAATTGTACCGATTACGAAGGGACCTGCCGCTGACAGGTCAGAAGGCGGGGGATCTGGTGAATGCAAAAAAAAGGCATTGCCCCTCAATGAAGCTACGGCCCCGTAGGTTAATGCAGATAAGTAATTGAAGAAATCATGAATATAAAGTACCTTAAAAAAACCTCACTTACTAGTAAGGTTTTAACAAGCTTGTCCCGTTGTTCATGGGCTAATCGAACTCGCACTTGGCCGCTTTTTTAATAAACGTTTAAAATAAAATTACTCCTGCTGCCGACCGTTTGCCTAGCGACGCTTTGTCATTCTACGTCGGGTTTGGCTGAAGCATAGTCATAGCAAGCCTAGCGGGCCCCGGGTACGTATCCCGAGCCCGACACGAATATAAGGGCGTTATTGGAAGCGCCTCCTACGCGCCCCCGTTCGTCGTCAAGCGGCGGCCGCCCTCTCACCCGTCGTCGTCCTCCTTCTGAAATATCACCGTTTCACAGAAGGAAGCCGCTGCTGTCCAAGACAAATCACTACCGAACATCGTGGTGATGATGCTTGAGGGACACCAAGTTCCCTCCGAACGCTTACCCTACCATACTAGATTAGACTCGTGTGCAATATCTCGGCGTGCTTTTTTTTCGTTAATTCTCCTTACCGTTAAATAGTATAATATATTTCAGCCATTGAAAATGTGATTAAAATACAAATATATTTTTGTAATATTGATCATTTATTTTATATAAAATACTTACATTATAACATATACTAAGAATAAAGGGTACATAAATTTAGTAATCTGACTGAATTATTTTATTTTTTATGAAATATATGAAGCACGTTTTGGGGCTGCGATGAAAAAGGGGATATTTTTTGACAAGTACATGACATAAAATGATTCGCAATATTATAAACCTTTTAAATTTTAAGATGCTCCGGTTTTACTGGGGGCTATCATATCTCTAACAATAAATATGATTGGATTACGAAAACCCTCGTACAAACGGCGAGAAATGTTGCTAGTGCAGAAAACTTTCTCTTTAATATAATAAAAGAGTCCACAATAGCATTGCACCTATACGAAGGACTTAATTGCAAGTCCTTTATAGGTTTAATAAGTTAATTTCAGCTGGTCGTATCGATAACTGGTTGTAAATGATCACCGTAGCTCGTGCTGTGCCCACGGTCCTCATTGCGTTTTAAATAATATTCCATATATCACATAATAGCAGGAATGAAACATACTTCATGCTTCGACGGATCAGTACAATAAATCTTAATATCCTAAGAAGATCTTTACTATGCGGGATATAATTGGTCACAAAATTCCGTAATCAGTTTTTTTGGCAATCTTATTTCTAAATAACATTTTGAGGTTACTCCACATAAGCCATGTCAAGTTTCAAGCTATTATAGTAGCAGTTTAACCCTTAACAACTGTCTCGCAGACACAATTTTGCTTTTAAGTAGGTATTCATAAAACTAAAATATTTATTTTTATGAATCTGAAAAAATGAAATATGCAAAATTAAATGTATATAATGTAATGGAATTGTAAGCAATTTCAAATGTGCAATGAACATATTTGTAACATGAATAATTTATCATTTATTTGTTCTTTCTAAACCAGGAAGTGTCCAACATAACCTGTACGACGGTACGGACGGTGACGGTAGTTAAGGGTTAAATTACTATATATTTAACCATAGTAAAATGAATTATTAGATGCAATTATTAGAAAATATATCAATTTCATGTTGATAGCAAAAATGATTATGTGAAGTAACCTGTATATTGCATTATAATGTATATAAATAGCACAAACAAATATTATAACAGGAGAACGTATTACAATTTAATATTTATTATAAATAAGCACATTTTATTGTAGATAAAGCAATCCTTACATACTAATGGATAAATATCACTATATATAGCTTAACGACTGTTTGATTAAAAACATCTCTATTAAACAAAAAAGAATAGACGGGAATGTAAATGCACTAGACGGTAGCTCAATTCTCATCTGCCTGTTAGGTTTAGACATTGAGAATATAACCGGATAGAGAAGAGTAATATTAGTCATAATAATCCGAAGTGTTGTGTCACTGACGTAACAGCAATTCAATCGACCAATCAGAGCGCAGTCGCCGCAACGTCGCAGCACAAATATTTCGGAATGTGTTCATAAAACACATAACAAGTGTGGCAGTGAGTCTATGGCTGCGTCACTGCCACACAAATCCAATAGGCAAAGTTGAATTGAATTTTCTTTATACCGGTTCTAATCTCGACGGTTTTATGCCTCAGAATATATATCTATATTGTGAAAATATGAAAACCGGCGTAATATATATATATATACTAATCTACTATAAATATACATGTAACAAACAGAATACTCTAACGAAAAGAGTTTGATTTATCAAAAATAATATTATTGTATTGTATAGTATATATAATAGAATATCATAAAATACGATTTCAAATATGTTTATTCTATATTATTTTAAAACAACATCATATTATAATATGTAAAACAAAAACCAAAAATTAAATAAAGGGAAAACCACAACAGGAAAATCATGTAGCTAGAACAGCAGGCAGATCATTAATATGTGTATTAATTTAAGTATGTATATTTTAATAAATTGCACAACATACAAAATATTACATTATTAAAAGGGTAAACATTTATTTTTAACAGTTACTAGTTTCTCTTTATTCTTCTCATAGATCAATAATTTTCTAAATGAATTCTAAAGATATCTAATAATCTGGGTTTAGTATACTTTGGTATAACATGGCAATTCTAACAAGTAAAAAGGTTTAGAAAAATTACTTTTATCCAAATCTTAATAATAAATTGAGATACTAAGTATACGTAAAAAAATGTGTCGATAATATAATTATTATTGTAAGTGAAAATAATATAAATTCGTGCATATAAGTCTTATTGTAACATTACATTATAGGTTTACACCGCAGGAGTCCGGTCTAGGTCTTTGAACAGGGAGGTTGACATCCTGAAAATAAAAGTAAACACATTAAAATACTTATTTTTTGTCAGTGAGCCTATCCAGGAAAACTGGCGAAGATGTTAAACGAGTCTGCAACTAGCGCAGAGATGAGATAATAAGTCTTGACAGTAATGACTCTATACTGTCCTCCCCAAAACACAAAAAAAAACTGTTTCGTGAAAAAAATAAGCTAAACAGTGGCACACATGGAGACGGAAGCAAGATTATTTGAAGTTGATGTAGCTATCAGCTGACTATTCATTAAAACTAAAATTAATTAAACTCAATTAAAATTATAAATTTTATTTTATTTAAACAGTGTTAAATATTAAAATAATTTGGATCGTCCTGCTGCCGACTAAACCAAGGTTACTACAAAATTTTCCCTATATGTTTATATACATATAAAGGAATGATAAATATATTTCAATAAACCAAATATTTGATTTTAGATATAGAACATACAATTGCGTCAATAAATCCAAACAAACAAACAACTACTTATCACATACTCAAAACAAACACTTTTGAGTATGTTATAATGAATATTACTTTTAATAACATTTTATGAAAATGTGATTGCTATACCATAAAAAATGCAATTTTCAATATATGTGAATTGTTTCATAATTTTATGCTTGTGATCTCGGTGTAAATGAATACTTACTTGCTTATCATATGCTGGTAAATGAAGCTAGGTATAATAGTTACGTTCACAACAGATGGGCTTCCTTCGATGACCTTTGATATCTCCTTATCTTTCATTCCAACAACATTTATTGTATTTACTTCAATTATTTGATGATCAACGAGTAAACCATTGCGAGCAGCTGAGGAATCTTTAACCAAGGAAACAATTTTTCCATCCTTAAATTGGAAACCAATGTGTCCCATGGAATCCTTATGCAGAGTAATGGTCCTCTCAAAAGGCCTGAAAAGTTTTTTATATTGTAAAAAAAACAAATACATAGATCAAAATACTTATAGAATTGTAAGGTGTCTTCTACCACCATATTCTACTAACTAATAGCAGTACATAGGCCTCCCTCAAGGCCTAGAGGAGGGAGGCCTATGAGTGGACGGATAAAGGCTGATGATGATGATGAATAGCAGTACTTTATAGAAAGCATTAAGGCAGCCTGTATATTGCAAATAATAATTAAGTAATAATGTCAATGGAAAATTTTAGTGAATGGACATAAATTATTGTGTACTAACTATTGTTACTGATACCAATTTAATGCACCCTAAATCATCCTCAATGATTTTATTTAATGAACTTTGAATGATCATACGTCATCCATGTGTAATATTAGTCCGAGTCACTTTTCATTAGTGTCCATCAAACTTATAACTTAAATTTTCTTTAAGTTTGACTGTAACTACAATGAGTATTATATAATCTTAGAACTTCCAACTCGAATTTAACTCTTTACGTATAAAAATTGTATCATATTTGTAATGACTGGCAAATTCATTTCCACTACTGAAAAAAATTAATTTTTAGAGGCTTATGCATTGGTTAGACAAAACTTTTGATTTAGGTATATAACTACAAAATTTACAACATGTAACTTTTAAGTCTATGGTGAGAACCATAAATACAATAAATTTAAATCTAGCTAAGAATATTTATTCTATTAGTATTTATACTCTTACCTATCACGGACGGCCATAGTAATACCATTGACCGGTGCTTTCTTTAAAATGTCGTGACATTGTTCCATAGACATGCCAGATAATGACATATTGTTAATTTCAAGTATTTGATCACCAAATCTCAAACCAACAAGAGCGGCAGGGCTCCCAGCACCAACATAGCACACGAATACACCACCACTAACGGAATGAAGTCTTAGGCCGCATTTACCATCTGCATCTTTACAAAGTATGACCTGTCGGATTGCATTTGTGACTGTTGCTTTTGACAATGTTACAGACTTAGATGAAAGCGGTGCTACCACATTACATACAGTTCCTGGTGCATTGTGCTGAAATCATAAATATGAACATATCATTTAAATGAAATATCAGGTATTACAGCCATAAGGACATTTAGGATATTATCCAAATTTATTATAATAAGGAAAATCTAGGAACATTTTACAGTAGTTTACACGACTTAGTTCCTACCAAAGTTGAGTAATTAGAGTTAGAGTTAAGGATAGTAGAAGGTACCAAATTATTCATGAATTTTAAAAGTAATCCATAATCCCTAAGCCTGTTAAGAAAGTAAACTTTGTTAGCAAAACACATTTCTACATATGGTAAAAAAACAAAGAAAAAGCATGTTTTACGGAAGATTCCAATGCTAGAAAAACATTATACAAGTCAACATGTTAAAATATTGAATACTTACAGTTTGAAGTTGATACTCTGGCATATTTAAGGCGATAACATTTGAAGATAATTCCAAGCCCATATAATCACCAAGTGCTGGGTAGACATTTACAGGACCACTAGGGGCGACTTGAGCTCGATTTTGAGGTGGATAATTAGCAGGAAGTTGTTGAGTATGAGCCATCTGAGCTCTCACCATATTATCTACCTTCATATCTTCTAATGACGGATATAGCGACATATTTAGGATTTCAGTAAAATTTTTCAACACTAATGACTAAAATATTTAAATGAGTCGTCGAATTCCTTAGAGACAGCACCCAATTATTATAAATTAAAACCGAGTAACGTTATGACTTATGTACGTTTCAAGAGGATAAAAAATAGTCGTGGTTCTAGTAAAACCCTATGGTAAATCGCAAAACACAGAGTACGAGTAACGAGGGCAATAAAAATAACGCGATACAGATAAGATGATTACTGCACACTTGCTGCAAACTGCGTTTGATAATTGATTTTACAAATTACCATTTACTACACCAGTGTCCAGTTTTAACAAATTGCACAACATTGAGCATAATAAAGATCGCATCTGACTCACGGTAGTCGATGTAGAAAACGACATCTAGCCGTCAAACATTGCATTAAATTGAATGTTGCTTTGATAAAAATATTAGAAAAGAATATTATTTGATATTTAGGTAAAAATAATTTGTGAATTAAACAAAGGACAGTATACTATAAATAAATAAAAATACATAGATTTCATTTAAAAAAAAATTAGTTTATCGTAATAAGTTACGTGCAAAAAACTAAAAAAACTTTTTGTATCTACATATTTCAAGCTTTGTTATGGAGTTGTAACTCGTGAATGTGTTTCTTGCATTTTTGTGGATATTTTGACGTTTTATTTGGACATAGATTTATTTATTTATTTATTTTATTCAAAGGAAAACAAAACGGCAATTAAATGACAATATTACAATCTAAATAGTTATAAAGATGCACATTTACATTGTTTTCGCATATGGGTTAAACTTAAACAAAAATAAATTAATGCTTATCTATTTACCTAGGAAAATTACAAAGAAATATGATCGGTTTTTGAATACCAGTTTTTAGAAAGAGTTTCTCTGAAAATATTAGGTGATGAAATGAAGAGATCGAGTGCGGAGCCATCTGCCGACTGCTTAAGAGAACAGTTGAATGAATTAATAGATCTTATAAAAAACGAATTTTGTCGGTAGTTAGACGTGTGAGTGAAAACGGAGAGAATCGGTCGATGTCGTGTATGTGTTAGTTTATAAGGAACGCGTATGTTAATTTTTGAAAGTAAGAATGGAGAGTCAATCAAAGATTGTGCCACCTTAACAAGAAAGATAATATCAGCTACTCGACGTCTCTCTTCCAGGGGCAGAAAGTGATATTTTTTACAACTGGATACATAATTATTGGCATTATTATCGCTACATTTGTACTGTAAGTATCTGATAAATTTACGTTGAATCGCTTCTAATCTTTTAATGTGTACTTTGTACTGAGGATTCCAGACTTGAGAACTATATTCCAGAATACAAATATAGCCATAAACGCCAAAAAAATATTTATACGCCATGGTTATCATGTCATCATATCATGTAGTGTTGCATATCTTGGAAATATTAGATTATACTGACGTTGAAATTGAAAAGAATTTATGGATATGAACATGTTCAAACTGTTTGAGTATTTATTTTCCATCATATCATTATGTGTACAAAAGTAGACCAACATCCCATACAATTTTGGACCGTCTCCTTTACGTTTGTTTTATTCATTAAATAGTGTCTAACATTGTTCTATTTATATTGAATCATATATTATATTTTATGTTACATTATGATTAGTATTTAGTATAATACCGGATCCACACGAACGAACTGTTCTGGAGTTTTCTTCATCGTTTGTTTTATTAATTTAATCTTGTGTATACGAGTATACGAGTATAATATACGTATAATATAAGTATAATACGAGTAATGTGATTGGTTGGATAATACGACTTACGAGTAATGTGATTGGTTCGTCAGGCATGGCAGCATGGCCTCTGGTCTTAGCCTGTTCCAATGGGAACGAAGTAAAAAAAAATATGTCAAAAGTCAAAACATTGAAATTTTTGATTTTTATCTTATGTCATTTAAAAACTATAACTCCGATTTTAAAAAACTATAGATTTATGTATTAATCAATTGTAATTTGTAATGCGTTTTAAGTAAAACCAAAATTGGTGTATATTTATAAATATGGAAGCCACCACTACTAGTAAAAGTCGTACAACTAGGTACCTAATTAGTCGTAAAATAGTTCTAATATAATATTAAAATTAAGGCTTTATTTTTATATTGGAATATTGGATATAATAATATATTTCGTGTAATTTTGTAGTAAAATCAATAACCTGTAATTTTATAATTGTTTCATGCATTTTTGTTGGAACCTATAAGCAGACCATTTTTGTGTTTTTATTAAGTCAACCATTAAAAATAATAACACTTAATATAATAAAAAAATTGCAGCCGCTGCAGAGAATGGGAAAGACAAAGACGCTTAAAATTCAACGATGCAATATCCAAACTGGGAGAAACAGTTAAGGCCATTAATAAAGCAAATAGTAACTTAACAGGTGATGTTGAAGATAATGCTCAATATGCCAAAGTTGAAATTGTTCAAAAAGCCATTATTTGCTTAACAAATTGTGCGCAGGAGAAAACTAAATTAAGTAAGTAAGAAAATAAAAATGTTGATGGTTCATATTAAATTTAATTTTAATAACATTATTTAGTATTAATTTTAATAACACAAACTATACTATTTCCATTTCTTTATTTTCTCAATGACGTTTTTTTATTTGATAGTTGTAGTATTATGGCCAAATAAGTAATTATATCAATAGCATACATTTATTATATTTTGATCAAAGAAACATACAACAAAAACATTCAAATATTTTTTTTGTTTTGATATTTCATTTCATTGTTGAGTGTCAAAAGTCAGAGCTTTACAAAATCTTTGAAAATTTTAAAGAAATTTGCATTATTAATTAAGAATTTATATGTGTAACATCTTGTAATATAATATTAGTAAATAAATTTGTACAAAAGTATCCAGCAGTATTTATAGGTAGTTTCTTACATTTTGTACAAAAATATGGCGCCTGTTAGCATGATACATTTATTGATAAACCTCTATCCCTAACAGTTTCTCTGACTCTAGGATAACCTTGTATGTGTGAAAATGTCATATTTTTATAAAATAATGCATACATAATGTAAAAAAGACGCTTGTTCAAGTTTTCACAGGAGCTGTCATTGAGAAAATAAAGAAAGGGAAATAGTATTATGTATAATACTATTTCCCTTTAAAACAACAAATATTTCATATAACATATTACGAAAAAATAATTATGTGTGCAAGTATTGCTGGATGCAGAAGGGCATACTTGCAATACCATATATTACAATAGGTTTATGCACTTTTATTTTTCTAATGTTTATGGGAATTTCACTCTTTGTACTTTTGTAAACAACTTCTATGGATTTTGTGGTGATTAATTTAGATTTATACATGCAAAATTGAAAAGGCTTTTTTTTAAGTTTTTTTTGTTTTACTTTAATGCTCCCTTAGTCACAGGAAGACCTCATTATCTAAAAATCTAAATGAACAGTAATGAAATCTGTAAAATATGTTTATTTTATTTATCTGGTGCACTTGTTAGAGTATCCTTTTAACTTAAATGATTTTTTTAAATTATCATTCGACTAAGTATAATATAAATTTTGTTCGTAATGTCAATTTTTGAAAGTCAATAATAAGTTTTTTGTTTTACAGAAGCAGAAATTTTAGCATTAGAAGTAAAATTACAAACCTTAGAAAAACAAAAACTGAATAAAAGAGATGTGTCCGTACAGGTAACAATTGGTGTAAATAAAAGAAATTCACGTAAGTTACAATCTATTTTTATTCAACTACAAGTAAAAATATTTTAAATTGTTGAATATTTATTGCTTAATTTGTACTTGCAGGTAGCAAATACGTAAAACTTTTAATGTTACAAAAAGATAAACAAAATAATACAAATGAAAAAATTATAAAGGCTACCCCGAAACCAAAAATAGAAAAGAAGTTGCAGCCATCACCTAGGTTACCAAAATTATTGCCAATTTCAAATATGAAAAAGGGTAAGGGTATCTTAATAATATAATGGCTTGCTGCTTTGTCTGTGCTTACTAAGATTTACTACCTTATCAATTCTTATTAATGATTATTGATCTTTTTAGCCCGCATTAGATTAGATTCACTGTAATACTGGTACTAATAGTGTTAACATAATATTGTTGTTCTAATGATGTGAGATTTTTTAAATTGTTCAAGGAGTTTTTGAGTGAAAACGTAACAAAGAAACAAAAAAATCAAATCTGTTAAAAAAATAGATAAAACCATAACAATAACTAATTATTTAGTCTATTTAAAAATTTAAAATACCGAGCTCCGCGAAATAATGCTAAAAAACATTGTGAATATCCCGTTTTAAATAGTTTAAATAATGAAAATAACCATGTTAATTTAAAATTTTAAATAGCCAATTAAATATTAACTTGACCATTGACAATACATGATTATAGGTTCATTGCGTTGGCAAAAAAAATAATCAGTGAAGTTGTTTTATTTTGTGTTATTATTAATTTATTAATAAAAATATTTTTTTTTTGTAAGAATAACAACAGGCAATGTATGGAATGATGAATTACATACAGTAGAGGCTGGTAATACCTGAAATCATCATCATTAGCCTTTATTTGTGCACTGCTGAACATAGGCCTCTCATTGAGATGAATGCCAATATGACCGATCCCTTGCTACTCGTATCCAACACTTATATAATCATTACTTGTAACATATTATAATAGTGACGATGTTGAGCACTAACTATTATGTGCCTATCTCCAGTGAATATAAAATATTATGAAAGTCTTTTTATTCTACTTTTATGTTCTTTAAGAAGTATCAGTTGCATATGGTAAAGCTAAGCATATCTATTTTAAACAATATCATTTACTTTTTTTATTTACTATACTTGATATTCACTATATTTATTTTGTGATTTCAGAAAATACCTTTGTCATGCTACCAGCGTCCCCATACATTTTCCCACAAAGATCAGTATTATTTCCAACTGTGCAACCAACAATAGTTTTAGTAGATGCAAATGTCCAACCAATTAATAAACCAACAGCCATCCCTATTTTAAATCGAAGTGCAAATGACATTACTAGAACTACTATGGTTAATGTTTTACCAATATCAGCGTATTCAAGACCTCTTTCAGCTTTAAAAACAAAGAAAAATAACATGAAGAGCAAAAGTGTTACTACAAGAAAAATTACAAAAAAGTCAAAACAAGAAGAGAAAAAACCCGACGAAATAGAAAAAAATGAGACACCAACCGAAACTCCATTGGATAAAAGTGAGAAATTGTCAAAACAACCGACAAGCGAAGAGAATTCGGTTGTATCGCAGAGTTCAGAAATCGTAAATAAAACATTGGATACTGAAAAAAAAGAATTTTGTTCTCAAAGTAATAGTGCAGAAGATAAAATAATTACCTCAAGTCATAATCATGGGAGTGATAAAAATGAAAGTAACAATCCTACCAATAAATGTGATTCAGAAAAATTACAAAAAATTAATGATAAGCAAACAATTTCTAAAAAATCTTTGGACTCAACAAAAGAAAACGAAATTACTTTGCCAGAACAAAATATACCAGTTGTACTGGAGAAGCCCCCAGATCCTGTTACAAATATAATAGAGGATAAATGTAACAAAATTACGAACGAAAAGGCCTTATGTGATTTAAGGAGCAAAGAAAAGTTGCAGAGTATTCTAGATCCCGCAATTTGTGAAAGTGTGGTTGATACAGGGAATGCTAGATTAGAGTTAGCAGAAGAATTTTTAGCTGCTTCTCCAACTGCGGCGTTTTTAATGTCGTTTCCCCTGGTCAGTGGAAATAGGGCGGACAGTCCAGCAGAAGAAGCACAACAAAATACAATTCCTAATATAACCAAAGAAAGTAATCAACAAAATGAAAATACAACCAGGACAGTTCCATTTTTTGAAAAAACTCAGTCCCCGGTATCTAAAGTAAAAATAAATAACAAATCTCAACCTACCATTAATAGTTCAAATAAAATCCAAGAGCAACCAAAATATCAAGATTCTAATAAGTTGTCGATTCCAAAGTCTAATAGCACTGTAGTAACATCGAACGTATGCAACGAAAACCCATTCTTAAATTTACCTACAGTAGTAACATCAAACTGTACTCTACCTGATACATCATCTTTCGGGTTAGATTTTGATTGCAATTTAAGTAAGACGCTTGCTACTCAACCTACTACCAGTTTTTCTAACAGCAATAATATATTTTATAAAAGTGATACTCTCAGCAAAAGCACAATATACAGTACCAGCAATATTTCTTCCGGCCACGAATTCAATAGCCTTGGTTTATATCCTTGTGCAGTAGACAATTATACTAATAAAAATAAAACAGATTATCATAACACTGACGACAATCTCATGAAAATCAACTCATCGAGATTAACATATGACATAGATTTAGGTTGGTCCCACAAAGGTTTCGATTTTGTTAATTGCACAACCACAAGTAGTACTTTACATAAAGATAATATATTAACGACTGCCCCTACATCATATTCAACGTCTTACAATCCATTTAATCCCGATTTTCATGTTCCTTTAGTTCCTAATGCGAATAAAAAAAGCATGCCTTCAAGTAAACTCAGTACGTTTCCTGAAACAATTACTAGTTTTTATTCGCAAAACTCCAGTCTGTGGCCGGAGGAAATACCAAATATTTATTCGCATAGTAATGTCTCAAAGAACTTTCCAATGAAACAGCAAAATTATGTTCCTACAGATCATATGCAATCAACACTAAATCAAAAAACTAGTTCAACAAAACACTATGAACAAAAACAAATAATTGAGAATATCCCAGAAAATATCCTAAAAACTCCCGCCATAATTAGTCAACAGATCTCAGAAAAATTTACTAAAAAGTCACCTAGTAAGATGCATATAAATTGGATGACCTCGGAAGTAAGACCTATGCAAAATGACTGCAATCAATCTCAAGTTGAAATAAAAGAAACGTTTAAATTGCCATATACGCAACATGATCCATCCAAAAAGCAGACTTCTTCTGACAGTAATTATTTTCCAATAAACATGCATCACTTTTCTACACAACCTAATCATGATGAATCCCATGTTTGGCCAGCACCACGGCCAGCCGGTACCACTGAAGTTACTATTGAACCGCCCCCTATTAATTTACCTACGTTAGTTGGAGATTTAGCTTTAGGCCCACATGACCGAAAAAAGAATGATCTTTTGAATAGAGGACTTCCACATTCAGATTTACAAATATGCAATAACTTTTTCTCAGTCACCCAATTAATGAATCGATCATCAGATAATATATCCACACGTCATAATGGACCAATAATTGAAGCGTCTAAGTCAACAGCTCAGAAGCAAAATTCAAACCATACAATTAACGATGCAAACCGAAAGGGTATGCCCAATCGTTTAGAAAACCAGCCACAACTTTCATATATATTTACCGAGAATAAAACAAATACATTTGAGAACATGCCCCAATTTTCACATTCAAAAACAAAATCTAATAAGACAGATAAAAATCCTAAAAATCAAAAAAATAACTATTCAGCTGAAGCATTAATACGTGGTGGCACTTGCAGTCAGAAGCATCAAGAGAGTAAATATTTACCTACAGCGCAAAAATATAATGACTACAATATAGCACATGATACTGGAGTCGCACAAGTATCCCATTTCCCCCCTATTATTGATTATTCAGATAACAACTTTGCTAGCCAACAGTTTTCAGGGACTACTTTATATAATACGACTACAAATTCTATATCCAATTCATTTTATTCCAATTTTATGCCAAGCAGTAGTAATCTCATGTCCAGTAACTACACTGGTGGTCATTTTCCAACGGATTTTGTTGATTATTCGAACCAAACGGCAGAATGTAATTATACCAATCATAAATATGACTCAAAAATTAGAAACAACGGTCCGACATACCATCAGGATAAAGAAACTATTACTTATAAAAGTTCTCGGAGAGAGACAGCAGCTAAACACAAATTAGAATGTTCTAAAAAAGAAGGGAATTCTAAGAAATATCAAAGTAAGCGAGCGAAAATAAATAATGAGGTCGAAGAATGGAATGATCCGTCGCATTTAGTGTGGCAAAATAAAAACACAACAAAAAGGCATCCTAATATAATGACTGAGGAAGCCACGTTCCCTAATTATGTGGGAAATCAAATGGCAGCGCAGTATCAACCGGACTATTTCAATAGTCATCTTGTGTCTTCGAATACTCAGAATATGGGTCCCAATGGCGAGCGAACCTTGTCGAGTTTCCCGATAGCGTCATCAAGAGCGAACTTTAACCTCAGTGCATTATTTCCAGAAATAACTACGGTATGTATATTTATTACAGTTTAGTATAGACAAAAAAAAGTTTATGATACTTTTTACATGTGTGCCCCTAAGGCTAATGGATATGCGTGAGAGGTGCTACTTAATGCCCCTCCAGTGACGATCCTGTGCTCGCTTCGGGTCAGGATAGGAGCCTAAAGTAACTGGTCCTCGGCGGGGCAGCCTGACGCTGAGGTTATCCTATTGCCTGTAGATCCGGAAACCTCAACGAGCAACTAAATGTGCTTGCCCGTGCTTTATAGTGGGAAGTGCACTTCTAAGTGTGAGTCTGACATAGGGTCCAGATACCTTACCCAAGATAACGTGGATACAAGCGAAATACCTGTTTTATTTAAATATGGCAACTCATTTAACTAAGTGTTGCCTAGCCTGAAACAAGATGTTTAATTTCGGTTCACGTTTCGGATCAATTACACTGTCATGACCTTCTTCCGAAACAAAGCAAAGCTTCATTTTACGGAAGAACCAAGCAAGATGCTGGTACCCACGCTGGCTGAAAATTACTATCAGATAGCATGTCTGCTAGTTTTCCTGTCCAACTATCGTATAAGGAATTCAAAAATCGCTTTGCGTCGTCACTTTTGGCTAACTCCATTCCGGCCAATTTAATCGTGTCTTGGTAAGGAGTACGAATATTTTTTGATAAAACATTTTTGTTTCAGAAGGTGCAATGACATAGACACGGCATAGCTTAAAGCTATTATATTAATTATAAGCTATCTTCTCTGTGATTATGCTATTAAATGATATTTATTTTATCACAATTGTAAATTAAAATAAACTATTACGTTTTAATGTTATAATATCTTTAATTTCTTTTAAATATATATATTTAAAATGTACCTACCTATAGTACCTATAGTAGTACTTCATACAACTGGTCATTATCATCATTACTGAACTACTTCCGGCCACTCCTAATATAGGCTTCAATGAACGCTCAGACCGCTGAGCTATCGCTACATGATTTAGAATTACTTTTAAGTAAACATCAGTTACTAATTGATGCTAGTATATTTAACCGGAGAGCGAAGATAGTCTAGTCACTAGTGGCTACAGCGCTTGCTTACCAGTGATGGGCAAAACATTGGAAACGTGCATGCCTAATGAGATAAAAAAGGTGTGTGTGCGATTCACACACGATAGAAGTGAAACACACGTTAAACGCTCAAATACAAGCAAGTATTAAACGGTGTGCAATACACACCGACATTTGCTCTCTCGCTCTGACTCACTAATTACACTAATTACAAGCGACTATATGGGACAAAGAGGAGAGACCGATAATATAAAATAGTATGTATATTTCTGTCTCATTTTTTGCCGGGTTTATCCTACACATTTTTGTATAATATGTGTCTCTTACCTGTCGTTTTTTCCGTTACATTCGGTTTGAAATCACAACGATTCTAAAAAAGTTTCACTTCAAAAATCTTTGATGTTTATGCGTGACGCTTATTCCAATTATGTGTATGTGTCTTACCGTCAAAATTCCCACTAGTAACGCACTGATGATTATTTGCTATGCTTGTTAGAAAAAGGCAAACTGTCAGTTGTGATACATGGTAAGGGATCAGCGTCGCCCTTAGTCAGGGGCTTAGCTGCCGCTACATCAATAATACGAAGCCTCCGATCTACAGGTGCTCAAAAGTGTGTAAGCAAATGTCTTAATAATAAACAAGTTTTCCTGGTACTAGCCAAGGTAACTCATTTAAGTGTCTATCCTGTGACATAAGATGTCTCCGATAGAGCTGTTTATTACCTCTCCGAAATACTGCAAAAACGTATCTATCACAAAAAAGGTGTGTGCTATTTACACACGATAGAAGTGAAACACACGTTAAATGCTCAAATACAAGCAATTGTATTAAACAGTGTGCAATATACATACCGACATTTGGTCTCTCGCTCTTTTGTATTTGTGTCTCTTACCTGTCGTTTTTTCCGTTGCGTCCGGTTTGAAATCACAACGATTCTAAAGAAGTTTCACTTCAAAAAGCGCAATGGTACAAACTAGATGGGAGCGTAACATCTTGGTAAATTGTGATATTATGTGTAATGTGGCATTGTTTTTATGTAAGCCCCTATTCTTGGAGTTCTATTCTACATAATAATATTACACGTACTAATTTAACGATACCTTAAAATGGGTGTGAATGACCGGCTGAAACATTGAATGGGACATAAGTTGAATTACACGTTTACACGTCAGACTTTTATCTTGTATTATCTGAGTACCTTTACGGTTATTTACCATCTCACAAAATATTTATTATTACAAAATCAATTAAGATAACTTTAATTACAAGGGCGTTTCATTCATTAATATAAAAATAAACAAAAAATACATTTACATCTGATTTATTCAACATTCGCGACCGTAAATATTAAAATAGACTCTTAAGCTTTAATAAAGTAATTACAACACAATATATTAGCATACTACATATATGGATAGTTTAATATTTAACAGGAGCGCAATGTTGAAGTGGTGAAAAATAATTCGCGTTTCGTAAGATCAGAATCAAAAGCATCATGCAAAATAAATACATAATATCTATAATACCACAGATAAAATCTTAGGACATTCCTAGAAACTTATTTAGTTCCATTTGACATGCTTAAACTTTGGATAAAGGACAAACTACGTAATTCTAATTATTCTAAGACTGGATCTGGAGTTGAGAACTCTCGGTTCAGAGCCAAAACCACATCGTACAGCGAGCATCAGTGAAAGAACATTCGTAAGGAGACCTACACATATAGGACGGTTGTACATTATGTGAAGTTCTTCTACCCGTATTGTCATATATGCCAGTTACTGCTTAATGCAATATTTTTAGAATTAGTAAAATTGTCAAATTAATTCAGATGGTGAGTTTTTTATGCCAACATAAGCAAACTGGTAGAACAGCGACCAAACTGCAGGGGATTTCATTGAAGCGTTTACTATTCTATTGACGTCCTCTGTGGCTTAGTGGTTAGCGCGTTGGCGCTCAAGCCGGAGGTAGCGGGTTCGAATCTCTCCAGGGAACAAAAAGTTTACTGTGTTCTTGGGTCATGTATGTGTATTTTATTTGTGTATTATATATTAAAAATCTTAAATATATGTATTAATATAGAAGTATTAAATATATGTATTTTCGTTATCTGGTACCCGTAACACAAGTTCTTCGGATACTTAGCACGGGAC
This sequence comes from Lycaena phlaeas, assembly GCA_905333005.2. Taxonomy (NCBI): domain Eukaryota; kingdom Metazoa; phylum Arthropoda; class Insecta; order Lepidoptera; family Lycaenidae; genus Lycaena; species Lycaena phlaeas. The sequence continues at coordinate 10,226,744 of HG995172.1, read as the reverse complement.
CAGATTGACGTGGTGTAAAAGCGTCCATAGATATAAGAATTATTATTTTATTCCTAGAAGTAAGATGTCTCAGTACCAGTAATTACACTGTCTCTCCTGTTGTCCTACTCAGTTTCTCAGTTTTCGATGCAAAGTGCAGCTTGCGGCACAGCACATTTCTCTAATCGTCAAACATAAGTTAATTAAATATAATATGTTTGTTTGAATGGAAATATCATATTACATAATTAAGTTTGTTATTGTTTATATCGGTCATTGCCGTTTTCTTTAAAACAACAAAATTTATTTTTAAATTCTACAATCAAATTAACTGTAACCGTCCGCCCACCTTCCGCTAAATGCCGCCCCCAAAAAACTGCTGCTCGGGCCCTTGTCCTCAAACCGCTATTTAAAGTGACGCAAGCAGTGGCGAAGCGAATTAAGCCGAGGAGGCTCTTTGTACCCCTCTTATAAGAAGAGGGTGCAAGGAGTGAAGACGGGAATCTCATCTCATTGTACTGCCCCGACGTTGCAAGGGGTTGTTCTGTGGTGCGGGACAACCCCTCTGTGGAGGTGGCGTCGGTCCCCTGAGGGACTGACTGGCTGTCGAGGTGCCCTGTTGCTAGCAGATCCGGGGCACCTCACTAAAGGTGGCATTGGTGGCACTCGCCTGGTTTTAGTGGGTAGAGCTGCGTCCACTTTCTTTTCGTTTTTCGTGCGCAGCGATTCCCACATACCCGCCTGGGGAGAACCACTTCCCAGCGGTATGCGTCAGCGCATTTCCCGGCGTAAAAAAGGGATGTCGTCTTTATGATTTAAGAATCTAACTTCGTTATACAGCCCGAAGGAATTGATGATGAAGACTAATAATGCAATGGAATTAAATATGCATGAAGTAGTCCTGTCTCTTCCTTAATTCCTTCGATTCCTTGTCCGAGTCTTGCGACGCTCCGCCGATTCCGCGCTCTGATTGACCTACTGATGGCTATCGATGGATAATTGGCCGATGGGACGTACACAAAGATCACTGGTTGGTTGAATTTCTATCACGTCAGTGGCCAAATCTGACCTATTTCGAATTTTTATAGCTTACAAGTTACACTACTATTCTATCCGGTTATATGCTAGATTATGCTAGCTTTTTTTACGCCGGGAAATGCACTGACGCATCCCGCTGGGAAGTGGGTCTCCCGTCTTCGTCCTGGGGAGACCCCCAGGTGTGTATGTGGGACTCGCTCGAAATTTGGAATGTAGACCGGATCTGGTGGCAACAGGGAACCGTGATGGCTAGTCCCTTAGGGAACCGACTTCATATTATATTTTTTTATGTATTTATATGTTAAGATTTTACATTTTTTTTTAATATTATATATGCTATAAGTTCCGTTCAGAAGTTCAAAATTGAACACAACTAGCCTGCTAAACGATGCGTAACTTGTTTTATCTCCATACGTTGATCATGTTATGATGTTTATCAGTTTGATACAAGTAATGTACTGTATCTGTAACATGCATTAGGCGCTCCAAGTTCGCTGTAATAGGTGCGTTACATAAGCCAGTTCACCTTGAGTCGTCTGTTCTCTGCTCACTTATATAATTCATTCATGATTTGATTTTTGCTAATCTAGCCAACTCTTACTGCTATTTATTAAATATTATTGTTATTTATTTTAAGTAATACCTATTTTAAGTCATGATAAAATAATTGAATAAAATATCGATCATACATCGAAAAACTTACCTAGCATACTTTCAATGCTTGAAACCCGAACAAAACCCGAAAAAAAATCGGTAGGTAAAGGCTAACATCACTAAAAGTGTTTAGAAGATGAAGTATTTTATTATATGATATGTGTTATTAGTCAACTGGAAAAAAGTACTTATTCTGATCATTTAAGATTCCACAACATCTTCATGGGTATCTGTATGTCACTGAATCCCTCCTAAACGACTTGATCGATTTTGATTATTTTTTATGTGTCCTAGTACGTGAATTCTCAAATGCCTTAGATTCACAATTCCGTCCAATACAAACCGCATTGTACAGTACAATATCTGTTGGGTTCTATATTTTTATTTATAGTTATAAGATCATATCAAATAGAATAAATTGCAACTAAGGAAATAAAAATATGAATGTACATGTAACTTATAAATTGATTAATTTTATTATTAGTATGTATTGATGTACATTTTATACTGCACTAACAAAAGTTTCAACTGTAGAAAATTATAATAACTATTCCTTTCACACATAGATTCTGCGAACGTTCTTTGAAAAATTTACACACAGTGTTTTTAATTAAATAGAAACTCTGAAAATATAAAAAGTATCAACCCTTTATGTCCCACTGCTGGGCAAGGGTCTCCTCCTTGAAATCGGGCGAGGAGGATAATGGGCCATAGTTCACCGGTGCGCTATACTAGCCCAGTGCGGGTTGGTAAACTTCAGATGCCTTCAAAGAGTTTGAAGGAAGTCACAATCTCATCAGGCATGCAGGTTTCCTCACGATGTTTTCCATCACCGGTGAGCGAGCGATGGTCTCGTGTTTAGAGTGCACTTAGAAATTAAAAAAAATCATTTCAATTCAATTCAGGATTGAACCCGGAACCTCTCGCATAAGAGTCCGAGTCCACCCACCACTGGCCCGTCGTCACCCTCTGAAAATATATTTATCATAATATAATATTATTATAAATTATATTTATTTACTATTCAATGAATATTAATAAAATTAATTTTAAATAAAAAACCAAAAACCGACTTCAAAACTATACCTCAATTTATGTACAACTAAAAAATTTAAAATAATATTGAAATACTTTGAGGTGAAGTAGAAGTATACTATTTAAAATTGAGGTATAGTTTTGAAGTTGGTTTTTTATTTAAAATTAATTTTATTTTGTACTTTTTAGTTTTACGTTTATAGTTTACCTATGTTTAGCTGTGGATGGATGAAAGTTGTTGTTGATGATGATGATGATGATGATGATGACCTTACAATACTTTGATACTTTCCAAAGTATCCTATTCAGTGGTTTTTGTTCATATTATTCATATTACATCGACAAGTAATAAAATGAGTAAATCGTCTGTGTATACAAAACCAACCAAATAAGCATTATTGAAAATAACTTAAAAACCGCTGATAAGATGTCGATCAAATTAATATGGGACCAATTCGGAAACATAAGCTGTCAAACAAAACCAAGAATCACCAAAATCCGTCCTCAAACAGTGGAGTAATCGTGTAACAAACATACAAAAAAAAACATACAGACGAATTGATAACCTCCTTCTTTTTTTCAAGTCGATTAAAAAAAAACAGAAACAAACAAGTTTCGATGACATAAGTTTTGAAATGTACCTCCAAGTGGAACTCAAAATAGCTAGGTACCTACAAGTTTTTTTTTAAATATTTTTTATTCTATACGATCCATGAGATACGGTAGTCCTAAAATAAAGATGAAGTTAAAAATGACTGTTTCATCCAAAAACCTCGATTCAAGCTTATAATAAGCTTCTCGCTTAATTTATGCTATTTAACTTGAGCATTTATCCTTCACATACACACGTTGTATTAAATGAACTATAAACCTTATAGGTACCTACTGATCCAATTAATGTATAGGGCTAATAGATGGAAAAGAATAGTTCAATTCTAAGAAAACTAAACTAAAGAGTAAAGGCCTATAAATTATTGTGAGAAAATCGCTTCAAGGTTTTGGAAATTAATTATTTTTAAAGAGTTCAAAGAGCCACAAAATCTTTCAAGTTTCACGATAAGCTACCATTTTGTAATGAAAGATAATTAATTGATTTACGTAAAGTTTTGATAAAATTGACTTTGTCACAAAAGTTAGTTCAATTCGATAGGCGTAGGTATAATCGGCTTCTAATCATTATTTTACTCAAATTAGATTCGAGATTAAGTGGTAAATTTGATGCCATTTTTTGTAAAACAGGCAATGCATTTCACATTTAAATATGGTTACTCCGGGTAGATTCATGGACTCGTGAATCTACCTAATCTAACCTATCTTCTTTTAAGTGAACCAGAAAAAATAAAACACCCTTGCTGGCATTTAGCCCCTTTTAGAAGGTCCCGGAGCCTCAGGCAACAGAAGCACCTCACTAACAGGCTGATCCTGGCTAAGGAAAACTACACCTCACAAGTCACAAGGGCGGACTGCCCGGCCGCAACCAAGCAATCCTCACGACGTGCCTAACTGGGCCAGGCTTCCATAGTGACCTAAGATGAGCACAGGGGCGTTACTGGCTTACTGGAGGCGCAATAAGTAGTGCTTCCTAATCACAACCATAGAGGCAAGTTGACCAGACTATATGTATTATGTTTTAACGGTAGCCCTTAACGGTCTCCCCTCGAAAGTGGTGTATATGGATGTTTGTGTAGTCACTCATCGATTAATTGTTATTGTTGCCTTGTTACGAAACAGATATTTGCCTTTTGTAATTTATAAATAATCAAGTGTTTATTTTGGTTAAACAACGTGTTATAAAGCGTTGAATGCCGAAAAGAACCTGTATTCTGCCAGCATTATTCTCTCCGATATCTTTATACCTTAAAATAAAAGTTTATTTATAGAAATTATTAATAAAATAACCTTTAGAGTACCGAATAAGGCCTATCATTTTAAGAGATCAATTTCGCAAAAAAAAATAGGTAGGCCTTAAGTCGTTTAAAACGATATTCCTGAATGACTTAAGTTCTCATTAAGGTATAAGTGTCTGTCAACAAAAATATTTTTAAATCATGACAAATTCATACGGTAGTAAGACAAAGCATTAAGGTACTGCATACATAAATGTCGATAACATTTATTAAAATTGTTTTTTTTTTTATATAATAAAGTACACACAGAGAGTCGGTTCGTCTGGTCCGATCACATACTCATCGGCAACAAACATGGACAGCCGATTCTATACAGCAACCATAGTAAAGGGAGGGAAAATGAAGTAGGAGTTTCTTTTTTCATTTTATGTTGATTACATATATTTATTCAATCAAAGTATTAACGCTGATTATTTAATCAAAGTATTTTATCTTTGCAATAGAATTCTGGAGACCTGGACTCAACATGTGTAGTGGGGTATTTAATATTTTGTACTAATTCCGAGGAAAAAATGTTATAGCTTGCAAAAAATTATCTAAATGAAATAGTAATCTAAGTTGGAGCTAAATCCGGAAAGTATTGTGGACGAAGGATGATTTTTAACTGTAGGTCCTGTCCTGTTATGTTAAAATGGTTTCTCGAACAATGTGAGGCCTTGCTTTATAGGTAAGGTATCAACCCTTTATGTCCCACTGCTGGGCACGGGTCTCCTCCTCGAAATCAGGCGAGGAGGGTAATGGGCCAAAAGTTCACCGCGCTGGCCCAGTGCGAGTTGGTGAACTTCACATACCTTCAAAGACTTTCAATCTCATCAGGCATGCAGGTTTCCTCACGATGTTTTTCTTCGCCGGTTTCCTTGCTTTATAATAAAGCGAAAATGGTAAAGATTGACTAACGAATTTTGTTTCCGTAAATTATTACATTGCATAAACTAAAATTTATCAATTATTTTTCTTAGAACTTACATAGTTCATTGAAAAAAACTTATCAACAAAGATGACTTCAAAATAGTAAGACATTAATAATATAGAAAAAATAATATTAATATTAATAAAATTTCGACGAAGGAGTCTTGGAAACTTGGAAATAAAAGTGAAGTGTTGAACAGAACAGAAAGGTTTATAAATGATAAAGATCGCATATGTGAACGAAATAATATTTTCAGGATTTATGGTTCCGGTGGTACAGATGCGCTGTGCCACTCTCCCTTGCTGCTTGTTTCTACCGTGAAACAACTTTGCTGTATCTCGACAAGACAGATATTGTAATTACTGGCACCGAAACAATCTAATGCCTCAGGATACAAGCCATAAATGAGTTAGCTGGGCTCGTTCCAGAATTCAGTTCTAGTTTTTCTAAGCTAGTAAGGCGTCGACCACATACCATCAGATGGGACATCTGCACTAACGTCGAAAAAAAGTAAAAAAAAGTGAAGTATCAACCCTTTATGTCCCACTGCTGGGCACGGATGTCCTCCTCGAAATCTGGCGAGGAGGGTAATGGGCCAATAGTTCACCGCGCTGGCCCAGTGCGGGTTGGTGAACTTCACATACCTTTAAAGACTTTCAATCTCATCGGGCATGCAGGTTTCCTCACGATGTTTTCCTTCACCAGTGAGCGAACGATGGTCTCATATTTAGGTGCACTTAGAAATTTAGAAAGTCCCATTTCAAGGCACACACGGGGGAGTCAGGATCAAACCCGGAACCTCTCGCATAAGAGGCCGAGTCCATCCACCACTGGACCATCGTCGTTCTGAAAAAAAAAGATTTTAAATAATTCGTCTATGAATTTACATCAAAATGTCGATAGTGTACGATGTAGCTTATAAGCAAAACGCCAACGTAAGCGACCGCTACGTTAAAGTCTACGTAAAAGTCAGTTAAAGCATAGTGATTATATGCTCTTTGAGTCAGTCTCTAAAAGCGCCAACGATCGACGGACGTTGCTCGCTGTTCGCCGCGTTAGTTCCGCTAAAGTTTTCGCAATGGCGGGAAAATAGTTTTCATTCCATCCCAGTTTTAATCATTATTGACTAAGTGAGCAATGTATTTGTTTCCTCGCTATTAATTTAAGTCAAGGCTTAAATATGACGGGAGTTACCAAATGGTCAATGGTAAGATTTGTTTGTAAATGTTGTTATAATAATTATTTAGTTCATAATATTTTCTTGGGGGTATTATAAAGTTATTTCAATACTAATGTTTTTTCATCATTAGCTCATATTTTTTTCTTTTTTATTAATTTCTTATATACACATCATTGTTAGATCCTTTAGGGTTAAGATTCTTGAATGTTAACGATTATTACAATTAAAATTGAGAAAGACTTTGTAAAATAAAATCACTTAAAGTGTGTCTACCTACTTATAATAAAACTCTGAATAAGAAAACTGTGTTCTGAGTCTAATCCAATAAATTATGTTAATTATAATTATGATTGTCACCCTGAGAGTACAAGATCATAATAGGGAAAAAGGCGCCTTTGGTAACTTATGCTATACTAGTAACTGGTAAGTAAGTAGGTACTAAGTCTATAATAATCTACTGCTTCTATACAATTTTTTTACCACGTTACAAGACATTCGACAGTCGACAGTTTGTTAGGAATGTTTATACTCGCACTGTTATAAATCTTTATTTGTCGTTAAAACCCTTCAAGGGTTTTATGTCTTTATCCCTCATACCAAATAGGGACGTCTTCAAATTTTATCTGTCTCTTAAAATTACTCATACGTAAAAAGTACTCAAGCGTAGAATCCTCTCAGATATCCAATTTATAATCGTGGTTTTTTGTCCAGTACGATTTTTTATTTTCAATTTTGTTATGTGTTAAATTTTGAAACTTGATTTCACATATAATTTTTATACATAATAGCAGAAGCACCGATATGATGTGCTTGGTGGCATGCCCATGCGACCATCTGCCTGGAGTATACATTGCACTCTTATCACTTCTGTGCCTTAGTGACTGGCAGTGTATTTATTATCACCATGTTCAATTTAGCGCATTTAAAAAGGCAAAGTATGGGCAATTTGCCTACCACCATTTTAGATGAGCCATCTGCTCATGTACTCTTCCGATGAAGCTTAAAGGCTAACAGCGTAGGTCTTTTCGAAAACTAATAGATCCCAAGTGAGCTTCTGATAATATGTTTACTGGTGACATTATACACCAGGTAATTTTATCTGTCTACACCTGTCTCGCTTTTCTATGATTCTTTATTATTATTAATACTTGTAACTTAATACCAATATTTTTTTCTTTATTTGAATATAATCTAATTATTATTTACATGATTTTATTTTTAAAAATGATTATACCATTTCTATAGCCCTGTCAGGGTTATGGGCCAACTCCTAGATAAACGGTAGGTTTCGGCTCCAAAAGTCACCGTAATATTGCAATTTATGAAGATATGTTTTACAGTGCGATCAACTCTACAATATCTCATAAAGGTACTACACTGGTATCCTGCCTTTTTTGCGATAAAAAAGGCATTTTACTGGTATTATCCTGGCACTGTGATTTACTTTTTTTCGATATCGTATGTCTATTATCTGTAAAGCTGTAAAGCTGGTAAATGGACGCATCTCTACCCACTAAAACTCAGCGAGTGCCACCAGTACGAGTAACAGGGCACCTCAACGGCTAGTCAGTCCCTCGGGGGACCGACGCCACCTCCACAGAGGGGTTGTCCCGCACCACAGAACAACCCTTCCACCGTCGGGACAGTACGACGAGGTGAGGTTTCCGTCCTCACCCCTTGCTCCCTGCTCTTTTACCCCCTCTCTTATAAGAGGGGTACAAAGAGCGCCCTCGACTCAATTTGCCTCGCCCAAGATGCTGGGCTCACCCTGAGCTACTGAGCCCCGCCGCCACGACAAGGCCTGAACCATGGTGGGACGAATGAATTGCCTGGGCTAGTCCCAAATGAACTAATGTAAAACCCGCATCAGATGGCACGCCTCCCCCGTCTATACAACTAACTTAAAAAAATTTAAGTGACGAAGACGTGAGAAAATGCTTAAAGTCAATATATTGGAAAATATTAATATGAATGGATGTATGAGCGATCGTCGCAAATGTACCACGTGTTCGCCATTCTAAAAGCCTTAAGACGTTCTTACTTCTTTGATGCATTTGAAAATTTCTTGAAATCATACTTACGGTTAGGCAGGCACTGAATCTTATTTTAATTTCAACTCAAGATAATGCGAACTATAATCTTATACAACTATTTTCATATGAACTATGAAAATAGTTTCAAACGTATTAATTTCAACATTAAGAATTCTGTTATAATGTTACTTCTTTTTTGTTATTATGTTATATAAACACTGTTATAATAATATTACTACTGTATAGTATACTTGAGATAAAAGACCAGCCCCTAGTACAAGCAGTCAAAAGCTCCTCTCATCCTCCCACAAAGGCAAGATACCACGGCTGATTGTACTTTTTGATAGTTTTCGTCCATAGTTCAGTTTGCATTTATAATATTCATAATATAAATGCAGTTGGTACCGAGAGATAAAATATTAAATTTGTTGGATATAAAGAAGATAGTACAAAAGCAAGAATAAAACCTCATTATTATATCTCAATGATAGGATAAATAGTAATTAATAATAAACAGTTATAGATAGAGAATAGAGTTTATAAAATGCAAGAATTTGTGGTTATGACATTTCTTACTCCATACACCAGTGGTGTAGGACAAAGTTTGACAAAAATGTTTAAAAATAATAGTTTAAAAAAACTAAAAACACGCTTTTTATAGAAACCCAAACTAAAAAATAGAAAATAAATTTTAATAAATTTAAATTAAGAATAGTGTTAAAAATTTCAATAACTATAAATTAATAATAGTGTAAATAAAAAAAAAATATTTTATTTAAAAAAAAGCGTGGGGTGCATGGTGTCAATATAGTTATAAATATTTTATTGACAGATATGAGTAGAGTGATTATCATTTTGATAATATCTTAAAAAGCACCCCACGCTTTTTTTTAAATAAAATATTTTTTTTTTATTTACATTATTATTAATTTATAGTTATTGAAATTTTTAACACTATTCTTAATTTAAATTTATTTTCTATTTTTTAGTTTGGGTTTCTATAAAAAGCGTGTTTTTAGTTTTTTTAAACTATTATTTATTTTTTACTTTTTAGTAATTATTTATAAATATTATAAATACGGGGAATCAGAGTTCGATTTCGGAGAGGGAGCCTGAGAAACGGCTACCAGAACCAAGGAAGGCCGCAGGCGCGCAGATTACCCACGGAGAGTTACATACTGACATACTGACATACTGACAAACTGACAAACTGACAAACTGACATACAAGTGAAGCTAATAAAAAGCGTGTAAAAATTAGAACGCCGCGCCGTGTGGTCTCAATGGACTTGGACTAGCTATATTCAATTAACGTTCAAAAAGCTATTTTATAGCCTAGCTGCACTATTCAACGAAATTATGATTTATTTTTTTTATAACACAAGTACACAGCAAATCTTCTATACAATAGAAGTTAGTCAATTGTAATGAGCTAGTAGAGAAGTTACTCGAGTTAATTAAAATCTAGTAACAACGAAAAGAGCCTTGCTTCTCCGCACACGCGACGTTGTGATTATTATCGATCGACTTCGATCTATTCTTCACAAGGTCTAGATAACGTTAAAAATTATTTAAAAAAATTGCAAATTTACCGCAACTGTTCGTTCTGCAAGATCTTGCAATTTGCTTTATGATTTTTCATATCATATAGTTTATTTATGTATATTATCATATTATGTGCAAATCACAAATTTTCAAGGCTTTTCCAATCATCGCTAGGCTTAGGATACTTTTAATGACTACGAAAGACGAGACGCATTTTAAAAGGCACTTAACATTCAGGCCTTTTATTCGAATGTAAAAAAAAATTATACAAAATAATACTACCAAAACGAATTTATTTATGGGCACATCGACAAGTAAAAATATTACACACAATAATTCGATAAAAGTATAGCTCGTTCCTTTCTTGGGGGCATCGAATTCAATTACCAAGGCAAGCCGTAGCCCGTAAGCCGCTGAAAGATACAGTCATAAAACGATCCTCTGCAACCCTGCTATAGAATCTAATGATTCGTTTTTATATGTAAATCCAATTATTTTTAGCTGACTTCAAAATTGCTTTTATTTGTGGTGCTTTCAGTTACTATGTTACCAAACTTATTAACGCAGTCATGCATATATACGGTCGAATTGAGAAATGCCTCCTTTTTTGAAGTCGTTTAAAAAAGGACTCCGTAAATTTTTTCTGTCATCCAATATCCCCGATTTAGATTTTCGTTTTACGAGTGTATAATTAAGCATTATTTAATAGTAATATAAATGAAATATTTGTACCAAAAACTGTATCTACTGGTTAAAAGTTTTTGCTTAATTCTTAGCACTCTAAAGTTAATCCAATGTATTGTTGAAACGGGGTTAAGTGTTTTAACTATCACAATCAATCGGTAAAAATATAACGAAGTTGAAATCAAAAGAGAAATTTCACAACGTTAAAAAGCTCCTATGTGCTTACATAACTTGACTTGGTATGAAGACCAGTTTTTGTGATATTTAGTATTATTTCAATTTATAATTAAAATCAGATTAAAAACTATTTATGGAGATTTTATATGTTAAAAATATGAAGATATATAAAATAATATCAACTCTATATGATAAAAAAACTTTTACGAATTATATCGCGGTAAAAGTGAAATTCGCAAATACATTATAAAACAATATTCAACACATATTTACGTACCACTGCTGGGCACGGGTCCCTTCCTCGAAGAGACTTACTAATCACTGTATGACTATAACTAATCACTGTATGACAGGTGCTTCTCTCAATCAAATCATAGAAGCAATTATTGGCACTACCCACTGTCCCAACACAACATTGATAATTATGACTGGCAGAAGGGGAAATGTGAACCGAAAAAAAATTGTCAAATTTATAGATTTACTAAATAACTTACAAAACATAGAAAGGGTAATTATGTTCACATTTCCCTATTTAAACACACTGCCTCAGGAAAATATAATAAGACATAATTTAAACTTATTATTATATACAATGCCAAGCAATAATAATAATATAATTTTAAATTCGAATAATAGTAATCATAATAAATTAGAAATATTTGACATAAATAAAATAATTAATTATAAATTTAGTTTTAAGACTAAAGATAAGTTTAACTTATCATATTTTTTTAAAAGACAAATAGCATCATCGCTATCCTCTTTACTATACATAGACCCAGCCAAGGATTTGGCTACACAGACCACTGCTCCTATTGAGCAGTGTCTCTTATCGACACAACAAAGCTTGGAATTCGTTCCAAATAATTTAAACTAGGTTATATGACAAAAGAAATTGTATCTTGCTATACTATGGGGAAAATTAAAGAATGTAATAAAATTAAAACTAGAAAAATTACAGAAAAAAGTAAAATTAATTATTGTAATATCAACCTGGTGCATCAAAACATACAAGGTCTGGTCGGTAAAGAGTTAGAAATAGATTTATTTATTAAATGTTGTAGTATAGACATACTATGTATTACCGAACATTGGCTGAATAAGAACGAAGTTATGTTTAATCTTGGTGATCACCAGGTAGCAAGTTCATTTAATAGGGAAAATGCAATACGAGGTGGCTCCCTAATACTGACAAAAACTAATCTAAAATGTAAAGAAAGAAAAGATATTGTGAGCCTCTCTATTGAGCGCACTGTTGAAATAGCCTGTGTAGAGTTTGAGTGTCTTATTATTGTAAGCGTATACAGATCTCCTAGTGGGCCATATGATACTTTTGAAGAAATTATGGACAAAGTTCTTGTAAAGGTATGTGGATCTAAGAAATATATAATTATATGTGGTGATTTTAACATAAATTTATTAGAAAATAATTCCACCACTATCAGATTTTTATCATTATTTAAATCATTTGGTCTCAATAACTTATTCTTAGAACCCACCAGAATAACTTGCACCACGGCTACTTGTATAGATAATATATTTAGTAATGTAATACCATGTAGTCAATGTGTTATTAATAAACTTACTTCGGATCACTGTGGATTGCAAGCATCTTTCAAAAACATGAATAGGGAAAATAACTACAAAAAGAAAGTAATGTTTGTCCCTGTCAACGAAAATCGTATTGAGAAGCTTAGGTGCAATATAATGGAAAAACTCTCATATCTTGATTGTAACAAAAATGATCCGAATATTCTGTATGGTAAATTATTTCATTTAATTAAAAATGAGTTTGACGTTGTATTTGCACCTAAAATAAAAACAGTAAATGTAAAAAATCTTAAACCTTTTAATGAATGGGCGACTGTAGGAATTCATAGAAGTAGGCAAAGATTGTATGAACTCTATGATGAAAGGTCATACAACAGTAGTGAAGAATTTAAAAAATATGTAAAATCATACTCTAAAATATTTAAAAAGGTATGCATAACAGCCAAATCCTTACATATCAAAAATACCATATCGAAATCGGATGATAAAATTAAAACAACGTGGAATATAATCAATAAAGAAACTGGTAAAAATAAATATAATAACACTGAATATTCTTTATGTATTGATGGTAAACGAATAGATACTGACAAAGAGGTCGCAACTATCTTTAATAATTTTTTTGCTAATGTTCCATTGGCAACAACAAAAAATCTTATATCCTCTCCTACCGTTGCCGAGACATTACTTAAAAAAAGTGTCAATGAGAATAAACATGTATTTAAATTTCAATATATTTGCCCAAAAGATGTTACTAGTGCTTTTAAACTAATTAATATTAAGAATACTACAGATTTGTGGGGCATGTCTGTAAAAATTATGAGACATATTGTGCATATTATTGCACCGATTTTAGCAATCATATTTAATAAGTGCATTGATTGTGGTGAATTTCCTGATTTAATGAAACATAGTAAAGTATTGCCACTTTTTAAATCAGGTAGCAGTACAGACCCTTCGAACTTTAGACCAATTTCCATACTTCCAACTCTCAGTAAAATATTCGAAAAAATTATTCTAAATCAACTTTTATTCTTTTTTAATAAGCATGAGTTACTTCATAGACAGCAATTTGGATTTACCAAAGGTAGATCCACAACTGACGCGGGAGTTGATCTTTTAAAATATATATTTACAGCTTGGGAGGAGTCACAGGATGCTCTAGGTGTATTCTGCGATCTGTCCAAAGCTTTTGACTGTGTTGAACATGCGACGTTAATCAGGAAATTGCACCACTATGGCATCAGGGGTACTGAACTTAAACTACTGGTATCCTATTTAAATAATAGAACACAAAAAGTAATGATAAATGTTAAAAGTTCCGCTGGTACCAAAATAAAAATGGGGGTACCTCAAGGATCCATTCTTGGTCCATTTCTCTTCCTTGTGTATATAAATGACTTGGCTTCACTTATGAAGGACAAACATGAAATTGTATTGTTTGCTGATGATACCTCAGTAATATTTAAAATTAAACGACAGCAAATGATCCTTGACGATGTAAACAATGCTCTTTCGAACATGGTGCATTGGTTTAGCGTAAATAATTTGTTACTTAACTCAAACAAAACTAAATTGATAAAATTTACACTGCCTAATGTCAAACAGGTGCAAACTAATGTATAACTTAACGGAGAGGTGATGGACTTGGTGGATTCGACCGTATTTCTTGGAATAACCATAGATTGTAAGCTGCAATGGGCGCCACATATAGCCAAGTTGGCAAATAGACTCGGTACTGCGACTTTTGCGATTAAAAAAATAAGAAAAATGACAGATGTAAATACGGCGCGATTAGTATACCATGCTTACTTCCACAGTCTAATGTCTTACGGCATTCTACTGTGGGGGAATGCGGCGGATATTAATACGATTTTCTTGTTGCAGAAGCGAGCTATTCGAACTATATACTGTTTGGGCCCCCGGGTATCATTGAAAGAAAAATTCAAAGAAATTGCCATCTTAATTGTAGCTTCTCAGTACATACTTGCTAATGTGATGTACGTCCGCAAAAATATTAATGACTTTTTAAAAAAATGCGACCATCACAACATAAATACTAGGAACAAATATAAATTGAATGTTCCATTTTTTAGACTTAATAAAGTTAGTACTTCTTTTATGGGACAATGTATACGATTTTACAATAGGATCCCAGAAAACGTTCAAAATTTTTCCATTAATAAATTTAAGAAAATTGTGAAGGAACGTTTGTGTGGTAAAGCGTATTATGAAATAAAAGATTTATTGAAGATACCACACCTTGGGAATAAGACACTCACTCATAAGGTTTTATACAATGTATAAATTATAAATTTCATAATTTGTTATTTAGACGAAGCGAAACCTTGGGATTAAATTGCTCTTCTATAAAGCTGTTTTATCTAGAATGTAGATAAATTTTGAGCCTGCAGTGTGTTGAACTAAACTTGTGTAAAGGTGAGACGTATGACATGTCATGCTCGCTTACGCTACTGCAGTGGTGGCGTTGTGGGATGGGTCTTCCACTTCCCTCTAATATGCGGAAGAGGTTGACGCTGGCTCACGCGTCCAGGCCTATGTGGAGGTGCTGCTGTGGTGGCTGGTCGTGTTATGCGATTTCTACCTAGCTGAGTTTCTTTTTTTTATTTTTTATTAACATCCACTGGTTTGTTTTGGATATTGCGGGGTCTAAATTTATCTATTTATTTACTTTTCTTAGGATAAAGATCTTAGGATAAGACTGTAATAAATGTGTTATAGTAATAAGTGTATGTAATTATCTATGTTTATAAAAAATTGTAAACTATATTTTGAAAGGAGCAACCCAACAGAGTTTCTTGCTGAATTCTTCTTATGTACTATTCTAGTATAGTATTATGTATTGTTTGTATTACTATTTTTTGTAATATTGTATTTGAAAAGACTAGTTCCACTGAGTTTGTTTCGCCGGTTCTTCTCAGTGGACTTACTTTGGAACCGGTGGTAGACTCAATTGACCTTCAAAAAGATACTTGGATAGTACTATTTTGAATAAAATTTTTGACTTTGACTTTGACTTTGAAGAGCGAGGAAGGATTTGGGCCATGGTTCACCGATACGGTGGCGAAACGCAGGTTGGTGAAATACACACACCTTCAAAGACTTTCCCATCAGGCTTGCAGGTTTGCTCACAATGATTTTCTTCACCGGCGAACCTCAGGTCTGTCTCACCGTTCAGGTACACGTAGTAAAATCCACTTCAACATACCATAGGCGTGAGGATCGAACTGAACCTATCATTCAAGAGCCCGAGGCTCCTCGCAGTGGTTATCCACTGCGTTCGCATCGATTGAAATATACTTCAAATATTGATTCGACTTCTCTTATTTTTTTAGATTTGATTACCACACGCAGATAAAAAAAATGTACTAATGCATTTTTACTAAGTACATTTTATAATTTATTATTTCTTTAATAATATAGACGATCGTATATTGCTGAATTTTTTTTTATTCCGTATTTATTTATGTAACTAATGGACACATGCCAGCCCCATTGTAACTTATTCTAGGTTAACATTTCTTAGCTAAATAACTTACAAATCGACACTTAATCGACGTTTCTCTAGGCCTCTCTAGACGAAGGATCGGAAATTAATGTTTTGAAATTGCTGAAGTTAAATTCTGTTACATGAGAACATAAGATAGAGACTAGCTAAATATGCAACTACCAGAATCTATTTGGTAAGTTTAAAAACTTATGATAAAATATCATACATAAGCCTGATGTGCAACCAATATTAAGAATAATATAACTTTAAAACTTGGGAACAAAGTTAGAAACAATTTTCACACATGCGGAGTAACTTGAACACAACTTTTAATCATGTTGTAACTAGTTTCGTTTCGTATTTCCGTTGTTAATATTATCGACCAGTAAATAATATTAAAGTTATTGGAGAAAACTTAACTGAAATTTATTTTACATGCACTGGCTATATACAAGAGAGATTATGGTTGAGAAAATTTTTCCTTAACTTCTTAGCACCTTGTCGTTTTATTTTTCAACAGTATTTTTATTGTATTTGTATTCTACTTTAATATTTGCTAGAAGTATTTAATTAGCCTACTTATTTTTTAGTAAATAAAATATGATTAACAATTTTTAACAAAGCTTATTTATTTCTACTATTAGGAACAAACGAATCCGCAGTCTATTATTGGTTTGCATTGATTCATGATTGACTTTGGAAGTTGAATTATACCAATCGACCACGCTTACATTTTCATTTTCATAGGGACCACCGCGGATTCGGAAACATCGATGGCCGTAAATTGTTCTAGTTTTAGGATCAGTAAGAAAGTAATGACATGAGAACTAGTGACATGAATATTTAAGCCTTGTTTATAATATACCTTTTTTTTTTAATTTTTATTTAGCTGAAAGATTACACAGTATTTTTTTACAAGTGTTAGTCATAAGCACATGAGACTGAGACTTTTTTTTCAATGTAATGTAATATTCATATTATATCCAGCAATATGTAAGTAGACAGAAATGATTACAATTTTGCCACACCGCTAACTCAACTCTGTATCAGATATAACTTTATCTATCCTTAATTTGGGTTCATTACATCACTCAAGCCCATTAATATGTATCAAGCGCGCCGGTGAGAAGGTTGCGCGGGCGCCGGGATCATTGTTCAGTGATACGGGCCCAATCCTACCATCGTGCGGGCGGTCCTCGGCGTGAATACAAATGCCAAGTGAAATGGTTTTCACTCTAACACATGCGATACATACGAATTTAGAAACAAGACGCCATATGCGTCTCATCTAACAAACTTTTTATAAACCACTTAGCATTGGCGATGAGTGAATCGTTTGCATATAGTATTCTTATGCTGTTATCATTATCATCATCAGCCAATTTATATTCATTGCTGGTACAAGCCTCCTTAAATAGATTTAAATAGCTAGCGGTCTAGAAGCTATACTTTTATTATAAACATTTAAATTAATATGTTCTTAAAATATATTTTATACAAACTTATTATTAATTATTTTATTAAAAAGTCAATAAGTATATTACATTTATAAATGATATCAGAAACAAGCTACTTATTTTGTCCTTAAAATAAAGTAAAATAAAAATACTGGCAGCCATAGGAACTGCCGATAGAATCGAAAACTTTTGCCTGAAATTTCAAATTTGGATACTCAGCATTTGCAATTTCATAACCACGTATTACACATTGAAAGCGGGAGATGACGATGACGTCAGTTTTCGGTAAAGACGCCGAGAGATCCATGACTTTTGTTCACCCGAAAAGTGCCTTAAGAACTTTTCACGTCAAAAATCCATGAGTCATAATTACAGCTATTTACTATTTAATCGTCAACATAAAGCAGGGTTCGAACCTACGTGTCGCCAATACCTGGCCATCAAATACGTCGATGTAGGCATAAAAAATAATAATTAAGTGGCAACATTGTTAATGAAGGGCCGCGCGTGCGAACTGGCTGGGTTTGTGTGTGGGCCATTGACGTAGTGACGCGGCAACTATGTCAATGCCGAAGTTACGCCGCTGCACTATCTACTACATTAACTCTTATCGACCTCTTCGATTACTGCAAAACAAAATTACATAAAATATATGAACAACAGAAAAGTGTGAAATATTTTTAATTTGTAAATAGTTCTATATACTTATTACTTATATTTTATAGAGTAAATAGTCAACCTTGTTGTTCATTACGGCCTAAATCAATAACTATACTCGATATATTTTATCTTTTTTTCACCATAAGAACGTTACGCTAACACTGATTGATACATGCCATATAAATAATCACGATTAATCCAGATACGGCTGTAAATCTAAGAAAATTCGAACGAAGCTGAGGGCGCCAGTTAGTGTACTTATCCACCTACTTTCGGATGTAGGCCTCTTTCAATGAACATCACGACGGCCGATCCTTGCCTGTCACATCTATTAGTACCGATTCAAAAGGTTTTACAGTAATGTAAATAGTTTTTAATCATTTTAATCTAACCTTACTAATTAAAGTTTATCGACCTGTGTTCATAAAAGCTTTACTATATTATTAATAAGTATTTGATTATTTAATATCTAGGATGTATTTGATAATGAAAATTGTTATTAAATTGATTCGAAATATGAAGTTACCAGAACTATTCTATTACCAGAATTAAGTAAAAGCTAGCAAGAGCTTTATAACAAGGAGATATCGTTTATTAAGTAGAAAAGAAATTATCAAAAATTAAAATAGTGTGATTTCTTAAAGTTGTAATTAAGTATTTTTTGAGTTCACCTTTTAAATCACTAAAGCTGTCGACTTTGAGCCGGTTTAGTTGGCATTTCGATATGGAAAAGAGATTTATTTGGCAAAAGCGCTCGTAGTTAATGAACGAATTAACGGAGAAATTTTTATAGAGAAAATTAGAGCAAAAGTATTAAGTGTGTAAAAGAATTTTTCATGTATGCTTTTACTTATACATCATTATATAATTTATAACCAGAATCACGCAAGGAAAGTTCTAGAACACTCACTAATAATTAATAGGTGGGTGTCCTGGCTGTCCGGAAGTAACTTCTCATCGCTTCTAAATGTTTCCCACAAATGGACCAATAACTACATATTTTATTAATTCACATCATAAATTTACAGATACAAATAGCTGTTCCAAATATGAGAGCCAAATTTATGAGCTTGTTTACTAATAAACAAAAATCTTTACAAATCCAAACATACTGTACTGTTTCTACTCACCCTATCAATTCAAGTAATTTACGACAACATTAAAATCGGCAGCAGAAAATTAATACTAATATTAAATTACGAATTGTTGAATTGTAAAAATATTTTTATTTTATCGAGAGTTATTTTTATTTTTACATGCCAGCATTACGAATACTTTACAGAAACGATGGTTGCGTAGTTGTAAAAATTGAATGCCGTGATTATATTTAAAAAGTAGTTTTATTACAATGAGTGTAATTCCCATAAACTTTGTAAAATTTTCTACTGTTAAGCTATGTACAATCGTGAATACATTAAAGTCGTTATCATGATAACAATACCACTCTGTAGACCAATTAAGTGCTCCATTCACTATTATGGAGACCACTCGTAGCGTACATATCACCGCTTCATGTATTTGAAATGACAATAATTGTTTTGTTTGTACATGTAAATTCCTGAAAATGACGTTTTTTATGGTATACATACTCTGGTGGACAAAGCTCTTCTCTTATATAAATGGATCTCTCTCTCTCTCTCTTGATTTGACGTTTTTCTTTTTTTCTCTTTTTTATAAAATAATATCAATGGACGCTTTTACACCACGTCAATCTGATCCCATGGTGAGTACTCGAAGAGACTTGTGTTACAGGTACAACGGAAATACATATATATAATACTTTTTATATTTAAGATATTTATTATATAATACAGATATTTAATACACATCCATGACCCAGGAACACAGAAACTTTTTTTTGTTCCCTGGCGAGATTCAAAGCCGCTACCTCCCTCCGGCTTGAACGCCAACGCGCTTACCATCACAGAGGTCGTCGTTTTGATGTTGACGGTTGACGTTAGGGTCTAAAAACCATCTGAATAATTAATTTTATTTTAAAATCCCTCGTAATAAAGCTGCACCGTAAAAACCATATCTTGTAGCTACGATACTCAATTTTTCTTTTTTATTCTGAGGAAACCAAGCAATGGAACTTGAAATTACAATATACATATCCTTAGGGTAAACTGTCATCACGCCTTGTAGATATCTCTAATAATTATCCAATAAAGACTCACACGTTTTCCTCGACCGAGTTTTAAAATGCTCACTACGATGATTTTAAGCAGGCTTAAATAGTTTGTGAATTGTATATTGACAGTTATTATATTATTTTTACAACACACTATAGACAAAGATAGGCATTCGAATTAGGAAAGAAATAACAAAGAGGTCTTTTAATAACAATTTATAAAAGCTTCTATGTCACGTAGTTTTGTAGGTAACTTGGAGGTGTGTGAATACATAATTTATGTTTTTAGTGGATATTATATAATAGTTTGTACTTATAAGTCTTGATCATATTCCTGTGTACGATTCTTAATAAATAATTTTCCTACATTATTCATTTAGTAAGCTTTGTCATCGTTACCTAAAATATGAAAGAAAAAAAAACAAATTGATTAGACCTTAGTGTCGCATAAGTAAGTTATCTTACAAGTAGTAAGTTATTCAGGTAACCCTGTAAATTACAGGACCAAATAAAACAAGATTTAAGACTACTTCCTACCATCCAACTATTCCTATTAATATTATAAACGCTAAAGTTTATAAGTATGAATATTTGTTACTCTTTCACGTAAAACTACTGAATAGATTTTCATGAAACCTTACAATAATATAGCTTATACATTAGAATTACTCACAGGCTATAATTTATCCCTGTACTCCCACGGGAAAAGGAAGTGCGCGGGTGAAACCGCGGGGCGCTCCTAGTCAAGGATATTTTCCTAAGAAGTAGTCACTTCGAAGTTTTGAAATTTAAGATTGGCATCATACATTTCATCTACACAACATGGATGTTAGTCAAACTAGGGCACATGTCTTAGTAGAATCTGTTTCTTTAAATAATTATCATTACAAATGAACAAATGAGTGGGTGTGGTAACACTTATTCATCTCGTTCAAAAACCTTTACCATTTTTATTTGATACTAAAAGCTAATGCTCGTTTTCTATTTCTTAGCAAATTTCCTGAATTTTTAAGGCAAATTTTATGGATTTTAATGATTGTCAAAGCATTTTCTGGTGGGATATTCTGGAGAGCGTATTTTTTTCCACGCGGTAGAAAGTTTGTAGAATAACTTACACAGAACACAATACAATTCTGGATTTGTAAAACTATTATAAACGTGAGTAGGTCTGGAGACTACAAAAATTAAATCACGGGGTTAGCCGGGCTGTTGGTACATATATATTGCTATTTTTAACCAAACGACAGTCAATGTCCTCGCCTAGAGAAAGTACAGTTCCGAATTGCACTTTACGAGTCTCACAATAATAATTTATTGTGTGTTTCTCCTTGGATACAATTACATTATATAATGGCTTTATTAATTAAATTAAAGAACGAAATACGTATATTATATAAGGCTATATTGCCCTAAAAGTGTTGTAAATAGTGCTGTAGGGCTATTCTGTAAAAAACCATCTCGATATCGAGCTTTATCTGAGTAACAGAGCTCACTGTACGTCACTTCGAAAGAGAACTTTATTGTTATAGTTAAATAGATATAGTTTTAAAGAATACAAATTCGTCAAATTCGTCATATCACCGCGGTTTCCGCTTTTGAGATTCGAAAACAACCTTACAGAAAAGCCCTACAGAGCAATCTTTATAATATGGAATCGATATTCAAAACTATATTCTCTGCCAGCGCAAAAGCCTCTATTTAACGCAACTTTAAAAACGTTTAAAAACTTTTGAGCTAAAAATATAAACAACATATTATAGGGCATATTTTAGCATCGCCCTATTTCTATTTCTTAAGAGTAAACAAACGAAGCTACAGACTACAGTTTGGTAAAAACATTCATAGCGTTTCTAATAATATGATTTCCCTCAGTAGTCGTACAGTCCATACTCATTCGCTGATGGAAATCAAGTCAATCTGATTTGGTTGTCCCAAATTAAATAGATTTTACAATACCCGCATAGTCTTAGACGAGACCCTGATTATGATTTTAACGATACGGATTTTTTAAATCACATAATTCGAGTATCTAGTATATAAACGCATATAGCATGTTTACTTTTATATAAAAAATATGATTAAACAAAATAAATTAACACCAAATTTTAACTCTATACCAATCACAGTCATAAGCACCCATGGAGGAGATATAAATATTAGAAATGATGAGACGGGACAGGAATTACGGTGAAATATAATACATCTTAAAAAGGTAGAAGGACAATGGTCTGTGATGAGATGATCTAATAAAATTTTATTTCTTCCTGCATTTAGGAAAACGAGGAGAAACTATTTTCTAAAATATTTAATATAATTAATGAAAGTATTTAATTTAAATAGTAACTAGTCTCGAGTCTGGACAATTTCAATACCACCCGCATTAAAGTCAGTCGGACACGCCGCTTTTGGGCATGGCACCTCGCAGATAAAACGAAATTTATCAAAATATGCAATCCATCAACATTTTATTTAAATTAAGAAATATTCAAAGAATGTATTTAATTGTAATATTATTAAATTTTAATTCTATTTTGTTTTCTTTTTTAAATTTTTAAAAGGCATACTCCCGGTTTCCAAAAGGCTGATAAACGCAAAAATTAACAAATCAACTGTCAAGTCTC
This sequence comes from Lycaena phlaeas, assembly GCA_905333005.2. Lineage (NCBI taxonomy): Eukaryota > Metazoa > Arthropoda > Insecta > Lepidoptera > Lycaenidae > Lycaena > Lycaena phlaeas. Next base: position 10,203,672 of record HG995172.1, on the reverse strand, counting down.
TTGTTAAGTGTCAAATGATTTGCTAGAAGCATGGTTAAATTACTTAATTTGATCAGTCTATCAGTAGACATAACAATTACAAGGAAAAGCTGTCAAATTTAACTCTCGAATCGTATGTTAACTGCATAATTAACAGCCATATTAAGCGACATACACTTTGACAAACGCCTCAGAAACCGGGTGTTAAACTGATACCTACATTATTCTCTAATCATCAATGTGAATAATCATTGATATTAAATCTGTAAATTTTCCGCACCAGAATGTCATTTAATACAGCTTGTCGGTGATTCCTCGGGGCTTTACGCGTTTTGGTGAGCCGTCTACAACAATTACTCAGTGATGACTAACTTTCACAATATAAACCAAATTGTACTCTTTACGTTCATGAACCTGTTTGTCCCAAACAAGTTTTGTTGCTCGCCTTTACATTTGTGTCATTGCGTAAAGTTATTTTTTTTATTGAAACAGTAAGCAGATTTTGATAAAAACATTACTTTATGGAACAGTGACATAAAAAATAATATTAAAATTTGTCTCAAGCTCTCAAAAGTTCTGTTGCAACATTCTTATTATATATCAATCTATCACAATCTTTTATATATAATATAAGTATAAAAAGATTGTAAATGGCTATCTTTAATTTTATATAATAATATAATCTATTAGATCCGTCATGAAATTTTATTTTTTCAGCGCATCCAGGTTACAAATAATACATTTTTATATCAATATACTTTTTTAAATAAATTCGAATAAACTTTTCCGAAACACCAGAGACCTAAAATATCTAATGACAGCATCTTAGAGCAATCTAAAATATTTTTATTACACTCTCAGTTACTTCTCATATTATATTACCAAACGCTAAGTTATGTTCCTCCAATCAGCAAGAATACATGTATATTAACTAAGAAAGTACTATATACATAATATAAGGCAACGAGGTTTAATCCGACATTTCTATTAAGCTTAGCCTTTGAAGATACCTTGTGCAATAGTAGCATTTAGCAGGAAAGAAAATTATATAAAGTCGATAGCATAAATTTTTTTCACAATAAATATCACGCATACTAATATAATATAAATGTGAAGGTGATTTTGTCAAGACGGATATTGGATGATATTATCGATATTATTGACTACAAAAAATAATGTATTTTTTTACAAAAAACTTCTAATACAAAAATACAATATTACCTATATTATATATATTTTTTTAATTATACGAAAACTATACATCAATGTATGTTAATATGTAAATCATTAATCTATCATTTCACTAAGTAAGGTGACATATAAAAATTAACAATTTAATTATTGAAAAAAAGTTTTAGAAACAAATAAGTAGTTATCAAGAATTTTCGAGCAGCGATCAATAAGTGCATAATGCTTCTGTATAACCTTATGAAGTACTCAACGTGGCATATCTGCGAAATGAATCACTCATTTCAATGACATAATGATACTTGTGTACCAGACATAATAAGTTACTATGATATAGACGTGTAGATACGTCTCGCAGCATGAGCAACACAGCCAGCACATGTCCCAACTCCCATGAGACGAGTATGCACAAAAAAGTTTTTCATGACTTCGTAGCGCCGGAATGTTGAGCTTAAATTTTGCGAATTTGTTTGAAAAATACTGTTGCGATTTGAACCTCGAATATTCCCCGTTTAAAAACCAGCGACTAAAATCTAATGGATTGTACTTTTATCGTTAATTTATAGTTTTATTTTAAAAAACTTAAAATAATATTTAAAAAAACGGTAATTCTTACATTTGAGGTAAAAGTTGACCCGTACTTGCCAGAAAGAAATTATTATTTGAAGATAAGTTTTCAAATTTAACAAATCTAATCTTACCTTTTAAGTGTTTATAAGCCACTAATTAATAATTTTAAATGTTGATCTGGAGTCGTAGAACAGAACTTTCCAGTGCATTTGGGATTAACAACATTTAGCCAATTTTTTATCTAAGTATATTTGTCGAAGTGCATTCCTAACTATTCTACCACGAGGTTTTATTTAAAATAGAGAACTAAAAGAAAGGATACTTGCCATTCATAAATCTGTCCTTTCAATGCGCTGAAAGCAGTTCAATTATTGCCTGAATCTTATGCGTCATCTTCAAAGATAAAAAGATCGTATTGTTTGCAGAAAGCTTCGTTTCATCTGTCATATACCACTATATAGGCCCCAAGTTTTCATTATAATAAAATAAAATATGTATAGGTACTTACTCGTAAGAGAAATCATTATTAACTTTAACTAAGTATATACTTTTTTTCTGATTTTGTTTAGGTTTGGGTTTTATTCCTATGAATATGCCAACCCCATTGTACCCCTAACTTTATTCACAAAGACAGAGAGAGAGAGTCACTGCGGAGGCTCGTTAACCATCCTACACAAGTCTCTAGCAAAGAATTCAGACGTATATAGAAGGACAGTTCTTATGAGCGCTTTGAGGACAAACTTTTTGCGATGCAAACGTCCCCAGCATATGAAGCCAACGAGAGCGAGCGAGTGCGAACAGGGGACATGTTCCCAATAAAGTCGGCACAAAATAATAAGAATTGTTCTTCTATGTACGTCTGAATTCTTTGTCTCTAGCTACCTCTGCTGTTGGATGAAACTATATAGCTTTAAACAGGATGTAAGCATAGGTACTACGATACGATTTATATCTGTCGTCTGTCACGTTTATTACCGTCGCCCACAATACAATATCCGACTCGTCTAACTTTACCACTAAAATACGTGAAATCACAGCCGAAAACAAGTCTCCTCTATAAAATTAGATGAGGAGGGTTTTGGGCCATAGTTCACCGATGCACTGACCCAAAAAAACATCGTGAGGAAACCTGCATGCCTAATGACATTTTCACGTTCAATTGATGTTCAAAAAGAGACTTTGGTGGTACTACTTTAAATAAAAATTTTGACTTTGACTTTAATGAGACTTTGAAGGTATGTGAAGTTCACCAACCCACATTGGGCCAGCGCATCGGTAAGCTCGCCCATTACCCTCCTCGCCTGATTTGGAGGAGGAGATATATAAACTCGATCCCAAATGAATGGGAATAATAATGGCTAGGAAAATGATGATGATGATTTCAAATAACTGGGTGTAATATTATATGCTTTCCACATTTCTGGTATCACATAAAAGTATATTCACAAGAACATTGTTACTATTATACTGATTGTCGATGGTATAATTTACATATTGCCCTTTAGGTCCTAGAAATCTATATTCTGCTCATAACTGGCGCCGCATGACACAATTTACTTGATTATCGTTTCCTACGCTGATAAGTTGTGACCTACAACGGTACAATACGTGCTTGAATATGTTATTATATTTTAACTACATATTATGCATACATGTAGGGCTGGATTTAAAGGTCTGGGGGCCCATCATCATCATCATCATCATCAGCCTTTATCCGTCGATTGCTGAACATAGACCTCCCTCAATGAACGCCAAGACGACCGATCCCTTGTTCCCCCCATTCAACGCGGACCTGTCATAAAAACCATTTATTCTTAAACCAAGTATAGATTCTTAAATATTTAGCACACATAATATACATAGGTATATGCCCCGATTATCTTCCTCTAAACCCGGCCCTGCATATATGCCTTAGGAGTCATGTACATTTTGTGTGATGTGTGTCTCTTCGAGAGAATTGACTTTTATATTAACTAAAAGAATATAATATCTTAGGAACATTATGTAGTTATGTTAGAAGTATAAGATCGACGTCGCTTTTGACAATATTGCTTACTCTTCTCACCGAAACACAGCAAAGCTGTTTCACGGGAAAAAAGCAAGATGGCGGCCATGTAGCTGGGAAAGCGACACAGCGCATCCCTTCCATCGTCTATCGTCATCATCATTTTACCTTTAGTCGAATGTTAGGCATGCAGTAGCATAATCATATTTTTTCCATGTTCTTAATATTGTTATTTATTTTCAGTGGCATTGGTGTTGGTGCGTTTTCATGGCTATGTTGGATCCTTCGAGGGGTGAAAGATTTACTCTGGGCTATCTCACCGGATCACAGCGGAGACCGGGCGACTACAATTACCAGAGACCTGGCCGTGTTATTTCAGGTAAAGTAATTTACACCCGATTCGACATTTGAACAAGCATTATGAAATGGTGATTGACTTTATTTAGAACGAAAGTGTACCTGAAAGACTTTCGAAAAATAGGTATTTCAATATGATATTCCTGTGTCCTCACACATCTCCAAAAACAGTAAGAATAGAACTATAGCAGCTTTTAATTTGTTGTTGTGTGTTTTTGTAAATAATATATTTTTTAGTTGTAATTTTGTTACATGCGTGCCTGTGTATGAAAAATTAGTTCTAATTATTGAAGACTCCTATTCCCTATGACAACTATAATATGGAAAAAAACATATAAATGGGAGCATGGTATTTATTATACCGTGTTTATTATACAGTGAGGAAACAATCGACTACGTTTGTGTAGAGAAAGATTCGGTCTTGAATTCTTACACTAACAGAAAATATAAAAAAATCTGGTATATCTTACTTATCGAATCGATGAAGATAGTATTAAAATTCATATTTACTTTTTTTATTTATATTATCATATTAAAATAAATCGAATTCTTTAATTTATTATAAAAATAAGACTCATTTTGTGCTCAAAATACAACGTGGAATCAAATTTAAAGAGGGAGGGTGCAATTCGCTTGCAGCGGCCACGTGGGTTTTAGTGCTAGAAAATCTAATTTTGGGACGTCACATCTCGGTTCGTTATTAAAATCTGGTGGTGTATATTACTGGCGTAATGTTGTTTAGCTGTGACATCCATAGTTATCCAATCCGTAATTAGCTAGTTTACACGATGGGTTAGGTTAGCTTAGTTTGTAGTAGTATACTACCACGTAGTTCATACAGTATTTTACCAATATGCACCGTAACATTATATAGTTATATATTCTTCTTTATTGCAGAATTTACAGAAATATCTGTGGTTTATATGATAGATTCAAATTCAGAACTTTCGAATCGAAACAAAGCCCTAAACAATCATAGATCACCATTTTAAAAGATCTATTCGCTAAAAATAAAACAAAAGAAACTAGAACACGAAGTTAATTTTAGACAGAGCTTGGCATGATGTCATTCATTATGATATTTTCTATTTTTTTAATAATATTGATGTGGATCTGGGCGCAAATTAAGGTGTCCTGTCGCAGCATCATAAAAACGAATGTTTATATATCATGTTTATAGCAGTCATAAAACAATTTCATTTGTTAACAGTCCAAACAGTTTGTAATGTACACGATTTCATAATAATATATACTTATTTCAAATTCCAAATGAAATGATGGAGACATTATCGATACTTCTTTTATGTTATTTTATATAGGTGTTATTTCAATTTAATACCTATACGACATACGTGCAGACTTTTATTTAAAACGCAGGCACATCCTATAAGGATGTAATCCTATAAAGAAATTTACTCGTAAACTTTATACTCAAAGAAAAACAGAAACCAAGTCCACAAGACAAAATAATTCAGGAAACTAATAATAATAAACATAACAGATATTGCCTACTAACGTCGGTCAACTTACTCGGTGTCGCCTTTTCTGTTCAGGTAAATAAACGTTTGCCAAATTCTCGTTTTAGAATCAGGTAAATAGTTTCTTTTAAAAATAAAACTTTTGTACATCTTTATTATCTCGTAACACGCAATTTTAGCGACAATGACCTACGTATGATCATTTCGAGGTTTCGCTTTGCCGAATTTTCATCTCACAAATAGACCATCTCATTCTATCCCTCTTATCCCATTTCCTATCTCTAAAAATGCTTCACAAGTCATCGCTTTTGGTGTTTTCTTTTCCTCTACTTAGGGTTATATATAACTTACCTTACTCACTGTAAGTAAAAAAAATATTGTATTCTTATGTTTACGCGAATTTCACTAATTATAATGAAACAAATTTACTGATCACGGGAGAATCATGTAAAGTATCCGAAACGTCGGGCTTGTAAGAAACTAAATAAACCGCGATAAAATCCGTAAATTTGTTTCATTATAATAAAAAAATACTTAGATTTATATAGTACTTGAATTTGTCGATCTCGTATTTGATCAAATCTTCTTTACAGATTTTTAAAAATTGTTTTATGGTAAGAACCTAAATTGTTGAAAATACATATAACAAAAGTACTGAAATGGTTCATCGACTCCCGTGTACGATGCAGGTGTTAAGAACAAAATAAAAAATGTTTGTGTGCAAATATTTTATAAAATAGTTTTGGTAGCAAAAATTAAATATTTTTATCTTATTTCAAGTCACTAATGCCTACATAAATATAAATAGCGTCTGTGGTATGGGAATGATGATGAAATAGTAATTTTTTGGGTGCATAAAAAACTCTCCAACTACTCTAATATTTTGTTAACAGGTGCTATTTCAATGGCCGTGGATGAAGTCAACGAAGAACTACTGAAACCAATGGGCCATTCACTAGACTTCGTGGTGGCTGAAACATACGGTCAAGAAGAAGTTTCTATACGCCAGGTGATTACTTTGAAATATTTTAATTATAGTTATCTACTGTTTCTGAAGTCAAAGCTTTTGTTTTACAATAAATTTTTAAATAGCATTAAATTTTGAAACATTTGGGACCATAATAAGACCATAAATATGCGTGTAAAATACAAATAAAGCCCTTGCTTATGACGGCTTACTTTAGTCGCTCCAATTTTTTCCAATTTTCAAGTCCTTTTATTTGACTTTGGTTTTATTACCCCAAGTTTCCGTGTTGGTGGTGACGTTTATCAACTTAGTTTATAAACCACCATGTTCCTAACTCAAAGCTTTTAAATTTTTATTGTCGAGGATAAGGTAATGTCCGTCTCCCGCGTGTTGTCACGTAAAGATTTACAGCGCGTGTAACGGAGCGTAAATAAGTAATAACAATAAAAAATATTCTAAACTTATTTCAACTAAAATATCTGCACGCACATTGCTGAAATTTTATTGGAACGAAGTTCCTCACGGCAGGCTTGGAGGGAATAGGGATTTTGCTGCGCGACCGAACCGAAAAAAATGTGATAGTAAAACCGTAAGATTTTGTGCGTGGAATTAAAAGCGTTAAATGAGACCTGCGCAGGCGCGACAGTCGCATACACAAGCGAGTAGTGTATAATATCTTTCTTTTTAGCCGAAGGAGTGTCACACGTGGAAATGTGGTGTACATTTCCTTTTTTATTAAGTAATTAACTTGATGGTGACTTAGAAAATCATACGACTGATGAATGTAGATTAGAATGAAATAAAAATTAGAATATTATGATGTATCAGTCGATATTAATAAACAGAAAGAGGTTTTATTGTTCAACGAAAGTTGACTAATCATTATTATTATCAGACTGCTGTCCACTGCTCGACCTAAGACACTGATATTTCTACGTAATGTGACTAAACTTAATCCACCAAGTCTAGCTAATATTCGCTCGCAGACAGGGTGTCAGTGTAAATAGACGCCTACAGGAGCAAAGCTTCGTGCAAATATTTATCGCGACTTTTATTTGTGTCCATACCTCTTGTGTAGGTTTGCACAGTAAGCATTTAAATTCCACGAATAAAATAATTAATTACATTTGTACTCATGTTACTGTTTGTCATAAAACTGCCGATAACCTTGATAGAATTATTTGCCTTTCATGATGATACTTCTTATGGAAGGTACCTACATGACACTTACTTTTTGTCTTGCTGCAGAATGCTCTTATGCATACCACCGGGCTCTTGGGGGGTTTACAGCATGCTCTCCTGCGGGTGAAGGCAGCAGAGCTCTCTCCCGCTTCACCTCCACTTCTGCGATATCACTTCCTCGCAGAAAGAGAAGATCACCTATCATAATATGATCTCACTGACAGCTATCTATTGGATGATCTGTACAAAAATACCCGACTGGTATAGCCGGCCAGATTCATGAGTGACCTAGTAATATGATGAGATGTGGCAGATAGCCCTTGCCTCTATCCACATAGTAGATTAGGCTCCGCCAGCCTTCTTTCACTGTCCTTACTCGCCTTCCTCCTCTTATTCGGAGGTCTTCTTCTCCTCCTACTCTACTTGTAGTCTCTTTCACGTCTGCGCCAGGGTCCTTGCGACCATACGTCGACGTTACTAGGTTAAGGTTATATGCACCATTAAATTCATTGCCAATGAAATAAAATGATTCACGGGGTTTTCAACTGATAGTATTAATATTGTATTTTTGTTAATTTTGTAATTTAAAATAGAAAGCCTTGAATACCTTATGGATTTCTCGTGGCACTTTTTATCAATAAGTTACGACAGTAAAAACAAAGGTTACTTTTAAGGAAACTTGTTTTTTTCTCATTGATTTAAAATCCTACTAACGCAGATCGGTACTTCAGGAGAGCTTGTTTCAATATTTTTCCTCTTTTATACTCATGTACCTATTGAAAAACAACGGATTACGGAATATAATAAAAAACGCAACCCATTAAATAAAGTAAGTATATTATGCGATCCTAGTGTCGATTTGCATAACATAATATTACGTCAATTCATTAAACTTTTTGTACTTTAAGACGGATTTTTATTTTTGCCTTCATTTTAATTAATATTTAATTGATTGGTAACACGATGTATTGAGTAAGAGAAAAAGAAAGATGTAAAATAATTAATATTTACCAAATATGCAACAATAAACCAAATGGTTTCCCAACCACTAACCTGACTAACCGTCGAGGTGTCTAGTTGCTAACAGATCCGGGGCACCTCACCAAAGGCGGCAGTGGTAGCACTCGCCAGGTTTTAGTGGGTAGAGCTGCGTCCCCTTACCATCTTTCGGTCCCACATACCCGGCTGGATAAACTCACTCCCCTACGGGATGCCTCAGTACATTTCCCGTACATTAAAGAAAAAAAGGGGTTCCCAAACACTCGCCTACGGACCATCTGTGGTCCACAAAAGCTTAAAGAAAAGTTCGCAAAATAGAAAAGAAAAATAACATAGATGCAAGCTTAACAGTATTTATTATATTTTAACTATGTTGTATATAATATGTTAACTAATGCTACTTTCAAGACGTTATAATCACATCACATAACAACATTAAATGTAGAGATTAAAGTTTGTATTATTTCGATTCTTCTATTGTTTTTTAGCTTGTGCTCCATGTTAATCACACTAACACCAAAGTGCTATGCGATAAATAAAAGGTTGAGAACTACCTGGTGCGTTAGGGTACCATAACTTGATAGCAATTTTAAGTATTATAAAGCAGGATGTCTATACAAGATTAATCAAATAAACACATTAGGGATATTTAAATCTTACTAATTCCAAATATACAACATGTCTATGGAACTTGTCGAATCTATTTTTGAACAGCCACTTTTAACTCTCAACCCTGTTGCCAATAAACTAATCACTTGGGAGATAACTCACATCACAGTGTAGACTCCAAAAATACCCGGCTATTCCAGAGATTCGCGAGTGACCTAGTAATGTGATCAGTAAGCAGATCTCGTGTTGGAATCATTGAAAAGTGAATAGTTCAATTCGCTTTGCGTACGTGCGGATGTTAGACCGAATTCCAAATATTCGATTATTCAAATAAGCCTTTTGGAATACCAATTAATCATGTTAAATTTAATTTATGCTTCGATGGATACTTTAAATGTTTCGTTTTAAAAACTCATAGGTTTAATTTTCTTTGTGTACAGGTGATAAGATTAGGTTATAATCTTAGATCATTAATATGCCTAGATGGAGTGTCGCCCTACAATCGAAACAAAAAGAACAGGCCAACATTTTCAAAGATGTATTCGTGAATAGTGATACCAGCTACTACAGTTCTCCCATAATCATCCTTTTTAATCTCGTTACACTTCAACACAAACCTTCATTATAAATAAAAACAATAATGCGTAAAAATTCATGCGTATTCTATGACAGTGGGACGGATACTAAACACAGAGAAAGCATTTAGAGGCCAACAGTTGGACTCTATTTTTTTGGACGTGTTTTCCGCGCGACACTCTATCTAGCCATATTATTGATCTAAGGTTATAATATTTTATTTATCAACCAAAGCAAAAGCCACATGAATGAAAATGTTCATTATATGTTATCATGCATTATTATTATAACGTGGAAGTATACGGAGGAAGGAAAACAACTGGCAGTTATAAAAATATCTACATTTCTCATCAGAAGTTGTGCGTTCGATGTAAATCTAGAGAATGAGAAACTTAATAAATCTATGTCAGGCGCAGAGCCTCCCTCTGTACAGGGCCTCACGATATTTCTTATTACGGGGTTATAAGTCGCGACGTTTTTATCCTTTTTCATGGAAAATGATATTCATTTATTCAGTGTTATCTTACAAAGTTTTAGCCATACCTACTGTATTAGTTTTTTTTATTATTAAACGACGTGTACATATTAATTGACTATGGAACGAAAATAATCTGTTGATTATCTCGAATGTTTGAATACAAACGTATTTATCTGTTACATAGAAATGTTCGAAATTTGAATTGTAAATAGCTGTTGAAATTCAAAATTATTGTTATTACGTTAAAGGAGATGATTGTCTGCTACCATTAAAATAATTTTGTCCCATAAGAATATAATAAAATCAAATAACAAACATAAAATTTCATGTAGCTCTGTTTGTTTCTAGACACCGTAATTTTTGCATAGTTTATCAGATTAATATAAATAATGATTTAGATTAAAAGAAATAAAATAATGGATCTAATAAATCCGGGGTTACGTAGACACAATTTTATGGCTTCCTGAGATCATAGTCGGTGACCATAGTAGCCTCTTTTTAAAAGTTATTCCACATGTTATAATTAGATTTACCTGTATGTATCCATGTATGTGTATGAAAAAACATGATGTAAATTCCACCAATTTTCATCTGGTATAGCACAAAAACAAACACTAGAAAGATTATCACTCACAGAAATTACTATATCGATTCATAACGTGTAAACTGGAAACTTGAATTAAGTAAGACAGAAATTCAATATTTAATTAAATGTATAAACTTTTATTGGAATGCTCTTCGATTAACATCATCGATAAATGATTATTAAAATTCTTCTTACTTGTAATAATTAAGAGATATATTTATTAGTTGCCTGGCCTGATATTATCTAAAGGGTTATAATAATAATGCTGTCAATAACTATTTCTGTGTAATCTAATAATCTTAATTCTATTTTGTATTGTTTTTTATATATTTATATTAACTAGAATATAGTAAGGCGATTATAAAGGGAACGAAGCCAACCTTAATAGTTACCAACTTTATTAAAATAACTCAAATGTCTTTTACTCATACAATTCGTAAACTCTAAATATTACACTATGTCTTTTTAAATATTATTTATATTATAACAATTTATATTTTACCCTTTGTAATGAAAAATAATTATAGTATATGAAAAACAGTAATTAATACTAATTAATCAGAAAATTTCAACAAATCAAACAAAACAGTACCATATGGTATGATATTTGTATTGCAAAAGTTGTCTCCTGATTGCACAAGCATTCAAAATATGTGAAAAATATTCCGCTTATATTAATTAATGTTTCGTTGTTCAAAACAAAAGCTCTTTTAACGCACATTAAAATATATTAATTCGTACAAAAACTTAACGAGCAATTATAGATTGTAATCAGTTAAGTTTTTATGAGGAGATCTAAACACAATTTACTACGAGACACATTATTCACTCCATCACTGCCGCTCATACAACGTCCATGAGCTTTTTTAGAATATCCGCATAAGCAAGCTTTTTAATTATGTAAATATATTTTATTTAGCATGGATTTGGTCACAGCGAAATAATTTCATTTCCACATATGCTATTAAAGTGATGTGCTATATATTGATAGTTTTTTTTTGCGTGAAACACTATTGGCGCGCCTTGACAACAAAATAAACTCAAAAAACGATGGCATACGACATGCACGCCTTATGTGGCGGGTTGGTGAAGCTCACCTCTTCGTCTGATTTCTATAAGGAGATTTATTATTATTTTTATAATAATAAATAAGATTAACATAGAATAAGTTTCTTATTTGCCGGCTGCCCCTGAGCGACGATGGTCCAGTGTTGGATGGACTCGGCCTCTTATGCGATAGGTGCCGGGTTCGATCCTGACCCCCCTGAGTTTTTATAGACATTTAGCCACGGTTTTCTCAAATAATAATAACGTTTGTAAAACCAATACCGAATGATATACTTACATTATTTATATTATTATTTGTTCATTGAGTTATTCTCTTATTAACATACAATTGACATAATCCGTGTCGCCCTTCCTTGAACTCAAATTTTCTCTAATGGGAAGAAAGGAAGAAAAGGTGTTGTCCGCATTTCGAAAACATCAGCCGACGTCCATTGTTGGTAATCATTTTAGTATATTTTTTATTTTTACATATTATAATTCGCTCGCCCACTCGCTGTAATAAAATGTTATGGTATCGTTTGAACACGGTTGCTGTAAATTAAAAAAATATGGAAAGTCAATATACGATTAAATCTGTTATAGGATTTTTATTACAATGGTTCAGTATCCTTTGTAACTTGTAGTTTATGTGTGATATTTCATTATGGAGTTAGATGTTTACTGCGTCTAACTGGATTCCAAGTGTCTATTCCCGCCCTCACTGTTACGAGAACAATACAAGTGATATAAAATCAATATACCACATAATATACAAATACACCTAATATTATACGCAATAACGATTTTTAACAAACATCCACAAAAAATGACAAAAATCATACTACAATTTTCATAGTTTTCGAAAATTTTGTTTAGTCGCGGATGTCGGATGTAAAGGTATAATCGCGATTTTTATAGATGACCATTAAAAAAAATGTCATTTGGCCAAATCTGATAAAATTACGTTTGAGGAAATTTTACGCTCGCAATCGATATCGAACTCTTACATCAATAATATGTCTAGATAGAGTGTCGCGCGGAAAACACGTCCAAAAAAATAGCGTCCAACTGTTGGCCTCTAAATGCTTTCTCCGTGTTTAGTATCCCGTCCGTCGTAGTAGTAGTCCGTCCCGCTGTCATAGAATACGCATGAATGTTACACATTATTGTTTTTATTTGTAATGAAGGTTTGTGTTGAAGTGTAACGAGATTAAAAAGGATGATTATGGGAGGTAGCTGGTATCACTATTCACGAACACATGTTTGAAAATGTTGGCCTGTTCTTTTTGTTTTGATTGTAGGGCGACACTCCATCTAGACATGTTAATGATCTAAGATCGAATTATCGCATACGAACTGTGCGATAGTAACTGCCACGCTTGATTTCAAGGAAGACTAGAATCCGAAAAAAAGTTACGCCCAGTTTCGTAAAGGCTGATCAACGCAAAAATTAACAAATCAACTGTCAAGTCTCTTGTTAAGTGTCAAATGAGTTGCTAGAAGCATCGTTAAATTACTTAATTTGATCAGCTTGTCAGTTGACATAACATCTACTATGAAATGGTGTAAAATTTGATTCTAGATTCGTATGTTAGCCGTCATTAAAAGCTATATTAGTTGACATACACTTTGGCCAACGTTTCAGAAACCGGGCGTAAGACTTAATCTAAACAGTTAGTTATTGATTTCTTTAATTGTTAAATTAATGTTGTTCTTATAATATTAGTGGCATTAAATTAGAGACATCAGACAATGAATGATAAAACATAAAGATGACAGAACGTTTGTTTTATAATTTAAGTTTTAACTTATATAGAAATGCGCCGCTTAATCATTGCATGATAATAATTTATTAAGCAACCAACTGACCTTTCTTTCGCCCACCTTGATGGGGTTTTCCACGAAATCTTATTTAATCTTAGGTGTAATTTACAGGTTAAATTGACTCATAGTGTTTTTTGATTGTAATATGGTTGTAATGGCCCAAGGTAAATTTATTGACGTTTATGGCTGACAAGGCCTATGTTCAGGAGCGGACGGATAAAGGATGATTTAGATGATGATGATGATGACTGACAATTAGGTACCTACTATCGGGTGGCTGTTGTTCAATTTGCTGAGAGTGTGACATAAAATATATTAACTTTTAGGTCAGTACTAGAGAAAAGTACCTACTAAAAAGTGTCAGAAATATTATCTATAATTTAATATATAAAAAAATAAATTTATGTGATAAAATAATAATAAGAAACCTTAGATCAATAATATGTCTAGATAGAGTGTCTCGCGGAAAACACGTCCAAAAAAATAGCGGCTAACTGTTGGCCTCTAAATGCTTTCTCTGTGTTTAGCATCCGTCCCACTGTCATAGAATACGCATGTTATAATACGCATGAATTGTTACGCATTATTGTTTTTATTTGTAATGAAGGTTTGTGTTGAAGTGTAACGAGATTAAAGAGGATGATTATGGGAGAACTGTAGTAGCTGGTATCACTATTCACGAATACATCTTTGAAAATGTTGGCCTGTTTTTTTTGTTTCGATTGTAGGGCGACACTCCATCTAGACATATTAATGATCTAAGCAAGAAACATTATAAAATTTTCATATATATTCTGAATTCTAATAACTAACTTTAGGACGGATTTATTATCATAATTTGTTTATATTTTGATACGTTGCCAACAATTTTAGAAATCAACATTTCTACTCGTAATTAAGCATTAATATTTTCTACAGTGTAAGCAACATTTACGATGTGGCCATCACATTATATGAGGCACATCAGAGCTAAATAATTAATATAAAATAATAGCACACAGTTACCATGAATCATTTCCTACTCACATTCCTGATTTTTGTGTGGCTTACCTTCTGTCTAGCAAAGTAAATCTGGGAACATTAATTACGTTTTATTAGTTAATGATATATACATATATAGCGCAAAAAGTCACACTTAGCAAAATAATGGTAAAATAATTAAATATAAAAATATTTTAACATCTATGAAAATAGCCGACTTAATCATAAAATTGTATGGCTTATAAAAATAAGAAATAAATAAAAAAAATCTATGAAAATCGAATCTAAAGACAATTAATTAAGATCACAAAATCGTTATTAAATTAAAATTTTCACAATCACTGCAAGATGTTTATAAAAAGATTAGGTTTATACTATTTTAAAAAGTACCTAGCAATTTATATTACAAAACCGCTTCAACAAAAAACAGTAAAAAATCATAAATAAGATCTTCTATTAAATAATAAATTAAGGATGCATCTTATATTTATAACTGATGTTTAAAGTTTAAATTATATAAAAAAGAAAAACAATATACGTTAAATAGTATGCTTTTATTATTTATGCAATAAAAGAAGGTTTTATTATTCAAGGAAAAGATATTTGCACAATCGAGTTCAGAACTCCTAATAGCTAATTTATAAAACATCAAGATCATTTGAAAAAAATCTCTAGTACCGTTCATACAATGCGATTGATTTGATAGAATTTGAAATACAAAACTTTTGGTTTTTAATATGTATATCTGACAAAGTTGTTTCACTGCTTGAATAATCTAAAAATGTAAATTCAACGTAAACGGCAATCCATTTGTGACAAGCATTTTAATCGTATCTATTAAAGAGACTCAAATCTATTTTGTTTTAATCCGAATACAGCTACGCAGTTTTTTTGTTGGCTGTACCTTGCGTAACTAATTATAGAAGAGAATTATTAAGTGTTTTGATACTGATAATAATTTATTACAAAGACAACGGTACCGACATAAAATATCTATCTCTGTTTTAATAGCTGAATAAAATGAGGTTGAGGTCTATTGTAAATTGTGGCTTGTGAAAAACAGAAGATTTCCTTACACTTTGCAAATTAGCTACCCACTTGAAAACATGAAGAAAATGTCAGAAACGGAAATGACAGGAAATATATCAAAGTGGGAGTTCCCCTACTCACGTTATTATTATGATGATGATATATTATAATGATTTTCATCATATCTGTCTGATTAGGATGAAACAACATTTACGGATATTATCGCGGTTTATTAAAGACTTTTAATGTCCAACGTTTCGGATATAAAACAACCGTGGATGGTTGTTTTATTAATGAGTGAAACTCGCGTAAACATTAGACTTTTTAAGCTATGTGCTACATTCATATTTTCTGGATGCGATCTATGCAACATGCTTGTTGAAAAAACACACTTAGGTACACAAACATAAACCACACTCTTTAAAGCACATTACCACATTCGTCATCATCATCATCATCATGAGCCTCTTACCATCTCCACTGCTGAACATAAGCCTCCGTAGACCCTCGACCGACACATTCAACGCGGAACGGCCATTGCACCGCGATCGTCTTCTAACCTGGTTAATGGCCGACTAACACTTCGTCTACCTAAACGTATCATTATCATAAAACAATAAGAGCTAATTTCGATTGTATGGGAATGACAAGCCACGGTGATACTGATGAATCATGTGTCAATTTTTATTTTATCTGTTTGAGGCTGTGCCACGTTTATGACCGGAAATCTACCACTGTCCTGTCTTTTTTTGTTTCGTAGAACAGCTTTATTACTATTCGTTAAAAAGGGCACGAACGGCAGTGTAATTACTTGGACCGAGATTTAATTCTGCCAGTTTGGCTATCCAGGAAACGGGACTTATTATATCTTTGACGTGTACTAATCATTGAGTTAGGACTAGATGAAACTCTCTTAATTAAAACACTGTTGATAAATGGAATATTGGGAACTTGATATCCGAAAAGGCTCAGCCAACTTACGCTATAAATATCTTATGATAGCCATATTATATTGTGGACGAAGACAATTATTTTCATCTTATCATCATCATGATCATCATCATTTTCGTAATAAACCCTTTTCCATCCAAGGCTCTTCCAAAGAATGTCGGACGGCCAAGCCCTCTGCACTCGGCGTAACCAACTGGGACCAGCAACCCCACGAAGTTCGTTATCCCGTTTAGTTTAATCTCAACTAATATTTCTAAACGTGGTCACCTCTTTTCTAACGCGATGATGATTCCAGAACTCTATTAGTCAACCGGATTTCATAATTCTCGAAATTTCTAAAAATAATTATAATTTTCATAAACACAAATGCGAATAATCATCACAGACAGCTAAGAGATGTATCGAATGCTAAAGAGTGTTTCTGATGAGGTCGAGTATGAAATGTTTATTTGTTCCAGGTTGCAGCGCTGTGGGCCGCTAACGTGTCGGCCTTCATTGGCCCGCAAGAGACGTGCGTTCACGAGGGACGAATGGCCGCTGCCTTCAATCTGCCCATGATCAGTTATGTATGTAGACATTTTTTTGTATTTTTTTTTTTGTAGAGAACCCTATCTCATACTCTACAGTATATCAGAAAAAAGTATTACAATAAGGATATGACTAATACAGATAGGTATATTAATAAATGAATAAATAAAGTTTCAATAAGACTGAATCCTACTAGTTCTGTTTTTGAGTCTGCATAATGTAAATCAGGGAGACTATTGGAAAGAGTAATAAATTCTGTAATAATGTCAGCAAATATTAAAAAAAATTGAGACCCTGTAAGATAGATACCACGCAAGTTCACACTGATGTCATTAATGATGACTGCGTTTCTCCCAAGCGCGTCCTGTAGAGCTATTCTGTAAAAACCATTTCGATATCGAACTTCACCCGAGTCATAGAGCTCACGCTCACTTCGAAAGTGAACTTTATTAATATAGACAGATAGTCGAGTTTTAAAGAATACAAATTCGTCAAATTTGTCATATCACCGCGGATTCCGCTTTCGAGATTCGAAAACGACCTTACAGAATATCCCTACTGCACAGCACTAACATAAATATTACCTGCGTGCACAGCTATATCTTAAGTAACTCCTGCGTTTGTTGCAGTACTGTCGTGACGTGGCCAGCTCCAACAAGCGGGTGTACGCCACGTTCGCCCGCACGCGCCCCTCCGACATCGACATCTCCCGTTCCGTGGTCGCTGTACTCACGCACTTCCATTTCATGCATGTAAACATTCCAATAACATACAATCTTCAATATAATAAAAGGGCCTGTTTCACCACTTCCTGATAAGTGCCGGATAGGCTATCCATAACATATTTGACAGATACTCCATACTCTATCTGTTGGATACCTGGTGGATAGCCTATTCGGCACTTATCAGGAAGTGGTGAAACAGACCCTAAGTCAGTCATATTGTATCATCATCATTATCAGCCTTTATCCGTCCACAAATGAACATATCGTATAATGGCGTAAATTATAATGATGATATTGATAGTGACTGTCGTTGGTGGTGTCGGGATATAAAACTATAAGAATTTACTACACATTCTAATCCTAAAAGTTTCGCTGGTTCGAATCCTAAAAGTCAAACAATTATCGATTATTTTTAATATTTCTCTCAGATATACATGAACAAATAAAACGTTCATTGAGCTGGCCTATGTTCAGCAGAGGACGGAAAGAGGCTGATAATGATGGTGGTGATGTTACCTACGGTAAAATTAAAATATAGACGAAGATGTTGCAAGTATAATTTAATTATTAATATTTTTTCATTAACGGAGGCAAAGGCATGGACATAAGTTCAGCAGTGGACGGATAGAGGCTGATGATGATGATAAAATCAATAATCATGTGGCAAATATATCATATTTACACCATAGGCTACTAGTAATCGTCTACAGTAAAAACATAAGAAAATGAATAATTATAAACGGATTCAAGGACCTTAAGCCGGGTTTATACGACTCGGAACCGTGACACATATGCTTAAGAGCTCAATAAAATAGCGGTGTTAATTGCTTTGTCAAACATGTCGTAAAAAACGATCAATAGATCATCTTTTTACGACACGTTTTTTGTGTCAATTAGAATAGTTTGGCCAATGAGTTATATTACTATTACGAAAAAATAACTTACAGATAGCTGTGGTGTACTTGAAAGCGCCGAATCACGACTTCTCTAGACTCGCATTCGCTATAATAACTGCAGCGAACGAACAGAAGATATCCATTAGGACCGTGCAAGCCTACCGACAGCCGTACTATTACGAGAACAGACGTGAAAACTTCTCACGGAACCCCTTTATAGACATAGTACGTGAAACTTACAAGGACACTCGAAGTAAGTTGGAGAAAGAAAAAAAAGATAAAGATATTTAGTATATCTACTTATATCTTTTTTTACTTATTTATAGGTAACATTTTTATGTATCTTATTATGTATTCCGCGCCAAACTTAATGTCTATCAACGAGATGCGATACTGTTAGTATGATCTACATCACGTTCTAAATTTTCTAGTTAGCATTAAAGCTATATTACCACATAACGTTACATTTGGTCTCGCACGTACACATGTACACAAACATAATACCGTTATCACTTAAATAGACTACAATCACATAAAGAATTCAACTTTGCAATTTAAATTATATGTACGTATTAACACTAAAAGAAACAATCTTGGTAAATACTTTGAATTACGTAAAATACTTATCGTAAAAAGTTACTACCAAGCACAAAACGCTATAGCGCCGAATGTTTACAGAAACCACTCATATACATACACAGAAATAAACTCAACTTGCCATCAAATAAAACTTCTATAGTATTACTCAGGTTTGATAAGAACGATTCCAACAAACAAATATGTTATGTTAGGTCTAATTATTGAAGATTAGTAACGTCCCGCAGTTTCCCGTTCCGGTGACAAAATTATAGCCTACGTGTAATATAAAGTTTAATCAAAATCTATTCAGTATGAAGTTGCGTGATAATATAACAAACGTTCATACATTCTTACAGGCTTTGGCATTTACAATATTAGTAGAAAGTAGGATTTTCAGGACACATATTGTGAAATGTGATCCCAAGCTTTTCATTATTATGTTGAACTAAAACCCTGTAGCTATAAGGTTATATAGGGTGTTTTTTTTCTTCTCATCATATTTTTTTATTAGTAATGTTAAATTAGAAGATATATTTCAGTTTACGTATCAGTCGGCTACTACCACGATCACATAGGCTTGATGCTGGCTCTGGACGCAATGAAGCTGTTGGATACAGGTAAGGAATAGCCTCCACATCATATTCTTACATTCGATATTTCTACAAATATAATACAATTCTTTATTTATACAATACAAAAGTATTTTATTACCTTAGAAAAGATATATACCAAGATTTATTTATCCCAATTTTAGTACAAATGGACACGATATATTTTATTACTTCCTTGATACTGGATATAGTCCAAATCGTTCCTTGCCGTAACTTGTAAAACATTTTGAACAAAACTAAGAACAAATACGGGACACTGGCTGCTGTCCAGAATAGGATCTTTCGTTAGATAAATTGGACACGGACCAGCATAAAAACAATTCTTTAATTTATGCAAAACTTAACGTGAAGGCAACAAAAAATAAGGATTATCCGTAAATGTACAATGACCTACATAAGTGTAAATAATTTGTTTGACAACAATTTGAAATTTACCACATAGTATAACGTGGTGCGAATCACAAATACACACATGCAATTCCACATACGAGGATCGCAAATATGTACACTCGCAAAATAAGTGGACTTACAGAAAGCAACGCAACCTAGAAACATTTATAACATAATATTTTATTGATTTCAATACAATATACAAGTACATTAGTAATTTGGTCAATTGGCTTATTATATCATTTCATAATCATATAATTTAATTAATATAGATTATTATTTTTATTAACATTAATTTCTAGAACTGCTGTTTTAAATAAAAGTAATATAATATCACGCATCACATAGAAAAGAAAGCGTTTTCCTTGAAGATAAACAATTCTAAATGTTTAGGGCTTTGTCTCTTTGTGCAAGAGCCTTGAAGTCGATTTAGGTTTTTCGAAACATTAAACGTCTATTTCGTAGCAACCCAAAGTAACTAAGGGAAATGAAGTTGGTCTTAAATACCCGATAACATAAATGGCTGAAGCATTGGCCCAAAGAGATGTAGTACCTAGTAGGTAGACTGTAGTCGTAATTTCCTGATTGATAGTTTTGGCTTTAAGTCCTTCCAAAAACGCTCAGAGAATATTCTAAATATGTGTGTAATGTTTTAATTCGTCTACAACATTTGATTCTCTGAAATATCCTAACTGTGCCTGTTTAAAATAAATACCTAATAGATACGACCTAGAATAAGACGTGTAAAAAATCGATATTTTTATGTGCTGTGCACTATATACGTAAGAGAACATGTCGAACGGTAGGCGGAGTAAGAATGAATATAATTAACATAATTTATTATGCAATGAAAATATTAATTAATATCCTGTTATGTCGACAAGTGGGATAAATTTATATTTTGTGCTTTAAAAAGTAAAGTACAAATAAGCCAGTAGAGAGTAGTTTGACAGCTTTCATTCTAATCAAGCTATATTTTAGCGACTATTATAACTTTTTGCGAACTGTACTTAAGGCATAATAATTTTCTCAAAAACTCCAGGTCTCAAAAGTCGTTAAAACTATATTATTAACTATTCCATTTCATTTAGTAGAACATTACATTTAAAATTATAATATTGCAATTAGCTGACAAAGGGACTCTTAATGGACTTAATACGAGTGAAACGAGTCGTTGATGTGTGTTTACTTACAGTATAAAGAATTTTTTTATTGTCGAGTCTGAAAAAAAAGGTCAAGATGTCAAAAAATATTTTTGGTATTTTTGCGTGATAATAGTAGTCTATGTCTAGTCTTAACTCACTTATATTTTTATGTGACGCCAACGGCGGATCGAAAGGGGGGGTCATGGGGGTCATGTTCAATGTAAATCAAATATTGAAAGAACAAGGGTCTTGACATTCATAGATGGGTTTGGACCGCGTTTACTCTGAGCTCTCTAACATGCAGCTCACGTTACTAAGTGATATTTCTACGCCGTCCCTAACACCCCACAATTTTGTTTAGGACTCTTTATCTATTGGGAACATTTACGCATAGACTATCACTTAACAAATTTTACTTAAGGACGCGTTTACAAATTTGATAGGTACAGAATCGAACAACTACATTGAAAAAGTCACGCATACAAGCGCACCCGCGCAATACGCACGCTTGCGTGCGGGAATAGTAGTCAAGTAAACGGATTTGATACTTTACAAATATTTGTTATTTTTATTATTTATAACACAAAATTATATTTTATTTCTGTTTGTTTTTATTATTTATCTTTTTACTTAGAATTAGTATATTAATTATATATATAATAAATAATTATATATTATAATATGTAAGTAAACTGATATCTGTAATTCATCTTGAACGGAGGGGGGGGGGGCGCTCATAATTGCCACGCTGAGCAGGCGCATTGGCGATCGCAGATGATAATGAAGTCGCATCGGCACTGCTGCCTGATCAATGAACATTGAGGGAGGCCTATATTCAGCAG
Source organism: Lycaena phlaeas (assembly GCA_905333005.2). Lineage (NCBI taxonomy): Eukaryota > Metazoa > Arthropoda > Insecta > Lepidoptera > Lycaenidae > Lycaena > Lycaena phlaeas. Next base: position 10,181,150 of record HG995172.1, on the reverse strand, counting down.
TGGATGGATGAAGTTTGATGATGATGATGATATCTATTTGCTTGTAAGTGGCAAGGGATCGGTCGTCTTGGTGTTCATTGAGGGAGGCCTATATTCAGCAGTGGATGGATGAAGTTTGATGATGATGACGATGATATCTATTTGTTTGCGAGTGGTAAGGGATCGGTCCTCTTGGTGTTCATTGAGAGAGGCCTTTATTCAGCAGTGGATGGATGAAGTTTGATGATGATGATGATATCTATTTGTTTGCGAGTGACAAGGGATCGGTCGTCTTGGTGTTCATTGAGGGAGGCCTATATTCAGCAGTGGATGGATGAAGTTTGATGATGATGATGATATCTATTTGTTTGTAAGTGGCAAGGGATCGGTCGTCTTGGTGTTCATTGAGAGAGGCCTTTATTCAGCAGTGGATGGATGAAGTTTGATGATGATGATGATATCTATTTGTTTGCGAGTGACAAGGGATCGGTCGTCTTGGTGTTCATTGAGGGAGGCCTATATTCAGCAGTGGATGGATGAAGTTTGATGATGATGATGATATCTATTTGTTTGCGAGTGACAAGGGATCGGTCGTCTTGGTGTTCATTGAGGGAGACCTATATTCAGCAGTGGATGGATGAAGTTTGATGAAGATGACGATGATGATATCTATTTGTTTGCGAGTGGTAAGGGATCGGTCGTCTTGGTGTTCTCATTGAGGGAGGCCTATATTCAGCAGTGGATGGATGAAGTTTGATGATGATGATGATGATATGTATTTATTTGCGAGTGGCAAGGGATCGGTCGTCTTGGTGTTCATTGAGGGAGGCCTATATCCGCAGTGGATGGATGAAGTTTGATGATGATGACGATGATGATATCTATTTGTTTGCGAGTGGCAAGGGATCGGTCGTCTTGGTGTTCTCATAGAGGGAGGCCTATATTCAGCAGTGGTTGGATGAAGTTTGATGATGATGACGATGATGATATCTATTTGTTTGCGAGTGGCAAATGATCGGTCGTCTCGGTGTTCATTGAGGGAGGCCTATATTCATCAGTGAACGGATGAAGTTTCATGATGATGATAATATCTATTTTTTTGCGAGTGACAAAGGATCGGTCGTCTTGGTGTTCATTGAGGGAGGCCTATTTTCAGCAGTGGATGGATGAAGTTTAATGATGATAATGATGGTGACATCTATTTGTTTGCGAGTGGCAAATGATCGGTCGTCTAGGTGTTCATTGAGGGAGGCCCATTTTCGGCAGTGGACGGATTTAGGCTGATGATGATGAAGTCGCATCGGCAGCACTGCTGCCTCATTAGAGTAGCATGGGATCGGTCGTCTTGACGTTCATTGAGGGAGGCCTATGTTCAGCAGTGGACGGATTTAGGCTGATGATGATGAAGTCGCATCGGCAGCACTGCTGCCTCATTAGAGTATCACGGGATCGTCGTCTTGACGTTCATTGAGGGAGGCCTATGTTCGGCAATGGACGGATTTAGGCTGATGAAGTCGCATCGGCAGCACTGCTGCCTCATTAGAGTAGCTCGGGATCGGTCGTCTTGGCGTTCATTGAGGGAGGCCTATGTTCGGCAGTGGACGGATTTAGGCTGATGATGATGAAGTGGCATCGGCAGCACTGCTGCCGCAGCATAGCACGGGATCGGTCGTCTTGGCTTTCATTGAGGGAGGCCTATGTTCGGCAATGGATCGATTTAGGCTGATGATGATGAAGTCGCATCGGCAGCACTGCTGCCTCAGCATAGCACGGGATCGGTCGTCTTGGCGATCATTGGGGGAGGCCTATGTTCGGCAGTGGACGGATTTAGGCTGATGATGATGAAGTCGCATCGGCAGCACTGCTGCCTTAGCATAGCACGGGATGAGTCATCTTGGCGTTCATTGAGGGAGGCCTATGTTCGGCAGTGGACTGATTTAGGCTGACGATGATGATGATGATGATGATTATGATGATGATGATGATGATGATGATAAGTGAGCAAACGTCGATAGAGAACGTCTTCCCACCTGGTTATAATGACCAACCAACATTTCGTCTACCTATGTATATGAAATAAACCAATTCCATAAAAATATTATATAAGGTCTTTGTAAATTAACTACGAACCATTATCATACGTGATCTACTGCTTGTGTAAAGACGTTTAGGCACAAAAAAAAATAAGTAAAAATTTGAAAAAAAAATAAAAAGTAATAAAAAATGCAAGAAATGAAATCTATTGCATTAAACCGTCTGCCCGCAATACATGTACACAAGAAAAGTATACTCAATTAAATCATATTACAAGAAATTAAACCTATTGCAATAATAAATCGTCCGTGCGCAATACAAGGTCATATCTCGGGTCATTGGGTTCATGTCTCGACAGCTGATCGACCGCCGCGCGACGTAACGAGGTTTCAACGATTTCATTCACGTTTTAAGACCGCCAGATTGATAGCAACATACACCACTAAGTACCTTTTGAAATTTACATCTCATTTAGGGTTTGAAATGATAATAATTATAATTAGTCGTAATAATAGTTAGTTAATTTTACAAAACACACTTTTTACAGGCTTCGGACTGACTGATTAGCATAAACTAGTTACACCGACATTTAGTAGCAGTGTAGCACTCAAGGCAGATATCAATTACTTTAAAAATCTCTAAAAAACTAATGTAAAATCAAGTACGTACATACATAACTTGTTTACCCTAATTTTGTTTGACGTTACCGCCACCATGTCCTGTGCAGAATGACGCACGCCTCAGGCAATGTCTTTTTATCCTCATCGAAGTGTCACACTATCACATGTATGATGTAGTAGTACTGGAATACAAAATTATCCGAAACAATTTTGATACCTAATGCTGCGTCAGTGAACAGTAAGTGTAGTACTTACAACGTTTTTTATGTTTTATTTAAACGATCACACACAAATTTAACAAACAAACATTAATAGGTATGAATTACGCGACACTGTATTAACTGAACTTACGTGCACCACTTGCACGATTTCGAAATACACTAAAAATTAAAATAAAAATATTAAATGATTTTCAATAGAAAGCCGCCGGTAAAGTCTCCTTCACACTCGACGCAATATCGTTTAAAATAATAATGTGTAAATGAAAAGTTTTTGCCCGATTTATTTTTGACGTAGGTATGTTTTAATATCAATTATTGTTATTTTAACCATAATAATAATAATGTTGTAATTAGAAAGTCCAATCATGACACACTTGTAACCATAGCGATACAATCCAATAAATGTTTAAATTAATTATAAGCAAGTAGGTACGTTATACTTTTTACGGTACATTATTAAAATAACATAAATTAAAACTAATTTGTAATACTAATCAGACGTTGATAAAGTAGTAGAAGTAGGTACTATTTAATAAATATGCTAATGTGAAAGATCCTTTATCACGGTATCACACACAGCATTGCCGCTTCCTTTGTCGGCTTCTTTAAAAGACAGCGGCGTTGCCATTTTGTACAAACTACAAATAAATAAAATATTACACCCCCCTCGCCCCTGTAATGCATAATGTATTGAAGTTTTGTTAGTTTTTGCTCTAGTTGCGATTTTATTGTTGTAAGATTACGTAGATTTTATTTTGAGTTTATGCTAATCTGTCAGTCCAAAGCATGTAAAAAGTGTGATGGGAGGTCATAGAACTTAAGTAACTATTATTACGACTAATTATAATTACTTAATATCATTTCAAACCCTAAATGAGATGTAAGTTTCAAAAGGTACTTAGTTGTGTATGTTGCTATCAATCTGGCGGTCTTAAAACGTGAATGAAATCGTTGAAACCCCGTTACGTCGCGCGGCGGTCGATCAGCTGTCGAGACATGAACCCAATGACCCGAGAAATGACCTTGTATTGCGCACGGACGATTTATTATTGCAATAGGTTTAATTTCTTGCAATATGATTTAATTGAGTAAACTTTTCTTGTGTACATGTTTGCGGGCAGACGGTTTAATGCAATTGATTTCATTTCTTTCAATTTTTATTACTTTTTATTTATTTTTTTCAAATTTTTACTTATTTTTTTTTGTGCCTAAACGTCTTTACACAAGCAGTAGATCATGTACCCAAATGGTTCGTAGTTAATTTACAAAGACCTTATATTGTGGTAAAAAAATATTGTAAAGTATCAAATCCAATCCAAAGTATCCAATATCAAAAATAAATCGCGATGTTTTTTGAGTCGAATTGCTGCTGACAGGTGACGCAGTGTCCACCCAGAACCGCGGCCGAGCGCGGACTGAGTTCTCATTTCAAAAATGTAAAAGAAATCGAGACAGACACAACGATAAAATAAACCTTAATGCAATGGAATAACATTCATCTTTAGTAGCAAAATTGGTAAAAAAATTAGTTATCTTCTTTATTTTTTTTAAGACTATTTTTAGCATTTTTGGGTTATTTTCTTGTCCTTTATTTAAAATTGAACATATTTCCCTGCTCCTACTATTTTTTAAAAACCTTAATAAATGTGGATATTAGACCAAAGGGGTACCGTAATTCTAAGCGATTTCGTTCGTTTCATGGAAAATGGTAATGGAAGAACGTTGATTACTATATAAAAAAGCAATATTTATCAAAAAAAATTGCGTTACCCTTTCCGAACCATTCTATATGAAATAAATAATTTTTATATATGATTTTGTGTACTTTTGTTACAAACGGTACAGAAAAACAGCATAATTTCGTCTGATTCGTAAACGCGTCCTTAAAAAATAAATACATTATTACCTGTGAAACGTCTATCAGTGCAGTATTTTCTCCTTATCATATAAAATAAGAGCTTGCAGTTTTTATTAAATTTAGAGATCCATTGTACAACAAATAATTTATTTTTAGGGGAATACGCAGCTATTGGTGTTGACGTTGAAAAATATGAGCCAGAAGAGGCAATACGGTATCTGGCTGGTCCGCTACGTAAGGAACCGGAGGCAAAAGTGATAAAGGCCTTTCGGTCTTTCCTGGCTGTAGCACCCTCGCCAGCACCGTCGTACGTCGCCTTCGCTAAAGAAGTCAATAGGCGCTTGCAAATGCCCCCCTTCAATTTTATTAATCCCCTACTTGCACTGGGGGGTGGTAAAGTGGTAAGTTTCATTAATTTTATGACGTTAATCTACAAATTCAAAATGAACAATGTCGATTTGATATTATATAGACACTTTCTACTTTAAATCTTATTTTGATTACCAATAACTTAACAAAAAGATTGTTTCTTTCATCAATTTTATGGTGCCGAAAAATTAAACCGCACAAATCTCTTTGCAGTAAATATATTTATATAGAAGAAATTGTGTAAGATATGAAAATCACTTGTCCATATCGAAGTTTAATAGACTCTAACAAGATACTGAGTAGTGACCTACACGAGCAGTTCAAACAAAATTGACGTTATGTCAAGGTGTCACTTGACACAAAGGCCATCATGTAAATGATTTGTCAAATGTGTGCAAATATTCGTGAACGTTTATTCATAGGAATATTTATTGAATTTATTGAAGTCCCCAAGCTTAATTTATAAGACAAGATAGAGAAGAGAAAAACTACTTTTAAACAGAGCTGTATTTCCTTTATAGGCCATTGTGCCTGAAAAAATAGTTTTTTATCTGCTTAGGCTCACATCAGAGTGTTTTTAATTTAATTTTGTTTTACTTAGTACTTTATTGAAGCTCAAATTAGGTCTACCATCAAAAATCAAAATGTTTTTCGGTTGTTTCAAATCATCTGTTAACGTAAGAGACTTTGTTCAATTTTAACGTCTGTTAAAAAAAGGCTCCTTAACGATTACATATTCGTTAAAATCAGTCACTGCAACCCGCCCTAAGTTTTTAGTGACTACAGTTTATCCTTTTCTTCACATATATAAAGTAGATTTTTTCTTTTTCTTCGTCTGAGGCAAATTGGCAAACCTTGACCCAAAACTATATAAGTTACCAGCCTTTGAAACAATCCGACCCACATGAATTTATTGATGCCACTGTGGGTCCTGACAATTGTACATTTATTGAACCCCTGAGGATTCGTTTATCATATCCTTATATAAACAAGATATTTGCTTTGAATTGCTCGAGGAAGATAGTACGTGATTGGTTTTACTTGCAAAATTCATAATAGGTGTACTTGATTTAACGCCATTTACAAAATGTAATATACTTAATTACAAAATATAATATAAAGTACCCGGGCGACTATTACTAATTCTTATTAAAATTTAAATTTAATTAAAAAAAATTAAAAATTATACATAAACTTGAATATATAAAAAAAACAAAAGTAAGATACCCCGCGGGATTCGAACCCGTATCACTTGTTTCGCGCCGTTCTTAACTCGCTAGAGTCTAGACCAAATGTACAGTTATAGCCGGCAGGACGATATGCATGAAAACTCGAAGACACGCTTTTTCACAAAGACATAAGATTGATCTAGACATATTGTTTACCCCTGAAATCCCCCTCATACCAAATTTCAGCGAAATCCTTACAGGCTTTTCCGAGATCACTGAAACATAATATTATAATACAAGAATTGCTCTTAGCTGAAAGCTGAAAGTACGTAATTTTTAATTTTATATAAGCTTGGTAAAATGATATGAATTATAATCTATATAATATCTCCATAGTAATAAAATTCTGTGAAATACCCTATTGTGCGGGTAAGCGGAAATATGCCAATATTTTTTATTTCAAGTTCAAGACAAATTTTATAAAGAATTGTAATGTTGTCAACATTACCTTAACACGCGTTATCAGTAACCGGATGACTGATAATGGTTCATTACTAACCTACATGCATTACTAATTCTTATTATGGTAATTAAGAATGTAAGTAGATCAAACACTGTTAACATTTGTGCTAGTTTTGTATCACGTGCGTATATAATAATAAGTAATATAGATGCATGGATGGAACTGTTGCCACTTTCTGGTTGAAATAATGTTTTTTTTATGTATTCAACAGAAACAAGATGCAACTTAAAGGTCGCGAATGAAGTCGATTTTTTTTTAACAAATACCTTAATTAATACAACTGCAAACTGCAAATATTTTTACAAGTGCACGTGTATAAAATTAAATTAAAATATTTTTAATAATTATTGAAAGTAAATTAACGAAAAACCAATAAGTCAATTTGTAGATAATGTATTATTATGAAACTCTTCAAAACAATTGCGAAAACGAAGTAAACCGTTTTAAATAATTTTAATATTGAAACAACATTAATGTTGTAACAAGATCGATCTAAAAGCTTGAATCTTAGATCCCGGTGGAAGCGGCCTGGCTGCACGACTCCGTGTGGGTGTACGCGCGGGCGCTGGTGGAGGCTCTGAGGACTGGCGAGGACCCCCGCGACGGCCGCGCCATAGCCTCGCGCATGAGGAACACCACCTACCGCAGCGTTATGGGGTAAGTCTTAGAACGAATACAGTCAAGCGACTGATCAAGGTAACATTTAGCGTGGAAACCAACGCGAAACCTTAAGGACATTGATTGACATGTTGCCTGGCTCTATCTCGCTCACCAAAATAAAAAGGGATTTTCAAGGAAAATAAGCTGAAATATAACCGTGCTAGCGGAGCAGAGTGCGCAATATGTAGACCTTATTTATATTTATAATATTATTTATATCCGAAATCATTACAAAACTATAACCTAGTTATTAGGTTAGTATCTGTGATATATAGGTAAGAAGATGTCTTTTTAGTTTTTGGTAAGCTATAATTATTATTAAAACTAGTATATACCTACTGACTACTAAAAAGCATATTATATAATACCTATAAGGTCGAATTGAGAAACGCCTCCTCCCTTGAAGTCGTTAAAAATAAATTAAAAGCCAAATTAAAAGTAAATTCAAAGTCGTATTATTTTATCAAAAATATGCTGTTACTAAGTATAAAGACCTACTTACTTACACGTTTTAGTTTAAACTTATCTTTACCCGTTTAATTATGTAGAATTTGTTATTAAACAACAATAAAGAATGCATTTACTAGTAACCAGATACCTGTGGTGTTGAATGTCGGTCTAGTTGAATGGCATAGTTTCCTGAGCGGTGTTTATCGTGTCGGTAATATAGCACTGGCATATTCCGATCCGATGCCAAGGCCTGGCGGTCGAGGACTACGCGACTGGCGCTGGAAACCCCCACTCTCAAAACCTTTAGATCAACCATGTGCTCTCCGATTAAGCGTAAAGGCCCTAAGGCCAACAGCATAGGTCATTCCGAAAAAGACTGATATATTTAATCATATACACACCAGCACTTTCAGCTCGTAAACAAAGTAAACTACGCAGATCTAACAGTATATAAAAGTGAAAAACGTATTAAATGACTCGTTCTACACAGTTTCAATCATCATCATCATCCTTTATATCTAGGTGAGTCATCTGCTCCAATTAAAGACCGTCAGGCCTAAAAGTCTAGACCACTTGAAAAAAACAGCCTTTATAATTTAGCACTTTTCCTTCACCAGTGAACGAGCAGTGGTTTCGTGTTTAGAATACACATTGCACTTAGAAACTTATAAAACCTATTTCAAGGCACTTTCTCAGGATCAAAACCGGACCCTCTCGCAGTAGCGGCCGAGAACATACCCACTGGACTTTCATTGCTAACAATCACATGTTAAATAATATTTATATATTTATTTAATACCTAAATTAGGTTTTCCACGACCAAATTATTTTATTGAGTTCAGTTTCATGCTTCGTAATTTAAATTGGCATGATAGTCGTTCCAATTACGAAGGTAATCTCAATGTACATTATTATTGTTATTGCACGAAACGGACTATGGAGCTAGAGTAAAATTTCATGAATGTACGTGAAGGCTATGTATACTTAGGTTTAATTATTTTGAAACGTTTCTATAAAACCATAATTATCATAGAAAGACTTCAACTGAAAAAAAATCTCACATTTCCGTCTCTAATCTCAATTTTTTATAAGGCTCATTGGTATGAAGAGATTATTTCTACGCTGAAAATACGGGTAGGATATATTATATTGCTGAGCTAGGAAGACTTGCTGCACGCTATCCATCATCATCATCACCCAAATATGTTACGATTTATTTAATTATCTAAAATTATAAAATTTAATTTAGATATCGTGATAATTCTTAAATCTATATTTCCTGCCTTAGCTACTGGGTGCATATGGATGACAACGGAGATGCTGAGGGGAACTACACGCTTCTGTCCGTGGATCCAACACAATCAACAGGACTCTATCCACTCGCTGTCCTCCACAAAACAGCGCCGGTAATGTCATCATTCAATATCCATTTATCCATCGATATATCCATTCGAAAGCTTTTTTTTTTTTGATGACGCAGCGGAAATTATTTACGACCATACCAGGGCCTGGGTAGGCGCGTTGGCGTGTGTTGGGACTCGCATTTGGGTGCCCCACCCCACTAAAACCGCTGCGTGAGCCTTCAGCCGCTATATTTGAGGGACCCGGATCCGAGCAGGCGACGGGATACCCTCAGCGACAGACTGGTCCCGGCAAGACCAGATTCTCCACAATAGGGGGACTGCCCGGCTACGACTTGGCAGTCTCCACGACGTCGTGTCTAGGAGGGCCCGGGTTCCCATCCCGAGCCCGACACGAGTACAGGGGTGTTACTGGAAGCGCATTAGGTAGCGCCTCCGACGCACCCCTGTTCGTCGTCTACGGGGGGAGGGCTCATTCGCGGCCTCCTCTCTCACCCGTTCGTCGGCCTCCTTCTAGGACATTACTGTCTCGCAGAAAGAGGCCATTGCCGTCCAGGACTCGTCACAGCCGAGCATCGCAGTGATGAGGCTCGACAAAGACAAGTCCCCTCCAGCCATTCGAAAGCTACATTATCCACGAGTAACATAGGCTACATTTTATTCTGAAAAAAAAAATAGGGTTCCGTAAGATATTTGGGTTTTTCCGACACAAGGTGTAAAAAATCAACTCCCGTTGTAAATCTTAGTTAACGAGGGCGAAGCTGCGGGCAACAGCTAGTATTTTATAAAGTTCTTTACGAATAGCATAAACTTTTTAGTTTTTAGGTACTGGGTAGGTACCAACATAGAATTAAAAAGGCGGCATTAATAATATTATTATTGTATTATGCCTTCTAATACTAGTCGGTATCCATTATAATTCCATGCCTTTTAGCAATTTCTCCTTACGTCATTATCTATAACTTGAACTTGGCTTGACACCCTACCGCATCTCTAAATTCTGAACAGCACAATATTAGTGATACAAATTGTTCAATCATTAACTTTATCGTATGCCCGTACCAGTTACTTGTGGTTATATGAATTTGGATGATCGCCAATATAGACAAGTATATCTACATATAGCAAACATCACATTTACATCGCATGCTGTAAAATTACTTGTTAATTGACATGACACGATCTCAATAACACTAACGATCACATAGTATACTTATTTATGACAATGATATGCAAATTAATAACTTACTTCTGTCAGATAAGCAAACTAAAACAAAATATTTTCTTTGATAGGTTATATAAAGTGGTATTTTTCTAGTACGTTCTGAAAAGGCTCTATAGCGTGGGTAAATAAAAGCAATTCATGTTGAAAAGAGGCTTTATCTGCACCCAGGCAAGATCCGTCACACTATCACGAATAGTTTTGAGTTGAATACATGAGTGTTTTTAAGTGAAATCATTTTTAGCTGCCTTTGACTTTGTTGGTTGGGGACAATCTTATATATTCGCGTCACTGACATGATAATGTGACATTATGAAGTTATGAAATTATTTTTTATTTTTATTTAAATTATAAATTTCACCTCATAATAATTTTAAGTCATAATTTTTTATTTCTAGCGGCAGCTCCTTGGGCCTATTTTATTGTTATTTATTTTAGAATCCTAAGAAATAATCATATTATAAGAATATCACAGCGACAACTAAATATAGTATTTCTAAGATAGTTAGGTAAAAGTTATAGGCCTTAAAACATTATAATCTTGAGACATTAACTAAGATTTTATATATTTATCCATATTCAGGTAATCGCATTATTATTTTAAACGCAGTCATCTTATATTACGTGATAAATATTCATCGCATTGTCGCAGAAACCTGTAAAAATTTAATGTCAGGTTACATTTACGGTATACCCTTTCATAAACGTTTCATATTTCATACATCAACACAAAATTCAATTACATTTAGTAAGAAATAGCTTATTTTGATTATTAATTTGTAAATAGAAAGAAGCGTCGTATAATCGGGGTGGTCGGTCGTCTTTAACACAATTATACTCGAGTAACATGAAACAAATATCATTTGAGTTTCGTACAATTTACAATATAGCTTTTTAAGACGAAACAACCCAATATAGCTTATATTTTGAGATTGCTTAATTTACTTCCGTGCGCATATAAAAGAGACAAAAGACTGAACATAAACGCATATATGCGATATAAGCGGCGAAAGTATAAAATAAATCATATAAAGTAAACTACACAAGTAAATAACATGATTTTTCCCAATAGGCTAGATAAGTAGCATTACTATCGTTTCAAAAAAATTCAAAGTGTGAACACATAGTTCCGAAATAACTTTCAAAAAAGCAAAATATTTATGTATAAAATCTGATGTAAATGTACATTATTTAATACAGGAAGTTCGATTTCTTCGTGACATAAAGTGGCCTGGCGGAAGAGTGCCGCTCTCAGAGCCGCCGTGCGGCTTCAGAGGCGAGAAATGTGTCAGTAAGTACTTATTATATATCATTGAATAGATATATATCTTTTAATGGAAAATTAATCAAAAACAGGAAGGGAGAAAAAAATATTTCTTAGTAGGTTACGTGGCGCGCATATGTATTTGAATTCAATAAATAAATTGATACCTATTCAATATAAAACTGACGTTTATTATGTATTGGTGTTATTGAAATATATTATAGTTCTGGTCATGCATGTCATGTAATAGATCGATATAAAACTCGAAAATAAATAATTTTATGAATAAAACAAACAAAAGCCATTACACTGTTCGTGAATTAATGTAAGTGGCCAGCATTAAAAGCCTTGTTGCGAAGTGGAGCCACGGAGCATTGGGCGCACGCGACGCCTGCTGCGACGGCTTGCCCCCCGCGACAGTACACGGAAAACTATTCAGGGTACCAGTATGTGTTGAGGCTATATAGTACGTAATGCAAAAATCTATGCAATGCCTTTTCCAGAATTATCGAATCCATCTACAAGTATACTATCAAGTATACTATTATGTAATAAGTACATATTAGGTACAAGGTGTCGTTCATATAGAAATATCCTATGTCCAATAGTAGACGATAGTATGAAAATGATGAGAAATATTTTTTGTCTAATTTATTTGAGACATATTTAAAATAATTTCGAAAAAAAGGTCTTACGGCGTTCACTTTACAAAAACCAGAACTTAAGTTAGATGGAGACAAAACAGATGTATGTAAAGACCAGACAAGCGCGAATCTGACCTGCACGCTAAGGGTTCCAAAAACAATGTTTGATTTTATTTGACAGAAGGCTAGATTATCATTATTATCAATTATAATTCACCAGTTGACAGTCTTAAATTGTAATTTAATAGTAATTTAAATTATAGTTGACAGTCTACATCTATAGTTGAATTATAATTGACCAATTGTAATTCGTCTTCGGGCCTTTATGTTTGCAAGTGTCTCGAATACATTGGCTATATACATATTAAGGATCTGTAACTGGTATAACTTGGAATAAAAACTTATATAAATTAAACTTCTTTATTTGAATTTTAAATCAATTTAATGTGAAAAATCAAAGTAAAATCAATTTTTAATTTTGGATCTAGTTTTTTAGCTTTGCACCCAGAAATAAACGTAGCTTTTGTATTAATATTATTTTCTTTTTATAAAGCACATAATATGAATCATTGATAATTGTGTATGCCTCCATTTACGGTAGCCTAAAGGCTCTACAAATCAGTGCTCCTCGCCCGAGGCCATAGACCTAAAATTGATTTTATAAATAACATTATAATATAAGCCTTTAAGTTGAGACTTGAGCCGTTTTACGAATATTTTGTTCCATCAATAAATCCTCTAGTTTGTTTTGGATATTGCGAGGCCTAAATTTATTTACGATTAGCGATCCCGCGGCTTCGCTCGCGTTAAATTCGGAGTAGCGCAGTTCTAGTACGTAGGTATAGTAAACACAGACAGATTTTTTTTTAACTACCCTGTGAACTTTCATCTCTTATTTCATGCCCATATAGGTTAAAATCTTAAAAAGGGCGGAACCATTATTAATGGTTATTTAATTCTTATCAAGTGCCTAAATGCAAAGTTTCATAGCGTCATCTTCTATGTATAATGACAACTTCCATACAAACTTTCATCCCCTATTTAAACCCCTCCTAAGCTTTTTTTTGGCAACAAAAAGTAGCCTATGACCATTCCCAAGCTCTAATCTATCTCTGTTCCAAGTCTCGTCAAATTCGGTTCAGTGGTTTAGGCGTGAAGATACGTCCCGCAAGGTAATAGTAGAAATATGATATTCTTTACTTCTACGTGTTGGGTACAATGGATGAATCCAAAAAGATCTTTGTACAAATTGAATAGTACCATGGAAATCTAAATAATAAGGTAATAGAATGAAAGCGTAACAGACAGATAGAGTTACTTTCGCATTTACAATATTAGTAAGGAGTAAGGATTTGAGGTTAGTGTGAGTAAATTATTTAACTAAATAAGTATATATGTTGTTTGAGGTTCCAATTACTTCGCAAATGGTACAAAAAACATCAAATTTATCATATATATTTTAACCTAAGATTTTAACCTATAGGTAAAATCGTTTATTATTATAAACCACAATTAATTCAATAGCTTATTATACCTATCTCTGAAGCATGGGTAATGTTTTAATCGAAGTAGAATGCATATATGTATCATAGAAAAAAAGAAAAATATACAATCCATCAAAACGTGATATAAGTGGGTTTATGTTTTACGTGATCAATAACAATTTGCTGCTGATACTCGCGGATGTTTGGTTTGGCAACTCATTTTGTCTGTAACGATAATATTTTTATTATTCTCGCTGAAGAATCGGGAAAGAAGAACATCATTAGCAACGCTTTGTTTTTACTAAGGATATTTCTCAGAGATCTTTCGCTTTGATATTTCATGACGATATAATGCGATACGGTTTTGGATCTTTACTTTTCCAATCTTTACTTTTCGGTTTAAGTATTTTTAAGCAAAGGAATAAATATTAAATAGTCCTCGCTTAATTAAAAAGAAAGCTCATTATAATGAAACAACTTTTATGAATTTTTAAATTCAAATTCTTTATTGTCGGCTCTTTTATCGCGGTTTACAAAGTTTTTTTTATGCCCGACATTTCCTTCCGTGCACCATGGTTGCTGAAACGTCGGGCATGTCAAAAACTTAATAAACCGCGATAAAATCCGTAAAAGTTGTTTCATTATAATATGAAAGCTACTAGCTGAAAGCCACTAATGAAACAATATAATGTGAAAGCTTTAAAAAGGCTGAATTTTGGGAGCTTTTTACAAAAAGTTCTATAATTTTGCATTAATCCCTATTTCACATAGGTTTTAGATTATATGAGTACGATTCTAGTCTAGTTTAGTCTAAACAACGGAAATATAGGTGAAAGATATGCTAAGAATAGAATTATAGACTTAGCACCCTCCTCGCCTGATTTTGAGGAGGAGACCCGTGCACAGCAGTATAACTTATAAGGGTTGATACTTTTTACTCTACTTAGACTTTTTCTACACCTTTTTCTCCACCTCAGCTTGTTATCATGTCGGATAACTCGCACAACCTATTCAAGCAAAGCATAAGTAATAAGACTATTTGGTTGACCACTGGTACCAACTAGTCTTATTACTTATGCTTTTAAGTTTTAACTAACGAAAGCTTCCTTCAGGTCACGTCGGAGCGTGGGCACTGGGTGCTTCAGGAGGCACGCTCGCCCTTCTGGCGCTGGCGGCGCTAGCGTTGTACCGCGGCTGGCGATACGAGCAAGAACTTGATTCGTTACTGTGGAAAATCGATTTTCGAGATTTACACTTACCTGACGAAGACCAACGCGCCAACAAACTGAGTAGGTAAACGCAATTTTTGTATGTTGTTTGCATGCTTATATTTATTATTTTGGCATAGATCTATGCTTGAAAAAAAAAAACAAATTTATGCTTATTAATCTTATTATCTTGGTATTTATTTACATAAAAGTTTTTTATTTAAAACCTCTATCGTCGTCGTAGTTGTCATCGTCTAACATGATCAAAAAACTAACTTTTTTAGTTGTTATATAAAAGACGATGATCTCGTGGCGTGACGTCTCGCTTATTAATCGACATACATAATAATGTGGATGCTTAGTAAACTCTTGTACTTTTGTAATGTCAAACAAAACATGGAGAGAAGCTCATACCTCAGCATATAAAAAGCCTTTAAAAGTGTTAGGTTGGCCAAATCGCAATAGCAAGAGCAACCCCTAAGTTTTTTTCTCGTTTTTCTTAGGGGATCCTGAACCTCAAACGATTTTTTTTAAATTTATTTATTACTATCACTACTTATTGACTACTTATGTTTTGACTTATTTCAAGTGTACAAGTTGTACCTACGTAATAAAGATATATTTGATTTGATTTGATAGATAGATCAGTATAAATAGATAAAGGAGCTTAAATTATACATTTATTTATAATCTTTATTTTGCATTATCTTAAATATTACGCTTTTCTGTGTGCTTTCGGGTCGATTGCTCATTGTAATGACAAGTTCTGCTTGAAGTATATAAGAAAGATCTTAGATTATAAATGATGCTGATGATTAGAACGTTTTAATTAAATATGAAAAAATGGTAGACTATCTGCTTCGCCCCTAATAGTAGGTCTAATTTGGAAATTTCATTATTTTCATGCTACATAAAGGTAAAAAGGTATCTATTAATATATATTTTAATGAGCAGTTATTTTTATTTCACGGTTTAATTTATTACGACATCTATTAATGTTGTAGATAGTTCTCTTCGATCAATTATACCCGATCGAAGATAGTTCTCTATACTATGCCAATCTATGAATTAATCCATAGTTAATTAAACTAATAATGCAAGTTCTTGTTCCAAAAGATTACAATAGCCAGTATGTCAGAGCAAATTTTTTTCAGCAAGATAGCAGTGTAGGAATAACAACTAATTCCAACAACGCTATCGGAAACTCTGAGAAGGGCGGAGGCAGTACCGGCGGCGCGCGTTCCAGCCAAGTATCTCTGAGTTCCAACCCCGATCTCGATTTCCGCTACTCCGCCATCTTTACTGAAGTAGCATTCTACCGTGGACGCCTGCTCGCCGTTAGGCGTGTACGAAGACACCACATTGACATAAATAGAGAAATCAAGAAGGAATTAAAAATAGTAAGTAGATTTGCATTTGATGACTATCGAGTGACGAGTACGGAAGTAGTAGCATATTAGTACATCCGGTTTTAAACGTTACCAGGTTTCTAAAATTGAATGTTCTGGTACTTTATTGTCTAGAAGTCATACCTAATTAAGAAATCTATTTTTATGATAATACGTGCGTAAACCTATCAATAGCATATAGCATCATTGGATTTTAAATATGATTTTTGTTATCAGTTCAAAAGTCTAAATGGTGTGATGATTGCTGACTTAAATGTACCAAGTCAACCAATACCACTACGTCAAACGTAGCATAAAAGTATTTTCCGTTACATAAAATATTACTTATTTCTGGCGGTCAAAAAGTTAAAAAAAATTCAATTGAAAGTCAAAACATAATATAAAACTTTTCTCGGAAAAATAATAATCAAATAAAACCTAATGTTAGATTCATTTCAGATTTCTACACAATGCCTTCTAAAGGCACACGATATGTTAGTCTTAATTTATTTATTAATTTACTACAAAAATTATAAAAGTATTATTTTAACATCAAACCACCTAATAGTACCGTTATAGTATTATTGCAATAAAACAATTACGCACATATTTCATTCATTAGTATATTATGTTCATTAGTCCCACAGCTATATTGATAGTAAAAATATATAAACCACCTAGCTTTAGCTATAGTTCCCGAAAATTACAGAACATTCCAGAAAAAAAACATGAAAACATTCACCCCAGAACATAAACATTTTTCACAACATTTCGTATGTCGGCTGATGAATTAGAGTCATATATAACGCACGCCTTGCCTTTAGCCTTTAGGTTTTAACATATGATATACTAGAGGTACAATGTACATAGATCATTGCTTATTAATGTTTGTAGTTTTTGCTTCAGGGGAATATTAATTAGAACATATTTTAACTATTGCCACATTCAAACATAAGATTTATGACCCGATTAAAGTAATTGAAAATCGCACAAACCGAAGCCTAGCCCATTTTAATGAGCTTATATTCAATCATACATGGTCGTTACTTCTACAGAGGAACGATATGATGTATGTATGTACATGGATATAAATAATGTTGGATATTTATCTTAGTCTGCAATAAATTTTCAAGGACCGATTTTACTTGACAGGAGTACATAAGAACTATGATAATTTGTGTATTTTACGGATGGTATTTTTGATGTTGTTAAGTTACTTTTTATCTGGGTTCGACACTGACCCCTATGGTGTCTTTAAATAGGTTTTTAGACCATCGCATGCTCACCGGTGAAGGAAAACAGCTTATAAACCTACATGGCAGTTGAGATTAATAGTCTTTGAGGGCGTGTGAAGTTCACCAATCAGCATTTGGCCTGTGCTTCGATAAACTATGGCCCAACAACATCTTCTGCTGATTTCGAATAGGAGTGGACATAATATAAGGGTTGATATTAGATATATGATAATAGTTATACTATAACCTAGTAATTTCATTATTCTATTTTCTTTCAAAAAACATTGTAAGCAAGTCTTCGTCAAAAGTGAATGTTAGTTTTAAAGAATGAATTTCTTTCAATGAGCGATATTATTGTCTTCAAACAGAATCCAGCTCAACACTCCTGTTGTCTCGAGGAGTCGTTATTTACAGACCCTAATAAAGTAGAGTACCATTAGACTCAACAGCGTTCAATGTTGACTTATTTCACAAATAAGCCTTTTCTATTTCCCTCGTATTGAATGAAACTATCTCTAACTAAAACTATTATCATCAAATTTTTAGATGAAGAGTTTATTTAGTTTTGAATTAGTTATGATTCAGTTGTTTACTTTTTAAACTAATAAGAGTTAGGAAAATTTCACGTTCGTATATCTTTGGACATAACCGTAAATTCTACTACTTCCACATAATATTTCTTCTTCTTTCTTATACATATTACTATTGTATACTATAATATACTTTTTTTCGAACTTATTCTCATATAAAAGGCAATGACACTGTACATATAAAAAGTTATAATACGTGGATATAAAAATGATGGCCAATTAAGGAAGGCCATTCGATATTTTATGATTTGTGTGGGTACTTTACGACGACGTGTCATGGCAGATGCGGGATTTGCAACACGACAACGTAAATGGATTCGTAGGCGCTTGCATCGAGCCACCCAACGTCTGCGCACTCTCCGAATACTGCACCAGAGGTAGTTTAAAGGTAAGTCTTATGTTCAATTGATACTCCAAACCTCATATATTTTTCCAACTCATATTACGTATATGTTCCCAATAGTGGTTAACTAACTTATCTTACGACAAAATCTTTATTTCTAGAGTTTACCTTATCAAGTTACATACTTACATATAAACTTCTTTCAGTCCGTAAGTCCGTAAACCTAAAAAAAACCCCCTAAATCCGTAAAAAAAAATCGGTTCGACTTTCAGTCCTTCTAATTAAATAATACTGTCGCATATGATTTTAAAATGGTATTGGCGCCATTCGGAGGCCATACATAGGATTGCATTAGATCGATTACATTAAATATACTGTTATTTATACTATTAAGTCAAACTCATCCTCTATAATTTGCATAGTTTTCCTACGTACAACGTTTGAATTTAAAACAGGTGAAGTAACAAAAGCAGTATGTTATCTATTATATTTAATTTTATGATTCATATAATAATATATTCAAAACGATATTCTATATAGAGTGAAATATGTGTCGGTTTACGTATACGTTCTATCAATATAAGAAAATATATTCAGCATGTATATCCAAAAATGAATTTATTCTACTACTATATTTTAAATGAATGTCATGCTCATTGCACACTTCATTAACATTTCAGCTTTTACATCCTCATGTATAGGAAACCACCAGAATATTGGTAACTTAATTACTAACAGATATACGTACATGAGCAACGATGGTCTAGCAGGCATGACCCTCGGCCTCTTGAGTGGGAGATACTGGTTCTATCCTTTGATCCTTACCTACTAAGGTTACTTGAAATGGTTTTTCGAAATTTCTAAGTGCACCTTAACACGAGACCATCGCTCGATCACCGGTGAAGGAAAACGTCGTAAGGAAACCTGCATGCCCGATGAGATTGAAGATCATTGAAGGTGTGTGATGTTTACCAACCCACATCGGGGGACCAATGTTGGTCATGAACTCATGCACTCATGCGCTCCCACGCCATCGCTGAGCTTTTAATTAATACCTAGCCTGATTGCGAGGAGAAGAAATTCAGTGCCCAGCAACATATTATATGGATTGATATTTTACTTTTGAATGAGTTTTAACCAACATTAGGGACTTAATTTTTACAGGATATCCTAGAAAATGAAGACATAAAACTGGATAACATGTTCATAGCTTCGTTAGTTGGTGACATTATACGGGTGAGTACTTTCCTGTTATAAGAAACTTCTTGTACACTTGTCAGCAGTTGCAAGTTAATCTCTATACGCCTTTCTTGAAGTGAAACTTTAGAATTATTGATCTTCAAGTTTAGAATAAAATATATTTCAAGTATAACTATATGAACAAATAAAAATTCAATTAAGTGTTGAATTCGTCGAATATCTTACACTAATATTTTTAGCTCAAAGATTTTTTTTTATTTGAACACGCTAATCTCAGAAATTATCGGTCGGATGTGGAAGATTACTTCAGTGTTAGAAAGCTCATACCGAAAAAGGCTATAGGCTATAATATATAATATTATAACGTTTGTAACAATTGTAACGCAGGCGAAGCTGCGGGCAACACCTAGTATATAATATATAAATCGATAATGACAGTTGAATGTTAGTTTATTCTACAGTATTCGCGTCTTCGCGTATATTTGTAGTCCAATCGTAACATTATAATCGTATATATTGTTGATATGATAATATATTAATTTTTAAATATTGATTATTTTTCAACCATTAACTTACTAACCAGGGTATGATCTTCATTCACGAGTCCCCACTCCAGTACCATGGGTCGCTGCGTCCCTCGAACTGTTTGGTGGATGCACGCTGGGTGGTCAAACTCGCTGACTTTGGTCTCCGAGAGTTCCGAAAAGGAGAAGTTCCACCGTCAGATCCAGTGGCTTTGAGATCTTATATCGATAGTGAGTAGAAGTTTCATTTAACCGAAGAAGAGGCCCAGTTGCATAGAATTTCGCGCTCTCGCTTCCACGCTCGGCTCTGCCGGAACGTGACCATGAGTCATGCTTTTTCGAGCGTGCAGCCGGCATCATCGATTTATAAAACGTTATTACGTCAAACATGAACAACATTTATATATAAGTTAGAAAACTGAACATTATTAAAATTTAAATTGAACACTGCTTTGCAGAACTCTTGTTGATTTCCAAAAAATTTTATTCTCTAATAGAAATATAAAATATCTAATTTAATGTTCCAATGGAATAGGTTTATCATACTTATCACCGGAGCTGCTCCGGTCAGCTGGATGGGGCAAGGACTGCTTCCCAACCTCGTTGGAAGTTCGGAGCGGTTCTCCAGCTTCCGACGTGTTCGCGTTTTCGCTGCTGTTGTACGAACTACATACTCGGCGAGGCCCCTTCGGCCCGGACGCACCTTCGCCCCCTGGGCTGCTGCGGCGGCTCGCCCACCCCCATCCCGCGCCATACAGGTAGGTACGTGTCCTTCACGTTACCATTACTTTCACTAAAAGGTCTGAGATATTTTTCAATGTTTTTAAGTACTGCAAAGGGATAAAAGGCTGAAAGCACGTTAACCTAATTCATAAAATAAAATATCAACGAAGACGAACAACCCTACACGTTAAGCCCGGCCGCATACGTTCGGATTCCGTATTCGATTTTCGAATTTATTTTCCGCGTTCGGAAACCCAAATGTGGATGTGGAAATTACATTGACTGCCGCACGCGTTCATTCATTTTCCGCGCGGAATACTTTCATTATACAATAGTGAACGCGGAAAACGAAATTTGAAATAGTTTTACCTACAACAAACCAATGTGTATAACATTAATTGGGGAGATTTATCGTTAAACCAGTACCAGTAAATTTTAAACCAGTGTTTAATATGTACTATCACAAGGAATATGCTAAGGAATTTTACTTTGGGGAAATGCAGCGGATATTAATAACATTTTTGTACTGCAGAAGCTGATATTAGAGCTATATAGGCTTATCGACTGTAAAAGTAAAGTATCAACCCTTATATGTCCCACTGCTGGGCACGGGTCTCCTCCTCGAAATTAGACGAGGAGGGTATCGACTGTACAATTGTAAAACCTTTTTACTCATATTTAAGTAATTTTGATAACTTATAAGATTATTGATACGTTTCACAACGATACGATAGATTTTAATAAACAGCCACTGCTATAGCCGTGAGCAACAGCGCCGTAAATAAACGACAAACCATTAATTAGTGTCAACTCACAAGTAACGAGCAATAACTTAATGAAGTTCTACTATGAGCAACATACACTTGGACGATCCGTGCATGGATCAATTATTATTAATTAATACATTTTTAACATAAGGCAAACGAGTTGGAAATAGCATAGATATTATTTATTTCACCTGCCTCTCCTTGTTAGTTGTAATCGTGAAATGACACGGGGTTGCTCACTCCGACACCGGAAGTAGATCCGCGTTGCTCTATGATTGTTATCCATAATAATGATAATAAAACAATTAAAATTTTTAAAAACTACAAAATTCCGAAAATATGAGATGGGTTTTTCTAATTTCTAAGTGCACCCCAAACACGAGACCATCGCTTCCTCACCAGTGAAGGAAAACATCGTGAGGAAACCCGCATGCCTGATGAGATTGAAAATCTTTGAAATGTGAAGTTCACCGACCCGCACTACGCATTACCCTCCTCGCCTGATTTCGAGGAGGAGACCCGTGCCCAGCAGTAAGACATAAAGGGTTGATATTTTACTTTACTTTTTTTAGTGATTGCTGACTAAAATACCTAGAAGTGCCCTCATTACTATGTTTACTCTTCTCTAGTAAAAAAAAATCAGGACTAGTCTTTGAGACCCCAAAATCGTAGTTTTCTATAGGTTAAAAGGGGTATAAATTCTAAGATAAGGCTATTCGAAATTAAAGCCAAGAATTACAATCCGCATTTTTTCGTCAAAGTCAGTCCCCTTGCCGAATAATTACGCCCAACGACGCATCTATCCACTAATATAAATTTGGTCTCCAGACCACCCTTGGACGTGTTGTCAGCCAGCTTCGACTGTGTTCGGGACTGCTGTGTCGAGTGTTGGGCAGAAGATGCAGCGGCACGACCTGACTTCAAAGCCATACGGACACGACTGCGGCCGCTGAGGAAAGGAATGTAAGCAACATTATCCTCAATATATATTTTACTTCTTCATATGAATATAAATACAATTTACTGTAGTTATTTACTAAATAATATTTCATGTTTCACTTGTATAACGTTACCTAGCTGTTTTGTTACAAAGTTTTCCAAAGGTTAAATACCCTGATATAGTTTATCAACTCTAGCATACCTGCATATAGACCTTATGCATATATTTAATAATAGATAATTTATTTTTTAGGAAACCAAATATTTTCGACAATATGATAGCTATGATGGAGAAATATGCAAATAACTTAGAAGCTCTTGTAGACGAGCGGACAGACCAACTGCAAGAAGAAAAGAAGAAAACAGGTGAGCGATTGAACATTATGATTTATGGTCAATAGGTACATTTATACATTATCAATTTATGATTAAGACTAAGAGACGATGACTCATAATCGATCTTCGAATCTCTATAATACGATAAAGAACTAACGAAGTTCTTGCTTGCCTAAAATATCACTACATACTTCAAATATTTATATTACTTTTCTGTTATAGAGGCCCTGTTAGAAGAAATGCTTCCAGTACCGGTGGCCGATCAACTAAAGCGTGGTCGTCGGGTGTTGCCGGAGAGCTACGATTCTGTCACAATATATTTCAGCGACATCGTCGGTTTTACCGCCATGTCTGCTGAGAGTACGCCGTTACAGGTGATAGTGTTATCCTTATTACTGATAAACCAATCACCGGAGCAATCAATGCGTTCCAAATCCTCGCATATTGATAGACTTATAAAAATATTTTTCGGATCCTAAATCAATATTTCCGCCACTTTCTGTGCTGTCCTTACTGTACTCAAAAATAATATGCTTCAATGTTATTTGTTCTAAAAACAATGAATACAAGTAAAGTTACTAGTCAAGATTAGTTTCCTCATAAGGTAGACTCTTAAACATTTACAAATTTCGTTTCCGTTCAATGAGGCCAATATTTACAAAATATAAAAATAAGAGGAAATCAGCTCAAACAGTGCGCCTAACCTCAAGGCTTTTAGAATTGTAAAGCTTATCTAGCAAGTATAGCATGTCATCGTTTGATCATTTCTACATGACGACTTATAAGTGGATGATAATACAATAGAATTATTTTTAACTTCATAAGATTTTGTTTTATTCCAGGTGGTAGATTTTCTCAATGACCTTTATACCTGTTTTGACTCTATCCTGGAAAATTTTGACGTTTACAAAGTGGAGACTATTGGAGATGCTTATATGGTGGTAAGTAATAACACATTTAATATATTATGTACATAAAAGTATTATTTGTAAACATTCACTCCATTCATGTTAAACCCAATTAACATCTTGCAGCATTTAAAATTCACACGCAATAAAGTATTTTTTCTTATTATTTATATCTAACAAAAGGTATCCGGCCTGCCGATCCGTAATGGCATGATGCACGCTGGCGAGATTGCGTCCATGGCGCTCGCGCTACTGGCGGCCACGCGCACGTTCCGCGTGCGGCACCGCCCCGACCACAGGCTGCTGCTGCGCATCGGTATACATTCAGGTAACTATCCTTATTAAATGGTCATATTTTATGTACTTAGATGTAATATTTTACTCGGTTGAGTATTTTTAACGGGTTGTTTTCTATTCGTAATAACGTTATTAGATAACGCTTATCCTTGCACCAAATTTCATAATCCTTTCCATGACGTTACGGTAGCTTTGAATGTAATTTTTTTACTGTTAACTATGAGACGTACTATAGTTTTTCCATTAAATCAGTTTTAAAAGATAAATGTTTATTAATCTTAGGAAATAAGACTAATATTAAACTTGATGAAACGGACGTAATGAATATGAAATAAAATTTGCCCATTCGCTGTATAAGGTCCAGTGTGCGCCGGAGTCGTTGGTCTCAAAATGCCAAGATACTGTCTGTTTGGTGATACGGTCAACACCGCAAGCCGCCTTGAGTCTACTGGAATGCGTAAGTAAATAATGTATATTGTAGTAGTATGTTACCTACCCCTCCTCGCTTAATTTTAAGGAGAGGAGGGGTAGGACCCGTGCCCAGCATTGGGACATAATGAGTTGATACTTTACTTTTTTTGTAGTAGAAGTATAATGTTATAATTATATTGCAGAATACCATAATCAAGTTTGTATCATTTATTATTGATTTAATTGATGATGATATGATAAGTACTTTAGAGTTTTCAACTGTGATATAGTATATTTTCATAACAAGTGCGGAAAGCCTGTCATTGCAACGAGTTCCGACAAATGTCTACCCGAGCCGAGGCGCAGCCGAAGGTGAGGGTTGACAGTCGGAACAAGTTGTAATGACGGTTCCGCACATGTACTGAACGACAATTTTTAATACAGTTGCGAAAAAATTAAGCTATTTAATAAAATTATAAAAATACAAAATGGCGCCGAACGTAAAAGAATATAATATTTTTTTTTTCTTCGCCCATTCTGGGTAGGCAAAGGGAACTATGCCCATGCAGCCAAGTCTTCAGTGGAATTGTTTTATTGATATGAAATAAGGATAAAATTTTATGAGATGAAATAAAATGAAACCTAACTTAACTTATTTAATCAAATAATTAAATCTGATATTGAAAAAAAAAATTGTAGCTTCTTTTTAAAAATATTTGTAAAAACTTCGTGGTTGGTTTTTTCTTTTTAATATACATTATTTTGACAGTTGGGAAGAAGAACGCACGAGTTCGGAAAAGGTAAAGAAAAAGCACGAGTGTGTAATAGCCCACTTTCCGAACGCTATACGTCCCTGCAATACGCCACTTTTTGAGCAACTGTATTAAAAAATAATTTAAATACAAAAAAATCCATCGGCATTCGCCCAAATAAATTAAGATATTATGGAACTTAGTTTGTGAGTTAAAAACTATTTTTTCTTTATAGCTTTGAAGATACACTGCAGTGCAGCGTGCAAGGCGTTGCTGGACGAAATAGGTGGATACATAGTTGAAGAACGAGGGGTGGTGGCCATGAAAGGCAAACGCGACCAGATTACGTATTGGGTCCGCGGCGAGCAGCGTCCAGCGCGGTCTCGCCCATTCCGCCACGTAAACTGTGGCCCCGCCCCTATTGGCCCCGCCCGTAACCGCACTTCACTCAAGACACGTACACGTCTTGAAGGAAGCGCTTTACATAGGTGAGACATACAGATTTTTTTTTTGTAATAAGTAGTTTTGATATATTTTATTTATAATGCAGAAAATATATTCATTTATTATTATTAGATTATAGCCATCTAAACAGTTAAAGATACACAACAGAAAACGTAAATTATTCTCCTTTTACAGATGCTGCAGTTTAGAATCTCCAAAGAAATTAAGGTTTGCTACAGGAAACCATTTAGAATCACACGTTGACAGCGTATTTCATCACAGAAGCGATGAATATTTAATGGAAGTAAGTGTTAAATTATAAATCATATTATTTTATAGATGCCATTTTTCAATCTAACTGATATTCATTTTTCAGAGGGAAAATGAGTAAGTAAATGTAATTTCTGAGTAAAATTTTTGATCTAATCTCCAGATATGTTCGATAATTGCTGCTTGAATAATACACAAACTTAATATGCTCAATGACTTAATATTATAAAGTAACTGTATTTTTATTATAAATAAGACATAAGCTTTATCGAAATTCTTGTTAGCAGGTCATGGAAGGACGCACTACAGGCGACTTGCTAGAAGCTCCAAGCTTGCTGGAACACACAAGCGTGTCGTGTCCTGTCATCGAGCATACCACTGACGTATGTCTGGTGGTCCCCGAGACGCGCACGCCACGCCCCGAGTCCACCGGCCACGCCCCCTCAAGCCACGCTTCCATCGACCCCGCCGCAGTGCCACTCCTCGCCGACGCATAACAGCCCTCAGCTCCTAGTCAACGTCGTACCGGCACTTGCGAGGTTATATCTATTCCAGTTTGATGGCTCAGTATCCTTCAACAAGATAAGGCCAGTATCCAATATATTTTATTTCTTTATTAGCCCTTTGCAAATAATTTGATAACTATTTTTATATTATTTCTCGCAATATAATAAGCATTAGCTTCTTGTTTCTTTTTGGGGGATACTGTGCGGTGCGCATTTTCTCGGTACTTAATTTATGCAAGAGACTGATAATGTGTGTATTATTTCGTTAAACAATCGTTTAATAGAATCAAAGTGATCTATGTCAGTATTATTAAGAGACTCCGTTCAATAGAAATTATTTAATAACATTAAACTCTTATTTCACAATTTACGGTAACATCGTTTTACTTACATATAGTATTTACAACAGCTTTTCATATACATATACATATTCTAATATACATTTAAACATAGGTTGATTTATCGTACATGTGGGTCTATCGAGGGGAGGGGACAGGTGCGTTCACACCGCGGACTCGCGGTCCAATAGCTGCGGCGCGCGTCGCAGCGATGAGTTACTGCTGTGCGTGCCCGCTCCGAAAATTCCCAGCAGCCACGAGCGAATCGCGAAACGAGGAATTTTGGCGCGATCACCTTTCTGATCATCCACATTCTCGAGTGAACGCCACTTTTTAAAAAATTCTATATAATCAGCTTCGGGTACTTTTCGACGCGCTCGATCTAATTTATTACAAAGGCTCGACTTGCGCAAGAGCGGACTGTCTTCGTCAGTCCGCGGCAATTCGTCAGGGGGGATGCCGAGTATATTACCATTAAACATCGGTCCCGATACGGTAGATATAGGCACGTCCACATCGAGTGAACGGGAAGTATTCTGGCGACGCAGACGAGCACCCGCGAGAGCGTCGAGGGACCGAGCAGCCCGCAGCGCACGCAACTCGCTCGCTTCACTCATCGCCTCGCACGCCGTCACTGAAGCTATTGAGCTCAGTGTGTGTCTGCGATGGTAAAAGAGAATTTATAATACAACAACAATACGAAGGAGCTAACCGATTTTATACATTGCAATTATGCATTGGAGAAGTGAATGCATTTGTTGTTGTAATTAAAACATTTGTACCTGTCGTTGGGCGTGGTGTCCCTGGAAGGCGGGGCGGGTAACGCGGGCAGCATGGGCGGCGCGGGCAGCGAGGCGCCGCTGTGTAGTCGCTGGCGAACGCCGCCGCTACCTGAACGACCCTCCGATTTTAGTTCTACGACAATATGTATTAATTTACCAGACAAAAACATTCCGAAAAAATCGGCTGTATTCTCTGGACATTTGAAGATCTTCTGGACATTAGAAGATTGTTAGGTTCATTAATACACATTTTTACTAAAGCGTCAGCTTTTGAATGAAATGACGTACCTAGGCCAATAACAGCAAATCTGTGTAAAATAGATATATCAAGATTTTTTTTCAAGCCTTTTTATTCGTCAAATTTATATTATGGCTAATTCAATAAGAGATGAATTCTTGTCCTTAGATGTATATAATGATGTGCATTGTGTCTTATATATACCTGTGATAGAAGGATGTCTGGAATCGGTGAGTCGCGGACTTCGCCGTGGTCTGCAGAACAAGGGTCGCTCCTCGCCTTCCACGTGTCGCTTTTGTATCGCTTTCTCGGTCGCCCCGACCAACCAGTAGGTTTGAAGCTACAAAAGAAATTCACGCATAGTAAACGCATACAAAAGTAACAACAAGAATTTTTAAAAATTCAACAAAATATTTCATAATGAGCTTAAAACTTCAAAAGAGATACATTAAAATGGAATTGATATAAAAATTGTAAAAATGTGAAATAAATTATTCTCTACGATAGAAAAAATCAACAAAACTCATTTCCTCAGTTGTTGGATGCTTGACGCTTGAAGACGATGTCCCATCTTTGTCATTATTTGACGTAAAAGGATAATCAATTGGCTCTGACATTCACAACTGACCATACAACATCTTTTTGCAGTTCCAAAGATAATTCAAATCCTCGACCGGAATGGAAAAGATAAATTATTGCATAAAAAACAAATATTTACATGTCCCTTGCCCTTGATGGGTATCGTGCCTCTCGGTTCCACGATATATCCTCCTAGTTTGTCCAGCGCCTGCTTGCAGCTGGGCGATATGTGAATGCGCAAGGGCTCTCCGTTGGACTCCATCCGCGAGGCGGTGTTGACGGTGTCCCCGAACAGACAGTAGCGCGGCATGGTCAGGCCCACCACGCCGGCTACCACCGCTCCTGCGAACAGAGAAAAAACACTGTATGTAAACATATTATACAAATATTTTTATAGAGCATTCCTATGGCAACAGTCGAAGCCTTTTCGCAACTACCGACACCTATATACAACTAGAGATTATGCAGATGTGTTGCCCTCTTTTTCCCTGCCTCTCCCTACCCCAATTGGCCATTGGAACCACGTGACGTGACTGTTTGTAACTTTATGTCGATATTATGTGAGCGAAAAACACCACGGTCAGACGGGCCCAATTCTGCTGCAATGCCACTACCACTTACGAAGATTATAATATACGATAGATTAGAATTGGAATTTCTTTAACATTAGCAGTGTTAAGGAAGTAAAAATTATAGTTTATAAGCTCATATTACATTATTGTTTTCTTATGTTTACGTGAATTTCACTCATTATAATGAAACAACTTTTACGGATTTTATCGCGGTTTATTATAATATAATAATATTATAATAAACCGGTTAATTATAATAAACCGCGATAAAATCCGTAAAAGTTGTTTCATCATATTACATTACTTTATTTCAAAGACAAAACTAGCATATATAAATACCCGTATGTATTCCGATTCTCAGTTTGAGAACTTCATTGGGCCTGTGTGATATTTTGTGCGTCTTCACAGCGTTCAACAACTCTAGCGCCATCGACGCTATCTCGCCCACGTGTCTGTCGTTGTTTCTTATGGGAAGGCCGGACACCTGAAAATGGTAAATAGATTAAAAATTATAATTATCAATGTAATAGAGAACGGTCCATTAGAAACTATCAGCATATTTTGATTTTCAACGGTACACGCGTAAACGAAAAATATTAATTCAATAGTAAAATTACTATAGTAACATTATATTAAAAAAATACATGCTCTAATTACTAAATACTACTATTATCTAATATAGTATCGGACATTCAATTATAAACATAAATATGTACTTCATTTTAAAATGTCGTTTTACTAGCGGAGCTAAATAAACTAGGTAGAATGACAATATACAAGTAATGGTCCGGCAGTCGTGACGTTCATTAAGATATGCCTGTGTTCAACAGTATACAGGTTTATCATGACGATAGCGTGGAATCAAAACTTAGGCGAGGCACAAACGGATCACCAACCGGAGCCACTCGTGGTCAGCAACAGCGCCCTTTCATCACCCAACTCATTTTTTCATATATTATGTATGACACGCGCTGCACATGTAGCCGGTACAGCATCCTAATATACGTAAAAGTGTATTAAGTCGCTCTCGCTTGCCACCAGTGGCTGTGGTCGGTGGCTTGTTTGCGCCGAGCTTTATGCCCTATTTAAAAAGACAAATGATAGAGTAATATGTTAGACATACCACCATATAGGCATCTCCTATCGTCTCCACCTTATACACGTCGTAGCCTCTGATGATTCTGTCGAACACCGTGTACAGGTCGTTGAGAAAGTTGACCACTTGGAGCGGCGTGCTCTCGGCGGACATGGCGGTGAAGCCGACTATGTCGCTGAAGTATATGGTCACAGAGTCGAAGGACTCGGGCTCCACACCCTCGCCCGTCGTGAGTCGATGAGCCACTGACCTGTAACAATCCCCCAAACATCAAAATATACCTTAATCTTCGATACAGGTCTATACGATGTATAAAAAAAATATTTACTTTAGTTAGTTTTTAAACTTACTCTACGTCTATTTCACTAGTCACTACCATGCTATCTACAATTCATACTCGGATACTACTTACGAATTATAAAAATCTCAACTTTAAAAATACAAATAAATAAAGGCTAATTCGTCGGTATAAAATATTACAAAAATGGCAAACTCACGGTTGCCATCGTAAACTTAGGCTATATTACTATAGTTGTTAATCTAGTAAATACGGAAACCTGTGAATAAATAAATATTACGTGTGGCAAGTGTGAAGAATATCGACATGCAAAGTAGACGTTCGCAAAACCGTCAAAGTATGTACGACTATGAACTAAAACACAAACCGCGTGTAAGCCACAGACACTCCCAACACCGACCGCAATGCGCCAAGTTAGACCACATTCCCCAAGCAAGCTCTAAATTATTCTGTTAATAGACAATCTGAGCCACAGACATCGCTTCGTCCTAAAGCAATGTCGTACCGGCACCTACAGCAAAGACAAGATTATTATCTACAATCACCAGTAGAGAGTTAATTACCTCATAACATTTTCACGACATTTCTATAATGGATTCAACCCCCACATCTGGAAAAGAACACAAGTACAACAAAGTGAATATAATTACATATCTCCTTTTTGATACATGTACCACTGTTTTACATCGAGTCCATGTCTATGGATCAGTCGAGAAATGATAATTTTCCTTCTAACAATATTTATAAATCACAATGATATTCAGTCAATATGTTTAATGAATGAATAATATTAAATTCTGATGGTTGACATAGCCCTTATATTTTAGAAAAAAAAAAACAAAGTTGATGAAGACATTAATCAAATGACAAATTGACCCCCAACTATTGGATAGCGAAATAAACTGTATATATACCGTTAGGTACTAAAAGAAACACTAGTATGCTACACTATTTCATTGCGCAGTAGCCATTAGAGCCTTAATAACTAACATCCGAAAAAAAATAGAGCTAACCTCTAAATGCAGTGGTTACACCTATCCAGAGCCATCAATTTTATAACCGGTAAAACATTTAATTTACCTAATTCCCTCATGAATTTTCTTTTAAAAAATTGTAATAATTATTTATTAATGACATACAAAATAAGTAATCTGATCGACTAGACTGGACTAAATGTAAAGCAGAACGCACACCGCTGCAGTCAGCCAGAAGTGTGTTGCCGCTTGTTGTATTTGCGTCTTCCTCGACAGTGCTTACATTTACATTGAGAACATCAAACTGTTACATTAAAATATTAGTAACATCGACACTTACATTACTTCACTTAATTCTAGCTAGTATACAACATGTACCATGCACCCTCAATTAAAATAATATTCTGCATCAAATGTCCTTAAACAAAAACTTTTTAACAAGTCAATTATGTGTAATTTGTAGTTATCTTATAAAATAATCGACAGCAAATTCAAGATTCATTAAGAATCACCATAACATATTTTTACAGGATGAATACAAAGAACGGGCAAACACTGAATTAGTGTAGTAAATATGATACATGTTCAGGCAACGAGACATCATAATATGGTGAGCTTTCAAGCGGGTCTATGTTAAGACATAAAACATACACAATTAATAAAGCCGTTCTAAATGTATGATATTATTATGCCGGAGACATAACATCTAATATTGTGTTTCAGATCTCAACATGGTGGTATTATACAAAATAACTTACTTTGGTAACATTCTATGTAGTAAATCTTCTGTCTTCTGTTTCTCTTCATACAACAGTCTCGTCCGTTCATTGACTAGTTCCTCCAAATTGTTGGCGTATTTTTCCATCATATCCATCATTTGATCCATTATGTTTCTTGATCTGGAAAAATCATCAAAATATAGTTTTTTGATTTTATTTCTATATTGCAATCAAATGGTACTTGCTTTTTGGTATATAAAACTCAACGCCCGCTAACTTTGACATTATTAAACGACTTCAAAGAAGGAGGCGTTTCTCAATTCGACCGTATATATGCCTTTTTTACTTATGAACTTTATTATATATACTGTCTGTTCTAGTCTTGGATGTAGATTGCTTCTTACGTGAGAAAGCGATGCAATAAAATGTGATGGAACATATGATATCAAAATAAGTTGGTTTATTTCCAAGCTCATTGATAATGGATTATGGTGTAAATAGGTAACTTATAAATATAATAATATGATGCTCATACAAAACTAGCCCAATCGTGGGTCTCATAACAAGAAAAGGTATAAAATCTGTCACGTACTTTTTACAGTAAGCCGCCTGTTTTTGGATAGCGTTTGAAAATATACTATTCCCAACAATTGATTGGAATCTGACATGGCAACATGGCGGGTTATATAGCCTCGTTAGCATCCTCTTAGTTTGCGTCATATTATGGATATATACTCAAAGTATTTTGTTTTCAGTGGTAAAAACACATGAGATCTTCCCACTCGGGGAGCAGTAAACAAAACATTGAAAAGTTCGACAAACACATCCTTGATTGCCGTATTTCTTATATTCATATTGGAGTGTATCGTGCCTAAAAAAATAGACTTATTTCTAAATCTATTCATCTTAAATATTAATCGGTTACATTCATTGATAGGTTAGGTTTATACTTCGCAAAATAAATTCGACGCAAATTAAAATTAAACCTTGTCTCCATTCAAGAAATGTTTCGTTTCATTAATGCTGGAAACTCCAAAGTAATGCTAAAAATAACAAACGGAAAAACCCAATCAAGTGTGAGTCGAACTAGTTTTGTATTGCAATTTTTACTTAATTTATAAAATGGTAGGGAATCCTCGGAATGCAAGACTCTCACTTGGCCGGTTTTATGTTCAGGGCTTTTTGGTTTTAAATTTCGAACAGCCTTGACACATAAATTAAATGATGAAGAAAATCTACATGTTTAGTGTATCAGTCTATTTTATTCTAGAACACATAGAAATTTTAAAGATGTACGGAACATGCTAAGCCATATAAATAGGTCGTCATGCATATGGCCTCGTATGAACTTGGAAATATAGAAATATGAGACGAAAGTCATGTTCAAAAAACAAGTTCTTCGAGGCCAACTTAACAATTAAGAGTAGTCGCAGAAACTGGCATTCGTTGAAGAAGACCGACAGTCAACAGCTCGTTCATGCAAGCTGATGATGATGATGATGCATCAAGGTATAATATTGTATTATTCTACTGTGTTAGAATTATTTTGGCATCGTGCAATTTTTGTTAGAAACTAAATTAGACAAGCATTAGAAAAAATATCTAATGTCGTACGACAATTAGATCACTACACAAATAATAAAAAAACACTAATAAATAGAAAAATGTTAGTTAAAGTATTAAAACCTATTAATTTGGTGCCTCTCAAATATTTTTTTTTCTTTTTTTTTTCCTGCGCAGGGCTTCGGTGGTGTGATATTTACTTCAACTGGGCACAACTTAACTACCAGTCGTGACTAACTGCCGTGGCTTTTATATGTCCCAGGTCATGGTTTTCTTTCAAACTCCAGGACACAATCTAGATTTAGGCTCTTTAACGAAAGTCCATCCCCGCCACCACCCCTTGGCATATAATATATAAACCACGACGATTTACTTTACATATAATTAAGTTTCGGAAATTAAAAGGAGTAGCACCTACTTATAAATCGATTTTTAAATTAAATATCAAAATCAATTTGGAGAAGAAAAACACAGCGAGAGAAGCCGTCGTAGTAAGTTCAACAATAAGTAAGTATAATTTACAGTTTTATCTGGTCTATTATAAAAAAAACAGTCAAAGCTAAGAACCTACATGAATTTAGGGTTCTGTATAATATTTAATAAATTATATTATTAATCGAAGAAGTTTAATTTGGAACTGTAACTTTGATTTATTATAATTGTCTCATGGCGTAGTTGGACAAAGTTATTCCGACGCACATATTGTATTTCCTACTTTATTTGTTTGGCAGTTAGGTAAAGGCGTGCTTATTATTTTAGCCTGTAATAATCTATAAGATTTTAAAACACTCAATAAACTCACATATGCATTTGTGTGTTTTACTTTAGCTAAGGCTAAAAAGTAAGGAAGATATTTAAAGGATTTTTCCAAATTAAGGATTTTACCAAACAGCAGCTTTTTTTTAAATATTTAAGCCATGTGAATATATTTCAGCGGTTCAGAGGATTCGTGTTTTACAAAACAATTTCATATCTAGTCTATAGATGCTGTATATTTTGAAAAAAAAAAGCCGTTAATGATGAAACTAGAAATTTCATCATTAACGGCATACGTAACAAACTCTTTGAAATAAGGTATATTTAGTAAAAAAATCTATTAACGAGTTTTGTATATGTTCACTGATATCCACATGCTCTATAGTCTATACGTACTTGCTCTAAACGTCCACGTCTGAACATACATCCAACACAGCCGGCGAATGGAGATCCAAACCATAAATTAATTCGTGATAAAAATACGACCCTAGTAATTTTGAATGTTTTTGGTATGTAATGTATATATTCAACTATCATTATTTTATAAAATTGTAGCAACCAACCAAGTAGGTATTGGGTAACTAGAACTCATGTCTAGTTTTACAGTAACAAAAATAATGAAAGATTTTCATTTATTATGGCAAAAGACACGGAATTACAAAAAGTAATCTGACCATAATATATAAGATTAATTAATATTTTTGAGAAATATATTTACGTAAAAATGATGATTGCCATCCCTTCTAGGGCCCTTTCGTAGTTTGTGTTTATCAACCACTAAACTTTGAACTTATTTTTTTTATTAAAATTATACAAAGTTATTTAACGAATATTAATAAAGAAGTTCATTGAAATAATCCCCCCTTCTCAAATAGTTGAAAATTATAATATTTTTTATTAATATGTAAACCGGTGAAGGAAAACGTCGTAAGGAAATCTGCATGGACATCGCGTGAGATCGGTGAACTATGGCCGATTACCCTCCTCGCCTGATTTCGAGGAGGAGACCCGTGCTCAGCAGTGGGACATATAAGGGTTGATACTTTACGTTACTTTTATACTTTATGTATTTTAATGAAATATGTTGATGATTCAATTCATCATTCATGTGTACGTTTTCTTTAGTTTTCTTATAATATAATGATTTATTCGTAATTAGAGATTGTTGATTGTATGGGTCTTTTTAATGTTAATTTCCCACTGTTGGGCACGAGTCCTCCTCGAAATTAGGTGAGGATGGTGTTGGTCACTGGTTACCGATGCTCTGGTCAAAAGCGGGTTGGTGAACGTTACACAACTTCAAATACTTTTAATCTTATCAGGCATACACTTTTGTTTGTTTGCTTGGTTGCAATCATATCATTAAACACAAGCAAATAAATCAACATACAGCCAAATAAATTATCATACACATATTGTATATAATGTTGTCCGTATTTAGGTCTATGCATAATAATTAATAATTGCCAAGCTACAAGAGATAGATGATAAATGGCGTGGCAGTATGGTAGTGTGGTATTGGCAGGGAGTGTAGATGTAAGGAGTCCGAACGTAATGTTGAACTAATGGTCGCAATTTAGATGACAGAAGTTTTGCCGTTAGAGCACGCCTTCTTTAAGTACTCGTTTAAACCTTTACGCGAGGAGTATTGTGGCGCGGATTGGTCCGCTTGCGGGAAGTACTGTGGCACTGATTGGTCTGCTACAATAGCATCGGTACGTACCCGATCCTAGCGCAGACGGCGGCAGAAAAAAGAACTAAGATCTGGGTTTATTATTGTGTACGTGAATACTACGGAAAAACCCATATCGTCCGGACTCTTTATATCTGTACTCCGTGGGTAGTGGGTTGATGAGTGGTATAATGATATATTGGCGTAGTGACGTACTTGCCGGACTTCATCTTCTTGAGGCGCGCGCGCACGGTGGGGAAGTCGGGTCTGGCGGCGGGCTCCTCGGCCCAGCAGTCACGCAGCATGGCCAGCACCGGCTCGTCCGCCACCAGCGAGCGCGTGTCCGGCCGGAAAGGCTCCGCGCCCGCGCGCACGCGCTTCACGCGCTCCACGATCTCTGCGACCGCAAAACACACGTCACCTGTAGGGCTATTTTGTAAGGTCGTTTGCGAATCTCGAAAGCGGAATCCGCGCTGATGTGACGAATTTGACGAATTTGTTTTCTTTAAAACTCGACTCACTATCTATATCAAGAAAGTTCGGTTTCGAAGTGAGCGTAAAGTGAGCTCTATCACTCAGGTGAAGCTCGATATCGAAATGGTTTTTACAGAATAGGCCTACTGGTTACTGGTACGCGTCGCTAGTGAAACCGATGATTATGTCACGCGTATAGTTTACTTCTTCATTTTATTACATGTTTCGTTTCATTAAAGATTGACGATCATTTCT
Source organism: Lycaena phlaeas (assembly GCA_905333005.2). Taxonomy (NCBI): domain Eukaryota; kingdom Metazoa; phylum Arthropoda; class Insecta; order Lepidoptera; family Lycaenidae; genus Lycaena; species Lycaena phlaeas. The sequence continues at coordinate 10,144,135 of HG995172.1, read as the reverse complement.
TTATTTATTTTTTTGATGACGCAGCGAAAACCCTTTTCGTACCCTACCAGGGCCTTGGGTAGGCGCACTGGCGTGTGTGGGGACTCGCATTGGGTGCACTACCCCAGATTGATTGTTGTTGATTAGTGTTGAAATTATAATGACTTTTTAATTTCTTTTTTTTAATTTATTTTGCATGCATTACAGCAAACATACAACATAGGACTGTGGTCATCGTGATCACAACTCACTTTATGATGATATGATGCCCTAAGTTTCATCAACAATTTTATTAGTTCGATCTACATAGAAATTGCTGTATCTTGATCCAGTTACAGTTATGTTCGGTTTATGATTTTATAAACCACAATTGTTGCTGTAAAGTGTCCCAAACGTCGGAAATATCAAAATCCTAATTAAAATGTTACTTGTCATTTACAAATGTTAATACAAGCCGTAAATTGGTTTGTTAATTATTTCCTAAAATTACACAACTAAATTATTTCTATCCACACTTTATATTATACCTTTAGGTTCTAATGTGGTCAGGCCAAACGGTCCTTTCCTGGCGATAATTTCGTAAAGTATGATACCGAACGCGTAGACGTCTCCCTTCTGTGTTCCGCACACGGGACTGTTGGGGTTGTCTAGCTCTCTCAACAGTTCTGGAGACTTCCATAACAAACCTGAAAAATATTTAGCATAAATAATGGCATCCCCAATATAAAAAAAATAGGTGCAAGTGGCAATAAAATTTGTTACTATCAATGATGGAAAAATATAGTTTAAAATGGAAAAATATAAAAATACATTTAAATATCTAATGTGTCTACCGTGGTCTACTGTGTATGTTGTGTACAGGTCTCCATACACAAAAACAAAAACACCAACCTCTATAGTATTGATGCTCTCCGATAAAATCGTTCTCAGCGCTATATCTTAATTCATGTAGTCCAAAGTCAGTGACCTACAACCCAAACACACACTATTAAATATTAACATGCTTTACTGCTCAGCATAAATAAAAAGTAATCAGACATAGGAACTCCTGATACAAGTGAAAACTTATAACATATACATTTTTTTTATGATGTCACAATGTCACAATATCATGTCGATAGAGCGCACATATAAGATTTCCCCTACAAAAAAAATTCTCAAAGCGGTTAAAGAAGTTATCACGTGAAAAATAATATTTATATTAATTTTTAATCTCTCACAAAAGTATAGTTAATACAGAACAAAATAGTTTCAACAGAATCCTTTCGAGAAACTGGGTCGATACTAGGGGACCTATGCTTCAGATCCCCAAGCTCGCTCGCTCGCTCTTACGGCGTGATACTTGGAGTATCTTTATTGTGAGACTTCACACGACTGGAGGTAAATATATTTCATCGGTTAACAGATTTCAATTGTCTCATTATAGAGAAAGCAGGTTAACAGAACAGAACATTACCATCATGCTCTGGCCATCTACTTATGGACAGGCTTTTATTCATTTGTGGAAATTAGCGTAGACATTTCTAATATAACTTTTCTAATATAAAAAGGTTTAACAATTACCTGGAGCATCCACCGAGACGTGACCACACAATTCGAGGACTTGAGATTACCATGATAGATCAATGGCGAACTATGAATAAAAACCATACCCTGAAAACGAACAGCATTTAAATATAGTATATAATCAACATTTAAATTACTAATATTGATATTAAATAGATGATCATTTTTATGACCTAACCTGATTTGAAGCCATCTATGTATTAATGAAGAAATCTTTAATTTTCTGTTTGTGTGTGAATTCAAGAACCAATTTTAATGAAAAATCTCCAGAACACCAGCTTTAAAGTAAAAAAAACCGCATATTGGATGCGGTTCACCCGTTTCATATGACACACAGACACAGCGGTCAAACTTATTACACCCTTCTTTTTGCATTGGGGGTTATTAAAATGGAAAAAGTACAAACTTCGAAGTATCTATATTATCATCTTTGTCAACCATTCAATGCTGGACACACGTTGTCCAAATATTTTATTGGTGCGATAAACAACTAAAGATTACCTTAATGAGATCATGCACGAGTGATGATATAAACATGCTGTCCAATTTTATATCCTCGTTTTCAATTATATCCTGTAACAAAAATGTTATTATTACACGATTTCCATAGTCAAGATAAAATATTGCTAATTTACCTATTTTTATTTTAAATTAGCAGGATTTTGGACGGGAAACCCTGCTAGTTTAAAATAAAAATAGTTAAATACAACATGGCTCCCAATTTAAATAATTGCTAATTTACATTTGCTACAATATCTAATAGTTGGTTAAATAGTAATGAGTGGAAGAAATTATCGATAGGTAGATAAATATACTATGTATATTTTATACAACACTATTTTTGGATAGAAACTTTAATAGGATTCGACTTTAGGGGCCACTAATATGAATGATGTGATCGACTCGGCGCGGACACTCACATACAAGCTGCCCTTGGCGCAGTAGTCGGTGAGCAGCAGCACTCGCAGCGGCTCCACCACGGCGCCGATGAACGAGTTGAGGTTGTCGTGGCGCAGCTCGCGCAGCAGCCGCATCTCCTTCATCACCTCGCGAGATATATCCTGGAAGACACCAACTGATTACATTTTTTTGTAGTATTTTATTTTTTAATATATAGGTAGATGGGGGAAGGCAATGTACATCTGGTGTTAAAATATCAGCGACGTCTATAGACACCACACCTCGAGTCGTCTTTGGGACACTTCTCTTTACTTAAAAAAAATGTTTTTCTATTTGCTAACACGGGCGAAGCCGCGGGCAATAGTTATAATATTATAAATATTATTAGTACACAATTCTAAGAAAATATTTTATTAGAAGGTAAAAACTAGCAAAAACCACTAACAAGCGATGTTTTGGTGATATTACTATAAAGAGATTAAAAAATAAAAGAAAAAGCGAAAGGTTTTGTGTCGCTGAACTTACTAGCGGATTATAATAAGCAATATAATTAAATGTCAAGGCAGTGCTTACCTTCTTCTTAGAGAACTTCAATTCCTTAATCCTGACGACGTTTCCTTTGTACTGAGCCGTGGTGGTAAATATTTGAGTACAGCATTTACTTTCACACGACATTCCGCTGGCTAAGCTTAGCTGTAACAAACATATTTTCATCAAACACTTTATCGCATTCATAATATCACAAACGATCTATTTAATTCACGAACCATTACCTTCATCATCACACTTATACAAAATTAAATAAATATGATTTAAAAAAAAAAAAGAGGTTGTCATGTAATTTTACCAATAAACGAACACAACAAAATATATACATATGATGATGATGAAAATTAAAGTCCTAAAAGTAACTATTAAATAGTATGTTAAATGTTAATAGTATGTTAAACGTGGAGTGGCGATGGTCCAGTGGAGGGTGGACTCGGCCTCTTATGCGAGAGCTCTCCGGGTTCGATCCTGACCCCCACTGTGCGTGTCTTGAAATGGGTTTTTCTAAATGTCTATGTGCACTCCAAACACGAGACAATAGCTCGCTCAGCGATGAAAGAAAACATTGTGAGAAAACCTGCATGCCTGATGAGATTGAATGTCTTTGAAGGCATGTGAAGTTCAGCAACTTGCACTGGGCCAGCGCATCGGTGAACTATAGCCCATTACCCTCCTCGCTTGATTTCGAGGATACCCGTGCCCAGCAATGGGACATATAAGGGTTGATACATTACTTTTTTTTACTTTACACACACAAACCTATGTACAATTTAGATTGACCTCACACATTATATTAAACTATTCAATACCTTACTGGGAGACCAGACGAGGCCGCCCCCGAAGTAGCCCGCTATCTCGTGCGGGTCGATCTTCCACAGCAGCCCCTCGATCTCCTGCTCGATCTTCCACTTGCGGTATATGCTGATGGTGACCACCAGCGCACAGAACAACGTCACGGCCAGCGTGCCCGCCACCACCAGCGACGTGATCTGGGAGTCGTCCTTGGGACACTTCTCGTTGAGGTAGCCGCAGGACGGCTCGTCCTCGGGCTTCATGTTGTCGAGCCAGTCGATACCTACACGAGGTTTGTAATCCTGTATTAGAAAACAATCATTAGCATCAGCTTGTCTCATGATCTTCAATATCATCATCATCATCATTATCGTCTGTAGTATCTACAATGCTGGGCACGGCTCTCCGCGTAATCAGCCCTCTACATATATTATATCTTTTTATATCTTTTATTTTTAGGTATAAGGGTCAGTGAAGTCACTCACCTTCAAAGACTTTGTATCTCTTCCGGCTTGCCGGTTTCCTCTTGTGAGGAAACCGGCATGCCGGAAGAAGGAGGCGGTAAAGCATCGTTGCTTTATCGCCCTTTATGCCCATGTTCAGGTGGAAAGGGATATTAAGAAAAAACCCATTTTTAAGTGCAGTCCACCCCCTTCACTCAGGAGGGCAAGCCCGTATGCTAATGTTGAATAACATTAGCATTCTGATATTATTCCAGTTTCCCGGTAAAACATTTTATTTTATTATACAAAATTGTCTGCGCTAGGCCTAAACCTCGAAGGCGTAATTACGCCTAGACAATGATGTATATATAATATGGTATGGTAATCTCAGGCCAGGTCGACGTGAATATTTGATTCAAATAAATCAATTTAAACAGTCTTAACTCACCGGGAACTGTTTGGTGGACTGTTGGAAGTGTCCCACGGGCTTCATGCTGTAGGTGCAGTTGACGTCATCATCCAATATACTGTCCGACGAGTTGGTTTTGGGTTTGAAGGCTAGCACTGAGAAGTTTCCCTCAGAGTCGGCCCTCTCGTCCAAGCGAATGGACATTCCCGAAACACCTAATAAAAATTGTCTTTAATACACTATATATAAATACACTAGCTGTTACCCGCAGCTTCGCCTGAGTTAAGTAAGATTTAGAACAGAATCTGAGCGGAATAATATATTGTGCATGTATTACGCATATAAACCTTCCTCTTGAATTTTCCTATCCATTAAAAATGCCGCATCGAAATCCCTTGCGTACTTTTAAAGATTTAATCATACATACAAAGGAAGCGACTTTGTTTTATATTCTATGTAAAGATAATATATTCTCATAATATAATAAAATCAAATGACTTTGGTATTCGTGAATGAAATTAGTGCGTTATAAGTGCTCATTGTATTTGTTGTTAGGAGTTCAGAACTTAAATAATTGATACTTACTTTTGAATGGTGTTATTTGAATCATTTTCGCAACAATCCTGGACCCGTTGGTGGTGACGCTCAGAACCTTCTCGTAGGTGAGCGTTTCGTTCTTGTACTTGGTCTCTTCTAGAATAATCTCGTGTAATGCTGTCGCGTACAGTTTCACGGAGTCATACAGGTAGGCCGCATAGATTGACACAAACTGAAAAACGTATCAATTATCAACTTCCATATAACTCAAAAGTGATCTGTGCTGTACATAAAAAAATGAAATTTTGTATTAACGAAAGAGGCATCAATGTGCAAAAATGTTGTATAATTCTAGGCTCTTAAAATCCTAACGAAGTTATATTAAAACGCGAATCCACGTTAACTATATTGCACTAAATGCCATAAAGACCACATCTATATTTTCTGAGACTGTTTTAGTATACGACTAATTCACTATCTTCATTATGGACGTGTTTATATTCGTAGCAGGACATAAAGTTTTTCATAAGCCTATTTCAATAAACGGCAAGATGGAAGATTCCCGCCGCTCGCAAACGATTAGGGCCACGAATAATATCGTCGTCCAATATAGGTACAAGATAAAATATCAACTTTATAATAAAATAGCTTTTTTTTTCTTATGTTTACGCGAATTTTACTCATTATAATGAAACAAATTTACGGATTTTATACGGGGAGGACTCCTCCCGTGACCATGGTTGCTGTAAAGTATCCGAAACGTCGGGCTTGTAAAAAACTAAATAAACCGCGATAAAATCCCTTAAAGTTGTTTCATTATAATAAAATAGCTTTGCTGTGTTTTGGAGAGAAGGACAAAAGGCAAGCAGTGTAATGACTTGCACGAAGACTTAACATCTTATGTCTCAGCAAAAGCAACACATAAATAAGTTGCCTGGACCAGTTCAAGGTAAACTAGCCTATATTTATGGGCGACGTGGACTATTTACCATCAGCTACCACGTCTGCCAATTTTCTTATGCTATATAATTTATTAAGATTTATACGCCCGACATTTCGGATACTTTACCATAAACACGGAATCAAAATTAAATTGACGAAAGCATTATAAAATATTATTACCTTATTAAACTTATTGCCGAAGACTGCTGGCACCGTCAGCTCGAAGGGCTTCCTCCGGTTGTACTCCTGCACCTGGCTGGTGAAGTACTCGTAGCTGCCCTCCGGCTCCGAGGACACCACAACCAACAGCGACTGCGCCCTCTTCTTGAACTCCGGCGTGTCGGGACATATCAGCTTCGAGTTACCTCGGTCTTCGGTCTCTGTAGCGTATAATATCACATGAGAGTTTTTTATGTTAATTTGATATTTATGGCATATAAATTTTTATGGCAATCGGGCCGTGATGGCAAATAAACGAGGTAGTGCCTTTAATATATTATTAGTATATAAGATAATGTATTCATTTAATATAAGGTTATCATACCACCACCCAGCGGTAAAGGAAAACATCGTAAAAAACCTGTATGAGTTGAAAGTCTTTGAAGGTATGCAAAGTTCACCAACCCACATTGGGCCAGCGCATCGCTGAACTATGGTCGAATGCACAATGAATAATGAGCGATAGGAGCCCGCAGTCTGGACGGAACACATCAATACAAATATGTACATGCTTACTGATGAGATATTTCAGAGACTCCTTGGGCGAGTATGTGAGCATGTCCACGAATATGACCAGGTACTCGCCCTTCACGAACAGCTGCAGCGACTCCATGGCCGTCATCATTTCTATCAAGCCGGTCGTCGAGCCCAAGAACACATATACTGAAATATGAAAAAGCAAAATATTAAAACAATTTCAACAAACAGTTTATTATATCGAATCATCTTTATTAAGTTACAAAATAAGTAATGCGTTTTATCGCGTTTTAATTACTTTTGTTTTGTTTGATCTATGCTGGAATGAAACTAGCCCAGGCGACTCATTTATGTGACGTCTAAACCTGGTAAACGTCAGAAAACAGTACAGACGCTTAGATATCAAATTACCTTTTTACTTGGGTACTAGCAGCGCCCCGCAGGTTTACTCGCGTGCCTACTTCACATTCCCGTGGAAGTACGGGGACAAGTTATAAGCATATAACGCAGCAATCTAAGTACCACAGGTTATCTCCTACAACCTCACCAACTTTACAATATTAAAATAGATTAAAAGCAAGGATAGCGTTACAGGACATTACAAACTTGGACCGCAAAAATAGGGATATAGTAACGGCTCCCCTACTCGCAATATCATTCGTCGTTTGATGGTAAAAGCGCGTTTTTGACAACCAGCTGCATCGAACATGTGTATTGATGATCATTCAACCTGATGACGCGAGGCACGCTCGCTCCATTCTCGCCGAAAACAAACAATTCGTGTGATGTATATAAATAACAAAATATATCTGTATTCATATAAATTTATCTTTGTTATCTGATAACGTTCGTATGAGTTTACCGCAGTGAGTGGTAAATAATTAAAAAAAAAGAATACATAACTGAGTTATTTACTGCTTGTTTTTTTTTTTAAATAAAACAACTTCGAAGATCACAGTACAGACAGAGTAGTTAATGGCACCCAGATTTACACCCGTATTAACATATAATACTATAAGGCGTCACAGTACTCCCGAACGCATAGGGTCATTCAAACCAATAGACAATACAGAAATGAAATCCGCCACTGTGCGTCTGTCAAACACATATAAAGCCCAACTATTGATACCAGGAGCGCATAGATAGAAGCGTTCATGAATAGTATTGTTTCATTATTTAGGGTGTTAATGTCATAGGACAAACAATAAGCAACAAATGCACGACTTGACTAGGGTAGTTTCAATTTGACTTGTTTATGTTCCCCGGCGTCGGTGACCGCTTACATAACTCGTCCGGCCGTCTGTCTGTCCAATTATCATTAAAAAAAGAAAAAAAAACCAAACCTACCAAACAGATCGTCTTTATCGTCAGCTTTGACGCATGTTGACGCTAACCTTAATCATCATAATGACTATGTATAACAACACTAACCACGGTCACCCCAGAGTAGTGACTTCACGTTTTCCGCGTAGCACGCGGGACGCTTACGCATCACTCGGAAAAACCGAATAAGAATTGTAAGCATATTATATTCAAAAGTATCTCATTCATTAGAACGAAACTTTGTATTAATGATGTTTGGGATATATGGCTGTTGTTCATATATGATTATAAGATACAACTTTTACGGATTTTATCGCGGTTTATTTAGTTATTTATGAGCCTGACGTTTCGCTCGAGTCCTTCCGTGACCATGGTTGCTTTAAGTATCCGAAATGTCGGGCTCATAAAAAACTAAATAAACCGCGATAAAATCCGTAAAAGTTGTTTCATTATAATGAATGAAATTCGCGTAAACATAAGAAAACAATAAGCCATATACGATAATAATGAACGAAACAAAACTTTAAGATATTTCTGCAAGCACTTTATACGTTGATCTATAAAAGATGATAATATAATAATCAATCAACCATGTCTATCTAACAAAGGCGCAGCTCCACCGCGGCGCACGGAGAGGCTACGCACGTTTGTCAAGCTTCACTTTACAACAAAGTGGCATCGATTGTCTTCACTGCAATATTGTTGAGTAAAGCGAAGTTTAAAACTCGTTCAACGACCGTAGCATACGTAGCCTATTAATGCGCCGCGGTGGAGCCGCGCTTTAATGGTGATATTTGTAATCCGCAAAAATTAATTTTGTTCTAATGTTATACTAGTATAGATAGACACTAAACATCATTTAACGATGATCGTAATGATGATCATAATGACAGCTGACTTAGTTGGACTCGTTATCAACTCTAGTGCGAGGGTCACTCATTAAAAAAGTCATGGACAGTGATAATAAAGCCGACGAATTAGCACAGATTTACCATCACTAAGCTAATACTGCGACACCCTCCTAGTATCTACTAGTATTGTGCCGCCTGTCCCCTTTACAGTTTACAAACAAACATACAGTCACAGATTTAAAATAAAGACAGATGGAGCATGGCGAACACGCGAGTGACGCCACCAAAGTGAATACAAATTCAAAAGCGAACACAATCTAATAGACGTTTAGAGTACGACGCTATGTCACGCACTTGAGAGCGCTTTTGAATTTGTATTCGCTTTGAAGCGTCACTCGGGTGTTCGGCATGCTCTATCTGTCTTTATTTGTAAATCTGTGCATGTATGAATGTAATAAAAAGCGTGTAAAAAATGTAACCTACTTCGAGTCTTATTCTTGGTTTCTTGTATGAACTGGTACCAGAAGCCGGGCGCGCAGCACGACATCTTCTCCTCACAACACTTGAACCCGTCGATGACAGGCCGCTGATGGTTGACCGTCATGTTACTCTTCTTCGCGTGGTTCTCCAGAGTCAGTGCCACCGTCACCCAACTCTCCTCGTATAATATAGAAAACTTGTGCCATCTGTAGTATTTAAGTAACCCTATCACTGACTTTGTTGCCTGAAAAAGAACAGCTTTATTAATATAGGCTTTAGTGCAAGACATTCTAATGTCAAAAACTATCTGGGGGCACGGCAGTGCCCCCGCCAAGTCGAGCGCGAAGCAAACACTGCCGTACCATCCTTTACTGGATTTCCTTTACTTCTTATATAATTTACTGTCGGAGTGTATATTTCATTACTGTTACGAGTTTTGCATGATATTGCATGCATGTGCATTGTTGATAAAAGGGCGATTTACATACCCGTGTGGTGCACAGCATTCGCAGAATATTTCTAACAAATACTTTTTATTACATCTCGTACAATTTCAGACTAACATTTGATTCTGATAAATTAAAGGGGTTATTTATTTAAAAGTTGAATTTCTATCATAACATGCCGATATTGTTAGAATATAGGTAATATAATGAGAAATCTTTCGATATTTTTCCAATATAAGAATTTAGAACTAAATGTAACCCTATATAATTATTTTTATACAAAGCTCTTACGACTAGGGTTTGTTTGTTATATTAACGTTCACTATACCTGTGTGTCGGGGGGTTCGAGTCTCGCGAAGTTCGACAGGGTGGATGTTTGGTAGTCGGAGCATTTCTGAAATCATTTAATATAGCATTAAAATATCTATTAACTTAACTTTTATGTACAAGATGCTTTTGCCAGTGACTTCGTCTGCATGTACTTTAGCCATCATGGCATATGTTTCAATTAACAACCGTTGTAAGTGTGACATGCTACTTGGAGTAATTTACCTATTTTCATACATCAAAGTCCAGAAATACGAAAACCATATAGCTAAACTTCACCTCTCTATTTCACTCTCTTAGGGGTTGAATTTCTAAAAAAAATTCTGTGATCACTTACATCATGAAAGAAACCTCTGTACGAAATGTAATTAAAGTTTCTAGATATAGTAGTGGGCTGTGCGATATACAAGTCAGTGATTCTTGCCTCTACATAATATATATTAGATAGATATAGATCTTCACGCTTACATATGATATCATTGGTAAATTTCTCGACTGAGCTATGATAGCTTCGGTCTGGCATCGTCCTTCCGGCCCGAAGAAAGCTGCCACCCCTGAACAACTCATGTCTGTCAGCAGTCGCGTGGCCGTCACAGTGTCGCATTTTGTGTCGTTCCACTGCAGATTCAAATGAACGTCCGGCAACAGATCTGTACTGTTATTAACCTGGAAATACAATATAACAATCACTGGGTGGGTGCAAAGTCCTTTAAACGCAATCAATATTGGTTGATTATGAAATACTTGAAGCTAGTATGATTTAAACTCGTCCTAAGCTCAGCAAACCAGCTCGGATAAAACCGAGCGTAGCGTCACCTAATATATTGAAATGTTATGTCGGTAAGTAGTTGAGTACGTACGTATTCGAGAGCCATGGAAAGAGCACCGGAGATGGCGAGACCCTGTCGATCTCGAAGTTCGCCCGTAATAGACGGTAGGTATCCGATGGTGATGTTGTATTTCTTGTGAACTTCGGCGACGGAAGGCTCGGCCAATAGGCCCAGCGTCGCGAGTAGAAGAACCCGCGCGCCGTGCCACATGCCGATGCCTTCACCGCGACACTAATACCTGGAACAATGTATTGTGCATCTTCTTTATCTCTTCAAAGTATAAATTAAAGTCTCTTTTTGTGTTCGACTATTTATGGTTCAATATATTCTAAACTACTCAACGGATTCTGGTACTTTTTTCATTGTCGGTTTCGTCATAAACTCTCGTAATGTATGAAGGTTCCTAGGTATGGCTCATATAATATGAAGATTTCTAAGTATGGCTCAATGATGATATATTATTTATCATATAAAGTAGATAAAAGTTAGTTTCTTTGTTGTTTGCGAATAAACTGAAATGTTTTCTTTTTATCTTCCCAGTAAGAAAATCCTTGTTTGATTGATTGATATTCACATAGACTGTCACATTCACATAGGCTATATAGTATAAAGTAATTATCATCAAGTCGTATATGGCTAAGTGTAAACAGGATTAACAGATGAAAAATTATATTATGTTCGTTGTACTACGTTAAAGAATAAATTCAATGCTATGGCAATCCAATGATTGAGAAAAATTATATTACTGAATTATCATCATACACTGTCAATGTTTTTTTTTATCGCTACTTTATTTTGGTTCGATTTTTTTTTTGCTACTTTATCGCGGATTCGAACCTTTCTTTTTTATATTGCTCACCAATGATTAAATGTACGGATACAAATGATACAATAGGGTAAAAACAATAGTATGAACACATACATAAAACTATGAATCAACTTTAATAAATATTAAGAGTGATTAACTAAATCATTTCTAAAAACAACTTATCCACCTTTCTAGATATAAGATTTATAGGCATCGAATGATCTAAAAATACTTTATCTGTATAAGTAAACAAGTATTACGAGCCAAATACTAGCTGTAGTTAATTTAAAATGTGCTCCACATTTGCAAAATGGCCGCCGGTATTATGACACACATGAAAAAAAAACAATCCCTATCTTAATTGAAATAGCAATCGAGTAGATGTCGATTCACGTAAAACGCTGCATCGGGCGCGTATCGTCAGAAGGTGTGACCGCATTTGGGTTCATTTCACGTCGCCATTCGTCGCGACCTAATCCTTATGTACGTTTGTGTGAGATAACACATACACTGGCACTGCGAGGCAAAAACTCTTCTCAAATATTATTAATATATGAAACACTTTTTCGTGATGAAACTAAAAGCTTTAGGGGTGGGAGGGATACTCCCGACTGCATGGGTACCACCAGTGGCGTAACTACAGGGTGGCAAGTCGGCAAAATGCCACGGGCCCTCAGCCGGAGGAGAATCCCAACTCCCAACATTTATTATTACACATTTAGTATAAAAAAAATGTGTCTTTCCTAGCATCCGATCAATTTGACACGGGCCCCGAACGGTATAGTTACGCCACTGGGTACCACCATCTTGCTTGTTTCGTCCCTGAAACAGCTTTGCTGTATTTTGTCACTTAGACTAGTGACAGGTAAACTATTTAATGTCCATAGTCGTCAACCACTTACCACTAAATGGCACGTCTGCCAGTTTGTCTATCCGTCTATCCAACTAACAAAAATCTTATCAATTATCATCACTATTGTCATCTCACTCTGTATTCTGCTGAATAACATCACAATCAGAATTTCATTTCTCTACTCTACTCTACTCTGGCTCTATGCAACTTTTGCATTTTGCGATTCACTGATTTTCGCGTTACTTTGCTGGCTAAATACAATTATTTTAATCACTAGCTGTTGCCCGCAGCTTCGCCTGCGTTAACTAAGATTAGACTTAGAACGGGATCCTAGTACGCAAAATAAGTAACTTTTCTGGTTGATTTTCTACACCTTGTGACCGAAATACCCAAATATCTTAAGGAACCCTAATTTTTTTTCATAATAAAATTTAGCCTATGTTACTCGTGGATAATGTAGCTTTCGAATGGTGAAAGAATTTTTGAAATCGGTCCAGTACTTTTTCAGCCTATTCATTACAACCAAGCAAACAAACAAACAAACAAAGTTTTCCTCTTTATAATATTAGTGTAGATGTAGATAACATGTTATGGTCGCACAAGATCGTTTTCTTCGGGAATAAAAAAAAACATAATACAGTTACATATATTAATAGACTAGCTGATGCCCGCGGCTTCATCCGCGTTATCTAAAGTTTTACGATATAATCTGGATTGATGATAATTATTTCTATAGCCTAAGTTATTCCTTGTTACATCAGCTATCTCTGTCAGTAAAATTCACGTCAAAATCGGTCCAACCATTTTAGAGAAAATAGCCAAAACAAATAGATAGACAAAATGTGTTATTTTTTTTACTGGTGTATTGTACCGTGTAGGTTACGTCCATATCCATAAAAGTAAAATGTGATTATTTTTTTACCAACAGAGAACAGACACTCCAATTTTATTTATCTGTATGTATAGAATATAGATAGCAAGCTACTCTTTTGCTTTTACTAAAAAACTGTTTTTAATTAATAAATCCTCTCAATGTTTATTAAAATTATATTGCCTGTTATGTTTAGTGTTTAACATTATTACAGATAATAATATAAAACTTTATAAGGAAAAGCGGCTCAATACGCGAACATCGTAGTCGCAACTATATTGTACACCAACAACACACGAATGTATGACCCAAAACAAAATCCAGCAATCAACCATTCACAGAATTTCTCTTATATTTCTTAAGTTTCTCTTATATTTTAACAACCTTTTAACCCGAAACGTCCGTACGTCAGACGAAGTCAAAATTTACAATCGAATTTTATTAACCCACTTCCTCAGTCTGAGCTTCATTCGGGTGAACTGAAACTTTCCAAGAATACCCAATCGAAGACAATAATTTACGTTAATATCAAGAAAACGTCCTATATAAGATCTTACTTACAAAAGACAGTAAATCTGTTCGTAGCAGACTTTTTCTTCAATATTGCAAAAAATTAAAGATGCTGTAATAAACTTTGTATATAAATGAAACATAACCGAATGTTTAAACGTTTGTTTTAAACACAGAACAGGATCAAGAGCGAAACGACATAATTAGTAAGATAGAGGCTGGTTTATGAATAACTTAACCGTTAATGTTTATACTTTTGACTGACCGAAGAGAAATTCACGCTAAAATAAAAATAAAACTTCTAGCCCTAAGGGCGCGTTAGATTATGCCGTTTTTCGGTACATTTTGTCAGAAAACTAAATAAATTCAGATATAACGAATAATAATTTCATAAATATTGGTCCTTCATCTAATATTTTATTAATAAATAAATAATATCAATAAATCTAGTTTTTATATCGTATCAAACGTTCTTGCATTATCATTTTCCATGAAATTAACGAAAATGGGTAGACTTTCGGTACATTTTTGTTTTGTTATCCACGTTTATTAAGATTTATAAAAATTGCAGGAGCAGCGAGATATGTTCAGTTATAAATCATGATATTAAAACATTATAAAAATACTACCAATAGTTGTAGAAATAATAAACAATGAAGCTAAATTGTTTACTAATTTTGCTATTGAAAATGAATGTTAATTGATTGCAATAATTCCGAAAACCATTAAAGGCAAAATTGATAGCATGTTATGCAAAGTTCTGCGTTTTAATATTTCAGAATGAACATAGAATCTTTGTATCCTTTAATCAAAACAAACCCATCAATGTTGTTTACTATTTATTAACGACAGTTATTGATGCTTCGAGCATGCAACTCGGTTAAAATAGTATACTAAACTTAACGA
The DNA here is from genome assembly GCA_905333005.2 of Lycaena phlaeas. Lineage (NCBI taxonomy): Eukaryota > Metazoa > Arthropoda > Insecta > Lepidoptera > Lycaenidae > Lycaena > Lycaena phlaeas. The sequence continues at coordinate 10,129,117 of HG995172.1, read as the reverse complement.
GTTATTTTACCCAAACAGAGAGCGCATTAAACACATACGTGTGTAGGTAGGTATATCTATTTCTGTAACTAAATAATGGGAAGTCTTCCTGCAGCGCGTTTTCCGCCCTCAAATGTAGGAATTGCTAGCCTGCTGTCAACTAAGTAATTGGCTCGCAGCCGGAGGCCGATTAAACCAATTGACATGACGCTATTTTGCCAAAACGACGGTGCCGGTCGTTTTCATAAAACTTTGTTTCAACTTTCAACACCACACGAGACAAAAAGGATATACTTTAAAACCTTGGTGAAAAACAAAAGATTTAATATCCTTGAAACACCAACATGTTCGAGAGCAAATTAAAAATCTAATCAAAAAAAATCATCTAAATTGATTTAGCAGTTTAAGAACTACGGTGTCACAACAGCCACACTTGGCGGTCAAAACTAAACCTCATTTTCAGCGACGTTAATCCCATGACTAATGGGATCCCTCGTCACTATAATTTATCTTATGCTCTTTTAAAGTTCTCGTTTGTAATGTAAGTAAAAACACGGATTTAAAATAGTGTATACGCTCTTTATTTATCTACGAGAATAAGAGGATTAATGATGGCGTTTACAAATCAGAGGAACGCAGACTAGGTGGGCGCCACCCTATCGAATGTTATTAGGTGAGCCATTTGCTTACCTACCTACCGATTAAGCTTAAACGCCATCAGGCCTAAAAGCCTTTCAAAAAAAAATTACAAAACAGAGTCTATATAAATAAAATAACTATAGATATCTTATATCTTTTCGTTCCAACGATTTGCATGAAATTTTGTATACATGGGTTAAAAACGGCGATAAATCGATCTTTATCGATAATCGATTATCGATAAATTTTTAGAAACCTTTTTTATTCGTGTTTTGAGGCATCGATAAAATATGATTAGAATACAAACGTAAATTTCGTTGTCAAATAATATGTCATGGTAGCTTAGTGGTGAAATTAGGCAGTTAAATCCGAACGAGCCTGGTTCGAATCTCCAGTCCGAATTTTTTTTTTCCTTTTTAAAATCATTTTTTTTTTTGGAAGAAAAATTTTATCGTATTTTATCACTAAGGGTACCGAGCAAATGCTCGGTCAACCAGGTACTTATTTTAATAAGAGAAATGGATGGCACAAAATGTCATAATGGGAATACAGCGACTATGTTAAAAGTAATACATATATATAAAAACAGTAAATAGTGAGCCGTTTAAGCGTGCTAACGACGGACGGATACCAACACTAACAACAACACCGGTCTCGCCTTGAGATAACGTCCACGATAACGCTACCGAGTTATTTTTAGATTTTAATATAAGGTAATGTGACAGAGATTACTTTTTGCGGAATAGAAAATGTTTCACTGGTGTCCTATTAATATTATGAACGCAAACGTTTATGTGCATAGATGCTTCTTACTCTTTCACTCAATAAATACTGATTGGATTTAAAATAATATAGCTTATGGTACATAAGAATAACACATAGGCTATAATTTGTCTTTATAATCCCACGAGAATGGAAAGTAGGAACGCGGCACGGCTAACTGGCAGACGCGCCACCTGATGGCAAGTTGTCGTCGTCGCCCATGAACATAAACTAGTTTTCCTGGAACTAGTCCAGGCAACTCGTCATGGATTGCCTAAACGTGTTGCTTATCCTAGGACATAAGATGTGATGTCTCGGTTCCAGTTATTACACTGCCTGTCCTGCCTTTACCACCGAATCACTATAGCTAGCTCATGGGAAAACCAGGCTGGACACCATCCAGCCCATGCTGCACGGCGCGGCACAGTGCATCCCTGCCACTGGAAGCCGCTGCTATTATGTGTGTAATATCGCGATCACATACACACTTTTTTTTTTAAACAGAACAACAACAAAATAAAACACATATTATGGGCATTACTCTACTCAGGTATGTTAAACTCTTACTATACGAAATCACAGTGCGATTATTAGCGTAGCATAATAGAGCATTTTTCATTAAAATGTTTATAAGTGGAGTGGCTCTAACTTACGTAATCAAAAGATTAAACTCATGATTAAGATCATGCTAAGGAATAATCATACGAAAACAAGAGGATTTAACTTAACGAATTTCTCATCCATTTTCCAAAGTTGCTCTCACTGGCAATGACGCATTCACGTTAATGATATTCATTCACTAAAAAGACATAAAGCGACTCCACGGGAAGCACTAGTATATTACGTCTCAACATTACACCTACTTAGGTTCATACCAGTATCTAAGGCCGATGAATACGAGACATCTTTGAATCTGTGACGTACAAAGCGTTGAATTACGGCAAATAAACCACATTTAAGTAGAATATTTGTAACCTCGGCTTTGGTTACATATTTACCGAGTTATTAATAGACAGTGTGTACACAAGCAAAAGGCTGAATCAGCGGTCACAGCTCTTCATTTTAGCGAGTTCATCATCAACATCAGCCAATATGTTTCAACTGTAATGGATCACCGGCCATCGCCACGCAACCAAATAAACGTCTCTAAGAGGTTACATAATATCGTGATTACACTACTTCGGCAGCTTCTGCCTACTTCAGCGAATTAATTTTATATTATAATCTACAAATGAGAACACCATTTCAAATACATAATTATTTTGGAATAATATTTACTTTAATGTTTTTCGAACTTTTGTTGTTTTGCTATTTATTTTTCGTAATTGATTCGCTATGAATTGCTTAGGGGATCTGTTATAAATATGGTTTATATTTATAACAGATCCCCTAAGCAATTCCGCTTCCTTCTGCAGGCGTCAAACTTTAACTATCTTGATAGAAACAAGAGAAGATTTTTTTTATTTTCAAAATAATTTTATTGTACTTAAAGTTATTATAACTTACAAATCATATTTAAAGCTTATCACGTTTATTTTATATAATTTTATCTTCAATATTTTTATTTTATGACTGTTAAATTAGAACTTGTTTTTCACATCAGAATCAAATGCAGTCAATCAATTTAAATAGTATAAGTAAGACATAATATACGTTCATTATTTTTGGTAATTAACTTCACCTCAAAGTATTTCAATATTATTTTAAATTTTTTAGTTGTACATATTATAATATATAAGGTATAGTTATGAAGTCGGTTTTTGGTTTTTTATTTACCTAAAATTAATTTTATTTTGTTTTGTACTTTTTAGTTTTAAGTTTATACATAATATGTATAGTTTTTGTTTTTTCTTGCATAATTTTTGGAGTTCCCGATCTGTGTTGGATGCTAGTGGTAAGGGACCTGTCGTCTTAGCGTTCATTGAGGGCACCTATGTTCAGCCGTGGACGGATGAAAGTTGATGATGATGATGACCTCACAATACTCTGATACTTTCCAAAGTATCCTATTCATGGGTTTTTGTTCATGTTATTCACATTACATGGACAAGTAATAAAATGAGCAAATCGTCTGGGTATACAAAACCAACCAAATAAACATTATTGAAAATAACTTAAAAACCGGTGATTAGATGTCGATCAAATTAATATGGGACCAATTCAGAAACATAAGCTTTTAAAAAAAACAAGAATCACCAAAATCCATTCTCAAACATCGGAGTAATCGTTTAACACGAATTGAGAACCTCCTTCTTTTTTTGAAGTCGGTTAAAAAAGTAACAAAATATTGTTCTTGACACAGTGAACCAAGTCTATGCAGTGAACAATCCTAAAAAATACAGTTTTCATGTCAGTTTTTTATTGTTGTGTTTTCACTGTAAAATATTTTCTGATATTAAAATGGAGTGTGATGATAAAGCGAACCGAATCACTGTGATTGCGTTACGCAAAGTAAGTAAGATACAAATTTTAAAACACTATATAAGTTTTTTATAAGCCCGGCGTTTCGGATACTTCACAGCAACCATGGTCACCGGAGGACTCCCGTGACCATGGTAGCTATAGTGTTTTAAAAATTTGTTTTATTATGATTTAAATTCGCGTAAACATAATAAATCAATACACTATATTATAAGATCATATCTTATATAATTAATATATATAATTTTGTCATAATATTATGTTTGTGTACACCCAGTACCGCTGTGACAAAAAGATTTTGACGTCCACGAAATGCCTGTATTTTTTCGTAAATTTTGGTTTTTATATGCATAAAAATTTTTATACGCAAGCTTTCTTTAACAATTCTATATAAAATTACTTCAATTCATGCCAAAAAAAGTTTCAAGTTTACATGAAAATATATAAGAAAGAGGTAAGTATTATGCTACTTTACAGCCGAATCGGGCCGGCCCGACCGGGGTGAAACCCGCTCACATGATACCGGCCTAAAGTGACAGTTATACTGTCGCGTTTCATGCGGTTTGTGAGTTTCCGGAGGCCCATTGGAGGGATTGGGTAAAGGAGGGCAACGCATTTGCATAATCTCTGGTTGTGTGGAAATTTGTGGACGTCAATAGTCGCCAAAAGGCTTCGACTGTTCGTTTGCTTTTCTACGCTAGAAAAAAATGGCCAAACCTTTCTTTGGTACAACATAGTTTATTAACAAAATATTAAACTATATTATATGTAGTATAGCAGGTAAACAAAGGTTTCAATCATAAGAACGATTGTGCCAGTAAGCTAATGAAGTACATGTACCTTTACGCCAAATCACCAACAGCTGACCAGCACAGTGCACATCTAACAGCATATATACAGCTTTGCCCTGGCAACACTGCTAACGATTGAACTGATGGATATATTCACTATGATTAAAAATAACGTATTTAATAATCATAGTCATATCAATCATAGTATGAACTGAAAATTATTGTTATTCTAGTATAACTGATTTTTTTTTTTCGGATGGACCTATGCTAATGGCCCTAATGACCTTAATGCTTCATCGGACGTGAGACGAACCGGTTGGCTTCACCTTGTGATGAATAAAAATGGGGGGTTACCACCTGGGAGCCGTGGAATGCGATTTCCACGGCTTCTTGGCGTCGGGTTTGTTCCTCGGATGTATAGCTCAAAACTTCTCAGATTAAAAACTTGTTTTTAGTGTTTTAGAGAATTTACATAGTAAAACTCGCGCAGTATAAGGAAACAACATTAATAAATGTCTATAAGTTAATTTATGTTTTAAGTTAAGCAATCAGTATATTATAAATAAAATAAAATAATAGATAAAGGTTTTTATCATACGCGTGTTTTATTTTCATTACGTTAAGTGAATACATATTGCGGTTGGCAATCCGAATGTTTGGAACGTGTCATAAGCGGAATAGCCCACGACGCTATCGATCTCGACGGGCCAATGTTTGGCCTGCCACTCCCTACCACACCCACCACGCAAGATAATAAAAATCGATCACCCCACATCGTCATGCCTTACTAAGTTAATACTTCGTTCTTATCAGAGACATGCAACATGAGCTTCAGAAGCTAAATTCATTATACACATTACGAAAGATTTCAGGTAAATATCACACCAATGACCAAATGACGGCCGGATCTATCATCAAAATATCTCTTTTTTTGTTCCGACTCGATCTCTTAAACGATTGAACCTATTTTGACGGACTTTTACTAGCAGATAGCTGATATTGTAAAACGTAACTTGGGCCTCAAAAATATAAACACTAACGCTTCGGCTGAGTACTACAAGTACTGCAACCATACCAGGGCCTCGGATTCCCTATACACTAACGTGTGTAGGGACTCGCATTGTGATGCAATACCCCACTAAAACCACTGCGAGCGCCTTCAGCCGCTTTGGGAGGGTCCCGGATCCGCAGGCAACAGCACCACCTCAGCGACAGATTGGCCCTGGCAAGGCGAGTCTACTGCCGCACCACAATCGTGACATCTACTCGTCGGCTTCCTTTGAGCCGTCCGATATAAGTAATCACCAAAGCATCCGTGCCTGGTGAGAACCTGCGTCAGACGGAAGGTGAGGGATTTGCGCTTACGGCGCATCCACTGCTCAAGAACCGGGCGCAGAGCAGCCGTTAAGCGTTAGCCATACGGCTGACGCACCAAGTCGTCCGTATTAGTGCCTCCATCCCTAGTCGGCGTACCCGTAGGACCCCATCAGGCGAAAAGCTCAAGCCCGGAGACCGAACCGAGACGTAGGAGTGGGTCTCGGTCAGAACCTCCGCCACAAGTTGCCACGGCGGCTAGCCGGCCAGAGCGGATGCTGCAGCCCACGAAACCGTACGGTACCCCCGGATCACTCTCACCGCAATGACCCGCTGCGCCGAGCATTAACGCTCGCAGTAAGGTGATCCGCCCAAATCGGAGCACCGTATATCGCCATACTCCGGCAGACTCCGGAGTACAGCTGCCTGCAGGCGGCGCTAGGTCCTCCAAGGTTCGGGAGGAGGCTGCCCAGCGCACTCGCCGCTTTCACGATCCTCGGTCCCACCATTTTGAAGTGTGGGCCGAAGGTCCATCCTCCGTCGAATTTGAGCCCCAGATACTTGATATGGGGAGACATCCTGATTCTTACCCCTCCAATCTGGAGAGCAACCCCCAGTGGAGGTTCTCTCCACCCGGTCCCGCAGAAGAAAAGGGCTTCGGTCTTAAATGGTCTGGCCCGACGCCCTAACCTCTCTATGATAAGATCATGCAATAAAGGAGGATATAGGCAATCCCAATCATCATCATCACTTAGGGAACAACGTTGACATAGACTATGGTAAATTAAATCTAGTATAATGCCTTTCATATTACAAATGAAGCTTTTAAAATAAACTTCTGATCTGAAATTTATAATATAAATCAACAATATTGTGTAGACATATATAGCAAAACTTGAATACTCCACTTATAGTATTATTAAAGGATCTTGTTACCTTTAAGTAGTAGTCTAGAAAAGCATTTAGACACTTTAAATCAGTGGTTCCCAAACTTATTTTGTCTACTGCCCACTTTGAGAATAAATATTTTTTTAGCGCCCCCAAGGTCTCAAGTTAACTCTTACGGGCTCCACCTGCCAATTGCTCTTGCAGTTAAGAGGTTGTTTAAGAGGCCTACTAGCTAAATAAAATTACAAATCTCACCCCCCCCCCCCCCTCGACACAACACCCCCATTTTCTTTCTGGGTCTCTTACCGCCCCCCTTGAGACCTGCAGCGCCCACAAGGGGGCGTTATCGCCCACTTTGGGAAAGACTGCTTTAAATGCATACATAGAAAAGATACAATTGTTATATTAACTGAAACACAAGAAATTCACTATAGAAATATTGTAGTTAACAACATGTTATGTTGTATATATATATATAATATGTATATAGTACCTGGTTAAACATAATATATGTATATAGTACCTGGTAAAAACGATAAAATTATTCTTCCAAAAAAAATTATCTTAAAAAAAGGAAAAAATAATCAGACTGGAGATTCGAACCAGTCTCGTTCATATTTAACTTCACCACTAAGCTACCATGACATATTATTTGACAGCGAAATTTACGTTCGTATACTAATCATATTTTATCAATGTCTTAAAACACAGATAAAAAAAGTTTTCTAAAAATTTATCCTAGCTAGATCGATTTATCGCCGTTTTTAACACATGTATACAAAATTTCATGAAAATCGTTGGAGCCGTTTTGGAGATCCCGATTCTATATATACAAGAATTGCTCGTTTAAATATATAAGATATATACAAGATTGTAGTTGATTGCAGTAATTATTTAATTAGCTAAGATTATAGATAGAACAATAAACTACCATGAACTTCTTAGCAATCAGTATTTTATACACAAGCAAGCCATATAAATATTAACATTTATTTGAAAATATCTATATACTTAATTATGTATATAATCTAAATAATAATAATGTATGTAGTAATATTTCTTACATGATACATAGAGGTTTGATTAGCAAAGACTTATAAGAGAATACTAAAACTAAATTGTTTTTAAGAAAAAATAATCAGGCACTTTTATCATATTAACATTTTTGACCAAGGACATTATGTCTATTGTCTATGTACTATTAATTATCAAAAATTCTGATTCTTGTGGTATTTTGATAAACAATAAACAATAACACTGCATAGTCAAATAGCTTTGATATCAGAAACAATTCTGTTTACAATACTTTAAATGCTTATCAGTGATAATCCTCAGCTTTATTTTCATTCAAGTCTTAGTAATACCTATAATGGAAAGTATTTAATATATACCCAAGTAAATAAGTAAGGTAAAGTCAATAAAGAGTATTATCTAAAGTAGTAATAAGGTTTAATATTAATTTACTTACCATAAACATGAAATATCTGCCTCGAAAACTTTCCACTTCAATAACATTAGTTATTTTCATCACATTTACGTAGAAAGTGTGCATCAAAATAATTCACTTGACAAAATCACATTGATATTTTAAAACCAGTCTAAGTATTTACAATCATATATTGTTTACAAAGACATCAAGCTTCACTGCCACAGTCGTATTCTAAAAATACTTCAACACGATAAAACAGTATGAATGTGTTAAAACCTACAGCAACACAGCTATGACAATGAGTAAATGTGGATCGCGAATCCGGATTAACCACTACGACTCAACTAGGTACCGATGTGTGAGAATTGTGAGATGGTCGCAAAGTCGCAACGATGAACGATTACATGGCTATAAAAAGCTTTTATTGATAACAAAGACGTACAAAACATATCACAATTAAATTGTTCCAAATATAACGCACGATTATAATTAATATTGTAATACAGTATTTAATTATGTTCGTAAGCCACAAAAGATAATACTTTGCAGTTTGCTGTCAGAGAGTTGCTAACAACTATACATTAGGAAGAACAAGAAACACATACAAGAACTCTAGGCGTTTAACATAATCATTTATCTATCACAAGAAGGTATTTAACACTGCACGTTGTAAAAATTTTACTAACGTAATTTAAAATATTTTTTTGTTCGTACTAATAGACGGTAAATCAACAAATCGCAAATAGTCAAACAATATGAAGATTGAAGCACAGAAAAATAATTAGAAGATACTTTATTACACTCCAAAGACATCAATTTTAATAGTTGCTACACTTGAATGTCTACACTCTAGTTCACTCTTGACTCAACAGTTCTACACAGTATACACTTGACACTACACATCGTCCGTCCGTCGAATTAAAAATCTGGACACACTGTATACAATACACACTATCGAGTTGACAACCTGACAGTTGTGTTAGGCCATTTTATTCGCGATATCTTCGTGCACGATACGTTCACGATCCACAGTCCACACCCGCTGAACGTCAGCTCAAGGCCGCGGCTACGGAGTATAGATAATGTAAGGAGTCCGAACGTAATGTTGAACTAATGGTCGCAATTTAGATGACAGAAGTTTTGCTGGTAGAGCACGCCTTCTTTAATAAGTACTCGTTTAAATCTTTATGCGAGGAGTATTGTGGCGCGGATTGGTCCGCTTGCGGGAAGTACTGTGGCACTGATTGGTCTGCTACAATAGCATCGGTACGTACACGATCCTAGCGCAGATGGCGGCAGAAAAAAGAACTAAGATATGGGTTTATTATTGTGTACATGTGAATACTACGAAAAAGCCCATATCGTTCGGACTCCTTATATCTATACTCCGTGGCCGCGGCGCTAGATCATGGATGTAGTTTAGATTATTACGTCCATTCGCTAGATGTAGCTACTCTGTAGAATGTTGTACCGGTTGCACACGTTTGCGGCTTGCCGCAAACTCCAAACCTCTACAAGACACAAACAAAATATTTACAAAAAAAAAAAACAGAGGGGTCTGGTGGGAAACGTCAAGGCTTTGTTTTTTCAAGGTCGTGTTTTTTCTGTTTTCCGTTAATCAATTATTATTTCCAATTTTAATATTTCGGAGTGGTTTTCTATAGTGTTTGTTTTAAAAACGCAATCTGTTTATATTGTGATTGGTTCGCGAATGCTGCGGGGATTTGTTCTGGGGCTGTTTCCTGTATGGGACTGTTTCGACGGTATTATAATATAGTGACCGTTCTGGTGGTTTTCTATAGTTTTTGTCTTCAAAACTCGATCCATATATTATAATGTGATTGGTTCGCAAATATTGTGGCAGACTGTTTCGGGATGGATGGATTTGGAGTTATAATTGATTGATGGTGACGTAAGGGATGGGGCCGCCCCCTTGGCGTTTCCCGCCATTCCTTCTTCTACACACAAATATCTGTTGTTTACGTCAGACTTGACAGCATGGCCTCTGGTCTTAGCCGGTTCCAACAGGAACATTTATATACAAAAAAGATAAGGGCGGGAAACCTTAAATCGGTCGCACGTAGTTTTTTATAATTTTTCATTTTAATTTGAATTTTATGTAAATTTTAAGATATTTAGATCAGATAAGTTGTAGTTTGTATATATTTTAATAGTTAGTTTGTATTAAAGTGTAAATTTTATTTAATTTTGTAAATTTCATCCTATTGGTAAGTTTTCTTTACCTTACTTTTCATTCATGACATGATGGACCCCCCGGGTGATCCTGGGGGGACAGCCCCCGAGCCCCCCGATATAGGTCATGTAGTGACAATTACAAATAATGACGATGGTAGTACAATGGATACAGATGGTTCTGTGTCTCAGACATGTAGTGGACGTAAAAGAGTGTCAGCTCGGCCCAGAATCTGCAGGCATTGTAATAAAAGACGACGAAAACATCGTGGTGATAAAAAGGATATTAAGGAATGTGATTGCCAATGTGTAGAAATTAGTGATAAACAAATTCTTTCCAAAGCCGATTCCTGCAATAATTCTTCTATAGTAGTAGAGACTATACAAAAAAATAACACGGACACTACACCACAGCCACAGCCCCCTGTTGCAAGGCTGTTATATAATTCATCTGATGCTGCTCCTTATGTTGTACATATTCTTAAACAATTTTCATCTCCCGACGATAATGTTACTTTACATCCAGTTACATTTGGACGCTTTCTCAAAAGAAATTCAGTTAATAATATTGTAAATGGAAGTTTAAAAAGGATAGGCCGGAATAGGTTATCTATTTCTTTTTCTAAGCACCAAGATGCAAATGACTTTGTTGAAAACAAAAATTTAGAAACTGAAAAATATAAGGCTTTTATTCCATCATTTTCTGTGAGTAGAATAGGAATAGTAAGAGGAGTACCAGCTGAGTGGTCCGAAGAGGAAATAAAAGACAATGTTTCTGTACCTATTGGCTGCGGCCCAATCATAAAAATTAGAAGAATAAAACGGAAGACAATGATTGATGGACAAAACCATCTTAAATGTACTGAGTCTGTAGTATTTACTTTTGATGGACAGATTTTGCCTAAACGAATTTATATGTGCTACACTGCTCTTACTGTAGACTTGTATATTTATCCTACTATACAATGCTACAATTGTTGTCGGTTTGGTCATGTAAAATCTCAATGCAGATCTAAACCAAGATGTTTTAAATGTGGTCAAGGACATAGTGGTGATAACTGCTCTATTCAAGAAGATTTTATATCTTGTTGTTTATGTAAAGGTTCCCATATTGCAACTGATAAAAAATGTTTAGAATATGAAAGACAAAGAGCTATAAAGGAATCAATGGCTAAAAGTTGTATTTCCTATTCTGAAGCTTCAAAGTTACATCCATCTGTCTCTCGAATTTCTTATGCAGATGCATTGCTCTCATCTCCTAACATCACTCCTAATAGTTTTCCAACCCAGCATCAACATTCTACACCTAAAGCTATAAACAGTTCTTCATATAAAAAAACTGTTTTTGTTAAACCAAAGCCTCCACCTACACTTAGCAAAGGGTATGACAAATCAGCTCACCAAGAAATTTTAAGGGATTTTAATATTCCCCAACCCTCTAATGGATGTGCATTAATTAACAAAGAAAATGAAAACTCATTGGAATCCTCAGTAATTGATTTAATTATTTCTCTTATAAAATCTCTTAGTCAAACGAATGAATTTACACCGTCCAACGCTGCCTTATTAGTTTCCGCAATTACTCAAATTTATAAACCAAATAATGGACAAAGTTCTTCAATGGAATTGTCAAAGCATCACTCCTAAAAAAAGTGATCTTATTTATTTATTAAATAAATATAAACCTTATGTCTGTGCTCTTCAAGAGACATGGTTGAAACCAGGGTCTTTATTTAAGATTCGTGGTTATTCATGTCTCAGGGAAGATCGTGTGGATGGGCATGGTGGAGTAGCCATACTTGTGAAACACCCTCTTTCCTTTTCTCTCTTCTCTATTCCTTCTCACAGTAATGATTTTTCTATCATTGCTGCTTCAGTCGAAAATATCTGCTACATATCTATTTATATACCTCATCCTTCTTCTGCAATCTTGAATGAAATTAAAGATATTATTTCCATTCTTCCGAAGCCTTTTATTATTCTTGGTGATTTTAACTGTCGCCATGAATCCTGGGGTTACTTATCTTCTAATAGTTATGGTAACACATTAATAGATATATTTGATTCAGTGAATTTGTGTATATTAAATGATGGTCGTCCTACTCGACGTTCTCATCCTGATGAGGGCCCAAGTGCTCCAGATTTAACAGTCACTACACCTAATCTTGCTTCTTCTTTGTCCTGGGATCCATTGCAATCTACTTTTGGTAGTGATCACTTCCCACTATTATTATCATTTCCAACCTGCAATAAGAACAATAAAGTATTACATAAAACTTATTCTCCTCGTTTAAAATATAAGCTTAATGATGTTGATTGGGATTTATATAAAGATCTCATAAAAAACAAAATTATTACACTTCCAAAAATTAATCCAGGTACAGAATCTCAGTGTGCAGATTCTTTAGCAAGAATCTTTATTGAGGTTGCCAATGAGATTTTTCCTATTAAAAATAGCTCTTTGGGTTTTATTCCTTCTCCTCCTTGGTGGGATAATGAATGTACTGAGGCAGTAAAGAGAAGAAAATATGCTGAAATTACATACTGTGAATGTTCCACTGATGAAAATTTTGAAATTCTTACAAAGATAATGTCAGAAACTTCAAAATTTCTAAAGAAAAAGAAATTTGATGGCTGGAAAACCTTCTGCTATTCAATATCACCCGATGTCAGACCATCTCTTGTATGGCAAAATATAAGGAGGTTTAGATCTGCATACAGAGATTCATCTACAAAATCAATCCCTTCTCATTTAGTTAATAGCTTTTTAGATAAATTGGCTCCACCTTTCGTTCCTGAAGACTTAATAATTCGTTACCCTGTAATAAATATAAATAATGATAATTGTTTTGGTTTAAACTGTCTATTTTCTCTCACTGAATTAAAATGTGTATTGTCACATGTTAAGGATTCTGCTCCTGGACTGGACGGTATTCCTTATTCCTTTATCTCTCATTTAAACGATGATGCTTTATTTTATTATTTATCTCTTATAAATTCAATAGTGACATCTGGTAACATCCCCTCCACGTGGAAACGTCAAGAAATAATTCCCGTTCTGAAACCTAATAGATGTTCTTCAGACCATTCTGCCTATCGCCCAATCGCACTCTCTTCTGTTTTGATGAAAATTACAGAACATCTTATAAAAAATCGTTTAGAATGGTTTGTCGAGCATAACGGTCTATTATGTGAATCACAGTTCGGTTTCAGACGTGGGAAAAGTACTATTGATAGCTTAAGTATATTCATTTCTGATATTCAATTATCATTTTCAAATAATAAATCAGTAATAGCTGCATTCTTAGATATTAACTGTGCCTATGATAACGTCGTGATAAGTATTTTAAAGAGTAAGCTTTTACAACTTAATATACCACTGCTATTAACAAATTTTATCATAAACATGCTTTCTGAAAGATACATAATCCTGAAACTAGATGACGGGAAGTCAATTACTCGTCTTGTTTCAAAGGGCCTCCCTCAGGGATCAGTACTTAGTCCAATATTATATAATATTTATACACAAGATTTAAAATCATCTCTTAATAGTGTAAATGTTCTTCAGTATGCTGATGATCTATTAATTTACTGTTGTGATAATTCTATTGAAAAAGCTAGTTCTTCTGTAACACAATCGCTGATGATTTTAAAAAAGTGGTTGGACTTAAATGGCCTTGATCTATCACCTTCAAAAAGTACAATAGTTTTATTCACGAGATCAAGAACTCCTCCTCCTATTTCTATATTTTATGAGGATAATCAGATTCCAGTTAAAGATAATGTTAAGTTTTTGGGAATTATCTTAGATTCGAAACTAACTGGTATCCTACATTGTGATTACCTAAATACTAAATGTGAACGTGCTCTTAATATTTTAAGATGTCTATCAGGTGTTTGGTGGGGTGCTCACCCTTTTTGCATGAAATTGTTATATAATGCTCTTATAAGAAGTATGTTAGATTATGGTACATTCTTGCTGGAGCCTGGCAGTGCTAAGGCTTTTAAAAAACTAGATCTCATACAGTCCAAAGCTTTACGAGTAGTTTCTGGTGCTATGCGGTCAAGTCCTATCAATGCTCTTCAAGTAGAATGTGGTGATCCTCCACTACATCTACGTCGTCAATATTTAGCTGACAAATTTATATTCCGATCTTTTCAGTTTATTAATCACCCTCTTTATAACAAACTTCAGCAACTTTCTCATTGTATAGATTCATCTGCATATTGGACACATAAAAAACCACCTTGTCTAATCAATAGTTTTAAGAAATTTATTAACATAAAAGCTCCTATTCATCGATCCATTAATTACCCTCTTTTCAGTACTAGCTTTGAAGCATTAATGTCTCTTCCAGAAATTCATTTTAACTTAGATTTAAATAAGCACGATATTTGTATAAATTTTTCATTTAATTTTCTTAAAAATACTGTTTGGGTTGATTACCATCATATTTACACAGACGCGTCTAAACACTCCTCTTCTGATCCTGTTGGTGTAGGTGTCTATCACGCCCAATTTAAAATATCACAAAAAATCAAACTTCCTCCGGAAACATCGGTGTTTACTGGGGAATGTTACGGTATTCTTAAGGCTATTGAATATATTATTCTATTTAAACTTCCAAAAACAATAATTTTCTCTGATTCAAAAAGTGCATTACAGTCTCTCAATAGGTTCCCATTTAAATCAAAAAATATTTCTTCTATTATCATAGAAATAAGAAATCTATTAAATAAATGTAATTTATTTGGTCTTTCTGTGTTGTTTGTATGGATCCCTAGCCATAGAGACATTCCTGGTAATATAAAAGCAGACCAACTAGCTAATGAAGCCGTGGTCGATGGCGATATTTTCCCTTATAAAGTTTATTGCCAGGATCTAGGTGCTCTTCCTGTAGTTCACCTTCAGGATTGCTGGAATGGACTTTGGACTGAAACTGGTCAATCAAAAGGCAGGAGATATTTTAACCTTCAGCCACTTATTTCACTTAAACCATGGTTTTTCCGTGCGAAATGCAATAAGCTAGTATGTTCTTCTATCATAAGAATGCGTTTGGGTCACGTTTGCACTCCTGTTCATCTTAATAGATTAGGCATTGTATCTACTGACATGTGTGAATGTGAATCCGATAAATGTGATCTAGATCACATTTTCTTTTCATGTCCTCTATACGACCGCTCCTCATTCCTGAATGATCTAATATCTCTTAATGTTCCATTTCCTACCTGTATATCCTGTATAATTATGTATCCATGTAAATTTTATAAAATATTGTCATCTTTCATCCTTCAAAACCATATTAAAGTTTAAATATTTGGTGTGTAAGTATATATATGTATATTTATGAAATTTTTATTATCCGTTTCAAACCTCTTCCTACTTATCTGATCTTTTCCCGTGTTCCGTATCCTTATTTATCTTAGTTTCCCAATCTTTTAATTTACGTCATTGGCAAAAAGTAAACGCTATTGCCAAAAGAGGAAAAAAAAAAAAAAAAAAAAATATACAAAAAAAACAGTACATTTCTCTATATATATTGGTGTTATTGTGTGTTATGTACCTACCTATTAAAATCTATTGTTTATTTACTATTAGGTATTACAATTTTAACATAGACGTCTTTTTCAAATGGTAGAGCCATGTTAAGTTATACGCTTCTTGTTATACTTTTAAGTATTTCGACCTTTAAGTGTACTTCTGTAACTGATATAACCGAAATTTCATTTGGTGCTGACAATAATGGTCTTATTGCTGCTTTTGGAGATTTTAATTCTGATGAATTAACGGATGCATTTATAATTAATGGATCTAACATTGAAGTGCTGTTAGCTCACGACAAGGAACCATTTTTAAGACCTTCCGCTTATTCATGTAGCCTAGATGGTTTGATTATTACAAGTATAGTACCAGGAGATTATGATGGCGATGCTTATATGGATATACTTTTGACCACTCAAAAACAAAATGTCACCTCAAATAATCATGATGTAAGGATTATATGGGGCGGTATGCCAACATTGAATTGTTCTGACGCTCTTCTAATTAAAGCTACAACAGTTGGTCAGCCTCTTGTCCTTGATTACAACAGAGACATGATATTAGATCTATTTGGTATAAATATTAAAAAGAAAAGAGTGTTTTGGATATTCAACGAAAGTCGATCTATGCCAGTGGAATATATAATGGGTGATGGGTCAGCAAAAGAAATTAAACTCCCACATTCACATTCCTTTTTAGATGTTAATGATGACAATGCAGCTGACCTCTTAGTAACTACTAAATTGGAAGTTGAAATATGGTTAAATGAAGAACCTTATGGTTTTCGATACAATAAGAGTATTGGCTTTCTTGTAGGTTATGCTACAATATATGGCCAAGCTTTGTTTATTGATGTAGCACTTTCTGGACAATTCTATTTAGTATTACCTGTGTGTTATGATATTGACTGTAAAAACAGTACAATATTAATATATGATAATATCCAATGGCATGATTTACGAGTTGACTTTAATGATGGAAAAGGAACATTATGGAGATTTGTGCCACCCAGAAATGAAATTTATTTAGATACAATTACCATGAGAAGCGGTGATTATAACATGGATGGCTATCCAGATATATTGGTAACTCTTAGCCCAGTTAATAGCAATGAAACTTCTGTACTTCTTTTGCATAATGTAGCTTGTAATTTACCAGGCTGCAAATTCCACAGAACCTTTGTAGTACAATGGGAAAAGTTTATAGCCTTTGAAAAAAATGTTGTAATGGCTACATTTTATGATTTTTATATGGATGGTGTTCTTGATGTTATTTACGTACAGAAGAATATAACTACTCAAAAATATATTATGAAGGCATTTAGAAATGAATTGGAATATGACACAAATTTTATTAAGGTTATAGTTGTTACTGGTTTGAGCAATGAGAAAATACCCACATTTAATGGAACTCTCTATACAAGAAAGCTAACTTTTGGTAAGAAATATAGGATTAACTTTTTCCTGTTTTCCCTTACTTTCATTTCCACAGAAAAATTATTTATTTTTTAAAATATGAAAAACTACTGTACTTTTGTGAATAATTGTAGCCAGCCACATTTTAATGAAAGTTAAATGTGGATCTTATAAGTCATTATAAATTTCAAACTTAGCTACGAAGAGTGTGATCCTATAATCATTTTCCTCAAGATGTTTTGCTCTGCCGATATACCATTATCTTGAGATAAGGATTCTTAAAGTCAATAAATAATTATCTGAGACATAATATCATTTGTAGCTATTATTTAACTAACTAATTAATGCAAACAAAACGAGAATATTTTTTTATTTTCTTTAGACTTGTTCAGATTAAGTATCTAGAAATTTTCAGAAAAAAGATAATATTAATACATAAGACTCATGCAGTATGCTTTAACATTTTAATAAATGATATAAAAAGTTTGCCCCTGGGATGTGGATATACTATTGACTTATCTTAAAAGTAAGATACTTTTTGTGTATATGAAATATCAAATTATTTTTGTATTACAGGAACAAATTTACCAGGACCAAAAATTGGATATAACACTTGGTCTCAAGAAGGTACCTACAGAACTGGTGTATGTGCACAATTACCACAATCTGCATATTTTGCATTACAATTACCATATTCATTATTTGGTCTTGACAGAACTCCAAATTTTGTTGACACACTTACTGTTGGTCTCTCAGGGTATTCAAAAAGTTGGACACAGATAATACCTAACTCCCAGATTGTATTAATTCCTGCTCCACCAAATGATCCTTCACAATGGAAGGCACAACTCTTTGTTACGCCAAGTAAAGTTATTCTCAAAAGTGTGTCTGTACTAACTGCAATAATAGTTATAATCATAGGTTGTGTCTTTTACTTGCATTGGAAAGAAAGAAATGAAGAAGACATAATAGAATTAGATGATAAAACATATGTAAAAATATAAATTGTAAATTGTGTAAATAACTAGAGCTACTAAGCAGTGTCTGTGATTGAAAAATATAACTCTAAATTCTAAGGATCTCATCTGATGTTAAAGGAATTCTATGAATATATAACTTCATAAGGTATATTTTGATATGTATAAAACCTTGACTGCTTATTGTTATAAATTTAAAGGTAGTAAATGTAAGGAAATCAAGATGTAATAAAATACCTATGTAGACGTATTATAATCTTTAATTCTACATAATATATTTAGACATACTGAGCTTACTATAATAATATTTATGTCTGACACCATGAACTTGTGTTACAGGTACCAGACAACTAAAATATATTTAATACTATTAAACATATATTTAAGATTTTTATTATATAATACACAACCATGATGCAGGAACAGAAAAAAAATATTCCCTGGCAGGATTTGAACCCGCTACCTCTGGCTTGAGCACCAACCACTGAGCCACAGAGGTTGTGTATATTAATACATAATATTTCTATCTCATATTCTGTACTATAAAATTGTTGATGCCAATATTTATGTTAACTAAATATTGTGGTGAGAAAATATTATTGTAATATGTATGGACATACTGGACTGGAATAGTACTTCTTGTTTACAAAGCAAAATTTTTATATTCTTACTACACCTAATAACTGCTTACATAACAAGTTATCCTATGATCTGACTCTTCTGGCATAGTAGTTTAGTGACAAAGTGTCAGAATACATGCAGAACAAAAGCCTAATATGTGTAATAGTAAAAATGTGCTAATTGTTACATAAAAATAAAAGTGATTAAGGTCAATGTTACTTTTTTATTTATTATTTAATTCTTAAAAGTGAATACAGAGACTAATGCTTCGACTTGTGGTGCTTATGTTTCTTTTCCTTCTTTTTTTCCAGTTTCTCCAATTTTCTGTAATAAAAAATGTTTAATTAATAACATCATCAATAATAATATGAAATATTATATAAGTTTTATGAAGTATGCAACGGTAGGAACACAATTTCACTTTCATTTAGGGAAAAACATGTTTTTTTTCTAATATATTTTTTTTTTATATTAAAATTGATATCAAAAACAACAAAGTCATTTCAAATTTCTCAATCCACACAGAAGATCATCAAATTTGATTATCTATTCAGTAGGCAAACAATGACTCATGAGAACTTTTTTTGACTTAAGTCAAAATTATCTGCATGTTAGGAGGTTATAGTAAATACAAAGTTAGCTCATATAATAAGACTAATATAAAAATAGTATTACTCCATTCTGTATGTTCATCATAAGTTATATATTTTGTTAATTTGCAATGACTTACTTTAAAAGTTTCTTCTTTTGCTTTTTAGTCAGTTGACTAAGAAGATCATTTTCAGTATATGTGGATGTATCATTTTCCTCAATTTTAGTTGCAGCTAGAGGTAAAGCGCCTGGTTTCATAACTAATCCTGTATCTCTCATTTGTTGCATTAATGTTGGCACATCAGGTTTCTCTTCTTCTTCTTCAGGGGCAGATGTAGAAGCTTGTAGAGCTCTTGCTTCACTCATTGACAGTGTATACATTGAACATTCTTTATCTGTAGTGGTGAATTTAAAGAACCTATATTATAAGTTATAAACACAAAATTATTATTTATTCATATTCCATGTACTCAATAGGGAATAAAGAATTCTCAAAATAAAATAATCCAATACTCTACATTCTGTTACATTGATATTTAGGACAGTCAAAAACTGGTTTAGGCAACCTTGAACTAAGAATTTTTTACATCCTTAATGCTTTAAGAGTCCAAAATATCACTATCCTTAATTATAAAAAAAAATGACCTGTATTTATGTGACCCCATTTGTGACATTTGATGCATCTTACATTTCTGACCAATATTCCAAAGGGCTGGTCCCTGATTTCATTATCACCCTTACAATAACTCTCTCTTGGGGCATTGAATTTCCTTTGCCATTCAAATTTATACTCAGGTTCATTGTCTTCACGTTCTCTTTCCTTCTTCACACCAGGAGGAGGTTCATACATAAAGTTTAAACTTAATTTTTCTTTACTGTCTTTGCTTAGCAGTGCTCTACAAACAGATTTTTTAAAGAAAGTAATAAAATATTAACATTTATAAACAGAAAAATATTCATAAATTAAAATATAAAAGTAGTAGTCTTACTTATTTTCATGAAGTTCTTGTTCTTTCTCATACTGCACGCGTAATTCCTCTTGTTTCTTTTTATATGCATCAGATTTCTGTTCTGCCATCCATACCTAAAAATATTGGTGTGATTAAAATAATTCCTTTTACGAATATTTACTAGATTTAGAAATTAATCAAATAAACTTACCCGCTTTAAATTATCTCTTGAGGCGGGATGGAAGAACTTTTTACACATGTAGTTATTAAATCCTTTACCCATTTTGGAAACTTATATATTATGCAACCTTACTGAAATACCAACAAATGTAGATTATGGATCAAAACAAAACACCAGGTACAGAATTGCGACACAATACTTAATTGTTTGACGTCCTCAATCGTCAAAACAAAATTACCAATAATTATTATTGTAATTCTTATTTGTAAATCAGAAGTCTTGATCACTGACGATTTTTTTTTTTTATTTCACGGACAATAAAATTACTATCTTTTTTGAAAACCTTGATCTATTTTATAAAGTATATATAATTAAAAACTACCTTCTAATAAAAAGGATAATCAATATTCAATAGACAGTAAACAGTAAACACTATTCACTAATAATAAACCACGGCCAACAAACGGTTTGCAATTGACTTTTGACTATAGTCTATACTCTGTACTTTGTAGTGATGTATAATCAATCTTTGGAATATAAAGTCGATTGTAACAATCGATCTTTGATAAAAATGTAGAGAAAAAAATATAGGTAAAATAATCAAACGATATTAACACATACAGTCATTGATAGTTGGAAAAAAGAAATTATGATCATGAAGGTATAATAAAAATAGAGTACACAGTAAAAGTAATACATTGTCATCATTATAAATTTCTTTCCTTTGCACACTTGTTGCCAAGTTTGCAAAGGAAAGAAGTTTATAAGCCTTGGCAAACTCTCACAAATCATACGTGTGGATACAGAATTTTTCTGAGCTTGCGTAGGTTTGCAAGGGTTTGTGGCCGATGCGACGAGTGTCGGTTTTGTATTTATGCACAAATCAAAGGGGACGCTTACTTGCGACGCGTCCACATGTTTGTGCCTTGTAGAGGTTTAGAGTTTGCGGCAAGCCGCAAACATCTGGATCCGGTATCATCGTATCCATAATACAGTCCATCCATAAGGATGGACTGTATTATGGATACAGGTATTTTGGCATGGCAAAAGACTTGTAAGTTGTATCCATAATACAGCTCTTAATGAATTTAAAAAAGGCGATGACATTTTGTATTCTAGTCTCTATACAACTTGTAAATTGTATGTTATTTGGCGTTAAAAATGAGATTTGTTGTCATTAATAACTTGAGTGAAGACTAAGATTATTTATTCATAATCTTTAAATCTCCTGCTTCGTTTGCTGTGCTTC
The DNA here is from genome assembly GCA_905333005.2 of Lycaena phlaeas. Taxonomy (NCBI): domain Eukaryota; kingdom Metazoa; phylum Arthropoda; class Insecta; order Lepidoptera; family Lycaenidae; genus Lycaena; species Lycaena phlaeas. The sequence goes on along the minus strand of HG995172.1, from coordinate 10,107,175 downwards.
CAAAAATCAATATTTTGCTATCGTAAGCTCTAACAGCTTAATTGAAAGTTAAAACCATTCATCATAAAATGTATAGACGAAACAAACCGGGATCAAAAGCAAAGGTATATGAATAACATTTTGTATATTTTTCATCAAAAAGGGCATTGTTATAATTTACTGTATTAAAACAATATGTATATACCATTTTTAAGGACTTTTGCCGCTGGCCCGACGAACCTTTTGAAGAAATGGACAGTACTTTAGCTGTACAGCAGTTTATTCAGCAAACAATTCGACGTGATCCTGCAAATCTTGAAGCAATTCTTAAAATGCCTGAGGCTCAAGACGAAGGGGTTTGGAAATACGAACACTTAAGGTTTGTATTGTTTGATAATAATCATCAGACCATCAATAAAACATTGGCACTGCCATCTCTGTTAAATTACGAATTCAACTCCTGTCATTCTAATTAGAATATTGATGAAAACTTTCTTAGGAATGACTTTTATATCTCATACTAGCTGTTGCCTGCGGCTTCTCCCATGCTAGCCAAAAAAATTTTTCCTTTTTTAATGTATCCTTTTAGTACTTTCGAGAATATGTGCACAAAGTTTCATGATGATAGGTTGAGTAGTTTTCTTTTTGTGTATTAATGTCTATTTTCTTAAAGTATTTTTTTTTCTTGCTAGACAATTCTGTATGGAGCTGAATGGTTTAGCTGTCAGACTACAAAGTGAATGCAAACCTTTGATTTGTACTCAAATGACTGCAACAGAGCAATGGATATTTTTATGTGCAGCGCATAAAACACCAAAAGAATGCCCTGCTATAGACTACACTAGGCACACACTTGATGGTGCTGCCTGTTTACTAAATAGTAACAAATATTTTCCAAGCAGGTAAAAAATTAACATTAACTAATTGAATATTATTCTAATGGAAATCATTGTTTGTATACATGTATGTTTATAATGATTATTTTTTTCAGAGTAAGCATTAAAGAATCGTCTGTAGCAAAACTGGGATCTGTGTGCAGAAGAGTGTATAGAATTTTCTCTCATGCTTACTTTCATCATCGTGCAACATTCGACGCATTCGAAAAAGAAACTCACTTGTGCAAAAGGTTCACATACTTTGTTACTAAATACTCAATTATCTCAAAGGAAATATTAATACTTCCAAAACTCGATGATGAAGCTCCTATGGCTCAGCCAGTCGGTGAATCAGAGGCTTGATTTAATAGATGTTAAATGGTTGATATAATTGTCAAGTTATATTAAAGTATACTAAATAATGGAATATAATATTACTATGACTTAAGTTTATGTGGAATGATGAAAACATTTTAGATTAAATTACAATATGATAAATGTATGACAACTTAACACATTTGATAGTTTTTTTTTTACTTTTGCACATAAGTAATTGTATAAAGAAAATGTTACATTTAGCAATATTCACTATTATACTACTTTAGTATATGTTTATTACACTGTATAAAAAAAACGTTTACCAAACAATATTTCATACTGACAAAAGCAAATCCTTGAGTAAGCTAACATTGAAAAAGAAGATACAAAAAAACTTGAACACATACCCATTTTGTTAAAGTGCTTTTAGGGAGTGAATTAATTTCACTTTATTAGACATCTTTTAAATATTATACATTGTTTATAACTTCTTTTAAATATTATGGAACAGTATTAGCAGAGATAAGCAAATATTAATATAAACAGCAGGTTGTTTTCTTATCTTTATGCAAATTTCACTCATATTGAAACAACTTTTACAGATATTATCGTGATTTATTAAATTTTTTATATCCAAAACGTAGCACATGTTTTGGATATTATACAGCAACCATACCATAGTTACGGGAGTACTATAGTTCAAATCAAATATATTTCGTAGATAACACCTTGTACATTTGAAATATGTTAAAAGAAGTAACAAAATGGTACTGTAACATCCAACTTCCTACTAATATTATAAACGCGAAAGTTTGTAAGTATGTATGTACTCTTTCACGTAATAAACTACTGAATGGATTTTAATGAAATTTTACAATAATATAGTTTATACATCAGAGTAACACATAGGCTATTATTTATACCCTCATACTCAGGACATGAAGTACACTGCTGTACTACTGTATAAAAACTGAATAAACCGCAATAAAACTTCATAAAAGTTGTTAAATTTTAATAAACAGCAAAGCATTCCTATAGATCTTGACTGTTTTATTTAAACATAAGTTCAGCTTTAAAAAAATAAAAAAGGAAATTGGTTACTCCACTTTTTTAACAATTGTCACATTTATATACAATTGAATCTCTTAACCCAAAATTCAGACAATTTATATGCCAAATATAAAATTGTTACTCTGAAGAATACCTGATTCGGATGACTTATAGATGGCAGATTTTATTCATAACCTCAGAGTAACAAAGTTTATTTTCACTATAGTGGCAAAGTATTAGAAACTCTTACTCTTTTAACATAAATCATAATATTTCCTATATATGTTTCATTTATGTAAATATTATTCTAAACTTGTATTTCTTGCAAATTCCAAAAAAAGCAACGTGTTTGTATACTATCATTTTGAATGTATCAGATAGTCTTCATATTAAAATAACTTTAAAATATTATGTTTTGATTTATTTGCTAGCTAGTAGCTACTAATATTATACTCATTTAATGCAGTGGACCCCCAGTAATCCATCCCGTTTAAACCAGCACCTCTGTCAGATGTAATCTGACATTCTTATTACATATTATTAAAAAAATATATTGACAATTTTTGCTAATCTAGATAATACATGTATGAAATTACAACTTTTTTGCACAATACTTGTAATTGTACTCAATGACTAATTGTTTTGATTCTGATTGTCTAGTATGAATTTGACTATATGTGATAGTGGTGCAGTCTAGCATGCATTCATTATTAACTACTTATGCATTACATATATATGTCGCAGTCATCTGGTTGAATCAGTCATTTGATTGTATCACTAGCGCGTTAATCAAATGACGACATTTAATTGAATGACTAAAGGACAACTAGTCAAGTTGTTGAATGTAACGTTCAACGTCTTGACTGAACGTCATTTAGCATTGTCGTTAAATGGAATATACCCGACTTTGTAATGTTTGTTTAGGGTAACCATAAGTTTCACGAGTTCCTTTACATAAAAATAATGAGGACATGTGTTATGTCTCACAAGGAGGTTTATAATAAAACACACTTTACAGTAAGTATGTAAACACAGGCTCACTAGAAACGTCCGTACCACCCGGCGGTTTGCCTCGTAATGTCCGTCCAGTTGAGCCGTGCTACACGTTTATTTCTTTAGGTTTTATAACTAGAGCCTAGACATCACATCTCTCCTTTTTTATAATTGTTTAGAACATAATATTTGGAATTAAGATACAAGGGAGCTTATTAATCAGATCAAAATATTTAGGTGTCTTCTAAATCTACAACACAATATTATTAAATAATAAATCAATAATTGAAGTTTAATTCTGTTCAATCATTAAAATAAAACATTCATTCTGAGATAATTGATACTAAGGTAGATTATGAGTTATTTGAAATTACACATATTATAACCAACTTAATAGGTATGGTACAATATCGACAAAGTTGCTGCTGGACCACTTGCTAAACATTTTCATTTTGGAACTTCAAAATATTTGAACATAAAGGAAATGACCGCATCAACTGAACTACATATTTATACATGAGTATGTGTGTGCACACGATTCAACGGTGTTGTTAAGTGATTTTAATGTTATGTCTGAATTAGCAGCGGCTTTGTCGATAGTCGATACTTCTGATATTTTTTAAGCTAACTCACTAACTATTCCGCTTTCCTATTATCATCTACAACCTTCCATTGACCTTCCACTTTCTTTAAATGTACAATATTCCTTCTGTATTCTTGACCTGTTTCCTCGTTTCTTATATTTATGTCGCTTCCCTCAGCACTCACTACAGTATGGGGTGTTGGATTAAAATCAGGTGTGAGTTTACTTTCCTTGATCAGATTCTTTACGTATACTCTTTCGCCAACAGTCATTTCTCTGTCTACAGCTTTCCTTTTCCTATCTTCTATTAATTTGCTTTTTTCTTTTTTTTCTTTATCTCTATCCCTTATTTCTCCATCATAATTGTTTTCCAGGTCATCTAAAAAAGGTAATTTATCCCGGAATTGTCTTCCGTAGAACAGCTCGGACGGGGATTTACCTGTTGAAGGATGAGGAGTACTATTATACATGACTATATATTTGAGTAGATCATCTTTCCAATCTGATTTTTGACTCTGACTAATTCTCAATCGTTTAAGGATGTCGCGGTTTTGCCTCTCCACCTCGCCGTTTTGCTGAGGCCAGTAAGGTATTGTATTAAAAAGTGTTATTCCTTGATCTGTACAGAATGTTTTAAATTCTTGACTACAAAACTGCCTGCCATTATCAGCTGTTATACTAGCTGGGTTTCCAGTCCGTGAAAATATTTTCTTTAATACTTTAATTGTGTCTTGGGACGATATGGATCTCATAATTTCAATCTCTTTGTACCTGCTATAATAATCAATAATTACTAACAAATAATCCCCACTTGGTAATGGACCTAAGAAATCAACAGCAGTATCTACCCAAGCTTTTGAAGGAAGCTCGCGTCTTTTCATAGGCACTGGTGGGTTAGGAGCTGAAACAAGCGTGCAGCCCTTGCAGCTTTTAACTGTATTTTCAGCGTCCCTGTCTATCTTAGGCCACCATACTTTTGTTCGTAATCTAGCCTTCATGTTGACTATACCTGGATGGCCCTCATGAGCAGACGCTAGCACGATTTTGCGTAATTTGGTGGGGATTACAATTTTGCTTCCTCTTAATAAAATGCCATTATGCAACCAAAGTTCGTGTCGAAATAACTTATAGTTAATAACTGCAGCTTTCCAGTTATCATTCATTAAAGCATCTTTGACTAATTTAAACTCTTCATCATCATTTGACGCTTCAATAATTGACTTCAGCGTCAGTGCTACTGGTCGTGCATATCCAACAATCTGGTTCACATGGTACTCGTCTTCAGATGAATTATTCTGAGGTGGAGGACTTTTACATAGGCGCGATAGTGGATCCGCTATGTTCGATTTACCAGGTTTGTAAATAATTTTATAGTCATATGATTGTAATCGAAGGACCCATCTTTCGATACGAGCACATGGTTTCGACCTGGTACCGAATATTACTTCAAGAGGTTTGTGGTCTGTGACGAGCTCAAATTTTTTGCCGTATAGGTACATGTGAAAATGCTCAATTGCCCAGACCAAAGCTAATGCTTCCTTTTCTGTTTGACAATATCGTTTTTCAACGTCTGTCAAACTCCTATTTCCAAAAGCTATAATACGGGGTCCATTGTTATCATACTGAATTAGTATGGCGCCTAGACCTACTGGACTTGCATCAGCAATTACTTGAGTACGATCTTTTGGGTCATAATAACCTAGTGTTGGAATGTTTGATAGACTATTTTTCAGATCATTAAAAGCTTGTGCTTGTTCTTTTTTCCAAAAAGCAGTTATATTAGCTTTTTTATGAACTTTTTGTCGCAGTAATTGCCGGATAGGTTCAGTCAATGTTGATAAATTTGGTATCCATTTCCCCACAAAATTTATCAAGCCCAGAAAGCTTTGGATTTCTTCGATGGTTTCTGGTGGTCTAAATGTTTCTATTGTCTTAATATATTTGTCCAATGGCTTAATGCCTGATGATGAAAGTTCGTGGCCAAGAAATTTTACAGTTTTTACATTAAAGACGCATTTATTTTTGTTTAAAAGAACATTGTTGTCTTTGAGTACTTCGAGAGCATGTGCAAGCCTGGCATCGTGTTCTTGTTTGCTACGTCCAAATACAATAATGTCATCTATGAAATTTACAACTCCCTCACATGGCAACAACATCTTTTCCATGATTTTCTGAAAATGTTCAGGTGCACATGATATCCCAAACATTAATCTTTTGTAACGATAAAGACCTTTGTCCGTAATAAAAGTAGTGATGTTTCTGCTACTTTCTTTAAGCTGTACTTGATGAAAAGCATTTTTTATATCTAATTTTGAAAAATATGTTGCTTTGCCAAATTTCGGTATGAGTTGTTCCATAGTCGGTAAAGGATGATTTTCGCGAATAATGGCTTTATTAGCCGCGCGCATGTCTATACAGATACGAACATCATCATCAGGCTTTAGAATTGGAACCATCGGAGAAACCCAACTGCATGGCTCATTCACGGGTTCAATTATGTCCATTTTTACCAGTTCATCTATTTTACTATTTATTTTTGATTCCAAAGGAATTGGGACTCGTCTATATGGTTGACAAACTGGTGGTAAAGTTTTGTCAATAGCAATTTCCAACTCAACATTTTTAAATTTCGGAAATGGTTTTTGTTCCACGGAATTTATTTCTAACCCTAACTTTAGAACATTTAGAGTAACTGCTGTTTCTTTACCCAAAAGGTTCCTTGAACCATTTTTTATTACGTAAAATTTTGCTATTCGAGACATTGGACCAATTTTTATGTTTGCATCAAACGAGCCCAATACTTCTAAAGGCTGTTTAGCACCGTAGGCCATGAAAGTTTTGTCCGTGGATTTTTGTTGGTTAGAAACTATGACTTTGCATTTTTTCATGAATTCCCATGTTTCATCATTTATAATGTTTGACTTACTACCAGAATCGATTAACATTTTAATATTAGTTCCACCTACCTGACAGTCTATTGTTGCATCATCATCAATGTGGAAAATATAGTCTACTGATGTAGGCTCTTTGCTTTTGGAGGTTTCCGTTTTGATTTTTTTTGATTTTTTGTCATTTAGCGATGGATTAGTACCTCCTTTCCTTTTATTGGCCCTTGTTCTGCAGTGTCTTTGAAAATGACCTTTAAACCCACATTTTACGCAGTTTGCATTTATGGCAGGGCAAGAACTACTATCACTTTTATGATATTTACTGCCACATCGACAGCAGGAATCAACTTCTGTTTTGTTAGAACGTGTTTTGATTTTTGTGTCGATTTTGTTAAGACTAGAACTTATTATGTTTTTGTTCTGTTTATCGTGGAAGTCAGTTAATTGTCTTTCTACGGTTTCTAAAGAATTTGCTTCAGCGATTATTTTTTCGATTGTGGCTGCATCACCAAGTGTCAAAATATTTTTTCTCAGTTGAGTGGAACTACATTTTTCAGTGATTTGGTCTATCAAATTTTCGTCTTCCCGAGCAAAATTACATTTTGAACTTTGTTGTCTTAGCCGGATCAAAAATTTATCGAATTTTTCATCAGGTTCTTGTTTCATTAAGCGAAAAACATGTCTCTCGAATAAGTAACTTTGTTTTGGTGAGAAATACTCATCTAATTTTTTTATCGCAGTTGCATATACATCTGACGCGTTAGAATCGGTCTCATGTGATCCGGGAATATTAAAATGTATATCTTGTAATGCCATGCCACCCGAATGTAATAGCATTGCGCGCTTCTTTTTATGATCGTCTATGTTTGATGCTATGAAATATATTTCTAGTGCGCGTTTCCATCTTTCCCAACGCAATCCTATGGAATGTGGTTCACCCTCACAATCAAATGGTTCTATTGTCGGAACTGGTAATTGCTGTGACATATTGGACGATCTGTAATGAGGGAAAGACGAATCTAATTTCAATGCTTAAACGTTTATAAAAACTATTATTAAAACCAATTTCTACGAGGATTTAATAAATAATACTAAAATATAACCTCTCGTCATATGCTATTTTAGTTTATGAAAACGCTAAAATGAATATTCTGAAGTCGATATTTTTTTTCGGGTCACGTCCCTAACAATCGTTTTAATGTCAAAACTAGTCACTTAATTATTATTTTTTTATACTAAGTGTATGTTACGCTGGTATGTAATAATTTAGTAAATATATAATATTTATTTTAGTTTGTTTACAAAGTTTCCGTAATTTATTACTGACAAAATCGATTACACAAACCGATAAGTTCAGGCATAGCAATGTTGTTTAGGTAATAACGTAGGTAATAAGGTTCATTTATTTTTATTAATATTAAATAATGATTTAAAGGAAAATAATTGCTTTGTAAATTAATTTAAAATTATTATATAATAGTATAAAGTATTAAACTAAGTGATCATGGGCTCGATTTTATTATTTATGACTAGCAACACTGTATTTTTGCGTTTGGGGAATAAATGGTTGTCTGCTTAATCATTGCATTGTAATCATGATATCACCTGACAAAATGTAAGCTAACCAGAGAGTGGCATGTTTAATGTTACACGGGATAAAATTTTGATGTTTAAGAAAGGCGATCTGTGAAGTGCATTTCCTGATCATGGGCACATTTGTGTATGGTTGTAATAAGGAAAATAGTTCGTGAATACTTAAGATATTAAACACCCAAAGCTGTATTGTTGTTACAAACGATAAACAGATACAAAAGTACAGCGTAACTGTATTCAGTCTTAACAATTTTGTGACACTTGTTTGTGGTTTATCAACCCAATTTGAAATATTATATTATGTTGCTTCAAACACTTGAAGAAGACTTAATTAAACGGGTTGATGCATATTGTTAACGATACTATTATCGTTGGAACTTTGATCGAATACTTCGATAGGTACATACAAGCGTCTAGCATTTACAAACAGTTATTGGTCATCAACCGAATATTAACTCGACGTCATATTCAGTTAGAGTTCAAGCATGTAGTTAGGTAAATATGCGTATGCGCGCACTTATCTTTTGTTTATAATTATAATACTAATAGACGACCAAACAGCAAAATATAATTTATAACTATTCAAGATTAAGCACATACACACACTATACTAACCCCTTTTTTATTTTTGACCAACTTCTGCTAGGTATTTTGTTGTAGCTTTACTTACTGCGCTTTTTACTCGTCGCCAATGTTATGTCTCACAAGGAGGTTTATAATAAAACACACTTTACAGTAAGTATGTAAACACAGGCTCACTAGAAACGTCCGTACCACCCGGCGGTTTGCCTCGTAATGTCCGTCCAGTTGAGCCGTGCTACACGTTTATTTCTTTAGGTTTTATAACTAGAGCCTAGACATCACAACATGAATATAAAATCATAATAAATTGTAATTGTGTACACGGCAACAAGTAACTTACAAAACCCAAATCCTCACACATAAACTGAGCCATAACATTCAACTGAGCTTGATTGTTGTTCGTATTCAGTTAGTTTCATCTCATTTTTTTTTAAAGTAGCCGGCGGCGGTGTATTAATAGGTAAATCCATGCTGTCACACTATTTTATTACAAATAAGTCACTTTAATGTAAATTTAGTCAAAAAAATATCAAGGCAGTGTTATCTGCGCGAGCTGTATTACGCCATATTTGTTTTGGTGACAATTTTACGTCCGCTATGTTCAAAGGGCTATGTTACAATCCGCTATCTAGCTGGACGTTGGGCGACGCTTGTTTAATCAACGTTCGGCCTAGTGATTCAATCAAATGACTGATTCAACCAGATGACTGCGACATATACATATTTAGTAATATAAGATCAGAAAAAAAGCACGAAACTATGGCAGTTTAAGAAAAATAAATATAGAATCTTTCATTAACTTAGTAAAAGAATACTAGGCATAAGTCGATCTACAGTTTATGACAAAAAAAAATATATGATTAATTCAGAGTATAGCATATAGAATCTTCTAGAAAAAAAATCTGCAAATGTAAGTTTCAGATAGAAGAGTGCCTTTAATCCGACAAATCCACAATCACACTGCCCTGTCATAGATTTCTTCTATGGTATCTTTATCATCTTCAGCTCTATAAAAATTACAAACTTACAGCCTTAAGCCACATGTAACTTTGCTGTGATGTAAATTAAGCTCGTATTTATAGATATAGATGGGCTGGAATAAAAAAAATATTACTGCTCAAATTTTTAATATTATTAAATTCTTATAATAAAAAAATATTTAAACAGTATTTATAAATCAATTTTTTATAAATAAAAACACCTTTATTCATATTTATAACACTTTCTGTAAAAGCGTAAATATAATTAGACAGATTCTCAACCTTTTAATTTTTAAGGGTCTGTTGTTGTTTCTTGTGCTTAAAAGGCTTTTTTGACTTATATGCTTGTTGACTTTTAGAACTAGAACTTAAATCTTTTTGCCAAAATTGTTTTGTATTAAAATTTTGATATCTGTAAAGAAATAAGTATTACTGTTAGTTATGGTAGGAGTTCTACTTTTGTTAAAAACTAAACAACTATTTGGATATAAACTAGAATTAAAGCAGATGAAAAATTACTGTTCAGTTACACACTCATTGCAGAAATTTGTGTGGTTCTGTTAAAAAAAAAATCTTACCCAAGTTGGTCACAATCTGATATTTCATCAATTGATAATAATATATGAATCACAGGAATTTGGCGTTTTACGACTATTGTCTCAAGTCCATCAATCTTAGGTTCCCAATACTCTTCAACACTACAAATTACAATATAATTTATCACATATAATTAGTATATTGTAATAAACAAAGTATAATATGTATACTATTTTTAAACTTACAAGAATTGTCAACATAATATGTTGTTTATTATTTTTATATAGTCATTTGATACCTGATTTAGCTGAATTTAGTCTTGAAATAATCTCTAATCGACTAATGTTATGGTTCTCAATAATCTACATCATTGCTCATTTTATCAATAACAAGAATCATCCGAATTAATAATACCTTTTGTAAGTTAATTTATTAACTTGATGTGGAATTGAAAATTGTCTTTTGAATATCTCTGCACATGATATAGCTTTGGGAATCCCGACTCCAACTGCACTCCAAACAACAGCTGTTGCAGACTTGTCTTCTATGATTCCACTTGCGTGTGATAATAAATTAGACATTTTGCTGCCACCTTTGACCTCAAATGGAATGACAATTTAAATATATAGTTAAGTGTATTCTATGCATTTAAAAAAACTCATACTGTAGTATTGTACTTATACATAAATACTTGTAATTATTTTATATATATTTCCAGCTAACCATTTCGTGAGTAAATCGATAGGTAGGTCATTTACTTAAGGTTTGGATATTATAATTCTATTGTACTTATTTACAATATATTTCTGACCAATCATAAAAGGAATGAAGTATGCCTCGGGAAATTTTCTCACCTGCATCCATAAAAAGTTTGGGGGTATACCATTTATCGGAATTTTGCTTCGCTCCAATTCTTCTTCGACATTTTTTCCTTTGTAATAGTTTTCCATTTAAAAATAGTTCTTGTAAACATCAAACGTAATTTTATTCACAAACTATATAGAATATTTTATTGTGAAAATTTTGATAAGTTTAATTTTTTTTTCGTATATTTGTTCCTGTTGGAACCGGCTAAGACCAGAGGCCATGCTGCCATGTCTGACATAAACTACACATATTTTGTGTGAAGAAGGAATGGCGGGAAACGCCAAGGGAGGGCCCCGTCTCTTACGTCACCATCAATCAATTATAACTCCAAATCCATCCATTCCGAAACAGTCCGCCACAATATTTGCGAACCAATCACATTACAATATATGGATCGAGTTTTGAAGACAAACACTATAGAAAACCACCAGAACAGTCACTTTATATAATACCGCCGAAACAGTCCCATACAGAAAACAGCCCCAAAACAATTTTCCGCAGCATTCGCGAACCAATCACAATATAAACAGATTGCGTTTTTAAACCAAACACTATAGAAAACTACTCCGAAATAAAAAAACTGGAAATAATAATTGATTAACGGAAAACAGAAAAAACATGACCGTTAGCTTTGACGTTTCCCAACATTCCCATTTTTTTTTATTTGTTCCTGCTGGAACCGGCTAAGACCAGAGGCCATGCTGCCATGTCTGACGTAAACTACACATATTTTGTGTGAAGAAGAAGGAATGGCGAGAAACGCCAAGGGAGGGCCCCGTCCCTTACATCACTATCAATCAACTATAGCCAATGGACGTAATAATATATAACAGGACTGAGAACTCGTAACAGAAAAACGAGCCGACAGAGATAGCCAGTGTTAGGGAGTGTGTCCCTTTCTTATAAGGTGACAATAAGATTTTGACAGGTGGGACAAATGTCTTTCAAAAATTCAAACTGTCAGGAAATGGGTATTGAAAATTTTTATTTAATTTTAATTTTTTTTATTGGTTTTTTTTGTAAGGTTTATATCCTACTAGTACATACTTGATGTATGCAGTTTTAAGCGCTGCATGAGTTTACCACGTCTGCCATAATATTATAAATCTCGAGTTTTTAAGTTCTTCAAAAGGCGCGTTTAGCCCCGGCAGATATCGCAAGTTAGCTTGAATGCATTTAGGGTGCTTGAAAAATCTGACACAAGTATTATACTTACTTATAAACGAAAATACCAACATTAGCAATGGTTAAAATCTGAAGAATAGTAGATGGATTACGAAATACATAATACAAATACTTCCATACTACAGACTTGACAGGAATCCGTCATCAGGTGGTCGAGTTATCATTATCATCCTAAAATATTAACTGCAAATCTTAGGTTTACTCTCATTATAACGCATTCTTGAATTAAGATTACAAAACAAGTAAAGATGCCATGGATTCAAACTGATTAAAATAATTAGGAACGTGGGAAGTTTAGTACGGAGTCACTCTGTCTCACGTTCTGACCATTGCTTTTCGCATTGCTATTATTCCCCTCCAAGCCTGCCGTAAGGAACTTCGTTTAAAAAAATCATGGTCACCATAGTAGTTTGATTGACTAATTAAGTTATTTAAGTAACCATAGCAACCATTACAATACAAAATGTCAAGATGACACTTAACTGGGCTACCATAAGAAATAAAAGAAATAAGCAAAATAATAATTTATGTTTTCTTTTTGAATTGGAAATATATTTAAATAAATAAATTCAATTACAATTTCTAGACATACAATTGTCAAAATAATATTAAAAAGACATTTTTTTTCGATGAAATTTTTGATCAGCCCAAAATTTTAATAAAATACATTTTTAAGCTGGCAAGATAAAAGAACGAGACACACTTCTTACATATTGCTATCCCGCTCGGCTCGGATCAGCATCTGTGTAATGCCCATTAGAATATAATACTTAATGCGTTGAGTTAGTGTTCACTTTCGTAAATACATTTTTTCCGAGTAAGCCATCCTGTTATTATACTACATCCATGCTATAGCCCCCAAATCCATCCATTCCGCCAAAATATTTGCGAACCAATCACATTATAATATATGGATCGAGTTTTGAAGACAAACACTATAGAAAACCACCAGAACAGTCACTATATTTAATACCGCCGAAACAGTCCCATCAGGAAACTGCCCCAGAAGCATTCTCCGCAGCATTCGCGACCAATTACCTTAGATCATTAATATGTCTAGATGGAGTGTCGCCCTACAATCGAAACAAAAAGAACAGGCCAACATTTTCAAAGATGTATTCGTGAATAGTGATACCAGCTACTACAGTTCTCCCATAATCATCCTTTTTAATCTCGTTACACTTCAACACAAACCTTCATTATAAATAAAAACAATAATGCGTAAAAATTCATGCGTATTCTATGACAGTGGGACGGATACTAAACACGGAGAAAGCATTTAGAGGTTAGCCTAACAGCTAGCCTCTATTTTTTTGGACGTGTTTTCCGCGCGACACTCTATCTAGACATATTATTGATCTAAGCCAATCACAATATAAACAGATTGCGTTTTTAAAACAAACACTATAGAAATCCACTCCGAAATAACAAAACTGGAAATAATAATTGATTAACGGAAGACAGAAAAAACACGACCGTTAGCCTCCAAGAGAATATAATCACTACCAAAGAGTATGTAAAACTAACGTTAAGAGACGGGACTGCCATACAAAAAAAACGATGTATGAACGTGCACTCTAAACCAATACCAACCTAACAGACAGAACCATGGCGCCTGGCGGTACATACTGCCAACATAATGTCATAACTAGTTAGTACTGGGCTAGGAGTAGTGAAAATTTATCGATATCGACTTTTTAAAGACTCGTTATAGTGCGAATTTTATTTTAAAAACATAAACAAATGAAGGGTAAATGATACACAGATTGTTTTAATAAATCTATAATTAACGAATTAACGGAAAAGAAACTTCAAATTCTCACAAAATCATTTATTTTCAAACACTATAATTTTTATTTAAAAAAAATTCTTAGAAATATTACTTCGCTTTTCTTTAGCAATATGTTTGTTTCTTAAATTTACGTATAAGTTTATAACAATTTTCACAAGTAAATATGCATTTTTGTCAATCAGGGTCCAGGTATTCTTTAAATTAACATCTTTTGGGAATCTGAAATAAGATATCACTTTGACCCATTGTTTACACCTTTAAAGTGAATGATAAGTTGAATCTTAAAATTTAACTAAATGACTCAAACAGCATGTAATGCTTACGTTATAATATATTATAATAGAATAATTATACTCGGAATTATAATTCGATTCCACATTTGACATTAGCTACTGTCATTTTGTAAAATAATGATACCACATATAACAGTGTAGAGATGAACACAAAAATCGATAGACAATCGCGATTTATGTTTATGCAATTATAATATTGGAGTGCCAATTAAAGAATAAATTATTGATTTTTATTCAAATAAATACATAATTATTCATAATAATTATATATTTATTTGTAATCACTGCTTTATTTTATAAAAAGTTAATGTTTTTGTTTTTTATATTAAAAACAAAACTTATAATAAAAGAGCCTACATAGATAGTTTTCTGTATATGCAATGCGTGCGCGCTCGTGCAGCTATCGCCATTTTGTTTATCTTCTCATATTCCTTCATTATCAATTTTTTTTATTTATTTTACACACAATTATTAAAGAAAACTCTCAGATCCTTAATAAAATTAATGGTCATAACTAAATCCGTTCAGAAATATTTAATTTCCTGATATACTTAGTCTGTGTTAAAAGTAGTAGTTGTTTAGATATACTACTATAATCGAGAGGAATCGATTCGGAAATATTCCATTTCCGTATCGAATAATTTCGCAACGACACTATTTAATACTTGTCATAACGTTGCAACACTGAAATTGTCAAATCTGGAATCGAATTAAAAGTCCGGGTATAGTCTGAGTTTATACATCGATGTCGATAAATTCTGATTGCTGGGTAAGCACTACAAGAAGTTTTTATAACAAGTTTATTTTATATATTTAAGTTGTTAAAATATATTAAACCTCTATATTTTCTACTAGAATTGACTTCCTTTATGGATTAAATAAGTAATTTAGCTTGCCGATCTTTATCTAATGGATATTTTACCATAAAAATACGTTTGTTACCAACCCGGCATGTTATTGTACCACAAATCTCACAAGCTACTTTTCTCATATTGTTTTACAGAAACACTATTTGAATCTCTGAGAATCACTCACAAAATGACTATAACTAATTAATATTACACTTTTATGTAATAAACACGTGAAAATGTAACTTTAAAAAACACAATATCTTTTATCTGCAATAACCGTCCATCTTATATCACTTTTTGACTTTTTCAATTTTACTGTCAAAAATCAAAATGGCGGTCGATATAATCCATCTATATGTAGAAGAGCCATCGGTAAATGTAGGTCCAAAGTTAATAATGTTCTTCTTAATTTTATCGGATTATAGCAGCCATTAAAAGGACGTCCGTTTCATACATCGTTTATTTTGTATAGGAGTTTCGCCAGCCTGATCACTACGTTGTTAGCCTTGACGTTTCCCACCATTCCTCTTTTATTTATTTATGGCATTAGTACAAAATTATCAGCCATGGTAACTTTTAAATTTTAATATTTTTTTTCCTGTTGGAAGTTGAATCTGACGTAAAATACTTTTAGTCTGTGAAAACAGCGGGAAACGCCAAGATGGGCCACTTCGCCCTTTATGTTACTATCAACCAACTATCACTTCCAAATTCATCCGTCCAGAACGGTCCGCCACAACTATATTTGCAAACTTATCACAATATAAACAGATTAAGTATTTTAAAACAAAAACTATAGAAAACCACTCTGAATTAATAAAAAAAAACTATTAACTATAGGAAAGCAAACATTTTTGCCTATTTTCTATAGTATAAAGTCCAAGAACATGATATCACTCACAGAGTAGGTACATTCAAAGAGGATCATATAAACGCTACGTTTTACGTACAGTAAAGCATAGGAATATTAGTGCTTTTATGACCTGTAGAGTGTAGACACATAAAGTAACACGGTCTTCCTTCCGGTGTCGGGTTGTAGACACGACCAGCTCGGCAAAAAAGAGTATGACATGACAATACATAATTAGTTGAACTAATATTTTACAAAATTTAAATTGACACTACTTGGCCGACAAGTGCTAGACGTTGAGTAACGCTTATATTTTGTTCACATTTATTTATTAACGATTTGATAAAATTCCACCGTAATTGAAAAAGCCAGAATGTTTTTTATGAGCCCGACGTTTCCAATTCTTTACAGTAACCATGGTCACGAGAGGACTGAGGTGTCAGACATCCTACTGTTATCAATTTATTCAAAACTTTTTTTATTTATTTTTGATGTGGAAATCCTTTTCGGACCATACCAGGGCCTTGGGTAGGCGCGCTGGCGTGTGTGGGGACTCGCATTGGGTGAACTACCCCACTAAAACCGCTGCGTGAGCCTTCAGCCGCTATTTGAGGGACCCGGATCGCAGACAACGGGAAACCCTCAGCGACAGACTGGTCCCGGCAAGACCAGATTCTCCACAATAGGGGGACTGCCCGGCTACGACTTGGCAGTCCCCACGACGTCGTGTCTTGCAAGGTCCGGGTTCCCATCCCGGGCCCGACACGAGCACTGTGTTACTGGAAGCGCATTAAGTAGCGCCTCCGGCGCACCTCTGTTCGTCGTCTACGGGGGGAGGCCACATCGGCGGCCTCCTGTCTCATCCGTTCGTCGGCCTCCTTCTGGGACATTACCGTCTCAGGACTCGTCACAGCCGAGCATCGCGGTGATGACGCTCGGCAAAGACAAGTCCCCTCCGATGACAGACGTCAAATCATGACGCAGCGCCGCCCATCTCGGGCACACCTCGAGGGTGTGCTGGGCAGAGTTCACCGCCGCGCCACAATCGTGACATTCAGTCGTCGGCTTCCAGTGGGCGGTCCGACACAAGAAATCACCAAACCATCCGTGCCTTGTGAGAACCTGCGTCAGACGAAAGGCTTGCGCTTACGGCGCATCCACCGCTCAAGGACCGGGCGTAGAGCAGCCGATAGGCGTTGGCCATACGGCTGACTCGCCAAGTCTTCCCCCCACCTCCGCATTAACGCTTCCTGCCCTAGCCGGCGGACCCGTAGGAATCCGTCTGGCGAAGGGGTCAAGCCCAGACACCTCCTATCCGAGACGTAGGAGTATGTCTCGGCCAGAACCTCCGCCACGAGTTCCCACGGGGGGTTGCCGGCCAGAGCGGTTGCTGCAGCCCACGATACCGTACCCCTGGATTACCTTTACCGCGACGACCCGCTATGCCGAGCGCTGCAAGGCCTTGAGGCTCGCAGTGAGGTCACCTACCCTAATCGGGGCACCGTACGTCGCCATGCTCCGCAGTCTCCGGAGTACAGCTGCCTGTGAGCGGCACTGGGTCCTCCGAGGTTCAGGAGGAGTCTGCCCAACGCACTCGCCGCCTTCACGACTTTGGTCCCAACGTTTTGCCCGCAGCTTCACCGCGTTAACTAAGATTTACAACAGCGTCTTAGCGGGATGATATTATATAACCTAGAGCCCTACTCGATAAATGTGTTATCTAAAACTGGAAGATTTTTTCCATATCCTTCCAATAGTTCCTGAGATAAGCGCGTTTAAACAAACAAACTGTTCATACAGTTATAGTTGACTAATTGTTATTCTAAAAATAAGCAATATCGTATCTAGCATTTATAATGGGAGCAAAATATGTGTTGTGTCCGCCTAAACCTAATTAATAGAATCAAGTAAAGGTTATCAATGGATATATATACGCATGTATCATGTCACGGCTAAACAGTTATCAAAATATCTTTAAGAGTAAATAACGGTTGTATATTTATACAATGATGAAAACGTTTTACAATGTGTCGATTTTGGTTTTCATATATTTTGCGTTAAATGTCAATGGGAAAAGGATAAATATTGTAAGTATTGATGAAAGATCAATATGCAATATAAAAAGATCCTGCCAAGAATGCCTCCGTCTGCCTCAGTGTTCTTGGTGCTCGAAGGAAGAAAAATGTTTTTCGGAAGAATTGCTAGACGACGAAAAGTATTGTGAAGACGGAATAACACGTCAAACGAATTTCTCCTGTAAGTATGGACTTGGTTGCTCTTGAAACACGATTTTTTTTTATCCCAGGTATGCAATGCGCTATGCGTTTCACTCCTGAGGGAATAGGTGCTAACTGCCATCATCTTTTTTCTTAAGCTTTACCTTATACGTAAATGTGGCGAGCTTGCAAGCAATTATTAGATTATGCATGAATAATACAATTATTTCGGAAACCTAGTCTCTTATATGTGCAACCGGCATGAACGAATAACCTTTTAAGGACAAGTAGTTAAGTGAAAGATGTAGTTGTAGACGTAAATATAAACATTTTTGTGCTCAGATTTAGATTTTATACTAGCCTTGTTAAGCGCCTACGGAGCGACAGGTTTTTCCATAAATTACACTTTTAGTGAACAGAACCTTATGAATGGAGTGCATATCATGGTCTCCTCTTAAATCCTGTCAAATCACAAATTATTATTATTGGCAGTCCGGGGTTGGTCTCGAGGATCGATTGGAATCATCTGCCATCGGTACTCATTAACGGAGTAATTATTCCTTATAGCAAGTGTGTTAAAAGTCTCGGCGTTTATTTGGACGAACATCTGTCTTGGACCAATCATCTTAAGGAGGTAAGTAGAAAGGTATTTGCTGCGTGGCACTCGATAAGACGTCTTCGTAACTTGCTACCATTTTCCACTAAGGTTTCAATTTCTGAATCCTTGCTTTTATCGCTAATAGACTACGCAGATACCTGTTATGTAAATCTTACCGAGGATCAATTGAATAAGCTTGAGCGCCTTCAAAATATGGCGATAAGGTTCATCTTTGGTTTGCGAAAATTTGAACACATAACAGAATATCGCTCAAAGCTCAAGTGGTTGCCTATCCGTTCTCGTCGTAAAGTTCGTATGCTTTCATTGTTGTACACTATATTAAACAATCCGAAAACCCCTATATATTTAAAGGAAAGTTTTGCGTTTCGAAAGACTGATGGTAAAGAGTTACGGTCAGCTCCTAATCTTCTACTTGAAATTCCCATCCACCAAACCAAATACTTTAGTTCTTCTTTTACGGTTAAGTCAATAATACTTTGGAATAATTTACCTACCGCTATCAAATGCGCTAAAACTTTGAACAACTTTAAATCTATGGTGAGGCAGCATTTTCTAAATTGTCATACATAAAGCACTACAATTCTCCATTTAATTATTATATCTTTTAGCATTAGTGTATATTATATGTTTGTATGTATCTTATTTAGCTTTGTATGTATGTATTTATGTATTTATTTAATATTTAGTCTGTGTACATACTTATATTATATAAATATATATTATATGAGATATATTTTGTTTATTAGGTTTGGGATACATTCTGTTTTGCACTTCCTCCTCTGTGTATCTAATATATTATGTTCCTTTGTACTAGGTTGCCTGGAAGAAATCACTATTTAAGTGATAGGCCGCCTTTGTGACCTACTTATTTATTATTTGTATAAAGATTTTTTTTTTTTTTTTTTTTTTTCTCTCTGTATTATCTTGTAGTGCACAATAAAGAATATTTCATTCATTCATTCAACCTGAAGCAACATTTTATATTTGTTGTAGTAACAACAACCTGTAAAATTATTTTACGTCAGCTTATTTATGGTACTAAGAACAGACTACTTTTTACTTATTTATTAGTAAAGACATGTAATTGATCTTCATTTTTATTGAAGTATTTAAATTATTTTTAATGTGATAAACTAATCGTAAGTTTTCCGAAGAATTCAAAATTAAAAAAATAAACCAAATTAAAATGTATCAATGTAAATCTTATAAATATAACAAAAAAAAAATATTCTTTATAATATTACTAAAGATAGATAAAAAAGTATTTAAAGGGAAATTTCATAATTACAGTGAGTCTAAGAGACAGTGCCGAATGTGCTTGTGCTGGTGATAAAATAACGAAGCAGTGCCATCGTCCTGGTGATAGTGAAGGCCAGGAATGTTCAGGCCGTGGGAGGTGCCACTGTGGACGATGTTTCTGTGATGTTCCAGATACAGAGAACCCCAGCAAGGTACCTATAATGTAATCTACGACATAATTCAACATCTCCATTTTTTATTAGTATACACAGATTTTATTCTTTAATTTTAGGTTATTATTGGAGAGTACTGTGAATTCGACAACTTTTCATGCGATGGGCCTAAATGTAATGAAGGACCGTACTCAATTTATGATGTTCAAAAAGGTTACAAAAGCATGAATGACGAAGGAGCCGAGATTGAGAATCCTGAAGAACTACAGTTGTAATATACTTAATAAAAGTCTTTATTTTAAAATTATTTTTATTTGTAATATAGCGTTAGTATTAGTGTGTCATATATGTAATATGTATGTAAGTATATATAACAAATATAATAATAATAAAATATTTATGAACGTCAATTTGGTCCCGTGCTAAGTTTCCGAAGAACTTGTGTTACGGTTACCAGACAAGGGAAATACCTACATATAATATTTAATACTTTTTTATACTAACATATATATTTAAGATTTAATTAAATAACACACATATTTAATACATATCCATGACCCAGGAACAAAGAAACTTTTTTTCTCCCTGGCTAGATTCGAATTCGCTGGCTCCGGGATTGCGCGCGAACGCGCTAACCATTGAGCCACAGAGGAGGAGCCACAAATATATTATATAGCTGTTGCCCGCGGCTTTGCTCGCGTAAAATTTGGAGTAGCGCAGTTCCCCTTTCCTGATTTAGAACAAAGAAGACAACTCGGAACAGAATATTATTTTAATAAACTATTGTAAACAATATTATATATTGTCTTTCCATTTGGGGATAGAATGTAGACATTCTGGGCATTGGACACACGCGAACATGCTACATACAATTGTCAATTAGAAAAATTTTCATTACATAGTCTCTGGGCATCCAAATTTCACATGAGCATGACTGGGACACCTAGTTTTAATTTAAGCTTTTGTGAGGGTACATCTGACAGCTCAAGAGAATTTAGAAACTCTACGGGATACGATATGCTCTTTTCTGTACCATGACTGTGTCTATTGATAAATACTCTGTTGTACCTGTCCTGGTACTTTACTCTTACTTATATGTCAGGATTTACTTAGTTGATAATATCATTTTTAGGTGCTAAAATTGCTTTTTCACATTAATATTGATTTTCTTGTATATTGTTTTATAAGTCTGGGTAAACACTTGCAACTAATTCTAAACCACTGTGTATTAATTGAATCAGCCCTCTACATTAGTTTCTAGCCGACCATCTCCTATTTTAAATAGTGTTTCGGCATGGTTGCCAGCATTTGTGTCGTCATATTTGTAGTCAAACTGAACTTCATTACGGTGGCCCATATAGTGAACGACTTGAGACATGCTTTAATTTCGTCTGCAAGTGTCCCCTTCTGAATGACTGCTAACGTTTGGCGGAAATCACCAGCCAATAAAACCACCATCTCTCCCATAAATTAAAATTAAAATTAAAATAACATAGGTACTGCTGTGCAAATCCCGGAGCGTTCAATTTAGTGTTTCTACCCTTTTTTTGTGCGCCATAGTACTTTCATCGCACACCAAGATTTTGCACTGACGTGCAATAGTTGCAATGCCATGCGCTATTTTTACTAAAATTACAGATAGGTGAATCTTCCTGGGTGAGATCAAAGAGTAGCGCACCATTCCCATGTTCTGTTAGCTGCAACACTTCGTCAAATACTCGTTTTTGTTCTGGTAGTAATTTGGGTATCAATTCAGCTACTTGCTGCTGCAAAGCTGGTATGTCATAGTTTATTTCTCGTATAATCTCATCTGATAGTTCATTTTCGTTCGTTCTCCGAGGGCTGATCATTCCAAATTCATTCAAACGCTTACCCACTATAGCCATTACTTTGTCTTAAATTTTTCCAGGGGCTTCGTTATGCTGATGATGATAAATGTGTTCATTGTATATCATGTCCGTGTGTGTCTAATGTAGCCTACGCAAAATGTCTTCCGCCATGTACTCTTTATATTTGTTCCATAATTCATTAGGATAAGATAGCCCGCAAGATGATAATATTATAAGGGGTTGCATAAAGGTCTCTGATTTTGGCTGGTGATTTGCACTGGACAGCTTCCTTTATAGTTTCGTCTCAGTGATTATCATTCTCTAACAGACCCAGAGTTTTACATGCTTCTCTATATGTTCCGAATTTCTGGCCGTTGACAATTTTAAGATCACTATAGCTTATAGGACCCTGAATTTGGTGTAGCAGCAAACGTAAACAGAAACATTCAAAATTAGTATCGTGGACGGTGTACACATGACCAAGGGCATCAGATGATTTCATTCTGGGCCAATTTTCAACAGACATTGAAAACGGCCTTCGCAGTCCTTTGTAGATGTGTTTCAGGTATAACAACGGGAGATTTTAGCACAGAAACACGTTTTGGCAAAAGAATCGCCCTGACAAAGATGGAAAAAGGCTGTTAATGTTGTTTTGGGCGGTGTAGATACTTTTTCTTGGAAATTGTTCTCGGTAAAATATATGCACTCTTCATTTTCTAAGTGTACAGCAAGATAGGTTACTGTTGGATGTCTTTCAGGCAAGAGGAATTTATTACTGCTGACGTAACGTCCTGCTTGAAATGTTTGCACTTCATTCAGAAGACGTGCTCCTTCATTCCTGAGATTAAATATTATAGCCTGTCAATTCCTTTGTTTATATATTTGTATATTTGATTGCGCGGACAGAGCTACAGGCTTCTACATTAATATGAGCATTGAAAATTTTATATAAAATAGGCAAATATGGGACGTCTAAGATTTCGTTCGCTCCAGATCGAGTCTTAATTGTAACTGTTCGGCCATCGTCTTCGGGCGCTGTGCGCCTGCACAACGGGTAGCCATTGTCATTTTGCACAGTTTCTTTTATCAACTGATTAGTGAAAATCCTTGTGCATTTTCCAATGTTCATGTATTGCGAGGCTGAATTTCTAACACCACAGGGACCGTGTACCATGTTTTGGATAATAGTGTCATACAATTCTTTATCTATTTGGATGGGCGGCATCTTCTTTTTTAAGCTTTATTAGAACGTACACATATAGCAGCCCCCTTTTTTTCTATTCAATAACATATAATTAAATAATTAAATACAAATGACAGTACATGAAACATTGTATTTCGCCGAATATATTAAGAACATTAACGAAAGCAAAATTCTATGAACAAATCGAAATTGTTACAACTGAAAAATGCCCCCACGTGTCTGCCTGTTCGGGTAGCAATATAGTGACATTTCCCCCACTACGTCGCACTGCGCCAACGCAACCCAGATTTTTTTTTGAACTACCCTAGAAACTTTCATCTCCTATGTAATGCTCATATAGGCGAAAACCTTAAAAACGGTGGAACAATTAATTAATCATGGTTATTTAATTCTTATTATCTCATAGTCATCTTCTATGTATAATGACAAACTTCCATACAAACTTTCATCCCCTTTTTAAACCCCCCTCAGCTTATTTTCGCGATAAAAAATAGACTATGTCCTTTTCCAAGCTCTAGTTTATCTCTGTACCAAATTTCATCAAAATCGGTTAAGTGGTTTAGGCGTGAAAGCGTGACAGCCAGACAGACAGACAGAGTTACTTTCGCATTTATAATATTAGTAAGGATTACTATTCCTTTCTAACGTTTTAAGGTTTTAACAAAATATAATAACAAATTCGTTAACCTTAACAAATAGGATCAGATACATGCAACGCCATCTGTTGACAACCTACATACCTACTTATAAGTCGGTACTGTAAATTGTCAATAAATCGGTACTATAACGGCGGCTTTCAATATCCTATCTTAAAACTTTCTTATATATCTTAAAATTTTGACAGATTTTCTAAGAAAATGTGTCAAAATTTCAAGATAGATAAGAACATTTTATGATAGATAGGATATTGAAAGCCGCCGTAAATGGTCAATAGATGGCGTTGGTCTGATCCTATTTGTTAAGTATCTTATTTAGCTACATTTCAAATACATATATCTTTTGATAGAGTGAAGCGATTGCGATGAAACAAAAACTAAATGTTACTCTAAGTTACGCTAAATTTTTATGGATAAAATTTATTTACACTGGTTTTGTAGTTTTCACGTGATGCGTGCACAACTAAACAGACAAACAGACAAACAGACAAACAGACATACAGACAAACAGACAAACAGACAAAAATTCCAAAAATGCTGGAAATGGATTCTGTTAGTAATCCTTTAACACCCAGGCTATTCTTTTTTTAAATATTTTCAATGTACAGAAACAACTCCTCTACAAATTTATTATATGTATAGATTAATATGTACTATGCATTATTAGGGTAATAACTTTTATTGTAAATTACCTCTAAGAACGTTAAAGTTGACCTAGACTCAAAATATTTTTTCAAAAATTACCCATACCTTCAAAACGAGAACTGTCAAAAATCTATAAATTAAAAAATTAATAAGTAGTAGGTACCCATTTCAGAGGCATTATATAGTAGGTATACTTAGAACTTTATCAATGTTATTAATTGTTATTATCAATAAATAAATGTAATTAGGAAATGTTCTTTAAATTATTCCTTTTTTAATTTGTCTCGAAGTATTTCACAAAGAAATGATCTCGGGCGCAGCGCGCGATAAAGCGAGAAGCCCCGTCTCAATTAAGGAATTGATATGAGGCAAGCGTCTGTCGCGGATAGCTCATCGCTCTCGAGTGCTGGTTACGCTAAATTAGATTTCAACAAGTCCATTTTCTTCTCCAGTACTTTTCACTGCATCTTTATTTTATAGGGTTTTTGTGAAACTTCGTCAATCAGGCCTACAATTCCGATCAGTTCGTTGATTTTTGTAAGTTGACTTTTTAATTAAGAACTGTAAGCACGAGTTAGAATATTATCGCGAGTTCCTTTCTTTAAAATTTAATAAATATTTATTTCAGCAATTTTTTTTTTGTATTAAGTATCTAAACTAATGTAATAAAGACTGTTTGTTAGTTATTTGTAAGCTATTCCACTGTTTATTATATATTACAATATTTATTAGTCAACTGGTATTTTAATAATTATAATTTTCTGTGTAAGTTTTAAAGAAAGAAGATATTCAAAACTATTAATATTTTACTATTTTTTGTAGTTAAATGATCTTAAAGACTTTAAGTTAAAGTATGACTATGAACGTAACACAACAAAATAACTTCTTTGCCTTAGAATAATTACAATCTTCGTTGCTTATCCATACACGGAAATTATGAGGAACATACAAAGATTCCACACCTCAAGTATGGAGCCGAACAAAAAGTTACGTTTCAAGATTTATTGGGTTTTCGTCTTCACGAGAATAACATTTAATTGAAAATATCCGTCTTTATTCCCACAGAAAATACACAGCATTACTGAAGATGAAATTTATTTGACACGTTATTAGTACTTTATGAAGCTTAAGGAAAAATAAATATAGCCTTTTATTAGGTATCTTTTTTTCGAAAAACATACTGGGGGCCTAGCCAAAATGCCATTAAGAAAGCGGTTAGCGAAGTTCGAAATGATAAAATGTATAGGATGGACCACGTGATTAACCGCGGCCTTATGTCAATCCCTTACATTTTATCCCTTATATTTTATCATTTTCGAACTTCGCTAACGCTTTATTAATGGCATGTTGGCTAGGCCCCCTTTTCGTGTACCGTTTTTATAAACCAGGCCTCACGTGACAGGAGTAACTGAATTTGTGTTCAATAATTATGTCGGAATGCAGTAACGGAGAAGCTCATGGCGACCAATTCGATTAGGTGCCGCCTAAATTGTTTTACAGTTGATTAGCATCATGAACGCAATTGGAGAATATCGTTAACGGGGCGTTTATACAATGACTAGCTGTTACCCGCAGCTTCGCCCGCATGAACTTAGATTTACGGATTTATCATGTTTGATGATGATCATTTTCCATTTTAATAATGACTAAGTTTTTGTATTAAAATGGATAATATAATATGTTATCTTGAACATAAAGACATATTATATTTCTTCGGAGACTTTCTGCATGCATATTTATTATTTACTATTTAGGATACTATTATTACACTGCCCGTTCAAATCACGGCAACACGATTTATTTTCTTGCGTATTATTTTGATTTTGCCATATCTCCTAAAGTATTCATTTAATTTGCTTGATGTAAAGGGGAAAAATAATTTTCATGAAGTGCTCAAACCAACTAACTGATTTAAAATGATAAGCATTCATACTGTATTTGTGTAAATAACTTTCAAATTATCGCGTTATAATTGCCCATTTTTTAAAGTATTAAATGGATATAGTATGATATCCCTAAGAGATAGACATATGCCATCGCGGACTTTTTATAGACCTATTTAAGATACATAATTCCACGATACATTATGTTGTTATATCTCAAAGGGCATAGGCAGCGTATGCGTTGGAAACTCCCAGACGGCCAATTTTTTTCCGACACCTACAATTATTGTTATATCTTAGCCGATGTATATAAAAACTTAATAAATTATGTACATAAACCTTCCTCTTGAATTGACCTATACATTAAAGAAAACCGCATCAAAATCCATTTCGTAGTTTTAAAGATTTAAGCGTACAAAGGGATATAGGGACAGAAAAAGCGACTTTATTTTATAATATGTAGTGATAGTGATATAATATTGATACCTTAAACAAATGTAGATACCCTTATTAATTCAAGGGGGCCTAGCCAAAATGCCCAAAATAGACCCACGTGATTAAGCGTGTCCTTATGTCAATCCTATACATTTTATCATTTTCGAACTTCGCTAACGCTTTCTTAATGGCATTTTGGCTAGGCCCCAAGAATCGAGATTTACAAAAAATATTGTTAAAATTGTTAATTATTATATTAATACCATTTTCTTACGAATTTCATAGCGGTTTCTTTTATAAGTAATATAACTTTTTATACCATGGTCACCGGAGGCAGGATGTATTCAGCTACCTGCCTATTCAGTAGTAAGTACTACCGTCTTTTTCGCGCAAAACGCACTAAATGGATTTTGATGAAATTTTACAATATAAATCTTACGTATCAGAATAACATATAGGCTATAATTTATCAATTTGTACTCCCACGGGATTAGGAAGTACGCGGATAAAAACGTCTTGCTTTTTTATATCTTAATTAAATAGTTACCTTAATATAGGTTGTAGAAAAACAACAAGATCCAGATGTTATAAACACTTATTTAAATTTCTTAAATTCCATTTAATAAACTCTTATTACACCTTTTTCAATTTTCTAGTCAGTACTGCTGGTTTATGAAGACTGCCGTTTTCTCACAACAAACTATTTATACATCAAAGACCGAAAAAAAGATGTTTCGATTAATCTATAAAATGAGTGCTCGACTTATGACAGACCGAAAACTCTTCCTCCAAACTAATACTCGGTTACTAACTTAGAAAATATCAACCTTCTTAATTAATTAATATAATGTACATAAAAATATAAATACAACATAAACATTTTTAAGACAATTCCTTAAAAAATAGAAATTTAATTTATAGCATTAGAAATAGTCAAATCACAAATTATCTTAATATAAGTAAGTAATATATAAAATTGGAGGTGTGGGTTTCATTTTGCATTCAAAACTACGCATCGCAGACGAAAGGTGTTTTTATGTGGCAATAGGTAAAAGAAGGGTACAAGGTTCCCATTGATCTAAAATGGTCTGGATGGTTCAGAAAACCATTTTAGAAAAAGACTTTAATATGCTATGATCGATTGAGAGTGTTCAAGAAATTTCTAGAATTATCTAGAAAATTCTACAATGATCTGGGAAGTTCTAAAATAATATGGAAAATTTTAAAATCTGCGTTTAGATTCTGATCGAATGAGAACGTTCTAGAAAATTCTAAAATGATCTGGGAAGTTCTAAAATCTACGTTTAGATTCTGATTGAATGAAAGTGATTTAGTAAATTCTAGAATGTTCTAGAATATCTCCGAGCAAACGAGAAAGCTTTAAAATATATATCAACATTCTTATCGATCGAAAATAGGCTGAGTGTTTTAGTAACTTTTAAAACATCCCAAAAAATTCTAATATCAACAAAATAATTGTACTGTTAATAATGGCGCAGCGAGGGGTATTCATAGCTAGTTGTTACTATAATTTTCTAAAAGTGTATAAATTAATTTAAATTATGGCAAAAACATTACAAGGTTAATAACAATAGTTAATTGCAAAGTCTTTGAATTACGCCAAACATAATTATAATAATGGCAATACTTCACCATTAGGTACTTACCAAAGTCTTATTAGCTCATTTTAATGCTTTATTTCGTCTTTATGGCTGCTGGGAGCATGGGTACCTACTTTCCTTTAAAGTCGTAGAATTTATAATTTGTTACGGGTCAATGGGTAATCCTGCAGATAAAACGATTTATGGTCATTATTTGTTCAATATCAAGATCCGCTTGACCAAATTCTATATTACGCTACGTTCTTACAATATTTTTTTAGACTTTTGCATTATTATTTAATTCGTTATAATTAGATTATACCGCCGGCATACTTAGCTTCATGAAAATCGTTGTAGACGATTCCGAGATTCAGATTATATATGTATGTATAAGAATTGCTCGTTTAAAGATATTATACGATGCGATATCGTACGTAGGTATTATATGGAAAATCTTCTTTTTCTAAAACACTAGCTGTTGCCCGCCGCTTCGCTGGTTTGTTTTTTATGGTTGATGTTTTACACCTTCTATCCGAAAAGCCCAAATATCTTACGGAACCCTATTTTTTTCCAGAATAAAATTTAGCCTATGTTACTCGTGGATAATGTAGCTTTCAAATGGTGAGAGATTTTTGAAATCGGTCCAGTACTTTTTGAGCATTTATTACAACCAAACAAACAAAGTTTTCCTCTATATAATATTAGTGTAGATGTAGATGTAGATAGATTGTGTTTGTTAAAGTTATATTTAAAATTATGTGTATGCAATTTTATCTAAGGCTTTCCAAAAGTGAAATACGAATATATACCTATCTACACATAATATACACACAATACTACGCGTATATTGTTAGCGTATGTAGGCGTAATTTGATCAAGTATCTACGCCATATATTTTGAAAAAAGAATGAGTAAAAATGCTTAAAAGGCTACGTGAATAATTCGTGGTAAGACGTGACTGAAGTATGAAGTATAATATGGTGTCAATGGATCCCGTCTATACGTAATACGTATATAGTCCTCAATAGGTCTGAAGATCACATAATAATATGCCATTGGTATTCTGGAGCGGGCAAGAATGCGCATTCCGTTGAGGCGACTTCCCGGCGTGCCTCATATACCCCCCAGGGGTAAATTTCACACCCTATCGCTACATCATTATTTAAATATATTTTTAATAGATTTCATGATTGCCTTTGTGAAATAAAATACACGTTAATAATGAGGGCTCTTGAAATTTTTAGAAAGATTGCGTTAATGTAAATTCTAAGTAGGGTAGGGTAAGGCGATTGAAGTGACTTTCAAACGGGGTTTGGAATAACGGTTCGGGTGTTTAAGCACTATATTATCTATGGTATAAGTATATTCAACATGTTATAAAGCATTATTTACAATTGACGAGTTGTGGTATAAATTAGATGATAAAGTTTCGTAAGATCCGGTTGGTTGGTCCGGGAGATTTGAGGGATTCTTGGACGAGAGACTTGTTTTGTTATGGGAAGTTTCATAATTAAACACATATTGTCTTGAATCGAAATGGGCCGTCTAATTGGTAATCATTATAGTATTCTTATCGTTTATTTTTCTTATCATTAGTATAGTAGTTATATTTTGAAAGACTAAATAAGACTTATTCATCACCAAGTACATATTGAACTGATAGAGTTTACGTAGTTCTCTACGTACTACTTAAACTCTTATCGGTACTACTTATCCAAAGTAATTAGGCGCACGACAGCGACCGATGTGGGTTTATATATTTCTGGTCACACATAATATGAAAAAAACTTAATTATCATTTTTGGTCAAGGGGCCTAGCAAAATGCCACTAAAAAAGCGTTAACGAAGTTTGAAATGATAAAATGTATAGGATGGACCACGTGATTAAGCGCTTCCTTATGTCAATCCCATACATTTTATCATTTTCGAACTTCGCTAACGCTTTCTTAATGGCATTTTGACTAGGCCCCCGGGTCTTGTAATAAGAATGTAAAAGAATAGTTTTCTGTTTGTCATTACAATAAATAATTATTATAACGATAATTCGTGTGTGGTAAATGGTAATTATCACATTAAACGCGTTTCGCTTGTCGCTTGGAGTATCATCGGTCTGGATTCGAAATGAAGAGTTTTATAAAATTCGCTATTCAAGTTTGATAAAGGCTGATGATGATGATGATGAAGTTTGAAAATGTCGAAATTAACGTCACACATTTACTGATGGGAGGGTTGCGCTGTGCCGCGTTTTCCGCTGCATGGACATGGGTAATACCATCTTGTTTCTCCCGTGAAACAGCTTTGCTGTGTTTTTGAGAAGGGCAAGACAGCGAATGTAATTACTGTCACCGAAGCGTTAAGCTTTTTGATTTGATGTCTCAAGATAGGCAACACAAATAACTTCTATAAGAACTTTATCGTTTCCTAATGGCTGAGCATCGTGACTCTTGGTCTTCATCGGCTCCACTCCATAGCTTAATGTATTGCGACCATTCATCTAAGTTGTTCGGATGTTTTGGTCTGACCATAGTGTAGAATTTCTTTACAAGATATTTTGCCCTCAATCTTTCCCGCCATCATTGGTACCTCCAGTTTGTCTGTATGTATCTACGCGCCATACGTCCGAAGTATAGCACTTGTCTATACATAGAAAGCTGAAGAACGATGAGCTGTCCATGGTTAACAATTGATGAATAACACTGTACTTCATTGAATATCTGTAAATGTATGTTTTAATGTGTACACTGTTGGTGTATCAAATATAATAAATAAATAAAAAATAAAATAAAATAAATGAACACAGCTTTAAAGCTCTAATCTTTGCCTATCAGCCGCCTTGGTGTCCATGTTTCTGCACCATATAACGCGTTGGAGAAAGGTGAATTTTGGTTCTGTTGTCGATATTCCTGATTTTCCAGATTTTACTGGATTACATCATTGCTTGGCCATTCCAATCCGCCGACGTATCTCGGTTTCGCATTCGCCCCTGTTGTTATTATGGAGCCAAGATATTGAAACTGGTTCACTATTTCGGTTGAGAGCGGTCAGTGCATTGGTTAATTTTGAAGCATCAGCTCTAGCTTAGTCTTGCTATTATTGATAGATAACATATTATCGCCTGCATACCTAAGTGCAATAAATAAGTCAATCAATAATTAATTGATACCACCTACACTTATACCACCTTTACAGTCTTCGAATGTCTGTCGTATGAATTACTAGCTGTTACCCGCAGCTTCGCCCGCGTGAACTTAGGTTTACGGATGTATCATGTTTGATGACGATCATTTTCCAATTCAATAATGACTAAGTTTTTGTATTAAAATGGATATAATATGGTATCTTGAATATAAAGATATTAAGTATATTCCTTCGCAGACTTTCTGCATGCATATTTACTATTTAGGATACTATTACATAGTATTACACTGCCCTCTCAAATCACGGCAACACGATTTATTTTCTTGCGTATTATTTTGATATTGCCATATCTTCTAAAGTATTCATTTAATTTGCATGGTGCAAAGGGGAAAAATAATCTTCATTAAGTGCTCCAGCTAATTAACTGATTTAAAATGATAAGGATTCATACCGTATTTGTGTAAATAACTTTCAAATTATCGCGTTATAATTGTCCATTTTTTAAAGTATTAAATGGATATAGTATGATATCTCTAAGAGATAGACATATGCTATCGCGGACTTTTTTGTAGACCTATTTAAGATACACAATTCCACCATACATTATTTTGTTACATCTCAAAGGGTTTAGGCAGCGTTTTCGTTGGAAACTCCCAGACGGCCAATTTTTTTCCGACACCTCCAACAATTATTGTTATATCTTAGCCAATGTATATAAAAACTTAATAAATTGTGTACATAAACCTTCCTCTTGAATTTTCCTATCCATAAAAGAAAACCGCATCAAAATCCGTTGCGTAGTTTAAAAGATTTAAGCGTACAAAGGGATATAGGGACAGAAAAAGCGACTTTGTTTTATAATATGTAGTGATGATGTTCTTGCCGTGGATATAAAACACGATAGGAGAAATCACGGATCCCTGTTGCACACCTTTTCTGATCTCGAAACGGTTAAACTTTATTTTTTATATAAAACTTTGGTTATAGAATTTTTTTTTTCTTATGCTTATATATTTTTTATTTCTTTGTGTTGTTATTTTTAAGCAATCAAATTACTTGAAACTCTGCTGTCGTCGCGTAAAGCGTGGAGACCTTTTTAAGTATCTCGAAAGTCTTAAGTATGCTTAAATGAGAGCCAAAAAGAGATTAACATTAAAAGATGAATATTTATGAAGCTATCTATCATTATTGTGCAAAGTGATTTTGAAAGTGAACCCTTTTGGCTTTTATTATATTATCTATATTATATCTTAATCTAATGATAGAATTAATGGCTTATTTCATCAGCATCATTTACCAATTAGAAAATGTTATACACACTTTGTGCCACACATAAAATTGTTTGAATGATATTATTTCCTTCCTTTAAACTTTTTATAATACCCTACTTCCTGCTAATATTATAAACGCGAAAGTTTGTAAGTATGGATAGATGGATGTTTGCAACTCTTTCACGTAAAAACTACTAAATGGATTTTCATGAAACTGTACAATAATATAGACTATAATTTATCTCCATACTCCCACGGGAACTGGAAGTGCGTGGGTGTAACCACGGGGCGCTGCTAGTGTCTTCATAAAAAGCTGCTATATTATGTTACTTGCCTCTGCTGGGCACGAGTTTCCTCCTCGAAATGAGATGAGGATTGTGTTGGGCCAGAGTTCACCGATCATTATGTGCTGGTCCAATGTGAGTTTTATTTCAATTGCTACAGGCCTGTTGCTGTAAATTAATTAGAGTATGATAATTAATGATAATAAAATGATACGAACATACAAATAATGATGACATTGAAGTTTTGGTTTTAGTATTATAAAATACAGTTTCAGTATTACGTGAGTATCTAAAAAAAATATTTTCTATAAGTAAAATAATATTCACGTAGATTTTTAATTTCTGACAAATACTTCAGCAAAAATACCTTATTAAACCATAAAATTTCTAGGTGGTATTAGCAAAAATTTAGAAACGCTCTTATGGTAAATTATGGGTTGTTTCAGGGGTTGCTCTTACTACACAAAATTCGAAGTGACGAAGGTTGAAATTCGACTTGTGGTGGATTTTAAGTTTGATTTTCTTAATTTAGTCTCTTTATTTAGGTAATAAAAATGTCTTGTGGAATAAGTTTAAAAAAAAACTTAAAGCTGAAAATATCTCCGTAGGATGAAACGAGTGTCCTGACAAGAAATTGTACAGTCTCAAGTCTAGTCAATGGAGGAGCAATCAATCGAATAGTTAATGGATTGATTCTCATCCAAATACGACCGATGTGTCATAAGATCTCTTCTCTATCATGACATAAACACAGCACAAAGCATGATTTGTGGTAAATTGTTTTACATGCCTCGTTTCCGTTAGGAAGGACGCGCTCTGCCTCGCAGTCGCTTGGCTGTCACTATCCAGCTGATTTTATTTTCCTGTGAAACAAATCGCATTTGATTTTGTTTCTACGACGCAAGCGTTATTCTGGGTAAGAAAATTTTTTCATAGCAAGATTTTAAGATCTTGTGTTTAATACAGTTTCTATTATGATATTTGAAATTAGAATGAATTTCATTTTTTCTTGTATTTATTGATATTTGATGCCAATCGACTTTAAATATGTAATAACATATCATTTGATATTTTTACAAATTGATCTTATTTGACTATCTTTATAGGAAAAAAATGGAAATGCCTTCAGCAATCTCATCATAATAATATGACGATTCTGGATAAATATTTTCGTCATTCCATATCCATATACCATTCCAATATCCCTTAATGTACTTTTTATTTTACCACAAAACTAAGAAGGTTTCGAATAAAATTTGATTGCTTAAAACTGCATAGATACGCATTACTTTATGTCTTAGAAAGTAGTCTATGAAGTGTCTAGGGCGGGCGGGACCGCCACAGGGCGGGGACAGCGGAGGGTGTGTAAAAATTACTCCACAATGCTGAATTCGTTGGCAATTTTTTCATACATTCTACATCTTTTTTTCTCATGGCTTACAAAGTTGGTAAAGATTTTTGAAAAAAAATTAAGAGATCTGTCGTAAAAATTTTACATCAAAAATTAAAAATAGGATTATATCACGTCTCCTACTAGCCCGCATCGACAGAAAAAAAAAATAAAAATTAAAAATACTCTTTAATAAATTAGAATCATCAAAAATATTTTAAAATGGCACTGTATTAAAAGCATAAACACAATTTTTATCGCAATATATTCGCACCTTGAGGCTTGCTCAGAAGGTTCGACAGCTCCGCCCTCTCTCCCCTGCCCCATCCGCGTAATGCCCCTTCTAGCCAGCGAGTGCTTGGCCATCGAGTCAGCCGGAGTACGTTGCGCGGTTGACACCACTGTGTACGATAACTAGCTGGTAGTCTAGCGTTCGTAATTTTAAAGTTGTTCGAGCCAAAAACACAATGGATGTCGAGGAATTCCGCGTACGGGGAAAAGAAATGGTGGACTACATATGCAAGTACATGACAACTTTGAAGACGCGCCGGGTGACTCCAAGCGTAGAGCCAGGGTACCTCCGATCCGAACTTCCCGCTGAAGCGCCCTTCCACCCAGAATCCTGGGAGGATGTGATGAAGGACGTGGAGAATAAAATCATGCCAGGGGTCACGCACTGGCAGCATCCGAGATTCCACGCTTATTTCCCAGCAGGTAATGGATATCCGTCGATATTGGGCGATATGCTGTCAGCGGGCATCGGCTGCATCGGATTCTCGTGGGTAAGTTTGGTTGATTAAATAATTATTAGTCTGCATTCCTAATGAACTTTAAAAGTGAAGGTGTGTGACGTTCACAACCCGCATTGATCCAGCGCATCGGTGAACTATGGCCCATATAATACTCGATATTTTATTTATATTTTTAATAAATTATCCAGCAAAAAGCTCGAAAGCATTAGTATAAAAAATAGTTTGAAATGAAAGTTAATATATAATCAGCTGGTCTCATAAGATAGTTCTCTCTTGGTTAATTTTTCGTTGAACTAGCAGCTTAGATTTTAATTTTATTATCAGTTGAAAGTCTACGGCTTTCGATTTCTTCGATCTTCGATTTCGATTAGAAATTGTATCATAATTATTATAAGAAGTTTTTCAGTTCCAATTACTGATTGATTAATAACATAATATATAAAAAGGAAAACTATTTTTACTCTAATAAAATATTTTATGTCAAGTACTTTTCATATTTTTGCAAAAATAATGTTTTCGTTATTTAGTACCGACTCCTTAACAATCCCTTTTGAAATTCGAATACATTTTGCTTGTACATTTTTACAATAGAGCAAGATAGGAGTGGAGGTATTGAAATATGTTTACCATTTTTATAGATAGTGACAATATTTTAATATCAATTAGGACATACAAAGCTAAAAAAAGATGGTGAATATAATATTACGATATATTTTCATGCCCGCTGCATGCATGCTTTCATGTTATATACATGTTATATATAAAAAAAACACTTTTCTTCGAAAATTATATCAAAATATACATTATTAATATAAAGATACTTATTATTTCCAATCTTCAAAATAATTAACACTTTTCACAATTAAATCTTCTTAAGTTATTATTATGTCTGTTTCTTATCAATAAGTTCTAAGAGCCGACATGTTAACGGGCTATCGGGTGTCAATCGAAATAACTAAGTTTTGATCGGATCAAGTTTTCAACTTGCCTCGTACACTAATTCGTCATTCGCTCACGCGGGTGATCCTTTTCATCAACTATAATTAACACAATTAATAGGAGAAAATAACTAGCATGAAAATAGCACTTAATGTTATGTTATGCTATTTTATTCGTCAATTTTAGAGATAAAAAAAGTACTTTTATATGGTCACGGGAGAACCGTGGTTCCTGTAAAGTATCCGAAACGTTGGGCATAACAAAACTTAATAAACCGCGATAAAATCTGTAAAAGTTGTTTCATTACAATAAGTAAAATTCGCGTAAACATAAGAAAACAATATAAAAAATACTCTTCAAAAGTCTCATGCAGTGTAAAAAATTTAAGGACTTTTTTAAAAAAGTATTGCACATTAATATCACGTCTAATCGTATTTATTATATAACTAAATTTTATATTATCATATACTGCTAGGTTCGCCTTCTTTTTGATTTTTTAGATACTTATTCCTTAGAGAAATCTCAATTTTTTCATACATGACCTCTAAACATTCTTTAATCAAAAATTTTAAACGTTTCAAAAAAATAATTTATGTTATATAAAACATCTGTGTATTTGCTGGCACCAAGAATTAACATCTTGTCTCAGCATAGGCAAAACAAATAAGTTGCCTGGGCCAGTTCTAGGTAAATTAGTAAGTTCATTGTCGATGTCGACTACTTACCATCAGGTAACAAGTCTGGCAATTTGCCAATAAAAATATATATTATAATATATATAAATGATATTAAACCATCCAAGTGTCGGTTTTTATTTGTATCTACAAAGCTACACAGTATACTACGAGGTTAGCTACGCTCCTCTACGACTTCTACGGAGTTCGTAGAGTATGTTGTAGAGATACCGGCGAAACAGTCTAAAGAATAAAGAGGTGTCACTGGAAGTTTATAGCGTTACGAGAATTAACATCAACATCATCATCAGCCTTTATCCGTCCACTGCTTAACATCGGCCTCCCTCAATGAACGCCAAGACACCCGATATCATGCCACTCACATCCAACACGGACCCATCACACGAAGGTCACGTCTCACCTGGTTAAAGGCCGATCATTAGTATATCACCTACCTAAACGAAGCCTCCAATATAGAACCTTATTGGCCCATCGACAATCCGTTCTCCTGAGCGTGACCAGCTTTCTGCCACTTCGACGAGCTTATTCATCCCGTGATCATTCCCTGCGATTGTCAATCCGCCTGCTCAGCGTGGCAATTATGAGCATAATCCTAAATGAAAATCAGGCGCTAGTTACAATAATACTTAAATATTTATTATCACTTACCCTCAGTGTTAATTAGATAAATAATGATTGAAGAGGCATTAGAAATAGCACTTAAACGATCCTAAAATTACATTGCTATTATTTATACCTTTTAAATATATAAAATCGATATTTCTATATTGAGTAGTAATGTTATCGATAGTCATTACGTATTCTTAAGTCGATTTAACAAATAAAATTTTGAACTTTAACTTGATAGCAATAAGACATAATGTTTATTTTGTTAAACGCACTAACTACTTGTAACTGCAAAATCGATGTCCTACTGCCGTATTGATTATTCAGTAATTTTAATTTTAAATTACATGCAGCGTAGTGTTCCTTTTGCTCTATCAGATTGAGATATTTTCCTTGTCCAATCTGTCCAATTTAAATATGACCAGGTATTTATAAAAAATAATTTACCTTAGAGTTGACAACATTTAATCATAGAAAAATATAACATTAATCATTAATAACTTCAGTTAAAATTTGTAGTTCTTAATTATTATTATATTGAACAATCTTAATCCGACAAACGTTTCCCTACGCTCACACAAAAAATAATAAAATCATCATTTTCTTATAAAAACCTTGTCCTGGTGATAACCAACACAACAAAAAAAGAATTATCTAATTTGGTGCACAGGCGTACTAACATTGTGAGAATTCCTTTTTATATGGGATTGTTAACCTTGAAAATAGTCAAGCTTTATGTATTCTTATCAGAGTGTATATTATATACTATGCTTTTTCTGATATTACTTTTTAATAGAGTTGATCTCATCCTTATTACAAATTCTAATGTAATTAAATACCCAACATTATAAGGAGTATGTAAGGGAACGTGCCTTTGCGTAATATTCTATATATCCTATTCCTTTATAATATTTTATAGTGTATTATGTATACATTCATCATTATTGATATTTTATAAAACAAAGAATATTTTTTTATAATAATAGTCAAGACCTCTAAATAATATAACAAGATACACCATATTGTATACTAGTATTACGAGGAGATCATGTGTATTTCTGTACGTTTTTGACGAACAACTCAAAACTGGAGGATCGATTAAAAAATTTCTTGCACCATTAGAAATGACATTTTTACCGGGTAACATAGGCTATATGATGCGGAGCTGCGTGCAACTGCTAGTTATTAAATATACACAATAATATGTTTGCCTATTTTATGGTACCATTAACACGCTTAAAATTACACTCTTAAAATTTTACATGATGTATCTAATATAAATTATGTATTTTATTTTGTTAAGAAAAGAGTTTTTCTTAGAGGATACTGCATATCAAACGAGATTTTTTTGTTCTGACTTTTATACTTTTTATGTAATGTTTCAAGTAATTAAAGTGTACAAGTACCTATGAAATTAAGATATTTTGATTTGTTGTGATATGAGAGAAATTTATCGACTACTAAAAGATATCTAGTAGTTTAGGAAGTTAGGCCAAGTCTTCGCGTCTATTAATTAGTTTCTCTAGCTCCGTAGACTGCAGTCAATACGCCATCGAAATATTTGACTATAATGGTTTTTAAGTGTGTACACACTGCATTACAGCAGACTATTTGTGTTTATTCTAAGTAATAATACCACTTTTACAAAATTACAGGCGGCGAGTCCGGCGTTAACAGAATTAGAAATTATAATGCTGGACTGGTTAGGTAAGTCATGTTTCGAGTTTTTTTTTATTACTCTTTACACACGACTGTTTTTTTAGTCATCTCGTGCCTTCACAAAGAAATTCAAATCTCCCTAAGCATTTCCATGCTACTACTAACTTCCGTCTTGAAGTCTTATTCTAGTAAGTCCCACCAAAATTCTGAAACCCAATGATAAAATGATGCTCACTGTTAATACCAGGTTTGCAATATAATTAGGAAAAACAATATTTTTATATGACTAGGGAATTGACCAAAATAAATAAATTTGTTAATTGGAAAAGACTGAGGATTGGTAATAGAAATGAATTTGAACGAATGGACTGATTTTTCTGATTTAACTTCAAAATGCATTATTTTTATTCCATTTTTTTTTAAGATTTTTTCGAAATATTCATTACTTTATATGCACGTATGTACGTAATATTGGAAATGCTCATTTAGTAGTCCTACCACTCTACACCACTTGACCTACAGCGCGATATTGAGTCTGCGAGTCGGCGTACTCTCAAAACCCTCCCACAACGTTCGCTTTTGTTCCAAGCATAAATTTCACGTACTAATTGAAATACTATTTTCTTAAATGTCCCTTCCTACACAAATTTATAAAAAAGCCTATCTTTTGTGCTTCATTATAAAAATAACCGAAAGTTAAGCACAAAGGAAATTAAAAAGTACGCCGGTTACTTAAATGCTTGAGGTTTTTAACTTTACATGTACAGTCAGTGTCATAACGCTTTAGTACATTTCAGTTTTTCAAAACTTACTCTCGGTTTTTGTCTCTCAAAGGAGATTACTGAAACATTATATACAGTTTTAAATTATTATGGTAATTTTTACTATAAAAAGTATTTAACTATTTTATTTAACGGGAGAGATACGCTGTGCCGCACGGCTGTCAAGACACCTCCATGTTGCTTGATTCTCCCGTGAAACAGCTTTGCTGTGTTTCGGAAAAAAGGGCAAGACAGTCAATATAACAGGCTTACCGAGAACATCTTATATATTAGGATATATAATATGTTCTCGGTTAGACACATAAATGAGTCTGGGCTAGTTTCAGGTAAACTATTATAATGAAACAACTTTTACGGATTTCATCGGTTTATTAATTTTTTATATGCCCTACGTTTCGGATATTTTAGTTGCAGCAACAATGTTCATGGGAGGATTACTCCTCCATGGTCCTAAAGTATCTGAAACCGCGATAAAATCCGTAAAAATTGTTTCATTGTAATGAGTGAAATTCGCATAAACATACGAAAACAATATCCAGGTAAACTAGTTTATTTTCGATAGGTGAATGACGTCGACCACTTGTGATCAGGTGACATGTGTACCAGTTTTACGGCTTTTTTTAAATATTTTAAACTCAAAATTTGGATATTGTCATTGTAACCGCCTTGTTCTCGTGAACGTCAGTCGATAATTTAAATTTAAAATCTATTCGATACTTATAAAATTTAAATTTATTCATAAAACATTTGTCAGTGCAAACCGCTTGGCAAGAAATAAAGCGGATGGATCTTAATAGACAATATCATGAAAATATAATATAAATTTGTAGCTTTACAATTTACATATTCTCGCTTTGTTTATTACTTATTTTTAAACACACGTCATGATATGGATATATTAAATGTAGTAGCTTTTATTAGCATAAGTAAGACTAATAAATTATCGCGTCTTGACTAATTTTACTAACTAATTGATTGATAAAAATTAAAATAACTCAACAGATGCCATAAAACTAGTTAGCAGCAAAAAAGTATTGAACCGTGTCTTGACGTATTGAATATAATTTTATGGGTTTATTATGCTATCAAATAATTAGCTACACTAATTTCGAGCATTACTAATTATTGTTATGATAACGATTCATCAATATAATACTTATTTGAGTTTTTTATTATTTTTTAATCATATTATAAGCTTTTGTTTGTAAGCCATGAAATCAATTAATTTATAACGCATAATTAGTAACAGTACGATTGTGGATCAAAAGGTTTTTAATAAATTATTTATTTAAAATTCATTTTATTGGAACGAAGTTCCTTACGGCAGGCTTGGAGGGGATAGGGATTTTGCTGCGCGACCGAACTGAAAAAAATGTGATAGTAAAACCGTAAGAAAAAGTGCGTGGAATAAAAAGCGTTAAATGAGACGTGCGCAGGCGCGACTGTCGCATACACAAGCGAGTAGTGTATAATACCTTTCTTACGAGTATAGCCGAAGGAA
This sequence comes from Lycaena phlaeas, assembly GCA_905333005.2. NCBI lineage: Eukaryota > Metazoa > Arthropoda > Insecta > Lepidoptera > Lycaenidae > Lycaena > Lycaena phlaeas. The sequence continues at coordinate 10,065,442 of HG995172.1, read as the reverse complement.
CTTTGTTCCTACCTGGTGTCACACGACACCACATTTCTTTTCTTTTCTTTTTTTTTATTTTATAATTCATTTTATACGATTAAAAAAAATAGAAGCAAGCCCACTTTTTGGTTTGATGTTTGTTGTAAGCTAGTGTAATTCCCATTCAATAAGTATTACATATTTTCTATTATATTCGTTTAGCGTTTATGCCACTCTTCTAGGGGGGGCGAATTACATACGTTTTAGACGTTTTTACAAACAAAACCATATACTTTAGGTATGTGATTGTGTCTTAAAAAACGTTCTTCAAAAATTTTGCATGAGTTAGCGAGAAAACGCAATGGAATAGAATCGGCGCGTATGCCACTTGTCTAGGGGTGCAGATGTGATTGTGTTGGGTTTTTCTTAAGTGTTATCGTTTAATGATTTTTTTTATAAAATTTTCATGCGCCTTATGTGA